>OY284413.1:76092355-77388050 GCA_958301585.1 Merodon equestris | reverse complement strand
TGGTGGCTGAAACCACCCCGTGCTCTTGATGAATCTTAGAAGGTCCGATATATCTGCATTAGCCACGTCCGCAATCTCTGTAAAGAATCTTTGGCCTAGCGATACTAGGCGTCGATTCTGGAGAGCTGGACAGTGGCAGAGCAGATGTTGGATCATCTCAGTTTCTTCCTCATCGCCGCAGCTCCGGCAGAGATCTTTTATGGATCGTTTATGATCCGATATAATGCGATGATCGGTGGTTGCAATGACGTGTCCGCCTCGCTGATGTCAATTTCAGAACCTTGCCTGGCCAGTTCGTCTGCTCTTTCGTTCCCTGCGATTGAGCTGTGGCCCGGGACCCAGCAGAGTTTATTATTATTATTATTATTATTATTATTATTTATTTACTAGGGCTTAGTTAAAACTAAGTAATAGTATACAAGAATATAAAAGAGCACTAGCTACAAAGGCTATCAGCTCGGTTAGCTTAAATCTTAAGTTTAAATGTATGAATGTAATTTAGAATACGGCTTATATTTTCCGGTGAAGTATCACGTAGTAGTTCATATGGAGTCGAGTTGGTTTTTAGGAAATTGTTAAGATGACATCTGGTTGGGCAGTTAGCTAAACCAAGAAGATGGTCGATGTTGATTGTTGAGTTACAGAGAGGGCAGGTTGGAGGGTTTTCTCTTTTTAGAAGGTGTATATGGGTAGTGTACGTGTGTCCCAGACGAAGTCGGATGAATGGAGAGATGAATGTGTTAGCTATTCTGCGATAGTTCGGGGAGGTCATGTCCGTGTTGACTAAGGTGTAGTGATGAGTATATTGTGTCCTTTATGGTGTCTGATGGACTTCAGTGAGTCGCGACATTTCTTGACAGCCTTTGATGTCGTTATACAGGATTCTATTGACTTCAGTGCAGCCTGGCTATCTACGAAAATGGTGATATCAGATGGTGGGATATCGGCTACCTGTAGGTGTTTAGCTGCTTTCTCTATTGCCAGGATTTCTGCTTGGAACACGCCACACAGATCAGGAAGTCTGAATGATTCTTGTTTGTGTAGGGTATCAGAGTAAAACCCGGCCCCAGTGCCTGTGTCCATTTTCGATCCGTCGGTGAAGAGGGTGATCTCATGGTCGTTGATTACGGCGTTTGATAGCCACTCTTCTCTGTCGGGGAAATGGATAGGTATACTGAGAGAGAAGTCATTTTGGGGGGGAATATAGTCGGTCGTAGCTGCGAGGCTACTAAAACCATGTTTCCTTCCCAGGTCGTCTATTATCTTAAGTATGGCCGCATGTCCATAGTTGGCTTGCTTCAACAGAGAGGACTCTCTTAGTCTGAGAGTGCTCTTTGCAGCCTTTTATGAATAGATCCAGGGGGAGGAGATGAAGAATCATGTCCAACCCTGCTTGCGGCGTGCTTCTCATGGCTCCCGTTGTACAAACAGCGGCTGACCTTTGTACTTTGTTGAGCATGTCTATATAGCTTTTTGTGCTGCTAGCAGTCTACCAGACTAGGGCCCCATAAGTTAAAATGGGTCTGATGATTGCTGTGTACATCCAATGAATGATGTACGGTTGCAAGCCCCATCTTTTTCCGAAGGTCTTTTTGCATACATAAAAAGCGTTCAATCCTTTTTTCATCCTTTCCTCCAGGAGAGTTTGGAGTCAAGAATGATGCCTAGATATTTTGCTTCCGCTTTGAGTTTAAGTGGAGTACCCTCTAACTTTGGGGGAGCAAATATCGGAATTTTCCTTTTCCTGGTGAACAAGACCAGCTCGGTTTTCTGGGGGTTTATTCTCAGACCGTTCTGTCTTGCCCACGAGGAGAGTTCACTAAGCGCAGATTCCATTAGTTCACTGATAGTTGGTAGAAATTTACCTTTTATCAAAATAATCAGGTCATCCGCGTACGCTATGACATTTGTGTCTTTTTCCCTAAAGAATTTGAGGATCTTGTTGACTATAAGAAGCCACAGTAGGGGGGAGAGAACTCCTCCTTGTGGTGTACCTCTAGTTGTCACCTTCCTTATAGAACTGTGTCCAATGTCTTCATTGATGTTCTTCAACATATTTTCAATCCAGATTACAATGGATTTGTCTACTTTTATGTTCTCAAGAGCTGTTATTATGGCCTCTGTTTTTATATTGTTGAAGGCCCCCTCTATGTCGAGGAAGGCTGCCATTGTAAACTCTTTTAGGTTCAGCGAGCCCTCAATTACACGGACAACACTATGCAGAGCACTTTCCACTGATCTGCCTTTAAGATAGGCGTGTTGAGTGTTGCATAAGTTGCGTGAGTTGATGAGTCCCTTGATGTATAGGTCAAGAAGTTTCTCCAAGGTTTTTAATAGAAACGACGAGAGACTAATTGGCCTATAGTCCTTTGCGGCAGTATGGGATGGTTTAGCTGCCTTAGGTATGAAAATTACCTTTATTTCTTTCCACTGTGTTGGGATGTACCCCGTGCGCAGGCAATTGGAAAAAATGCTTACGAGATGGGGTACAGTGCGGATCTGTGTTTTTTGAAGCATCGCTGGCAAGATATCGTCCGGGCCCGGAGATTTAAAGGGTTTGAACGAATTTATTGCCCATGATACTTTATCCGCTGTGATAATCTTGTTTACCACTTCTTCGGTTTTGTGAACCGTAGGAACCGTCGTCTCGAAGGAGACTGTGGTTTCAGGGGTTTTACAGCCTGGGAAGTGGGTTTCAGTCAGCAGTTCTAAAGATTCCCGACTGGATTCTGTCCAAGAACCATCTGGTTTAAAGATGAATCCCGGGACGCAGGGGTCTTTGGATAGGATCTTCCTGAGCCTTGCGGCTTCGTTGAGATCCTCTATTGATTCGCAGAACTCCCGCCCAGGATTTAGATTTTGCTGCTCTTGTTTTGTTCTTGTATTCATTGAAGCTGGACTTGTAATTATCCCAGTCTTCGGTTCTGTTTGAGATCTTTGCTCTATTGAATAGAGTTCGGGTCCTGGTCCTGAGTTGCTTTAGCTCTGTGGTCCACCAGACTGCGCTGGTCTTCCTGCGAGCACGCTGCAAAGGACAGGATTTGTTGAAAGCCGCTTTCAGAATTCTCACAAGATTTTCGACTGAATTCTCAATGTAAGTTGGATCAGGATTAGTGGTGTCTTGTGGCGGTTCTAACCTGTTGGCAACTAGGTTTGGGAAAAGATTACAGTCTGTCCTCTGAGGGTTTCTGAAGGGTTTCGGTTTTTCTTTAATGACGTTAAGGTTGAAGAGTATCCGGCTGTGGTCCGAAAAGGAACAGTTAGTGGACACTCTCCCATCCTCTACTCGGATGGAGTCGGACTCACTTAGTAAAGTGAGGTCAATTACTTCTTCCCTAACCCGATTGCGAAACGTGGGTGTATTACATTGTTGCAAATATTGAGGTTGGTGGAGATAATGAAATCGAAAATGGACTCACCCCTTTTATTGATGTCGCTGCTTCCCCATTGAGTGTGGTGTCCATTGGCGTCGCAGCCTATCAATAGGCACAGTCCGCGTGACTTGGCGTGTCGCACGAGTGTTCGGACTGCGTTTGAAGGTGGATCCTCCTAATCGTATGGTAAGTAAGCGGACGATAGGAGCAAAATTGATTTGTCCTGTTGTTCGTACGTTACCACCGTGAGGTCTCCGTTGCTGTACGTACCTAGGAGAAACATGTTTAAGTATCTCTTGGCGACTATACAGGTTCTTAATCCCTGAATTTTGTTCCTAAGGAGCCAAGGTTCTTGGATTAAGGCTATATCCACATCTTCCTGCAGCATGTACATCATCAAGTCGTCGGTGGCTGCTTTCCAGTGGTGTAAATTAGTTTGCACCACTAGCAGCCTCCTTTGACTTGCCGCGTTCATTGGGGAGCCTTACCTTCAGGGTTCCCAGCCCGAACTTGATGCTGCCAGATCTGCTGCGGATGTGGTCGAGTGACTTTTGGTCAATGGTAACCATGAGGTCCTTTCCCACTCCGTTCTTACTCTTGGCTGAAGAAATTATTCTCCAGCTGAGAGTATCAAGCTCTTTATTCTGCTTGTCGATTAGCTTCAAAATGGATTCGTCCTTTTCGGGAACCGGAGGAGGTATCCATATTGAAGCCAACGTGCGAAGCGGAAGCATCGAACGAGGGATAACCTCGAGTTTAGCGTTCCGCCAGATTTCGTCGCAATTGTCGATTGTGCGCTTTAAAAAGTATAGGTACCTCTGATTGTCACAACCGACAACTTTGACTCCTTTCTGCCAGCCTGCCCCGTCGAAGTTAATCTCATCGCTGCTATCCGCGACAAGCATCGCTTCCAATATTTTGGCTTCGACCGTTAGCCAATTGTCGGATGTAATCTTCCCATCCGGGTTGGAACGATCGACAATAGCCACTTGTAGACTCAAGGGAAGATTGAAGCTGGCTGATGTTTTTGCCTTTTTCGCTTCCCTAAGAAATTTCTTCTCCGGAGCTCTCCCTCTTGACGTTCTGCTTCGATCCTGAGGCAGTGTGTCCCATGGAGGTGCCCGGTTGCTGTGCGCTCTTTTCGACAGTGGCCGGTTGTGTTGGCAGTTGTCGAGTCACTTTTGGGACGTTGGGTTTCGTGGGGGCCGTGTTCGATGGCCTCTTATCTCGCCCTGTGTCCTTTTTCGAAGCGTGAGTTGAGGTGGGAGCCGATTTCTTCTCGAATTTGGCTACCTCTTTCTTGTGCTTCTTGATCAGGACTTTTTCGCGCTCAGAGAGCGTTGAGGGTTCTCTTGCGTTCATTTTCCTGATATACTGCACCGACCTCTTATAGCTACTCTTTGCTTTTTGGGCCGGTGTTTTTACCTTGCTCTTTACTACAGGATTGCCTGTGGCCTTAGGGGCGACCTTTTCTTCCAGCAGCTGGGTCTCAGTTTCAGAGTCCACTTGCATGGTGTTGCTTACCTGTGATGAAGCCAAGGATTCATCGTCGGTAGCGGTACCAATCTGTAGTCTCTGAAGGAGAGCCCCGGTTACGCTGTCTGCATCGTTCGCGCCTTCGGCGGTGGCAACCTGCGCTATTTGCCTCTTCAGAGGATGCATTTTTTTTATTTTTGTTTTCTTCTTCTATTGTGTTCCCACGAGTCGCGCAGGAATGGGTGGTCGACCTGTACAGAGCCTCGCAGTATACAGGCAAGGCTAATTGATCCAGGAGGGCGCCAGGTATCCTGGATACACCGTTAGCGACTGGGCTATTATTTAGACTGGGCCCCCAGCCTGGCTGACTCTCGGCACGGTCCAGCCCAGGGGACGGGAGGGGGGGATGGAGGGGATACCCGGGGAAGGAAGGAGGAGGTGATGGCTGCAGCTTAGCTTCATGTCTCGTCATAGAGAATTCATGCCCAGCATGGAAAGTGAATTCTCAAGAGTCATTGACAATTACTGAGCCTTCGCACCGCGACAAGGTGTGCAGCCACGCGAAGGAATGAATAAAGTAAATAAGTTTTAAATAAATTATCAAAACACTCCCACTACAGTGGATGGCAGAACTCCTTCCGAAATGGTATTTAGTTATCAACCTAGAACTTTATTGCATTATGTTAAAAATGTATAAACGATTTCGATGTAATCGGTGGCTTACATATACATATACATATACTCGTACTTACTTTTCGACGACTTATGTGGCTGCGACCGACTCTAGTGAACGTACACTATAGTAGTTGACGTTGTCAATTGTCAATGTTTGACAATTCGAACCGAACTTTACTTCAAATTGAAGCCAACCGTCGCCGAGTCCGGACGCAGCCACATAAGTCGTCGAAAAGTAAGTACGAGTATATGTATATGTAAGCATTTGCCTACTAAATTCAATTGTTTGTTGTAGAGAATAAATGCTCTTGCATTAAAAGCGTTTTATTCAGACGACGGAGCCGGGCTCGCGACACATTATTTAAATAAAAAAACTAGTAAGAATTTTTTAAATTAATCATTTAAATTAAGAAATAATACAGTTTTTTTTTTAAATTGGGGAGAAAGTCCTTTATAAAAATCATTTTGTAAATATGGCTCAATGGATACCAATTAAAGTTATTAAAATTGTTAGTAAGAAAACATTTATTATCATGGTTAACGGCTATGAAAGATTTGTACATGATAATCAAGTTAAAAAGAAATATTTAAGAAATAAATCGTACATAGCTGATATATAAATCCTGAAAAAATTAAAGAAATTAGAAATAACATATTAATAGGGGTTAAGGTTAAAGAGCTGCCAATTCTTCTTCTTCTTCTTCTTTTCCTTTTTCCGGCGTTGTTATGGTCAGAAGTGTAGGACCATAACCTTCCCACTTAACTGCATTCCTACTGGTCCGCTTGTGGGGTCCGCCGGTTTGACCTCAGAAAGTAGCGGCAGGCTTCCCGGTTTGGGATTACTTCATCGCTGAGGCCAATCAAATGCAGGTGTTTTTGCATCAATTGTTTTTTTTTTTTTTTTTTTTTTTTTGTGACACGGGCATGTTCCAGATTTTTTTGTTTGATCTTACTCTTACAACACCGGTGATCTCCAGTCGTGTCAGCCCACTGATTTGCATGTATACTTGTGGGGCAGTTTAATGGTGGTATATGTGTCCCTAGGCTCACCTTGGTGTTTTCAAAATTGCCTAGATGTGATTTTTGTTTACCTTTGTTTTAGTCGCCTTTTACGACAAGCGAGAGGTATCGCTGCAGGGATATTCTTAACCCGTCCCTGCACGGAAGTAAAGAGCTGCCAATTGAAAAAGCAAAAAAGAAATTCCCGAAAATACCAGGCATTCGAGAAGTCAGAAGGTGTTCTAGAATTAAAAATAAAATCCAATTAAGGTGAAAAAATTAAAAAGGGAAAGATGTTGTGATGTTGCAATCATAGGCCTGGTCAAGACCATGTAGCAGATAACCTTCACCCTGAAATCAAGCTGAATGAAACAGACATCTTGTAAAAGAAAAGCGCTCTGGGCCCTTGCCAGAGCAGCATTTATATGCTTGTCAAAATATAAATACTAGTCTAGCCTGAGCTCAAGGTATCTGACTAAATTTTGTTTCGCTAATGGATGTAAATCCGTTCCGAAAATTGAGAACCTGCGCCAATTTTTTCTAATCTAGTAGAATAGGCAGTGGCGTTGTGAATAAAACAGATTTTGATTTCAGGAAGTTGATTACTTACTTCCAATCATCAAGAGTTGACGCCGATCGTTGGACCTGATCTGTACGCAATTAAGGTCCAATGCAGCGCAGTTACGGAGCAACTGGAAAAAAACTGATCAACGATAGTTTGCTTTGAGTCATACCTGATGAGATACATCAAATCAAATGGGACGATGCACACGACGCTATTGGTTGAAAACTCGTTTGCGATACACAAAAACCAGTTTGTAAACAGTTGTCTGTTTATTTGCATGTCGTGTTGCCTATTGATTTCAGTTTCTAGTTTGTCGAAGATGAGGGAACCAACTTGTTGCTGGTGGGCGAGGTTGAAAAACATCCTTTTTTGTATAATTATCACCTTCCCGGCTATTCGAAGAAAAATGAAACAGAAAAGACCTTCATAGAATATTTGGACCGTAAAAAGGCGACTTCATTGGCCTATTGTAGGCAGGTGGCTACAGAGCCCAGAAAGGAAGCATTAAAAATGTTCCTTCTCCTCCTCCTGAGATAATAATACAACATGATGGTTTTATCATCGCTCGAGTCTTCCGAAGGCATTTCACGCCCGGTATTCATGATGACACTGATGAGATTTTGATTGAGTTTCCTCGTGTGTGGTGTCAAGTCTCCGCTGAGTCCGTAGCTGGTCTGTAACCCGAGTTGCCAACCGGTTTAGTTTTTTTCCAGTTGCTCCGTATGTATTGGGCCTAAATCACTTTAGCAATTTCCACTAATGATATTGTGCTATGGTAACACATGAACTATACACGTAATAGCGTTATTGATCCATCATTCAATGTTCCTGAACAAATATAATAGTATACGAAACAAACTATTCCTGTTATTACTCATTAGGAAATAAATGTTACACATTAGACTAAGGCACTTGTGTATTAATATTTGTTGTATATATTAGTTGTTTTTCTTTTTGAACTATAATGTTATAATTCTATGTTAGGGTTTATAATTATTAACCATCAGGTTTTTTTAAAAGAGAATGTACATTACCTCTTACTAAAAGTTTATCTACAAACGCATTGTTCATATGAATGGCAAACATTTTCGATATGGTTAACCAATAGTAAATAGTACACTACTATTATCAACTCGAGAAGTGACTTTGTTTATAAATTTTACAATATTTATTTATTCTTCCGAAACTATTTCGCCTCCTCCAAAGTAATTATCCTCCGACAATATACACTTTTCTCAACGTTCTTAAAACAGTCATTAAGCTAGACTTTCGGGTTTGCTTTCAGATCAAGCGGCGATTTACAGTGCGTCTTCTATATACTCGAAATGACCTTCCAGGGATCTTTCACGAACAAGACGTCGTGAGTAGGGATGCAACATCGTTAAAAAAAACATCGATGTTAAAAAACATCGGTTATAACAACGATACATCGATGTTTTTCCGATGTTTTTGTTGGCTATACAGAACAAAATAGTTAAGTCTTACCTGTTTCAACTCAAAAACCTAAGCTAATTTCCAACTATACCACAAAACAATAAAATTCATCATTGAAATGAAACATATTTTGTTAATACGATTTTTTTTATTTATACTCGCATGTAATTATTAATTGGAATTTAAGAGACATAATTTTAATTATTTATTTTTTATTTGTTCGAAAGCAACTAAGAAATTGAGTTGAGGAAAAGAAGCTTAGACAATCTGGTCCCCAGAAGTCTGTTTCTGCCCTGGGTGGTGGTTGCCCCAGCCTCCGAAAACAAAGGCTCGCATGGAATAGACGTGGCGACGATGGGAAGATATGTTATTGCAAGTTTTGGAAAACGAGATTTTATATCCTCCCAGAACTGAACACTCAGAAACCGTCCTCTGAACGTAAAAGTAATACAACTTTGAAGCTCTGAACACTCTGAACAAAAAAGGAAACGCAATTTTGAGTTTGAGAGTTCAGGTTCTGTTGAGATGCAAAAAAGAAAAACGAGTAATGTTTTACACATCTTGGCAAAGTTTAACGAATAAAATGAACGATGTCGATGTTTGACAGTTTTGACGTCGATGTATCGGTTATCGCAACATCGATGTTTGTGAACGAAACATGGATGTTTTGCAAATATCGATGTATCGTTTGCATCCCTAGTCGTGAGCCGGAGCGCCTCAGGTTCAGTAGATCAGTTTCACGCTGAGATCGAAGAGACGTCGTCCGACAGCATCAACGCTTTTGCTGGCTGGAGCGGATTTCGTCAGTGGTCAACTTTAATAGTTCAACCTCTTTAAAGCAAAGTCTGTCAAACACCAATGGCTACTAAGGTAGGTTAGAGTAGATTAGAATAGGATAAGGTAGGCTCGTATGGTGGCTAGTTTTAATTTAATTTTAATTAGTTGTAAAAAAAAACAATGAAAATAATATGAAAACAAAAACCAAAACAGACAATAACAAACAAAAAAATAACAAAGAAAAAATTTGGAAAAAAAATACATTTACCTAATGGGCATCATTGTATAAATAGAACACTTCATATGTATTTTTGGTAGGTTATGTTGTAAGTTTTATAAAAATGAAAAACAAAAAGCTGATGCCAAGTTTTTGTTTATTTCTAAAATTTTAAATTCGTTCCTTTATGCACTTTATTAACCTTAAGGTCAGAAGACATAGTTTTAATTTCACAATATTTTCTGTTCCGTTTACTCTAGGCTTATAGGGCTACAAGCTATTTAGCTATTTAAACTAGTATTTAAGCACTTTTATCTAGGGTAAGTTACATATATAGTTGTAAGAAGCGTAAATAAAAATGGATTTCAAATTAAGAACCAAACCAACTAAAACAAAATAACTGTTACTGAAAAAAAATATATAGAAAAAAAAGATCAAATACGATAAATTAAGTTATTACAAATCTTATGTAATGAAAGCGTATCTTTTCATCACTTCTAAATTCGTAGATTAGATGATAAGTTTTGCTCCTGATACAGAGATTGTCCTGCAATCACTAAATATTTAAAAATCTTGTCTGGGTGAACGTGTCATTCGTTCATATGACGATTTTCAATTTGTTCTTCTAACTAGTTTGTTTGCACAAATTTTTGACGTCTACGTCTTACCTGCTTTTCGTTAAAATGGATAAACTTGAACATCGTGCGGTCATAAAATTCCTCGATTTGAATGGATTAACCCATAAGGTTATCCACTAGTAATCTCTCGAAGATGATTCACGTACGGGATGATCTAAAACCAGTGACTAAAAAACTTGTGATTCAATGCCAAAGAAAGTAAATTTGATAGCATCTGCCGAAAAGGTTATTGTCAGCGTGTTTTGGGATGCCAAAGGGAACCTGTTAATTGATTACCTGCAACAATTGCAGGCGAATATTCAAACTTTGACCAGCTGGTGCACAAATTCGCGAAAAAAAGGAGCAGTGGGCTGAGGACGCTCCCTTGGTGTACACCAACTTTGATTGCGAACTCTTCGGTGACTCCTGCGGTGCATCTTACTCTTTTCGTTGCTCTCTTGTACATATCCATGATCACTCGCACGTAGGTTTCTGGAACTCCTTTTTGTCTTAGCGCTACCCATAAAAGATCTCTTGGTTGCCGGTCAAAGGCCTTCTCGAAATCAACCAACACCACATGCAAGTCCTTTGAAGAATCACGATGCTTTTCCATCATGACCCTTATACTTTGGATTGCATCTGTCGTTGATTTACCCGAGACAAACCCGCACTGGTAATCAGATAGTCGTATTATTTTCCGCAGTCGGCTATCTAATACCCGTTCAACGATCTTCATGGTGTGCGACATCAGCTTGACAGAACGGTAGTTATCACAATTTCGCGTATCACCCTTTCCTTTGTGCAAAGGAAGAAGATAGCTTTCCCTCCATTGATTAGGCATAGTGTCGCCTCTCATAAGTTTGGAGATAAGAACCGTGAGTCATCTAGACCCGATGTCTCCCATCTTTTTCCAGAACTCAGAGGGTATACCGTCCGGCCCAACAGCTTTTCTTTTCTTGGAGTTTTTAACCGCGTACCGAACTTCTTCGACTGTGATGTCGGATATTTCGGCATGATTCGGGGCGGCTCTTGGAAAGTACACTCGGGGAAACTGTTCGTTCAGAAGTTCCTCGTAATACTGTCGCCATCTGTGGAGAATTTTTTCGTCTTCCACAAGGAGTTGGCCTTCAGCATTGTTAATAAACTTTGGGAAACGAATCTCCTGAGCATTTCTTCTTCTCTGGGCGGCTTTCTTAAAGATATTTGCTCCTTTGTTCAAATTGCTTTGTCGAAGCTCCTGGGTAGCCTGGTTCCTGTCAGACGCGGAAGACGGTATTTCTTCCAACTCCTGATAGAGGCCTTCCATGCTTTTCGCTTTGAATTCGGCGCACTTTTTCTTCGCGATACCTTTGCAATATCTATATACCTTTTCACGGCGAGCTTTTTCCTCTCTATTAGTAGAAGAGCACTTTGACCAAGCTTGGAAAGCCATTTTCTTTTCGTGTATCACTGCTTTGGCTTCATCTGTCCACCACCAGGTTTCTTTTGCGTGTTGGCAGGGGCCTTTAGATGTTCCGAGCAGTGATTTGGCTTTCTTCAGGCCAGATTGTTGTAGGGAATCCCACATGTCTTGTGCTCTGCACTTCTCATTACCGACCTCATTGATAATGGAAGGGAGGTAGTTTTTCATGTTGGTATTAAAAGCTTCGCCTTTTCCTTTATCCAGCTTATACCACTTGATTCTCTCAGACATCTTCGTTTGCTGCTTTGACTTCTTACTCGCCTCCATAAAAAAATCAGTCAGGAGGAGACGGTGTTGAGGGGCGATCGCGTCCCCCAGGATCACTTTGCAATCTTTAACTCGTGGCTTCATGAAACTGGATACCAAATGATAGTCTATTTGAGTTTCATTTCCGCCGCTGCTATAAGTGATCAGGTGCCGGCTTTGTTTGACGAACATGGTATTTAGCACTATAAGACCGTACGACTTGCACATGTTTAGGATATCTTCACCTGAAGAGTTCCTGGTGCCGTATCCCAGCCCTTGTCTTCCCGACATGTCCGTTTAAATCTCCCCCAACAAACAAAAGCTCTTCCTTTGGTATGATTTTGACAAGGTTGTGGAAATCTAGCCAAAATGCATCTTTTTCTTTTTGTTCGCATCCTACTTGAGGGGCATATGTGCTTACGATGTTCCACACCTCACCATGCATTACCAATTTGAGAGCCATCAAACGGTCACTGGACTTTGAAATGGTTAAGACGTTGCCAAGTAGCTCTGCCGCAAGGATGATGGCGATTCCGTTTTTTCCTTGTTCCAATCCATAGTAAAACATCTTGTAGGCTTTTGTTTTAACGTCCAAGAAACGTGCCCGGTTACCGGTGTTTCGCCATTTCGTCTCTTGTACGCACAGGATGTCTACTCGCCTTCTAACCATCATTTCTTCAAGCTCATAGCTGCGACCACTCATGCTTCCAACGTTCCAACTCGCGACTCTTAAGTGTGGCTTACGCCGTTGCATTACTTTGCTATCCCCCGGAAATCCTATAGCTCTGACCCGAGCATTGCGTCCCATGGTCACGACCATTAGTAGTGCCTGGCGGGGTAGTGCTTTTCCTTGTAGCGTTCTTTTCCATAATGCTACGGTTTGACCGTTTTCTTTCTTCCCATCCTTTTTTTGACACGGTCATGCTCCAGATTTTTTTTTTTTTTGTTTGATTTTAGTCTTACAACACCGGTGATCTCCAGTTGTGTCAAACCACTGATTTGCAGTTGGGGGGCAGTTTAATGGTGGTATATGTGGTTCCTAGGCTCACCTTGGTGTTTTCTAAATTGCCTAGATGTGATTTTTGTTTACCTTTGTTTAGTCGCCTTTTACGACAAGCGAGAGGTATCGCTGCAGGGATATTCTTAACCCGTCCCTGCATCGTCTAAAATGTCCAAAGGGGTCAAATCGCAACTCCGAGACGGCCAATTGACATCGTCAAGACGGCTGATAACACGATTTGGGAATTGGGTGCGCAAAAGATCGATTGTGACATGGCGCGCCATCCTGCATGAACTAGAGGTCGTCCAAATCCATGTCATCAATTTCAAGCAGCATTAGATCCAGATAGGAGCTGCTCCTGGGATATGATGGACTATCCGTTGTGAGTATCTTGAGTCTTCATTCTATGCAATGGCTTAGTAGGCTCCCGCTAGTGTTGGGAATGTTATTTCCCCAGAATGTAGAAGTTTTTTGTTTATGGCAGAAATCGAAAAAGGGTCTCGAGCTCTGCGATGAAAATATTGACTTGAGGCGCTATATATGCATAACTCTTACATCTTAAATCTAATTCGGATTTCAAAAAACGACACGTAACAATTACTCGTCCTTTTTTTTATTATTGACTAAGAAGTGATATTAGTTATTCAGCTTCCTTGCCAAATCTGTCAAAATTAATTTTTGACTGAAACCGTATTTCGATTCCGAAAACTACGATTTTCGAGTGCTATCTTTACTCCCCAATTATTTTCAAAATTAATCAAACACTAGTTATATATGTAGGTGCTTTTATTCACTTGGTATTAAACATAAATAGTAATTAATCTCTATACATATAAATTAATATTTTACTAGTATTAATATGGCAAATTTAAACTGGTATATCGTTTTCCGTAGTATTTATTTTTTGTGTAAAATGTGGCCACGCAGAGATTTCTGCAAACAGACGATCACCTGGACATTCCGTATTTCTGACTTGCCGATGACCTAACAATTGAAAGCTACTATCAATATATCCATTTTCTAAACCAAATCCAATTAGATCTCTTGTAGCTTTCAGCATATTCGGTGGGGGCAACTCGGCTAAAAAAATAATAATTTAAAGCATGTATTTATGTACACCTTAAGATCACCTCTAATACTTACTCCTCCAGTCACCAATCAAACATATTCCTACACTCTTATCGTTGTACTTTGGTGCATGAGCACCAACGACATTAAATCCTCGTCCACAATAAATTTGTCCATCGCCGCCAATGGCAAAACTATAACCAATATCATTCCAACCGCGTCCATTTTGATGGAAATCCTGCATAGAACGCATTGCTTGTATGCACTGTAGTGCTGTGTTGCAGGCAGGCGGGATATATGAATGATGGATAATAACAAATGGCGCAGGACCATTAAATTTTTCAATCAATTTAGGTGGTCTGGCACCCCATTCATCCCGACTGACCATACGAGTAGTAGCCGGCATTCTTGGCATTAAACCTGCGATTAAATGAAGAATATTGGAGTTTAAAGAAAAAGAATGAAACAATAAATCAAGAATCGTAAAATGGCATGCGGAAAACATTCGTACATTCAGCGCCAAAGGTTAAGGGTTCTTTATGACCAATTCTAAATCTATTCACATATATATGTATACAATAGTAGGACGTGCAACCATACCATAGTGAGTAGTTTGTTTTTAAGTATTTTATTATATTCCTGATTGATACTCGGCTTACAGTGATGGAAAAAACAATGAGGACAAAACGTCGCAAAATATTTTTTTTTTATCTTCAGAGAAGTATCTTAGTTTAGAATGCAAACATTTTGTATTTTATCATCGCACCCATTGGAACCTTCGATGCCGTACCTTTTTCCCCGAGTCCTATCTGCATTCTAATATGAAAACGGTACAATACATTGACATTAACTGTCCAATATAATTATTCTTTGCAATTGTCACGATCAGTTCATGAGAGGCAACTGCATATTTCATCATGGATAGAAATAAGCATTGTTCGATTGAAGACCGTTCAAAAGTTAAAGAGCTGCATGAAAAAGTAATAACTCTGCGAAAGATAGCGGAACTTTTAAATGATTTGAAAGCAAAAGTTCACAATGCTATCAAGGCACAAAATAAGCCAGAAACACGCGGACGGCCAAGGAAAGAAAAGTTCCTCACCTCAGCACAGCTAACACTAAAAAATTTACAGAATTAAATCAGCATCGCCTGCATTGGAAAAACATCTTATGGGCCGATGAAACAAAGATAAATCTTTTTGGGTCTGATCGCAAAATTTATGTGCAACGTCTCAAAAACCAGGAACTCAAGTCTTCATACACCAGGAAGACGGTAAAGCATGATGGTGGCAGTATCATGATTTGGGGTTGCTCCTCATGGTATGGTGTCGGTCCTCTCTTTTGTATATAGGGTACTATGAGCGCTATAGTATATAGAAATGCAAAAAAACTAAAATAAGAAATGATTCAAAAATCGGTTCAAAAAAATTGCAATGCTATTTCTCCCGAAACATGCAGTGCACTAGTCGAATTTTTGGCATATAGATGTGCTGCTGTACTCAAGAACAGAAGAGGAGCCACTAAATATTAAGACACAAAGACTTCGTGCACATAAAGTAAGAAATATTTAAATAAACTGAAATATTTCAACTGTCCCTATTATTTTTTCCAGTCTTAGCAAGCGATCAATATAAATATACGGTTTTTTTGCTTTTGTATATTTTTATATCAAACATGTTTGTAATGGACCAGTTTTTATTTTTTTCAATTAAATTCTATACGTTATTTTATTTTTCACATTTTAATATGTTTACATTTTTTTTTTGTTTTTAGTTTTATTCCTTTTTCCGATTTTTTGATTTTGTACTTTTGTTGTTTTGTTTTGCCCTAGCCTAATCTAGCCTATGTAAGCCTACCTTGAAGAGGCTGCTTCTATCAAGGTGTCCGTTGACGGAGTTCTCTCCAGCTACCAAAAGCGTTGATGCTGGCGGACTACGTCTCCTCGATCCCGGCGTGAGACTGATCTACAGAACCTGAGGCGCTCGGGCTCACAGAGCGCGACATCTGTTCCGTACAGGAATCGCCGTTGCACGGAATTGCGACCCACGTGGAAGATTAGCGGTACCGTCAGTCTATTCTGGATCACCCCAAATCTATCTAAATAGAGGAGTGCTTCTGGCAGGACAAAGCCGTTGAGACGCACTCTCTCATGGTATAATTCATTGGGATAGTAAGCCCTGGAAATCAGGTTATTGACCGAAGTCATTGCTCTTGCAACGTGGCTTCGAATCAGTTTGATCAAGAAGTTATCCACCCGTACAATCCTAGCCTTATTTTATAGGACCTCGTTCGGATAAAATTTTGTGTACTCAGATTCGGGTGCCCTATGTAGCCCGAGACAAGTCCTGAGACATTGTCTCTCAAACACCCGAATCTTTTCCATTAAACTGGCTCTTACATTGAACCAGACGGGACATCCATAGGCAACAATGGGCCTGATTAAGGCCATGTAGCAGATACCTTCACTCTGGAATCAAGTTGGCTGCTATGAAACAGCCATCTTGTCAGAGCGAAAGCGCCCCGGGCCCTTGCCAGACATTATCTGACTAAACTTTGTCTCGCCAGTGGACACCCGTCCTGCCCAAAGACAGAGAACCTGCGCCAATTTTTTCTAGTGTCCCGAGAGGCCCTAGACAAAGGCGCAATACTGCTGAATTTTTTCGAAGTCACGCTGCAGAAGAGTAGCAATGACGTCGATCGTAGGACCTGATCTGCACGTGATTAGGTCGTCTGCGTACGCTATTGAATGGTGAAAACAAACTAGCAGATCGCTTAGGATAATGCTGAAAAGAATCGGCGAATTTACCGTACCCTGTTGCATTCCGTTTTTGATTTCCAATGTTTGGGTAGAAGTTACGTTGGCAATTTTCACAACGAACTTTCTATCTCTTAACATGTCAAAAATCATATATATATATCAATGGTTTACCTATACTTATGCCCAGCCGATTGAGCTTGTAATAAAGACCTTCTAGCCATATGGTGTCGAAGGCTTTTTCAGTCAATCAGACAGGCACCCGTGCATTGGTTCTTGCATTTGTTCCATTGGATATCCGATACGAGTTTCGACGCGGCATGAATAGTGTCATGCCCCGCTCTGAAACCGAATTGGTTGTCCGGGATGATTTCATTGTCCTCATCCCAGACAGGGCCCTATGGACCACCTTCTCGAAGACCTGCTGATACTCGGAAGGAGACTTATCGACTGAAGATTTGCCGGGTTAGAGATGTCTTTACCCCTCTTGGAGATTGATTGCACCACCCCTGTCTTCCCATGCACTGGATAATATGCATTATTCATTGTTAAACAGGACGGTGTAACTCTCTAAAGCCACTGGCGGGAGATATACCGTCGACTCCCCCGAATTTTATCTTCTCCAATGACTCGAAGATAATCTGAAGATCGTCCCTCGTTGCTGCTGTTTCTGCTGCTGCAGCTGTTGTTGTTGCTGCTGCTTTTTTTGCGACTGTTGTTGTTGTTGCTGCTTTGTCTGTTGGGCGGCTGTTGCCTCCTCTATCTCCTGCTTTATCGCTTTAAACGCGTAGGAAGCGTTCTTGCTCCTCAAGTTCGCTACGCTCCTCCTCCGTAGCCGAACTTTAAAGGGCCGCGAAGGGGTGGTTGTCCCCCATGTAACAGCCTTCCCTACCATCGGAGAGATAGGCAACCTCTGCTTCCACGGGGATCACTGTTTTGATTGTTGTTGTTGTTGTCCGGCTACTTCGGACGTCGATGGTGATGGAGATGGCACCGCTTTCCTCGCTTTTCAGTCGAAGTAGTGAGGGAGGGGCGCTTAATTAGATTGGGCGTTGGGTTGATCCTTCTGCGCCTTTTGATGATGGCGGCCGTTGTTGTGAAATCGGATGATAAATCATCCGATTCCGTCTGACGAACGGGTCTTCCCCCGCCGTCTACATCTCTTGATACTACTTCTAGCTTCATTTAAAAGTAGCAAAAGAACATAAAAAAAAAAAAAAACTGAAAAACAATTTCCTCCAACTCGAAATTCGAACTGCGACCTTCGGATTGCGGGTTCGGCGCTCTACCAATCTACTTGTTTTGGGTGAATAACACGCCCAAATGCACACTTATACTGTTCTCTGTGTATTTTGTTTTTCACACTGAATAAGCCGAAACACTTTTTGTTCCCACACTGTTTGTGATCAACTGACAATGGACCAGTATTTGTGTCTGTGTCTGTGCTCCAACAAATAGCGGGAAGAATACCAAAACAAAAAGGGGTTTCGGAGTACGGCACTTAAATGTACAAAACTATAAATGAGTGCGATGATAAAATACAAAATTTGTGAATAATAAATGGAAGAAACTTTATATAAAATAAAAAAAATATATTTTGCGATGTCTTGTCTTTATTTTTTTCATCACTGTATATCTGACCTCGTGCAGGGACGGGTTAAGAATATCCCTGCAGCGATACCTATCGCTTGTCGTAAAAGGCGACTAAACAAAGGTAAACAAAACTCACATCTAGGCAATTTAGAAAACACCAAGGTGAGCCTAGGGACACATATACCACCATTAAACTGCCCCACAAGTGTGCATGCAAATCAGTGGGTTGACACGACTGGAGATCACCGGTGTTGTAAGAGTAAGATCAGTCAAAAAAAAAAAAAAAAATCTGGAGTCAAAAAGGAAGGGAAGAATGAAAACGGTCAAACCGTAGCATTATGGAAAAGAACGCTAAAAGGAAAAGCACTACCCCGCCAGGCACTACTAATGGTCGTGATCCTGGGACGAGCAGAAATGCTCGGGTCAGAGCTATAGGATTTCCGGGGGATAGCAAAGTAATGCAACGGCGTAAGCCACATTTAAGAGTCGCGAGTTGGAACGTTGGAAGCATGAGTGGGCGCAGCTATGAGCTTGAAGAAATTATGGTTAGAAGGCGAGTAGACATCCTGTGCGTACAAGAGACGAAATGGCGAAACACCGGTAATCGGGCACGTTTCTTGGACGTTAAAACAAAAGCCTACAAGATGTTTTACTATGGATTGGAACAAGGAAAAAACGGAATCGCCATCATCCTTGCGGCAGAGTTACTTGGCAACGTCTTAACCATTTCAAAGTCCCGTGACCGTTTGATGGCTCTCAAATTGGTGATGCATGGTGAGGTGTGGAACATCGTAAGCGCATATGCCCCTCAAGTAGGATGCGAACAAAAAGAAAAAGATGCATTCTGGCTAGATTTCCACAACCTTGTCAAAATCATCCCAAAGGAAGAGCTTTTGTTTGTTGGGGGAGATTTAAACGGACATGTCGGGAAGACAAGCGAAGACTATGAAGGCTACCACGGAGGGCTGGGATACGGCACCAGAAACTCTTCAGGTGAAGATATCCTAAACATGTGCAAGTCGTACGGTCTTATAGTGCTAAATACCATGTTCGTCAAACAAAGCCGGCACCTGATCACTTATAGCAGCGGCGGAAATGAAACTCAAATAGACTATCATTTGGTATCCAGTTTCATGAAGCCACGAGCTAAAGATTGCAAAGTGATCCTGGGAGACGCGATCGCCCCTCAACACCGTCTCCTCCTGACTGAATTTTTTATGGATGCGAGAAAGAAGTCAAAGCAGCAAACGAAGGTGTCTGAGAGAATCAAGTGGTATAAGCTGGATAAAGGAAAAGGCGAAGCTTTTATTACTATCATGGAAAACTACCTCTCTTCCATTATCGATGAGGTCGGTAATGAGGAGTGCAGAGCACAAGACATGTGGGATTCCCTACAACAATCTGGCCTGGAGAAAGCCAAATCACTACTCGGAACATCTAAAGGCCCCTGCCAACACGCAAAAGAAACCTGGTGGTGGACAGACGAAGCCAAAGCAGTGATACACGAAAAGAAAATGGCTTTCCAAGCTTGGTCAAAGTGCTCTTCTACTAATAGAGAGGAAAAAGCTCGCCGTGAAAAGGTATATAGATGTTGCAAAGGTATCGCGAAGAAAAAATGCGCCGAATTCAAAGCGAAAAGCATGGAAGGCCTCTATCAGGAGTTGGAAGAAATATCGTCTTCCGCGTCTGACAGGAACCAGGCTACCCAGGAGCTTCGACAAAACAATTTGAACAAAGGAGCAAATATCTTTAAGATAGCCGCCCAGAGAAGAAGAAATGCTCAGGAGATTCGTTCCCCAAAGTTTATTAACAATGCTGAAGGCCAACTCCTTGTGGCAGACGAAAAAATTATCCACAGATGGCGACAGTATTGCGAGGAACTTCTGAACGAACAGTTTCCCCGAGTGTACTTTCCAAGAGCCGCCCCGAATCATGCCGAAATACCCGACATCACAGTCGAAGAAGTTCGGTACGCGGTTAAAAACTCCAAGAAAAGAAAAGCTGTTGGGCCGGACGGGATACCCTCTGAGTTCTGGAAAAAGATGGGAGACATCGGGTCTAGATGGCTCATCGTTCTTATCTCCAAACTTATGAGAGGCGACACTATGCCTAATCAATGGAGGGAAAGCTATCTTCTTCCATTGCACAAAGGAAAGGGTGATACGCGAAATTGTGATAACTACCGTTCTGTCAAGCTGATGTCGCACACCATGAAGATCGTTGAACGGGTATTAGATAGCCGACTGCGGAAAATAATACGACTATCTGATGACCAGTGCGGGTTTGTCTCGGGTAAATCAACAACAGATGCAATCCAAAGTATAAGGATCATGATGGAAAAGCATCGTGATTCTTCAAAGGACTTGCATATGGTGTTGGTTGATTTCGAGAAGGCTTTTGACCGGCAACCAAGAGATCTTTTATGGATAGCGCTAAGACAAAAAGGAGTTCCAGAAACCTACGTGCGAGTGATTATGGACATGTACGAGAGAGCAACGACAAGAGTAAGATGCACCGCAGGAGTCACCGAAGAGTTCGCAATCAAAGTCGGTGTACACCAAGGGAGCGTCCTCAGCCCACTGCTTTTTATAGCAGTCCTTGATTGCTTGCTTGAAGGAAAAGTGACGGACCCCAATGTGCACCAGCTATTCTTTGCTGACGATGGGGCCATTATAAGTGATGATCAGGCGTCCCTACAACGAGCACTTGATGTGTGGGTGGACATTTTTGAGGGACACGGGTATCGTATTAGTTCAAAGAAGACAGAGTATCTGTGCTGCCCGTTCTCTGACCCTCATCAGCCTATTCCAGACATTTACTTGAATGGAAGAGTGCTTCCCAAGTGTGAAAAGTTTAAATATCTGGGATCTATGATTAATAGAGAAGCAACTTGTGATGACGACATCAAACATCGCGTAAGCGTAGGGTGGATGAAGTGGCGGGAAAACTCCGCCATCTTCTGTGATCGAAAAATGCCCCCTAAGCTGAAAGGAAGGCTCTACACTTCAGTTGTACGTCCGGCGCTCACATACGGTTCACAATGCTGGACAATGCACAAAAAGTATGAGAGCAAATTAACGGCAACTGAGATGAAGATGCTTCGCATGACAGCGGGAGTAACAAAGCGTGACAGAATTAGAAGTTCAAAGATCCGAGGAAGCCTCCACGTAAAAGAAACCATCACAAGAAATATAGAGCGCGACCGACTCAGTTGGTATTGCCATGTTCAAAGGAGAGATCCTTTGAACCCCGTCCAAAAGGCGGTATCAATCAACATTCCAATTTCAACACGCAAAAAAGGCAGGCCGAAAAACAATTGGTGCAAACAAATGCAAAAACACCAGCATTTGATTGGCCTCAGCGATGAAGTAATCCCAAACCGGGAAGCCTGCCGCTACTTTCTGAGGTCAAACCGGCGGACCCCACAAGCGGACCAGTAGGAATGCAGTTAAGTGGGAAGGTTATGGTCCTACACTTCTGACCATAACGACGCCGGGATAAAAAGGAAAAGAAGAAGAAGAAGAAGAAGATCACTGTATATCTGTCATTTAAATTTAAGTAAATTTAATTTTTTTCTTATATTCTTACAATTGTGATTAATAAATACTGTTTCTAAATTTACAATTTAACTTGAACATCTTTCCTAGAATTGGAAATGTTAAAGTTGCAAATGCTTAATCATCTTTACTGTAATTCGTGGGTATGAGTCGCGGAAGTTTAACAGAAAGTTGGGGTGTTAACTCCCCCTTCTTAAGTGTCTGTATCCCACAGATTAACACAGATTACGGTTTCTTTATGGTATATTGGTTTTTCCGTTTCGTATCCCCATTACTATGGTTTTCTTTTATTTTTATTATTATTATTTTTTATATACATAAATAAAAGGTTTTAGACGGTTTGATAACTCTTACGGCGAGCATCTTCTCTATTTACAACTCGACTTCTTCTCTTAAGTTGGCTAGATAAGGATAAGCTTTCGTGTAAATTGGCTCGCATGATATTGCTTTGATTTCTGCGCGGACATTTGTGTCTATAGTTCCACTGTTAGAGATAGTGCCAAATAGTGTCTTGTGTTTTCCTCTCTATTTCTGAATTAATCTGAATGTTATTTACTTGTTTTGACTTTTTTCTTTGAGTTTAATTTAATGTTGGCGGTTATATTTAGGATGTTATTTCTCCCGTCGATAACAACTCCCAATGTTTTTGTGGTGTCGTCGCCTATTATTTCGTCGAATGTTGTTAACCATGGTAAAACAAAGAAATCTATTATCGTGTTGATACCTATGTTGTTAAAAAAAGGGGCACTGATTTTGAATGTTATTTATTACTGTACTATTTGTCGCAATTCTACCCGATACGAGGTTTTTGATGGCTCCCGTATTTATCAAGAATTTTAGTGGTTCCCCATCCTGGGTTATATATTCAAGGTATGGTACGCTAGAGAGGCTTTCGTTATAAAATATAGCTCAATACCATTTTCAGTATTTTCTGCCTCGTTCCCTGAGTCTTCATAGGCACGAAGGTATTCTACATTTGATTGTTCTTCACTCTCTTCGGGTTCTGTTACAGTGTCAGTTGCAAAAAGGCGTTGTTGCTTACTTTTCTGAATCATTGGATCTTCGTGGAAAGGTGTTATTTCTAGGTCGATTGATAAAGTTAACTTGTCGCGTTTGCATGAATTGATCCGATTCCATTTACTGAGGAGGTTTTGGGCTTGTAGGCCCGGGTGGTGGTGTGCTATTCCAAGTGGGTCTTGGATTACTATTCCGAGAGATATTATATATTATAAGTATTTGTTTTCGCTTATGACGTGTAATTTGCCTGTTTGCTCCTTTTTCGTATTTCTGAGGAAACATTTGAATAATTGGTGCAATTATCTCATTCATCTCTGCGATGAATAGAACTATTTCTAAAGTTTCGATTTTGAAACATGAGGTACATATGTATATGCCTCAAGAAGCGTTTTGGGTTCCGAATTACTAGCATTCTAGATACGTCTTCGTTAAGGCTTTTTATGAAAATATCTAATGCTCTATTCCCATGATTTTCTGTTAAGGCATTGATCGTTTCCTAAGAATGATCCTCAGTTTTAATTTTATTGAAAAGAAGAAAAAGTTGCAAATTTATTTTCCCATAGAATTCGTCAATGCTTTGATTGGCTTCGGTCATCGAATTGAGTTCATGTTGTAAGGTGCAGGTATCACGATTATCCGCGTTGTGTAGTAAGAGAGATTTTTTTCTATTAGGGGCCAATTTTCACTCCCTTCCTATGTTGCAATATAACCCTATATATGAGTTTGTTTCTAACTATTTCATAGTCTTTTAATATGGACTCCACATTGTGAATTAATGAAATGTATTGTACTGGATCGCCATCAAATATTTGTAGGTCTCTAACACAGTCAGGCATATTCCTGATATCATCGAGATCTTGTTCGTCCTAGGAAGTGGGTTGGGATGGGCTAACTCTACGTTCTATCTCTTAGTAAGAACTTCCGCTTGTTCAATTTGCTTATTAAGTGCAAGTGTTAATTGATTAATTGCCTCTTGAATTTGTTCCATTTTAAGAATTTATAAAAAAATATTATTTTAGGAAAGATATTTCACAATTTTATATTGGAAGTACAGAAGAAAAAAAAATATTGACAATTTTATATGTAAAAAAATAAAATAAGGACTTGTACACGTTGGTTTTAAATTAATTATAAATAAATAAATTTCCACTTCTTTCCACTTTTCAATAAAATCTGCTTTTTATCTCAGACTTTTACCGTATGCTCCGGCATCAGTTAAGAGTACGACCGCGGGATAAAAACCGGTAAACAACTGAATAACTTTTCTTTAATCCCTTTTCTTTTATATTTTTACAATTGTGATTAATTGGGTAATAATGTAATACAGTTTCTTGGCATACGTAATTGTTAAATTGACAATATTAATTTATTGATAAATTGACAAAAAGAAATTATTGCAAAATTTCAAATTTAACCTGAACATGTTTCCTAGAATTGGAAATGTTAATTTTGTACTTGCAAATGCTTAATCACCTTTACTGCAATTCGTGGGTATGGGTCACGGAAGTGTGACAGAAGATTACTACTAACTAATGACAAGTAACACATCCATAACGGGGAAATACTTCCAAGAAATCCCCTTTAGAGAAGTAGTCAAATACTTGAAGGCAGAACTCAAATCATTGATCAAAGAGGGGGGTATAATAGATCTTTATTGTCGCAGCCCTAGTGTCTTCAGGTGACTTACCTTGAGTTCTTCAATTCAATTCGATAGGATGTTGACTTGTATTATATATTTTCAATTGTAAACTGGGTGACGTAGCTGTCTTGATTCCTGAATCAATAAACCAATTAGCTATCCAAAATTGAAGAAGTAAAGAAGTAATATTGTGCTCTAGGAATAAACAGTTGTGTTCGACAAAGTTGCAGTGCTTTCTTTAAATCTCCCGATTCTGTCTTGTAAGTTCTCTTAAAATGTGATAAATGATCAAACCTTCATATGTCTAAACCAGGTGCTCTTTAAAACAGAATAGTGAGGTCTTCGTTTAATTCAAATGCCTAGTTTCGACATTTGAAGAATTTACTTTTATTAAATTAATGCTAAGCTTATTGAAGGTTGAAGGGTAGTGGATGTGCAGAAGAAAAAAGGCTTTTCAAGGCAAAAACTCCTTCTAGAAATGTAACATACCATTAAACGGAGGCATTTCGCTTGAAGTAATATTCTCACACGACATATTGAAATAATCGAAAAAATGGAAACATTCTAAATCTGAAATCGCTCACGTGGGATCACGAGGAATGTTAGACGATTGACCAATCTCAGTTGACGCAATTAACTATAAATGGTGGAGATGGGCAATGTTCTCTTATAATACAGTTGGTCCATTATTTTGGATAAGAGAAAAACGTGACCCAATTCGTGTGCATTGACATTCTTCGAAACGTTATATGTATGTATTTCTATATGGTAAAGAGGAAATGCTTTTAAGGTATTTAGGTAGAATAACGGTCCGAGGCAACCAAGTAATGGTTATAATATAAATTCGACTGTAAAATCTTTGGCCGGACGTCAAAAAGGCTATTAAAATAGTGTAGCCCAACAAATATTAAGGATTTTCGTGAAGCTTGGAGGCTCAACGCAGGTGCAAGAAAGTTACAAGCAATTAATTATATACTGTTAAAGTGAAACCAGTGGAAAAACTCACGATTCCGCATGTAGTGTTCGCGACATTTTCGAAGTCTAGAAAAGTGTCTCTATTTTCAAAGTATGTACATATTTAGTAAGTTGGCAAAAATATTGTTCTTTGCTCCTTTTCATCGGTTAGTGGCAGCTAAGGTCTTACTCGCATGCATCAATCGTGCAAAGTGGACCATTAAGAAAGAGATAACAACAGATACCTAACTCCCTGGTGGTGTGAGCGAAAGAACCGTGCCGAAAGTTGGAAGGCTGGTTAGACCAGCTCTAACGAGCTCCTTTGGGTGCTTTGGCAAGGCCCATAGCATATGTACATGCCTTACCACAGTAGAAACTGCCTTGTCTGGTGGCCGGCACTGTGCAGATCCAACTATTGCAAAGCAGACTTCAAAGGATGGCGTGTATCGCGATAACAGGGGCACTGCGTACAACCTCGACTGCAGCCCACCTACTCCTCTTGGATCTCTATGGTAAAGAAAAGGTAAAGAAATCGGCGCTACGACTTAAGGAATCCGCTCACTGGAAGTTCTCCGAAATAGGGCACGCTGGTAATATACGCCAAAGCAATGATCTAAATGAAGTCACGGACTACTTAATCCCGACCCTTGACTTCATTTTTCTCTATAAAACAACAATTCCCAACCGACGACTATGGAAGGGGAATGAAATTCCAAAAAAAGGCACTGCACTGGAAATATACACAGACGGGTCTAGGACAGGCAATGGTGTGGGCACCAGTATCTATGCACCGACCCTAAAAATCAGCCAATCTTTAGGCTATCGAACCACTGCAGCATATTCCAAGCTGAATTAACGGCAATTCGTGAGGTCGCAGACTGGTTGTCTATGAGATCGATGAACAACATCGTCATCTACACAGATAGCCAAGCTGCAATAAAAGCATTTGAATCACCAATAATAGGATCAAAATTGGTTAGGCACGCCGCACGTCTCTAAATGAGATATCGAGCAGATGCGCTATAACGTTGTGCTAGGTACCTGGGCATATCGATCTTCTTCTTTTCCTTTTTATCCCGGCGTCGTTATGGTCAGAAGTGTAGGACCATAACCTTCCCACTTAACTGCATTCCTACTGGTCCGCTTGTGGGGTCCGCCGGGCATATCGATATACCAGGCAATTGTGAAGCAGACGAACTAGCCAAAATGCACGAACTAGCATCACACTGGAACTCTCGACTGTTAAAGGGGAACTCCACCCACCAATGGAAACGCAAAAATATAAAACCTCGAAAAATGCACTGCAACAGGCACATGAGAGAAACATGCAACTATGCGAGACAAACCTGGCCTAGGTATTGTCAACGTAAAACCACAAGCCTGCTAATAATACGCAGGCGGATTATAAGCAGCCTAATCGGAGTCTTAACAGGGTATTGCGCTTCACGGAAACATGTCGCAAGATTAGGACTGCCATACAACGACTATTGCAGTAGGTGTCATGATGGAGAAGAGGGAGAATCTCCATCCCATCTTCTATGTAATTACCCTGCTCTAGCCGCCTCAAGAAGACGATTTCTGGGAGCATATTTCTTTAATGAACTAACGGATCTGTTCGAATCGGAGATCTACAAAATATCGTATTTTATTCAGCACTTGAAATGGTTGTAAGAGTAACGGTGACCAAGCCGACTCAAGTGGTAGCACAATGGACCGTTCTTGGTCTAAGTGATCCCCACTGCTTATACGGAGGGAAGCCACCTAACCTAACCTATGTACTATTTGATACGAATTGCATTGTTACATACGTTTTTCTTTTGTCTTGTGTGGTTAACCAATTATTATTATTATATAGTAATTAACAGCCATTTGGAACTCCGAAGTTCAGAGCCTCGTTGACTACCTTTCGCCAAGCCTCCCTGTCATAAGTGTGTTCCCTCCATGTTTCGCTTTTCCAATTTTTGGTTATAACACATATTACTCAAATACTTGAATTCATCCACTTTCTCAAAGCGTTTTTGGAGCACATTTAGGTGCGAGGATTGGATTGGATTCATTTCTGTCAGTGACCATATATTTGATTTTTTTCTTCATTTACTACCTGCCATTATTAGACTTCCTGTATTTCTTATAATTGTTTCCTCACTATCTCCCAGTAGGTCCAGATCGTTAGCGTAAGCAAGAACGGAAGTGATTCCATTAACGGTTATTCTCCTCTCTATTTCTTAAAGGAATTTTATTACGAATTCCAGCACAAAATTAAAAAGAAGTGATGACAAGGTATCTACAGTGTTGTGCAAAACAAACGCAACAAATTTAGTCTGCACATGTAAATGTAAATATTTTCTTTTGCAATGCACTTTCTAAAAAACTATAAATGCACATTTACACAACAATGAAATAAGAACATAATAGTATATTTTTAAAAGCAATTGACACTCACATAATGAAAAGTCATAGCAAACATAGTTCCATAGTTCGGATCTTCGGGTGGGAATTATCCAAGAGAGATCATCCATGAAAAGAAATTCACAAAAATTAAGGATAGGCTTGTGTACCGCACGCAGCCTGTATGGATCGGGTGCCTTGCAAACAGCACCCTAAACATGAAATTCGTAGCTATAAATTGAACATTGAACGGATATATTTTCGTTTGCAACAGGATTCATCATCAGCAACAAAATAGTGCAGAACGTAATGGACGAGTATTTTACAACGACGAAATGTCTATGGCCAAAATCCGGGGTCCACGCTATAAGTATGTACCTGAACATATGTATGTACACTGTCTCAAGGAAGATACAGACGTAAACAATACGTTTTATGAGATAATGTACGAAATATTTGATAATTTTCATCCTTTGATGTAAAAAACATATGGAGACTTGAACGCGAAAATAGGAAAAGAAGTGGCACATAGGCCAACAATAGGAGAAAGCAGTCTCCATGTCTCATCAAACGCTAATGCTTTTAGGACAGGAAGTTCTCCGAGCTCAACAAATATGACCGTGAAAACAATAACATTCTAACCCAAGAGAACTCAAAGCTATACGGATATCACCGGATGAAGTAACGCGCAACCAAATTGATCACCATATCAATGTACTGAACGTTAAAGCATACAAACAGGGGATAGCGATTCTGACCACATCCTAATCATCCCAAAATTAAAAGCCGAATCAAAATTCACAGAAGGGGATCACAGCATGGTATGAGAAAAATTCAACAATGAAAGTTAAGGAACCCTCGTATGCAGCATCAATATCAGGACGAAATTAATAACCCTACTAGATGGCATAGAAACTAGTGACGAAACAAGACAGGTAGAAGGAGTGATAAAGTCAACAATAAAAAGTGTTGTAAAGGAGGCAGCGGAAAGCAAATTAGGTTATTGGAAGGTCCCAAAGGAAAGCCTCGATTCTAGGAAGAATGCGAGGACAAAGTAAAATGCTGTAGTGTCTCTTCTACTTCAAGCCCTGGAAAATAGCGAATAGATCACGCATATAAGATATCAAGCCCTATGAAAGGAAGGTCAGCCATCTGCTTCGGGATAAAAGCGGCGGATATAAAGCGGCGAAAAAAAAGTTTGATAAATTGAGGAAGAATGTGCGGCTAAAAACAAGCAATGTATGCAGGGATAAACGCGATGCGGAAAGGATATCAAATTTATCCGTAATGATATTGGGGGCTCGTTTCGTACAACGAAAAAGTTGCTACCTAATGGAGGAGATATTTCGATAAACTTTTGAATGTACGTGAAGATTGAGCAGCAATGAAAAACGGTGTTGTCCACACAGCAGAAGTTGAGGTAGAACTGCCAACTTCAGAATAGTAAGGCCGCAGGAACCGACTTAAAAATAAAATATGCAGAAGAAGCATTAACAGATAAGTAACATGTGACCGAACACTATATTTCCGAGGAATATCTCTGCTACTAAATTGTTACAAGGTGCTGTTAACTATTCTCTTAAAGGGACTGACTTCATTCACTGATGGAATACGGCAGCTTTGAGGAAAGAAGTGGGCATTCTACGAAACGTTGCACCAACTATTCGTATATTTCAAAAAGCCATGTGACTATATACCGATTGAACATATATCACGTCCTCGCAAGGCTGGGAGTCCGGTAGAAGTTGGTGAAACTGATACAACTATGCCTAAAGGGAAACAAAGGACAAGTAAGAGTAGAAAATTTCTTATCCGAAACATTCGAGATACCTGAGTGATTAAAACAAGAAGATGCCTTGACACCACTTCTTTTTAATTTGGTGCTTCATAATGAGATCCCTTCAAGAAAATGAGAGGAGAATAACATTTAATGGAATAACATGCGTTCTAGCTTACGCTGATGATGTTCCGGGAGATAGTAAGGAAAGTTAATATTAGGTTCTACCACATGAAATGTCCGATTTTTCACTTAGTCCTTAATTAGAAGCTGTCGAGCGAATTTTTATATCACTCTTATACATATACTCTATTCCTTTACAAGTTCAAACTGGGACAAAATGCGTCTCTGGCAGCCAAAAACATAAATGACGTATTGAGAATATAGCGGTGAACGAGCGCACCGTTTGGCGTTGGTTTGGTAAGTTCCGTTCGGAAGATCTAAGCGTAAGAAGGTCGAAAACGAACCGCGTGGGAAACCAGAAACGGTAATTGACGACGCCATTTTACGAGAAACGGTAGATGCAGACCCAACAAAATCGGTTCGGCCCATTACACACAACATGGGAGTATCCCCCATGACAATAAGTCGACACCTATCTCAAATAGGAAAAGGGAAAAACCCCGACAAGTAGGTATTTAACGAGGCCCAAAGCTCACCCCCAAACTTGGTCTTCACCCAGAAAAGGTTATGGTTACATTCTGGTGGACATCGAAAGGACCAATCCACTTTTCATTTCTTCCACCAGGGAAACGATATATGCAGTCGAATATTGTGAGGAAATCGACATAATGCATACGAAATTGGCTGAAAAGCAACCTGCGGCGATGAGGAAGAAACTGAGACGATCCAACATCTGCTTTGCCACTGCCCAGCTCTCCAGAATCGACGCCTAGTGTCGCTAGGCCAAAGATTGTTCACAGAGATTGCGGACGTGGCTAATGCAGATATATCGGATCTTCTAAAATTCATTAAGAGCACGGGGTGGTTTCAGCCACCACGTGATAGGACAGGTTAATTTTATGTGTACCCACACAAACGAAGGGAATCACAATGGGCCTCTTGGCCTCCGAGTGGAATTGATGTTTAACCATCACACTCCCCTTCTCTAACCTAACCTAACCTGCATTGTTGCATGACAATACTAGACCCCATACCTCACACGTAACGGGGCAAAAGTTGCTACAGTTGGGATTCGAAATTCTTTCGCATTCACCGTACTCTCCTGACATTTCTCCAACGGATTATCACCTTCTCCGCATTTTGTCGGCAAAATGAGTTCCGAAACCGAGCAGAGGTCATAGAAGCCTTTAAAAACTTTTTATCGTCAAAAAATCAAGCTTTATATAAAAAATGAATAATGGACCTTGAATCACGGTGGAAGAAGGTTATAGATGTCAATGGTTCGTATTTTGGCTAAATAAAATTTTATAAAAAAGAAATATTGACTTTTATTTTTTTACAAAAAAAATCAGACATTTCATGCGGTACAACCTAATGAAAATGTTGAAAGTCTAATAATGGCAGGAAAGGAATTAAGTGAAGAGAAAACCAAATACATGGCCACTGACAAATTTGGATCGATTCAAACCTCGATAAACGCTTTGAGAAAGTGGACGGATTCAAATATATTCGGGATGGAGGAACTATTCAAAACAACTAGTTTGTTTCGTAATATTAAAATCCGTATTTATTAAACCATAATACTACCAGTAACACTATATGTGTGTATATGTGAAACCGCGTCTCTGACTTAGGAGGAGGGAAATAAATTCCTTGAAAACGAGATATTGAGAATCTATGGTGGAAAGCAGGTCGAAGAAACAGGCGGATGAAGAGAACTACACAATTAGGAAATCGGGAAACTCTATTCAGCCCCAACCATTGTCCGAGTAATAAAGATCTTAAGATAAAATCACGAAGACTAAGATGGGCAGGACAGTGAGGCGAATAATGAGTGTAGAGCAGGCAAAAGAAGAAGCGCCGTAGATGGATTGACCTAGAAGAGATTGGACAGAACAACGATATAGGGAAGAAATACACTCATGACAGGCTTGGTGAAGGGTGGTAAGCGAGGCTCTAAACTTGCTAGGTACTCGTCGGTAATAACAATAATAATAAAAAAAAGTATTATACATTGTTGCATATACCAATAATTCTGGCCTTAACATAAATGTAAGTTTTATAAATAACTTTTTTGTTCTTATCAGAGTAGATTTGCTTGGCTCAATTCAAACATCATACATCACCTTTTCGTCAAATAAATGAAAAAAATCACCGCGGTATGTTTTTATGTAGATTAATAAATTTGCTTTGCTATTCACATCCACTTGCCGTGTCGATTAATTAATATATTTAGTTGAATTATACATTTTCGAGTAATTTCTTTTTATTTATCTTTTTGTTTTTTTCTGCTATGTTATTATTTTTTCTGTATATACATTTTTTTGTCAAGTTCCAAGTGTTTTAAAACGTTCCGGTTATTTGTACTAAATTTTTCCCTTTGCTTCCATTAAATACTTAAAATTCGTGACTGACATGAATAGAAATAATCGGAACAAAATTACATCACTTTTTGCATTTATCAGTGTGGTTTTTTTTTAATCACCGAAATGCTTGTACGCTAGGTAGACGCGATAAAGTTCCGCATTGTCTATACTATTCTAACAGACTGAAACAGAGAATGTGTATAAAATGTCAAAGCTCCACATCAAAATGAAAACATGGGTATAAAACCCCCTGAGGACAGACCTAAGAACACAATAAAAAAATAATTATACTATCAGATTTTATTTTATATCCCCCCTTGCAGAGTCATATATGAACGTTCGAGTAGACATAATAAATGTGTATGATTGCAAAAATCCGGATTGTGACGGTGACGTGCCTCATATGGTTGCGCACATTGGCGCGCTTGAAACCTAGTAGACGTATACCAATCGCCACGCTTGTTATTTGGGCTTTATCACGTTACTTACGAATTAATTAACTCAAATAATGTTGTATATCACTACATTTTGTTTTTTTTTCCAATTTAAGTAAAATGTTGTGACTGATTTATGGGATTATTTTGTTTACATAATTGAAAGCTTTTAAACGAATGGAAGATGTTCTTATTGTTATTTATTTATCAGTGTTTTTTTTCTAATGACTGAATTTATGAATGAAGTCTGTGGTAATATACACTTGGATTCGACGAATTTCTTGGGGGATTTCCCTTTGAATGAATGAATGAATTTTTTATGCAACGAATTTGAACAGATAAAAACCCACGATCTTGCTTATATTATACCGTTATGTGTTTAGTTTAAATGTTTATTATATGATAGAGTTATTAGGTGGCAAATAAACAATAGTTCGCTAATCTATACCAAAAGTTAAAGTTAAAATCGTGCTCAGCCGAAGTAAATAATCTTTTAACCGAGAAAAGTGTTTGCCAATAGTGTGTGTTTGTTATTTTAACCCCACTAATTGATGTTTGCAACTTGTGCCATGAGTAATTTTCATTCTTAAATTACTACAGTTTTCGATATCATATTTATGTTTTTCATGAACAAATAAGTGGATAGGTAGATATCTTCCCTGTCTTTATCTTACTAGTGAGTTAATATAACTTAAACAAATAGATGCTTAAATATTTAGACTTTTGAACTTACCCATAATACATAGCAATGATAACGTTGTGAAATGCAACATTTTTTAAAATCACCTTCGTTAATGAAAGTAAGGGATTAATTTTATAGGAACTAAATTAAGGCAATTTTGTGGGCATAAATGTTTTCACAATCTTATTCAAGGCTGAGAACAGCAATATTTGCAAACAATTTTTCAATTTAATTCACGCAGGTTTTATACAACACCAATTTGTATTACTACTTAAATATATCACAGAACATTCGCGGCAACTACAATCTAACAACTTTACTTCCGTCTTTATTCGCTCGTTTCGTAATGTCGACACATGCATGGGCGAGAAATGTGAATAAAAAAATAAAAAATAAACCGGCAATGTCCTTCGGTCAACAATTTTTCTACAACTTAAGTTATTTGCCTTGCTCTGTATAAATTATTTAACCCATCTACCATCAGGTTCGGAAGTCGAGTGGCAAGTATTTGTTGGATGCCTCAGTGTTTATACATACTTGCATAGATGTTGATGTTCCGCACATACGTGTTTTGTATTTTTCTTTTTTTGACTTCAATCTTTTCGATATTCGTTAATCAATTAAAAGTATGAAAATAAAATAAAAAGTCCCAGAGAGAACTACCCCTGCTAATACGTGTGATGAGGTCTTGATTCGATGTGAATTATAACATTATTTTCTCTTTATATCAAAATTAGTTGTGATTTCGTTTACCTTTAAAAAAAGGGAATGTTTTTCTCTATCTAAAAATGTGTTTAATTTCATGATTGTTTTTCGTAGAAAAAATAACACATTGAACAATGCCCTATAATGAACAAACATGAATTGTATTTTTCAAAGAGAGAAATAGAAAAGTTTATATTTTTCTTTAAAGGAGCAAACACTCCATCGCGTTGCAAATGAAACCAGAATATTCGACCGCAGTTTTGTTTCGACTTGTAGACATCGGGTGAAGTAAAAACTATTTATTTTGCCTCAATTAACGATGACATGATATCTACGTACAGTTGTCAATTGTATTGCACCTATTTAGTAGTTATTCGTAACATTAGCATTTTCAGCATGGTCCTTTTCGATTTTAAAACATCTACATTAGGTCGTAGAAAACAGAGGCTTTAAAGATAGCAAAGGAGATAGCTTTTACTAACTATACTTTTAATTCAATATAATTTATATCTTTATCTTGAGGTTTTTTTTACCAGGCATTGACTTTAGGTAAAGGCAAAGCATTAAAAAACCTTAAGTAAAATGTAGCATATTTGACAAATGAATATTTTTTGAAGGTTTCATTTTTTTCTATTAGTTTTTAATTAATTTTGATTGTTCCTATTCTATTCTTATTTATTAAACAAAAATGTTTAAATCTAACTTAAAACTATCTTAACACCTTCGCATCGGGTTGTTTTTGCTCAAACTTTCGTAAAAATAGGGGTATTTTTAATGAATTTAAAATATTTCGACGTGTGAATTAAAACTGCGGTTATTGTTTTTCTAATTAATATTTTTTATTGAAATTTTTAACAGTTGTACATAAGTATTATTAGTATTGTTTTTTAGTATGATATTTGGCGAAATAGCTTCCTTTGTGTAAAGGTACTTCACAAAACGTGCATGTATATAGTGTTTCGCTCCTTACTCCACGTGTCTTACATACTATACATACATACTCTTGTGGGATTTTTTTTATTCTTTGTCGGTTTTAGTGTCTCAAGAGTGTGTTGGTTCATATTACCAGATAATCATCTACCTGGTGGCGCTGAAGTTGGACCAGTTGCCCGTGATGTGGGTTGAATTTCATCAATTTCTGCAGATAACCATGTCCTTGCAATTGACAATAAGTAGTTTTTATATACTACTTTTTTTATTTGGATTCATGATGTACAAGACGAAGCTATTGAATAGTGTGATGTATATTATATATAGTGCTGTTTTTTTTGTCCATTTAATTGTTTTTCGAAGTGACGAACAATAAGAAAGGTATTGGTCTACATGATCTACACCTTTCACGAATTTATTATATTTTGTGATGCATAATGGTTTCACAATATCTATTATGGTAAAAAATGTAACTAATTGTTTTTTTAACACTATGAGCTCCCAAAAAATCTACAACACACTGAGTGAGGACTATTAACTATTGCTATATATATACTAAAAATACAAGAAGTGGGCTACAAATGTTTTATGAAAAATTCCCCATATCCTTATTGTCCTTTTGAGTTATACATTTTATTGAAAGAAAGAAACCGAAGGGATTTTCTCTAAGAAGGTTTTATTATTTAATGATCAATTAATATTTCAATAAAAACATTCAAATATCAAATGAGAGTGGTCAAAGTGCACAAACGGGGCTTCCCGTTTTCCAATGTATACTTTTTTTAAAAACGAGAAATCTCGTTTCCCGTTGCGAATGTGTTAAGGGGTAACACCACTCTAGGATTTTCAAAAACTCGATTTTTTTTTTTTGCTTAAAGTATACTTAAGGACTTTAAAAAACATATCCAATTGGTTTTATATTGAAATTCAATGTGGAAGGGGTCTAATTCTTAAATCTGCCGCAACGCCTCGGAGCGCGCGCCGAATTCTATTGCTTATGAGCATAGTGGATTATGAGAAGTCCACCAGGGTTCAATGTTTTTCTCGTTTTTCTCGAAAATGTTTTTTTCAAATCGGGCGTACTCGTAGCTTCAAAACTATTGCATGGATCAAATTTTTACAGTAGCTTCATATATATATTCTCCTCCGAAGTACGTAGCCGTTTTTTGATATTTTGAAAATTACTTGTTTTATTAACAATTTACTGCTCTTTTTTTAGTCAGATATGCACAGTTTCTACAAAAATTGAAAAAAAAAGAAAAATCCTACGTACTTCGATAGCTATTAGTATGTAGTTTCAAAAAAATTTTGGATTTTTGTTCCAGCTCTCACGGTTGCGGAGGAATGGGTACGCCCGCGGAGCGTCTTCAAATAAACCTTGTATCGGAGATCCGCTGTTTTTTTTTATACTTCAATATATATAATAAACGCTGTAAATTTCAATACAATCCCTTTTCCCATAATCCCATGAAAAATCCGCAAAATTACACCTTTTTTTCGGCCTCTAGAGTGGTGTTACCCCTTAATATTTAGTGTGTCTTACTGGCCCTGTGCGGGATCTCTAAGTCTAACTATGTATATTTCTTAATTGCTAACCCCTTACAGCTTAAATCTATCTATTCTATTTTCATATGACTACTTTTCAGAATTGGTTTCTAAGAAAAGTTTATTAAAAACTTTTTTTTTTATTTATCCTAAAGCTTACCTTACCCTACGATGCTTCATTCCAGTCTTAGAGATAATCAGGTTGATTAGCACTTGTGTGTTTGGTTCCGGCTTCTTCATCTCACTCTGCATTCCCGTGACCTTATCAAGGCTAACAGGCGCCAGTCAGTCCTCAGGGTCATCTAAGCATGAGGACACGCCTAGCCCCCAAAAGATGCCATTCTTCTTATGGTTCCCCTCCGTTCCGGAGGTTGGAAATCATCGATGCAAGTGTTTATTTGTTTGTCACTCCTCTAAGTATTGGAGTTTTCATAAACGTTAGCCTAACAAAGACCTGCATTATTCATGTTCATAAAGTCAGATTTGCAATCGGATTGCTAACCGAATTGCAGTACCTACTATTCATAAACGTCATTATGTCGTCGGCGCCGGGCAGATCGCGCAGCCATTATTGTTTGGCTGCAGAAAGAGCGCTAATCAAAAAACAGGTTTTTAATTGCCAAAAATGTAAGTACTTGTCGCACATTTTTTTATCAATGTATGTATAATAATATAAGGAAGCAACAACATGGGAATATTTTGAAATATTCGACGAAGCTTATGATGGAAGACACAGTGTTTTCCTCCCACATCACCTCCTGGGTTCAAGTGCATTATTGGCAATGCGGGGGGATGAAACCGTGTTTCTAGAATCTGCTGATGATGCAACCATATACGAAGCCCCGCACAGAAAAAAAGCGTGTTTTTAAGGACGAAGAACTTCTCCTCTTCCTAAAGAAGAAGCCCAAAAAGATGATGCCCAACATCAAGAACTAATTGCTATTGAGAAGGAGAAGATAGAGATCGAAAAACGTAGATTGGAGCTGATAAAGAGCCTTCAACGTTTATTGGCCAATTTATCTAACAGTAGTACAAAATAGCATAGCAATCTGATTTCTCATTTGTTTTGCTGCTTCATACGCTCATGTATTTCTCATCGATTTCCGAGATGAACGTCTTTATCTGTTATAATATTGTGTAACACTATGCAAGCCAGAACAATATATTTTAAATGTTTTAGATTTTTTATGTCGACGTGTTTAAGTATTCTAAATTTTTGTTTTAATTTGTCAAACGCCTGTTCAATGCAGACCCTGGTGGAACTGTGGATATAATTAAATTTCCTTTCCATAGAAGTAAGATATCCATTGTCCCGGTAAGAAACAAGAATGTAAGTTGTTAGTGGGTATGCTGAATTACCTAAAATGTATCCACAGCCTACTATATGCACCGAATTAGCCCTTATATTCTTCCCGATTGGACTGCTTTCCCAAACGTTTGCATCATGATAGCTTCCGAAAACGTCGATGAATTTTTAGTTATCACAAATTGCCTTTGAATTGTAGCATTTATTAAGTAATTTTAGTTAACTAGATAAGTAATATTTATCTGAAGATTGCTTGAACATATTTCTTTTCTATTGTAGTAGCTTACCTTATCACAAGCAGGAGCGAGGATGGGAATGTGGCTCCCGTCCACACAACCGAATACATAAAGGATTGGGTTTACGCGTAAGTTCTCAAAGCCTTCCATAATTTTTTGGCGCTCCTTTGTATTTGATGGCCATTCTATAAATTTAGTGTATACTAGGCTGCCGCAGTGCTAGCCATAAAGCTTCGTAGCAGCATAATGGAACGGAGTTTATATGTGCTAAATTTTTTTTCCAAAGACTAATTTTCTAAAACAAATCAACACATTTCAATATATATTTGGCATAGAGTGGAAATTCGACAACATGAGATTTTTCAACTTCCAATGCATATTTCTTAATGAATTTATGATATTATGTACTTCTGATTAGTTAATTGGAGCGGAGTGAGCGAAGCAAAAATCTTCTCGGTCTTCGATGCGCGTCGAGAGCATCAGGACTTAAACGGGCAATAGTACGTCTATATCTGACAGTCCGAGCAGTCAAACGGCCTATTTTATGTCGCCTTATGGGTTGTGTAGGTGGCATGTTTCATTCAATGATATTGAAATATCGATGAATTCCTATGTGATTTCTAAAGTTTGAGTTGTTGAATCGGGATTTTTGAGCGTGAATGAGTCTCCTATGAACCTTGAAGTATAAATCGGATGCTAAGTTTTTCTAAAAAAAAAAAACAATTTTCTTAGTTGAACTATTTTCTTTTTTAAATTATTTTAAGTTAATCATTAGGTCGAAAGACATAGTTTAAGTTGTTCTGTGTACTTTAGAGTGTCCGTATAGGGCCAGTAAGGTATTTTAAGTTTGTTAAGTTATTAAAACTAGTTTTAAGCATTTTTGTCTAGCGTAAGATAGCTCTAAGTAAAAGTTGAATAAAAATGAATTTAAAAAAAAAAACCTTGAAGTACACAGAAAAAAATTTAAAATTATTGCTTGTCCGAATAAGTATGCTAAGGGCATATCAAAAAATGATACATACTGTAATATCCTTATTACTTGACTTATTTAAGAACAGAATTTTTTAAACCACTAAATTAACGCTTGGCCACAAATTGAATGAGCGAAACTCTGCAATATTGACATAATCAATGAGTAATCAGGCAATCAACAATTAGAGCAATGACTAAAATTGATTAACAAAATTCGCTCCAATAAAAGCTGAATTATTTCCAAGAAACATTTAAATGCTGCTCCGATTACAACATGGAAAAGATTAGACAATTCTCTAAAACGCGATCCGTTGGCTAATTCCCAGATGGTTAAATACAAAGCCAATTTTAATGCTATTTTAGATCGGCCAGTACTCTTTGTTTTCCATAAAGTCCTTAATTCGTTTTCAACAAACTGTGGACAATCTTTTAACTTTTTTATATTTTATTTTTGCATAAAAAGTTACATACATTGAATGTGGATCTTGACATTCTAACATGGCTTAAGAACACATCGTCGGGAAACTCCGAAATTATCTTTATAAAGAATGGATTTTTTTGGTACATTATATATATTTTTTTTTAAAGCTAACGAAGTTTCTCCATACAATTTTGTTTCTCTTTTTTGTTCGCAAAAAACTTTTTCCGATAAAGTTTTTATTTTATTTTTACGAGAGTAATACAAAAATTTAACCTCATACAATTTGTTTCGCGGTCTTTCTTGACTTTTATGAACATGATTTACATGACAATCGTGCTAGAACAGCGCTGCACATATTCTGCAGTTGAAAAGTGCATCAGAAAAGAACTGCGATTGTACTAACGCAGATTTTCGACGTTTATGAAAGCCATTCTCTTAAATTTGATAATCATGTCAGTCTCTGTCTTCCTACGCTCCTTCTTCCTTCGAATTTTCCTTGTATAATTAGTTGGAGAAGTTGATATTTGTTATTTTTCATTATGTGTCCTAGGTATTCGAATTTTCTGTTCTTAATATGCATAATTATTTCCTTTTATCTTCCGACTCGTCTTGGAACTTCTTCCTTTGTAACTCTGTCAACCCATGAGATCTGTAAAATTCGTCTGAATATCCATATTTCGAAGGTTTCTATTTTTCTTATTGTTGCTCTCTTTAGTGTCCATGTCTCTGCTCCATATAATAGAACCAACCAAACGTAGCATTTTACAAATCTAATAAGTATTTATTCCTTCCATTTCAACGTTGTTAATTTTCAAATCATAATTTTGAATTTCGTGTCTTCTTTCAAACACTACCTATGAATTTTGTTTTGCTTGTATTTATTTTTAATCCGAATTTATTACTTTTCACGTTTAGTTTATTCATTATTGTGTTTAATTCGTTTATACTATTTGACATTATTACCGCGTCATCCGCATATCTGATGTTTTTGATTAGGACTCCATCAATTTTGATTCCTCGGTTTGAACCTATAAATGAGCTTTTAAAAATTTCTTCAGAGTACATATTAAACAGGAGCGGTAATAGTATACAATCGTGTCTGGGTCCTTTGCAGACCTTTATCTCTCTTGTTACTTCTCCGTCTATGACAATTTTTGCTTTTCGGTTCCAATAGAGATTTTCTATGACTCTAACATCATTTCTGTCTATGTTAGGATATCTGCCATCTTATTGTGTTGCACTTTGTCGAACGCTCTTTCGCAGTTGATAAAGCATATAAAAATTGTTTTGTTCATCTCTAGGCTTCGCTGGATTAGCATCTTGAGCGCAAATAGTGCCTCTGGTGTCGCGAAGCCATTTTTATATCCGAATTGAGATTCGCTTATACCTTCTTCGAGCTTGTTGTAGATCCTTTTATGAATTGTTTTCAAAAAGATCTGTAATGTGTTGCTCATCAAGCTTATTGTCCTATAATCATAACATTTTGTAGATTTATTCTTTTTCGGTAACAAATATTGATCTCAACCACTCATCTAGAATTTTGCCGTGTCTGTAGATAGCGTTGAAGAGCTGTACTAATATTTGTATGTTTTCTTCCGCAATCAGTTTGAGCAACTCACTCGGTAAAGTATCCCCTAATCTAACTTACAAACTAGAGTGAGGAGGACCTCACCGTAGCAATGCACCTTTCTTTGAAGCGCTTTCACCCAATAACCACCAAAATCGCTTGTGTACATGTCAAACAGTATAAGAAAATTAACTATTTCCTGTTGTAAACCGTTTTTATGTCAAAGATCCTGCTCGAAATAACAACAAACTTCTTTCCCACAGTTATTACGTAAATAATGTATGGAAGGTGATTTAGTATGCCGAATCTAGTAAGATTTTAGAACAGATCTTCTAACCATACGGTGACTAATGTCTTTTCAAAATCCACAGACAACCACCCGTACATCGGCTTTTTGCCTTATTCCATTGAATGTCGGAAATTAATTTTGACGTAACGTGAATAATATCATGCTTCGCCTTAAAATTTATTTATTTTCTTTTTCTCAACCCAGAGTTCTGTTTACTACGTTTCCAAAAACCTTGCTAAACTTCGGAAGCAAACTAATAGATGGGAGATTAGTAGGGTTTGTTCTATCCCTATCTCGTTTATGAATAGGGTTGATCACCGCTGTTTGCGAATGTTTTTTGAAGGTTACCAATCAGAGTTGACAGTAGTCAGTAGGCATGCAAATGATTGAGAAAAATCCAGGCTCTAGCCTGTTTTATAAAATACTTTAGCTACAGCGTATACCTTTCTAGAGTATTTATATCATTGCGAACACATAAAACTATTTTCATAAATATTCCGTTTTTAATGGGGCAGTAACTAGTGTATGTTTCGATAACAAATAAAATAATACACCAACAAATGGAACATTTATTTTCGAAGAATTTTGGAAGAAATTATTTACCTGTTGTATAGTCTGCGGGATTGGAAAAAATCCCCTTAAAACATTCATACAATTTATCGCACTGAATCCATAGACGTTATCTTTATGTGTACGAGTACATTGTGCATATACATTGGTATGTGTACTTTGCTCTTTGTTTTAAAGAGGGGGATAAAAGTCATGAGAATATAAGTTGAATTTAATATAAATGTTTCCCTAATTTTGGAAAATTAATATGTGATAATTATCAGTAGTAACTAATACTGAATTCAATCGAAAGGTCCGAAGTCTAATTAATTATTTAAGGCTCCTTGTTATCTATTGTGTACATTTTGTTTTATATTGATTAATTGATTAGGAGTAATTTAAAAACTTAAATTTTAATTTAAACATCCATACGAAAAACATACTTGATGGCATTATCCGTTTTTTTTTTTTTTTTTTTTGGGGAGTGCGTATATGTATGTACATATGTATATAGGCGTTTTTTTTTTTTTTTTTTAATTTGGCGGCCTTGTGTATTGGTCAGTTGTTAGGTCGTTGGTATTGATAACTGTACTAACGTGTTTTTTGTAAGTAACTGTAGAAGGGCATTTTGGATTTATCATCTTCATTAATATTAGAATAAGGTTTTTCATTTATATTTGTATGTTTTTTATTAATTTGAAATTCAGTAATAAGAACAACGGGGTTGAAAGCACCGATAAATAAAGTTTATGTGCGTCAGCGAACTACATTTCCGGGCCAGTGGTCTGCAATAGGTATTTTTACACATTTTAGATCATGCGGCAATTTAAAAGCGGCTTAGTATCAGTAGATGAAATGCAAAAAAATCATATACAGTACAGCCTCGTTAATCCGGACCCCAAAAAACAAGCGTGATTCCGGATTAACGGGGTGTCCGGATTAGACAATGTGAGAGAAAACTGCCGATTTATAAATCAAAATGAAACCCCAGTTTAAAGTAAGATAGTCTTTTATTATTACACATAAACACATAAACAATTAAGATTTTTGTTCTCCGATTTAGATAGTCCGTAATAGATTTCTGTGAACTGAAAGCTAATTTTCGAGAAAATGTTTCAAAACGCATTCTACGAAGCAGAACAATGTCTTGAGTACTCATGTTATTCTCCTCCGCCCACTGCAAGCATGTGTCGAAAGCCTCTGCAGCCTGTTTGTGACTTTTCTTTGTTGGTATGGTTTCCTCTTCTAAATCTTCATTGTTGGTTTGCAATTCTAGTGAAATTATGTCCTCATCTGTAAGCATTTGTCCTTTCAAGTCTGCATCTGCACCACCTTCTGCCCATTCTCGAGCCCCTTCCTGACTAATATGTTCACCTCCAGATATCCTTTGGAATAGAACCGCCAGTGGAATACAATCTTCCAACTCAAACTCTGCATCAGCATCAACAGTCATATCGGGATCTGAGAGTAGTTTAGTCCATGATTTTTGTATAAGATTTCGAGACACATTTTCCCAAGCAGCAGCCAACTCAAAAATAACATCTTTCATGTTAAACTTCTTAAGTTTCTCCATGATACCTTCAGTCCTATCATCTGCTAAAATTTGAGATAGCAATGACTTCCTGTAAGGGAGTTTGGTGTTTTGGATTACGTTTTGGTCCATTGGTTGTATCAACGCAGTGCAATTTGGTGGTAAAAAAAAGCCTGAAGATTTTCCTATCATCACTTTGCAATTCTTCTTCTGATGGATGCCCAGGGGCATTGTCCAATAAAAGGACAGCTTGTTCTTCTAGATTGCTAACACGAAGATGATTCCTGACACTTGGAACAAACTCTTTTTTAGACCACTCGAGAAAGATTGATCTTACGACCCAAGCATTTTTCTGACCTTCATAGGATACTGGGAGAATAGTTGAACCAAAAGCACGTGGTTTTTTTTTGCTTTTCCAATCACCAGAAGTCGAAGTTTATGTTCTCCGGAAGCATTTGCACAAGGCATGAAAGTTATATGGTCTTTTAACCCTTAATAGCCTGATTTTTTTTTTGAGCTAAAAAAAAATAATGTTATAAAACTCGCGTTTCTGAACAACTTTTGTTCTACGACTTTGTTCATAGGTTTTGTTTACCTGTGCTAGGAAAGAAAAACCTGGTTGGTTCTTTGAGGAACCACTAGGCACCCGGAGATCAAACATTTTATAGGTGTATTTTCCATCAAAGATTTTTTTTTTAACAAAAATCAACATACTTTATTCAGAAAATTCAGAAAAGTTACAAAAAAATAAATAATTAATAACAACAAAATATCACCAATGGCATGTATTGTTTCATGTAGTGTTTAATCTTTGTCGCACAAATTTGCTCATCAACACACAATCTAGCTCATTTTGGTACTTTTTGAAAATTTCGGTTCAATGCAGTGATGATCGGACGTATTTTGTACAGACGATCGTAACCTGGATCATGTTGTGGTATGGGTCCATACATTCGAACTGCTTCTTCAGCACGATTACGTCTACGACTGCGCGCATCTTCGGATAATGTTGAGGGCTGGTGATCAGATGCCGAAGTCTGTTGATCAGATGTTGATTGCTGATGATCTGATGTCGACGGCTGTTGAACAAGATGACGGCGCGGCATTGTCTCGTTGTTATTGAAATGCAAGAATTGACGAATTTTGTCATGACGATTTCGAGTCATGCAATCCATTATTGGTTTGAAACCATAGTTACTCCAATATCATCGAACGCTCGGATACTTGAACACCGACATGTAGTAGTTGATTCCCATGAATCGTTTGATTTCATCTGGTGTGGTATTCAGTGGTTTTTCAACGTTTCGTTGCACTGCGTACAAGTTGCTCTGTTCGACAATATTTGAAATAATATCGTTGGACATGAAAAACGAAAAAAACTGAAGCGGTGAGTTCAATGCCAATATCTCCGGTGTCAAAGCGTCATCGCCTCGAAATGTCACACAATTCGAATATAATTGAAGATGTCTTTTACACCACAATGGTTTCTTAAAAACATCAGAATCTTTTCCAATCGAAACGCCTTCAAACATTGTCGCATATTCTCTCCATCGGGAACGATCACCACCAATAACTGCGTCTTCGGCATTACTTATTTCGACATAGCTTAAATCGACTGCTGCATTGTTCTGAACATCTGCTACTTCCATCGCTTCGTTTTCACCATGTAAATGTCCTATTTGCTCGTCATCCTTAAAATGTTCACTACGGAAAGCAGCATCAAAATCGAAATCTGGGTCATAATCACTGTCGTCAGAAGCAAAGTCACCATCATCTTCACTTTCCGACCACGCAACCGAATTGACAAACTCGGAAAGCTCTTCTTCTGTTTTAAAATCACGAATCCTATGCGACATTCTAATCAACAAACTGAAAAAAAACCATAACGAAAACGATACTATATAATTTTATATTTGGGAAATTTCGAACTCCCGGTGCCTGACGGTTCCGTAAGGGACCAACCGAAAATTTGAAAAAATCGACTTAAATAAAAGAAAATAATTATTTCATATACTTACAATAGCTTCTAGGCACTATAACGATCAAGGAAATATTTTTTTAAACTTCAATTTTTACGTATTTAAACACAAAAATATTTTTTTTAAAGTACACAATTTCGCAAAAGTTTTTTTTTTAGAGGTTGTCACACTATACTGAACATACACGAGTCAAATAAATTCGGTTTCAAGTGGCGATCGGCGCAAACGGTAGCGATTGTATTAAGAAATATTTTTAAATTGTCGGGGGGAAGTTTAAAAAAAAATGGTTTAACAAAGTTGTAATTATTTTTGGTTGGTTCCTGGCGGTACCAGTGGGATATTATTTTTCTTCCTGAAGCTTCAGTTTCTCTGTCTGACGCTAACGTCTTGTCCGGTAAAACTCACCAAAATAATCCCGATTCATCGGCATTGTATATTTGTTGATAAGTGAGACCTTTTTCTTGGATTATTTTTTGTAACTTCAACCTAAACGGTTCAACCGCAGCTTCGTTATTTGATAGAATCTCTCCTGTTACTTTGAGTTGCCTTATCCCGTGTCTTTTTTTAAAGCGGTCTATCCAACCGCGGCTTGCGTTCAAATTCTTAGAATTGGTTATCCTTTCGTGGAAAAAACGTACTTTTTCTGCTAGAATTTCTCCTGAAATCGGGACGTTAAGCTGTCTCTGCTGAACAAACCAAGTAAAAATCGCATTTTCAACATTTGGGTTCTCAGGCTTTCGCAGTGTCTGCCTCTTCCCTGGTCCGCGTTCAGTATGGCTTACAAACTTCAAAATTTGTGGCTTATTTTTTTTTATATCACCAACAGCTGATTTTCCAATGCCAAATTTTTCAGAAATTACGTGATAACTGACACCACGTTCTAACATGTTGTATGTTTACGCAATGGCGGCATTTTGCAAATACTTTGTCTTCTTACGATATGTAGTACACGACAATGTGAATCGCAGTTAACTTATTTTTATTTTTGTACGTGTTCACGCGTTCGAAAAGGGTATGTGCTCTATCTGACATATAATTGTTAACTAAACTGAATGCAGTTTCTGTGGCAAAGCGCTGGAGACGTTATGAGTGGCCGTCCGGATTACCGAGATCACCGGATTAGCTGGGGCCCGGATTAACGGAGCTCCACTGTATGTTTATTTATTCTACGTAAACAAAATGCTGGTTTTAGCTAGAGGATAAGGTATCATGTGTACAAGTACGAAATGCGGATTACAGACAACTGATGACGGACCAGTGCAGTTTGTACGGTAAAGTGCGGTTAGTTTTTAAACAAAACTGTTTCTAAAAAAAACTGATCACAAATATGAACTGACTGATCACAAACTATATTTTGATTTACAATGAAACTCTAGTTTCAGTCGAGAGTCGGTCAGACGCTGACTTGCAACACCATCAATAATGTGCATTTACAACGAATTTATTTCATGAATCGATGTTTGTCCCACGGTGTTTGCTGACCTGACGTCTTTGAACGACGTCCGTCATCGCTGTAGTGGGGTATTGCGGGGTAGCATATGGCTAACAGGTGTCGTATGTTACGAATGGAAGATCTAAGGGGCGACGGGTTGGCAGGTGGACGTCGTAGATCCTCTCCCCTTAGATCATTGGAGCTGGAGAGAAAAATTTAAAAAAATGGAGTTGGAGTGGTGTGAAGCTTCCTTATGCTGATCGTGGCCATGATGATTATGGCGATGCTGAAAGTTTGCAGTTGTTGATGTTGTCATATAGTGTATGATTTTGGCTTCCTTGACATCTGCCTAGAAGTTATATTCTTTTAGCTTTTTCAAGTTTAGGATTTCCTTGGTTAAGTTTGGTGTGATAAAGCTGCTTGGTAGTGGCGGAAAGTGAATTTCGTTCCAAAATATTTCCGGATTAAAACTTGGGGAAAGGATTAACACTAAACACTATCAACAACAATTTACCGCAAAAAGGCCAGAATACTGAAAAAGGCAACACAAGGTCACTTTTCTGCATGGCAATACTCCTTCACACATGGCATAACCGATTCGTGACACGTTGGAAGCACTCGCCTGGAAAGTTGTACCACATGCAGCTTAGTGCTTACTCACCAGACTTGGCTCCTTCCGATTACTATTTGCTTCGACGTATTGTTTTTTTTTTAGAAAAAAAACTTGTACATCTGCTAGTTTTACTTTTATAGAAAAATTATATTCACGTTCTAAGTTTTTCTGTCCTGTTTTTTTTTTGCCTTATCGTTCAGTTCAATTATAAATTTCTATATAATATATTAAAAAAGGCAGAAAGACGAAATTTCAAGAGTTCCTACTTAACTTAGAATGTCAGGATCAGTAAGGTAGTTTGATTAATTAGGAACTAGCAGTTTTATTAGTTCGCTTTTGATCTAACTATTACACTGGCAGTAAAAAGTATATCGGCCTCTGACGCGCGATGAGCAAGTTCGGACCCAATAACATTAACACCATCGAATATTTTTTTTTTCGCGGCTTCTTTCCTCGGCGAAGTACTAGCAAAACTCCTCATAGTTCACTTGCCTTGAAAAAGCTTAGATTCCGCTCACTTGTGTGAATATGTAAATCGTACATAACATAAGTGAATGAGAGAAGCTTGGATCTGGCTCTTCAGCAGCGGTAACGCCATCTAATGATAATAATTAAACTAGGAATATCTCAATATTGATTGCATTTTCGCAGTCGAGGTTTGTGTATTGTTTAACTACGTACAATCGAATAAACCATTTATTTCATTCAAATATCCCTGTATTTCACTACATTTTACATCCAAACGAGATTATACTGATGTCATATTCAACCAGATGTATTTATTTACAATCGGCTTACGACATTGTATTGGATGTCTTAGGCAGAGAATTTTATAAACACGTGTACCGTGCGTATGCTATTAAAACTTTTTCAAAGGAAGGATGACCATACATTACGACGAGAAATTTAATTCGTAAATGAATTACAGAAGTTAAGTGCTACAAATTTCACCATAAAACAGTCACTACCAGACCCGAGCAGAACTTTGAGAACGAAAGAAGCTATAAATTAAACAGCTATAGTTCGTCACAATCCTCGCCTGTTGATGGGCAAAACAGCAGAATCATTAAATGTCGTCAAATCAACCATAGAGCCGGTTCTGAAGCGTGATAGTTCAGATAATACAGATAATAGGCAAAATGGACACTATGTACATATTTACAAAAAGTGTTCGCTAGTAGGTCACCCAATGATTTCTCTCATTAAATAGTATATTTTATACAGTACACATGTGAAGGAGGGAGCGATTTTCCACATTACAAGACAGGACTGAACTTCGTAAGCGTTTTCCTTATCGCTCGATGTTTTGATTTGGTGGTATCGCATGGCCGATATTAGGCAGTGATCAACTATACTGCCTGAGATTGACCCGAGACATGAAAGATTAAATGAAATCGAGATTCGGCCAGGCTCTAACTATAGCCATTTGTGATTTTCCATTTAAATATTATAATTAAAGATAAAAATCCGAATTGAGACGTAAATACACGTTTGTAAACAATGAACTCAGCTGTCATTAGATGAAACATGATCGCAGCTTACCAACTTGAATTGTTACAACTTTCTGAAGCTCAAGTTCAATTGGGTCACATCGTATATATCATACATTAACGCCCCTTGAATAGTCGACGTTTCTCTCATTCGCACGAGGATTTCATGTTTCATGCGGGAAAGGAGTCTTCTATTGGTTTCACTTATGAAAAATCAAATCATGGGAAAAAAATCCACTGTTTCTACCTATTGACTGTTATGCCAGCTGTATAACCATGTAACACAATATATTAGAAAAATTCAGCTTACCTCTGCAATCGAAAGCAAATATTGGATACGTTGATATGTTATCGTATTATTTGCCTCCGAACCCTGCCGAATTACTTGAGCAAATAATGTTAACACGTCACAGCTTGCTTTGATAAGGCTCAAGAAAAAAATTTCGGCGAATTCAACTATTTCTTCTATGAAAAGATGGAATCAACTAGAGATGATTGTTGACACCCATGTATAGGTATGTGTTAGTTCTATGTTGTGGCAGCCAGAATGACTCGCTAGCTTTCATTATATTCTCTTGTCATTTTTGGGCTTTATATTTCTGTTGGGTGTTTACATGTATGTATGTCCACAACTTTGTTAATTAGTTTTAAAAAATTCAATCGCACCGTCTGTTGCTAAAAATGATAACACAACAGGCGTTAGAAACAAAGGTCGTGGCTCGGGGAAGTACAAAATTGAAGTGTTTATCGCAGACGTACGACACTCGTATATGTGTTCACATAGAAACGCATGAGTGGTTCTTTTATTTAATTTTGCGTTGGAAAAAGAAGATAAAGAGAACCACAAAAATATCCCGTTTTGTATTTGAATAAATGATTAAGTGATAATCATTATATCAAATGTTACAAATAATGTACAATGAGTGTCGTTATTATTGTTTTTTTTTTTCTTAACGATTTTCAAAATCTTAATATTTTGTGTCAAAATAATAAAAGGCTAATGTATGATATTTTATTTAAATCAGATACGTACATATATTTAGAGATAATTTTGTGGGTTTTCATTTTTAAAATTATTGATTCAAAAAAATAATAAAAATCAAAAAACCAGAAAGATGTCAATATAAATTACAGGCTTCATTAATAAGTTGACCGATATCCGACCACCTTCCTAATTCCGACCACTTTTTATTTTTGTTAATAATTATTTTTTGGAACATACAATTACTCTAAGGTTTATCAGAACATATTTTGCAAGTGTTTATGCTCAAATATTCTAAGTAGCGATTAGCTAACTTTCATATGTTGAATTTATAATAAATGATTAATAACGAAAACTCAGTTCACTGTAGAAAATCATCTGAAAATCCTTAAATTTGGAGTATCGATTTTTACTATTTTTAAAATAGTTTTCAAGATTTGAGGTGAAAAAGTTTTACTTTTACGTTAGTATGCATCTTTAACTTTAACAAGATACGATGATGATTAATCACTACCTCAATTTATTAAAAAAAAAAACAAGAAAATGTTGTGGTCGGAAACAACAGGAAAAATGCACTTGACCATATTTCCGACCACTGGTCGGTAGTAGACAAATGACGGGATTTAGGCTATTGACCTATTTCCGACCGGCTAAGGTAGTAGTATGCGAGTCTTTAAGTATTTTTGCAATATCCGTATACTTATTATTTTGTTTAAGGAATTATCGGCAAAAAATTCTATAAGATATGACGCTACCAATATTTTCTCGTCGGAGACTAATAAAAATTGGAATAGCTCTAATCAAATGTAATTTCCATGAGATACGACAGCGCCAACATTTTTGGGGCTATCGTTAGCCTAATAATCGGTTATTTTTCCATAAAAAACAAAATAATAAATAATTTTAATAATCCAATTATTGGAGTCCGTCAATAAATTAGTGGAATATACTATATGTAAAACGTGACACTCCATTTAAAAATGGAATACCAGGCCACAAATGGTATAAAGGATTTCTTACCAGGCATCCTGAGATATCTCAACGTGTACCTCAAGGTTTAACCATGTCTAGAGCTGCAGTGACCGAGAAAAACATAAAGTGTTGGTTTTCTAAAGTGAGTGATTATTTGGTAAAGAACAATTAATTCAGAGGTTGTGAAGGACGCCAGTCGAATTTTTAATAGTGATGAAAGTGGTTTTTATTTATCACCTAAGGATAAACAAGTTTTAGTGAAGAAAGGATCGAAGAAAGTTCATTCAAGAAATGTTAATGTGTTAATGTGTGTGTGATAACACATTAATTATCACATCACATACCAGATTGTGCAGGGAAAAAGGGATTATTTTAACTGCGTTTTTTTGTTAAATGTTCGTTTTTTTTATTAATAGATTTTATAAATCAAACTATTTCTACATGTGTTATTATTTAAAATTCAATTATCACCAGTCTTAATACATAAGTACATTCTTAAATCAGCTTAATTTTGCAATCGATTTGATATGGTCGGAAATAGGCCTAGTACTGGTCGGTAATCGGCAGTTCCGGTTTTAGTGGTCGGAAATGCGGTCATGCGACCACATCGAGAAACTGAATTTATAAAATTTTTTTAAAAATATTTCCCATTAATAAAAAATAACGGGTGATAGATAATATTTTGAATGTTCGAAACATTATACTTTAAGAATCCACTTTTAGAAATTAATTTCGTTCAATAGTTTTCTCACATTAAATGAAAGAACCGAGAAAGAAGTTCAGTGGTCGGAAATAGGCTAGTTTACGTTATTCGGTTTTTTTTTTACAATAATTTTCTTTTAATATCCCTTAAAATATAGCCCTGAAGAACATTCCTATTCCATTTGCCAATCCTGTTAATACTTACAGCTTAAGAATCTTACAAAAAAGGAAGAACGTGCTATAGCTCAAAAAATCAAAGTGAATCCTCGCTTAAGTGCGCCGAAAATTGTTTGTGAAGTTTTGTCTGAAGGAGAGGCTGTCGCACATTCAACAATACGCCGTAGCATCAATGCGAAATGCTACAATGGCCGAGTAGCTAGAAACAGAAAGAAACTCTTTGTGAATGTGTGCAACTATAATCTTTGCCTAGTATTTGCATAGGAACATATAGAAAAGGATTCAAAGTGGAGGGTGGACGTTATATTCCCGGAAGAAAACAAATTCAATCTTTTTGGAAACGATTGAAGGACTATTATGATATGCGGTTGCATATCAACTAGAAGTGTCGGAAACCTGTTGTTTATCAACGGCATCATGTAACAGACATTTTATTTGAAATTTTTAATAGAAATTTTGAGGCAATCTGCTGAAAATAGGAACTTCGCAAAATTTAAATTATACCAAGAAGATGACCCAAGGCATAAGGCCTATACTGCTCGTGGCTGCCTTATAAGTATCCAAAAGTGATCGGATTGCCTGCCCAATCGCCTGATATAAGAATAAACCGAAAAAAAATTTGTTTCTAATATCCCAAACCGTTTCAATGAGTTTATTATTACGGGATGACCCCACAAAATATTAATAAATATTGAAATATATACTTTTTTTCAAGGGATTTTTCTTTAATATATTGAAAACCGAGTATTTATGAAACTCACTGTATATTAATATGTATCAATACAAAAGTCAATTCCTTAAGGTATAATTTCCGTTAGATTGCGTTAGGTTTCCCATATTTCTATTCTAACGAAGGAATCTACGTCGCAAAACTCACTTTCCCAAAATACGTTATTTTTTCACTATTATACACACATGGAAAAAAGTATTGGCACAGTTGCCATTTTCGGAAACAATTGCTTCCAAAATCAAAACTCATAGGCATATACATATGTACATATGTATTTCAATTCAGATTGGAAAAAAAATTATTAGTTCTTTAAACAATAACAAAATAAAACTTACTATTTGGGTTGGCAATAACAAAAATAAACGTTATTACTTAATTATACTTCATTTTTTTTTTTGGGGGAAAAAAGTATTGGCACAGTTAAGTCTTAGTTGAAATATATAAACAATTTCAAAAGAATAGAATACAAATTAATAATGTGTTGGCATGCTTTTATTTTTTAAGATTTCCTCAGCCTATTTTGCATGGAAGATACTAATTTGTTTGTTATTTGTGAGTCGATTTTTGTCCATTCATCAAGGATCACTTCCTTTAATTGTGTTTTGTTGGTAATGTGATGTTTTCGGACTCGTTTTTCCAGCACATCCCACAGATGTTCAATGGGATTCAGATCTGGGGATTGTGGTGGCGTATTTAAAATATGGGGAGTGTTGTATAGTATCCATTCCTTCACTATATGGGCGGTGTGTTTGGGATCATTATCTTGCTGAAAATAAAAATTCCCAGCAAGTCCCAACTTTTCTCTGCGCTTTTGTGGAGGTTTTCCTTAAGGATATTAAGGTATATCATTTTATCCAGAATACCTTCGATAAATAAAAAAAAAAAAAAAAGAAGCAGGCCGAAAAACAATTGGTGCAAACAAATGCAAAAAACACCAGCATTTGATTGGCCTCAGCGATGAAGTAATCTCAAACCGGGAAGCCTGCCGCTACTTTCTGATGTCAAACCGGCGGACCCCACAAGCGGACCAGTAGGAATGCAGTTAAGTGGGAAGGTTATGGTCCTACACTTCTGACCATAACAACGCCGGAAAAAATGAAAAGAAGAAGAAGATAAGTTGGCTACCAGAATTCACACTTTAACCCTTAGGTGCATAATGTTCCATATGTGGCACAAACAAGTTTCCGTCCAATATTTGAGCTTGGAGACATTATGTTGGTACAAATAACACGCCATATCATGTCATCTATATCCATGGACACATTATATGTGCAGTTGTTGATTTTCTCTTATAAATATTTACAAAATTGACATAGCGTAATTGTAGTACAGTGCATCTCTTTGTTAGTGCAAATCAGTTGAGCGAACATCGTCTAACATTATAATTTTGTATAGTTAACTATTACAAAAAATATTTTTGGTAAGTTTATAGCTTACTGAATCGGGGAATAAACATATAATAATTCACGGTAATTTTTATACCCGTTTTTTTGCTCGACTGTTCGTTTGTGCCATATATGGCACATTATGCATCTAAGGGTTAACAGAAAAAGACAAATAAAGAAAGGGAAAAATTTCTGTTGTAAAATGTGGCTTTTATCTCGGCGTTTTAATTCTATCTTCAGTTGCAATGTACCCAAATTTAAGAATTTATGGAGATATAGATATCGGCCTTGATATGGTAAAGAATTTTATGACACTAAATTGCTTTGAAAAAATTCATTCTTTACACTTCAATAATAATTCCAAAACTTAGTTATACTTCATCAGATTTTGACAAATTTTATAAAATTCGTAGTTATTGAATGATTCAAAAGGAAATGTCTATCAATTCACCTTTCCGCCGATGAACAAGTTTGTGCATCAAAAACCAAACATCATCTGAAGCAATACTTCAATATATGTATTTTTGTTTTATATAGTGTGTCTGGTTCTGCATACAATTTTGAAGTTAACACATGTCTAGAAAATAATGCTGCTGAACGTGTAAAACACAAAGAGCCTGATTTAGGATCAAGTAGCAATATTGTGTAGTTGTCGAGAAGTAACCCGGGCATGTAAGATTGATTTGATAATTTTTACACCATCCTTCAGCTTCAGTATTATTTGGCAAAATTGGAATACTTTCCTTGGAAACAATGAGGCGGAACAGGATACCAAGTTGCAAGCTACCAAGCGATGATGAAATCAAGAACGCAGCTAGAGACGCCTCGGTCGAATTCGTGCTGATTTTGAAGGAACATCTATTTCCAATTTGACATGGAAAGATAATGAATGCGTCGACATAGTATCAACCTTTGTTTGAATTGAACTGAAGGAAATTATAGAAAGGTCCGGTAGAAAAACTAAATTATCCATAACAATAAAATGACCGGCTGTAATAAAATAAAATAATCGATATATGGGAGGGGTAGATTTGATGGCCAGCTTTATCGAAAGGTCTACTATTTCTATGAAATCAAAAAAGTTGTATATGTACATTTTCTATCACTTGGTCGATTTGGCTATTATAAATTCATGGCTCCTCTATAAACAAATTTCGGCTCACAATGACATAAATTTAGTTCGCTTTCGAAACGAATCAGCAAAGACCTTGTGCAATATTTGTACCAGCTCACAGTCTTTGTTAAAACTTGGAAGGCCTGTTTCTTCACTTCAAGCTGAAAAAAGGACCACCTGCACCCATACCTTCAACAAGTGTGATGGCGTCAACCATACGCCGGTTTTTTTAGAGTTTTAGGACGGGGTGTAGATGGTTTGAGTCGAAGATGTTCTTTCATAACTCTCCTGGGGTGGTTGTCCTAGATAGGATTCGGGAGGTTCGACTAAATTTGTTGCGTTGGTTGTAGTTCATAGTAAATTTTTCTTTATTTCCATGTCATTAAGGTATTGCATTGGAAATGCACACACAGGGTATGAATTTTGAAGTGATCTTATACTCGTACTGCGAGTGTTATGCCTTCGTCAGCGTTCTTTTGATCATCTTTCACTCACAACTTATGTTGTTGAACAATTATTCCGTATAGAAATTGTTCTTGGTTATGGACAGACTTGAAATATAAACCTTCCGCTTAACAGTCGGTGATGATTACCATTGCACCACGACCACCCCCAAATGTTGGGATCAGTTCTCCCAAATCCGAGGTGTTAGTTCCCATCATGCAAATATAAATCTTTTTTTAACATGCCGCAAATGTTCAACATTTCATGAAAAGTAGATGTTTCTTTTAATGTACATTAACAATATTAAAACTTTAGCAAATCAACTGGGTTCTAGTTTTAATTTTTTGAAGGCTAAATGCATGATGTGCCATATTTGGCACAAAGTATATTTTAGCAAATTATTAACATATAATTTGACAAAACTAAAAATGATTGATGAGGAAGTGTTTCTATAGCCAATACTTAGTCAGGATAATCTTTAATCCAAATTTGGGAAAATCATGCATCTAAGGGTTAAGTACTTTACTAATTGTTTGTAATTAATTTTTTTTTTGTTTTAAAAGGTATATGTATATCTATCCAAATTATTTTGAAATGTTTCTAAGTTTATGTTCGTCTTGCAATGATCTGAGATTTTATAATCAAGTACTTCCCCGGACAGTTGTGTGTAAATTTAGAGTCTATCCTAGCGAATATATGATCGATACATGTTTCAGTATTATCTGTTATACGAGTTGGTTCCATAACTAATGATTTTAAACCGAAAGAAGACATTAAAAGTAGCCTACTACCAATGCATTCTTGGTCTTTACATCTTTAAGTAACCTATTAAATTCTAAAAATTGTTCGTCCACTGATCGTTCGTTCTACGTGTCCTGCCCATCTTAGTCTTCGCGATTTAATTACGCGGACAATGCTTAAGGCTGAATTGAATTCCTCGAGTACTTGATTGTGTAGTTTCCTCCTTTCGCCTGTTGCTTCATCCTGGATTTTTCGAAAACACACATTGGATTCTCCATAAGATCTTATTTTCAAAAACCGAAAACCTATCTTTCTCCTTTTTCACAGACCAGATTTCAGATTCGTAATTGGCATTATTATGGTTTTATAAATGCCTTGAGCAATTTAGTTGAGCAATATTGGTTGATAAGATACATTTTGCGCGTGACTAGTAACATGTGCGATTTAATGGATTGAATATTTTTATAATTTAAGTCCTACTCCTAGTTTTAGTTTCTCAGCGTCTACATGCAGATGTCATAAGAAGTATGCTATCTATTAAATCTAATGCCACATGTTTTGACGATATAGGTCCAGTTTTCATTAAAATTATCCTACCTTATATCTTAAAATATAAACCACATATTTAATTCCATATTTATGACGGGTGCTTTTCCAATATGGAAAACGTGCTAAAATAATACCCGTACCTAGAAACACAAATAAGTTCAGACCGATTGCTATTCTGTCGTTTCTCTCAAAATTTCTCGAAAAAAATATGAGTTCGCAGATACACAAATAACAAATTATTATGTGACAACCGGTCTGGTTTCCGACCTATGCATAGTTGCACAATTGCTCTATTGAATGTGACCGAAGACATCAGGCAAGTCACTGATAAAAATAAAGTAACTTTTCTTGTATTACTTTATTTTTCAAAAGCATTTGATATGGTTAATCACAATATTCCTTGTAGCAAACTTCGAAGTCAGTTTAATTTTTCTTCATCATCCACATATCTAACCGCCTCTTACTTAAATAGCACATCCTAGGCAGTCGTTATGAATAATTCTGTGCCTGATTTTTTTCCACTTGGCTTAGGTGTTCGATTCTTGGCCCAATCTTCTTCACCATGTACATAATGTACATAAACGGTTTACCGAAATGGTTATTTAATTCTTCGGTTGATATGTATGCAGATGCGGAAGAGTTATCCCTTGTGCCTTGTGGAAAACGCTGTCTGTGAAATAAATAAAAACCTTGACAGAATCTTCCGTTGGTCTCGAACCAACGGTCTCTGCCTAAACCCTTCCAAATCAAAATGTTTAGATATTTCCAGGAAGCCGGATGATATCTCTTCTCTACCAAACTTATATCTGAACAACAGAGGTGATTTCGTTGATACCGCAAAATAATTTTCAATAGAACCCTCTCTGGGAATATCCATATCAGGATCACCTTGGGTAGAGTTCATACAGGTCTTCGCATACTTTGGTCTATACACACTGTTAGACCCCTAAAAACGAGACTGGTCTTAGCTAAAACGCTAATTATACCAATAATGCTGTTTGAATGTGAAATTTTCAACAACTGTGATTATGAGCACAAACAGAAACTTAATGTGGCCTACAACAGTACAGCGCGGTATATTTTCGGTTTAAAAAGGCATAACAACATTTCAACCTTTTCTAAATATATTTATGGTAATCTCCTAGAAGATCTCTTTAAAATGAAGACATTGACTTTGTTAGATTAGAACTCTACATCTCATTCCAATTCGATATAACTATCTGATCTCCGAACGACGATTTTTTTTATCCACACGATACGTCTAGAAATTCGGTTCCCCGAGCCATTAGGCTAATAGGTAGGACAGCACAGGTTCAAAGTTAAGCTAAAGCAATACCTGAAAGCACCCCGATGATGACTGCACATTCATACGTTTTCTTTTTTCCTTTCCCTCCTTTTCAGTTCTTCTTTTCCCTATTCTCTAACTCCTGAGTAAATATTTTATTATAATATATTCCTTTTTTTTTGCAATTATACCTATACAAAAAAATGTGAATACGAGTATTTTAATTGTCACAATAATATATTACAATATTTGTTAAGGAATCTTTATAATTCTTTACGAATTTATAATAACACATTTCACTTAAATATATTGTGCTCTAGAACTTTTGTTAAAGCTTTCACTTTTTAATAAGATGTTATATCTTATTGTGTTAGCTATGAAATTAATTATTTGATTTGACTTGATATGTTGTTTCCAATTTAAGTTATGGTCAATGAATACAATTGAAGTGACTCACTGAATCAATGTCGAAGCAATTCTTAGAACAACATGAACTGGGGACAAAATTATATTTTCCAAAGGTAAACAAAATTGTTTACATTCATAAGAATGAAAACATAGGTTATAGTTATTTAGGACATTAGATTAGATTTAGATTCGGTTAGATTAGGTTAGATTTATTTAACATAGAGTGATTTCGTACAATTAAGAACCAAGTTATTTTACTAGGACATAAGGTACGGCAATACATAATAGCGCAAATATAAAAACATAACATTACTTAATACTTAATACTTGAAGAGAAAAAATAACAAGAATTTAATACATATTTGAAATTTTTTAATAGACGAACAATACATATTATTTGATATTTTAAACGACATGAGTTTTGTTTTTGCACCAATAATCAATTGATGCTCTGCAAACTAAAGCCTTAAGGATTGTAAATCTTCCAAGATTTTTGCAATACATTCGTATTCTGAATTAAATCGGTAGGTTAAGGCTATGTCATCTGCAAAAGCAGTTAAGGCCCATTCAAATTCAGTTCAAAGAAGGAATTAATATAAATTAAAAAATACACAGGACCGAGAACTGTGCGGTACACCATTCTTTAACGTACGTAAGTCACTGAGGTTACAATTTACATTAACTCTTTGTTTTCTATCATAGAGATAAGACGTAAACCGTTTATGGACTACTCCTTTAAAGCCATCATTCAGAATTTTTTTAGCAGGAGGTCGTGACGAATAAAAGGAGCCATAGTTGGTTTATTACAATGAGTGCTATTATGCAATTGGTTACCAACTCTTAGAATAGCATCCTTGGTAGATAACCGCTAAAACCAAATTGATTTTTTACTCAAAAAATCATTTTCATCTAAGAACGGTATTATTCGAGATTTCATCATTTTTTCAATTATTTTAGATGATGATGGCAATACTGAAATCGGTCTATAATTTGACATATTATTTTAATTGCTCTTTATAAAAAGTGAAATAACTTCTGCACTTTTTAAGTGCTGAGGAAGACAACGATTTAGAATACTAATGTTGAACAGATTACATAAAACGTCCACTACATAAAAGCAATTTTTTTTCAGGAACGAACCAGATATGTACACCATCACTTTTACATTAACTTTTATTTTTTAAAGACAATACTACTCTCAAGATTTCAATAGACATAGAGGGTTGGAAAACAAAGCTGCTAGGTTGCGTTAAAATTGCTGATTGAACAGAATTAGAATCAGTTAGAGTCTCTACAGGTGGTTTAAGTTTTCCCGAGACTTCGGTGAAATATTAATTGAATTTGTAACAAATGATATCTGAATCTGTGTAACAGGAACTATCTATCACTAAGTTTTTTATATCTGAAGGTTGCCTAATTTTTCCCAAAATATTAGGTCGTTACATATGAAATTGCATTCCTAAAGTGATCGTTGTGGCGGGAAATTGTGCAGAGGAATTGAAAATAATTTTTTTTAAGAAAAGAAAGCAGTTTAATCTTTCTAACACTAAACATTAATTTACGCTGTTAGCTCATTGAGTTGACATTTTTTCTTACATAGAAACTGATTTCATCAACAGTTTTTTCCCAAAATATTTCAATTTCAATTTTCAATAAAAAAAAAAAAAAAACATGAACGCAGCCGCAGCGACTAGAGAAATTAACGGCGCTTTTGGTTTGGGCAAGTGTAGTGAGAGAATTTTTCGAAACTGGTTTATCAAGTTCTGCGAGGGAAAGACCAGAGAATGTCATTAATAATGAAGAACTTGCAGCAGCCGTTGAAGAAAATCCATCTACGACTATTCTCAGCCTTGCTGCATGGCTTAAAGTGTCAACTGCAACCATAAGTCTCCACCTTTCCGCCATCGAAAAGGTAAAAAAACCATAGTGATGGGTGCCCCACGTCCGAACACCAGCGAATATGCTGGACGTTGCTGCACCTTTGAGTCACAGACATTGTATTGATTGTTTTCTGCAGCGCATTGTCACCTGCGACGAAAAGTGGATGCTATACTATAAGCGAAAGAGGTAGGGAAAGTGGGTAGACGTGGGTGAGCTTCCCAGTGGACTTGGCAAGGCAGACTTACATCGCAAAAGGGTAATGGTGACATTATTGTGGACGAGTGAGGTATTTGTCCATTATTCCTTTCTTAAACGCAGAGAAAAAATCATGGCCGAGTCGTAATGTAGAGGAATCAACATAATGCACAACAAATCGCTCGAAAAACGGCCGTCACTGGGTAAATAGGCACGGTCCTATACTGCTGCATGACAATGCAAGACCTCATACTGGATAGTCGAAATTCCTGAAGCTGGCGGACGTGGGCTATGAAGTTTTGCCTCAGCCGGCAGACTTATCCCCGACCGATTATCACCTTTTCCGAAGTTTAGGCAATCACCTCCAAAATAAACAATTCTTAAGTCCAGATGCCGTAACACAGGACTTTGAGGACTTCTTAACCCGAAAGGATAAGGACTTTTCAAAAGAGGCTTTTTGCTTTGGTGGGACGTTGAAAAAATGTCACAGATATAAATGGAGATTATTTTTTGGAATAAACTTTTTTTAAGTTGGGAAATAGTGTTGTTTAACTTTCCACATAAAAATCGGCAACTTCATATGTAACGACCTTATACAATCAACTTCCAAGTTTCACCAACTTTTCTGGGATTCCCAGCCTTATAAGGATGTGACACATTTTCGATCGGTTTTGGTTGGTGTACCGTTTCGCGGAATTCCCTTTTCTTTTCTCAAAGCTGCCGTATAGTGGAAACTGGAAACCCTATCACTCGTCGATTAGTCTGAAGCCATACTGGTAAACTCAGATTATTCCGTTTGCGTATGTCAATCTCTTTAAGAGGAAGTTTGACAGCACCTTGTAACAACTTTGTAGCAGAAATATTTATCGGCTGTGTGGTTAACACCGTTTCGCTAGCACTCCATAAACATTCAGCAGTTTATCAAAATAACTCATTCATTGGGCTGCAACTCTTTCGTTGTTTAGTAATCTAGTATCCTTTTCGCACCGCATTTAGCTCTGTATACATTACTCTCATACTTTAACCGCACAATCTTCTTGAATTTTAGCAAACTTTTTTCTTTGCCATGTTGGTTTTTTATCCCGAAGGAGATGGCTGACTTGTTTGCATAGCGTCTAATACCTTGTACGCATCTCTTCCCTATTTTCCAGGGCTTGAACATTATTTTTGCTTTAACTTATTCCCCGCATTGACCCAAAGTTCTACTTTGGAGGTTTGCAAAAGCCTAGTTTGTTTTCTGCTGCCTCCCTTACAATGCCTCGGAGAAAATAGCTTTGAAAATATGTTACAAGTGTTTATTCGGTAGTTATTCGGTAGTCAGCATATGCATTAATGAAATCCCTCTTGACAGTAATTAAATCTACCTTCGAATAGTATTATGCCACAGTCATTTATTCTGTGTATTTTTCAGACCCTTAGAAAGTAATGCTATGTAATATTATTGATATGTGCGTAATATTATTGATATGTACGTAATATTATTGATATGTACGTAATATTATTGATATGTACGTAATATTATTGATATGTACGTAATATAAGTCCCCTCTCAGCAATCTAAGCACGTCTAGGTGGAATTTATTTTTATATTAAAAATACATACTTTATGGATGAGTTGTAGTCTTGACCACTTTGCCACAGACTTAAGAACTGAATTTTGCATTCATTCTTAACAGCATACGAACATGTGGTTGTGGTTGTACATGAATACATTAAATTCATACATATTTATCATGAAAGTAAAAAAGTGAATGCGGTATTATCCGGATACCGTAAATAACCCTAGTAGTCCAGGTTCAATTTCATTACAAGAAATTATATATCATTTCGGCCATTATTAAAATATACAGTCCGGGACAAAAAGATAAGACACCTTAAAAATTCTTAAGAAACCCGAATTGTGTGTAATATATACCAATTTTAATAATGTTGAAAAAAACATTAATTTATTTTTAGTTTGAGAAAAACTCGGAAAGTAGATAAGACAAAAAGATAGGACATGTGAATTTTAAAAATAAATTTCAATATTTTATTTTACTAGTAATGTGTGCTAGCTCCTTTATTTTCTTTAACATTCGTTTAGGCATACTTCTGAACAATTTTTGTACATATTTTTGATCCATCTTGTTCCATTCTGTTCTAATGGATTCTTTTATTTTCCGCAATATTGTTGTACTGCTTTCCACCTGCATAAATTGCTCGGGCGAGCCGTCGCCATATGTTTCCAATTATATTTAAGTCAGGTGATTTTGCTGGCCGTTTAAGAAGGGGTATGTTCTTTGAGTTAAGGTAGTCCTTAACTTCACGGGAAGTATGGTTTGCCGCATTATCCTGTTGAAAAATAAAGTTTTCCTCGGGTATAATTGAAGCAAACCTCTAATTGCTCGCTAATTACTTCAATATATATGGTGCTGTTGATTCTGCCACTGACAAACTTTATTTTGGTCCTCCCGTTGTAGCCAATTCCGGCCCACACCGTTACAGAACCGTTCCATTTGGCGGCGACTTAAAATTCTTTGCTCCTTACGCAGGTCGTGAAAATAGTAATTCCAGCCATCAGGTCCATCTAAATTAAACTTCTTTTCATCCGTGAATAGAACTTTCCTCCACTTTTACTTCCAAAGGCAATGACTACGAGCAAACTCGAAACAACATAGTTGAAAAATAAATAGATGACACCACGACTGTGAAATTCAGCGGATATTTCTGGGACGCCGCCATTTTTCCAATACATCACATTTTTTCGTTCTAACCTTATTTATTTTTAAAACTGAGGACGTATCTGTAATAAAATAAATGAAAAACTTAAACTATATTTTATTTCTTTACCGCGATACGGGGTAATTTTAGTTAACATTTGGTGCCTAAGCCCGGGATCGTGAAGGAAGTTAGTGTAAAAGCGAAATGTACGAATAAATCATCATGGAATTGTTAACACGTGCAGCATATCGTAGTCAAGTGACCAAATTAACAAAGGCTGCACACGAGTTCCTAAGCAATAGGGACTCAAGATTGACAGACTACAATTTGGATAATTTTGACGCAGTGGATTAAAAACTCTTGTCCTTGATACAAAGGCTGACAACAGCTCATTACAGCCTAAACATGGTTAATAAAGACACTTTCAAAAAGGGACTGACAAAGCAAGAGGAATCATTCGAGACGATAGGAGAGTATTAAGACCAGGCAATCGATGCTATATCACGGCTGAACACTAGGTTAGTAAGATTACGTTAGAAAGCTAATGTCGAACTAGTTCTGGAAAGATCCAGTGACATACCCATGAATTGTTCTCCTTATAATTTATAGCTCTATGAAGTGGCATTGAAACTATTTTAGTACTAAATGTATGAAAATACAATAAAAATGTCATCTACTTATTTCATTATTGTTATTGTCTTAATGAATTATTGTCACGCTATTATGCTTTCTGTTAACAAAATGCATATGAAATAAAATGAAAATATACAATATACAAAATACCTCCGAGGGCTATTAATAGTAGGACAAAACTGCCGAAAATACCATTGAAGCGCTTTGACGGAAGATTCTCAAATTGGTTGCCTTTTTGGGAACAGTTTAAAAATGCAGTGCATGAAAACACGGGCCTCACCCCAGCCGAGAAATAGAACTATTTGGATTCAGTTCTAACAGGAGAACCCAAGAGCGCGATAGCAGATTTTACTGCCACGGAGAAATGCTACGAAGCAGCTGTCGCTTTATTACAAGAACAACATGCTAATAATGAAAATTTGGTCGACAAGCATATGTTGCATCTTGTAAATTTGACACCTTTTCTGAAACTCTGTAGTTTCAGGGCTAAGATGATTTGGTTGTTGCCTGCGCCCGTTCACTTACCGCCCTGCAGATCCCCTCAAATCATTATGCAGTCATGCTCTATTCAGTGCTCCTTCGTAGTCTTCCTACATCTTTGCGCATTGACTATCATCGGCAAGTAGATTAGGCTGAAAATGAAGAGGATATGCCACAATGCTCGAATCAAAGTGAATCGTCTTTTTCAACTGCTATTGGCAATGACGTCAAGGGAATCGTACGCTTTTTGAAGCGACAGGTTGAATCTATGGAAAGAAGTAACATTGCAAGCATCGGCCTTAAGCCCAAGACAAATCAACCGAGAAAACTGCATCTAGCCTTTCGATTAGAAAATGGAATCTGTTTTTTTGTCAATCCCGCCAGCATAATGTGAAAGATTGCGACAGCAATGTTACCTGGGAGCCAAAGCGAAACATATTGCGAAAGGGAGGCAGATGTTTTCGGTGTGCCAAACTCGGGCATGCAGGGAAAACCATCGCTGTTGATCGAAAACGATCAACTGATAACTGGAGCCAACTTGTTACCGGACGTCATGAAAGTCCTCTAGAATTTTCGTTTGGGTGCTTATGGCATAGTGGCCGATATTGAAAAGGCTTTCTTACATATATCCTTGTGCAATAAGCACCATGACAGCCATCGATTTCTGTGGTTCGAAACTCCGATGCAGACAGCTCACGACAGGACGGACATTGGACATTTTAGAATGGCTTGGGTCACATTTGGTGTCACCTGCAGCCCATTTTTATTATGCGCTGTCAGTCGTTTTGTTTTTGACCGAGAAAAGGAGAACTTTCCTAACGCTTGCGCTATATTACGAGAAGGAATTTACATGGATGATGTAGTGGTTAGTGTTGCTTCGGAGAGTGAGTGGGGCGTCAATATGCTTACACAAGTGGAATTTCAACAGTGGACACGTTCGAGGAGTGCTTAAGAATTCTAATTTTTCTCCTGTGCAGAAGGTGCTTGGTATCCGTTGATTTGTTGGGAGTAATGATTTGTGATGTCTGATGAAACATCGCTATTTAAAGGCACTGAAGGCATGGTTTTACAGACAATCGCCAGGATTTATGATTCATTAGGTATGTTGGGCCCTACCATTGTTAAACTGAAGATCTTTTTTCAGGCTATATAGAAGAATAAGGTACCGTGGGTTGAAGTTTTCGCGAACGACCTACATACTCAATTGAAGACTGCATAAATTCTGTTGTCCAGCTTAAATAATTTACGTTCCCGAGAGCTGTTCTGACGCTTCCTTCAGATAAGTGTGGCATTGAAGCTCACGTCTTCGCTGATGCCAGCTCGAAGGCTTATGGAACCACTGCATTTGTTAAATGTATCTCAGATTCAGAGGAGGTGAATATTTCACTTTTTTGTCCGAAGAACAGGGTGGGCCCAATTAAACTACTAATGAGTACTAACTAACGTTGCCTAAGTTGGAGTTGGCCGCCGCGTTTATGGGGGCGCGACTCTGCTCTTATCTGTGGAAACATTTGAAATTGCAATCTATCAGGTATCGCTTATGGACAGATTCCACAATAGCCCTTTGTTGGATCAAAAATGACAAGCAGGGTTGGAATTTGTACGTTCAGCATAGAGTTGATGAAATACACCGACTCACAGAAGTTTCGCAATGGAATCATTCCAAAAGTAACGACTATCCGGCGGACCTTCTCGCTCGTGGTATAACCGGTGAAGCTCTTCAGAAGAGCAAACTCTAGGCTCATGGGCCAGATTGGTTGGACATTGAGCTAACACATGCAGAGATTGGTAACTGCAGTCCAAAATCGTCCGTTGAAACTATGATTTGGCAACAGAAATCGAGCCAGCAATGTCTAAAGCCGGACATCCACTAGTGCGCCACACAAATTTCAGTACATGGAATCGTCTACTTCGGATGACTGCTTTCGTCTACCGTTTTTAGTTTTTCACAACTAAGGAAATTCAAGCTGCAGAGAAATATTGATTCAAGTATGTGCAATCGCTCAGTTTTCCTAATGAAATTTCTTCGTCACAAGGCGGAGGTACAGTACCAAATTCGTCAAAAATTGTCTCAGTTGTCTCCGTTCTTAGATAATGAAGGTGTTCCATGGCTTGGAGGACGTCTGCAGCTACTTGATGCCTCAGTGGATGTCAAACATCCCATAATTCTGCCCACATAATCGCACATTATAAATCTTATTATTGATGACTGTCATCAATGATCGCTTCATGTAGGTGCGAAGCCGGTGTTGATGCAACTTCGCAAGCTTTCTGGATAATTCGTGGACTTCAGAAAGTAAAAAGTCGAGGTAGCGTCGAGGAGCGAGTAACGCTATTGCGGCTCTTTGATAACGTAGGAGTCGACTTCGCAGGCCCGTTATATTGTTATGATGTAAGAGAAGAAGCCACAAAAGTCTATGTCGCAATTTTCACGTGCGGCTGTGCGCGATGTAAATTTGGAGTTGGTTAGAGGTTTGTCTACAGAGCATTTCACCATGGCCCTTCGACGTTTTATCAGTGGCCGAGATGTTCCTTCACCAATTTTGTCTGATAATGCAATGGCGATTTATAGTGGAGCGTGCTCCGTGGTGGGGCAGTTTTTGGGATCGGATGGTTCGAACAATCAAGAACTTGCTCAAAGTGTAACTATCGGCAAGGCTAAATTAAATTTCGAAGAGCTGAGGATAATTGTGACGGAACCAGAAAACATTATAAATATTAGGCCCTCAACTGATGCTAGTGCAGATCCTCTCCAATTGTCTCCTATTACGCCTGCAGACTTTTTCATCGCACCAAGAGATACAAGTAATGTGACTTTATCGACGGAGCAAGATTTTAACTTAGTAAGAGATGTTTGGACATATCGGTTCAAATATGTGAAGCAGCTGAAAAGGGGTGGTAAATCGAATATTTACAGCTTTTACGCTCATTTCTTAGCAGGCATGAAGGCAGCTGGAAATTAGCGATGTTGTATTGGTAAACGATCCAAGTCGATCAAGATGCGATTGAAAACTGGCGCTTGTGGAGTGAGCATTTTTATGAAGGAATGCACGCACTCGTTGCATGTCAAATAAGGATAGCAGATGGAAAACAGTTCAGACGACCGATTCAACTATTCGACTATTCGACTATTCGACTATTGAAAAATAAATAAGTGCACCACAAATATGAAATTCAGCGGATATTTCTGGGACGCCGCCATTTTTCCAATCCATCTCATTTTTTCGTTCTAACCTAATCTTTTAAAACTGCGAACAGTGAGGACGTATCCATAATAAAATAAACGAAAAATTTAAACTACAGTTTTATTTCTTCAACGCGATATGGGGTAATTTTAGTTTACGGACATGTGTGAAGTTCAGTTAAAACTGGTTTTCGAAGCAGTTTTCGCCTTTGGACGTATTCGTATTGTTCTGAAACTCTCCTCCCATTTTTAATGTTTGTTTCAATTCGCGCTTTAGCTGCTATTTGACGAGTCGTTAAAGAAGAATTTTAAGTTTCTCGCAAAATTGCGCGTTTTTGTCTTAGAGTTAATGCTGGTGGTCTTCCAGAAGATTTCCTTTTGCCATAATTCTCGGAATTCTTTCTTAAATTTGTCACTATTGTTCGACTCCTACTGACTTTGCTATTTTTGCAATACTCCAACTTTCACTCCTAAATTTCAAAATTGTTTGTATCTCAGTTTGTATCTCAGCTGAAGTTAACATTTTTCACATATTTGTAAAAGAATTTTATCAAATTTAACATACAATGACAATAAAACAAGAGCATAACTATTTTCATCAATGTTTACTTCAATATACCCGCGTTGAACAAAGAATGAACTCAGAATAATAGGCATGTTCTATCTTTTTGTCTTACCTATCATACTTTCCGGGTTTTCCCCCCAAAAAAAAATGAAGGATTTTTTCAGTATTATTTTATGCCAGAGTGCTGTAAATGCAACCTGTTAAAAAAATTATTTAATTAATTAATTGGTATATATTACACACAATTCGTGTTTCTTAAGAATTTAGAGGGTGTCTTATCATTTTGTCCCGGACTGTAAAATAAGTTTCTTTCTCATTTTAATTCTGTTTTCATGACTTATCTTGACATTACACTTTACAAGTAAATATAAAATAAAATCCTCGAAATAAATACATACAAGAATATTTCCATCAATCATTGAAAGCCAATCAAGAAGCTATTTCGAAGCTATCATTATGTGACACTTCGAAGAGATTTCAATTAACTTTATTACCGGGCAGTCAGCTGAAAATACAGTGAACGTACTCACAGACAAAGCTCTTTAAACTCGACATATTTTTATCAGATATGATTAGATACGAAAATTCAAGAGTACAATAAACCAACGAGTGAACGTTTTAGTCGTGATAGTTCCGGGTAACTATGAACAGGTGCATCTATATCCTGGTTTTCGCCATTGTATTAGCGTCAGTGGGAACATGTAAAAAGCAGTTTGATGATTAACCTCTAAAATGTTAACCAGTTGTTTCGTTTTTATTGGGGATAGTTTGCTTCGTTATTTATGCGGTGGTTTCAGGCCCTTCTTGGAAAGTTATCGGTCGCGATGAATGGAATGCACGGCCACCTACAGAGCGGGCCTATATTGCAAATCCTGTGGCTTATGTGATCGTTCATCACTCGTACAATCCTGGAGTTTGCCTAACAACAGATGCATGCAAAATTTCTATGAGATCAATGCAAAACTATCACATGGATGGGCACGGCTGGGCGGATATTGGTTACAATTTCGCAGTAGGTGGTGATGGGAATGTGTATGTCGGTCGTGGATTTGGTTTGGTCGGAGCACATGCACCCGGCTACAACGACAAGAGTTTGGGCCTTCTGCTAATAGGAAATTTTATGGGTAAGAATCCAAGCGCTTTGTTGTTTTGGAAACAACGTGAATGAGTGTATTCTAGTATGTCAATGTTATTTTCGTTTTTATGTCTAGAAAAACAACCACCTGCACCGATGGTGCAGGTTGCACAGGAATTCATCTCTTATGCTGTTAAACAGGGGTACGTTTTGTCGAATTACACATTGTATGGCCATAGACAGGTTAAACATACTGATTGTCCTGGTAAAGCTTTTTATTCGGAGCTAGCAAAATGGCCTCATTGGAAAGATAATTGATATTGTTACTTTTACGTATGTAGACACTTAAATGAATACAAATACATTATATCTGTGATATTCACTATAACCTTTGTTTAGTATTAATAAAATCAATCAAATAAAACATGATAAGATAAATAAGACATAAGTTTTTAAAAAACGGGAACCACAAAAAAGAAAGAGATAAAATATATTTTATTTAAAATTAACATGCAAGCATTTATCCAAGCTCATGGTTAAGCATGTACTGTGCTTTTGTGATCCACCGATAAATATACCTGTGCTTTCAATTACGTTCAGTTGCGGCGGGGTAAAAGCTCTTATTCAATCGGGCTTTACATCTAACGAAAAGCAGATAAGTGTAATTAAATAACTGGAGACTACACAGCTCAAGTTGTGAAATTGAAACCTATTTCATCCGAGCAGCACGCGCCTTTGCATTCCATAAATTACTATTGGTTCACTCCGAAAACCCAACCAAATCAAAAACTGCATCTAATCGTGTTCTAACGATAACTCAAAAGTGAAATGGTTGCAATACACATTCCAAACTATCCCTAACCTTCTTTCATCGATTAAGACCTTCAACATTCAGTGATATACATACAATATTTACTTATTTATATATAATTTGTTTTTTTCACTTGTGTGAAAAGCAAATCGCACTCAATGTAAGTGAATGAGAGAAGCTTGGCTCTGGCTCTCCATTAGCTGAAACGCTATCTAAGAAGAAGAAGCGTACTAGGGATGACAGGTGATGCGCGGCTTGCAAATAATTGAGCTGAATGAGCATCTATTAAGCCGTTTTGTTGGTGTTTTTTTTTTTTTGAAATCATCACAGTCATTGATTCTGGTAATGTGTGTAGAGTGAATACTGATGGTGTCAAGTTTGGTATTTTTTGTTGAACAATATTTCTTTATTTAAGACGTTTTTATTGTTGATTTCAAAATTTTTAAGTCACTGGCTATGAGATTCGATTGTCATCAAGTTAGAACCAAAGAATTTTTTTCGACCAGCGGCTTAAAATCTGATTTTTTTGGAATAACTTTTAATTCTTTTAAGATGATCGATGATTTCTTTTTTTTCAACTGAAAATTTATCTAAATCCAAATAACATTCCTATGTGTGACATTGTACAGAATTCTAAGTGAATCTTTTTCTTCAGCAACCTTTACATAATTGCTTTTTCTCTTGTAAACTTCAGAAATTTTTCTCTTGATGCTTCACAGCGAGCAATTTTTGTTTGCAGTCATCCGACTTCACATCATTTTCAAATTTCTTGATTTCACACTTAGCAAGTTTCAATGAATCTTTTCCATCTAGTTTGTTGCGAAGTAAACCAGCTATTTCCTTAACATTTTTGTTTTTTGTTTGACATTCTTGTCGAGGTTGATAGTCTTTCAAAGGTAAAATTGGTATATATATATTTTACAATTTCAGACATGTTTCAAAACCTTTGTTTTTGTTTTTTGAAATCAGTGAAATAATATATTCTAATGTAATTTGCGCGCTTATTTGCTCTCGTCTTTTTTCGAGCAAATTTGGCAATGAAAAATTGAAACATTAACTTTTGTCAAAAAAACCTTTATTCAAGTCGACAAATGTTTACTTTTCGGAAAAAAAATTCACTAATTTTCACTTGCCTTCGCATGCAGCCATGCGAGCTCATGCCAAACCAAGTTTTTGATGTTTCATCATTGTTTTTGCGCATTGATACTGATAAGTGCGTTCTATAATATCACCATGGAAAATTTGATCGATATTGTTCAAGTGACCTGTAGGTAGTGCGTTTAAAAAAAAAATTCCCATGTTAACTCAATGAGAGCGTTTTTCGGTGACAAATTTCCGTGGTACAAATTCAAAAAAAAAAATAAAATTTAAAATTGTATTAGCCTATAACAATCACCACCTTAGAATCTAGTTATGTGAACAATTTCATCATTATCGCTCAAACAGGGACAGAGAAGTCGATTTGAAAGAAGTGGCAATCCCATGTGTTAGAGCTTCGTTTTGCTCAGCCCGAAAATTCTCATGACCGCTGATGATACGCCACAGGTTATTTTAAAGATTCAAAAACATACGGCTTTTTTCTCCGCATGATACGTTGAAAATCGCAATGTTCATGATCAATCTAAATTTGTACAATGTCTGCAAAAACAACATATTTAAATCTTTAATAACTGATTCGATCCGATTAGCACATCGGTAAGTTCATACTTATGATCCAGTAGCATAAGCATACGATAAAATTAAAAAACTCCAAGTGATATCATTAATTTAATTACTATTGCTGGCAAAATGCCAGAGGATGGTTTCCTATGAATAATTTAATTATTGACAACATAATTGTTTTTGTTTGGATTTGTGATAAGGAAATCCTCTCAAAAATGCGCAAGTAGGTATCCAAATGGACCAAGGTGCGGTGACGAGATCGACAACGAGTTCAAGGTTGATGTTCAATATCCAATTGTGGTGAAGTATTTAGTTGCTAAGGAAACTGCAACAATCCACAATGGTAAAAAGCGAAAACTGAAAAAGCAAATGGTTCTCTGCAAGATGATTACTGGCAACAACACTGTGCAATTTTTAGCTTTTTATAGGAATTTACACAAAAAAAATTGTTCGGTCGCACTCTTACTTAACATACATCAGCCAGCTAGCCGGAACTATTCTGATTAATACGACAATAATATTTATTTACTTTTCTTTGCCCACCTGATCGTCTGATCTTCCTACAATTTTGACAAATATTGTATGGCGTATTCCGCCAGATTCCGTATAAAAGTGTGAATAAGTATTTAGCGGCGCCTTTTTTTTTTTAAATAAATATTCATTCGTACAGTTGCAAAAGTACTTAATCACAATGCCCTGATGTTGCATTCACGCTGGCAAAACCACTGCGTAAGGTTTTTCACCTTTCCTACTCTTCCGGTCTCTGTTCGAGTAGATGGAAAACAGCCTTTGTCCAGCCTGTCCCTAAAAAGTCCGAATCTTGTTCTCCCACCTCCCACCGACCCATAGCACTAACGTCCCTACTTTCTAAGGACTTGGAAACGCTGATAAATCGTCAGCTCATGAAATATCTTGAATCACGGAAACTTCTTTTTCCGCAGGCATATCTTACCGAAAAGTGCAACCAATTTTTGCACCATTTCGGGCCGTTCAAGTGGTTTTGAACGGTTTCAAGTCTGATATTCAGCAAATAGACGCTAGTGTTCCCCAGGGCTCTGTTCTGTCACCGACACTCTTGCCCATTTTTATAAATGATCTTTTATCTGCTACTTCTAATCCAATACATTCCTTCATAGATGACAGTACTCTTAGCTTTTCATATTCATTCCTGGACGTAGGTCTCTGCCCTACGGCTGTACAACTGGAACGGAAGCGTACGACATTAAATTCCGACCTTGACGACGTAGTTAAATGGAGTATAAACAATAGAGTGGAATTTGATGCTTCCAAAACACAATGCTGTCTGCTGTCATTCATGCTAACCATCAATAATCCTTGAATGGCGCTTGTGTCGATGAAACTGACAGACTTCCATCCTTGCTGTTTTAATAAAACTCTTAGTTGGAATGACCACACATTCGAGGTCGCCAAAAACGCTGCGAAATGTCTAGGTTTCTTCAAATGATGCAAAAAATATTTCATCCCTCTGATCCGGCTTCAATTTACAAGGCCTACATCCATCCCCTGCTTGACTACAACGCTCATATTTGGTCTGGTGCTTTCAAGACCTCTATGCACCTGCTAGATAGAATACAAAAGCGAGCGATGAAACTCATAGGAGACAACAATATCGCGAAGTCGATCGACTCACTCGAACATCGACGTAATGTTTCCTCTCTCTCTCTCTGTTTTATCGATATTTTAACAAACAATATTTAAGTGAGCAAGCAAATTGCATTCCCCCCTTCAAGAATTTAACCGCAATGTACGTCTCGCCCGGAATGCTAATCAGTTCACCCTCAAGCCTGTCTTCGGACGCACATTCAAATTTAGATACTCGTTTTTTAGCCGAACCACACGAATATGGAATACTCTTCCCAGCTCAACTTTTCCCATTTCAATGTGCACCGGTACGTCTTTTCCCTCTCTCTCTATATCTTCGGCCAGAGCTGTGTTTTGACTTTTTGACATTTAAGGGTAGTCATAATCCCTTGTGCACGCGCCAATTATAAAAAATAATCGATGACATAAACTTTGACATTTTTTTACTAAGATGTTGGTTTGTCAGTTACAAATTTATTGTTAGCAGTAAAACTAAGTTGAGGTTTTTCAGTCTTACTGCTTGGTTAGGGTGTCTGTTATTTTTCAAAGTTTTAATTTTACAACGCATAGGCTATTGTTTTATTCATTTGGACCTAAAACACTCGAAAACTATTTTTTATCTTATTCGGAACAGTTTAACCTGTGCCAACTTATACGGAAACATGTTCATACAAGTTGCGTCACCAGAGCGGCACTGTCGGGTAGTTAGCATGGATTTCGAAGATGTCAATGGAAATAAGAAAAGAAAATAAAAAAATAAAAAAAGTATTTTCTTGGTTATTGAAGTAAATCAACAAATAACAGGTGCAAAATTACCGTTTACTCGTCAAGTTCTCGCAGTTCCATTTTTTAATACACGCGAAGTTAAGTTGAGTGTTAGTGAAAGGGCAAATCTTGTCATTCAGGAGTGCATTATATTCTGAGAAAAGGCTAGAATACCTACCAGAGCTATATTAAATTGTGTTAAGAAATTAGTGGATCCTTATCAAGTCTGGCGAGAGCTGCAAAAAAATTGCAAGAAGATTCAAGATGTTCATAGGCGCCATGAGGAGAACTTTCGACTCGAATGGTATAATTTATTCGGTATTGCACACGCTGATGCTCTTGAAAGAATAAAAATCGAGGTGGATAAAATATTTTTGCAGAAGCTTAGTAAGTGTTGACAAAAGTGTGACTGATATTGAAGAAAGGTCAAGGCTGAGAAAACTGGCAGAAAAGAAAAAGAGACTTAAGCAAATGCCTTCCGAAAGCTTATTGCCATCTGCTACTTTATACAGCGTTGATACATATGAATGAATAGAAGAACAATCTACAAGCTCTAGTTCTCTACTTACATCGACAAGAAGAAGAAATGATTTTATCACAACTAAATTAGTTGCAACTTTAAACAGATCTCAACCTAGCATCAGAGATACTGTTCATGTAATTCAGTCTGTAGTTGAAGCACTTGGTCTTAGTTGTGGCGTTTACCCAATCAACAAATCTTCTATTCAACGCATTCGAGTACAAATGAGAACATTTAGATTGGAATCCATTAAATCCGATTTTCAGAATAAAGTGCCAGAAATAGTTAATGTTCACTGGGATAGAAAATTGTTACCTGGTTTGGATGTAAGAAGTTCTAAAGAAGAATGACTGTCAATTATTATTTCATATGACGTGAAAGAACAACAGTGCCGAAGCTAGACAGCTCTTCCAGCAAAGATCAAGCGATGGCAGTATCAAACGCGCTTCATGATTAGAATCTGAATGATATGGTACAAATTATGTGCTGTGATACGACAGCATCTAGCACAGGACGCTCGAATGGAGCTTGTGTGCTTTTAGAGCAAAAACAAGAATGAGAGTTGTTATTTTTTGCTTGCCGCCATCATGTTTACGAACTGGTGTTCAAAAGTGCGTTTGAATCAAAGATCCAACAAGTCACTAGCAGTCCTGATATTCGGCTGTTCAAAAAGTATAGAGACAACTGGAAGAATTTTAATCCTAGTGCAATGCACAGATTTTGTCCAATAACATCTCTGTGAGGCAAACAAATCGGTGACGTTTTTCAACAATGAGCTGGCATTGCGAACTCATTGAGCTTGTTTTTATTTTTCTGAGTGCTAAGGACAAACAAGCTTTACGAGATGTTCTAGCTTAAAAGCCGGTAATGACATAGCTGAAAGAGCTGTAAAACTAATGCAAGATTTCCATGGTTTGATTACCGCAGATGAAGAACGGAAACAGTTATAATAACTTATTACGTTGCTTTCAAAAACATAGAAAAATGTATCCAGAGTGTAAAAAAGACACTTTAAGTAGGAAATATCTAAATTAATATTATCTTTTTTGATAAATACAAGAAAGGCATTATATCAATTTTGTTTTCATCAATATTTATCTAACATGATGGATTCAGTGATACAGCTACATTTAAGAGATACTTTAAGCAGCTATTTTGTAAAACTTTGAGGCCCCGTCGGCACGTGTTAAAATTAAAGTAGGCAGTTGAAATTCTCTATTCGGGTAACGAGTTAACTAATAAACACAAGAAGAGATATTGCATTTCGATAATTAAAAAAAAAGTTGACCATGGGACATCCTAATATTGGTGTTACTATAGATCAAAACTTGATCTGATCCAAACGCATTTTTACTTTGGTTAAATATATTCTTTCCACTACTCGCAGTCTTTTCCGTCTTGGAAAGAAGTGCTCTTTTAATATGATAAATTTTATTATGGTTTATTGCATTTAATATAGACTTTGTAGTTGGGACCTTAGTAATCTGCAGCAATTATATATCTCGCAAAAACCTGCAATAGAAGTGTTTGTAGTTTTCATACAATGGATCATTCCGGGCCTTGGAAATTATATTGGGTTATTTATTTTATTTTAAAATTCTGAAGATCATTTTCATGAGAGGTACCTTCGTACACATCTTTACTGTAATCAATCATGGCTTCTTGATTTTAATCACCAAGAAATCGAAACTTTGTTGCATTATTGAATTTAAAACAGTAAATATTTTGCTTAACTAAGAATATAGGTATTTTTGTTATTTATAACAGTTTTCGAACACACTTTCTCATTTAATGTACACCCTTGGTTCTTGTACATCCTATACTAAGTAAAACTTGTTGTTTTTCTTAATTACTAACTATGATAATTTAAATTTTTTTTCTTTGTTTACATTTGAATTAAGAAAAATTGAATTGAATTGTATAGTTTTTTTAGGATTCTGCTCTTACTGTCGGAAATTTATTAAACAACATAGTAAACGTAGTAAAATCATTTTATGATCTTTTAAAAAAAGAAGTGTCCTTTGCTCTTGATAAAAATTAATTGAAGACTTAAACCGGAAAAATTGTGAATTGATAGAACAACTTCACAACATACATTTTGGCATGTTGCCACAAAAATAAAGGAGAAGTTTTAAACAGTTTTTTACTTTTCTAAACAAACTCGTACAATACAGCAAATAATTAACGCTTCAAAAAGATTTACAATTTACCTATTAGAGTTTGTGTCAAATTGTCAAAAAATGTCTTAAAAAATCTTAAATCTCGTACTCGTCTATTTGTTTTATTACATTTTACTATGCCCCTAACTTAAGATCTAAAGTGACAATTGAACATGGTTTTTACTCTTACCTTGCTTTGCGCGGCGGTTATGGGAATGAAAAGTTTCGGTCATGTAAAATGAGAGGTTCCTTTCTTAAAAAAAAAGAATCTGAAAAAATTGAAGAAATTTAAAAGGCTGCATTTAGTATTTAATATTCAAAAACCCATTTATTTTAATAAAAAAAAGAAAGAATGCAGGCAATTCACAGAAAATAAAAACTACCATACAAACGAAAAAAAAATACGAAAGTCAAAATCAATTATAATTACCTTAAACATGAATTGGTTTTCGTTTTTAGAGTTTTCTAATTGAACTGTGCTATAAGGTTCCAAAGATGCCTTTATTCTGCTGTGAACCTTGTGCGACAGGATGAATTCTTTTCTGGAGACATCTACCAATTTGTTATCCACAGCGAGAATTCTGGCCAGGTTGGTTTCTGCCATTTTATCTTGGTGTGTAGTTGCAATTTGTTAAGAAGGTTGAAGTTGATGAGATATGGTATATTAACCACCTCTTCTGCTGCGATGTCGCTCCCATTAATGTGTAAGATTTCATTAATATCCGTCCGACTGAAATCGGCGAAGCCTTCTACAGCAATTTGCCTACCGACTTCAATTAGTCTTCTCACATCAATTTCTATGTCACCAATCTTATTGATTTAGAAACCTTTTCTAACCTTTTTGAACAACCAAAGATTTACATCTGAAATCACCCAAAGCATTTACGTATAAGCCGACTTCTCCTCTCTCGCCACAAATGTTCTTTTAGACATATGTTTTTAATACCTATAGGAACCTCATCAGCATTAAACATTAGCTGAAGGGAATATCCTTCAACTTCGATTTGTGCTCTAGGGACCCCCGGGAAACGAGTTGCTGCTTCATCGGCAGTAGCTGTTTAGGTTGTGAACATTTTGTCTTCTTTTAAACTTGTCAACCCAGCCTCCATTTGCCGAAAACCGTTCTAATGTAGACGGACATCCTTCTACTACTTTTAAGAGCTCATACGGTTGCAATGCTTTTTCCCGAATAACGCAGTTAAGGTATTCTCCATTTTTTTCAACTAAAGCCAAACGAATCCTGTATGCTGATTTTATCGACAATGCACTCTATTGCGTTACAGACAAATTTATTGGCTCTGTATTTGAGCTTATTAAAGAACACTCAAATATATGTTGGTTTATTCACTTCAATTCAGGTACAAAAATTCAGTATACTTTTTTAATATATATTAACAAATAAAATAAATAATTAAAACTTTAATTTCGAAGAAAAACAAAACTGTGAAAGAGCAAAATACCGAAAAAGTCCATTGTTACAGTTTTGCACCACTTAATAAAAATATGTTGATCAAGAATTGCAAAGGTTCTTAATACTCCGTCCACAGTCCTTTTGACTTTTTTAAAGAGTTAAGCCTTCGCGACATACTTTCGTAGAGTTTGCGTACGAATTCTGGTGAAATTGCGTACCATTCTTCTTGTATTCGGTCCCATAGCTCGGTTATCCCTTTGGGAGCGTCGGGGTATCTTGCCAGTTGCCGTTTTAAATAAGCCCATAAGTTTTCGATGGGATTCATGTCCGGGCTCTGTGCAGGCCACTCCATTGTGTCAAACTTTTGACTATTTAAGCAATTTTTTACTACTTTTGATGAATGTTTTGGATCATTGTCCTGTTGGAAAATGATCCTGTCTTCCTCCATTCCCATCATATCAACAGCAACTGGCAAATTCTGCTGAGATATTGTTCCTTTCTCATTATTCCGTCAATCTTCACCACTGGACCAATACCGTTAGGCGTTATGCAGCCCCAAATCATCAAACAACCACCACCATGCTTTATCGTTTGTGTGACGTGTTGCGGTTTTAGAGTACCTGGGGAGTTTGTCCAATACCAAGAACGCCCATCTGACTGAAATCTATTGATTTTGGTCTCATCAGACCAAATTACCTAAAAAACAAAAACTGGATTACAACAAACATGACAAAGCAATTATTCGTTTAGTATTATTCGTTTCCAATCATCATAAGTCCAGTTTTCATATCATTTTAATCACATCAATCGGGATGAAATATTTTTGGCTGACAATGCTGGCTTCTTCTTTTTTTCTTTAGCTACGTAGCCCATTTCATTTAACGCCCGACGAAGACTCCAAATGCTTGCTTTTTGCTTAAGCAATGGGAGGCCATCCCTTGGCAGAGATATTTTGTCTGCCATTAAGAGCAATGTGTCTCGCCTCCCTACCCGCGATTTTTCTGGGTCTTCCTCCCTTACTTACATTGCAAACTTCACTACTGTTACATTTTCGTATTCTGGAAACGGACATGGGGCTAATGGTTAATAGTTTCGCAATAAATCTACTTGATTTGCCTTCAACAAATCTAGAGCTTTTTTGCTTATTTCATCACTCAAATTTCTCATTTTTACCAATTTTTGTACCTACACTACCGATCACTTCAAAATGACACCACCAAATGATCAATTAGCAACAAGCAAACATGAAAATACAAGCAAATTTGTATACTCGCAGCAGCGGTGCAAAACTGTAACAAAGCATTCGTAGAACTTTTAACTTTGTATCTTTTGTACCGTTGGTCGCATATGCAAAAAAACTATCCGAATGTATAGAGAATTCCGCAAACCTTGTTCCTAGCATTGTTAACACTTTTGCTCTTCAGTGTAACTGAGAGTTTTTACTCGACATATTACCATTTTTTTTTTGTTATAAATCGCCTTGGTCCTTGAAAAGTAAAGTAAACCTCCCTCAGATATAATACATTTGCGTTAGCGCGTCCATTGGGATGGTTGGTCTTTGGTTTTGATCTTATGACTATATACCAGTGATGAACTTTTTGAGCTAATCAGGATCGTAATTTTTTTTTTTCTTTTTTTTTTTTTTTTAAATTAATTTATAACAAACTTAATATAAATTGCTAATTCTAAACATATAATATTTTTCAAAATTTATTATTTATAATAATTTATTTTATAAATATTTATTATTTTATATATATCTTGAGTTCATGCACTAATTTGAAGCTGGATAGAGGGTTGGACACAGCTTTGAGTGCAACTTGGCTGTCACTGCAGACCCATATGCTTTTCCCCTTCCACTTGTGTTTCAGAACATAGTGCATGGCCATTAGGATTGCGTATATCTCTGACTGAAAGACAGACGCATATTTTCCTAACGAGAAGTGCAGTCGAATATTTTCGCGCTCAAAGAAAACTCCAGCGCCGGATCCCTGCCCAGTCCTGGAGCCATCTGTGAAAATGCGAAGACATTCCATTCCAGGTTCATTGTCTGGCCAAAGCCAGTCCTGACGCCATGGAAATGTGACTGTGAAGTTACAGCGCAGTAGGATGGCAGGTGTCATTGCGTCAGAAGGCATATCCATGAGACTGGGGTCGTAGGATATTTCTCCCGCAAGTACACTTTCACTTCAATGCGAGTTGTACCAAAGATCATTTCTCTTTAGACGAGAAATGGCTTTCAATGCACACCCTCTGATATATACGTCAAATGGTGGAAGATTCATCATAGCATCTAGAGCAGCTCCCGGTGTGCTGGGGAAGGCCCCCGTGCAGCTGAGACAGACCGCTCTTTATAGTATGGTGAGTGAAGCCACAGCGTGTTTGCGTGTTACCCTGCTCCACCAAACAACCGATGCATATGAGATTATCGGTCTTATCATTGCCGTGTAGATCCAAAGGACCTTTTTCGGCGATAAGCCCTTTGCATTGCCAAAAAGCTAACAGCGCTTTGGTGGTTTTGGACTCAACATGTTTTGACCAAAGAAGCTTGCTATCTAGGATGATTCCCAGATACTTAGCTTCCTTGGATATCGGGATGGGAATGCCTTTTAGCACCAGTTGAGTAATGCCAGTATTTTTCCTCCTTCTCGTGAAGAGAACGACATCAGTCTTAAGAGGATTAACCCACAGCCCATATCTCGTGCACCAGTCTTCGATCACATCTAGCACCGCCTGCTCTTTGAGACAGACATTCGCTAAACATGAGCCGACAGGGAGAACAGCAACATCATCCGCATAGGCCTGGGCATAGATTCCCGAGGCATTGAGAGCATCTAGCAGAGAGTCGACCACCATGCACCATAACAGCGGAGACAAGACGCCACCTTGCAGCCCCTGTTTACTCCAGACTTGACACATTGTTCGAGGCCTGCATCAGCGATAAATGTCCTGTGCACGACCATTGCTTTGATCCACGGAACCAGTGCTTCATCTACGCCATGCCGTCTGGTAGCGTTGCACATATTGTCGAAAGTAGGGTTATCAAAAGCTCCCTCAATGTGGACGAAAATGCCTAGTACGTACTCTTTCCTTTCGAGAGCGCATTCAATTCTCTCAATTATTTTTTGAAGCGCAGACTCGCAGGATTTTCCGCGCTGATAAGCATGTTGCATGTCCGAGAGAGGATGCATTCGAAGGGCAACTTTGCGCACGTGCAACTCTACTAATCTTTCCATGTTTTTCAGCAAGAAGGATGTTAGACTGATTGGTCTAAAACTCTTGGCGAGTGAGTAATCTTCTTTCCCTATTTTAGGAATAAAGGCCACTTTCACCGCGCGCCAAGGAATAGGTATGTAGGCAAGTGCCAGGCTAGCAGTGAAAATTATTTTCAGAGTAGGAAGCAGCTGTCTTATACCTTTTTGCAGCATAACGGGGTATAACCCATCAGTGCCCGGCGACTTAAAGCCATCGAGTTGCCACGCGTGACGCAACATACCAGCTACGCCGAGTTGTTTTCATCGTTTCAGTTTGCAATGAGGGAGTGTGCAACGAGCCGATGACAGTCTGATTTCCCGGAAAATGGGTCTGCAACAGTAAACTAAGAGTTTGTGCTTTAGACTCGGTGAAGGTACCATCAGACTTTCTGAGTACATCCAGCTTTGTCGATTTTCCTCGTTTGAGAACGTTAACCAACTTGCTGGTGGCGCTCAGGGATTTGATCTCTTCGCAGAAGGACTTATAGGAATCATTCTTCGATTTACGAATAAGCTTCTTATATTCCTTCTGCTTCGATCGATATTTATTCCAGTCATCTTCCGAGTTCGATTTAAGCGATCTATTCAGGAGACTTCTGGCTTCCCTGCGAAGACATTGGAGCTCAGCGTTCCACCAGGGAACCGGCTTCCTGCTGGGAGGTTTTTTGACAGGACATGCGAGTTCGAAACAGTTGGTGATGGCGCTGCTCAGGTTATGAACGGCATCCTCCACCAATTGATTTGTTTTGAGTTTAGGCAGGGCTTGTGTGGATTTCTCAAGCTCCTCCCTGAATCGCACCCAGTCCGTCTTTCTGGTGCCGTGAAATAACGCCGAGCGAAATAACGCCGAATTTGAGAATTCGGCCTTATTTCGCATTCATAGTTGGAAATAAAGCCGAATTTTGTGATTCGGCCTTATTTCGCTTCCAAGTGTGAAATAAAGGCGAGTCGGCTTTATTTCGCTTTGATTTGAACGTTTGTTTTGTTATATTTTGACTGTTGATACAGGCGCCTGCCTGGCGAAAAGCACCTACCCCGAGCGGAGCAACGAAGTTGCGTGAGCGGGACCTGCCGCATATGAAAAGAGAGGTTAAATCCCTTAGTCCCGCGAAGCGGGCCACTTAGGTACTGTTAAAATTCATTAAAATCTGTCCAGCGGTTTTCACGCCTTAGGTAAGAGATAAAAAACAGAAAAAAAAAAACCCTAAAATAGTTGAACAAATAGCGAAACAGTATGTATGTACATACATCTATCTAAATCTATACTTATAATAAAACTCTAGGGTTTATTTTAATGAAATGTAACAGTTCCTGGGTGGCCCGCTTCGCGGGACTAAGGGATTTAAACTCTCTTTTCATATGCGGCAGGTCCCGCTCACGCAACTTCGTTGCTCCGCTCGGGGTAGGTGCTTTTCGCCAGGCAGGCGCCTGTATCAACAGTCAAAATATAACCGTATTAAAAATTCGTTTTTTTTTTCTAACTACATACCTACTTCATTTTTTTTTTAGATATGTTGTAAAATATACGGTAAAGTTTTACATTCGCTTTATCTCAGAAATTCGGCTTTATTTCACAAACAATGCTCGGCTTTATTTCTCTATATGAAAGCGAAATAAAGCCAAAGTGATATAAAGTGATATAAGGCCGAATTTGAGAATTCGGTGTTATTTCGCTCGGCGTTATTTCACGGCACCCGTCTTTCTCGGATTCCGCTTGGGCTGCGAGGGGGATATCCCGCACTTCAATTGGAATTCGATGTATCTATGGTCTCACAGCGTAACATCTGGTAAGACTCTCCAGTTAGTGATGGCCTTCACATGCCTATTAGACAGGGTTAGGTCAATCACTTCCTGTCGTCTCGCCGTCACAAAGGTTGGTTGAGAGCCAACATTGTTGATGATAAGGTCAGACGAAAGAATGAAGTTTAAAAGATGGTATCCTCTCCGGTTGCATTTGCTGCTGCCCCAAACAGTATTTTGAGCGTTAGCATCGCAACAGATGATGAGTACAATCCTTCTGGCTTCACAGTACTCTACGAGTTCGGAAACCGCCTTAGGTGGCGGGGGGAGGAGGGAGTCGTAGAGGAAGTAAGCAGATCTTGACCACAGAATTGACCAAGTTTGGTTGCCGATAGCGTGTTCGAGATGATGAGGCAGGCCCTGGGCCTTTCGGATCGCTCATCATAAAGGATCGTAGCATCACATATACCACCAAGAACACATAGGCATTTGTTCCACACCCATAGTTCCTGAATGGATACAATGGGGCATATTTCTATAGTCGTTCGAATCGAACGTTCGATCCGCACATTCGATTCACTTTCGCACTCCCTTGCCATTCCTATATCCGCCGGGAGCACTACTTTATCGTTCCCGAATCGTTCGAACTCCCTTTCCTTATTTGACATTTAATTCGTATTACATTTGAAATTACCGGAAATTTATTTGAGTTTGTGTGGATTTGGGGGGTAATTTACGAAAGATTTAAATTTTTAGATTTGTGACCATAAACAAGCGATTCGTTTTGCAGATGCGCGTTACCCGGGAAGTATACATGACTCCTTAATGTGGAGCAATTCGCTTGTTAGTACATTAAGTACATGAAAACAGTACAATTGAGCATGCAAACTGCTCCCGGTTACTTGTAAAAAAATTGTAAAATGTAAATTTTCCTGTAAAAAAATTTAATCCCTGAAAAAAACACAAAAATATCACTAACATGCTTAAAAAAAATGTTGGCGCGATTGAAAAGCAGCGGATAGAATATGACAGTTAAATTCGATTCGAACGACTACTGGAATCCCAATTTACATTACCGAACGTGGACGATTCACGTCGATTAGGAAGTTTATTTCAATGACGTTATTTATTCCCCCCGACGGGTATAGAAATGCGAACGTACGAAATGTTCCCCCCGGCGGGTATAGAAATATGCCCCAATGTGATGATTTGCACTACTGCATGCAATTCTGCTACTGAGAAGAGCACTAACAGCCTTGCAATGCTGTAAGTTAATCTGAGTGAAAATCATAGACTTGTGTGAAGTGCCCGCCTCCGATGAGCAGTCTTTGGTCCTCTCCGTCTTCAGATTTTTGCTTTGATCTTTGTTGATCGCCGCATCTACCTTCGGACTCCGATTTCCTGCCGCTACGTCAGAGGAGGAGACATCACGTTCTCTCTCCCCAGCAAGGTTGTCCCCGGCGCGGCGGCCGTCTTCCGTTTGCGAGCGCTCTTACCTTTTTCAGTTCGAGCTCCTGCTCCCTTCCGACGCGGCTTTGGAACAGCTCTGCCAGCTTGAGGTTTGTTGTGCTCCGAGACCGCTTCGCCTTCTGCGATCAGAGTCTGTCAGCATCATCGCCTTTTTCGGCGGTGGCGCCGGCCATAACAGGACCCTGAACACCGCCAGCTCCGTCAGTTTTTGAACCTGGCACGCTCTTATTGGGGATTTGACCGTCACCAATAAGAAGAGGAGTGTTTGAGGCGCATGCCGAAAGTGCTGGCATGCTTGTGCCTCCCTCAGCCAGCCTTTACTAGCCGCCGACGCTTTCTGCGCTGCGCGCCGCCAAGAAATGCGGGGGCTGCAGATGAGAGGGTCTGATGGGTTTCGGTGGGGATACCTCCGCCGACCTAATCCTCTTAACTGCTTTCCTCAGAGGTTCGCCTTCAATCTTCGTGCCTTCGGCTGTGCCAGCCTCTGCACGATTTTCGGGCACGCCTCTTTCTCCTTCTTTTTTGGCATTTAGCAGTGCAATCTACAGTACGTCCAGAATTGGGCTTGTTCAACCTTAGCGGTTCCCGTGCCTCGCCATCGTCGGTGTCGCCCCTGTTGGTTGCATCACTCATGCTCAGTCCAACCAGGTGGTCGGACAATGAGCCGCAGGAGTCGGTGTCGTTCCGGGTTGCCGGAGAGTTGAGAATGAGTGGTGGGGCCTCCAGAATCCTTGCCCTTGCCTTGATCAGGGAGATCGCGGGTGGATTTCCGCTATTGCGGGTGCCACCTTCTTCGGGTCTTAGTTCGAGGTCATTGACCTCTTAAGCCCCTCCGCCCCGACAAGGCGCCCGAAGAGCAAAGGGGCTGGATCGTCATGCGACGGTTCTTTTGGTCAAGATTTAGTAATTTCGGAACAAAGTTTGCTGACACATATTTCATGCCAAAAATATCTGGGAAAATAAGCAAACCGTCATGGCATGAGCAATCACATCTAACTTTAATATCTCTGAAAAGTACCAACATGACAGAAAAAACTCGAAAACCGAATGTACTTAGCTCGCAAAATTCAAAAAAGTTATTTTTATTTTATTTTTTTAACAAACCTCGTAGGCATCTGAATTGATGAAAAAACAAGCGGACACACTTGAAACTATGATTTTTCTTTTTTTCACGGATCATATTGTTTCTGACTTTTTTACTGGTTTCAGTGGAGCGACACATGGAAGAAAATCAGGAAATGAATTATTGAGATTGTTTTTCGATGATCCTTGTGTTCACTAAACGTGTACAGTGCATAATCTAGATGGTTTCATATTACGAAGCAGAATAATAGTTGAACCAATCTTCCATGAAGATGGCATTCCTGGTATATCCAGAGAATTTGAAAACTTAGTTGGACAATTTACAGCTTTTCATTTAGAATAGTGTCCATTGATTTAAAAGACGTCAGATAACCTGGCAACAATTGTCGTATCTGGAAGTTAATTTCGTCGACATCAAATTTTTTGCTGCCGAAATACACGATTGCTGAGCCAATTATCATCTAAGTAATTTTTCGATATATTCCGGAAAACATTCTATATTAGTTCATTTATTGAGGTAACAACAGTGCAGAAATTGTTTTGCGATTTAATGCATTGCCTATTTTGAAGTAGTTCTATTTCACCGCCGATTGCCAATGGTTTACTTTGTAATTGTACTCGAATGTTTAAAGTCAATCGAAGTGTTTCGACAGTTCGGTTTAAAAACGATTGTTTTAAACATGCTGCAATCTCGTCGGCAAAAGTAGAGCGAGGTAATACTGGTAGTATCATTCGAACAGAGCTAGCTTTTTGACTGTCAAATGGTCGCAAGAAATTTGGAGAAAATATTTGAAAATAATGTACTCCACCGACCATTTGCATTTGGATCGCAATGGGATTTGGGATCGCACACATTACATTTGAGCGCGTTTTAAAATATTTTAACATATTATAATTGTAATACAATACACAACACAATCATAAAAATGATAATACACGAAAAATTAAAAAACACGGTTATGTCGTAAACATAAACACATATGACGTGGAATTAACTGTAGTGAGATGGCAGCAACGATCCCAACAACTCTGCTCTGCAACCTGCCACCAAGGCATTGCCATCAAGAATACAGGAATCAAAAATAAAATAATAAAGTCACTGAACTCCATTATCGATGTGGATGGCAGCAAAAAATCGAAGCGGAACAGTTCGACTCATTCTTCTTCTGGCAGCCGCGACAAAGGTCGAATGTGTAAAGGTATCCCTAAATAAAAACTCTTAAAAATTCTTAATCTTTCTTCCTTTTTAAGCGCCGAAAATAAAATGACCTAACACTATGAGACCACACAAAGTATTGCCAACTATTATGTGAAGGTGCAACTTATGTACTGTAGAGTTTCATTAATTTTTATCTTGCAATTTCTAACATGACAGAGGATGCATCATCCGAGGTCGGCACAACAGTTTTGTGATAAAATGCGTTAAAATTTTATAGTTGCATTTATTGCATTCTCCTTTGAGTACGTGCCATTTTGATCAGATTAAAATCAGCTGGGCTTGTCTCTTCTCGCATAGTGGCCGTTATTATTCCAATGCTCGGCTCAAACGCATCAATTTCAGTCGCAAGCGATTTGGTGATGGTTTCGTGCTGTTTGAACAACTTACAATAAACTACACTGGTCCCATCAAATGCAGAGGAGAACTTTCAAGTCATGGATATTTGCCTTTGCCGACTGGGGTTATCGTACATAATTCATTTTTCAGTCGCGATAAAATCTTTCAAGTAGCAGTTCATACACCGTTTGACGTCTCAAGGCTTCAACTCGTCCGGTTCCCAAAATCCTTGTTTTTGAATTATTTCTAATACTTTTAAACCTTTCGAAACTGTTGTGTCATTTACTTGTTTTGATTCAGTTAGCTTCTGTCTCGAATCTGCATGATATACATATAATGCCTCTAATTCATTATTTTCAATCGTTTTTATGTGCACCAAAGAGTTCTTTATGTTCAGCATCAAAATAGTTGTTTTTTAAATGCCGAAAGAGCATGCTTACAGTAAGTCTCAACAAGAACTGTTAAGTTTTTTGATAACACATTTTTCTTAGCTTAAGTTAGTTATAATAATGTTAATTGTAAGTTTATATGTATATAGTTGTCGAAAGACATAGGTTTAAGTTGTACTGTTTGTTTTAGAGTAAGACACATACATAAATTTGTAAGGATAGTCAAGTTAGTTTTAAACATTTTTGTCTAGGATAAGCTAGATCTAAGAAACTATGGGTAAAAAATGGATTTAAAACTAAAAACAACTCTCAACAAGAATTCTGTGTCCGTCAGCTGCAGATTTTTTTTAAATAAAATAGTGCAATAAAATTCCCCGCGAAGACGCTTGGTATGAAATTCTGCATGCTTAAAAGTTCTGGTAGCGTTATCTGTTTGGAAACAGTGAGAATTTATTCGAGGTCCCAATAATATTATTTATAAAAATTATCCCAAAATTTCCAATTTGAAGCCAAAAGTACCTTACAAACGCATCTTTTAGAGGATTCCAATATATTACAAAAAGTTAAAACCGTCTCTGGATAATGATGAAACGAAAGATGATTTATGTAACTGTCATGGGCAGAATCTGCGATTAATTTTATCAAGTATTTTTTTACAACAATAATAAAAAAGTATTCAAAAGTTATTTCAAAACAAGCGTTATTAAATTAATAAAATTTAATTGGTAATTGTGCTTTGTTTTATAGATTCTAAATTTAGACAAAAAAAAAATAATGATAAAATCAGCGAAAAATAATTTGGTCCAGATATTTGATGCTAAAATTTGTGTCCGCTTGTTTTTAATTTGAGTTAGATAAAACAAGATAAGTCATCAGTTTTGCCGGTCCATCACAAAGAAATAATTTGGACATTTTTCTTACAATCAACTCGGACGATAAACACCTAAAAAAAGTGTAATTTTTATTGGTGGTAAACTCATTGCTTGCTTGACAAGGTAGATTGTTGATCTTTCTAACCTAACTCTAGATCTCTGTCGTTTAGTTAAATCTTCGTGACACGAATAGTGTTTAATATAGTGCTCTTGGCGGTGAATTACTTACTCAGTTGACTGTACGGAACTGATAAAATGTAGTTTGATTGGCGAAATGTCTTGCATGCCTCCTCGCGACCAAATTGAGAGAATGCAATAATCGACCCGGCTCTAAGGGCCCATTTTCATAGAAATCACTAAACCAATAGGGATTCTTAGTGTGAATTTGAATTGTAATAAGTGCGAAATCAATCTCATCATCTGCACGTGTAAATAATATTTACTGTGATGATTGCCGGTCATGAGATTTTTCATGTGGTCTTAATCTCAAAACTTTACTGTCGTACTGTATACTGCCAATCGTAAGATGTAGGATAGTAGCATACGTGTATGCGTTTATTTATATATAAGCTAACAATCGTTGTTCTGTTTGTTTTTGTTTTTAATTTATTGTCAAATATACAGTTGTATTCAAACTAATCAAATAAAAAGTCATAAAAACACTAGCAAAAATTATTTTTATTTTTTTTTTGTAAATAAAACGGTTGACTTTTTATTTAATTTTTTTTTTTTTTAATAGAAAATTAAATACTTTTTTTTCTTCCATTGTGCGATACAGTAAAACCCACCCTTCTACGCCATTCGAGATTCAAAAATATCTCCAACTTTCGGTAAGTGAAGTTACTATCCGAAACGTCATTACATGCACGAAGTCCGCGCGAAATGCCGCTTCTGACGAAAAAAACACTTAAGGAGCTGTATTGAATTGGCCGAAAGCCAAGCTGGCCAATTGAAAAATGGCACAATATATTGTGGACAAATGAGAGCAAATTTGTATTTAAATCAATGTAATATTGTAATTTAAATCATTTAACCCATTTTAGAGGTGTGACACAGTCACAAGACAAAAAAAATACACTTTCGGCTAGTTTGTGTGCAAACATGATTCGTTGCTGTATTTCATTGACTTTAATCAAGGTGTTCATACGGTGGATCAATCTCCGTTTTTGAATCCTAGCTCCTTGATTTCGGAATCTGCTGCACAATCATTAACACTTAAGGCAAAGGGAAGAGTTAACATTTTTAGATTTGGAGACACCAGTAAATGACCAGCTCAAGATTCAATTAGATGCTTGAGTCATACCCACGGTCATAGCCGATCTGCCGATGAAGTGTGTCCAGGGCCATAACCGGTAATGCGCACCCTCTCATGGTACAAGTATAGTAAGCTCTGGAGGCATGTTATTGAGCGAGGTCGTTGCCTTTGCAACGTGATTTTGATTCATTTTAATCAGAGAAGTGTCCAACCCTATAACCCTGGCTCTATTGGAAAGGCCTCCGTTGGAGTAAAATTCGTGTACTCACATTCTGGTGCTTTATCTAATCCGGGCTAAGTACTGAGACATTGTCTCTCAAACGCCTGAATTTTTCCACTTAATTGGCTCTGGCAGTGAAACCCACGGGATTTCTATTCCGCTGTTCGTCCGTTCCAATAAAAGAGAACTTGCGCCAATTATTATGATTTGTGGAAGTTGATTTTCAACTAGATCTTCTGGAGACTAAAAGCAAACTGTACTTACAAAAATAATAAATTGTTCATTGTATTTTTTAAATCATCCATGTTAAAATCGATGGCGTTATCAAATTGTTTAAAAACAATGTAAGCCGAGGTGATTGGATTAAATCCAGCTCCGTCAGACGTAATCAACGAGATGCTACATAACTCTTAAACATCGATACTAACGTAAAACAATCTATATTAGAATTAAATATAATTATCTTTTAGAGAACAGGGGCTTTGATTCAATTAAACTACCGATATATGTTATATATCTAATCTTATACACGGAAAAAATTGATTTCGCAGAAATCTATGTGAATGTTTTCTGATTTTTTTCGATTAGATACGAGTATCATTATGAAGATAAGGATACCATATAGTACAGCAATATTCGACAGTAGTTCGAGCAAGCGACAAATATATACAGTCTCTCACATACATAATTCTTTGCAAAAGGAGAAATTTATTGTAATTTCAGCTGGAATATTAAGATTTATGGAAACGCATTGCTTTTGTATTGTTTTCTTTTTATAATTTTATTAAAAAGGTTAAATTAAAATAAGACTGCTGGAAAATAACAAAAATAAAAACATCTTCATATTTTCAGCTGTCAACTAATTGTTTGCAAAATGCAAACAGAACATTAAAGGAAACGAAAAAAGGAAACACAAATAAAAATTGTCCTAATATTTAGTGTGCCTACCATTGGCTTTTAGCCGTCTTGGCATTGATCCAATTAGATGCTCCATATCGTAGTAGTCCGGTATATTTTTCCACTCTTCCTGCATTACTCTAACAAGTGCGCTTTGTGATGTGAAAGCCCGTTTTGCCACCTTCTTTTTTAAAAATGGCGACAAATTTGTGGGGCCTACGTCATGGACATTAAAATAGGGACACCTCGTTGAAGATACCGTCAATATTAATTTTCTCAAAAATATTTACCCCTGAAAAATTGTCAAATTTTATTTAAATGTAATCAAATATTTAAAAAGAAAATGCACTTTAATGAAGTCATTTCTAATTTAACTTTGTCCGAAAAGATATGTAAATTATGCAGAAGTCGTTAAATAAGTTGGACAATAAATTAGAGACAGCAGCGTTTTTCTTACGAAACATTAAGCAGGAATTCTAAAAACTTTTTTTTGTAAGTAATGATAACAAATAATTTTTATTTTTTAAATAAAGTTTAGTAATTTAGAATACTATAGGGTGAACAATTTTAATAAATTTGGCAAACGCAAGGTAGGATGGGTCGTGGAAGACACTGCACATCGGAAGAAAGAGCGGTTATCCTAGCATTACATAATGAAGGCAAATCCCTACGAGAAATAGCAAAGGTGATAAATCGGTAAAAAAAAATTGTCGAAAATGCCCTTAAACCATCTAAATTACGAAAAAAACTGGCAAACCTAGGAAAACTACAGCTCATGAAGATCGGCCAATCGTCCGTCTTTCCAAATCCGACCTTTATGACTTCCAGGAACATTAGAACAGAACTGGAGTTAAATGTATTATCACGCACCAATCGTCGAAGACTTGTCGAAAATAATTTACATGGCAAAATTGTCGCCAGGGCCGTGCCTTTCTTGAGAAAAGCCAATATTAAATGCAGACTAGATTTTGCTGCCCATTTGAGTTGGAAATGGTCTGAAGGTATTAAAAAATGGCGAAGCGTACTATGGACCGATGAAACAAAAATTAATTTATTTGGAAGTGATGACAGGCAAACGGTACGAAGACCAGCGTTGCAAGAATATCATCCTCAATATACGGTTAAAACTGTAAAGCACGGCGGTGGAAATCTAAAATGTGGTTTTCTTGCTACGGCGTTCTTGCAACTCACTTTATTGATGGCAATATGGACCAGCATCAGTACGTATCAATTTTAAAGAATACTATGCCATATGTTGGGGAAAACATGCCTCTTAGGTGGGTCCTCCAACAGGATAATTACCCCAAGCACACATCTAAGGTAGCCAAGACGTTTCTGGCAGAAGAAAGTATTACTTTAATGAAATGGCCATCTCAGTCACCTGATTTGACTCCCATTGAACATCTATGGGGAGACCTCAAAAAGGCAGTTGGCCGACATCAAACGAAAAATAAGACCGAGTTAATGGGAAATAATGCAACGAGAGTGGTCTCAAATTTCCTTAGATAGATGCGGTAATTTAGTGGACTCAATGCCAAAAAGATGTCTGGCAGTAATCACACATAAAGGCCAGGCGAATAAATATTAAGTATTTTTATTTTAAATGTATAGGTATGTAAAAAAAACCTCGTGCAGGGACGGGTTAATATCCCTGCAGCGATACCTATCGCTTGTCGTGAAAGGCGACTAAACAAAGGTAAACAAAAATCACATCTAGGCAATTTAGAAAACACCAAGGTGAGCCTAGGGACACATATACCACCATTAAACTGCCCCACAAGTGTGCATGCAAATCAGTGGGTTGACACGACTGGAGATCACCGGTGTTGTAAGAGTAAGATCAATCAAAAAAAATGGTAGCATTATGGAAAAGAACGCTAAAAGGAAAAGCACTACCCCGCCAGGCACTACTAATGGTCGTGATCCTGGGAGGAGCAGCAATGCTCGGGTCAGAGCTCGGGGGATAGCAAAGTAATGCAACGGCGTAAGCCACACTTAAGAGTCGCGAGTTGGAACGTTGGAAGCATGAGTGGTCGCAGCTATGAGCTTGAAGAAATGATGGTTAGAAGGCGAGTAGACATCCTGTGCGTACAAGAGACAAAATGGCGAAACACCGGTAATCGGGCACGTTTCTTGGACGTTAAAACAAAAGCCTACAAGATGTTTTACTATGGATTGGAACAAGGAAAAAACGGAATCGCCATCCATCTTGCGGCAGAGCTACTTGGCAACGTCTTAACCATTTCAAAGTCCAGTGACCGTTTGATGGCTCTCAAATTGGTGATGCATGGTGAGGTGTGGAACATCGTAAGCGCATATGCCCCTCAAGTAGGATGCGAACAAAAAGAAAAAGATGCATTCTGGCTAGATTTCCACAACCTTGTCAAAATCATCCCAAAGGAAGAGCTTTTGTTTGTTGGGGGAGATTTAAACGGACATGTCGGGAAGAAAAGCGAAGACTATGAAGGCTACCACGGAGGGCTGGGATACGGCACCAGGAACTCTTCAGGTGAAGATATCCTAAACATGTGCAAGTCGTACGGTCTTATAGTGCTAAATACCATGTTCGTCAAACAAAGCCGGCACCTGACCACTTATAACAGCGGCGGAAATGAAACTCAAATAGACTATCATTTGGTATCCAGTTTCATGAAGCCACGAGCTAAAGATTGCAAAGTGATCCTTGGAGACGCGATCGCCCCTCAACACCGTCTCCTCCTGACTGAATTTTTTATGGATGCGAGAAAGAAGTCAAAGCAGCAAACGAAGGTGTCTGAGAGAATCAAGTGGTATAAGTTGGATAAAGGAAAAGGCGAAGCTTTTATTATCAACATGGAAAACTACCTCTCTTCCATTATCGATGAGGTCGGTAATGAGGAGTGCAGAGCACAAGACATGTGGGATTCCCTACAACAATTTGGCCTGGAGAAAGCCAAATCACTGCTCGGAACATCTAAAGGCCCCTGCCAACACGCAAAAGAAACCTGGTGGTGGACAGACGAAGCCAAAGCAGTGATACACGAAAAGAAAATGGCTTTCCAAGCTTGGTCAAAGTGCTCTTCTACTAATAGAGAGGAAAAAACTCGCCGTGAAAAGGTATATAGAGTTTGCAAAGGTATCGCGAAGAAAAAATGCGCCGAATTCAAAGCGAAAAGCATGGAAGGCCTCTATCAGGGGTTGGAAGAAATATCGTCTTCCGCGTCTGACAGGAACCAGGCTACCCAGGAGCTTCGACAAAACAATTTGAACAAAGGAGCAAATATCTTTAAGATAGCCGCCCAGAGAAGAAGAAATGGTCAGGAGATTCGTTTCCCAAAGTTTATTAACAGTGCTGAAGGCCAACTCCTTGTGCAAGACGAAAAAATTCTCCACAGATGGCGACAGTATTGCGAGGAACTTCTGAACGAACAGTTTCCCCGAGTGTACTTTCCAAGAGCCGCACCGAATCATGCCGAAATATCCGATATCACAGTCGAAGAAGTTCGGTACGCGGTTAAAAACTCCAAGAAAAGAAAAGCTGTTGGGCCGGACGGGATACCCTCTGAGTTCTGGAAAAAGATGGGAGACATCGGGTCTAGATGGCTCATGGTTCTTATCTCCAAACTTATGAGAGGCGACACCATGCCTAATCAATGGAGGGAAAGCTATCTTCTTCCATTGCACAAAGGAAAGGGTGATACGCGAAATTGTGATAACTACCGTTCTGTCAAGCTGATGTCGCACACCATGAAGATCGTTGAACGGGTATTAGATAGCCGACTGCGGAAAATAATACGACTATCTGATTACCAGTGCGGGTTTGTCTCGGGTAAATCAACGACAGATGCAATCCAAAGTATAAGGGTCATGATGGAAAAGCATCGTGATTCTTCAAAGGACTTGCATGTGGTGTTGGTTGATTTCGAGAAGGCCTTTGACCGGCAACCAAGAGATCTTTTATGGGTAGCGCTAAGACAAAAAGGAGTTCCAGAAACCTACGTGCGAGTGATCATGGATATGTACAAGAGAGCAACGAAAAGAGTAAGATGCACCGCAGGAGTCACCGAAGAGTTCGCAATCAAAGTTGGTGTACACCAAGGGAGCGTCCTCAGCCCACTGCTTTTTATAGCAGTCCTTGATTGCTTGCTTGAAGGAAAAGTGACGGACCCCAATGTGCACCAGCTATTCTTTGCTGACGATGGGGCCATTTTAAGTGATGATCAGGCGTCCCTACAACGAGCACTTGATGTGTGGGTGGACATTTTTGAGGGACACGGGTATCGTATTAGTTCAAAGAAGACAGAGTATCTGTGCTGCCCGTTCTCTGACCCTCATCAGACATTTACTTGAATGGAAGAGTGCTTCCCAAGTGTGAAAAGTTTAAATATCTGGGATCTATGATTAATAGAGAAGCAACTTGTGATGACGCCATCAAACATCGCGTACGCGTAGGGTGGATGAAGTGGCGGGAAAACTCCGCCATCTTCTGTGATCGAAAAATGCCCCCTAAGCTGAAAGGAAGGCTCTACACTTCAGTTGTACGTCCGGCGCTCACATACGGTTCACAATGCTGGACAATGCACAAAAAGTATGAGAGCAAATTAACGGCAACTGAGATGAACATGCTTCGCATGACAGCGGGAGTAACAAAGCGTGACAGAATTAGAAGTTCAAAGATCCGAGGAAGCCTCCACGTAAAAGAAACCATCACAAGAAATATAGAGCGCGACCGACTCAGTTGGTATTGCCATGTTCAAAGGAGAGATCCTTTGAACCCCGTCCAAAAAAAATTATCAATCAACATTCCAATTTCAACACGCAAAAAAGGCAGGCCGAAAAACAATTGGTGCAAACAAATGCAAAAACACCAGCATTTGATTGGCCTCAGCGATGAAGTAATCCCAAACCGGGAAGCCTGCCGCTACTTTCTGAGGTTAAACCGGCGGACCCCACAAGCGGACCAGTAGGAATGCAGTTAAGTGGGAAGGTTATGGTCCTACACTTCTGACCATAACAACGCCGGAGAAAAAAAGGAAAAGAAGAAGGTATGTAAAAAAAATGTAAATATTATGGATCAACCTGTCTCTATTTTTTTGTCCATTTTTTATTTTATTTTTTTTTTTTTAATTCTTTACAGAGATTAAATTATTTTTTTTATTGTTATGAATTACTTAAGTTTTCTTTTATGAAATAAAAAATCTTGAAAAAGATTGTGCTTTTATGTTAATAAATATTTAGGCTTATTTAATTTTTTTTTCCGGTGTCTCTATTTTAATGTCCATGACTATCAGGACTTTGCGCAGGTGCATCGAATACTTTGATGCAACAACCATGTCCTGCACAAAAGTTACTTGTGCTTCGGGTCATTATTCTGGTATAACTTGTATTGCCTCTTTTGAGGATTTTTGGGATTAACAAATCCAACTAATACTCCTCGATCATTGTATTGGTGAAAATCCTCACTTCCTCTACGCCCTTGGATGAAATACATCCCCACATCATGACGGACAATTTAAGGGGGGTAATATTTTTGTTTTTCGAAGCTGTATTTGGTTTCCGTCATACAGTTTGAGGTCCTTTGTTGTAATGCAACATCATTTTTATCTCATCACAAAAAATTACGTTATTCCAGAACCCTGGCGGTTGTGCAATGTGATGCAGTGCAAATATCAGCTTTTTACGCAAATTTGTCTGAGAGTAACGGCTTTTTGCGGGCTGTTTTTGACAAGTATTTATTTTTGTTTACACGCCGACTAGTCTCATCTCCATGCAATCGGTGTTTACCCCCGTCACTAATTGCCTTAAGCTGATTTGAGGCTTTTTAATTACAGCTCTAAGGATTATAGATTCATCTCTTTAGGCTTCGTTGGTCGGTCTCCAGAATTTTTCAACTCCAACCGATTTTCCTTTTCTGCTTGTGTTATGTTATAATGTTGTCCACAGTCCTCAATTTAACTGATAACATTTCGGCTATTTCTTAAGGAGATTTTCCATTATAATAATTGAAATAGATCAACTCCCTTACTTTGCTATCAGTTCGATTTACAGGCATTTTTTAAATTGCTTATTAGTCGGTAAACACGGTACAAATAGCTACTACTTATAATTACACAACGAAAGTGGAATATGTCATTGTACTTGAAATCAATACCGTAACACATCGCATGATCGTTTTTTTTCTTTTCTTTTATATTCTGTTTGTATTTTGCAAACAATTAATTGACAGCTTAAAATATGAAGATGTTTTTATTTTTGTTATTTTCCTGCATTCTTGTTTGAATTTTGTTAATTTTTTTTGTTGTAGTTATCAAGAATAACTTTATAACTTTATTAATAAAATTATAAAAAGAAAAAAAAAATACGAATGCAATGCGTTTCCGTAAATGTTAATATTCTAGCTGAAATTGCAAACAATTTCTCCTTTTGCAAACAATATGTGACAGACTGTAGATATAAGCGTGTAGGGATCATTAAACAACTTAAACTGCTTTTATTCTAACACTGAATTAGCTCGAGATGCCCCATTGTCAATATGCAATGAGGAGCTCATTTGTGGGTTAAAAGTCACCCCTTTTGGCTATCCACTACTATTGAACTAATTAACAATAGTTTTCAAATAATTTTGAAGTCTAATTGCATCCGACATAGATCTTATTGCACTAAAACTTGGGTCTTCAGCATACAGGAATCAATTTGAAAAAGAGATATGCGTTAGTAAGTCGATTAAAACAAGAGAGGTACAAGGTGGCTTCCTGGTCCATTGTATTGCCAAACAGACACCTTGCTTTATTGTATTTTCCTCGTTGTCTGGATAAAACTGAGGAGGGGCTTCAGTGATGAAGAGCTAAGAGATTCGGCACACACCACGTTGGCACCAAGGGTGCACTACCGTGCGCGAGCGAAGGCGGAGCAGTCGCAGAGAAAGTGGAAAAGTTCTCAGAAGTGATGGTGGCAGCACACCCATCGGGAACTGCCCCTTCAATTAATTCAATTTTTTTTTCGATAGTTTGTTATTCATTTTTTACTTTATGAGGACAGTATGTGGTACAAGCAGTGTAAAAATAAAAAAAATTTAATTGCCGTATATGTAATTTAAAAGTCGTTACACATGAACTTAAAATTCAGTGCAACAACTATCAAAGCAAAAGAATACTATCATGCTAAGTGCGTGAAATTAGAAAAAAAGAGGAGTTGATTTTCTTGAGAAGAGCAATCACGGTAATAAATGTGATAGTTGTCTTATTCAGCGTAGAAAATCAATTTTGATAGATGCTTCTATAAGCGAGTCGGCTTACAAAATCTCTTCAATTAGTTATACTCATTCTCCTACTCCAACTAATTCTGATCTCGGCAATAGTAATCGTATTGCTAGCATATCGTCAGCAACTAAAGATCCAACAGCTCCGAACTCCCATAACTATAACTACTTGAGTGAGCAAACAGTAACGTTATAAATACTATATAATGAGATTATTAAGCCGAAAGAAGTAAACACTGAAGCACTCGCGCAAATCAAATCTCTTGAAGGCAGCAAGAATGCTCTGTCTATAAAAATTAACATTCTTGAGTCGAAGCTGAATTCACTCAAGAAAAAAAAGACAGAGTGTGCAGTTGATATTATTGGCATTCCGGATGTAAATATTATATGTAAATATAAAAGAGAGAGTTAAAACATTCCTAACAGCTGTACTGGCGATGAAATCAATGCCAGCGAAATTGTATCGTATCATGTCAAAAATGTTAAAGCGATTACCAGAAATAAGAAATATCCGTCTTCTAATATTGTGTGCGTGAAATTTTCATCTTTTTTACGGAAACAGTATTGACCAAAATGCGAGAGAACAGAAAAAAAATTACATCTAATGTTTTTGGTACTCCCAATAATAATAACAACATCAGCAACAACGACGATGGCAGCAACAACAACATCTACAGCAATGGCAGGATTTACATCAACGATTGTCTCACTGGCTACACAAGATCGTTATTGAAAATGGCACTTAAAAATACAAACGTGATAATAAATGTAAATTTGTTTGGGTGAGAAATTGAACTGTGCTCATTAGGAAAAAAGAAGGCGACCAAGTTGTTAAAATGAGTAGACTGGAGGATTTTTCTAAACTTGAAGACCAATATGAGTAATAATAACATAAATAATAAATTATAGATGTTCAGTAAAGGCCTTTGTGGACGAATTTACGGGTTTTTCGGAGCTACAAACTTGTAAGAATATTGTACTGCTAGATGACTTCAACATTAATATCTTATTCGGTTCAGTAGAAGTAGATTACTATCTCTCTATTTTGTCTTCATTTGGCGTCGATTCTCTTTTATCACAACCTACTCGCCTGGAGTATTGCTTAGACCATATATTTATAAGGACTCACAGGAACAATAGTGTTGGTTATAAAACAGTGGCTTATGATTTGAAAATTGCAGACCATAGGTTAACCAGTATTCAACTTGATTGCAAGGCATTCAGAAGTAAACAATCCGTGAATACAAATTATACAAAAAATTATTATGCTGCTCTTAAACCGCATTTAAATTTTGAGTTTTGGGACGATGTGATAGACGCTCAGATAGACTGAAAAAATATTATGATAAGCTGTGGTTATATATTTATACTTATATTTATAATAAACTAGCTGTGACCTTTGGTAACGCTAAATGGGAATGGGGAGTTATCAACTTAATTCTAAACAGAACTAATGCAAATGCGGATATTACTATAAAGTTATATAGAAGTTGCTAATTTATTTAATGATTTTTTTTTCCAATTTGAATTCTTTTCAGGACTGTTTAGAAGCTGATAATGAAAATGATCACACTTTAAAACTTATGAGTTTTACTGCAAATTAAGTACAAAAAATCATACTATCACAACATCAAATTCAGATATCCAGTTTGGTCTTGAAAAAAAAAATCTTATCAAATCTCGGATGTCTTATGTTTTATATTTAATTTTTGCGTTCAGTTTAGAATTTTTCCGGAATCAGCCGTAGTAGTGCCATTACATAAAAAAGGTGACGGTTTTAAACCATTATCGCCCTATTTCCCTTCTTTCAGGTTTTTTCCAAAAGCCTTTGAAAAAGGCATGAAATCTAAAATTTTGTCATTCCTAGACAAAACTAGTTTTTTTTAGTGATTCTCAATTTGATGTGGAAGGTCTACGGAAAGTGCGCTATTAAATTTAACCGGTGAAATTTATAATACTTTAAAGGTATCCGAAATTCCCGGTACACTTTTCATAGACATCACTAAGTCTTTTGATATGGTGAACCATACTTTGTTATTAAATCCATGACTGGTTCGACTCATATTTAAAAAATCGTAAGCAAATTGTAAAAATCAAAGACAGTGTCAGTTCACAGTGTTTGATCAATATATGTAGGTATTCCAAAGGTTCCTGATCTTAATATATGTATGTAAACTCCCTTTTTATTCAACCATTCAAAGGAAAAGCATTTGCTGACGATACTGCTCTTTCGTACTCCAATAAGAGTTATTTTAACCTTTTCTTGGAGATTAATAATGATCTAGATATATTGCGTAGATGGCACAGTTTGGTAATCAGTAATAAAACTAAATGTATGCTTTTTAACATCAAAGGTTAAATTTGCGATGAATTTCCTCTACATTACCATTCAGCCTGTTGTTTGAAATTTCGTCTAAGCCACCATGATGCTATTACTTTTAACAGTGATGCACACTGCAGTAACACCTGCTTTAAAATTGATCGCGTCGACAATTTAATCCTACCTAAAGCAATATTTAAATAGATTAAAAAAGTAATTTTGTCATCTTAGTCTCTACTATAGTCTGCCTGTCTTAAAGTTGGTCTACAATGGTTTATTGAAATCAAAGTAACAGTACGGCTTGTTGGGGTGGTATGTATTTCGTTAACATAGAGGGTTTACTGAAGAAACAAAAGCACGCATTCAGTATTATGTGTAAAGTGAATCGTACAACTCCTAGTTTTAAACTGTTCAACAGGCTTAAAATTCTCCTGTTAAGGCATCTTTACTGCTATAAAATTTTGAAAATTCTGGGTACTATGCCGTTAGATGTCATGAAAATCTCAATTTACGAGTCAACACTAGAGATTTCGTAACTGTACCACTAATCTTCAAAACTCACTTTTCACTTTTAATATATATACTCCCTGCAAACCTAAGACGCGAGAGAGTGAAAACAGTGTTTTAAAATAATATTAAAAAATTATTATATTATAAATCTATTATAATATAGGGTTAAGAATATCCCTGCAGCGATACCTCTCGCTTGTCGTAAAAGGCGACTAAAACAAAGGTAAACAAAAATCACATCTAGTCAATTTAGAAAACACCAAGGTGAGTCTAGGGACACATATACCACCATTAAACTGCCCCACAAGTGTACATGCAAATCAGTGGGTTGACACGACTGGAGATCACCGGTGTTGTAAGAGTAAGATCAAACAAAAAAATCTGGAGCATGCCCGTGTCACAAAAAAAAAAAAAAGGCAGGCCGAAAAACAATTGGGGCAAACAAATGCAAAAACACCAGCATTTGATTGGCCTCAGCGATGAAGTAATCCCAAACCGGGAAGCCTGCCGCTACTTTCTGAGGTCAAACCGGCGGACCCCACAAGCGGACCAGTAGGAATGCAGTTAAGTGGGAAGGTTATGGTCCTACACTTCTGACCATAACAACGCCGGAAAAAGGAAAAGAAGATAATATAATATTATATTAAATTAAAATTCTGGTTACATCCGGGAGTTTTTTAAAAAGAATACTTTATTTATTCAAACCGAACTGATCACTTCGGCGGCTGCACTAAAACTGATTCGGTTCGATGCTTAGACCGATACAATACAACTCTTAAATCTATATAGTTCGATTCCTAAACATACATAATTTATCGATCTACATAAATCTGATCCGCATCCGCAATTCCGAGTATCGATGGGTCACTAAGTGGTCGAATTGGAGTGGTTGCATTAACGGTTGTTTACACAAGTGTCCTTTGTGTATAAAAGTTGTTAAGTGGTATGGCATTAACTCCCCTCTTTCTTTAGAAAGAACGTCCCGCTTCTTTTGAGAGCTCTTCTACTTGTTTTAATAATCTGCTGAATCTCATTTCTTCTAAATTTGTGGGACTGGTGTTTTGGGCTGGTCTCATCTTGAAGTAATAAATTACACATATCGCAATGACCACTATAATGATCGTTCGTGTGAATGATGTAATGATAGGACTGTTCGCTGCTTCGTCTTGCAGAGATTCGATTAGGTTTATGTTCCCGAATTTCATTAAATGATTGGAAGTAATTGTTTTTTTCATATTTGTCTATGGTATATGTTTTCAAGTAGTTTTGAATTGCGGCTGTAGGGTCCTCGTATGTTACTCCGTCTCCGTTGTTTCGTTTTGAAATGTGATTAAATAAACCCCATCTATGGTTGTGTTTTCGACTATGTGTTCTCCAGATATCAATATTGATCCGTCTTTTATAATTTCTACGTTAAGATTTTTCTCTTTTATTTTATTACAATATGCTTTTTCGTTATTAAGTAGAGTTGACAAACATGTTTTTTTAAGTATTAATTTACAAAAGCTGTATCTTAACTCTATTTTACAATTCTTAACATTTATGAACTCGTTGTTACATTTTACAAAATATTGCGGGGTTTAGAATACCTGATTTCGCCAAAGCTATAGTTTGAACTATATTTTGTAATTCTATTAACATTAATTTATTTCTCTCTCTAACTAATCTCAATTGCCCATCTTTTTCCATTCTATTTATCGATTCTGATAGCTTTTTGATTGCCTCGAAAATTTCTGAATTTGTTATGAACTGTCTATTATTATTTGCTGTAAGTTCGGATAGTTTATTATTTATTAAGGTTAAGTCATCATGGTCCGGTGAACCTGAAATCCATTTCCAAACGGTTCTTTTTCGTTGTTTTCCTGTTCTGTATCTCTTTGTTATTCTAAGCTGTCCTAAAAGTGTTTTAATTGCAGTTATATCTGAGTCTCCGCTAGGATCGAGTAAATCTTCATCATTTCATTTAGTGTATTTTTAAAGTATTTTGCGTTTATTTCGGATTCTGTTTCTTGTAATAGTTTCTCAAAGTATGTATGCATCACCGTTTTCTAGTAGTAAATAGTTCTCTCTTGCATAGTCGACTATGTCAGCTGTTGTCGAAGTTAATGCAAGCAATAAAATTAACGCTGTTATTTCCATTTTCCTAGAATAAAGGTCTAGCTTTTAATATTGTCTTTATGAATAATTCTTTTATTAGTTTTTATTTTATTTCCTATATCTTCCTTAACTACCTGTTTTTTATAACTATTCATCATTTTGTTTTTATTCTTAAATTGTAGTATTTTCTCATAAACCACTTCGTTAGGTTTGTATGTTTTCACTTTCCTTTTTGCATTATTTCTTTTTAACATTTTTTCCTGTGCTACTCTCAATTTCTGGGAGACGTTATTGTGTTCAACTTTATTATAAAGTATGTCAAAAGGTTTGAGGTTTGTTACCGAATGTATGGATTGATTATACTGTTGGGCGGCTCTAAGTAATGCTTCAGTTGTGTCTATAATTTCGAACTCTTCATTTAAACATTTCGTTAATTCTATGAGGGTTGAATGAATCCTCTCTACTTTACCATTTGTAGTACTATGACCTGGGTCACAAAAATAAAGTTCTATGTTTAATCTATCCATTAGGTTTTTGAATATAGCTGACGTGAAACCTTTTTCGTTGTTTAATGTTATTTTTTTACAATTGGGGAAAATTTGCAACAATTCTAAAACTTTGGTTTCTAAATTAAATTTGTTGTTGATGGGTTTCATAATTAAAAATTTTGAATATGCATCAATGCATGTAAGGTATTTTTCTTGTTGGGCGGAAAATATATCTATATGGAGGAATTCCCACTCTTTCTTTGGAATTGGAGCCTCTCCAATTGGCGCTACTTGTGGATGTCTGTCGTATTTAAGTTTATTACATATATCACAATTTTTGGTATATTCTTTAAATTGTTTCGGCATATACGGCCAGTAATATTCTTTATAAATTTGCTTTATATTCTCCCTGTAGTTTCTATGAGCTCTAGTATGTGTTTGTCGCACAATTGCGGCTTGATCGTCTTTATTTGGAATATCGTTAGGGAATATTCTGATGAAAAGGAATTTGTGAGTGAAGGTTTGCAAAATTTTAAATTTAATGTCGTATAGATCTTTCGGTGCACAATGTATTGCGACTACTCTTGGGCTTAAGAATTCTTTCAAGATAATGATTAAATTATCTGGAGTATCGTATTCTATGATATGACGTGTCTTATTTGGAAAATTCTGCAACTTTTCATGTATAGTAAAATTCGCTTTTGATAAAAGTATCTGCTGTAGGAAATCGTTCAGTGGTTTGTTAGTCTCCCTAATATTAGTGTTATCACTACTTTCTGTTGAATGTATAGTAGCGTCCGTAGAGGAATTGTCACTTATGTAAATGATTTAAATTCTGGCTGGATAATGCAGAATGGATCATTTCATTTTAGAATTTGGGTTTCGTGGGGAAACGGCAAAAGTAAGCGGTTGATGGTCAGTGTGAATTTCTGGGTTCGAAACTCCGTAGAGGTAATTTCGAAGTTTTTTTAATGCCCAAACTATGGCATAAAGTTCTTTTTCGTTTGTTGCATAGTTTTTTTCTGTTTAAAGTTTTAGAAATAAATGTGATGGGTTTATCATCTTGTGAAAATACTCCACATATAGCATCATTTGACGCGTCCGTTGTTAGCACGAATTTCTTGTCAAAATTTGGTTCTGTCAGTTCAGCCTCATTTGTTAGATGATTCTTCAGTTTATTGAATGCTTCTATTCCTTCTTTGTCTAGATCGATATCCGTTTTCTTTGATATGTATTGGGATACTTTTCCATTTTCTCCCGGTAAATACTTTGTCAAAGGTTTGGTTATTTTTGCGTAATTTAAATAAATTTTCTGTAATATACCGTCATTCCAAGGAAACTTCTTAACTGTCTTAAGGTCTTAGGTAATGGGAAATTTTTTATCGATTCGATTTTTCTCGGGTCTGTTTTAATTATGCTATGCCCAACAATATATCCTAAAAATTCTACCTCGGTTTTATAAAAAAATTATTTTTCAAATGAAATCTTCATATTCGCATTTTTTTAAACGTCTATTATTTTCTTTAAATGTTCTTCATACCAAACCGTTTTTCAAACCAAAAGGCAGTCTCAGAAACTCGTATTTGCTATTATTCACAGAGAAACTAGTTTTCTCTATATTTTCATGTTTCATTTTAATTTGTTAAAATCCCGATTCTACGTCTAAAGTAGAAAAATATCTTGCTTTTCCTAAGTTTGATAAGATAACATTCGTGTTGGGAATAGGGTATTTATCTGCGATTGTGTTTTCGTTTAGTTTTTTATAGTCTATTACTAATCGCATTTTTGGTGTATTATCGTCATTTAGTCCCTTTTTGGGTACGACCCATACAGGCGAATTGTATGGAGATTTAGATGGTCGAACTATTCTTTCTTTTAACATTCTATTTAACTCTTTGTTTACGAAAGAGTTCGCTGATAGCGGATAGGGATACTGTTTACTCCATATAGGAGTTTCAACCGTTGTGCGGATTTCCGCTCTAATGTCAGTTCTGAAAGGTAAATTCAGATCTATGTTTGAATGTGTTTCCACAATTCTTTGTTTAATTTCCTTTGCCAGGTCTGCTTGACAAAGGTCATTTTGGACATTATTAATGTTCAGATGTCACTCTTCTGGAACATATAGCCCACCAACAGATCAGCTTCTAATTTTTTATCTCGTAGAATCTAACTATTCGACCAAAAATAAAAACATCATAGTAATGAGTTATGATGGTCGAACCGTTTATGGTTCTAACTGTTTTTTTAATAATGAGTTCCTGCCTATGGTTTAGTGTATTAGGACTACAATAGCAACTTGTAGTTCCAGTGTCAATTAATATCTTTAATCTTCTTTTTGCACTGTCCCTGAATATATAGGGTAGTCCGGTGTTTGTCCTAAAAAAGAATATTAGTTCAAATTATTTATTCTTTCAATTTTTACTGGGGGTTGGCCACTATGTTGTGCACTTTTATGGGGGCGTTTATCTGCTCTTTGGAATTGTTCCTCGAATGGTTGCCTGAACCTATTTTGCTGAAGATTGTTCGGGCGTTGTAAGTTATTATTATAACCCCTACCATATTGGGCAAATGGGTTATACTTCCGTCTAGCAAAGTCATGTTCATACCTAGCTATAGGTCTATGGGCAGAGCTTCGGATTTCCATAGGCTCTGGTTTGTTTTGCCTAACTTGTTGATTGGTTGGAACTTTATTCCTCGGTTGGAATCTTAAATTATTCCGAAGGTTATTATTCGCGTTCCTTCCGACCTGGAGTGCAAAGTTTGTCCTCATGTTATTTGATTCCAACTCCTGCGCTTTCGCAAGTGCGCTAGGCAAATCTTCTTGGGACAATGAAAAAAGTATATTTGAAAGTGGGGGGCTCAGACCAGTTAATAACACTCGCAAAACATTACGACGATTCGTTATGTTTAACTGTTTGGTTATTGGGGAATCGTTACCATAGGTCATGATTGTTTCGTTTGTCAGCAGCGTAAGTTTTTTATTTACTTTATTGTTGTAGAAGTCGATTATTGATAAGCTTCCCTGTCTAAGGACACTCAGTTCCTGTTCAATTATATGCGTGGGCCGCTTGTCGGCTTAAGCAAAATCTAATCTGGAAATAATTGCGTCGAAGTTTAGAACCGTACCGTGGTTAGTCAAAGTGTCATTTGCACTCTGCGTTATCTTATTTCGGAAAATAGTAAGGGCTGCAAAATATTTGCGGCTGCCTTTCGTATATAGTGAAATTGAATTATGTGCTGCTTCTCGCCAGTTTACATATGAATTGGCATTGCTGCGCCTGAGAATTCGGGCGAAGATTTAATGACATCTAATGTTTCGTTACAATTAATGTCATCTGAAATTGTTTGAGTTTCATACTCAGTAACTACATTGATATTCGTTACTGATTCTAAAGCGGATTTCAAGGAGCCTATCTCTGCCTGCAATGATGCAGTACTTGCTGCTATCAGCCTAGTGACTAAATTTTCCATATCTGTGTTGTTTGGCATTGTCAAGCTTAAGTTTGATAGTCTGTCAAGAAGTTCGTCCAGTGTGTCGTTTCGTTTATATATATATACATATGTATATAAGTACAAAAAATATAAAATAAACTTAAAATAATTCTAAACTTGATAAAAGCAATATTAGATTTTACTGGTTTGGCTTACAGGATTATTTTTGTTAATGTTGACACGTTGTTCTTGTGGTTGGTCGTCCTCTTTTTGAAAGTTGTTCTTATTCAGGAAAGCTATATTTTCACTTATTTCCCCTTGATTTTTAGTCTCTTTTGACCTCACACATTCTGTATGCATTTATTTGTCTTTCTCCTTCGTGCACTTTATGTTCACAAATTTTCACTTATTTCCGCTCGATTTTTATTCTATTTTGACATCGCACATTCTGTATGCATTTATTTGTCTTTCTCCTTCGTTCACTTTATGTTCACAAATTCTATTGCTGTTTTTCGTTATTTTTACCTTGATAGGATACTTTTATATAAAAAATTGTTTCTCCTTTTTTGAAGGATACTTTACGGTAATTTGTTGGCAGTTTCGCATATACCATATATGTATGTATATATAATTGACGAACTTTGTAGGAGCCAATTTCATTGCGTATGTTGAGGAGTTAAGGAAATTGAATGTAAATAATGCTATTATTTAAAACATAGTTGCATACTTACAGGCAAAATTGGAGTGTGTTTTGTATGGAGAATTTAAAAAGCTTATATCTTCGAAACTAGGAAAGTCCGACCTAAAATATATGTATCAAAATTCTTAGAAAAAATCCTAATCTGACATATTGAAATTTCATTAAAATCGGAGAGTTTGCCCTTTTTCTAAACAATTGCCAAATATTTTTTAATCATTATATGATAAACATGTTCATTAATTACATTCAATAAGTTTTTATTGCCTTAACCGATAAATAAACTTATTCTTTTGTTTTGAATTTTCCTTTCTTTTCATAACCGCTCACAAAAAAAAAATTGAAATACAAAAGAGATTTTGCAATGAATATAATTATTTCGGTGAGGTGGGGTTGACAAGAATGTAAGAGCACCTAATTAGCAGATTTCCTTCTATTTAGATATTTTAATCTTTTATGAAGTTGTTGAAAAACACACCGCGTACATATTCCCCTTCGACTTGATAAATAAGATAAAATCGTTCTTCCGTCCTTTTGACAGACGACTTTCAACACGCTCATTAACTTCCAACATGACAATCTTATTTATCGCATGGCATAACTTAAGATCAAGCTATGCTAATGGAAAATAAGCAGAAGCATTATCTTGGTGAGTATGATTATACATGACTACCACTATGCTGAACATTTAGCACTGCTATAGCCCAACTACTCGTACTGTACAATTTAAATAACCTCAAAGAAATCAAGTTATTAAATAAAGCTATCCAAAACAAACCAAAGATAATCGGGAAATGAAAATCCCTAAACAAACCGTTCAAAAACAATTAAATCCATTGAATACATATTTGAATATCTCCATACCGAACAATACCAAACAAATGAAAGAAAATAAATAGCTGCCAATTAAACTCTAGGATAATATATACGAAAATAAGAGTTGGTTGGCTAAATTACCCTATTCTCTTTAGCACATTGTTGCCATGCTATCATTAAACCAATAAGGACGAAATTAGTAAAAGCCGGGTTTTCCCATTCTAATAAAGGAAATAATTGGGTTCAAGACAACATACAAGTTAAACTATTTTACTTTTATTCTGTACAATTACAGAATCTGGACACGCGGTAGCGGGTCAAGCCAAGTTCAAGCCAACAGAACTGGCGAGCAGCACCGTGTGTAATATTACACGAACCATTTGGAGCCACTTTTGACCCCCTCATAACTCAAAAACTATTTCATCTAAACATGTCAAATTTGGCACATATATTGAGACATGCGAAATACACCTTAAACGGTTATTTAGATATTAACGTCCAAAAATAGTAATTTTTATCACTGACATATAGATCAAAACTCTAACCCAGTTCCAGATGACCTAGAACTATGAAATTTGGCAAGTAATATCGTCATATAAAGGGTCCGCCATCTAACGTTTTTTTTTTCAAGTAGTGCTTATTTCGTGAATGGTAACACTTAGCTCATGTCTGATTTGACAGTTAATTAGTTTTATCCTTCCGCTGAACGAATATGGTTGTGTATACGCTTGAACAACGCTGGGAAATATTGCGACATTACTTTGAAAATCATGGTAATGTTGCAGAATGTGTGCGAAAATTGCGTACGGATTTTGGAAGAAGAGAAGCACCGTCAGCTCCGTATGTTCGTTATCTTGTGAAAAAAGTGAAAGAAACTGGCATCCTCATCGATAAACCAAAGCGTGAAAAGCCAAAAACAGTGCGTACACCCGAGAATATTGCTGCTGCGGCAGAAAGTGTGCGTGAAGCGCCATCAACATCAATTCACCGTCGTTCTCAACAATTGAACATTTCGGAGACATCATTGAGACGAATTTTGCATAAAGACCTTGGTATGACGCCATACAAAGTCCAATTGGTTCAGGAGTTGAAGCCAACTGACCATCCAATGCGTTTTCGCTTCGCTAAGTGGGCCTGCGATCGACTTACAGAAGATGCTGATTTTGCCAAAAAAATCATCTTTTCAGATGAAGCTCATTTTGATCTTGGCGGGTATGTAAACAAGCAAAATTGTCGCATTTGGGGCACAGAAAACCCGCACGCATACATTGAAAAGCCGGTGCACTCAAAACGAGCCACTGTTTGGTGCGGATTTTGGTCCAGAGGCATAATTGGGCCATTTTTCTTCGAAAATGAGCAAGGAGTGGCCGTTATAGTCAATGGCGATCGTTATCGGGCCATGTTGAACGAATTTTTGTTCACAAAAATTGAACAGGAGGATATTGGCAACATTTGGTTTCAACAGGACGGCGCTATGTGCCACACAGCCGAAGCTACACTCGATGTTTTGCGCCCTGTTTTTGAAGATCGCATTATCAGCCGCAGAGCTGATGTCGTTTGGCCACTTCGGAGCTGCGATTTGACACCGTTGGACTATTATTTGTGGGGTGCCGTCAAAGATAAGTGTTACGCCGACAAGCCAGAGACAATTGACGCTTTAAAGGACAATATTCGTGAAGCCATTGGTGAAATACAGCTGCACACAATCGATAATGTGCTTAAAAATTGGACCGATCGTGTAGGCTACTGCATGGCCAGCCGAGGCAGCCATTTGAATCAAATTATTTTCCATTATTAACCGGAAGGATTGTACTTTCAAATAAAAAAAGAAATTTGAGAAAATATTCAGTAGTTTTTTTTATAGTATTTTCAAAAAAAAAATAATTATTTGGCTGATCCTTTACTATAAGTACAGGAAAAAATCTGAAAATTATACAAACTGATTTTATAGGAGAGGGAGGTGAAGTATGAAACGGAACTCTTTATTTTTCCAGTCTGCACGTTTTTTTGGCTGGTGATGCGCTTCAATTGTATTCGTCACTAACGCAATGAAAGGATCTTCACATATCCAATTGAAATGAAAGAAGAAGAAGAAAGAAGATAAAGAAAAAATAGTACCATGCGATCACAACACAATTATGTTTATATGTAAATATATACATATATGTATGTATGAAAGTAAAGATGAATGTACGAGATAATTTACATACATACATCCTTGAGTAAATTGAATGTGTACAATGATGGAGGATGGCTAACGTTCCCATATTTGTTTCGCCGAAATACAGGATAAATTGGGAAATATATGTATGTCATATATCAGGATTAAAAAAGAAAAAAAACAGGATTATAGCAGGATATGCATATTAAATTTTTTTTTCATATCTTATTTTTAATTTTATAATTAATTTATGGCGACAGTTTATATGAAACACGGTCTTAACATAACTTAACTTAACATAAATCCCCATTTTGCCGGTCCACCATGGGTTGTTACGCCTGCTATACATGCTAACAAGCTTGCATTGAATTTCATAAGAAGATTGAAGATTTCTCAAGTATTTCAACTCTACTGATTAAATCTCCAATACACCCACCACGCCAAAAATGTGCGGGGTTGTATAAGCATATATATATATATATATAAGCGTATAAAATTCCTACTGGTGATTTCTTCGAATAGTTGGCATTTTGAATTAAATCTATCTGAAAAGCACAAGAAAATGTAATGCTTTTGCCAAATAGTTTCTTGACTAAAAAGGTGCGGAATAGTTTGGAGCGGAGATATTGGATCTCTTTTCTCAAGCAGGATTGGCGTTTGGTTAACTAAATACCATTATCGAAAACCAAATCGCAATCTCGCGATAGCGAAGCTTCCCATTTTGTGTGTTCAATTCAATTCGTCAACTTCGTGCAGCAAGTTTAGGAAATCTTTTCCAAGCCAAGTGGAAAAATAATAATTCGTACATCCTCTACTAAATCTACTGAATATTGTAACGATAGTAGAAGTCAATAGGGGCAGACGTTCGCAGTCAGTCGTATGAGAAATCTTTATATACCGTTTTTAATAACTTATTTCTCGGTGCCGTTAAAGGGGTAGTTTTTTTGTTGAACCGAGAAATAGTTCTGAAATATATTCATCACATCATATTATGCAAATAAGTTGCGACTTTCTTATCTATCAGTTGGGAATCCAAGTCTGTTTATTTTCCCTATGGCACGAGTAAAGTTGCTATACTCATCTACACTCGGTTATTTATTTCCGACGTAGGTATGTATGTATGTATAAACTGCATTTTTTTTCTATTGTAAGTTCCCGCCGGTCGAAAAGATGTTTCGTATTTCTGTTGCCCTCCGTCTTTAAAGATCTTTACACCTCAAATTATTAAGCTATTGCATAGCTTTTATCGCGGGCTTTGAGCGCGGCGACCGAATCAAGAAATTCCGTAACGAAAATAAACCTAACACCCCCCACTCCGACCGGCACATCGGTACGGCGTTGAAAGCCGTGCATCGTCTAACGTCGTTTCAGTTCGGCAGACTTCGGCACGGTGTTTGTGTGCGTGCGACTAGACGTATGCGTGTAGACTATACGAAGCACGCACGGATCGAGACGAGCTGCGCCGAAATCGCACGAATACGTAAGCAGCTGTTTGTGAGAAAGTATAATATAGGTGTATAGGTATCTATCATCTATGTTTGATAATAATTTGAATCAAATTTGGACATAGAGAAAACTTTAGAAATTTGTAGACAGTTGTGCCGAGAAAACGATGAAGAACAAGAAGACGAAGAATTATTAAGAGCGGTTGATATATTCCATGAAAGAGATCATTATGACTTATTGCTACGTGATCCAAACTCAATTGCTAACGTTGATTTACAAAATGCATCTCTGCATAAACTTGGCGCTGTAGCTAAAAAAAGACAAAATTTAATGGATTATCAACAGTTCTATGATTTAATGCGAATGGCCAATGATCAACAAAGAGATATTCTTATGACTATAATTCATCATTTACAAACTTCAATTCAAGAACCATTTCAAATTTTTTTTACGGGACCAGCTGGTACGGGAAAATCATTCGTTATCAAACTGATTATGGATATTTACAACAGGTTCACTGATAATGATGGTTACTGCAATGCCTATATTACATGTGCTTCAACCGGCAAAGCTGCCGTGGCTATTGATGGTACAACTGTTCATACAGCTCTCAAAATTTCTCTTTCAAAACTTTTGCCTCTGTCATCAGAAACGTTGCAATTGTATAGATCTCTTTTCAGATATGTTAGAGTACTGATCATTGATGAAATTAGCATGGTTAGTGCAGAACTTCTACATAAAATGATAAATAACAGGAAAAAACACAGATTTCGGAAGTATAGATGTTATTTTGATCGGAGATTTACGGCAATTGCCACCAGTAAGATCGACACCAATTTACAAGACAATCAGAACGAGCATGATTGGACCGCATTTATGGAGAAAATTAAAATTTTATCAACTTACCACAATAATGAGATAAGCTGTTGCATTTTCACAAGTTCTGACAAAAATAGGTAATGGAGATGTACTAGATGAGCATGAGTTTCAACTTATTGAATCGAGATTTTTCAAAAAAGAGGATGTTATGTCCTCATGGAGGTCGTTTATTTTTCAAAAATGAAGATGTTGCCGCCTATAACAATTTGATTTTGAGCCAATGTGAAAACAAAGTTCTTTCAACGTCCGTAGACGTCATTATTGGCGCTAAAAGTACTGAGCAAGAAGCTAATTTTAGACTTAAATTACAATACATAAAAAATCTGCTATTGACACTGGAGGACTGCCTTATCACATTACTTTTGTTGTTGGAAAGCATTATGTTATTACAACCAACATCGACGTTACTGATGGTTTATGCAATGGTGCTTTTGGGAAATTGGTACATCTAGAATTTGATGAAAGTAACACATTGATTAGAGTTTGGCTGGAATTTTGTGGTTCAGATAAAGTGGGTCGAAAAAAAAAGGCAAAAAGCAGCCACTCTAGCAGTGCAAAATAAAGTCGGCAATCTCGCTGTTCCCATTGAATTACGAACAGCAAATATTTCATTAACATCGGATAGAAAATGTAAAAATGTATAGCCAAACGCAAACATTTTCCATTAACTTCAGCTCTTGCTCTAACTATACATAAATCGCAAGGTGGAACTTTTGACGAAATAGTATATGAATATAGTAAAGCACATTCTCAGGAACTCGTTTATGTTGCGCTTTCTCGGGTGACTAATATTGAAAAATTGTATATCACGACAAAAAACGATAATTCTACATTCAAGTTTTATCATAATCGAAGGCAAGCTGCATCGACTGCATCTTTGTTGCAAGAATTCAAAAGACTGTCTTTAAATAGTGTTCAGACGATAGCTCAAAGTGTCTTAGATTTCATTAGTAATAGAAATGGCATTTCAATAATGACTTTCAATTGCCAAAGTCTAAATAGTCACAAATACGATTTACACGATTCAGTTACGAGACAAACAAATGTGTTACGAAACTTGCATGACGCGTGATAATCCGATTGAAATACCTAATTTCAATTGTATTATTCAATTCAAACGAGATACGGTTCCAAAAGGTGGGGTAGCTATTTACCAAAATAATAATAATGTTACTAATATTATGACTCCGAATATTGAAATAAATATTGCACACGTTAGCGACGTTAATGTTAGGCACTCATTTCTTGGAGATATTTGTGCGTGCTTATGCAAACTCAGAAATGGCCTACGCATAGTCATGGTAGCAATTTACATTTCTCCAAATCCAAAATTGGACGAGGTAGATCGCACTTTACTGGAGTACACTGAAGAAGGGTCGAAAATACTTGGTACAAATGGTAATAAATTTCCACTTATCTTGGCTGGCGATTTCAACATCAACTTCGCTGATAAAAAATCAGAGCGGTTGACAACTTTTCTTTCGGAAAAATTCAATTTGAAAATGAATAATGATCCACAAGAATCCACAACAAAATATGGGACCACCATTGGCGCAGTATTTTCCAGATGTTTAGAGGATATCAAGTCTCAAACTTATGTTTCTTATTTTAGTTACCATAAACCTATAGTTTCAATGATAAAAATTCCTGAATAACCTACATGTATTGTAAGATAATAAAAATATTTTAAACAATATTAACTTCTCGTTTATTCAATAAAAGAAAAAAAAATTTTCTTATCACTCACCACGCTCAAAAATATTGCATAAATATTATAAGTGCATAAGCTATGCAATAGCTTTACCGCGGCAGTCCCCGAGTGCCACACGTATTTTTTTTTTGTCACATGTAACTTAGTTCATTTAGTTCATAGTGCCATTGGTTGTATCTGTATTTTGAGCTCAGTTAACGTCCGATGAATTTTCTTACTACTAACTTTTGAATTGTTTCTTTTTTCATTTTTTGTTAACTGTCCATAATTGGGCTCTTAAGCTCAAGAACATTGTTAAATTGCCGTTCCCCAGCATACCCCAATCTTACTAAAATGCCCCATATTTTTTTGATTCTGTTCTATAAGGGTTTCATCCAATATGTCTTAGTACTTTTCATCCTCTTTCATCCTGCATTCATCCTGTTAGAAACAATTGCTAAACGGGATGTTTCATACCAAATAAAGGCGCCCCATACCATACCTCCATGCTGAACAATTGCTAAACGGGATGTTTCATACCAACTAAAGACGGCCCATACCATTACACTAACTCCTCCATGCTGAAGTTTCTTCTTTTTAGGTGGCTTTACACCTCACAAAGAGCCGGAGCCAAGCTTCACTAATTTATTTACGTCGTGTGCAATTTCTTTTTCACACAAGTGAACGGGACCTATTGTTTAGTGCCGATTCCGAACGGCGAGAGTCCAGAAGCCTCTTCAAGGCAAGTCTACTACGAGGAGAGGAGCCGCGAAATGAACATTCACTGGCGTTGGTGTTGTCGGGATCTGAACTCGCTCATCGTGCGTCAGAGGCTGACACACTGCGCCACGGCGCTCTGACGCTGACGTTTGGAGAACGAAATTTCTCAATCCGTCCAGCCCGTCTAAATTGAACTTTTTTTCTTCACTTCATACAACTTTTCTCCATTCTTCACCAAAGGTCATGTGCTTTCGAGCCCAGTCCAATCTGGTCGTCCTATGGTATATACCTATAGTAAGAGGTGGTTGCGACTTCATTCTTTTAGATTGCAGCTGACCGGACGCTCTTAGAAATCTGTGAACGGTGAACTTGGCGGCTTCTACTCCAGGACATACTGCATTGAATACTGTGGAATTAGACAATTCCTCCTCTATATGATTTTTGACATGTTAAGCGGTTTAAATTGTTTTTTTTTTTAATTGCCAACGTGACTCTTACCCAAACGTTTGATATTAGCAATGGACTTCAACAGGGTACAGTGAACCCGCCGATCCTTCAGTATTCGCTATTCACTATTCGCGTACGCGAGCGATTTAATTGGATACAGACCAGGTCAAACAACCGACGTTATTGGTACTCTTCTGCAGCGCGACTTTTAAAAAAATCAGCAGTATTGTGATGGAAGTTGAAAATCATCTTTCAGAAATCAAAATCTATTTTACTAACAAATTGGACTGTCAACTTTACATTCTTAGAGTCTTTCCTGTAGTCATTATGTATATAGATAATTTTCCGATTCCAACTCACTCAATAAATCTGCAGACATTGTCTGCAAATATACAGCATACAATAAAATCAAATTGACAATTTACATTTTTTTTTAACATATTGTATTTAATAAATACATAATTATTTATGAGTATCCTTATATATCTACATATTCGTAAATGTATGTATGTACAATAATGTGCAATAATTTACTAGATTAATTCGTAGGTTCATCATTGTATCCATTAATACTTTAGGGAGCGTCTTTATGGCTTGAGATGTTATTTGTTTTTTACACAAATTCTTCTTACTTCTTCTTACTTTGTAACTCCACTAAAGTGTTCCCATGTTTCAATTTCTGTTTGCAGTGCTCTCCCAGGACACTCTGTTGCTTTCAATTGACGATGTCCAACTAATCTATAATTCCTTTGAATATTTCCTTTTTCGACACCATAACTAATAAGCTGTTTTACTTTGTCCAACATTTTTTCAGGTGGGAGATATGCTGGAATTGAAAAAAAGAAATGAATAAATAAGTGAAAAAAAAATTAAATGGGTGAATAAGCACAGAATAAAAACATAAAAAGGCTTTTGGGGAAAAAGGGACTAACATTGTTAAGGTGCTCTTAAGCGTTGAACCTTAAAATAACACCTAGCTTTCTTTTTTACATGTTTTAAATTTTTGTTTTATGAATTTACGTGATTTCGCTTTTATCTTTCCCCAAGGTACCTTTATATTTATTATTTCCAATAACAAATGGAACTGGAAGAAAGTTCACCATCTGCGTAATAACATTATAGTTCAGTCTACATTCGCTTACCGGACCAATTGCCAATTAAGCAAATTCCCACACTGCGATAATTGAAGCCAGGTGCGTGAGCGCCCTGAATACCAAAACCACGACCCTCGTAAATTTCACCATTGCCACCGATAAGGAAATTGTAACCAATGTCGTCCCAACCTCTTCCCTGCTGATGACTTCTCTGGATCGACCTTATTGCATTTTCGCAGTCAGAAGCGGTGTAGCATGCGGGTGGACTGTCAGTGTGATGTATGACCACATATGGTACTGCGCTGTTGATGAATGATTTGCTTTTCGGTTTTGCTGCATTCCATTCCAAACGACTGACTATTTTTAAAGCATCTGAAAGCAATAGAAACGATTAGGGAAGAGTTTGGTACATTTTTGTTTTATTAACCCCCGACGCAAAAAGAGGGGTGTTATAAGTTTGACGTGTCTGTTTGTCTGTTTGTATGTATGTCTGTCTGTGGCATCGACCGATTTTGATGATTTTTGTTTTGTTTGAAAGCTACCGTGATCGAGATGGGTATTAGCTACAATTTATGGAGATCTGTTCAGGCGTCTCAAGATTATTACTACTTTTTGTTAGCTGTGGTAGGGATCTTAGTGGGTTGGGTAGTTCAGGACATGTATAGTTCCAGGAACTACATATGTCCTCAGTCGGAAACATTTCCGATCGTTAATCAAACTTAACGATAACATGTCCATAGTTCCATTCAACCTAGAAATTCATCAATAGCGGCGTTCATATTATACAACCCAGCCGAAGGTCCGAACGACGCGGTCGTACGACTATGTTGTAGAACAACGTATTCACAGACAAAACGATAAGAAAGATAAATGCAATCGAACATGTCTTATATTACGTAGTAGACAACCAAAAACAAAATGTGAATAAATATCGTATGCATTGATGTAGCGATAAGCTCGAACAGTTTATGCACACTAACACACTGGAACTGGAATGGCAGAAGAGTGATCAAACAATAATGTCCGCAATCATACTCGTACAGGCAATTCGTTCCGTCTTTCGTGAATGAATTATGTAGATATGAAAGATCGGATATGGATCTCTCTCCGATAGTTCCGACAGTTCCAATGTACATAGTTCCGAGGAGATAGTTCCAGGAAGTAGTTACATGTTCGTTCCGGGGTTGGAACTATTTTCCGCAACTCTAGATCTTAGGCACAATCGGTATTTACATTACTTTCAAACATACCTGCGACCTAACATTTGAAACACCCATGTATGCTGGTACTCTGATGATGGAACTCGAAGGTAGGAGACGATTGCCTATTAGTAAACCTATTAAGTATGGGCTCATTACATTCGTCTTAACTAGTTCTGTTTATAGTTAAGGTGCTGTACTTGCTTTAAAAACAATGAGTTTATTTCGGAATCGCGATATTAATCACAAAAATCGCTTTATTATAAAAAAATAAAAACAGTTCCGTCGTAGATTACATTTTTGACACACATGTGTAATATAACGGGAATAAGTCATGCTGAATATTGTAAATTATATATGGGTTCGTATGCGGTAGAATGTTACGAAAAATTTAATTTAAATAGCTACTCGTACCTATCGGAATTAGGGCGAGTAATTTAAAAAGAATGAAATAAAAATAAAATTAAAAATGTTAAGTAACCCCCGACAAAAAAAAACTCCAAAAAGTAAAAAAGTAATTTTTTTTCTCTCGGCATTTTGACTTCATTAAAAGAACCTATTAATATTTTTAAGATGATGTCGTCGCGTCGGGGGACCGCTAAATGAAGAAGGGTAATTAGTTATATCTACTTAGGTGTAATGAAAAAAAAACTTATAGTTTCAAATTGTACGTATGAACTTATAATAGTTTTGTACATCAATCTATCAGACTAGGTCTACTAAGTTCCTACAGTGTTTCGATATTGTACCACTTCTCTATGAGGCGTTCACTTGAGAGCCGCGTGTGTTGAGTGATATGTGGGCACGGGGGCGGAGCGTGACGGGGGTTACTTAACATTTTTAATTTAATTTTTATTTCTTTTGAAGTACATAGGTGTTCAATACACGTCTTCAGTATCTTTTTAGGTTTTTAGGTTACTTAAATAATAATACTCGTTTACCTGACAGTGTTGTAAAGGCAAATATAGTTATTACTATTGTCAGCAAATGTAACGAAATCATTTTAAAAATATATGTTTCTTTGTTATTGGAATTATTAAATTGTCACTCTTATATCAAATTTATAGTTTTTTTTTTCACTTTATTTGTAATCCTTAAAATGTCCGTATATGGTAAATATTAAGGCACCTTCAATAAGAAACGAGGAAAAGCAATAATCCTCTTGCTAAAGTGGCAGAATGCTTCCGTACGGAAAGCAAACAATATCTTTGATAACTGACCCTCTTTCGAAAGAATAAGGCTCGTTTTATAGGAACTAGATGCATAGTATGTTCTTCCCCCACCATGTGTTGAAAAGACAGAGGTACTGTGAAAGAGTAGAGAAAACAAAAACTGAATTCGAATTAAACGGGGACAGCAACGGCTATAATTTACTATCTACTGAAAACGTCGACGATGCTGACTTGAAAACAGCTAGCGAAGAAGTACATACTACGAGTATTTCCGAAGAGATTACAATCGTATTGCAAGATGTGCGGTATATTCCCATCTACACTTGAAATATTAAAATTGTTTTCAAACGTATCCGTTCCTTTCATTTTTCCGCGGAATACCTTCGATTGAAATTATCACAATTTGGGGTTTTGCTGGATTAACTTTTAGAGTGATTTTCAAATCTCATCTTTTCGGTTTTGTTTTTATTCCATTTTCGCTTTTACTGAGTTCGTTTGCTGGATTAAGGAAAGTCCCTCGATAGCTCTATACATATATACATATGTGAATAAAGACAAGATTGTGCTAGGAATGGGAAATTTCACCAACTGCTTCTTATCACTTAATACCTATTAAATAAGCTTCCTTTCGGGTTATTTATGGTTCTTTTCATTTAAAATACGTTGTTTGAAATTGATTCATTCTCCGATACACTTACTATATGTTTACAGATAGATCTGTTATTAGTTCGCAATGAATATGTAATGGCAAGTACAAAACGCTTCCATATAACAAATATTTGTTTGGGAACCACTTGTTCTAGTTAAATTGGTTAAATTAGTGTTTGTATAAAATGCTGCATAATAATAGTCCGTATGTACTTAAGTGTACTTGGAATATCATTGATTACTAGGAAAGATGGGCATTTTTTTTTTACCAACATTTTTATTAACTAACGGGTTATGCATTATTTGCCCAGTTATTCTCTAGTAGTATGTGTATTAATAATGTTTTTTTCATGTTAATAGACAGTATAGCGGTAGAACAAAGTTGAATAATAAAAGTGATGACTTCAGTCAATTACTCTGAAGAGATTCCGGCTGCTACATAACAGTCGATAATAACAATTACCTTGGGTCCAAAAGAATTTTAGAGTTTCATGAGCTATTACCGTACCACCAATATTGCTTTTAGTCTCGGAAGTAAACCACGGATTGTCTCCATGGCGGGCCGGTTTTTCTCTTCTAAGGATTGCTTGACTAGGGAGAGCGACGCCTTAGGCCTGCGACCATATTCCCCGTGGCAGCTATTATTCGGTCCACAAAACGTACCAGCTCGATGCTTTTACTACAATGTTGATAATTTTCACATAGCGGGAAGGTCATGCGTCCTCATTCTGATATTTTTATTCTGGTAAGTGTATAACAGCAAAATGTAATTGTTGTTAACATTCTAAAATTCATAAACCATCGTAAAGAGCTACCCTCGATAAAAAACGTCGTCCGTGACGTGTTTAACAACGTCTATAAGTCCTTTCCGGGCAATTTCTTTTGTGTTTCGTGACAATTTCACAATATTATTCTCATGTCCTGGTATTGCGATAAAATAGCAATACCAGGACATACAAGCAAATTGGCTGGCATAAATGTCAACCAGGATCGGGGTGTTGGCTAAATTCCTTTTAGATTGACTAAATGCATCCTAACACGCGTCAGTCCACTGAAAGTGGAAATTTCTGCCAGTCAGGACTGTTACTGGCCTGCTCAAGGCGGATAAGTTTAGAATAAATCGCAGATAGTATGCACAGAGTCCTAAAGGGGACTGATTTTCTGTTTTATTCCGCGGTATTCGCCACTCTTGTATAGTAGCTATCTGAGTCAATCGTCTCTAAGCAGAGACGATGTGTCTTAAAAAATGAACTCATTTCCTCCGATAACATTTCTTTGGAGATAAACGAATACTTGCAAATTGCAGTCGCTGGACAACTTCAGTGTGGCAGCTGAATTGGTCAGTCCGAAGGGCATTACACAAAACTCGTGGAATCAATTATCACGGGAAAACGCCGTTTTCTCCTTATCCTTGGCGTCTTAAATACAGAAGCGAAGCGATCCACCTTTCTTCCGGACCAATGCAACTGGTGAGCATTAGGGACTTCGATAATATGGCACGATATTTTGAACCTTAATTTCTTCCAAGATTCAAATGGCTTGTTCCCTTCGGGTAACAGGCAGCTTTCCATGGGGTTGTATTATTATCTTCATATTGCTCGAATTGTTCTGGTGACGCATTAAGGTGGTGTATCATTGAGGGTCTGAAAGAAGGCTATAATTTCAAGAAATGCTAAGCATCGGTTTTCGCTGTCATTTCTATCAGGTTGCGCGGATGAAGTTTTATTTATTCTCTAGATTATCACAACACGACGACGGCAAAATAATTCTTTCGTTTCAACATTAGTTATAAAATCTTTTTCCTTCAGTAGATAAATACAGTCGCGTATGGTAAGTTTTAAATGTGGAGTTAGCACTCTGCCAAGCACCAGTTCGCCATCTGGAACAATTAGAGCAATGCCCCTAACCATCAGCCGGAGAACAGGGGAATGTTGATGTTGTGGGAATCGAAAAATCGTTTCAATGAAAAAATGTCTTCCAATTGTAGTTTTTTTATTTTGTACCTTAACGGAAATCACTGCAGAACATCTATGCCCACGAAGCACTCATCAGAAATAACAGCGATGTATACAAGCTACTCGAATTTCAGATTTCCTATTTGAAGCATAACATAGAACTTGCGATTGAATCACCGTCGAGTTGTTGATTATTTTTTGAATGAGACGAGGATGGATGATCGTGAGAGTGGCACCCTTGTCACCCGTAATGCCCATACGGGATACATAATTAAACTCCAGTGGAAATAACAAGTTGCCGGGGATGTTATTCGAGCGGATGCAAAGCATTTCTATTTGAGAGGCTTGAATTTTCTTCCCTAACGCTACCTCCAGTTTTTCGCTAAAAAAGCACGTGCACTTGTGCGACATCAAAAATTACGGCCAGGCCCGGTTGTCGTAAGTAAGGAGTGCGTTTTAGATCACTAAGTTATGTAAGTCACGTTATCTCGTCTCTTTATCATTTCTTGCATAATTTGATTTTTCCAATCATATCTTTTTCGTCTCTGGTTTTTAATCGGTAGCAGCATTGACAATTCTTGGTGGTAGTTTGCACTCCCTTAATCGGCCCTTGTCTCGTTTTCCGAGTCCTTAGCATAATGGTTTTTTTGTTTTTTTGGATAAGTGCAAACTCAGCTCCGTAACACGCATCTGTCGACGAGTATGCGTTTGGCGGTGACATTTGCTTTTGCAAGAATTGCCAAGCACAATGCAAAACGACTTAAATGCAGAGCCTTGTACACGTTGTTGTATGTATGTCGATGCCGAATATACAGGGTGTCCCACGAGCAGTGTGCCAAAAAGCTAGAGCGTGTCTGGTCAAGACAAGAAAAATATCGTATGGGAGGGGGGGTCTATTCCCCCCGTTTAGCCGGGAGGGGCAATTTTCTAAAAAATTGACTTAATTTGGAAAAAAAATTATTAAAAATCAACAGTTACATCCACAATGCCGTGATATACTTTTTTGTAAAGCCAGAAACCTCTTCTTTCATCCCGTTTTTAAACGAAGCTGTTTTAAGTAATAGTTTTTGAGAAATTAATTTTCAAACTCAAAATTTTGAAAAAAACATTTAGAACTTTTTTTTTTCAAAATTGTATGTAATTAAGTACCAATTTTTTTTTCAAAAATTCAATTCTCTTATTAGTTTTTAGTTAAAAACAGAAAACCGGATGCAAAAATGTCTTGTAGTTTTTGAGAAATTAAAAAAAAACCCGAACCACTTTTTTCTAAGAAAAATCTTTTTTTTTTGGTTTTAACGCGGCTGGACTTGTAGGCAAATTAATGTACGAAACATTGACCTCTTTTTTATTATTTTTAAAAAATTCGGAGTTTTATTATAATAAATTTTCAATATGATCCCCATTTTTTAGAAGGCAAAGATTATATCTCCTTCTAATGGCTGCACTTAAGTCTATGCTTGACAAATTTTCCTGCAATTTGACTCCAGCGACTTCAATCCGTTCTTTCAGTTGTTCCAAAGATACAATACTATTTCCACTTCGTAAACATAATTCTTCATTAATCCCCACACATAAAAATCTAGAGGAGTTAAATCTGGTGATCTAGGTGGCCATTCCGTGGGGCCCCTTCTTCCGATCCAATGGTCACTAAAATGATCATCCAGCCAGTTTCTAACCCGTAAGCTGTAGTGTGCTGGTGCTCCATCTTGCTGGTAGATTAAATTATCTGCTATGGCCAAAGGAACGTTGTCCATCAAATCGGGCAAAAGGTCTCGTAGGAACTGCAGATATAACTCTCCATTAATAACGGCATTCAAAAACCGGGGCCCGATTACAGTTTGTCCAACAATACCAAGCCAAACATTACAGCTAAAACGGTGTTGTGATTTATTTTGTTTTTTGTTGTGTGGATTGGTGCTACTCCAATGATGCAAATTGTGGAAGTTAGTAACCCCATCTCTGGTAAACTGTGCTTCATCCGTTGTTGACGTTGTTAATGCGATTGAAGGAAAAAATTGGGAAAAAACGACCCAAAATAAAGAAGAAAAATGCGCTTTTCTTCAAGAAAATGAATCGATCGCAGTAATGGAAAAAATCTCGAATTTTGAATTCTGGTTTAGACTTCTATATAGTCTGATAGTGAAGTCCTTATATCGAAAGAAAATTAAAGCACACGTTAGGGATAATTTCAATGCAAAAATAACGCTATTGGGTGTAATTTATTCAGGACGAATATATATTGATATAAAAAGTCTGCTCTCCGTTAAGTCCAATTACACCTTCAAAAACGGTTAGCCTTCGCCAAGCTATATTACATGCCACAGGATCCATTGCGGTCGGTGAAGCAGTGGCGGAATGTACTTTGGAGTGACGAAACAAAAATTAATTTGTTTGCGATGGATGGGAAACAGTTTGTTCGTCGCCCAGAAGGTCAGGCGTACAATCCCAGATACACCAAACCGACAGTGAAGCATGGTGGATGCAGTCTTCTGTTATGGGGCAGTTTTTCTTGGTACGGCGTTGGCCCAATACATCGGATAGAGGGTATTATGACCAAAGAAAACTACGTCGAGATATTGGAAGGTGTTATGATGCCATATGCGGAAGATCATATGCCATTAAAATGGCGTTTTCAACAAGATAATGACCCGACGCATTCGGCGAAATACACAAAATGTTGGTGCGAGCGCAACCATCTTGATGTTTTGCAGTGGCCTTCTCAGTCACCGGATTTAAATCCGATTGAAAACCTTTGGAATGAGTTGAAAATAGAAATTGCCAAGTCTCGCCCTGCAAACATCAATGAATTGTGGAGAATCGTCCAGCGATGTTGGTATGCCATACCTAAAGAAAAATGTCAAAAACTGGTTGATTACATGAATAAAAGAATGGAAGAAGTCATCAAAAATAAAGGATATGCTATTAAATATTAAGCATACTTCAAAAATATAAACTTAAAAATTATTAAAGAAGCGTTTTGTTTACTTTTGTAGGTGTTGCCATTATTTTGTCCAACCAATTTTGCAAAAAATAACAGATTAGTTTCGCCTGCTGAAATATTTCCTCATCTCATCAAGTAATCACTTAAAATGAAATGTGAAAGGTTTTGCCATTATTTTGGCGATAGCTGTATATTAAATTTGGATTCGTTTGGTGCAGGTGTTCAAACCAAATTTTTATCTTCGCTTCTCTGAACTGTGAGAATAATTTCTTCAAAACCGTCTCACAGTGATTTCGTGATATTCAATGACACCTGCGAATCGTTGATTTGAAAAATTCTCACCATGAAGACCGAGAATAGGTACTGCATCACTTTTCTGTGATCTGTTGTGGGGTGTGAACCGATCGGAAATTGTTTTAGTTTAATTTGTTAACTACTACGATAAAATATCTTGTAATTCGTGTAGAAATAAAGTCGAAAGGAGCGAATGTAAAGTGCTTTGCTTTGTTTGCAAATGCATTCTCATGCTTCATGTGCCCGCTGATTTAAACTTAATGAACAAAAGTAAAAGAGCTTGAAAACGTGTTAGCTGTGTGACAGCCAAATGCCGCGATTTTTTCTCTGTGGAGGCTTGCTGGTGTTGTGAACCTCCATTAACATAAAAAAAACTGCTAAATCACTTCCACTTAATCCTGGAGTATCCAGTATTGCCCTGGATATACTAAAATCTTAGAAGTGAAAGGAATCCAAAATTGCAGAAAGAAGAATCGCGCACCAAAAACATTGACCTTTTCAACAATTCGTCATCATAGTAAACAAAACATGGACTCACAAAGCTGTGCTAATATTCTCCATATTAAGTCCACATCTCGTCATCGCAAGGGAAGAATAATGGCTTCTAAAAGAGAGGAGAAGGGACCACTAACAAATACTCTGCTCAACTCGGAAGCAAGCGAACAGGAGATGTACATTAACGATTGTCTTACTTATCGGATACAACGGCTGCTAAAAATGGCAAAATCTAAAGAAATCCAAGAATTATTATAAATATGTATAAACTAGGACGTTCCGTGCAGGGACGGGTTAAGAATATCCCTGTAGCGATAACTCTCGCTTGTCGTAAAAGGCGACTAAAACAAAGGTAAACAAAAATCACATCTAGGCAATTTTGAAAACACCAAGGTGAGCCTAGGGACACATATACCACCATTAAACTGCCCCACAAGTATACATGCAAATCAGTGGGCTGACACGACTGGAGATCACCGGTGTTGTAAGAGTAAGATCAAACAAAAAAATCTGGAGCATGCCCGTGTCACAAAAAAAAAAAAAAAAAAAAAAAAAAAGGCAGGCCGAAAAACAATTGGTGCAAACAAATGCAAAAACACCAGCATTTGATTGGCCTCAGCGATGAAGTAATCCCAAACCGGGAAGCCTGCCGCTATTTTCTGAGGTCAAACCGGCGGACCCCACAAGCGGACCAGTAGGAATGCAGTTAAGTGGGAAGGTTATGGTCCTACACTTCTGACCATAACAACGCCGGAAAAAGGAAAAGAAGAAGAAGAGAATGGCGTGGTATGTGGTATATACGTAAGAACGAGAGTAACAATTTAGTAAAAATTATTTGTGCTGCTGATTTTGATAAATTATGAATTCTGTTTGTTCTGTCCCTCGTATAAATCCTAATGCATGTATTTACCAAGCCTTTCTAACTGATTATTTTGATATTTTCTACTTGCAAAAAAATGAGCATTAGAAGAAACTGCTCATTGTTGCTCAAATTTAATCGCTCGAGAGTTTACTGATGGTAATTGTTTTTTTTTTTGGGTAGCTAAGTTGACCATCTTTTTCTTAGAGTGCATAAAAATAATAGAATTAGCTCTAGTGGTGCATTTTACGATTAGAAGTTCTCAGATCATCATATGGTTGTCTGAATTCATTCACGATTTCTAAACCAAACAATATTCTTAATCCTCCTAAGAAAAAAACACAATATAATAGGTGTACAAGTATAAAATGTGGCTTTCAGACAACAGATGACGCGCTAATGCAGTTTTCTATTAATATTTGACAATGCAACATTTTGTTGGTTCTTCAGCAAATGTCAAATTTTAGTTACAAGGGATGAAAGTTTAATTTATTTTGAAAACCCCAAACGCAAAATAGAGGCACGGTCTATTATGAGTTGTAAAACGTGGGAAAACGATTAAACATTACCAACAACAATTGACCGATTTATACCGTTTGTTGTTTGAAAAAAAAAATACCGAAAAAGGCAACACAAAGTCATTTCTCTTCATGATCATGTTTTCATACGGCAAAACCGGTTCGCGACACGTTCGTAGCTGGTTAGTTTTACCCCATGCGGCTTGTTCACCAGAATTTTCTTCTCCCGTTTACTAGTTTTTTTGCATCGACGGGTCACGCACTTGTAGAGCAGCGCTTTCCTTCGTTCGAAGATCTGAAAAATGGCTCGAGGAATGGTTCCCAGCAAAAGGGGAATTATTTTACTGCCATGGTATTCACAAATTGCCCGAAAGATGAGAAATGTATGACAAGTGATGGAATATACTTCGAATAAAGCACTTTAAATAGACCACGATTCCCAGAAGATACATTCACTTGAATACGAACCGTCAAAAGGATTATATCGAAATGAAAAAAAAACAACTAAATTAGAGGTACTTAAAGAGGTACTTAAAATAACTGTCTGCCAAAGACATACAAAGCGACTCAGTGAGAACATTGGAGGGCTCTGCTTCTTCATATTCCACAGTAAGACGCATTGCCAAGGAGTTTAAAATGGACGGAATATACACTAAAGATGAATATCGCGTAGGACGCCCATCCACGTCCCTCACTGAGGATAACGTGAAAAAGATAGAAAATGCTGTGTTGGCAGATCGAAGAGTGCCTTCAGGCATATACATATGTACATAGATGAGATCATAGGAACACATATGCAGCGTTCTCCGAATTCTTGTGAACTAATTGCATATAAAAAAAGATTTCTACGCTATGGACAAACTGTAATTGGGCCCCGGTTTTTGAATGCCGTTATTAATGGATAATCATACCTGCAGTTCCTACGAGACCTTTTGCCCGATTTAATGGACAACGTTCCTTTGGCCATAGCAGATAATTTAATCTACCAGCAAGATGGAGCACCAGCACACTACAGCTTACGGGTTAGAAACTGGCTGGATGATCATTTTAGTGACCGTTGGATCGGAAGAAGGGGCCCCACAGAATGGCCACCTATATCACCAGATTTTTATGTGTGGGTATTCATGAAGAATTATGTTTACGAAGTGGAAATAGTATCTTTGGAACAACTGAAAGAACGGATTGAAGTCACTGGAGTCAAATTACAGGAAAATTTGTCAAGCATAGACTTGTGCAGCCATTTGAAGGAGATATAATCTTTGCCTTCTAAAAAATGGGAATCATATTGAAAATTTATTATAATAAAACTCCGAATTTCTTAAAAATAATAAAAAAGAGGTCAATGTTTCATACATTAATTTGCCTACAAGTCCAGCCGCGTTAAAACAAAAAAAAAGGTATTTCTTAGAAAAAAATGGTTCGGGTTTTTTTTTAATTTCTCAAAAACTACAGGACATTTTTGCATCCGGTTTTCTGTTTTTAATTAAAAACTAATGAGAGAATTGAATTTTTGAAAAAAAATTTGTACTTAATTACATACAATTTTGAAAAAAAATAGTTCGAAATTTTTTTTTTCATTTTTTTTTTCAAAATTTTGAGTTTGAAAACTAATTTCTCAAAAACTATTTCTTAAAACAGCTTCGTTTAAAAACAAGATGAAAGAAGAGGTTTCTGGCTTTACAAAAAAGTATATCACGGCATTGTGGATGTAACTATTTTTTTTTCAAAATTGTATGTAATTAAGTACTAATTTTTTTTCAAAAATACATACAGTTGACTGCTTCCCCTGCATGAAAATCCGCGATAACCTTTTGTTTAAATTCGGTGGTGTATTTGTTACGCGCCATTTTAAAAAAACTTTTTCACCCTTAGAATTCCGATTACTCTGTGTCACTTATAAATTGTAAATTAGTATGATTTGCTACATAGTGTCATTGTTTCAAATTCAACAGATAATTTACCGCAATACAGAAATAAAGATAAGCAAAAAAAAAAAAAGGGATAATCGGGTTTAGCTGGTGCAATATGCTCGTGCCTTAGTTTTGTCGCAGTTTTTTTCATTGACTTACTCTGTTTTTCGTTATATTTTCTTAACTGTTGCAGTTGCATCATTTATCTTCTAGTATTTTAAGATCTATTGTTAATCTGTATTACAGAAATAAAATTCAATTAAAACTATTAAATTATTTCAATTTTATTTAATAAAATGTAACCATGTGCCATTGGGTGCTATTGTTTTGTCCGACACTGTATATGTATATATGTATATATATATTTTTTTTTTATGTATAATTATTATATTTTGTTTTACAGTATAATTCTAAGACGTTTTTTTATATTGTCTGTAAGGAAAAATTGTGGAATAAAATCTTTTTGAATCTTTCTTGTTTATGTTTTTCTTAATTGGTCTTACTTAGCGCTACTTAGTCTAACTTAATCTAATACTAGCCTGACTTAGAACATGGACTAGGCCCTGACGTTTGGTCCTTGGGTTCTTGCCGCTTGTGAGCTTCAACAGTTCAAAAATCAAGCGTCAGGGCCTCTTCCCGAACTTAAACTAAGCTATGACCCAGTCGAGCCACCAGTATATGTCTGCTTTTGTTTTTAATTTAGGTATCTTTATTTCGTTTTATAGAAGATACAATGTTGCTATTGCACAATTTACAATTATTGAAGAGAAAAACAACGAAAAACAAAAACCATCTACGAGTATTTAGTACAAGCCACCAGATATCTACAGATATTTATTTCATCCCTTTCAGGTACGCTGGTGCAGTATTTTAGTTCAATATTTAGGATTGTATACTATATTTTTGTCTGTGGCCCTTCTAGCAATGTGGTATATAATAAGAACGTTAATTTCTTCTGATAAATACCCGTGTGCGTCTAGGTATAAAAAGGTTTCAGATGGAATAAAACCACTCTCCAACGTTTTCGCGAAATATAATGTATTAGGATAAAGCCCTTGTCTGATTCGCACAAAAACATATATTTTAAACATACATATGAGAGCTACGTACCCGGAAGAATAAAATTTTAATATGTTCATAATGTTGCATTTTTTCTTGGCTCGAGGTGTATATTAAAACACGCCGCAAGATGGCATCATAAAATAGAGCGTTTCGGAATTTATGTAAGTATATAATTTATATATTTATGTAACTTTGTGAATAAACCGAGTATACAAAGTTATGTGCAGGATCACTTTGGAGTATTTGTAACATTGTCAGTGGGGTTCAATTCTGTTCCTGTTAATAAAATAAATTTGTTGCTCAATCACTATCTTAATTGATTGAGAAAACAATCTATTTTTTTTTATCAAATTCTCGACATTTTAAGCTTTTCTTAATGAATTTTACTTTTGAGTATAAGTTTTTATTCTTCAGATTTGAATTTTTGGATTTAAAAGTTTATTTTTTCAAACTTTTTGTTTTCTAGATTTGCTTGTAATATTGAATGAAACTATATTGCTTCGCTTCGAGAGCTCGAAAATCGTGAATTAAATTAAGTCAAAATGAAAACACAAAGATTACAGGCAGCTTTTGCACGCAAACGTGAGGCTGAACATATGCGGACACAGGAAAATACAGCCGCCGATCGTTATTATTCACATTGGAATAAAGTAACTGCTAAATATCAAAACTGGACCACACCTGAGTATTACCAAGGTGCCGAAAAAAAAATTCAGGAATTAAGAGAAAAAAAGGAGAAAGAAGAAAAACTTAGGGATCGTAAGCAAAAGCTAAGGCAAATGCTTCTTCATGAAAATATATCATTTGAAGAGCAGTTGGCATTTTTAAAAAGACCGAGATCAAGAAATTTAGATGTCGACATGATGGAACAAATCGATAAAGATTTCAAAGCCAAACAAGAAGAAAGGCGCAGATTAGAATTAGAAGCCAAGCTCTATGGCCGTTGGAGAACCGGAGTAAATGATGAAAATTTGCTGTATGAATCAAAATCGACTAACCAAGCCTTGGCCAAATTGAACTGGTTGGACAAACAGGTATACAAATGTGGATTTACTCTTTTTTCTTTCTTGTTATAGTATGCCTGATCAATTTTTTATCATTTGTAGATTGAAACTCAGATGCTGCGGGAAGAAGAGGAGAAATTAGCTCAAAAACGTGCAATTCGACTGCAAAAAGAAGCACGCAGAACCGAGGAGCAATGCAAACAACGCCAGGAAATTCGAAAGATGGAAATAGAGGAAATAAGAACACTCCAAGAAAAACATATGCAAGAATTGAGACTTCGTGAACAAGAAGTTGAGGATCTTAAATCTGATGCTAATTTTCTTGAAAATTCTCTCGAACATCTCAATATCGAGATAGGATCTTTGGCTGAGAAAAAACGAGCTCGGACTCAAGAGCGAATTCTCTCGCATAATTTGAGAAAAATAAAACTTACAATACGCGAGAGATCGCAGTCATTCCTCGATGAGCTTGAGTCCGATCTAGAGCTGCTTAATCGCTTGAATGTAATTTATCCGGATGAAGAGATAATAAACGATATGATCGATAATTTGAAAAGTCAGCGCGAAATGGAGGCACAAAACCTAGGGAGAATCAAAAATATGTATGAATCAGAAGCTAAAACTAATTTACAGCTTTGTGAGGACACATGGTCCAGAATGTATGAAGAACGACACATTGACTTGTCGAATCTACTTGATGACCTCAAAAATACTGTGTCGCATAAAATACTAGAAAATAAAAAGCGGCAAAAACAGCTTAATGATTTGCGAGAAATTCACCTTTCAGCGATTGAAAATTCAAATGAACGCCTCAAAATGCTCACCAAGGAAGATGTCGAATCCCCCAGATTATTTGAGTCTGGATTTCCGACCAACGGAAATGTGAAACAACATGAACCGCTTGAAAGGATAAGCGATTCATTTTCGAAACTTAATCTCGATTGTAGTGAAAGTGATTTAGCAGTTATTAAACCTGAATCATCCCGATCAATGATCCTTACTTCAGATAGAATGAAGAGACCATCATTTGCTCGTAAGAAAGTGGCCTGGGTTTGAACAATGAATTCTGATTGTATTATGATTTTATTAATAAAAGACCATCTCTAAGACTGATGTTTCTTATTTTACTGGATTTACCCAATATTTCTAATCAGTATTTTGAGAAAATATGTATGGCAAGCAATTTAAACGAAATTCAATTACCGTCTTATTCACATTAGTTTTCATATTGTTAATCTAACTTTTAATTCGGTATTAATACTACTTAGATACATAACATAACATGCAGGTTTTAAATAACTGTTTTATTCGAAATTGAAAAAAATACTGGTAAGCAAAAACTGGAACTCTATGTCCAGTATTGATGAAAATCCGTCGTTTTCGAATATATGGCGCTCTCGGCACATACTTGTCGGAAATGTCAGAAGCGACATAGTGTAAGCTTGAGCGTCTTGCCCCAACCGTCATTATATTTATGAATTTTAACTGGCTTACATTTTTTGTACGTAAAAATGGCGACTATAAAACTAAATTTTTCTTTTGTCTTTAAATAAATAAATAAATAAATAAATAAGTAAATAAATAAATAAATAAATAAGTAAATAAATAAATAAATAAATAGATAATAATTAAAAATGTAAATACATATATAAATAAATAAAAATAAATAGATAAATAATAAATAGATAAATAAATAAATAAATAAGAAATATAATAATACGTATGTACATAGAATATAAATACGAAGAAAATGTATGTTCAACATTTATATAAGTACATAATTCATTTACAAGCGAATTATCAGCAAAACTACATCTCGTTTTAAATGTATTATTAAGCTTAAGGTTCTATTAGAGATCAATTCAACATTCGGTTTTACATGAATATCACGAGTTGTGTGATGCCAAGGTAGATCTAGCATCATTTTTAAGAGCTTATTTTGTGAGACTTGCAATTTGTTTATGTGGCAAGTTGCAGCGTCGCCCCATGATTTTATACATGAGACGAATTCCTATGATAATCTACATATGTATAAACAAATTGGAAGTACCTATCGCAAAATGTTAATTTTATTCTTTATTTACAAGTTTGAACAATTTAGAAGTACCAAACACAAAATCTTAATCTTATTCCTTGTTTACAAGTTTGAAAAATGTTCATGTATTATAGCTAGTATTTTATTTTTACTTTCGACTCATAAAAGGCGACTTTTAACAAAAATATAAATATTGGCGTTTGATGAGTTTCAAAAAGTTTATAAAGAGTTTGGAAATTTTGAATGAATGGAATAATTTTCTACGAGACTTGCAACTACATATTCAGAAATAAGGCAGAGATCTTTGGCTTTAGTGGAACCTATTGACACCAAACATAAAGTAACTTGTTACGGGAAAGTAAGTAGAATTTACGTTGTTATGTCAAAAGACACAACAGCTGGTGTGCGCGCGTTCAGCTGCGCACGCGGCTACTCAGTGGAATGGGGGGTTCGAGTATTGGGATGGGAGGAATTCAGGGCGCCACGTAGTTTTCCGTAAAACTACGAAAATAAAAAAAGGATTAAAAAATATATGTATATAGTAGTTAATATAAATTTTATTAATTTTGATTGGGATAACGGGTTACCCAACATCCACTACGTGGACAATACGGTCGCCTAAAAATAACGGGAACGGTTCGGATAACCGGGGGAATGTCGAGGCGAAATGAAAAGATAACTACAAATAAAAAAAAGATACTTAGGTGTGACACGTCCTCCTCGATATGTCTCCTGTATCGTCCTTGGTTTTATCTCCGGTATTGGGTGTCCTCCCCGTATATATGTATGTACTCGCACGTCTCTCGTTCTCTTTGTCTCTTACGTTCTCTTGTATCGCACTGGCGGCCACTGTCCGTCCAGTCTCGCTCAGAGTTCTTTTCCAATTGAATAGTTCGTCTTTTGTCTGACCCGTTCCAACCGGGAACACATATATACACTCACACCACTTTGGCTATTGGAACAAAGGGAATCACCTCCAGAGTTCCAACGCCTCCATATTAACATTTTCGGATCTTCGGACATTCGTCCGGTTGGAAGGGGTTGATGTCTTAGGTGGGATGGACGTGTTCACCGCAGTATCTTATTTCAATTATAAATAATAACCTTAGCCTAACTATGCATCCCGCGGTTATCGTACACTAAAACTTATGTGGCTAATTCTAATTGTAACTTTAAATGTCCCTAGGGGTTATTGGGTTACTCGTTTACATGAATTGGGGAGTTTACAATAAGTATATGTAACTTGACACATATGGCTTTGCGGGGACGACATTTTACTATTTGGGGTCACAACCTTCTTTTTCTTTTTATCAAACAATACATTTTAGGTTGGGCACGCGGCCTTTCGATTTGTTGGGGACCGTCCGTCCCTGTCACCCTGTTGGGGCCGTCCGCCCATTGTTGCGAGACCGTCCGTCTCGGTCGGTTGGGGCCGTCCGCCCTTTGCTTCGGACAGTCCGTCCATCCCCTCTGGACCGTCCGTCCACCCCCTTTGGACCACAATCATTGGACCGTCCGTCCAGCATGGTACCTATCGTGCGACCTCCTTAAGGTGGTTAGACCAAACCGGGCCATAGCTCTAAATTCGCCATAGGAACACCAGTGAGCTCTTCCCTCCTTAGGAGATGGCGGAGAAAAATGACGGGAGAAAAAATGTAGGAAGGGAGGGATGGAGAGGATAAGGTTTCGTGCGCGTTTTGCACGTAACAAACCCCACCCTCACCTCCAAGGAAATGTGTCTGCACATTTCAAGACTGAACCTTCGAGGCGAGTTGGGAGGACGATTGGACACTACGAACACCATGTCGGAAACCTATCCTCTTGGCTCTGGGTTTCTGACTCCTGGCCGGCTCTTATTGCTCTCGGCTGTCGTTGTGAGGCTTTAAGTCTTTGACGTGCCAGGTGCCTTTCTCTTTCCCGGCATCGTCTTTCAAAACGTACGTCCAAGGCGAGACTCTTTTGTGTATTATAAAAGGCCCGACGTACTTCGGTGCAAGTTTGGCGGCGTAGTAGTTGGCGGCATCCGATAGTACGAAATTTCTTCGCCACACTAGCTCATTGGGGAAATACTGTACGTCTCTTCTCCTGAGGTTGTATGCTTTCGCCGCTTGCCTCGTTGCCTCTCCTAGTTTCCGTTGAATGTCTTCCCGTAATGCCCTAAACTTTTGCCCTAACTCAGTCATGTTACAAGGGTTAATCTCTAATTCGGACTCGCCTTCCCCTCGTTGGTCTTCATCCCTAGAGTCGATGTTGTTCTCCCTGAGCAGTCCCTTTTGCTCGCAGGTAACCATCTCTTTACCAAAGTTGGCGTAGTATGGTGAAACGCCTAATACTTCGTGTTGCGCTGAGCGGATGCAACAAGCAATTTTCGAAAGGTGAGAATCCCAGGACTTATGATTCTCAGAAACGTATGCTCTCAACATCCGTTTTATGATTTGGTTTACCCTCTCCGCGGGGTTCGCTTGTGGATGGTAGTGAGCGGTGAACTTCAATCGCGACCCATATAGTTGACAAAGCGCCTTTAGTTCCCTGCTACGGAATTGAGGCCCATTGTCACAGATAATCCACTTCGGGACTCCAAACAACAAGAAGATATTGTCTTCTAATTCTCTGCAAACTGTTTTCGCAGTGGCGGATCTAAGCGGAAATAACATTGGGAATTTAGTGAAATAATCTACGACCGTTAGAATATAAACGAAGCCCCTACTCGATCTAGGCAATGGACCCACTATGTCCACGCAGATCGTCTCCCATGGATTCGACGTCCCTCTTCTCTCAACCATTAAACCAGCGGGTTTCTCATTACTCGGTTTCACACTCTGACAAACTCTACAATTCCTGACATATTTGGTTATGTCGGCCCTCATCTTGGGCCAATAATATCTCAAAGCTATCTTAGCAAAAGTTTTCTTGACACCCATGTGGCCACCTAATGGACTATCATGGTACTCCTTTAACATCGCGCTTCTCTCTCTTTTCCCTACCACCTCTTTCCATTCCGGGACATTGTCGCGGACTACCAGATGTTTTGCCTTTACAAGCTTGAATAAGGAACCTTGTTCTACCTTCCAAGCGGGGAAATTTAACGGGTTGGCTTCTACTTTCTTGATCATCCTTGTAATCCATGGGTCTGGACTGTACTCATCTATTCCCGCCACGATGGGGAAGTTTCTAGAGAGCATATCGGGGACTACGTGTTCCTTTCCTTTCCTATGGAGGATCTCGAAATCGAATTGCTGGAGTCTCACTGCCCATCGGGCTAATCTTCCGCACGGGTCCTTAAGATTGCTCAACCATATTAATGAGTGGTGGTCCGTCACTACCGTAAACCGAACACCTTCAATGTACGGACGTAACTTCTCCACCGCCCACATCACCGCTAAACATTCTTTCTCCGTTGTGGAATAGTTCTTTTCATTCCTATTTAGAGCCCTACTAAGGTAGCAAATGACCTTCTCACCGTCCTCGAATGTTTGGCTTAATACGGCACCTATACCTCTATCCGATGCATCTGTCTGAATGACAAACGGACGCTCGAAATCCGGACACGTCAGGATTGGCGCTGTTACCAAACATTCCTTGGCCTTCCGAAAGCTCTCCTCACATGACTGGGTCCAAACGAATTTTACCCCTTTCTTCAGAAGGTCCGTCAAGGGTCTCATCAGAGCTGCGAAGTTCGGTACAAATCTCCTATACCAGGACACCGTCCCCACGAAGCTCCTCACCTGCTTGACGTTCTTGGGAACCGGGATGTTGAGCATGCACTCGACTTTCTCCGGATCTACGTGGAGTCCGTTTCGATCTACGACATACCCTAAGAACTTTAATGAGCGCCTACCGAACCTACACTTCTCCCTACTCACTTTCAACCCAGCCTCCCGAATCCGTTTAAATACCTCTGCCAATATTTGAAGGTGTTTTTCAAAGTTGTTGGTTACGATTATAATATCGTCCAGGTATACGAAAACGTGTGGTTCCAAATCAGCCCCGAGCACGTTATCGATGAATCTCTGCCAGGTCGCTGGTGCGTTATGCAACCCAAATGGCATCCTTTTAAATTGGTAGAGTCCCCTGTTCGGAACGGTAAAAGCAGTGTATGGCCGTGACTTCTCTTCAACTGGAATCTGCCAATAGGCCGACTTGATATCCAGAGAAGATAAGTACTTGGCGTCCCTAAGTTTATCTAAAGTTGAGGAAATGTATGGAAGTGGATAAGCATCTCTCTCGGTAACCTTATTTAATTTCCGATAATCGACACAAAACCTATAGGATCCATCCTTCTTTCTAATCATCACTATAGGCGAGGCCCACGGGCTGTTAGACTTTTCTATTATTTCGTCCTTTAACATGTCCTCCAATTCTGTATCTATGTGCCTCTGGATCGCCGGTGATACTGGATAGTATCGCTGTTTAATCGGCTCTGCTGTGGTCCTGATCTTATGTTCCACCAAATGTGTACAACCAATGCCCTCAGGCATGTCCCTAAATAGCCTTGTCACTAGCTCCTCTAGCTGTTTAGCCTCGTCCTCAGTAAGTCCCTCTTCAGTTTCGACTTCCTCAGGATCCTGGTTAACCTCCACGCCCCTTGCGTCAGGTCTATCTCCCGCCATGGATATCGACGACAACCTCTGTCCCGAAAACATCCACTCCCCTGTGCTCAGATCTGGGATTATCCCTGCCTTAGCTATGAAATCCGCGCCTAGGATTAGCACATGAGGGAGACTCGGAATCACCAAGCATCCCATTTCGAACTCCCGTTCGCCTATTCTGATTGGTATGGTCATACACCCTGTTACTTTTATATCAGAACCGTCTGCGAGTACCACTTTATCCACTTTTGCTTCATTGTACCGATGCCCTAACTTCTTGAGATATTCCCAACCGTCTCTACATATAATTGTCCTCGAAGCCCCTGAGTCTAAAAGACCTATCATCTTGACGCCCAGGACTTGAACTTCTAAATACGGACGTATGTCACCTACTTTTGAATCTAATGTGAAATCTACCCTAACGATCTCTCCCGGCTGGTTGCCAGCAGACCACCTATCTAACTTCTTCGGCTCCCCTGCCCTGCTGTTACAGGGGGCCGTCGCTCGTTTCCCGAACCCTCGGGACAATCCCTCCTGATATGTCCTGTCTTCCCGCAAGCTGAGCAGCGTTTGGGGAGCGGACAAGCACTAGCCAAATGACCTTCCCGATGACAATTGTAGCACGAAATCCTACGACCCGGTGTCGAGGTTTGACTCAAAACAGCCATCCTCGGTTGTTCGGCTACCGCATATGCTAAGTCGGGTTCCAAAAGATACCTCGACCTTTGTGAGGGTGGGGGATTAAACGATTCCACGTTTGCCCTCACCGATTCCAGCCTTCTGCCTAACTCCACTAGTTCCTGTAGAGTCTTCGGCTCTGCAAGTCCTAGTTGCGTCTGGTAGAAGGGAGCCAAATTCCGTTTAACAATACCTAATTTCCGCCTCTCCGTTAGAGGTTCGGAAAGCCTACCAAACATATTCTGCATTACTGCAGTATACACCCCAATAGACTCTTCCTTCCCTTGGGTCCTTCGACGGATCTCCTCAAGTAGGAGATCGTCATAGTTTGGGGGGAGGAACTCCAACTTCAACTCCCGGACCAAACCTTGCCACGAATCTACGTGTCTCCTTACCGCCCTAAACCATAAAAGCGCCTTCCCGGTGAATAATTCGACTGCCGACCTAAATAGTTGGTGTTCACCAACGTTCCTAGCTTCCCTAAGCTCCTCTACGCGTTCTAAGAACGAATTGACTGACGCTCCACATCGTTCCCCTGAGAACTTCAAGTCCCACTTGGCTAAGTTCTCAGCCTTCCCCGTCCGATTAACCACGGGAACGACTTCTCTCACCGGTGCGGGGGTGGATGGGACAGGGAGAGCGGGGTGCAGGCCTTGACTCAACCCCTCATCCCCTTCGCCTTGTCCCTGTGCGTCATCGTTTTCGTCGGCCTCGTCCTCTAACTTGGCTAGAAGCATCATCAGGTTGGTCTTAATGCCGCACCTGTCTTCCTCTTCTGCCTTCGTTTCAGGCCTCGCCCTCCCTATTCGAGCTATGGCCCACTCAATCTTGGTCAGGACCTTCGCGTAGGCTGATGAATTTCGCGTTGGCGGCTCCTCAAGTAATTGTTGAATTTCGGCAACCTTGAGAAGAACCGCCTCCCTATCCTCGCTAAACTCAAACGGATAAGCTATCGCTTCCAGCGATCCCCGCCGCTCAAGGACTCGAGCCGCGCGGAGAGATTTCCTCATCACGTCGACCGTACCTACGGTTAGCCCTCTGAACTGCATCTCGTACGCGAGTTCCTCTTGGGATAACCGATTAATTTCCATCGTTAATCGCGCGAATCAAAATAAAATCGATAATAGGATCACAACTAACTATGAACGATGTCAAAAGAAAAAAAAATTGCTATCAAAACAACAAAAAAAAAACAACTAACTCAGCGACGGATGACAACTCGATTATAAATATCCGAAAAATCAAAGGGGCAGGAAGATCACTACTTGAAAAAAGTCAAACGGATGAAAGTGCAAATCACTAAGTAGGGTGGGGAATATGTCAACACACGAAGCGACTGCAATAAGAAGTCCACACTGCGAATATTAAAAAAAAAATCGCCACCAAATAAGAAAGCCCCGCGGGGGAAAGGGGGTAACAGAAAAAAACTACACCCAACTACGATCACTCGCGGAATTAATTATATGTGCGATATATGTATATATGTATATGTAGGTAGTATGTAAAAATTATTATATTATATTTATGTACGGAGATAAGAAATATATATATGTATATGGAAATAAGCCCGTAACACCCGAAATATATATAGAGTATTTGGATATATACGATATATATCTATAATATATATATATGTAATGTATAGAGGGGAAGAAAAAAAAACCAATAGACTCACTGTATTCCGGTCGTTGAATTGTTCTTGAACTATTTTATTTCTGTTTCTTCCTGTTTTTTTTTTTGTTTTGTTTTATTCTTTTCTTGATGTTTTGTGATATATTTTGATATATTTGTTTGTTTGTCTTATGTGATTAGTGTTCGTTGTCTTTGTTGGTACCGGTGTCCGTTGTCCGCTGTCCGTTGTCCGCTGTCCGTTGTCCGTTGTTCTTTATCCGCTGTCCGTTGTTCGCTGTCCGTTGTTTTTATTATTTTATTTTATTATTTTATTTTACTACTTTTCTACTTCTGCAGAGAGCCCCACGTTGGCTGCCAATTTGTTATGTCAAAAGACACAACAGCTGGTGTGCGCGCGTTCAGCTGCGCACGCGGCTACTCAGTGGAATGGGGGGTTCGAGTATTGGGATGGGAGGAATTCAGGGCGCCACGTAGTTTTCCGTAAAACTACGAAAATAAAAAAAGGATTAAAAAATATATGTATATAGTAGTTAATATAAATTTTATTAATTTTGATTGGGATAACGGGTTACCCAACATCCACTACGTGGACAATACGGTCGCCTAAAAATAACGGGAACGGTTCGGATAACCGGGGGAATGTCGAGGCGAAATGAAAAGATAACTACAAATAAAAAAAAGATACTTAGGTGTGACACGTCCTCCTCGATATGTCTCCTGTATCGTCCTTGGTTTTATCTCCGGTATTGGGTGTCCTCCCCGTATATATGTATGTACTCGCACGTCTCTCGTTCTCTTTGTCTCTTACGTTCTCTTGTATCGCACTGGCGGCCACTGTCCGTCCAGTCTCGCTCAGAGTTCTTTTCCAATTGAATAGTTCGTCTTTTGTCTGACCCGTTCCAACCGGGAACACATATATACACTCACACCACTTTGGCTATTGGAACAAAGGGAATCACCTCCAGAGTTCCAACGCCTCCATATTAACATTTTCGGATCTTCGGACATTCGTCCGGTTGGAAGGGGTTGATGTCTTAGGTGGGATGGACGTGTTCACCGCAGTATCTTATTTCAATTATAAATAATAACCTTAGCCTAACTATGCATCCCGCGGTTATCGTACACTAAAACTTATGTGGCTAATTCTAATTGTAACTTTAAATGTCCCTAGGGGTTATTGGGTTACTCGTTTACATGAATTGGGGAGTTTACAATAAGTATATGTAACTTGACACATATGGCTTTGCGGGGACGACATTTTACTATTTGGGGTCACAACCTTCTTTTTCTTTTTATCAAACAATACATTTTAGGTTGGGCACGCGGCCTTTCGATTTGTTGGGGACCGTCCGTCCCTGTCACCCTGTTGGGGCCGTCCGCCCATTGTTGCGAGACCGTCCGTCTCGGTCGGTTGGGGCCGTCCGCCCTTTGCTTCGGACAGTCCGTCCATCCCCTCTGGACCGTCCGTCCACCCCCTTTGGACCACAATCATTGGACCGTCCGTCCAGCATGGTACCTATCGTGCGACCTCCTTAAGGTGGTTAGACCAAACCGGGCCATAGCTCTAAATTCGCCATAGGAACACCAGTGAGCTCTTCCCTCCTTAGGAGATGGCGGAGAAAAATGACGGGAGAAAAAATGTAGGAAGGGAGGGATGGAGAGGATAAGGTTTCGTGCGCGTTTTGCACGTAACAACGTAAGTTTTTTTCACAACAGAGAATGATTTTTTATTATTATGATATTCTCGAACTCTCAGGCGCTCGAACTATGATTATTATTATGCTTATTATTATTTAGAGCCTCGTTGATAAGCATTCGAAGCCAAGCTTGCCTCTACGAGTGTATTTCTTTCATGTTTCGCTGTTCTGTTCTATCTCTCTTTTTAACCCCCGACACAAAAAGAGGGGTGTTATAAGTTTGACGTGTCAGTTTGTCTGTGTGTCTGTCTGTGGCATCGTAGCTCCTGAACGAATGGACCGATTTTGATGATTTTTTTTTGTAGCTACCGTGATCGAGATGGTTCTTAGCTACAATTTATGAAGATCTGTTTAGGCGTTTCAAGGTTATTACCACTTTTTGTTAGCTGTGGTAGGGATCTTAGTAGAGTTGGGTAGTTCAGGACATGTATAGTTCCAGGAACTATGTCCTCAGTCGGAAATATTTCCGATCGTTCCACAAACTGAACGATAACATGTCTATAGTTCCATTCAACCTAGAAATTCATCAATAGCGGTGTTCATATTATACAACCCAGCCGAATGTCCGAACGACGCAGTCGTACGACTATGTTGTAGAACAACGCAATCACAGACAAAACGAAAAGAAAGATAAATGCAATCGAACATGTCTTATACTACGTAGTAGAAAACAAAATGTGAATAAATATCGTTTACATTGATGTAACGATAAGCTCGAACAGTTTATGCAAGTTAACACGGCATATATTGCGCCATCAGTTCATATGTAATCTATATCCGTACGTGAAGGAATGCGTGGATACCACGTCTGGCACCAAACATTACGCATCTCGACACCTGATGCTCACCAAATATCTCGACACCCGATGCCACCGTCGGAGCGTCAATGCAATGGGACAGCATTAGTTTAGTATTTAAGGTAGTAATAAGAAAATTAGAGTACAGTTGATTTCAGCAATTGTAAGGGAAAGCTCTGCTCCTCAGAGCTACGAAATATTATAAAGATATTTTTTTTTTGTTAAAAATTGATAAAGAATAAATTAATTGGCGCCCGAGCAGGGACCAGCGAGAGTCGCGAAAGCTTTGCAGTCGTTTATTACGAAAAGTGCACAATGAAGAGCCAGCGGCCTCAAGTAGCTCCAGAGCCTTCATCGGTCCGCGTACATACAATCGATTATTACGAAAAGCGCACAACGAAGAGCCAGTGGCCTCAAGTAGCTCCAGAGCCTTCACCGGTTCGCATACGCGTCCGTGGTGCCTAGTTCGTATAGGCTCCCCTGGTCCGCAACCCGAAAGTGACAGCAGAACTAATTTTGAAATAATTGCAAAGCAAAAAATATCAAGGAAAGTGAGAAAAACGTAACAGTGGAATCATACAACAAGTGCAAAATAGAAAAGGTTTAAAAGGAAAAAAAAGCAAACTTAACATAAACAGTGGGAGCAAAAAGTGAAAATACCAGTAAAATCCTTTGGGGTACAAAGTGAGAAGACAGAAAGGAAACTCCCCGTTGTTGTTAGAAGGCCCTAGGAACGCATCTAGCAGACCTTGTTAAGTGTGTGTCTGAGGAGCCCCATTCATCGGCAGCGATAAAAAGGAAGCATCCAGGACACCGACATGGAGGCGGCGCTGGTTTTAGTATTGTAAGTTATAGTAATAAGTTATAGACATTTGTGATAATCGAGGAAGAATTTTAAAGAAAATTAGCTGTGAGAAGAAGATAATGAAAAGAAAACAAGAAGTTGCATAGAAATTTACTACATCAATAATATTAAGCGAACAAATAAAACTATTACCTTACAAACCAAACATAAGAAAATCGAATTGATTAGTATCTATCGTATAGTAATTTTATAATTTTATTATATATTGTATTATATATACATATATACCGTAAGAAAAACATATTGTTGCTTTGGTTCCCGTACACATAAATATTTTTCTCAAATCATGCCTGACTTACGGTCCGGAACTGCTAACCATCCCCCTTAAAGTAATCCTCGGGGATCCATTGGCCCGGCTAACATACCCGGTACCAGTGGCACTTCAAATCCTCGCCCTGGTATTCCCCCAAATACAGCCCCCTCAAATGTCGAGACTGAACTCCTGAACCAGTCCTCCATGTCAACCACATCCCATCCTGACCCCATACAAGATGTTAGGGCAACCCCCGAACTTGACACCTTTGTAGCGAATATAGTCCGCCGCGAATTTCAACGCCAGGGCCGTGACCTGATACAAAACGCACTGTGTTCAGACTCCGAAACTTGTTGGGGCATAGACCAGGGCTATATATATGGATAAGATTCCAGATGTTGTACGCTGCCTCCGCGACTTCTCAGGAGATCCTGGGGAATTCAGCTCCTGGAGGAAAAGCGTCGATCGCATATTATAAATAAACGAACCCCTAAAGGGAACGCCGAAATACTACGGTATGTTGAACGTCATACGCAACAAGATTATTGGCAATGTCGACATCTCGCTGGAGTCATACAACACCCCTCTGGATTGGTTTTGAACATTTGTCATCTGCAAATGTTTGACCATGCACTACGGGGATAAAAGAGATCTCGGTCCACTAGAATACCAAATGAACTCGCTTGTCCAAGGCAATTCATCCATACAAGAATTTTATCAGATGGTTTATCAACATCTATCATTCATATTAAATAAGATATCCTGTATGGATATGGGTCCAGAGTCTCTAAGTCTGCGTACACGAACATATAGAGACAAAACGCTGGATACATTTATCCGAGGGTTGAAGGGCGATCTCCCGCGATTGCTGGGAATCAGGGAACGCGTTGACCTACCCCAAGCATTTCACCTCTGTTTAAAACTACAGAATCAGAATTATAGGGCAAACCACGCCTATGCAAAGCCAAACATCCCAAAGAAGGTTTATCACCCAATCCCACAAACTCCACGCGGCCAAATCAGCGAGATAAACAAGCAACACAACCTCAGATCGGTTTCCCATCCTATCATCAACCACCGATTCAAAACCAACAAATGGCATCTAGACATCAGTACCAATAACATCCAAATTTTAGACAAAACCTACCACCTAGGTAACAATTCCCCTCTTTCTCGAATCAACAAATTAAGTTGGAACCGCAGAGCTCTCAAGCCAGAACACATCAATTCTCCCAACAATTTACAACACCAAGACCTCAACAACTGGCAATAAAGACCTCAACCTAACTATCATATTAGTGGCGAATATGACCAAGCCATGAAGGCCGAAGACGTCATCCACGATCAAACATTAGATGACTATGTTCAACCACTAGAAGAATCCGATGAGGCTATCAGCCCAAACGCTAACGAAGTAACCGACTATACCGACATCCATTAGATGACTATGTTCAACCACTAGAAGAATCCGATGAGGCTATCAGCCCAAACGCTAATGAAGTAACCGACTATACCGACATCCATTTTTTAGGATAACCACCTCTTCGTTACCGTACTTCGAAAGTAAGACGGAAAACGGGGAGATCATCGAAATCCTAATATACACCGGCTCCAACCGTAACTATATCCAACCCCATCTACTATATGTAGTAAATAATCCAATCCCGAACAAGGAATGTTTCTATGCCGACTCGATAGGCGGTAGTATTAGAATATCTCACCACGTCGAAACCAACCTTTTCGGTCTTAACGACCACAAGATAAAATTTTTCCTGTTACCAACACTAAAATCCTTCCATGCAATATTAGGCAACGATAGCCTAAAATAACTTTCTGCTGTCATTAACACAAAACATAGTTATATGCAAATTAAAAATGGTATAAGGATCTGAATAAAACAATATCAATATCAATATCAATAAAACCCTATCAATCAGTCAACGCAATAAACTTAAGAACCAGTCATATGAACGGACACACTGCTTTTGTGGAACGTTTTCCGAGGCTATTCTCAGAAGCTGATGGCAAACCCACATATATTACTAATGTCAAAGGAGAAATTAGAACCTCCTCAGAAACTCCCGTATACTCAAAATACTATCGTTATCCCATGTCTTTGAAGTTGAGAAGCAAATTGCACAATTACTGGAAGACGGTATCATAAGGAGGTCTAAGTCCCCATACAACTCACCTGTATGGATAGTATCAAAGAAACCTGATGCTTCCGGGGAAAAGAAATATGGACTTGTTATAGACTACAGGAAACTAAACGCTGTAACTATAGCAGACCGATACCCAATTTCGGACATCAACGATGTCCTCTCTCAGCTCGGACAAAATAAATGGTTCACTACATTAGATCTTAAAAGCGGGTTTCATCAGATTCCCTTGAAGGAATCTGACATTGAAAAGACTGCGTTTTCAGTGAACCAGGGGAAATACGAGTTTACGAGACTCCCATTTGGCCTCAAGAACGCGCCTTCGATATTCCAAAGAGCGATTGACGATATACTGCGCGAGTATATCGGTAAAATCTGCTATATATATGTATATCGATGACATTATAATATTTAGCAAAGATGAAGAGACGCATCTGGATAGCATTAAAAATATCTTCCAAACCCTGGAGAACGCCAATGTAAAAATACAACTCGACAAATGTGAGTTTTTCAGGAATGAGGTCGAGTTCCTCGGATTCGTCATATCTTCAGAAGGAATAAAAACAAACCCATCTAATGTAAAATCCATATTAGAATTCCCATGTCCCAAAACCCTTAGAGACCTACGGTCTTTTCTTGGCCTCTCCGGCTATTACAGACGGTTCGTAAGGGATTACACCAAAGTCGCCAAACCACTCACGACTTTGCTTAGAGTTGAAGACGGTCGCTCGTCCAAATTCGTTTCAAGTAAAAAAGCTATCCACCTAAACGCAGAAGCAATGGAAGCGTTCGAGAAATTAAAACGCATTCTTGCTTCAAATGACACACTCTTGGTATACCCAGACTTCGGCAAGGAATTCCATTTTACTACCGATGCCTCCAATTTTGCTATAGGAGCCGTGCTCGAGCAAGACAATAGACCAGTCATGTTTATAAGCAGAATGCTCAGCAAGACTGAAGAAAACTAGGTTAGGTTAGGTTAGAGAAGGGGAGTGTGATGGTTAAACATCACTTCCACTCGGAGGTCAAGAGGCCCATTGTGATTCCCTTCGTTTGTGTGGGTACACATAAAATTAACCTGTGGTGGCTGAAACCATCCCGTGCTCTTGATGAATCTTAGAAGATCCGATATATCTGCATTAGCCACGTCCGCAATCCCTGTAAAGAATCTTTGGACTAGCGATACTAGGCGTCGATTCTGGAGAGCTGGACAGTGGCAGAGCAGATGTTGGTTCATCTCAGTTTCTTCCTCATCGCCGCAGCTCCGGCAGAGATCGTTGGATCCCGAGTCCCATTTCCGGAGCATTGCTCCAATGGGACAGTGTCCTGTGATCACTCCGACGAGCATACGGATCGAGTTACGGTCCAGCGCCAGGAGCTTCTTTGTTTTTCCGACGTTGAGCTCTGGCCACGATGATCTTGTCGTGTAGCTGTCGTTTCTTGTAAGCCAAGACGAGTTGGCCTCTTTGATAATTGTGTCGTTTATGATCCGGTATAATGCGCTGATCGGTGGTTGCAATGACGTGTCCGCCTCGCTGATGTCCATTTCAGAACCTTGCCTGGCCAGTTCGTCTTCTCTTTCGTTCCCTGCGATTGAGCTGTGGCCCGGGACCCAGCAGAGTTTAACTTTGTGGTGTCTGATGGACTTCAGTGAGTCGCGATATTTCTTGACAGCCTTTGATCTCGTTATACAGGATTTTATTGTCTTCAGTGCAGCCTGGCTGTCTACGAAGATAGTGATATCAGATGGTGGGATATCGGCTACCTGTAGGTGTTTGGCTGCTTTCTCTATTGCCAGGATTTCTGCTTGAAAAACGCTGCACAAATCAGGGAGTCTAAATGATTTCTGTTTGTGCAGGGTGTCAGAGTAGAACGCCCCACTACCTGTGTCCATTTTCGATCCGCGGGGTGAAGAGGGTAATCTCGTGGTCGTTGATCACGGCGTTTGTCGGGAAAAGGATTGGTATTTTGAGAGAGAAGTCATTGTGGGGGAAAATATAGTCGGTGGTAGCTACGAGGCTACTAGAACCATGTTTCTTTCCCAGGTCATCTATTTTTCTGAGTATGGCCGCATGTCCATAGTTGGCTTGCTTCCACAGAGAGGAATCCCTTAGTCTGAGAGCGCTCTTTGCAGCGCAGCCTTTTATGAATATATCCAGGGGGAGGAGATGAAGAATCATGTCCAACCCTGCCTGCGGCGTGCTTCTCATGGCTCCCGTTGTACAAATAGCTGCTAACCTTTGTACTTTGTTGAGCATGTTCATATAACTTTTTGTGCTGCTAGCAGTCCACCAGACTAGGGCCCCATAAGTTAAAATGGGTCTGATGATTGCTGTGTACATCCAATGAATGATGTACTATTGCAAGCCCCATCTTTTTCCGAAGGTCTTTTTGCATGCATAAAAAGCGTTCAATCCTTTTTTCATCCTTTCCTCCAGGTTCCTTTTCCAGGAGAGTTTGGAGTCAAGAATGATGCCTAGATATTTGGCTTCCGCTTTGAGTTTGAGTGGAGTGCCCTCTAACTTTGGGGGAGCAAATATCGGAATTTTCCTTTTCCTGGTGTACAAGACCAGCTCGGTTTTCTGGGGGTTTATTCTCAGACCGTTCTGTCTTGCCCACGAGGAGAGTTCTCTCAACGCAGATTCCATTAGTTCACTGATAGTTGGTAGAAATTTACATTTTATCAAGATAACCAGGTCATCCGCGTACGCTATGATCTTTGTGTCTTTCTCCATAAAGAATTTGAGGATTTTGTTTGCTGTAAGAAGCCACTGTAGGGGGCTCCTCCTTGTGGTGTGCCTCTAGTTGTCACTTTCCTTATAGAACTGTGTCCAATGTCTGCATTGATGTTCTCCAACATATTTTCAATCCAGATTACAATGGATTTGTCTACTTTTATGTCCTCAAGAGCTGTTATTATGGCCTCTGTTTTTACATTGTTGAAGGCCCCTTCTATGTCGAGGAAGGCTGCCATTGTAAACTCTTTTAGGTTCAGCGAGCCCTCAATTACACGGACAACACTATGCAGAGCACTTTCCACTGATCTGCCTTTAAGATAGGCGTTTTGAGTGTTGCATAAGTTGCGTGAGTTGATGAGTCCTTTGATGTATAGGTCACGGAGTCTCTCTAAGGTTTTTAATAGAAACGATGAGAGACTAATTGGCCTATAGTCCTTTGCGGCAGTATGGGATGGTTTACCTGCCTTAGGTATGAAAATTACCTTTATTTCTTTCCACTGTGTTGGGATGTACCCCGTGCGCAGGCAATTGGAAAAAATGCTTACGAGATGGATTACAGTGAGGATCTGTGTTTTTTGAAGCATCGCTGGCAAGATATCGTCCGGGCCCGGAGATTTATAGGGTTTGAACGAACTTATTGCTCATGATACTTTATCCGTTGTGATAATCTTATTTATCACTTCTTCGGTTGTGTGAACCGTCGTCTCGAAGGAGACTGTGGTTTCAGGGTTTTTACAGCCTGGGAAGTGGGTTTCAGTCAGCAGTTCTAGGGATTCTTGACTGGATTCTGTCCAAGAACCATCTGGCTTAAGGATGAATCCCGGGACGCAGGGGTCCTTGGATAGGATCTTCCTGAGCCTTGCGGCTTCGTTGAGATCCTCTATTGATTCGCAGAACTCCCGCCAGGATTTAGATTTTGCTGCTCGTCTTTTGTTCTTGTATTCGTTGAAGCTGGATTTGTAATTACTCCAGTCTTCGGTTCTTTTCGAGATCTTTGCTCTATTGAATAGAGTTCGGGTCCCGGTCCTGAGTTGCTTTAGCTCCGTGGCGCTGGTCTTCCTGCGAGCACGTTGCAAAGGACAGGATTTGTTGAAAGCCGCTTTCAGAATACTCACAAGATTTTCGACTGAATTCTCAATGTAAGTTGGATCAGGATTAGTGGTGGCTTGTGGCGGTACTAACCTGTTGGCAACTAAGTTTGAGAAAAGATTCCAGTCTGTCTTCTGAGGGTTTCTGAAAGGTTTTGGTGTTTTTTATTAACGTTAAGGTTGAAGACTATCCGGTTGTGGTCCGTAAAGGAACAGTTAGTGGACACTCTCCAATTCTCTACTCGGATGGAGTCAGACTCACTTAGTAAAGTGAGGTCAATTACCTCTTCCCTAACCCGGTTGCGAAACGTGGGTGTATTACCTTTGTTGCAAATATTGAGGTTGGTGGAGATAATGACATCGAAAATGGACTCACCCCTTTTATTTATGTCGCTGCTTCCCCATTGAGTGTGGTGTCCATTTGCGTCGCAGCCTATCAATAGACACAGTCCGCGTGACTTGGCGTCTCGCACGAGTGTTCGGACTGCGTTTGAAGGTGGATCCTCCTCATCGTATGGTAAGTAAGCGGACGATAGGAGCAAAATTGATTTGTCCTGTTGTTCGTACGTTACCACCGTGAGGTCTCCGTTGCTGTACGTACCTAGGAGAAACATGTTTAAGTATCTCTTGGCGACTATACAGGTTCTTAATCCCTGAATTTTGTTGCTAAGGAGCCAAGGTTCTTGGATTAAGGCTATATCCACATCTTCTTGCAGCATGTACATCATCAAGTCGTCGGTGGCTGCTTTGCAGTGGTGTAAATTAATTAGCACTAGCAGCCTCCTTTGACTTGCCGCGTGCATTGGGGAGCCTTACCTTCAGGGTTCCCAGCCCGAACTTGATGTTGCCAGATCTGCTGTGGATGTGGTCGAGTGACTTTTGGTCAATGGTAACCATGAGGTCCTTTCCTACTCCGTTTTTACTCTTATTCTCCAGCTGTGAGTGTCAAGCTCTTTATTCTGCTTCTCAATTAACATCAATATGGATTCGTCCTTTTCGGGAACCGGTAGAGGGATCCATATTGGAGCCAACGTGCGAAGCGGAAGCATCGAACGAGGGATAAACTCGAGTTTAGCATTCTGCCAGATTTCGCCGCAATTGTCGAAGAAAACTATGCGACCAACGAAAAGGAAATGTTGGCCATAGTATGGGCCCTCGGCTCTCTCAGAGGATACTTGTATGGGTCAACCAAGGTGAAAATATTCACTGACCACCAACCCCTAACATACTCTCTAAATAACAAAAACCACAATTCCAAAATGAAAAGGTGGAGATCCTTTTTGGAGGAATATAACTACGAATTGGTGTACAAGCCGGGAAAGACTAATGTCGTTGCGGATGCGCTGTCAAGATCACCATATTCTTCAAATGTGAACGCAATGACGACAACGCAGCACAGGGGCGAAAGCTCGGTTCACGGTTTAATACTAACCGTAGAAACTCCAATTAACGCATTTAAAAACCAAATAATGTTTCTTACTGGAACCCAAGACAGCTACGACTTCCAAATTCCCTTTCCCACCTTCCATAGACACAAAATTACTCTAAAGAGATTTTAGCCGAACTGCTTAAACGACATTTGAATCCAAGGGTTATTAATGGTATCTTCACAACCGAAGATATCATGGGAAAAATTCCAGACTTTTACCACCTGCACTTTAAAACATGCAAGGCAAGACTCACCCAAATAAAAGTCGAAGATCTGACAAATGAGGCCAGGCAGGAAGAAGAAATCCTGAAGGAACACAAGAGCCCACCGCAATGGTCTAGAAAATAAAACCCAATTATTGCAAAAATTCTACTTCCCAAAAATTACATCCAAAATCAAAACAATAGTCAAGCAATGTGTTATCTGCAAACAGCGACCGTCACCCGAACAAGCCAGAACTGCAAGCGACATCTATCCCCGAGTATCCCGGCCACATCCTGCACGTTGATATCTATTGTACGGATGCAAAGCTGGTCTTGACAGCGATCGATAAATTTTCGAAATACGCCCAGGCCCGCATATTGAAGTCAAGAGCAATTGAGGACATTAGGGAACCATTAAGGCAACTTATCTTCGCTTATGGAGTACCTAAGGTCATCGTTTTCGATAACGAAAAGGCGTTTAATTCCTCTTCAATATGTTTTATGCTCCAAGATCAATTGGGTATCCAAATCTATAAGACCCCTCCATACTCTAGTTTCGTCAATGGCCAGGTCGAGCGGTTTCAGTGAACGCTCTCGGAGAACATGCGGTGTTTGAAGACAGACCGAATACATCGATCGCTCGAGGAATTGCTAGATCGCTCCATATACGAATACAATTCTTCAGTCCATTCTACTACCAACAAGAAACCCATCGAGGTATTTTTCGGACGGAATGTGAGTACTGACCCAGAGAAGTTCAACATGGCGAGGCGAGAAAATATAGCGAAATTGAAAGAAAAACAAGTCAAAGATTTAGAATATCATAACAAAACTCGACAACCTTTAAAGACCTATACTCCCGGCGAGACTATCTTTGTGAAAGTCAATAAGCGTTTATAGTGGAAACACAATCGGGCTTGCGCGCGTGCTGACTTTGACAGCATGAGTAGAAACAACGAAATCCTATGGAGCTGCCTACAATGTTACCTCAGGCTTTTGCTCGACCTCATATCGTAAATATCGTAAAGTTGAGCAAAGCGCCAGAGTAGAGCTACTCTCTACTCAGACCTGCGTTTGACAGATGACGAGTGTGTTTCATTGTATTTGTTTTGAATTGAATTGTCTTTGACTTGTTTGATTTTAGCAAAAGCGAGTAACGTATTGTGCTCCGAGTTATTCGTTTCAATATGCATATATTTTCATAGCTTATTATTGGACTTTTCGATACAAACTAATCATGATGGAGGTTAGAGAAATAAATTCTTTTCTTTTTTTCATATTCGTAGAGCTTTATTTGAGCTGATTTTTTATGTTTCAATTAAATCATATAAATAATAATAACACCAGTCTACACTTCTTTCTGCACTGAAATCATACGTAAAGATTTTGAGGAAACCGAACTTAGTGTTGTCATATTCCTAAGTTCTATACGCGCTCCTGTGTCCAAGCCACATTGTGAATGCAAATTGTGGGTTGCCGGCGTTTTGACACATTTTATCGTAAGAGATCGTAAGTCGGTGCAAAGCCTGTCAAAAGTCGGCACGCGCGCAAGCCAGATTGTGTTTCCACTATTAAGGAACAAACTGTCTGCAAGATTCAGGAAAGAAGTAGTAAAGGAAAATAATCCAACCACAGTTCTGACTGAATCAGGCAAAATCGTTCATAAAACAAATATTAAAAACTAACATCTTGTTTTAGGTTCCTGGTATTCACCAGCCACGCGGAAGTTCAAATTCTGGATTACTCGAACTCGCTGCTGGTCAAGATAGATATCGGAACCGCGAGAATTCAGAGTGGACAGTTTAAAATTATCCACCTCATTGACTTAGAAGCTCACCAAAAACTAATCAAAAATCTTGAGGAAACGTTGAACACAAATTCCAGCCATACTCACCCTCTATCCTATCCTATCCCATGAAATCACTCAAATTAAAACCCACTTGACCCGGCTAAAATTATACAAAAATAATAATAAAAAAGGTAAGAAGTCACTGGACTTTCTGGGCTCCGCATGGAAATGGATTGCGGGAAGGAAGATCGACATGATCACGAAATTATTATGGAAAAAATTAATAACGTATTAAGAAGCAGTAATAGGCAGACAATCATAAATCAGGTAACGATTGAAAAAATTAAACAAATAACCGATATAACAAATAAATTAATAAAGATTGGGAACGAAGCAAAAACTAACAAAGACACAATCATCCTTAGTTTTCTTGAAAACTCATTAAAGAAGAAATAACTAATATTGCATATTCAATTCACTGGGCGAAAGCCAACATTGTGAACTCCTATATTTTAAGCAACATTGAAACCAATGTCATTAAACAATGGTTTAATTCAGAAAATATGCCCGTTTTAAACATAGACGAAGGTCTAGAACTCGCTGAGGTAAAAATAGCAGCGAACGGGAAAAATATTGTTTATATTATAAGTTTACCTACTGTTAATAAATAACTATGTAATATGATGTTAATAAAGCCAATAAAATTTGGCACTAAAATTAATAATGTACCCTTTTCTAAGATCTTAAAATGTAACAAGCAACTATTCGGAATTAAAGATGATTGTAAACCTATTAATGAACACATAATCTGTAATAGAAATAGTTTGATAGACATAAGTAATTCCACGTGCATTCCTAATTTAATGGGAAGTAAAGTCCCAACCTGCATCGTTGCCAACAACCAGTACGTTCCATCAGTCGAGGAAATCCTTCCCGGTATCCTGCTCCTGAATCAATATAATGGGTCAATTAACATCAACGCTAAATCTGGAAGGCAGCTTTTTAATAAGACATTCTAACACTACAATAGATGTGAACGAGAAGCTGTTCAGAGAGGAAGAAGTTACCAGATACCAGCCGCTGCCAGCAGTATTGCAACCAATACCTAACCGCGAGAACATTGAAGAAGAATCATCCCCCGCGACGCTGAAGCAACTACAAATCATTGGCACCCAGCAAATAAAACTCCTCGAAACCAAAAACGGAACAAATTCGATCATCAACATCAGCCTTATCGTACTCCTGATTGGCCTAGCGACAACATTCGCGTGCTACCAAAAGTTCTAGAAGCGGGAAGCTCCCACATCCGATGAACTCAACACACAATAAATTCCGACGTCCATAACAATTGGTGTGCAAGACATCCCGCACCACATGAGAACCATGGCCTCGAACGAGGACGTTCGAATTTAAAGGCGGAGGAGTTAACACGGTAAATATTGCATCATCAGTTCACATGTAATCTACATCCGTACGTGAAGGAATGCGCTGGTACCACGTCTGGCACCAAACATCGCGCATCTCGACACCTGATGCTCACCACATATCTCGACACCAGATGCCACCGTTGGAGCGTCAATGCAATGGGACAGCATTAGTTTAGTATTTAAGGTAGTAATAAGAAAATTAGAGTACAGTTGATTTTAGCAGTTGTAAGGGAAAGCTCTGCTCCTCAGAGCTACGAAATAAAAATTTTTTTTTGTTAAAAATTGATAAAGAATAAATTAATTTGCACACTCACACACTGGAACTGGAATAGCAGAAGAGTGATCAAACAATAATGTCCGCAATCATACTCATACAGGCAATTCGTTCCGTGTTTCGTGAACGAATTAGGTATGAAGGATCGGATATGGATCTCTCTTATCATACTAATAGTTACGATAGTTCCGACAGCTCCGATGGTTCCGACAGTTCCGATGTAGTTCCGAGGAGATAGTCCCAGGAACTAGTTCCCGGAACATGACAGGGAACATTCCGGGAACTAGTTCCGACTGGGAAAGGGAACGTTCCATGTTCGTTCCGGGGTTGGAACTATTTTGCGCAACTGTTGATCTTAGACACAATGGGTACTTACATTACTTTCAAACATATCTGCGACCTAACATTTTAAAACACCCATGTATGCTGGTACTCTGATGATGGAACTGGAAGGTAGGAGACGGTTGCCTATTAGTAAATCTATTAAGTATGGGCTCATTACATTCGTCTTAACTAGTTATGTTTATAGCTAAGTTGCTGTACTTGCTTTAAAAACAATGAGTTTATTCCGGAAACGCGATATTAATAACAACAATAGCTTTATTATAAAAAAATAGACTCAGTTCCGTCGTAGATTACATTTTTGACACACATGTGTAATATAGTATAACGGGAATAAGTCATGCTGAATGTGGTAAATTATACATATATGAGTTTGTATGCGGTAGAGTGTTACGAAAAATGTAATTTAAGTAGTTACTCGTACCTATCGGAATTAGGGGAGTAATTTAAAAAGAATGAAATAAAAATAAAATTAAAAATTTTAAGTAACCCCCGACAAAAACAAAAACTCCAAAGAGTAAAAAAATAATTTTTTTTCTCTCGGCCTTTTGACTTCATTAAAAGAACCTATTAATATTTTTAAGATGACGTCGTCGCGTCGGGGAATCCGCTAAGTAAATAAAATAAAACCAGAATACAAAACACAAAAATAATATTGGGAATGATAAAGTATGGATTATACAAAGACCTACCCGTTGTAAACAACGTAAGTAAGTACCGAAACAACCATATCCAACCTTTTAATTATTGTTCAGAGTTAATAATTTAACCTGAAAAATTCGTGAAGTAGACACAACCGACAACGACGTCCGCCCTTATATGTCTGCCCATTCGGAATGCCACATTCTGTCACGCTCCGCCCCGTGCCCACATATCACTCAACGCACGCGGCTCTCAAGCGAACGCCTCATACAGAAGTGGTACAATATCGAAACACTGTAGGAACTTACCTATAGTAGACCTAGTTAGATAGATTGATGTACAAAACTATTATAAGTTCATACGTACAATTTGAAGCTATACACCTATGTATGTAGATATAACTAATTACCCTTCTTCACTTAGCGGTCCCCCGACGCGGCGACGTCATCTTAAAAATATTAATAGGTTATTTTAATGAAGTTAAGAGGCCGAGAGAAAAAAAAATAATTTTTTTCTTTTTGGAGTTTTTGTTTTACTTGTTTTTTGGTTACTTAAAATTTTTAATTTTATTTTTATATCGAGCAGAGTCAGGTGCATCTGCGCATTAGCTTGTCGCTCTAAGTCGGTCAGTAATCATATACCAGTATTTGATTTTCTCTACATTCACTTCTAAGCCTACATCTTTTCTTTCATTATTAGACTCTCCGCTTTTTATTTAGCCGTTTCTTTACTATGTCTCAGTGTGTCGAATTCGAAAACGTAAGCTAGATCAGATGTGATTACGGGTTAATCCCTTTCCATTTTGCTAAAAACATTTCATCATATCCCAGCAACAAATTAAGAGGAAGTGGTGAAAAGGCGTTTCCTTGTTTTAATTCTTCACGTATCTAGATTGTTGGTGGACCTTTCATGAAGTTCCCTTTTTTTTTACTAAAAGCTGTCGTATAGTGAAAATCTGTTCATTCGTCGAGTGGTTCTCCTGAAGCCACTCTGGTAATCTCCTATTATGTATTTCGTTTGCGTATGATGCCTTTCTTTTTAAGAGAATACATATATGAAAGCACCTTGTAACAACTTGATAGCAGCGTTGTAATTGTTGCATTGCTTTCGGTCACCTTTTTTCTTTTCTGTTAATTACTTTCTTGCGTATTTTATTAATACCGATGGTATTAGGTTCACTCTTGCGGCATTGTTATTTTTAAGTCGATAGATGACCTTGTTTACTACCTCGATGGTTGGCAGTTCTACTTGTATTTCTGCTGCAAAAATCACACCGTTTTTCACTGTTGCTTGCTCTCCATGTAAGGTACATAATTGTTTATCAAAATACATACATATATGTTCCAAGGGACCCTTTCGTTGTCAAAAATGAGCTCCCCATTATCGTCGAATATAAATCCTGATCTGATCTGGTATTACTTTCGTACACTGTTGAGCCCTGCATACATAGCGCGTTTTTAGCCGCACATTCTTTCTAAATGTCAGCATGAAAACCATAATCTAACGAAATTACGTTGATTTATTTATTTTTCTAAATATGTATGACTTAAAAGCTTTAAAAGATTTATAATACAAAATCATCTCTCATTGGCCGTATTGAGAACGGTAAAAAAAATAGCACAAATTACTTTGATATTGTTACAGGGTCGTAACATTTGTTTACAAAGATATAAGAGTTTTTTTTTGAGAAAAAAGTATGTTAGAAGGTTATTGCTAGGAACTGTTCAAAAAGTTATGAAAATAAAGTTAAAGTTATCATAGTTAAGTTAAATCATAATCATTTAATACATTTTTTTTAGTTTTTCACGCAACCCTATTTACATATGTTAACTTTGTGTAGTTATTGGCTCGCCAATCAACGCACCCACTTCATGGAAGGTCAGATGATGACTGACCCCATGCAAGATTATGCATACACACGAGACAATAGAGAGAGATTAGTGAGAGCGTTAGCGTACTTACGCATTTATAACTGTGGGACGGAGAGCATGTCAATTCATGCTATCCAGAATGTATTACATGTCTTCCTTATTTAAATTATCAAAATCAATAATTATAGATTTGTACAATAGATTAAAATCTGAAAATCAGTTAATAATTTGAAAAACATAATTTATGCAACTCTGCAATGTATTAACGCAACGCATGTAATTTTAAATCTACAATATACAAACGTAACTTCTGTCCGATTATACACGTTTTCAAACTGCTTTTAGTTCATTTACAGTCCACACTTACATCTATCTACTCGTAGTTAAAGACCTTTTCTTTTATTTCGTAAAAAAAATCTTTTTGCCTACTCCTTTATTTTTTCGAACTGATCTTACTTAAACGATGGCAGAGAAACGACTCAACTCTTTCGCTCCCCGTTTTGCTTTTTCTAGAATGGTTTTTTCCTTGTGGTTCAAATGATATAGAGTATTGATGGGAATGGAATTTCTTGGATTGAATATATTTTAATAAAAGTGGATTTGGTTTGTATTTGGCTAAGTGGTTTACAATGGGATAGGGATTGATTGTGCTGACTATAAGTGGTTTGTGTTCATATTAATGATTGGGGATGGAATATGGGAATTATGCTGAGTGTGGTTTAATGCAAGTGTATTAGCCTTTTGAGGCATTCCTCCTCTTGTTTATACTTAACTTCCTCCTTCTCAAAACCTTTCGTCCCGAAAAGACTTATATTATTACAAATATTTTATCGTTTATTTTGTTTTCAGGTAATGGTTTTGTTGTGGTGGGGTAAAGTCGTATCTATTGGTTGCGAGTATTTATTAACAATTTTCATTTAAAGATTAATATAATAATTAATTTAAAGATAACAATGATCAAAATGACTATTGAATACAGTATGATTTCGTTAACAATGTGTATAATGGCATACTTACTCATTTTTCCCAATTCTTTTATATGATTTATGTTTTCTAAGTGAAGTTGGTCTACATTGATTTTTACATTAGATTTTGTTAGATTCACTTGTAAAATTGATGGTACTAATTGATATCTTTTGATTAGAATTTTTTTGATCCAATATTGATAGAACTGTTGTTTATTAGTATAATATAACTTCCATTTAAATATTTTGACACATTTTCACATTCGTTTGTTATGTATCTAAATATATATTTCGTTTAGATTTTCGATAGTGTTTTTAACCCCCGACGCAAAAAGAGGGGTGTTATAAGTTTGACGTGTCAGTTTGTCTGTGTGTCTGTCTGTGGCATCGTAGCTCTTGAACGAATGGACCGATTTTGATGATTTTTTTTTTGTTTGAAAGCTACCGTGATTTTTAGTTACAATTTATGAAGATCTGTTCAGGCATTTCAAGGTTATTACCACTTTTTGTTGGCTGTGGTAGGGATCTTAGTAGAGTTGGGTAGTTCAGGACATGTATAGGAACTGTGTCCTCAGTCGGAAACATTTCCGATCGTTCCTCAAACTGCACGATAACATGTCCATAGTTCCATTCAACTTAGAAATTCATCAAAAGCGGCGTTCATATTATACAACCCAGCCGAACGTCCGAACGACGCGGTCGTACGACTATGTTGTAATCACATACAAAACGAAAAGAAAGATAAATGCAAACGAACATGTCTTATACTACGTAGTAGACAACCAAAAACAAAATGTGAATGAATATCGTATACATTGATGTAGCGATAAGCCTGAACAGTTTATGCACACTCACACACTGGAACTAGAATAGTAGAAGATTGATCAAACAATAATGCCCGCAATCATACTCAGGCAATTCTTTCCGTGTTTCGTTAACGAATTAGGTATGAAGGATGGGATATGGATCTCTCTTATCATATTAATAGTTCCGATAGTTCCGACAGCTCCGGTAGTTCCGACAGTTCCGATGTAGTTCCGAGGAGATAGTTCCAGGAGCTAGTTCCCGGAACTAGTTCCGACTGGGAAAGGAAACGTTCCATGTTCGTTCCGGGGTTGGAGATCTTAGACACAATAGGCCTGCACACACGGGAGTAATCCAACCGGCTGAAAATTGATTTTATGGGAGAGGGAGCTGAAGTGCGAAGTATGAAACGGAGTAAAATCTTCAACCGCGTATCGAGTGGTTGAAGAGAGAGCAAAACTAATACATACACAACTCTTTACTTTTTGAGTCGGCACGTTTTTTGTCTCGTGTTGCGTCTCAATCGTAATTCGCCCTTCAAGCAGTGAACACTGTATAAACCAAATGGACATTTTAAGTGTGGAGACAAAAGAGGAGACGTCTTTTGCGAAATATCTCTGTCAAATGAAATGTCAGAAAGACGAAAATACTAACACAATGAAACGAGGTTCACATATACATTTTTTTCAGTTGGAGTAGTTCATTCCGTGTACGCTTAGAGCAGAGCATTACACCAGTTTTTAGGCTGATAAAATTACTCCCGTGTGTGCAGGCTCAATGGGTACTTACATTACTTTCAAACATATCTGCGACCTAACATTTGAAACACCCATGTATGCTGGTACTACTGAGCTGGTAGTGGAAAAATAGACACAGTTCCGTCGTAGATTACATTTTTGACACACATGTGTAATATAACGGGAATAAGTCATGTTGAATATGACTCGTGCAGGGACGGGTTAAGAATATCCCTGCAGCGATACCTATCGCTTGTCGTAAAAGGCGACTAAACAAAGGTTAACAAAACTCACATCTAGGCAATTTAGAAAACACCAAGGTGAGCCTAGGGACACATATACCACCATTAAACTGCCCCACAAGTGTGCATGCAAATCAGTGGGTTGACACGACTGGAGATCACCGGTGTTGTAAGAGTAAGATCAATCAAAAAATAAAAAAAAAATAAAAAATCTGGAGCATGCCCGTGTCAAAAAGGAAGGGAAGAATGAAAACGGTCAAACCGTAGCATTATGGAAAAGAACGCTAAAAGGAAAAGCACTACCCCGCCAGGCACTACTAATGGTCGTGATCCTGGGACGAGCAGTAATGCTCGGGTCAGAGCTATAGGATTTCCGGGGGATAGCAAAGTAATGCAACGGCGTAAGCCACATTTAAGAGTCGCGAGTTGGAACGTTGGAAGCATGAGTGGGCGCAGCTATGAGCTTGAAGAAATGATGGTTAGAAGGCGAGTAGACATCCTGTGCGTACAAGAGACGAAATGGCGAAACACCGGTAATCGGGCACGTTTCTTGGACGTTAAAACAAAAGCCTACAAGATGTTTTACTATGGATTGGAACAAGGAAAAAACGGAATCGCCATCATCCTTGCGGCAGAGTTACTTGGCAACGTCTTAACCATTTCAAAGTCCAGTGACCGTTTGATGGCTCTCAAATTGGTGATGCATGGTGAGGTGTGGAACATCGTAAGCGCATATGCCCCTCAAGTAGGATGCGAACAAAAAGAAAAAGATGCATTCTGGCTAGATTTCCACAACCTTGTCAAAATCATCCCAAAGGAAGAGCTTTTGTTTGTTGGGGGAGATTGAAACGGACATGTCGGGAAGACAAGCGAAGACTATGAAGGCTACCACGGAGGGCTGGGATACGGCACCAGGAACTCTTCAGGTGAAGATATCCTAAACATGTGCAAGTCGTACGGTCTTATAGTGCTAAATACCATGTTCGTCAAACAAAGCCGGCACCTGATCACTTATAGCAGCGGCGGAAATGAAACTCAAATAGACTATCATTTGGTATCCAGTTTCATGAAGCCACGAGCTAAAGATTGCAAAGTGATCCTGGGAGACGCGATCGCCCCTCAACACCGTCTCCTCCTGACTGAATTTTTTATGGATGCGAGAAAGAAGTCAAGCAGCAAACGAAGGTGTCTGAGAGAATCAAGTGGTATAAGCTGGATAAAGGAAAAGGCGAAGCTTTTATTACCATCATGGAAGACTACCTCTCTTCCATTATCGATGAGGTCGGTAATGAGGAGTGCAGAGCACAAGACATGTGGGATTCCCTACAACAATCTGGCCTGGAGAAAGCCAAATCACTGCTCGGAACATCTAAAGGCCCCTGCCAACACGCAAAAGAAACCTGGTGGTGGACAGACGAAGCCAAAGCAGTGATACACGAAAAGAAAATGGCTTTCCAAGCTTGGTCAAAGTGCTCTTCTACTAATAGAGAGGAAAAAGCTCGCCGTGAAAAGGTATATAGATGTTGCAAAGGTATCGCGAAGAAAAAATGCGCCGAATTCAAAGCGAAAAGCATGGAAGGCCTCTATCAGGAGTTGGAAGAAATATCGTCTTCCGCGTCTGACAGGAACCAGGCTACCCAGGAGCTTCGACAAAACAATTTGAACAAAGGAGCAAATATCTTTAAGATAGCCGCCAGAGAAGAAGAAATGCTCAGGAGATTCGTTTCCCAAAGTTTATTAACAATGCTGAAAGCCAACTCCTTGTGGAAGACGAAAAAATTCTCCACAGATGGCGACAGTATTGCGAGGAACTTCTGAACGAACAGTTTCCCCGAGTTTACTTTCCAAGAGCCGCCCCGAATCATGCCGAAATACCCGACATCACAGTCGAAGAAGTTCGGTACGCGGTTAAAAACTCCAAGAAAAGAAAAGCTGTTGGGCCGGACGGGATACCCTCTGAGTTCTGGAAAAAGATGGGGGACATCGGGTCTAGATGGCTCATGGTTCTTATCTCTAAACTTATGAGAGGCGACACTATGCCTAATCAATGGAGGGAAAGCTATCTTCTTCCATTGCACAAAGGAAAGGGTGATACGCGAAATTGTGATAACTACCGTTCTGTCAAGCTGATGTCGCACACCATGAAGATCGTTGAACGGGTATTAGATAGCCGACTGCGGAAAATAATACGACTATCTGATGACCAGTGCGGGTTTGTCTCGGGTAAATCAACAACAGATGCAATCCAAAGTATAAGGATCATGATGGAAAAGCATCGTGATTCTTCAAAGGACTTGCATATGGTGTTGGTTGATTTCGAGAAGGCCTTTGACCGGCAACCAAGAGATCTTTTATGGGTAGCGCTAAGACAAAAAGGAGTTCCAGAAACCTACGTGCGAGTAATTATGGACATGTACGAGAGAGCAACGACAAGAATAAGATGCACCGCAGGAGTCACCGAAGAGTTCGCAATCAAAGTCGGTGTACACCAAGGGAGCGTCCTCAGCCCACTGCTTTTTATAGCAGTCCTTGATTGCTTGCTTGAAGGAAAAGTGACGGACCCCAATGTGCACCAGCTATTCTTTGCTGACGATGGGGCCATTATAAGTGATGATCAGACGTCCCTACAACGAGCACTTGATGTGTGGGTGGACATTTTTGAGGGACACGGGTATCGTATTAGTTCAAAGAAGACAGAGTATCTGTGCTGCCCGTTCTCTGACCCTCATCAGCCTATTCCAGACATTTACTTGAATGGAAGAGTGCTTCCCAAGTGTGAAAAGTTTAAATATCTGGGATCTATGATTAATAAAGAAGCAACTTGTGATGACGACATCAAACATCGCGTAAGCGTAGGGTGGATGAAGCGGCGGGAAAACTCCGCCATCTTCTGTGATCGAAAAATGCCCCCTAAGCTGAAAGGAAGGCTCTACACTTCAGTTGTACGTCCGGCGCTCACATACGGTTCACAATGCTGGACAATGCACAAAAAGTATGAGAGCAAATTAACGGCAACTGAGATGAAGATGCTTCGCATGACAGCGGGAGTAACAAAGCGTGACAGAATTAGAAGTTCAAAGATCCGAGGAAGCCTCCACGTAAAAGAAACCATCACAAGAAATATAGAGCGCGACCGACTCAGTTGGTATTGCCATGTTCAAAGGAGAGATCCTTTGAACCCCGTCCAAAAGGCGTTATCAATCAACATTCCAATTTCAACACGCAAAAAAGGCAGGCCGAAAAACAATTGGTGCAAACAAATGCAAAAACACCAGCATTTGATTGGCCTCAGCGATGAAGTAATCCCAAACCGGGAAGCCTGCCGCTACTTTCTGAGGTCAAACCGGCGGACCCCACAAGCGGACCAGTAGGAATGCAGTTAAGTGGGAAGGTTATGGTCCTACACTTCTGACCATAACGACGCCGGGATAAAAAGGAAAAGAAGAAGAAGAAGAAGAAGTCATGTTGAATATGGTAAATTATATATGGGTTTGTATGCGATAGAGTCTTATGAAAAATTTAATTCAAGTAGTTAGGGTAGGTTAGGTTTGTGAAGGGGAGTGTGATGGTTAGACATCACTTCCACTCGGAGGCCAAGAGGCCCATTGTGATTCCCTTCGTTTGTGTATGTACACATAAAATTAACCTGTCCTATCACGTGGTGGCTGAAACCACCCCGTGCTCTTGATGAATCTTAGAAGATCCGATATGTCTGCATTAGCCACGTCCGCAATCTCTGTAAAGAATCTTTGGCCTAGCGACACTAGGCGTCGATTCTGAAGAGCTGGACAGTGGCAAAGCTGATGTTGGATCGTCTCAGTTTCTTCCTCATCGCCGCAGCTCCGGCAGAGATTGCTGGATCCCGAGTCCTATTTCCGGAGCATTGCTCCAATGGGACAGTGTCCTGTGATCACTCTGACGAGCATACGGATCGAGTTTCGGTCCAGTGCCAAGAGCTTCTTTGTTTTGCCGATATTGAGCTCTGGCCATGATCTTGTCATGTGGCTGTCGTTTCTTGTAAGCCAAGACAATATGGCTTCTTTGATGATTATGTCATTTATGATCCGGTATAATGCGCTGATCATTGCGTGGTTGCAATGACGTGTCCGCTTCGCTGATGTCCATTTCAGAACCTTGCCTGGCCAGTTCGTCTGCCCTTTCGTTCCCTGCGATTGAGCTGTGGCCCGGGATCCAACAGAGTTTAACTTTATGGTGTCTGATGGACTTCAGTGAGTCGCGACATTTCTTGACAGCCTTTGATCTCGTTATACGGTATTCTATTGACTTCAGTGCAGCCTGGCTGTCTACGAAGATGGTGATATCAGATGGTGGGATATCGGCTACCTGTAGGTGTTTGGCTGCTTTCTCTATTGCCAGGATTTCAGCTTGAAACACGCTGCACAGATCAGGGAGTCTGAATGATTCCTGTTTGTTGAGGGTATCAGAGTAGAACCCGGCTCCAGTGCCTGTGTCCATTTTCGATCCGTCGGTGAAGAGGGTGATCTCATGGTCGTTGATTACGGCGTTTGATAGCCACTCTTCTCTGTCGGGGAAAAGGATAGGTATACTGAGAGAGAAGTCATTTTGGGGGGGAATATAGTCGGTCGTGGCTGCGAGGCTACTAAAACCATGTTTCCTTCCCAAGTCGTCTATTATCTTAAGTATGGCCGCATGTCCATAGTTGGCTTGCTTCCACAGAGAGGACTCTCTTAGTCTGAGAGTGCTCTTTGCAGCGTAGCCTTTTATGAAGAGATCCAGGGGGAGGAGATGAAGAATCATGTCCAACCCTGCTTGCGGCGTGCTTCTCATGGCTCCCGTTGTACAAACAGCGGCTGACCTTTGTACTTTGTTGAGCATGTCCATATAGCTTTTTGTGCTGCTAGCAGTCCACCAGACTAGGGCCCCATAAGTTAAAATGGGTCTGATGATTGCTGTGTACATCCAATGAATGATGTACGGTTGCAAGCCCCATCTTTTTCCGAAGGTCTTTTTGTATGCATAAAAAGCGTTCAATCCTTTTTTCATCCTTTCCTCCAGGTTCCTTTACCAGGAGAGTTTGGAGTCAAGAATGATGCCTAGATATTTGGCTTCCGCTTTGAGTTTGAGTGGAGTGCCCTCTAACTTTGGGGGAGCAAATATCGGAATTTTCCTTTTCCTGGTGAACAGCACCAGCTCGGTTTTCTGGGGGTTTATTCTCAGACCGTTCTGTCTTGCCCACGAGGAGAGTTCTCTCAGCGCAGATTCCATTAGTTCACTGATAGTTGGTAGAAATTTACATTTTATCAAGATAACCAGGTCATCCGCGTACGCTATGATCTTTGTGTCTTTCTCCATAAAGAATTTGAGGATTTTGTTTGCTGTAAGAAGCCACAGTAGGGGGGGAGAGAACTCCTCCTTGTGGTGTGCCTCTAGTTGTCACCTTCCTTATAGAACTGTGTCCAATGTCTGCATTGATGATTCTGTTCTTCAACATATTCTCAATCCAGTTTACAATGGATTTGTCTACTTTTATGTCCTCAAGAGCTGTTGTTATGGCCTCTGTGTTTACATTGTTGAAGGCCCCCTCTATGTCGAGGAAGGCTGCCATTGTAAACTCTTTTAAGTTCAGTGAGCCCTCAATTTCACGGACAACACTATGCAGAGCACTTTCCACTGATCTGCCTTTGAGGTAGGCGTGTTGAGTGTTGTATAAGTTTCGTGAATTTGTGAGTCCTCTGATGTATAGGTCAAGGAGTCTCTCCAAGGTTTTTAATAGAAATGACGAGAGACTAATTGGCCTATAGTCCTTTGCGGCAGTATGAGATGGTTTACCTGCCTTAGGTATGAAAATTACCTTAATTTCTTTCCACTGTGTTGGGATGTACCCCGTGCACAGGCAATTGGAAAAAATGCTTACGAGAGGGGTACAGTGTGGATCTGTGTTTTTTGAAGCATCGCTGGCAAGATATCGTCCGGGCCCGGAGATTTAAAGGGTTTGAACGAACTTATTGCCCATGATACTTTATCCGCTGTGATAATCTTGTTTATCACTTCTTCGGTTGTGTGAACCGTAGGAATCGTCGTCTCGAAGCCTGGGAAGTGGGTTTCAGTCAGCAGTTCTAGGGATTCCTGACTGGATTCTGTCCAAGAACCATCTGGTTTAAGGATGAATCCCGAGACGCAGGGGTCCTTGGATAGGATCTTCCTGAGCCTTGCGAATAGAGTTCGGGTCCTGGTCCTGAGTTGCTTCAGCTCTGTGGTCCACCAGACTGCGCTGGTCTTCCTGCGAACACGCTGCAAAGGACAGGATTTGTTGAAAGCCGCTTTCAGAATTCTCACAAGATTTTCGACTGAATTCTCAATGTAAGTTGGATCAGGATTAGTGGTGGCTTGTGGCGGTTCTAACCTGTTAGTTAGGTTAGTCTAACCTTCCAGTCCAGTCTGTCTTCTGAGGGTTTCTGAAAGGTTTCGGTTTTTCTTTAATGACGTTAAGGTTGAAGAGTATCCGGTTGTGGTCCGAAAAGGAGCAGTTAGTGGACACTCTCCAATCCTCTACCCGGATGGAGTCGGACTCACTTAGTAAAGTGAGGTCAATTACCTCTTCCCTAACCCGATTGCGAAACGTGGGTGTATTACCTTTGTTGCAAATATTGAGGTTGGTGGAAATAATGAAATCGAAAATGGACTCACCCCTTTTATTGATGTCGCTGCTTCCCCATTGAGTGTGGTATCCGTTGGCGTCGCAGCCTATCAAAAGACACAGTCCGCGTGACTTGGCGTGTCGCACGAGTATTCGGACTGCGTCTGAAGGTGGAACCTCCTCATCGTATGATAAGTATGCGGACGATAGGAGCAAAATTGATTTGTCCTGTTGTTCGTACGTTACCACCGTGAGGTCTCCGTTGCTGTACGTACCTAGAAGAGAAATGTTTAAGTATCTCTTGGCGACTATACAGGTTCGTAGCTTACCTTCGGTATGTGGATAGTATAAATTATACTCCTTAGACCGTAATCCCTGAATTTTGTTCCTAAGGAGCCTGGGTTCTTGGATTAAGGCTGTATCTACATCTTCCTGCAGCATGTACATCATCAAGTCGTCGGTGGCTGCTTTGCAGTGGTGTAAATTAATTTGCACCACTAGCGGCCTCCTTTGACTTGCCGCGTTCATTGGGGAGCCTTACCTTCAGGGTTCCCAGCCCGAACTTGATGTTGCCAGATCTGCTGCGGATGTGGTCGAGTGACTTTTGGTCAATGGTAACCATGAGGTCCTTTCCCACTCCGTTCTTACTCTTGGTTGAACAAATTATTCTCCAGCTGAGAGTGTCAAGCTCTTTATTCTGCTTGTCAATTAGCTTCAAAATGGATTCGTCCTTTTCGGGAACCGGTAGAGGGATCCATATTGAAGCCAACGTGCGAAGCGGAAGCATCGAACGAGGGATAACCTCGAGTTTAGCGTTCTGCCAGATTTCGCCGCAATTGTCGATTGTGCGCTTTAAGAAGTCTAGGGACCTCTGATTGTCACAACCGACAACTTTGACTCCTTTCTGCCAGCCTGCCCCGTCGAAGTTAATCTCATCGCTACAATCCGCGACAAGCATCGCTTCCAATATTTTGGCTTCAACCGTTAGCCAATTGTCGGATGTAATCTTCCCATCCGGGTTGGAACGATCGACAATAGCCACTTGTAGACTCAAGGGAAGATTGAAGCTGGCTGATGTTTTCGCCTTTTTCGCTTCTCTAAGAGTAGTTACTCGTACCTATCGGAATTAGGGCGAGTAATTTAAAAAGAATGAAATAAAAATTAAATTAAAAATGTTAAGTAACCCGCCACAAAAAAAAAAACTCCAAAAAGTAAAAAAAATTTTTTTTTCTCTCGGCCTTTTGACTTCATTAAAAGAACTTATTAATATTTTTAAGATGATGTCGTCGCGTCGGGGACAATAAAATAAAACTAGAATACAAATAAAAAGAATATTGAGAATGATAAAGTATGGATTATACAATACAAAGACCTATCCTTTGTAAACAACGTAAGTAAGTACCGAAACAACCATATCCAATCTTTTAATTAGTGTTCAGTGTTGATAACTAAATCTGAAAAATTCATGAAGTAGACACACCCTGAAGTCTGCCCTTATGTGTCTGCGCATTCGGGATGCCACATTCTGTCACGCTCCGCCCCCGTGCCCACATATCACTCAATGCACGCGGCTCTCAAGCGAATGCCTTATACAGAAGTGGTACAATATCGAAACACTGTAGGAACTTAGTAGACCTAGTCAGATAAATTGATGTACTAAACTATTATAAGTTCATACGTACAATTTGAAACTATAAGTTTTTTCTTTCATTACACTTATGTAGATATAACTAATTACCCTTCTTCACTTAGCGGTCCCCCGGCGACGTCGTAGGTTCTTTTAATGAAGTCAAAAGGCCGAGAGAAAAAGAATTATTTTTTTACTTTTTGGAGTTTTTTTTTGTCCGGGGTTAATTAAAATTTTTAATTTTATTTTTATTTATGTTTACAATGTAATTGCAATTTGCATTTAATCCTTTAATTATTTTCGGTATACATGATTCTTGTGATATTTTTTCTAATTGATAATGTCAGTGATAAGGCTAAATATATTTGTATTTTTATTTTTATAAAAGAATTCGCTTACATTTTCTTCGAGTTGGGTTTGTTTTAGTAACAATGTTTCTAATTTAATATTTTCGTATGACTTATTACTGTTGATACTTGTCATATAGTTCGGTAATATAAGTTTACCGTCGATTTCAATAGAAGGGTTAAAGTATTTCTTATTATTTATTTCTATTTTTCGTTCCTAATTTTAAGATTGTTACAATTATTTCTTATTGTTTCGTTTTTGCAATTTTTGCATATTACTAGACCTTGTGTAATCTATCTATATCTATATATATAATACGCCAGTGAAGACGCTTCTCCTCCTAAACTAAAAGTCGCACAATCAAGTGCGATACACCGTTGGAAAGGTATTTGTCTGAAGTGGTGCACTATGTAATAAAATTTAGCAAAAACTTAATGCTGGAGTGATTTAAACCGGATTTAATTAAATATTCCCTTATGTAGTTTATTTTATATTCCGTCAAATACATGAACCACATTGACCACTAAACCCAATTCCCCAACCGCCAATTGATTGTTGCATTGCATATTTTTAGGAGTTAATCGCCATCTAGATAAATTGAAAAAGGATACATACAGGCACTATCCTATTAGCAATAATATTTGGTGTATCTAGAAAACTGGACCGAAATTGCAAAATATTTTAGTTTTTCCTTGATTTATACACTAAACACTAATTGTATTCTAAATTTCAAGCTTCTATGTCTGCTAGTTTCTTTTATTTCTTTACCAAAAAATGGTTTGACATCACAACTAGCTTCTTCAGAATGAAATATGTTTTCCAAACAATCATTGTACAATCTTTTGAGGTTTTTCTCAAAATTATCTTTTACGAAGGTGTCGTATATGTTATTATTTTCATCGTGTAATATTTCTTGAATGTTAGTATATGTATAGGTGGTTATTTTCTTTGTCTGGGACTGGTTCAATAAGAACTTTCGATAGGGTTCGTTCTGAATATTGAGGAATTTATAATATAATAAAAATATTTTGATTTTGAAATGTTATAGCTACTTTAATATTTGTATAGTTGTCTAGGTCATGGATTAACTCTAGTTCTGTGGACGTAAGGATATCGCTAGGGATAATTCTTAATTTGGCTGAAAAAATTATGTGTCCGATGTTATCAATGTGAGTCTGTAGTGAAGTTATATCGTTATTGATTTGGTAGATATGTATGTTTTAAGAATGTAATTTCGTCTTCTACATATAGTATTAAGTCTACTTTCTACCGAATTCTTAAATTTGTTTAAGTAATCTTCTACTGTTGCTTGTTGTGTGTTAATGTGGTTAGTGATATTTTGGATTTGTGAAGAAATAATATCGCTGATCAGTGATAGTTTATTCGTTTTGTCTGTTAATGTTCGTTGGTTCTTTATTAAGTTGTCAATAGCGTTTGTTACTTGTAACTCGTCGTCGCTGTCCATAGTACCGGCAATGTATTGTATTTTAGACCTTTGCCTTCATATTTACTAAGCCTCGTTTTTGTTTATGTTTTGGAATTAAGTTTTCTAATTTCGTTTTAAGCGAAAGGAAGTTATTATTTATGGAATTTAGAAGGATATTTGAACTAGTATGTGAAGTATGTAAGATATTAATATTTTCCTTTATAATCTTTATAGATTGTTCGTATTCTGTCGTGTTAATTAAATGGATAATCTTTGTGTTGTACTTAATTAATTTTGTCGTTCCCAGTTTTATAAGGACGTAACCGTGGTTGTAGGTAGTGTCTTGTATACTTAGTTCATTTCCTCCGATTGATATCATAGAGATTATGAGTAGAAGTATTCTTAGGAACGATGTCATCTGTAATAAAAATGTATTTTAGTATGTGGGTTTATAGAGTTTGATGTTTCTTTGTAGTTTTGATGTGTGTCCTATAGTAGACGTTTTGGTTTTTTGTGTCTTTTAAATGATTTTCACCAATTTGCCTATATTTTGAGTGATTTTTACCTCCTCAGACTTTCTGATATAGTTTAATCTCTACGGTCCCTTGGTTATTTATTTCATCATACTTAAGTAACCTAATATGTTCATTTATAGTGTTGTGGAGTCTCTCCACGTCGGAGTTAGAAGTATGATTACTATTAGAGGTATAATGTATTTGAATGTTTGAATCTATTAGGAATTGTTTTAGAGGTATTGCTTTAAATCCTAACTCGTTGTCGACTACTATGTTATTTATGGTGCCGAACTGTCTTATATACATTAATAAGAGAGTGCTCTTTTCAATTCTAACCAATTTCTATTTGAAATTTTGATTGCGCATGCGTGCTTTGAAAATTTATCTATGAAGGTAAGGAATAGCGATTTTTCGAGACTATAAAAAACGTCAATATGAATAGTTTCTCGGGGTTTCAAAGGGGTTTCGGTTAATTTGAAAAGTGGTTTTGGGGGATTTCTGACGTATTTCTCAGAATTACATACGTGGCAATTATTAATGAATTTAATAATAGGATCTTTTAGGTTTGGGCTAAAGTAGTCTAATGTTAATTCTTTAAAAACTTCATTTATTCCTCTATGATTGTTTTTAAGATGCTCTTTTTCTATCAGCGAGGCTAATCCTTCTTCATATGATATGTCTTTTAACAACTTAAGGCATCTGATGATTTTAAATTTGCCGTTATTTATAAAGTATCTACTGAAGACATCTTTGATTGTTTTAAAGAATTCTTCGTCTTCTACGAGGATTGCATTTAGTGTATTGGGATTAAAATGTGTTTTTAGGAGAGTTATGGTGGTTTGTACATCTAATCTTTTTGCGCATATTGTTGTGCGATTTTTGTTAAAAATCTTTATCTTTTTTATTCTGATCGAACCTGAATGAGATTTTTGAATAATGATCTGCGTTTTAAAGACATTTATGCAGGACTTACTGACTGGAATAGTTTCATTCTCAATCAAGTATATTTCAGAATTTGTTAAGCGAATTTGGTATCAGAATTTTATATTTTATTTCGTAATCGAACTCTGATAATTTGAGTCTCCAGCGAACTAATCTTGAGTTTGGCTTTTTAACGGAGAAAAGCCATGTTAGTGGTTTGTGATTAGTTTCAATAATAAACTTTCGACCGAAAAGATATGGGCGATAATATTTAGTTGCCCATACTATAGTCAATAATTCTTTTTCGATTGTGCTATAGTTGATTTCGTGTGTATTTAATGTACGACTTGCGTAGCACAACGGGTGATTGTCTTGGGAGAGGATTGCTCCTAGGGCGTATTGACTGGCGTCTGTAGTTAAGACGAAGGTTTTGTTAAAATTCGGATAGGCTAGCCTACGATCGTTCATTAGAAGGGTTTTCAGAGTGTTAAAAGATCGTACATACTCAGAGTCTTTAGTATTAATTTTGGTATCCTTCTTTAGGTAACTTGTCATAGGCTTCGCAATTTTTGAATAATCCTGGATAAATTTACGGTAATATCCCGTCGGGCCTAGGAATTGTTTGATTTGCTTAGCTGTTTTTGGTATTTGATAATTTTTAATACATTCTATTTTCCTCGGATTCGGTTTTATGCCGTCCGGTTTGACAATATGGCCAAGGAATTCCGTTTCTTTCTTAAGAAATTCGGATTTGTCCAATTGTGCCTTCAAATTCACTTCGGCGAGTCTTTTAAAGATTTTTGTGAGTGAATCTAAGTGCTCTTGCAATGAAGTAGAAAACACAATAATGTCATCCATGTAAACTAGGCAGATAACATTAATGTATTCTTTCATTACGTTGTTCATAAGACGTTGGAACGTTGCCGGCTGTCATCAGTCCAAACGGCATGCGAAGAAATTCGTAATGTCCATTTTCTACACTGAAAGCCGTCTTATGAATGTCATTCTCATGAATTTCGATTTGGTGAAATCCCTTAGCCAAGTCTAGGGTGGTGAAATATTGACACCTTCCCAACTTATCAAGGAACTCATCTATGCTATTTGTCAATGGTTACCTCATTTAGTTTACGGTAATCCACTACGAGTCTCCATTTTGTTTTACCACTCGCATCGGCCTTCCTTGGAATTGGATCGTTCCAAGGTGCGGAGTAAGGGGAATTACTGTTTCTTATAATTTTGATTCTCAGCATTTAGAGTTAAAATTGATTTGCTTATTGTTATTTGTTACTGATTTGATAACTAGGTAGTTGTATCTTTCGTTCCTAGTCAATAGAATTGAAATTGAAGGGTTGTAAGTTTAAAGGGTCAAAGTGCCAACAAATCAAAAGTCCATATTTTTAGGAAAATACAATCTATGTGCCAAGCCTAATAATATCCAAATGGATTCAAGTGTCTTTTTCTTTTAAAATTGTACCCACACACAAATAAAGTTGTGGTAGGGTCTAGGTGCCAAAGAAGTTTCGCTCAAAAGGGTCTGTGCCTGTGTGCGTTCAGGGCGAATTAGCGGGTGGTGGTGGCTGTTGCATGGGCTTATGTTTGTTAACAGTTAGTTGATTAAATTACACGGTACGAAATGGACGCTACATCATCGAGTGATCAAAACATTCAGAGAAAACGTAACCCAGAAAATTTCTTTTTATTATGTATTTTTTCGTATATCTCTTAATAATAAAATTGGCACTTAGACCCTTTAGACTTACAACCCTTCAATTATGTATAAAATTATTTCGTTCTTGACTGACACTGAAGGTGTTGCAAGATTCAGGGCTTCTGCAATATTGTATGAGAGAGTTTCCATTCTTTATTAAAGATGTGTAAATTTATTATACTTTCTCTTGCCCAGTGTATAGAGTTTGTTATTTGGTCTATTTCTTCTTTCATCAATAAGAGTTTGTTAAATACTAATTGATCTAAATTACCGTCTTCTTCGTTAAGTCTTTTTATAATTTCATGGTATGATTGGGTTAGTTTGTAAACATTGTTAATAAGGTCTCTGTTGATTAGTATTAGTTTGTTGTTGTTTTTTATCAGGTCGTTTTGTGTTAGTAGTAGACTATCTAGGTTATATGCGTCTGCAGATCTTGCTAGCCATTTCCAGGCGGATCCTAACCAATTAATTGCTCGTTTAGAACGGTTTGGTTGAAGCTCGTGCAGCTGTTTTTCTATTTTGTTCTTTAGGTAATTTACTTGGTTTTTAAGAGGGAAGGAATCATTAATTCTTGAATTTACTAGTGGCATGGTAAGATGGATGTCTTTGTAGTCTGTTATGTTGATAATGTGGATAACTCGGAAAGTTTCGTTTCTGATTTTTGCTGATCCTATCTTAATTGTAATTAGTGGGTTCGTATAATCGTAGATTTGTACAGTGGCGTATGCCTATTAAACCGTTAGACTGAAATGAGAAGCATTCAGTTATTTTTGATATTGTTTTTGTGAATTCTTTTTCCTAAAATTGTTGTGACCGTCACCATATGATTATCTCTAACTATTTCTTCAGTGTATTTTTGTTTAAGTTTACCTTTTCGTTCGGGTGCCTTGACATAAATTATGTCACCTGATCGATCGTTTTTCGGACTTCTACGATTTTTATTTACTAACCCGCTGCTGTGGGCTTGTTCTCGTGATTTCCTTAGTTGATCTAATTTTTCTAAGAGTTTCTTACCGTAAACTATAGTAGCCGGTGTTTCTTTCATAGTGGAGTGTATTGTATTGTTATACCTATCAGTTACTGTAATTGCTAGTTCTTTAATCGACAAATCATGAAAGTCTTCATCTGTCATCTGAAAGTCAACTCTGTCCATTACTAATAGTTTACTAATAGAAGAAATGAATTAATTCGAATATCTTGTCTTAGAGGTGAATGGAGGATTTATTTTCAATAGGCAATATTTTAGCAAATTTGGAGAATTTGTCGATTGAGGCTAAAAACAGTTGTGCGTCTAATTCTTTGATATCTATGTGTACTATCTCTATTGGATATTGGGGTATTGGTATTTCTTGAAGCTCAGTTTGTATTGGTTACAGGTTATCTTTTACAGATACTACATTTTCCTATGATATTTTTTATTTTCGCAGTCATATTTGGGAAATAGTATTGTTGTATGATTTTTTCTTCATTTTCTTTGAAATTTCTGTGTGCTTTCCTATGTTCTTCCAAAGTGATTTCTAGGATTTGTTCTTCATCAATAAGATCTGTGACTTGAGTTTGAGTTATTCTTACTTTTGAATTTTTACCGAAGTGATTTTTGTAAACTTCTTGTATCAGTTGTATTATGTGTTCTAGGGCTTTCAATCCATTTATGATATCAGGGCGCATTTCGTCCTTTAATATTCGGCTTATATTTTCGTTATTAAAACTATTTCTGATTATTGTTTTTCTATGATACCCAGGGTGTGGTAGTCCGTATATTCTCTCGTCTTCGGGTACTTCGATGAGAATTACATGATTTTTAAAAACGTTAATGGGAGCCTCTGTGCTATAAATATAGTCGGTTTCGTCTTTTTCTGCACTATGCTGGGTCATCGTAAATGGGTTGCATTCGCTTATGTTCATTCTGGATAGTGCGTCTGCGAAAAAATTGGTTTTCCCTGGTTTATAAACTAACTCATAATTATATTCTTCCAACCTTGCTTTCCATCGTTTCATTTTTGCATTATTGTTTTTATTGCTTAAAGTAAAAGTCAGTGGTTGGTGGTCTGTTAGTATTTTAATTTTCTTTGCACCGTAAAGGTAATTATGTAAGTTTTCCAAAGCCCAAACTATCGCTAACATTTCTTTCTCATTAGTAGCGTAGTTTTGTTCTGTGGAATTTAAACTTCTCGATATGTAGGTTATTGGTCTGTCTTTGCCTATCTCTCCTTGAGACAATATGGCACCGATTGCGTAGTTCGATACATCTGTGGTTAATATGAAGGGTTTTTCGAGGTCTGGAAATATTAGTACATCTGTAGATGTGAGATATTGTTTCAATTGATTGAAAGCTTTGGTTTGCTCTTCGTTGAATTTTATTTGAACCCTTTTCGATCTTTGTTTGCTTATACGAGCATTTTCTCCTCCTGTTAATTGAGTAAGGGGTTTAGCTATTTTCGCTAAATCTTTAATGAATCTCCTATAGTATGACGTTAAGCCTAAGAACGATTTCAGTTCTTTTAAAATTCGGGGTGCTTGGGTCTTGGTTATTGCTTGGATTTTCTTTGGGTCGGCCTTGATTCCGTTACGTGAGATTAGAAAGCTTAGAAACTCTATTTCTGTTCTTATAAATTCGGTTTTATCGAGATTAACTCTTAAGTTCGATCTTAACAGTCTCGACAATACCGTTTTTATATCTTCGTAGTGTTTTTCTAATGTTTTACTGAATATGATAATATCGTCTATGTGAACATAGCATATCTTTCCGATAATATCTCTTAGGACGTCATCGATCATCCTTTGGAAAATTGCAGGGGCGTTTTTCAGTCCAAAAGGTAGTCTAAGAAACTCGAATTTTCCGTTAAGAGTGGAGCAAGCGGTTTTTTCTATGTACTGCTCTTTCATCAATATTTGATGGAATCCAGATTTCAGATCTATCTTTGTGAAATATTTGGCTTGACCTTAGTTTGCTAGGGTGCCAGAAATATCGGGTATTGGATATGTATTTGATATAGTTATGGCATCGAGTTTCCTATAGTCAATAACTATCCTGTATTTTTTCTCTCCTGAAGCATTTAATTTTTTGGGGACTACCCAAATGAGGGCATTGAAAGGGGACTTCGATGGTCTAATGACGTTATCCGTTAGTAATTGATTTATTTGTTTGTTTACTTCGTCTCTCATGTGAACTGGGTATGGATATGATTTTGAATAGATTGTGCTGTCTGTGGAAGTTTTTATTTCTGCTCTTACATTGGTTGCAGCTCTAAGCTTGTCATCTGCTTGACTAAATTCTAATTCCTGTATAATTTTATTTAAATAAACTTGTTGGTCTTTTTCGAGATGATCGTTTCTTGCATTTAGTAAGTTTACATCTACTGATTCTCTCATTTCAAAGCGAATTGAAATTCCTGGATAGATGGTTAACGTGGAGTTTCCTCTATCGATAACAGCTTGAAGTTCTCTTAGTGTATCGTCATCTATTATTCCGTCGAAGGATGTTAGATTTATTTATTTTTACCTTGCCTCCTACTGAATTTACGACAAAAGGCTTAGTAGGTTGGTTTGGGAGAGGATACAAGCTCGGGTTTTATAAAATTTTTGTTGGCACCTGTGTCAATGAGAAAGCTGAGAGTTTTTCCGTTTGGAGCGTGATACTTTATGTAGGGTGTAGCACTAACCCGGTTATCAAAAAATTTAATTCTTGTTCTGGTTTATCTAGGTTCTCTATTTGTTCGGGATCCTCATACATTTCTTCTTCGTAGACTTGGGTAAGGTTCATTGCCTGATTATTATCGAAATCAAAATCTGTTTCCGTATGGAACAGTCTCTGTTGTTTTGGTTGTGGTGCTAGGAAGCTATTTCCCTGCGGTGGTTCTGCTCGTTTAAACATTTGCGAATGTTTTTGATATTGTGGGGGATGTTGTGCTGTGCTTGTTGTTGGAAAGAGGGTGTTATATTTGGCCTGTTTATATAATTTACATGCCTAGTTCTAATACTAGAATCTACTTCCATGGGAATTGGCCTATTGTAGGTTGGTCTTTGGAACGGAGGTTGTTGGACAAATGGTTTTTGGTGAGCGGAATACCTTCTTTGTGTTGTATATATGTACATAGTTGGTTTCTCTCTTGCTGTGTTAGTTGAGGGGGGTAATGTGTTTGGTTTCTTCTAGGAAGTAATGGTGGTAAGCTCAGGGAATTGTGAGGTGTAATTATTGGATTGGTGTGTGGTCTACTTATAAAGTTAGTTGCTCTATAATTCATGTTTTGTAACTCTAGGCATGTTGAATAGGATCCGTGCAGGGGCGGGTTAAGAATATCCCTGCAGCGATACCTCTCGCTTGTCGTAAAAGACGACTAAAACAAAGGTAAACAAAAATCACATCTAGGCAATTTAGAAAACACCAAGGTGAGCCTAGGGACACATATACCACCATTAAACTGCCCCACAAGTGTACATTCAAATCAGTGGGTTGACACGACTGGAGATCACCGGTGTTGTAAGAGTAAGATCAAACAAAAAATCTGGAGCATGCCCGTGTCACAAAAAAACAAAGGCAGGTCGAAAAACAATTGGTGCAAACAAATGCAAAAACACTAGCATTTGAATGGCCTCAGCGATGAAGTAATCCCAAACCGGGAAGCCTGCCGCTACTTTCTGAGGTCAAACCGGCGGACTCCACAAGCGGACCAGTAGGAATGCAGTTAAGTGGGAAGGTTATGGTCCTACACTTCTGACCATAACAACGCCGGGAAAAGGAAAAGAAGAAGAAGAAGGCATGTTGAATAGGCTTCGGGCAATGACTTGGGATTTTTTACGGCAATGAGCTTTGAGAGTTCACCTTTTAGTCATCGAATAAAAGTATCGAGAGCTCTATTTCTATGTCCTTCGATCATGCAAGCAGCAGTTTCTTTACTGTAGCATTCCGTTTGGACTTTATTAATGATGAGGGTCAGGTGGTGATTTATTTCACCAAAGTTGGTATAACGAATAAAGTTGATTTCGAGTGTTCGTATATCTCTTTTGTCCGCGTAATGTAGGGAAACACACCTTTTTATCGACAGGCAGTCGTTGTCAGGGATGTTGTATGCGACAAGTGCAATATCTGCTTCAACCGTGATTTTCTGGCGTATTGATCGAATAATTGCTCTATAAAGTGGTTTTCTTTTAATTATCTTATAATCGTCGAGAACGTTTTCGACAGATTTGATCCACGAGGCATAGGTCGTAGGATTTCCGTTGAAAGAACGGATTTCCTTGACAGGGTCGGGTAATTTGTTCTGGGCTTGAAGGCCGAGTTCGGTTGTTGGTTTTACCAAAGGCGGTTCGTCTTCGGACAAAGTCTCGGTAATTTTAAGTGTGTTACTTACAAATATTTGTAAATCTTTAATTGCACGGGCTCATTAAAGAACCTTTAAGGTTTGAAATCTCGGGCTGTTAGGCATTGATTGTTTGCTGTATTGTTATCATTTTAGTAATTTATTTTGGCTTGGGTTATTTTTCAATAATCTTATTATTACGATTTTTGCAATTATTTCTTTATTTAGCTTTTTCCTTAAAAATTGTCCGATACGATTTTGTAAAGATCTTATAACTAGTTCAAATTAAATATAATAGTTTTCCTATTTATTTCTTTATTTGGCTTTGTTTTCTTTTCTTATTTAAATTTTTTTGTTCGATATGGTTTGGTTTTTTACCTTTTTATTTTCAATACTTTGTCAATTCTTAATTTCTAAAGCTTACAATAGAATGATGGAGTTGGCTATGTCCTTAGTGTTCGATGTATTTTTCCTCCTTTTTTATTTTTTATATTATAGATTACACTATGTATGTATTTGGTTTTGGACAGATTGCTCTGTGGGTTTTTTACAGTTTCACTGTTGGTTTTTTGACAGATTGCTCTGTGGGTTTTTTACAGTTTGCGGGTTAGGGACCCATATATTTATGGCGGAGGATGCTCCAATGCTAATCCTCTTTGAAGTCCAGCGTTACGATTTCTGGGTCCTATTAGGTTACACTCACTTCGCCACTTTTATTTTTTGCACAATAAAGGGTGTAACGTGACTGCAATTTTATTTGCATGATTGCGTCGCGCACTACACAATTTTACCTTGTGTGACTATGTGTGAACATTGATACCTTGAGCTATATGTGAACACTCTTATTTAGTAGCGTCGCGCATTGAGTATCACTTTTTACTTGTCACTTGTGCTGTCCAGGTCCCTGCTCGGGTGCCAGTTAAAGACTTTTTCCATTATTTTGTAATAAAAATCTTTTTGTAGCAGTTTGCCTACTCTTTTATTTTTTAAGAACTGATCTTACTTAAACTATGGCACGCATAAACTAAACAACTATTTCGCTCCGCGTTTTGCTTTTCGTAGTGTAAACGTGGAGAAATCAAAGTCAAACAACACTTCCTTTTTTTTCTGCTCTTTATTTCATATGGGCAACTAATGTGCGTGCGCTCTCGTCGGCTGCTGGATATCTACTCACTACTTCTTACCGTACACTCGGCCATCCTCAATTGATCGTGCCCTCACGATCTGGGTCGTCCTGGTCTTCTTGTACGGGGTCATCTTTGTCCTCTTCATCGGTGTCGGAGACCGACGTATCATCTTCGGAATTCACTACTCCGTCCTCCGGCAGCTTACACCAGGGTTTAAGCTGTTCCGAACTCATTACCGTTTGGAATCTTCTTTGGGTTCGCTGCATACCTGAGATGTCCTCGACTACATACCGGTCGGCGGGCAGCACTCGGCTTACGATGTATGGTCCCCGATAGAGCGGTTCTAACTTCCGAGATTCACCTGTGGCGGTTGCCTCCTGCTCGACCAACACGAGGTCATCCACCTCGAACTTGAATGGCTTGCGGTGTCGTAGATCGTACCGTCGTTTCTGAACGGTCTGATTCCTCTCAATATTTTGTAAGGCTGACGCTCTCCTTCGTGTCATCTCCTCTGGGTCAACTACTTCCGACCTTCCCAGCTCCAGCAGCAACTTGTTTTCTTGGATGTTCCTCGGCGTATATGTGAACAACAACTCATGTGGGCTCGCTTTCGTAGTGGCGTTCCTAGCGGTATTCATCGTCCATTGAATGGTCCTCAAATCACTTGCCCAATCCTTTCCTGCAGATTGTGCACACTTCAGTGCAGCCAGAATCGTCCGGTTACATCGTTCCACCTGGCCATTCGCTCTGGGTGTCCTCACCGCGGTCTTAACGTGCTGTATAACATTGTCCACACAGTACTGCTCAAAGGCCTTCGAGGTAAAAGCTGTCCCGCGGTCAGTGATGAATCGTCTCGGTACGCCAAAGTATCCTGATATCTCATTCATTACATTGAGCACCCCTTTCCTGTTAGCGGTCTTTACGGCTCGAAGTATTACATACTTTGTAAAGCTGTCCACGATCGCTAGTACGTATCTTGTTCCGCCTCTTCCTCTAGTGAATGGTCCGAGATGGTCGAGGTGCACCGTATCAAATGGTAAGGGAACACGTTCCGCGCTATGAAGCTCTCCTTCAGTCTTTCCGCCCTTCCTTTTAGCGAACGCGCACTCTACACAGCCTTTGATATACTCGCGCGTGAAGCTCCGTACCCTTGGGAACCAAAACGTTTCTCGTACTCGGGTTAATGTCTTTTCCTCGGCTAAGTGTCCGGCGTCATCGTGACAAAGCTTTAGGATACGCCAACGTATTGAGTGTGGCACAACCCACTTCGTAACTCCCCCATCAAGTCGAAACAGCCGTAGCCCCTTTAGTTGGTATTTCTTCTGTAGCTGCCTTTTCTTCGCCGTTGATTCGGTCGACTTCATTTCCTTTATTATTGTCCGGAGCTTGGGGTCCTGCCACTGCATCGTCGCCAGCCAGTCGTCATTTGTGATGTGTAGATTGAACACAAATAAAGACGCTTCTTCCACCTTCCTTTCCTCCTCCACCGGTAGCCGACTGAGTGCGTCCACATGTGCTGCTTTTCGGCCTGGTTGATGTACAGTCTCAAAGGTAAACTCTTGTAATCTCAGCCACCATCTTCCCACTCGTGGTATTATCTTGGGTTTATTCTTCGTTGCGATGATCGCTTCACAATCCGTAACCACCTTAAACTCCTTTCCTAGCAGATACACTCGGAACCGTTCGAGGCTGTCCACGATCGCTAACACTTCCAGTTCGTAAGAATGGTATTTTTTTCATCTTCTGTTAGCTTGCGGCTATAAAACATGTGGCAACCATATACAAAACGAAAAAAAAAAAAAAAACATTGTTGTAGCATGAGTATGTATTTGTTACCTTCCGCACATGTGTACTTCTTAACGTATATATCTTAACTTATAAACAGAACCGGACGCAATGTTGGGTCTTCTTTTGTTCGTTGAAGCAGGATTCCTCCTAGCCCAACTGCCGACGCATCGGTGTGCACCTCGTGTTCGCAATCGGGATCATATATCGCCAGTACCGGGGGATTGGTTAGGATCCACTTTAGTTGTTGAAACGCCTCTTCTTGAGTTGATCACAGACCAGTGAAGTGGAAGGTAGTGTTTCGGCTTTCGGTTTCGGTTTCGGTTTCGGCTTGTTTACGATATAAACAAAACAATAAAAAGGTATAAGTGCGCATTTAGGCGAAATATTCGCGGAACCCCAATTAGCCCGGTGGTTAAGTGCCCGACCCGCAGTCGGAAGGTCGCCGGTTCGGATCCCAAGTCGGGAGGAAAGTTTTTTTGTGTGTGTTTTCTGTTTCTTTCTGCTGCTTCTCAATTAGTTGGAAGTAGCAGGAGGAGGATGTCGGGAGAGGGCGGGGGAAAACCCGTACGTCGTACGGAGTCGGAATCGGGTGATTTATCATCCGATTTCGCAACACCGACCGTCGTCATGAAGAGGCGCAGAAGGGCCAACAAGAAGCCCGATCTAACTAAGCGCCCCTCCCTCACTGCTTCGACTGAAAAGCTGCAGGTCGAAGCGAGGAAAGGGGCGCCATCACCAACACCATCAACGTCGAAAGCAGCTGGACTACAACAACCAAAACCAGCGATCCCCGTGGAAGCGGATACTGCCTACCTTTCCTATGGTGGGGAAGGCCGCTACACGGGGGACAATAACCCCTTTTATATTCGGCTACGGAGGAAGAGCGTAGCGAATTGGAAGAGAAAGAGCGTATCCTACGTGCCCAGCTGCAGGCCGTAGTAGATAAGCTGAAGCAGATAAAGAAGAGGGATTTAGAACAGGCAACAGCCGCCCCACAGCAAAAGCAGCAACAACAACAGCAGCCGCAGAAAAAGCAGCAGCAACAACAACAGCCACAGCAGCAACAACGACAGCCGCAACAGCAGTAGCAGAAACAGCAGCCGCAACAGCAGCAGCAACAACAACAGCCGCAGCAGCAGAAGCAGCAGCAACGTCCTAAAAAGGAGAAAGTGCCACCCATCTTCACCTATACCACGGCCCTACGAGAGACCATCGATCTCTGTAAGTATGCTATTGGTGTAGGCAATTTTGAAATCAAATGTTTAGGCCAAAAACGCTATGCTGTTCGGTGCAAGACACTGGAGCAGCATAAGCGTATAAAAAGCTTATTAAAGGAGTCCACAACGGAGTTTTTCTCCTTCACGCCGAAGGCCGAGAGGTTGCGGACAATGCTCCTTAAAGGCGTGGAGTCGATTGCAGACCCCGAGGAAATGCTCTCAGAGCTCAAAGAGTTCGAGAGTGACGACCTCAAATTCGTGGGGGTTAAGCCATTCACTACGGTGAGCTCCCGACGGGAGAAGCGAGTTATTCCCTTCTTCTTGGTACAGCTCACACCCAGCAGCAAGCTGGAGAGGTTAAGGACTATCACCACCTTAGCGTCCCAGACTGTCACATGGGAAACATTAAAGAGGAGCGGAAACATTTTGCAATGTATCCGCTGCCAAAGGTTCGGGCACGCCGCGTCGAACTGCGAAATGCAGCCTCGATGCGTTAAGTGTGCAAAGAACCACAAGAACGAGGAATGCGACCTTGGGAAAGACAAGGTGGCGGATAGAGAGCAGCTCGAGTGTGTCTTGTGTAGGAACCGAGGGCACCCTGCAAACTATCGGGGATGTCCTAAGTTCCAGGACATCAAGAAAGAAAACCTGGCCCGTAAGCAGAAGGTCGAGGAGAAGCGTCCCTCGGGTCGCTTCCAAACACCAGCCGTCACATCCCAATTGACCTACGCCCAAATGGCGGCAGGTTCGGGAAAGACGGTACAAAAGCCCATGACTGTTCCTAAAGCCCCAGTGCCTGTCTCTAAGGCACCGGTGGCCGAGGTGGATGTCTGTTCAATCTTGCTCGCAATCCAAGGGCAGATTGGGCAGCTCCAGCAACAGATCCTGGAGACGGCGACCCGAGTAGATAGTATCTACTCGCTTCTGCCGGGCCTAGCGCACCTAAGGTCGTGATGGGTACGCTGGTAGAGAGGCCCTTGAAGATCCTGTCGGTGAATGTAAATTCACTGATAAGGATCGAGCGACGAGCCGTACTTTTTAACCTGTTGCAGGACGAAAGCCCCGATGTACTCTTGGTTAGCGAAACAAAGCTAAACCAGAAGCACAAAATCCGGCACAGTTCTTATAGAATAATTAGAAGGGACCGACCCAACGCTACTCAAGGCGGAGGAGTTGCGATCTTCATTAAAAATAATCTTAAACATAAAGTCATATATAGCGGTGAAGTGCGGAGGTTCCAGGTGCTAGAGGCCTGTATTGTGTGCATTCCTCTCCGAAACGGAAAGAGAATGTACATTGTATCAGCCTATGCACCTGAAGCACCTCAACCCAATATTTTTATCGCAGAACTCGAGACACTCTTTCGATCTCTGCGCTTGAACTTGGTAGAAAACTTCTACATTCTGGCCGGCGATTTAAATGCCAAACATAGTGATTGGGGAAATAACATTCCCAACACTAGGGGGAGCCTACTAAGCCATTGGTGGGTTCTTCACAACATTGAATATAGAGTCAAGTTGCTCGCAACGGATAGTCCGTCGTATCCTAGGAGCGGCTCCTATCTGGATCTAATGCTGATAGACTCTCGACTGAGACTGACAGCCCTATGATTACAGTAGGGTGTGCTGGCCGCGCTTTGCCAATTCCCTGACGAGAGCGCTCACTTCGAGCGCCTCCTTTCCACCGCCTAATAGGATCCTGTCAAACTACGAGATTGACAGGTATCTCAAACAAATGGACGATGTCATTAAACAAACAATGAACAGTACGATACCACGCCAAAGACAGCACGATACCACAAACGTATACCGAAACGCGACAATCGACGCACTGCACAGACAAAAAAGTAGACTCCTGACAAGACTCAAACTCTTGTACAGGCGGTTTACCGACAGACAAAACTCGGAGGTCAGGACACTGAAGTCACTGATTAAAAATATCCAACAGTTAATCAAGGAAAATTACAGAATATCTGTAAGTTCTGTAAAATCCAACAGCGCGAGTATGTTCCCGCAAATAAATAAAATATTTCGGAGAAACAATCAGAATGACATTCAGGATCTAAAGCTTCCGAGAACGTCAGACAATGAACGCTTGCTACGAACAGTTAGCATCGATCCGGAGAGCGCCATCCTGGATGACGACTTCTTCGTGATCGAGGATCCTCAGGAGAAGGTGGCGACAGTGGGAGCTGTCTTCCAGGAAGTGTACAAGGTGAATGATAGTATTCGCCCGAACCACGACCTGGAAGATAGAGCCCTGCTTCATCACTTCTATCTTCGAAATGATATCGATCATTGGCGATCAGAGAACCTTGGTTTTACAGGGTTCAATGAAGATTTCGTGGCAAACAATGTCATCGTTAATACCCTGTTCATATCGACGGAGGATCTTCAGATGATCTTCGAGTCATTGAGGAAGAAAAAATCCGCGGGAGTCGACGGTATATCCAATGTTGTGCTTAGGCACCTTTCGCCAGTGGCTGTAGAGAGGTACACCATCCTGTTCAACAATGCACTGAATAATGCATATTATCCAGTGCACTGGAAGACAGCGGTAGTGCAACCAATTCCCAAGAGGGGTAAAGACACATCTAACCCGGAAAATCTCCGGTCAATAAGTCTCCTTCCGAGTATCAGCAAGGTTTTCGAGAAGGTGATCCATAGGGCCCTGTCTAAATGGGTTGAGGACAATAAAATCATCCCGGATAACCAATTCGGTTTCAGAGCGGGGCATGACACTATTCATGCCGCGTCGAAGCTTGTGTCGGATGTTCAATGGAATAAATGCAAGAACCAATGCACGGGTGCCTGTCTGATTGACTTGGAAAAAGCCTTCGATACCGTATGGTTAGAAGGTCTTTATTACAAGCTCAGTCGGCTGGGCATAAGTAAACCACTGCTATATATGATTTTTGACATGTTAACAGGTAGAAAGTTCGTAGTGAAAATTGCCAACGTGACTTCTACCCAAACATTTGAAATCAAAAATGGACTGCAACAGGGTACGGTAAATTGGCCGATCCTTTTCAGCATTTACCTAAGCGATCTGCTAGTTTCTCCTCACCATTCAATAGCGTACGCAGACGACCTAATCGCGTACAGATCAGGTCCAACGATCGACGTCATTGTTACTCTTCTGCAGCGGGACTTCGAAAAAATTCAGCAGTATTGTGATGACTGGAAGTTGAAAATCAACTTCCAGAAATCAGAATCTATATTGTTCAGAACGCCTTTGTCTAGGGCCTCTCGGGACACTAGAAAAAACTGGCGCAGGTTCTTAATTTTAGGACCGGACGGGCGTCCACTGGCGAAACAAAATGTGGTCAGATATCTTGGGATCGTGCTGGATCAGTATCTATATTTTGACAAACATGTAAGGGCCCGGGGCGCTTTCGCTCTGACAAGATGGCTGTTTCATAGCAGCCAACTTGATTCTAGGGTGAAGGTAATCTGCTACATGGCCTTAATCAGGCCCATGGTTGCCTATGGATGTCCCGTCTGGTTCAATGTGAGAGCCAGCTTAATGGAAAGGATTCGGGTGTTTGAGAGACAATGTCTCAGGACGTGTCTGGGGCTACATAGGACACCCGAATCTGAGTACATGAAATTTTACCCGAACGAGGTCCTATACAATAAGGCCAGGATTGTACGGATAGATAATTTTTTGATCAAACTGATTCGAAGCCACGTTGCGAGAGCAATGACTTCGGTCAATAGCCTGATCTTCGGGGCTTACTACCCCAACGATTTATATCACGAGAGAGTGCGCCTTAATGGCTTTGTGCCGCCAGAAGCATTCCTCTATTTAGATAGATGTGGGCTGATCCAGGATAGATTGGCGATACCGCTAATCTTCCACGTGGGTCGCAATTCCGTGGAACGGCGATTCCTCTACGAACCCGATGTCGCGCTCCGTGAGCCCGAGCGCCTCAGGTTCTGTAGATCGGTCTCACGCCGGGATCGAGGAGACGTAGTCCGACAGCATCAACGCTTTTGGTGGCTGGAGAGAGCTACGTCAGTGGACACTTTGAGAGCTTCAGCCTCTTCAAGGCATCGCCTGCCTAACACCAATGGCAGGCTTACATAGGCTAAGGTAGGGTAGGTAGTAGTAGGGTATATATATTGTATATAAAACAAAAAAAAAAAAACAAAAAAAAAAAGATATATATATTAAATATATATATTATGTATATAATTTATATATATATATTTTAGTTAAGGTAGAATAAGTTAGGTTTAGTTACATTAAGGTAGGCTTAAGTTTTATATATAATACAAATGATCATATGCTAAGTTTTTAATAAAAAAAACATTTTTCTCAGCTTAAGCTAGATATAGTAATGTTAGTGGTAAGTTGATATAGTAGTCGAAAGACATAGATTTAAGCTGTTACGTCTATTTTAGAGTGTCCGCCTAGGGCCAGTAAGATATCTAGATTGTTAAGATAGTTAAGCTAGTTTTTAAGCATTTTTGTCTAGGGTAAGATAGATCTAAGAAGTTAAGAATAAAAATGAGTTAAAAACTAAAAAAAAAAAAAAAAAACGCCTCTTCTTGTGGAGCGGCCCATACGAATTCTCGGTCCATTTTCAATAAATCGGTCAGCGGTATCGCAACTTGGGCATAGTCCCGGACAAACTTCCGAAAAAATCCAGTAAGCCCTAGGAATCGGCGAACATCATGGACGTTTTGGGGTTTCGGAAACTCTGTGATCGCGATCGTCTCCCGGCAACTCGGCTTCAGTCCCATTTGGCTTATATCGTATCCCAGGAACTCAATTCTCGATTTGAAAAAGGCGTATTTCTGAACATTTAATGTAAGTCCAAGCTCTTGGAGTACACTCAGGAATCTTCCCAGCTTCTCCAGTCCCTCTTGCACTGTTTTGCTGGCAATGATGGTGTCGTCGAGGTAAACAGCTACATCGTTCTTTGGCAGTCGTGCTTTCACGGCGTTCATACATGCCTGGAATTGCGCAGGCGCGTTTACGAGTCCAAAGGGCATTCTGTTGAACTCAAAGCATCCCTCGTCTGTTGTAAATGCGGTGTATTTTTTGATCTTCTCGCTCATGCGGATTTGATGATAACCCGAGGACAAGTCCAATACTGTGAAGTAAAAAATTCCACTCAATGACGTCAATACTTTGTCTATTACCGGCATCGGGAACTTCCGCTTTTTGGTAATCTTGTTGAGAGCCCGGAAGTCGATGCAGAATCTGTCCGTGCCGTCTTTTTTTTTTGTTAGCACAATCGGAGAGCAATAGTCCGAAGAAGAAGGTCGAATGACCCCCAGCTTGAGTAATTCCTGCACTTTCCTTTGGACGATATCTCGTTTAGCGAATGGGAGCCTGTGTGGTTGCACACAAACTGGTTGAGAAGATGACAGCTCAATTTCACATTCGCCTAACTTCGATTCCCCTAACTCCTCGGCATCCATAGCGAAACAGTCGCGGTAGCTACTGATGATGTCTTGCAAATCCTGGTTCTCCTTATCACTGAGGGTTTCAACATCCAGTTCCGCCACATCCAGCTTTCTTTTCCCATCAGTTCGGACGTCCGCCTTCACTCCAAGTACTTGTTGCGTTGTGTTTTGGACAGTATCGATGATCGTTAACTTCTTGAAAGATTTTTCGACCTTGACTTGCGGTTGGTCCAGTAGCTTTCGTCCAATGATCATCTGATACGGCTGGCTCTCATCTGGAACCACTAAAATCTCGCACCACGCCGTCAGTTGATCTACGGACACTTCGGCGTATATGCGTCCTATTGTAGTGCACCCTCCACCTCCAAAACCATTAAGAACCGTCTCAAAGGGAGTGTACTTCAGGTTTCCATCCTCCGCGTCCGATCTGCGCAATGTGACGCAGTCACTCCCGAGATCAATAAAAGCCATCACTTCACGTCCGTTCACCTTGGCTGCCTTCATATATTCCGTCCCCTCGGTCCTCACCAGCATTTGACGCGGATTTGCCGCACTTCTTCCCACACCAGTACTTGGTCCTCCATTTGCTGGTTGTGTTTGCCTTACCGGACATTCTCTTTTCAAGTATCCTACTTGTTGGCACTGATAACACCGCACCTCCCCTCTGGTCCTTGCAACTTGTCCAGTCCCGGATCTTTCCATTTCACGTTGCGTGGGCTTCTCCCCTGACCGTCGATTTCGGGTCCTCAGTCCGACTATCCAGCTATCCAGCGGACCCTCTCCAAAATGTCGTCAACGGATACTGGTTTGACCGCTCGAGTTATATGTATTTAAAAGACGAGCTTTGTAAAAACGTTATAATTTATTTGTTCTAAATTTCGGAACATTCAGCAAGGGATCGTGAACTTGTCGTTCCTAAGAACATCCACAACAGACTGCCTTTTTATTCTCTTAAACTATTGCTTAAATATACAAAAAGATACAGGAAGTGACCCTCCGATATTTTATGATGGAAAATTCCCAATATCCTTTTTGTCCTTTCCGGTCGTAAATTTTATCGTAATGAGGGCATACTTTAAAACAACTTATGGTAGATACTCGGTCCACTCTGGACCGGAACTATCCTTATTGGTTGGTTAGGGGGCGACGGGAATAGAGGTAGCCGCCGTAACTCCTCCCCCCTTAGAATGGAGCGAAGGCCGCAATGAAGTCGTTGGGGCTGAAGCGAAGGATTGAAGTGTTGGGGTTAAAGTTGAAGTGACGTGGAGTTTTTTTTCTTGGTGATCATGATGATGATTACAATGATGATTATGATGATGGTGAATGTGGTGGTAGTTGGTGCGGCTATACAGTGTAAGACTTCAGTTTTGATGCCCACGTTGGTAAGATTGACATCCGTCTGGAAACCGCATTCCTTCAGCTTCTCTAGACTAAGGACTTCCTTGGTATAGGTTGGTTTAATGATGCTGTTTGGTGGTGGTGGGATGTGTATTTCGTCCCAGTAGGTGTTTGGGTCGTTTTCATATGTGATGCCGTTGATCTGCACTTTGCAATTTCGGAAGTGTAGCAAAGCTGTATCCTGTATTGTACCGGTTTTCGGGCTGCAAGAGGAGAAAACAAAAAAGGACTTGTGGTGCATTAGTGAAAAGTATGTAATTAGGTTGAAGCTGAGTTATCGACTCGATTTTGCCCACATTGTCGAATCCACAATGAGCGACTTGGTTCTCCAACAGTCTCCCTAGGCATCTGGATTTTGGCATTTTCTCGACCAGTTCGGGTTGCATACAAACGTAGGTCTCTCCAGTTTTGGGGCAAGCTGTATTAAAGTGTTGTGCATATTGATCATTGTATGCAATAAATGGTTTTGTTATTATGAGTTTTGTCTCGTTATTATCGTATCATATCGTAAGTCGATATTAAACTTAATTCGGTTAAGGTATTGATTTTTAGTCAGTATGTCTTGTTCTCTCTTTATTTTGTTGCTGTATTCTGTTGAAAGGTATTTAAAGTGTTAGTTATTTTCCCTATATTGGTTTCATAATCGTCCAGGTTAATAATATGATCCGGTTCCTAGCCGGAGCAGAAGTACGTCGCGGTTTTTTTTTTTTTTTTTTTTTTTTTTTTTGGATATTGTGAACTTTTATTAGTTGGAAGGAAATGAGTGGTATGCTAAAAGTGTAGGAAGGGAGAAGTTAGTGTTAAAGTTAAATTGGAAAGTTAATTAGCTATAGTGAGGAAGAGAAGAACGGGTATTCTTTGTTTTCTTTTCGACTTATGCTATTTTTTTTTTTTTTTTTTTTTTTATTATTAGAATCGTGCTAACCATATTCCCTGGTTACACGTTCATTAAGTATTATTTGGATCATGTTAACATATGCCTTGGTTACATGTCCATTTCGAGTAATGTTAACCATATGCAATGGTCACATATTCTCGAGGTAGTGATTGTTCACAATCACACCATGTTTTTATTTTAAATTATTATTATTATTATTATTATTATTATTATTTTTCTGTTTACTGTTTTTGTACATGTTCATATTTTTTTTTTTGTTTTTTTTTTTTTTTTTTTTTTTTTTATTAGAATCGTGCTAACCATATTCCCTGGTTACACGTTCATTAAGTATTATTTGGATCATGTTAACATATGCCTTGGTTACATGTCCATTTCGAGTAATGTTAACCATATGCAATGGTCACATATTCTCGAGGTAGTGATTGTTCACAATCACACCATGTTTTTATTTTAAATTATTATTATTATTATTATTATTATTTTTCTGTTTCCTGTTTTTGTACATGTTCATATTTTTTTTTTGTTTTTTTTTTTTTTTTGTTTTTTTTGTTTTTTTTTTTTTTTTTTATTAGAATCGTGCTAACCATATTCCCTGGTTACACGTTCATTAAGTATTATTTGGATCATGTTAACCATATGCCTTGGTTACATGTCCATTTCGAGTAATGTTAACCATATGCAATGGTCACATATTCTCGAGGTAGTGATTGTTCACAATCACACCATGTTTTTATTTTAAATTATTATTATTATTGTTATTATCATTTTTATGATAATCATATCGATTGGCTACGATCACGCTATGCTCTGATCATGCCATTTGTTTTAAGGATAAAAAAAAAAGTTTTTTTTTTTTTTTTTTTTTTTTTGTATGATTTCCGTTTTTGTAATTATTAATATTTTGTTCGATTGAATACTTATATGTAGGTATGTATTTGGTAAAATATGTTTTCTTGAGATGCCACAATCACGCTATGCTCTGATTGTGTGTATTTTAAATATTTTAAATATAGATATAGATAGATATACTGTATGTAGATAAGAATAGAAAGTGAATTTGATAGTTAGGTTGTGTAAGTTAGTGGGCGAGGGTGTTAGTGGGTGTTAGTAATTTTCTTTCTAATTTTGCTTTTATGAAGCTTTTTGTTGTTTCGCGTAATTATTGTAAATTTGTTATTTTCTTTTACTATTTGTTTTGAAAACCTAGGTGTCAATTTATTGCGCCTAGCTTCTCTTCGAAATACTGTATCGTCAACCTTTATCTCCTCCGGCTCTTCCCTGTGCTTATTCAGATTTTCGATCCTTCGTGTGGTGATGGCTTTGACTTCTTCTTGTATTTTCGGGTAAAGGTTGTCTAGGAATTGGTTAAGTTTATTCAAATATTCGTGTTCGTTGGAGGGATTAAGTGTTTTGGAAAATTTGAACGGCCTACCGAAGAATAGTTCATATGGGGTGTGCTTTGTGATAGAGTGTATGGCATTATTATATGTTATGAAGGTTTCTGCTAACGTTTCTTCATGGTCTGTTGCTAATTTATCTTCTTTTTTCTTTGAGAATATGATTCTATATATTTCGGTTAGGGTTGAGTGCAGTCTTTCTACAGTCGAATTGCTCGACGTTTGTTGGTAGGATGTGAAGTGCAAGGTAATTCCATGCTGTTTGCAGAAATCTTGAAATATATTTGCAACGAACTCTGATCCTTGGTCACACACTATCTTCTTCGGGATGCCGTATAGGCTTACGTACTGTTTTATGTGTTTGATGATAGTAATGCTACTTCGGCAGCTGAGCGTGAAACCATAAGCAAACCTGGAGAATTTGTCGATGATTGTAAGGATCTGGTTGTTATTTATGCTGTAGATGTCTATATGTAGGATTTCTTGGGGTTTAAGGGGAATTTCAGGTTGAATGTATTTAATTTTGGGGGGGTTTCGGTCGTACTTGAGTTGCTTACACTGCTCGCAATAATTTATGGTCTTAGTAATCTTATCCTTCATATTAGGAAAATAATACTCTCGTTTAAGATGAAGATAAGATTCGTTAATGCCCCTGTGGTTTGATCGTTCATGATAGTCTCTAATGATTTGTTCTTGGTCATCTGGTTGTCTGAATAAGAACTGGAAGAGGAGGAATCAAAGGTTTCGTTCAACTCGCTTTCTTCTGCTAAAGGATGTAGTCTCTTATATAGTCGTCTTAAATTATAAGGCAGAAATGATTTCGTCTCTTTTGCCTTTTTATCTTTTGTCATTTAAACTCTAATTTTACACGTATATATATGGCACTAGGACACTAGGCAAATCTTATGTTCGGGTTTGTATTGTAATTATGTATTACGTAATGATCAATATTTAACACTATTATACAACTTACATGCACCCAAAAACTAGGAGGATCATGTTGTCTTCTTGTCGATTCCTGCTGATTTCTGATGATTTCTGATGTTTCCACTGATATTTTCTTTTCCATGCACTGTTTTGTTAGTATTCACTTTAATTTATTAATTCGTTTCTTTCTTCACTGCTTTTTCATTGTTGGTGTTTGATCACTTTATATATATGTATATATAAAAAACTATTTTTTTTTTTTTTTTTTTTAGTTTTTCTTCACTGTATTGATTTTCTGATTTTCTTTATTGATCACTTCTGTTTTTTCTTTATTTTGTTGGACACGATTTGTATGTATATGGTTCGGCGGTGATAAAGGGTAGAAACCCACGGTTTAAGAATTCACAATTTATTCACTACTTTAATTAAAAAAGAAACCGTCACCGATCCTACCGACTGCGCCAGTTATATGTATTTAAAAGACGAGCTTTGTAAAAACGTTATAATTTATTTGTTCTAAATTTCGGAACATTCAGCAAGGGATCGTGAACTTGTCGTTCCTAAGAACATCCACAACAGACTGCCTTTTTATTCTCTTAAACTATTGTTTAAATATACAAAAAGATACAGGATAACAGGATATCTCCGATATTTTATGATGGAAAATTCCCAATATCCTTTTTGTCCTTTCCGGTCGTAAATTTTATTATAATAGGAAAGTACCGGCTAAGGATTAGGGAAATCCAGATAAAACCTAATGAGGGCATACTTTAAAACAACTTATGGTAGATACTCGGTCCACTCTGGACCGGAACTATCCTTATTGGTTGGTTAGGGGGCGACGGGAATAGAGGTAGCCGCCGTAACTCTCGCAATGCCTCTGCACATTCCGCATCCGCGATCCCTTGAGTGATGTATCTGACAAGCGTACTTTCTTGAACTTTTTTTTTTCTGTCCGCAACGGCAAAACCAGTGACTCCGCACTAGAAACCTAAAAACTACCCTTTTTTTTTTTTTTTTTTTTTTTTTTTTTTTTTTTTTTTTTTTTTTTTTTTTTTTTTTTCACCAACGTAGAACTAGAGCTGCTTTATCCCACTTCTGTGTAAACGTGGAGAAATCAAAGTCAAACAACACTTCCTTTTTTTTCTGCTCTTTATTTCATATGGGCAACTAATGTGCGTGCGCTCTCGTCGGCTGCTGGATATCTACTCACTACTTTTTACCGTACAATAGAATGTCTTTTTCCTTGGGAGATTGATCGTGCTGACTATAAGCACAGAATAAATAGTATACTTTTTATTCTGTGCTATAAGTGAGTTGTGTTTATATTAATGATTGGGGACAGAATATGGGAATTATGGTTTAATGCAAGTTGATTGTCCTTTTGAGGCATTCCTCTTTGTGTTTATTCTTAACTATCTATTGTATATAGATTTCTTCAAACTTTTTAAACTGTACAATATTCCTCCTCAATGTTTGGTTTGTGTAATTATTTCGTACAAATACCATATTTGTATCTCCTTCATGAGCACTTTTTACTGTGTGGTGTGGGACTTTATTTTGGAGTAAGTTTGTTTTGCTTTACTAAATTCTTTAATTACACTTTGTCACCTATTTTTATTTCTGAACTACACGCTTTTCCTTTCCTTTTGTCGTATTCTTTTCCTTTCGTCTTTATCTCTAACATCCGAATCAGTTATTTTTTTTCTACTTATTTAAGCCCGGGTACTTTGTCTCTGTTTAATCTAAAACTCTTCATCTAAGCTTTAGTGGAATTACTATGTTATTTCCTCTAAGTAATATGTTTTCATATAAGTTTGATGATGGCGTTTGTGAATGTTTGATTTACCCGCCCTGTAAATGTTCTTATACTTATACATATGATTATTAGCGCAGTACCCATTTTGGGTGGAGTTCCGAAAAGTACTCACCTCCGATTTTCTTCAAATTTTTTGTACGTATCGTCTAATAAGTCAGAAGTGAAAATCCTTAGCAGTTTTTACTGCAAATTGCTAGAAAGGACTAAAAGGATGTGCCAAATTTGAATATCCTGTAGAGAATAAATTCAAATATCTTTAAAATTACGAAACGTATATATATAAATGATGACGCAAATTGAAGCAACAATCGAGCACTTTTATCTAAAAATGAAAACATTGTAATCCACCTACAAATATTAAAGATATAAAAAAAAAATTAAAAATGTTCCCATATTTTCAAGAAAAAATATTTTTATTCTTAAAAATTGTATTATGAAGGTATCTCTTTTTTACCGAACTATAAAACTACATTCTAAGACCTTTCCAACGATACCAAACATGTTATATCTTTTGTTCTATATTTCTTAATACGAACAATTTATTTCTTTAGAAGTGACATTTATCAAAGTATAGTATAGGCTAAAAGGAGGAAAAGTGATTTGCTCCCCACCATTAATACATATGTATGTACGTCGGCGTTTTATAAAAAAATCGCAGTGAAATATGTACGAGTACATGTAAAATTTAAGTATGTGTTAGAGGCCATTCTGAGCATTTTGGTAGATGTATATTTATAGAAATCGTAAGCGATATTCCCTTTTGAATTTTTCGAGTAATTATTTACGTATACTTTGCATATACCCAAATTGCACTTACTCCAAATCCAACAGCGTCTTCCAGCAGGGGGGTTGCAGGGGGCAGCATGCCCCCCCTATACATACTCGAACTTCACTTTTCATGCATACTGAACTTACAAATTTTCTATATACTTGTACAATGTTATTTAAAATATTTAAATAATTAAAAGTTAATTATCCGTGCAGGGACGGGTTAAGAATATCCCTACAGCGATACCTCTCGCTTGTCGTAAAAGGCGACTAAAACAAAGGTAAAAAAAATCACATCTAGGCAATTTAGAAAACACCAAGGTGAGCCTAGGGACACATATACCACCATTAAACTGCCCCACAAGTGTACATGCAAATCAGTGGGTTAACACGACTGGAGATCACCGGTGTTGTAAGAGTAAGATCAAACAAAAAAAATCTGGAGCATGCCCGTGTCACAAAAAAAAAAAAGGCAGGCCGAAAAACAATTGGTGCAAACAAATGCAAAAACACCAGCATTTGATTGGCCTCAGCGATGAAGTAATCCCAAACCGGAAAGCCTGCCGCTACTTTCTGAGGTCAAACCGGCGGACCCTACAAGCGGACCAGTAGGATTGCGGTTAAGTGGGAAGGTTATGGTCCTACACTTCTGACCATAACAACGCCGGAAAAAGGAAAAGAAGAAGAAGAAGAAGAAGAAATAATTAAAAGTTAATTTTGTCTTTTTTGATATTATCTTTTTTAATTAAACTTTAGCTCCAGGCGCCTGCCTGACAGTTGTTGACATACCCTTAGCGGAGCGACGAAGTTGCGTGAGCGGCTAAACCGTGCGGGAAAAAGGGTTAAAATCCTGTTAGCGAGCGAAGCGAGCCACCCACCCCATACTTTAAATACACCAGACTTTCTTACAGGCGCCTGCCTGACAGTTTCGAGTTACAAAAAAAAGAAAATTTTACATTTCCTCAAGAAAAAAATATTATATTTATGTTTCTTAGGCCACTTCAAGCCAGAAAAAAAAATGTTGCTCAGTGCGCATAATGGAAACCCGCCCAAGTTTTCTTCTATGGATTCTAACAATACCCATGACTATGATACCATTTTGTATAGCTGAAAAAACGTAGATATTTTCACGGGACATCTGCAATATAACTGCCATATATTTTTTTTTGAAAATATACCTGAGAGAAAAAAAACTGTACAAATTTATTCCTTTTTTCAACTATCAGCAATCTATTGGCCCAGTTTGTTCAGTTGCCGACATTTTTGGTGATGATAATTATAAAACAACTTATCTACTACACAAAACCTGTACGAGTATAAAAGTAAATTAGATGCGTTAATAATAAAAACAAAATTATATTAGAAAAAAAAAAATCGGCAAATTTTATAAAAAAAGCCTACAAGTCCAATATCTTGAAAACGGTTAGGTTTGGCATATGGTGCTTCATAGTCAAATCAGTCTACAATGATGCAAATTATAACAGTATCTAGGTCGACTTAGCCGCTAACCCTGTTATTTGTGGATGCAAATGTGACTTACAGTAGCTAATCCGATAGTATAAAAATGCCACGTGTAAGAACATAAATGGCTTGTATTATATGTTACACTGCAGTAAGTTTTACATATTTGGTATCGTTAGAAAGGTCAAAGTATCAAGTTTTATAGGAGATTGGAAAAATTACGATTAATACTGGTTTTATTTTAGAAAAAAAAATGCTTTCTTAAAAATATGTATCATTTTTTTCGACATTATTTATAACTTCAAAAGTTGTTAATGGATTGTAACTATTTGTATCTCAGTTGAAAGCCTTTAACTGTAGCTTTAATTTGAGGTATCGCTTATTTACGTAGGCTTTACCGTATAGAAGACATTTTAGTTCCTTTTTTTTAGGATTTTCAAATTTTAAATATCCTTTTAGTCCTTTCTGGTAGTTTGCGGTGAAAACCGTTTTGGATTTTTACTTTATGTGTGTTTGTCTATGCAGACAAACAATTTCAGAAAAATCGGAGGTGAGTACTTTTCGGAACTTTATCCCTCATTTTTCTATGCGGGCACAAGGTTTTGAGTCCAAAAATGATTTCAGACGGTTTATGATCCGTTATCAAATCAAACTCTTTGCCGTTAACTGTTGAAATACTATATAGCTCAAACTAATGCAAGTGCTTCCTTTTCTGTTTGACTGTATCTTCGTTCGTATTCCGTCAATGTCTTATTGCCATAAGCAATGATTCTTGGACCTTTTGAGCTAATTTGAAGCAAAACTGTCCCTAGTCCAACGGGGCTTGCATCTGCAATAAACTGTGTTCGGTCTTCGACATTATAATACCCTAATGATTGTACATATAAGTAGTAGGGCTATGCCGGTTCTAGACCAGGAAATGAGTCAGAAATGAGTCATCACCGTTCAAGGTCGTTTTTTTGACTTCAAGGCCGCTTTGACTTCAAGGCCGTTTTGACTTCAAGGTCGTTTTGACTTGAAGGTCGTGCGCATGTGTGTGCATGTGTGTGTGTGTGACTTGGGTGGGGGTGTTTCAAAGACCTTTTTTATTTTGCTTGCTACTCTGACAGGAAGGCCGTCCATGTGTTGGGGGGGGGGGATTACTAATTTGATGTGTGTTGCTATATGATTTCAAGGTCAGTCATAAGTAGTATTGAGCTTAAAAGTCGTTTTTCGGTTTACTCCAAGGCCATTTGACTTCAAGGCTGTTTTGACTTCAAAGCTGTTTGACTTCAAGGCCGTTTTGACTTCAAGGTTTTCTGTTTTTTGTTTATTGTTTGTTCAAGACCGAAAAAAAATTATTTTTGATTTCCCCCCATTCATTTATCCATGACCCATAAAGTAAATATGTATGTACATACATATGTATGTGAACTAGGAAGCAATGTGTTACCATTGAGTGTCTTCATAATACCGATTTTACAGAATTTGTTTACTTGGTTCGTGCAGTCATTTGGTTCACCCAAGTGCGTAGCTTGCATAAATGACCACTCGACGTTCAAGCACAAAAGATCGGTTCGATTGGTTATGACCTCGCGCATGTGGTCGTTTGGTTCGCTTAAGTGCGTTGCTTGCATAAATGACCTTAGCCGGGGGATGTTCGTTATACATCGAACATTAGAAAATGCTTATTCGGGATTATAGAGTCGATCGCTTGTGCAGTGTGTTTATATGTTTATGCTATGATTTATATGAGGTTTTTTTTAGTTTTAGATGGGATTGCTGTGTTCTAGACATGCGGTAAAGTGTCATCTGACAGGAAGGCCGTTCATGTGTCGCTTCATCGTCGGTTGAGGGGATTACTAATTTGGTGTGTGTTGCTACATATGTGATTTCAAGGTCGTTTTTGACTTCAAGATGACTTCAAGGCCGTTTGACTTCATGGTCGTTTGACTTGAAGGTCGTTCAAGGTCGTTTGACTTGAGGGTCGTTTGACTTGAAGGTAGTTCAAGGTCGTTTGAACTGCGTCTGACTAATCTGGTGTGTGTTGATACGAACAAAACAAATCTGTGTACGGGGTCATTGACACTTGTTACAATTCCTAAATCATTTAAGCTGTTCTAATCAGAATATCTAATTATAGAAATCAGTGTATTCTAAAAATAATCCTTGCTTTAATATAAAGCGGAACCTGAAAATAAAAATGAAAACAGATTTTTTTATTTTTTTTGTTTTTTTTTATTGTTCAAGACCGAATTATGATATAATTTACAGCATATGTTAAGGCGCGAGTCCGTTATCTTTTAGCCAATATTTATATATATATATATATGTAAATATTTAATATACAACAATAAATATAAATGAAAGTTGCTTTTCTACATTTCTGTGTTTATAAAATTCCTTAAAATTACAGCATTTCTCAGCGCACAAAATTGATGATGGTGTTGGAGCTGGTGGTGACAGCGTGTAGTTGTTTGAAACATCTTATTTAAAGATTTCAAATTATCGCATCCGAGATTATTTAAATCAATTGCAGTCTTTTGAAGAAACTGTTCAACCCATGTCTTTTTTTCGGCTCCCTTGACGTAAACGTCACAATTTTTTAGATTTTCTTGTAGAAACTTTTTGACACTTTTAAAAGATACAGATCCATCGTCCCATGCTAAACCATGATAATTTTTCGTCAACCAATTTGCTTGTTTTTGGTATTTCATAAATAAATTTCTGAACTCATACGGCTGCTTAATTAAAAAAATTTGAAACTCCCAAGAATTAAAAGTAATAGCCAGCTCCTTTATAATGAACACATTATTATTTCCCTTAAATCCTTGAAAGTCTAAAGTGATTACTGCTTTTCCAGCCATGTCTATGTGAAGGTATGTATGTTACTGATAGAGTGATTGCTCTTCAATTGATAGAATTTATAGAGTTTCTTATTTTAAATAATTCTCTTGATTTCACCAGTAAGTGGAGTATATTTTATTATTCGATCATGTATGAGTACACAATATGCAACTGTATTAGTTGGAAGATTTTTAGATGTCTTGAATTCAATTCTTATGTTAATGGGTCCGGCTTTGATTGCCTCATTCTGATGTGATACATCAAAAACAATAATGGGGGCATTTCTCTTGAATTCATCACGTGTAAGAAGAGGTTTTGGATTTACCAAGTAATAGCCTTGTTGAAATTTTGCATACATTTCATATAAAACGCCATAACGATCACAATCAAATTTAAGATTAAGGTCATCATATGTATGTCTCTGAGTTGAGATGTACTTTAGCATCCGTTACATCGCAATGTTATTATTACTTTTTTTTTTAATTAATTAATTAATGTTTATTATAATTAAACTTGCCCTCAATTGTAACGCTAATAATATAAAGCGAGGCGTTTCATTTTGTTGTGAAAGCTTAACATTCCACAAGTGATGCATTCCCTGAGTTAGAGTTGGGTTGAAATGACAATCCCAACTACGAAATGCTAATGTTATGGGCGTTTCACTTTTGATTGTTTTGAAAATATTCAGTTTCGAAGTATCAGCCAATTGTATATGAGGAACTTTCCAGGTGATATTGTTTATATTTAGCTGTACTTTTTCTTTTAAATCTGTTGAATATACAACATTTTGATTAGTCTTTGAACGTAATAAAATCAACTCATGTTTAGAGTTTACAATAATTCGATTATAGTCTTCGGCAAAACCCATTAACGATTTAAGGGGTAGACAAAAATTAAAATGTCCGTTTGTTAAATCGATATCATCAGATTTAGACCATCCGGCATTTTTTAACATCAGACTCTCATCCTTATTGAGAGAAGCATAGTTTTTTAGTGTTGTAGTTACGCCTAAATGTCGTGTTCGATCAATTTCGAATCCATTAATTTCATAACGAATTTCATCGAATAAATATGCTGCGCAATTGTTTTTCAATTTAATATTCGATGAAACTGCCCCATTATCTAGAGTAGCAAATCCCTCAATATTAATATAGCTTTCGCTAGGTAATATGAAAATATCTTGGTTCTGAATAGATATACGAATTTCATCACTACTTTTAAACGCTTGCAAATATGGTATGTAACTATGAAATTCCTTTCTTATAATGCTTTCGTCAGAAATTGGATGTTGTACGATGTTTAGTATTTCACTCATATTTTGTTTTTTGATTTTTTTTTTTTTAATTGTAAACTTATTGATTTAAGGTATTGTTTATTAGCTACCGATATTGGTACTAATCTCTCATGTGGTGTTTTAAGTCCTTTTTGTTTGACTGTTAGTAAAGTTGTGACTGGTGATGTCAGTCCTGAGATATTTTTATTGTAAATAATCATTGATCCAACGGTTTTAAATGGAGTCTGAGCGTTACTCTTTCACCACGAAAATTGATTAGGTTGCCGTTTAGATCAACAATTCGAATTGCAATCGTGCTTATTTGTTGAGTGCTGATGGGGAAATAAATAACATTTGTTGGGCTCTCATCAATTTTATACCCTGGACTGACACTCAATGAAAATTCATGGATTGTATGTGCTGGCGAATTGTTAATATATGATCCAGTTACAATATTACATTCCACACGTAAAACGTCAACTTTTGTAATATTTATTTGTTGATCTGATGTATGTTTTTGATTTGCCTCCAATATTCTTTCACTGAACCCCAGTAGTGATCCAATCGATCGTTCTTTATTAAAATAAATTTTGTCCGTACTGTTTATTTCTGTCTGAAGCGTATTATAGTTTGCCTCAATTACAAGTTTTCCATTCGAATTCTTTTCTTTATATTTTCCCTGTAAGTATTCGACAATATCATCGAACTCATATGAACCGACTGGAATTTCAAAAACCAAATCGTTTATGTGAAATAAATTATTATCTATATCGACATTTGGTACAGAGTTATATGTATGAAAATCGATCAATCCGCACACATAATTCTTATTTAAATTAATTGGTGGAAAGTAATCCGCAGTAAGAAGAGATGAGTTCCCGCTTAATGTGAGAGCTATTGACATGATGAAAGTCAACAATGAAATGAAACTAATTATGTGTTAGAAAATTATTTTTATTGATTGATTAAATTTCATTACAAGACATCACGTTTATTAATCCAGGAGTTATGCTGGTGCGAAAATCCTAACCACTTTACAAAAACTCTGTTTCCTTTGACTTTTAAAACCTTTTCTACAAGATAAACGTCTAGATATCTAGTTTTTTGTAGTTCGCGTTCATAAAATGCACCTTTTATTGATTTACCGTCATAGTCTTTAAGAATATATGTATGTAACCGGATTTGTATTTTGTACGGTTTTGATTTGAAAGATCTCTGTCGACCAATTGGGGGTGTATCCCTTTTCAAAAGTATGTTTATATTTACTTATTCGTACATTATTGCCAACATGGAATTTGGGCTCATTGAATATTTTCAAATGATTGTAAACAGTTTTCAATAAAGATTTTTCCTTAGAAGAATTAACTGGCGCCATTTTAATTGTTCTATGTATTTTGTTGTTATAATTATCAATTAAGGTTTTGTATATGTCAACCCATCGATATGATCCCCGCTAGCTGAACTCTTTCCACATCATTCCCTTTAAAGTTCTATTAAATCGTTCAACTATTGATGCCTTTAGTACACTTTGTGTTGAATAATGCCTTATGTCATATTTTAGAGTTAAATTTTTAAATTCATTGTTAAAGAATTCCCTGCCATCATCAGTTTGTAAATTTTTTGGTTTTCGCCCCAACTTGAATATACCTTTCATAGCATTAGCCACAAGAGGAGCACTTTTATTTTTCAATGGCACTATCCAGGCAAATTTTGAAAATGTATCTATAACAGTCAGCACGTAACGATAGCCATTATTATAGTTGGAATAGTTCCCCATTTCTACAAGATCAGCCTGCCAAAGGTCATCTATTCCTTTTGTTATTACCCTCCGCCGTTTAAAAGTTTTACGAGCTTGACGGTGAAGTTCCTGCACCAATCCTCTTCTCACGTTCGTCATCGGACTGATTATGTTGTAGCCCAAATGGGATGGGTTTTATAATCTGTTGAAATAAAATATCCTCGATTGCATGAACCTTTTCATCGATATAAAATGTATGGACCTTAAGGTTTTCTTCAACTGTTTTCTGTATACTGTTAAGTTGTTCATATATTATACATATCAATGTCCTGTTTGATATTAGACAATGTTTTACTGTTTTCATTTCTAAGTTTTGAATTTAGTTCATTTATACAATTATCAACAAATAATTTATTTGTGGCATCACTGCTTGCTATAGGACTACCAAGATTTTTAATACGCTTGAAACTAATATTTATATGTGCATCGCTGTCTAATTGAAAGCCTCCGACTTTTGAAATAAGTCTTCTGGAATACCTTTTGTTTGGATTGCAATAGGAGGAACGTCCAAACTTGTCAATAACCATTTTGAAATTGATCTATTTGACTTCATATTTACACAATTATATTCTCTTCGCGCAACTCTTCAATAATCGACATTATTTCATTATTATGATTTGTATGACCAGCTGATTGTGAAGCGATAAGGAGTCTTAGTCTATCTATTAACTCATTAGGATCATTCCAATATACGTAGTTGGGTTTCTTATAATTTAATCTCATTATACCGGAACCTTTATGTATGTTTGTGGTTTTTTTGTTTTTAACAAATAATTTTTTAATTATTTTAATATATTTGTATGCCTTAGTACCTTTTATTTGTTCATTAGCACTATGGTTACGTTTATGTGCATTTGTTAGTGTCAACATTTCTCTATAAGCTTGCAAATCTGCATCGTCATATTTTTTTGGAACTTTATAAAAGATCAGCTCAAAGAGTCCAGGTGTCTTAGACCAACTCCGGTTAGCAATTGAAATTTTATCATTATTCAATTCAAACGCTGTATTACCAAATTTCCATTTGTCATTAACATCTCGATAAGGTCCATATAACTTATCTAATTTGCCTGCCTTTTCCAACGTTGTATGATCGACTAAGGGTTTTCCATCATCTGATTGTGAAAATGACATATATTCATCATTGTCATCAGCATCATCATCTTCATCCTCAACAGCAGCATCGGCATCAGCAGCATAACTACTACTTGTACTTGAATCATTGAAAAGTTTGCTCATACTCGATTTCAATGGAGTACTTGTTTCTATTGTACTTATATTATTTTTATTCGGATACGTGTTCGGTTGTCGTTCCTTCTTTAAAGTCTTTGTTTCTTCAACTAGTTCCTTGAGCGGCTTAGTGATAGGTTTTAATGAAGTCTCTAGATAATTTCGCGTATCAGCTTCCCCCAGTTTTATATCTCGAAATTTCTTTCTCAATATCTTTCGAGTCTTAACTATATCTTTAATTATTTTCTCATTCATATTCATATTTGAGTGAGTTGCAATCTCACAGAATACTGATTAGATGATAGTGTGTAACTCACATTTTATAGTTGTATAAAAACGTCAAAAGCTTTCCTATAACGACCACAATCAATATGGTCATCTTTGATTATGACGAGAAATCCATTTTTATCTTGCCAGCATCTGCTACATAAATGCATAAATATTTCAAATGACATGTCATTGGCGCCACATGATCATTGTATATATGCCGCATATTTAAATCATCTTGCTTAAACACAATGATCAAATTTGCATTGTCTCGCACCAAATGTTTCGGAATCCGCGTGTACGTCTGGCATAAGTAAAAACTGTCGATATTCTTATGTCGTCCCATACAGAAATATGATCTTATATGGTTTTGTTTCTCACATGCGACATCATCAAATATCATAATAGAATTACCTTTGGCTTTTTCCGGTGCTAAAACATGTTCGTTTTCGGTGAAAGGGAAAAATCCCATTCCTTTAATTGGTCTAATTAATTCTTGTAAATATTTATATTTCGGTTGGGATGTAGATTTTGAGTATAGATAAATATTTTTAAATTTGAGTCCATTCGGACTCTCTATTAAAATGATCATTACATTAGTCTTTCCGCAATTTGATGGTCCAACAATTAGGGCTCTTATCGAATTGGGTAGCAATGAGCTGTGCTTTGCTTTACCTAAATTTCCGGTAGAGAAATCTATATTTCGAATTGATATACTCTTATGTTGTTTGATAAAATGCATTTTGACAACTGACAAGAACGTATTAAAAGTGTATTCCTTTATTCAATCGCTCACAGTTTTAAGGAAGCTTTATAAGCGATAAGATAGATAATCAAAATAAAATGACAATATTATATGAAAATCGAATCAATCGTAACAAAGCAGCCTCTGGGAGGGGACTAATTAACAAATTAATTAACTCATTACCTGTGGAAATTCATTTACCCGGATATCAATTTTGTGGGCCTGGTACTAAATTAAAAAAACGGCTTGCTAGAGGTGATCAGGGAATTAACCCATTAGATAGTGCGTGCAGACAACATGATATTATCTATTCTCAAACTAACGATATAAATAAACGACACATAGCCGATCAAGTGTTGGCCGACAAAGCTGAGGCAAGACTTAGGTCCACTAATAGTAGTGTAGGTGAACGTGCAAATGCATGGTTTGTTACGAATGCAATGAAAGCAAAAGTTAAATTTGGGATGGGGATCGGAAGAAAAAAATCTCAATGTGGAAAGAATCTTTTCAATAAGACCATAAGGGCAGCAACAAAACTCTTAAATCAAAAAAAACCGGAGGATATAGAGAGTGCAATAAAAATTGCAAATAAAGTTGTAAAAAAATCGTTTAAGGGGAAAAAAAAGGTTATCAATAAATGTCCCCCGAATAATACCTATATGTACCTAAAATAGGAGGATTTTTACCTTTGATACCAATATTGACTGCTCTGGGGACCATTGGAAGCTTGTCAGCCGGTGGAGCTACTATTGCACGAGTTGTAAATGAGGCAAAAGCGGCCAAAAAACAATTAGAAGATTCGAATCGCCATAAGAAAAATATGGAGGCTATCGCTCTGGGAAAAGGTTTATATCTTAAACCCTATAAGAAGGGATATGGATTATATTTGAGTCCAAATCCAAAAAACTATTAAAAATGCTACCCAAACGGGCTCTTACTGATGTTGATTTAAGGAAATTTGCAAGCGATTTACCAAATTTTAGGGGTGTTTTCATGCGTGACGCGCTCCCAAAACGTCCACTTGAAGCGGAATGTGGAATTGTCAATTTGGACATATCTACAGGGCCTGGCACACATTGGGTGGCATATAGAAAAGATAAAAATCACGTAGAATATTTTGATAGTTTTGGCAACTTGCAACCACCACAAGAAATAATTCGTTATTTAGGCAATGGCATAATGTATAATTATTCCAGGCACCAAAATTACAACTCTTTTAATTGTGGACACTTATGTTTAAAATTTCTTTACAATATATATATATAAATAAAAACAAATTTTATTATGGTCTAAAAAAACAAAAAGTTGTTTTATTATATGTAAAATTTTTAACTACAGGTATTTCTTCTTTTCTCTTACATTAAGAATGCGCTTTTATTTAAGTCTGGCGTAAAATGACATTAGTTTTCGTATTCTTATCAACATAGAATCTAACATGACACAAAAACAAGTATCTGGCCCGACTTGGCAACTATCTGATGACCATGAACATGTTGTGAAATGACGATCATATTTTGATTTAACAATATAAATATTCTCATGTTCAGATAACCTTGAAATGCAGTTTTGAAACATCTCCAAATGTTCATCTAGAATGTTCTCCTTGTGTAGTTGTATGAACTCCTTCAGTTCCGTCAAAGTTGCAGAAATGTTTAAGTTTGTCATCCTTAATGTGTAGAATGACAACACCTCCAGAATCCACCGTTCTTCGAAAAGGACTGACACATTTTAGCAAATCCTGAGAGCTTTAGCTTAACTGCACGATATTTCGTATGTTTCTTGCACCTTTTTATGTTTCTTGTTCCTACTTCTCCTTGAGTTGTTTGAAGATCTACTACTGTTGTTGTGCACTCATAGAACATGTTTTTTACTTTCTTCCTCTTTTGCAATGAATTGATTCAAAAGTTCAATATCTTCCTCACCAATTTTGTCAAGCTTCATTGGCTTGTCTTCGTCATTCATATGTTAGTGTGCCACCAATTTGTATGTTCATTTGGGGGAAAACTCAAACAATGTTGATGAAAAATTTTCGGGAATCTCTTCTCCTCTGCGCTTGCTTAATAACAACGATCTGTAAGAAAAACTTCCAAGTTTTGGACTATTGTATCAAGTTCTCGATGCGCTTCAGCCGCCGTTTTCAATAAATGAAAGAAAAAAAGCAACACTTTTCGCAAATGACGATTATTTGTCACAAAATCAGACATTTTCACACAACCAAAAGTATATGACGCAATAACAAAATCATTCGACCAGCACTTTTTACTGGAGCCATCTCTTGATAAAAAAGAGAACCTAGTTGCTAGGGTGTCCCAAGACATAAGGGACCAAATTTTTTTTGTAAAATTTTGTACGCATACCCTCTATATTTTTTCTATTTGACCTTAATAACATAAATAAAAAGCATTATTGCAATAGGATAACGATAACCCGTGCCGACTTGTGGTCAAAATTTAATTCAGGGAATTGTACTGACTACTATGGAATTAGTGGCGAATTTATATTTCTTTAAGAGTCTACTGTATGAAAAATGTATTATTATTTATTCAATTGTGTTTTACATTAGGACACTTATTACTGAGGATATGTCCTTTTCAATGTTTGCTTTGTACAGTCCGGGTATAACTTCCTATGTTCTTGTACGCAACGTAACAAATATTGTTTCTGTTCCTCCTCAACTGTAATTAAGCCATGAAAGTCCTGCATTAACTTAACAGCTCTTTCAGGAGAAACGAAGCACTGCTTGCCCATGTAGAAGGAACATCGTTGAGAAAACCATTATCAATTTTCAAACGAGAAAACAATGTCTTCCTTTTGACTGATATGAAATCGTCAATATTCTTCTCTGAAAAAAAATCAATAATTAAGTATACTGATAAAGTTATATAAACAAAGAAATAAACACAATTAAGCACGTACAACACTTATAGATATGTAAATCCAACTTACCGTAAAATGAACCACAAAGTTCTTCCTTCGATAGAATGTATCGTTTTCCATAGGTCGAGAAATTTGCTTTGGCAAAATTTTCCACTATTTTCCCTTTTGTTTCAAGATCTACATCATCATCGAAGAGTGATAAAATTGCTATTTCATCAGTTAAATATTTACCATAAATGATGGTGAAACTTCTGCAAAGCAGCCTTCGCGATAATTTCATCTATTTTTTCGTAGGCTTTTAATGACTTTAAAAAGCATAAATCGTTGTAGGGTGCTTTAACTGCCAGAATACATTGAAGCCATGGTTTGACTTAGATTAGAACAATAAAGACGTCTAACAGTGCTGTCTTGTCTTTGTTAGTTAGCTTCATATGGGAACTGAGTAATGATATTTTTAAGGAATATATTGGTCTAGTCGGAGGTCTGATCCTCTTTAATACTAGTTCGTACATATGATGCCGACAAGCAAAAATAAGCATATCTCTGTCAAGCTTTTGCTCTAGGAGCACACAGGCTCCATTAATATGACCTGTGTTCGAAGCTGTAGTATCACAGCAGAGAATTTGCAGCTTGTTTTCGAAATTCCAGTCTAAAATCGCTTTCCAAACAGCTTCTGCCTGTTCTTTACCTGAAGAATTTTCCAATTTTGGTACAGCAATTAGTTGTTCTTTATTTTCGTATGAAACAACTATAGGCAAACGTTCTTCTTTTGATTTTCGAGCATCCAAAGCGGGCAATAATTTTCCATCCCAGTGAACACTTACTACGTCTGGTACCTCGTTTTGGAAATCAATTTTTATAGTTTCTGCGCGTTCCTTCCTTTTTTCCATGCGTATCCTTTGCACAGACGATTTGCTTATCGGAAATTCGTCAATATTATTATATCCAAGTGCCTCAATAGTAGCTCCAAGAATATATACTGAGTCTCTCATACTTAACTGACACTTATCTAATGCGGCAACTAACTTTGGAGTAATAAAGTCTTTACGCATTAGTGTTCGACTGGCTCCAGATTCTGTGTTTCGAATTACCTCTGACAAATCTTCGTGTGATTCTCCTAATTCACTAGAATTAGAAGAAGAATCATCAGGAAATGGTTCAGGTGCTACCAATGAAGTTGATGTGGAAGCACATTTAATTCGCCGATTTTCCGCTTCTATAGCTCGAATTCGCGCTCTTTCCTCTTTAGCAGTCAGATTTTTATCTTCTTCTTTTCCTTTTTCCGGCATGGTTATGGTCAGAAGTGTAGGACCATAATCTTCCCACTAACTGCATTCCTACTGGTCCGCTTGTGGGGTCCGCCGGTTTAACCTCAGAAAGTAGCGGCAGGCTTCCCGGTTTGGGATTACTTCATCGCTGAGGCCAATCAAATGCTGGTGTTCTTGCATTTGTTTGCGCCAATTGTTTTTCGGCCTGCCTTTTTTTTTTTTGTGACACGGGCATGCTCCAGATTTTTTTGTTTGATCTTACTCTTACAACACCGGTGATCTCCAGTCATGTCAACCCACTGATTTGCATGTACACTTGTGGGGCAGTTTAATGGTGGTATATGTATGTGTCCCTAGGCTCACCTTGGTGTTTTCTAAATTGCCTAGATGTGATTTTTGTTCACCTTTGTTTTAGTCGCCTTTTACGACAAGCGAGAGGTATCGCTGCAGGGATATTCTTAACCCGTCCCTGCACGTTTAGTCAGATTCCACCTAAATGACCAGGTCGGCCCGGCTCTCTCTGACACTGCAGGAAGAGTTTGTCTTCTGCTATTTTTATTGATTGAAGCGCATCGGCATGGGCAATATCAAATAAATTGCTTAGATTAGTTACAAATTCATTTTGACGCCGCTTAAACACGTCTTGTGATTTCTTTGCACTTTTTTGTAAAACTCTCCAAACATGGTATAAGCCTACAAGTTTCTTTACACAATTTGGTATCGATTTGGTAGGTATTCGTGCCTTTTCCCAAAAGATTATACACTCCCGAATAGTGGGATTAGCACTTTCATTCACAGTTAGGTTCACTTAACGAATATTATAAAACAATACTGACAGAACTTGTCCGTTTGAAGGTAGTTTCGAACCCGTTATTTGATGCTGTGCTAAAGACAAATAGGTTTAACCGACAAAACAATTAGAAATTACAAGCACATCAAGACTCAAGTAAGCAAGTAGTGTCAACTTAAAATTCAAGTCGGCACGGGTTGCTGTGATTCAAATTACATGAAAGTTTATTTTTACTTGTTTTGACATAAAACAAATAAAATAAGAGGGTATGCATTAAACAAAAACAATTTTGATTTTCTTGGGACACCCTACTAGTTGCACGTTGCACACCTAATAGTTTTTTGAATACTGTAATGAACGCACATGTTTCGTATATTTTCATGACTATTGTTTTCCTGAATCTGCTTTCTGCAGATTGTTAAATTCTGGTATACGAGTATGTATTTGGTAGTGCTTGTGAGAGTACTCTAAGCCGCCCCAGTAAATGCCTAAGACTTTGCGTAATATTTTCCAACGGCATAACGATGCCAATAGCTTGAACAGCAAAAATTGTTATTGAAAAAAATGTTGGTAAATCAGCAAAATCGAAAAAGTCCCTTTTGTCTATGGCCGGTAAAGTTTTAAAAATATATAATATAATATATATAAATATATATATAAATATATAATAGTAATAAATAGTTTTGAAAATTGCAGAGAAGATAAACAACTTCGTTAGAGCAGGTGTGTGGACTTGTACTCGTAGTATTATAACGTTGTTGCATTATATTTCTTTGATACTCTTCTCAAGCGTCTCAAAGCTGTCAAATTCTAAAGCAGATCAAGTGTTGTGCAGATCTTTAGGTTCAAGTAAAGAAAATGAATGTCAAGTAAAAGAAAATAAATGATTTAACTTATAAACTTGTTAACAGATTATTTCAATAAAAAGCCTTCAATTGTAGCTTTAATTTGAGATTTAGTTTATTTGCATTTGCACGGCTCAGAATATTTTAACTAGTTTTTCCAGGGTTTTTAAATTTGAATATCCTTTTAGTCCCTTCCAGTAGATCGCGGTGAAAACCACTTTGGGCCTTTACTAAGCCCTAAACCTAAAAATAAAAGCATTCTCAAATCACTTGGCTTTGAAGAAACTTCACTCTCTTGCACTCATCCTTAAACCTTTCACTTTCTGACCCTCGAACGTAGATCGGTACTCAAATTAAATTTACTCTTTTCGAACCATATCACAAACCTCCAATCATCCTGTGTCAAATTTGCGCACTCGTCCAATGAGCTGCTTTAGTTTTAGTGGTTAAGCGGCTATTTTTATGGACATCTTACATATAAATCTGTCTCCCTTAGTCTTCTATGTGTTATTTCGGCACTAAGATCAAAACTTTAAAGCAACCTTTCATACTAAATCTTTGTATACACTGTCCCTTTCCTGGGTTCATTTGCGTTCTTTTTCTTCATAAGTCGCACGATGGCTTAATAAGGAGCATCCTATTTAAGCCGCAATCTTACGAAAAGGTAGCTCTTCCCCAACCAAAGTCAATATTTTAACTATTTCAAGTCGAGTCAAATGCTGATATTTATAAGGCATTTCATTTCTGTGTACTTATCGCAATCATAACTCAATTCAAACTGAAGTATTTTTTTTTAACTGAACGAAGAGAAATGTAACTATTGAAAGTACTGCACATAACTGTCTGTTAAAAAAAAAACCTTTCACCTTGATAAACTAACTCATTTTTTGAGAACTCATTATATGGTGCTGTTGACCGCAAGTGCAGCTTTGGTACCTACGGTCGTAGTTTTTGGTAAGTACTATGAAATTTTTTGGTCTTCTTTCTTCCTTGTGGGACGTAATCCATGATCCATACTTTATAGTATGTTGACCAAAAAGCCGCATTATTGGAACGATAGCAGGATCAGCTTAGATTTAGAAGGATTGAACTACAGACCTTCCGCGTAACAGTCGGTGGCGATTACCATCGCACAAGACCACCCCTTTTGCTGAAATCTTTCCTAGTGAGTTGGTCGGCGATTTCGTTGCGTTTTATTCCCTTGTGACATGGCAAGCACCAGAGTTTGACCTTATTTGTTTTGCCTAGGTCTTGCAGGGTATCGTGACATTTCTTGATGAATTTTGAGTTCGTACTATACGAGCCCAATGCTTTGAGCGTTGTTTAACTCTCTGAGAGTATATTGCAGTATGCCAGTCTCTAAATTTAGGTTGACGCACATTAGGATAGCGTATTGTTCAGCTTGGAAGACACAATGACTAGTTTCAACGCCGGAATCCATTTTGGAACCACCTGCGTAATACCTCATGGCCTTTGACTTTTAGCAAGGGATTACCCCTTTCCCAAGATATACATACGGTTTGGGATCAATATCTCAAACCTTTTGTCAAACGTGAACGTGTGTGGCAATGCGGACATGTGACCCAATCTCTACAGAGTCGTTTCCGAGCAGAGCAGTCTGATTGCACTACGTATAGCAACCTTTTTAGGGGATTGCAAATTCTCCTGCGTCTGGCGGCAGGGTTTCGGTTCCGGACCCTTAGTGGCAGGGACAGATTTTGCGTATACTAGAGCTTCATCTCTAGTTTTCCCTGCTTTATCGCGGCCTTAAATAGTCTCTGTTCAGGCGACTTTAATTTGACGAAGCCACTAGGTGGCATTGTTTCCTTCCGCGTCTGGGATTTCATCTGAGAGCATACTCACCGAATCTTCACAGAGCGTAGAGCCGGAATCGGGGAGTGAAGGTTCATCTTCTGCTTTTCGTCCGGCGGCAATGTCGGCAAAGGATATCGACGTTGCTGCTTTTTTTTGTTGTGCCGTTAAGGGCTCACAGACCCTAGCGGGCGATGACATTTGAGAGGCATCACGCTCTTTAATGATTTTTAATGGAGGAATTTTGTTCCCAAAAGTACACGGAAAAGAAAGGTAAATTACAACGGAGCCCGAGACGCGGCAGGACGGCTGGAATGAAATCGGAGGTAGCCCGGTATCCGAAGTTCGCATACTAGTAGCTAAGCACTCTCTAGGCCATGCAACCATCGGCGTATGCTGTTCCATCTTGGAGTTAGGGGAATGTAGGAATGATGGGTACGGGGGAAAAGGAAAGGTAAGGAAGGGTCAGTAATTGTTTCTTGGCTTCGGGTTACTCTAGAGACAGGTCTCAAGAGTCATTACCTGCACTAAGCCTCCGCACCGCGGCAAGGTGAGCAATTTTCGCGAAGGACGCCCATGGATATCAGCGGATAGAGCAACGAACAACCAAAATGATTATTTTCTGATATAAAGGAGACACTATAAACAGTTACCAGAAAAGTCACCACATCGATTCACCGAATCGTCGCCAAAACTAAAAGCCGAATCCAAGTTCACAAAAGCGGATCACAGCAGATACAAAAAAAATCAACATTGAAAAGTTAAGGGACCCTCGTATTTTTTTTTTTTTTTATTATTCGTCCAGGTTCAAGAGTTACGCTCTTATGATGTTTGTCGCACAACCTGGACGGGGTTTAGATGGTTTGTGTCGAAGATGTTCGTTCACTACTCTCCGGGGATGGTTGTCTTGGGATTCGAGAGATTCGACTGAATTTGTCTCGTTGTTTGTAGTTTTTACAGTAATTTTATTCCATGCCATTAAGATGTTATATTGGAAATACATACGCAGAGTATGAATGCAGCCAGGACGAAATTAATAGCCGATTCGTCCTACTAGATGGCATACAAACTAACAATGAAACAAAACAGGTAGAAGCAGTATGATAAACAAAGCCCTCAAAGGCAAGCCTTGGTTTGAAGAAAAGGTACAATATCTTAACGTTCTAAGACCTCAAGCCCTGGAAAACAGCGAAGAGATCACGCGTACAAGATATCTAACTCACCATAACTATATGGAACAATGAAAACATCGCCGAGGATTGGAAAAACTCAGTCATTAACCCCGTATTTAAAAAGGGTAAACGAACACAAAGATTTACCGAGGACTATCTTTCTTGAAAGTTGTTACAAGTTCCTTATGAATATTCTCTTTAAAAGACTAACTTCATACATATGTAGAAGAAATAATCGGACACTACCAGAGTGACTTCAGGAGGTATCGCTGGTTGAGTGACCCGAAATGGGAATTCACGAAACTGTACACCAACTATTCGTTGATTTTAAAAAGGAATATGGCTCTATAAATGATCAAAATGTATTACGTCCCTGTAACGCTGGGAATACCGAAAAAATGATAAGGTGATAAGATTAAAACAAGGAGATGCCTTGTAACTACTTCTTTTTAATTTGGTACTGGATTTCGTAATGAAATCCCTTCAAGAAAATGAGAAGAGAATTTAAATTTTAAAGAATTAAATTAAATTAAAATACTCAATAAAAGCTTTGAGAAAAAGACGAATTCAAATTCTGCATATGGGCAACGCGTGCTTTTACGCGATGAAGGAATTATTCAAAACAACTTTTTTGCCTCACGATGCTGAAATCCGCATTTATAAAACCATGTTAATTAAGAAGGAAAACAGATTTCGGATCTATGAAAACAAAATCTTAATGAAAATCTATGGTGAGAAACAGAACGAAAAAACATACGAATGGGGAAAAGTACACAATTAATAACTCGAGATACTCTATTCGCGTAAGAAAATCTCGAAGACTGTGATGAGTGGAACGCGTAGAACGAATGGACGAATAGTCAAACCAAAAAAGAGTGGAAGCCCCGTAGGAGGAAGAACGCAAAAAGGCCACGCCATGATGGAAGTAAAATCCGCATTTGTAAAATCATATTAATGAAGGAGGGAAACCGATTTCGGGTCTATGAAAATAAAATCTTAATGAGAATCTATGGTGAAAAACAGGACGAAGAAACTTGCGAATGGGGAAAAGTAAACAATTAATAAGTCGAGGAACTCTATTTGCGTAATAAAATCGCGAAGGCTGTGATGAGCGGAATGCGTAGAACGAATGAAAGAATAGTTAACTCAAAAAAGAGCGGAAGACACGTAGGAGGAAGAGCGCAAAAAGGCCACGCCGTATTGGGAGACCAATATAAGGCTGGATCCAAAATGGATGGATCTGAATTTCCGAGTTTCAAATGGCTGGTAATAATAATAATAATGAAGTTAAAGGCCTTCATTTTGTAGAACTAAATTTAGTTTGCTTCAAATATGTTGCTTTTATGTGTTTCTAAAATATACAACTATGTATGTACAATTTAATATATTTCAAAAAATGTTCTATTCTGCCAGAATCAAGGATAAACTACGATTATTTTTAAAGATTATTTTTCTTACTTTGAGATATTTTAACTCTTTAAAGAAATTTTATAACATATGAATTAATTTTCTCCACATGATTTATTCATATCAAAAAATTCAATTTGAATTATTAGCTTACGAATTTACATAATAACACCCTTTATCAAATGAGACAAGAAAAGAACGATTCTTAGAAAAATATCGAAGGTACATTCGGTACATTCGGTATATATATATATCTTTCCACAATTTTAGTTAAGCCGTTACTTTCACACTTATTATGTATTTAATCAATTATGGAAAAAACTTATGATTCTATTTAGCTAATAAAAATTTGATCACGCAAACAACAGATGATGCGGTTCCCATAAGCAGAAACATCAGCGCCAGGTGATCGTAACGAATTCCCTTCCCATCGGTCACATGAGACACGTCGATGGACGTTCGCTGCTGACGAGGCGCCTGGCTACATGGGTATGAACTTAGTTTTAAAATTTGGAATTCGTTAGTATAATATTCAGTTAGTTCGAAATCAGGCGTGAAGGCAGAAACAATAAAAAAAAATATTTTTTTTAATAACCTAAATTTAAATTAGTTTATTTTATATAATCAACGCCTGCTACACAAATACCTAATCTTCTATTTGTATACCCAACGAACTATTCACACTTCATTCACGCTATACCACAGAGACATTTAGTACGGAAATCGGTTCGAAGAGTTCGTGCAGTTGAATTAACTTTGGTAACTTTTGTAATGACTGCAGTAAGTCTAAGTTTGCACAGTGAGAAGGACGCACTGGCTCTAGGCGGACACTCTAAAATAAATGGAACAACTTAAATCTATGTCCTTCCACTACTATCTATAAACTTACGATTAACATTATTATAATTAAATTAAATTAAGCTAAGGAAAAATATTTCATTTTAAAAACAACGTACGATTACCTTCATCCTGGAATCAAGATACCTGCTATGAAACAGCAGTCAAAGCGAAAGCGCTCCGGGCCCTTGCCAGAGCAGCATCTACATACATACATATTTGTAAAAATATAGACACTGATCTAGCAAGATCCTAAGGTATATGACTACACTTTGTCTCGCCAGTGGACCCCCGTCCGGTCCTAAAATTGAGAATCTGCTCCAATTTTTTCTAGTGTCCCGAAAGGCCCTAGACAAAGGCGTTTTGAACAATATAGATTCTGATTTCTGGAAGTTGATTTTCAGCTTCGTTGGACCTGATCTGTACGTGATTAAGTCGTCTACGTACGCTACAGAGTGGTGAAAAGAAACTAGCAGATCGCTTAGGTAAATGCTGAAAAGGATCGGCGAGTTACCGTCCCCCGTTGCAGTACCCTTTTTGATTTCAATTGTTTGGGTAGAAGTCGCATTGGCAATTCTCACAACGAACTTTTCACCTGTTAATATGTCAAAAATGATATATAGCAGTGGTTTGCTTATGCCCAGCCGACTGAGCTTGTAATGAAGACCTTCTAAACATACGGTGTCGAAGGCTTTTTCCAAGTCCATCAGGCAGGCAACCGTCCATTAGTTCTTGCATTTGTTCCATTGTATACCCGGTACGAGTTTCGACGCCGCATGAATAGTGTCATAACCCGCTCTAAAACCGAATTGGTTAACCGGAATGATTGGGCTCCATCGACCACCTTCTCGAAGACCTTGCTGATGCTTTGAAAGAGACATCAGCCGCAGATTTGCCGGGTTAGAAGTATCTTTCCCCCTCTTGGGGATTGGCTCCACCACCGCTGTTGTCAAGTGCACTGTATAGTAAGCATTATTCAGCGTATTCTTATCGAAATGTGCCTAAGCACAACATTGGATATACCATCGATACCCGCGGGTTTTTTTTGTTTTCAATGACTGTAAGATCATTTGGAGATCTTCCGTCGAAATGGACGTCGTACTAGTCACCTCACTGGCACTGCCATAATAGTCTCTTTATGCCGAGTGCATTCCTACATTAGGCCCAAACAATTGTCCTGAATTTTCTGGCAGCATGCATTTGGCAGATTCCAAAATTATATTCGACTTTGAATTAGCGACAAGAGAGAAAACTGCTAGACGATGATTTTAACGTTAATGCATAAAATATTTATTTATTTTTGGTGATATATTGAGCAAGTCTACGCCTCCTTCATATTATATTTCGCTTATACATACCTTCCGAAGGTCAAGATCATCAGAGATGTTCTTTTTATATTTTTCGAGCAATTATTCGCTTGGTCTTAAAGAGGTTTCTATAATTTACTTTTCTTTCGTGCTTTTTTTTGTGGCCCGACTATAGTTTTCAATGTATGGGAGATGATTGCGATTGCTGTTGGTATCGATACCAATTTGTTTGCGGCTTAGACTTACATTTTAAACAACAGAAGAGGAAAAAAGACAGCTCAGTGGTGTGCAGATTTATGCATATGTGGAATTTCGTTAAAAATGGATAATTTTAAGAATACGGTACTAACAATTATAAGAGACACGAAACACCGTTCAAGAATGGCCAGCCGGGTAAAACATGGATTCATCCCGAAAACTGATGAAGTCATATGCCCTAAAGATTTCAAAAACGTTTACACAAACCGCATTTGTTCTTAAAGCTCAGTGAATTTTCAAAAGATTGCAAATAATTATAGTATATGCATTGCCACCAAACACACTCACACTACATACATCATGCCGACGTAAGTGTATCTAGCTACATAAGAAAGTAATTAAAAAAAAAAAATCATGGTGAATAACATTCGAAATAGTTTTCAAAAATATGGGTGATCCAACAAATCGTGATTTTTCTAAATGCTTGAGGAATACTGCCGAAAAGTTAATAATCATCCAAGCTCCACAATCATCCGGGCCTCTTCAGCCCATGAATCATTTTCAAAGCAGTTGAAAAATGTCGGACTTGATCCTGAGATCATTGAAACTAAGGCATCATGAACCATAAATAATCCAATTAGACACATAAATATATCGAAGGACATAACGTATTAGATAAGTCTTACGTGACGTGAGATATATAGATATATATACGAGTATGTACGAATTATTTAGTGAAGGATCATTGCAAAAAACTGTGAAGAAGAGTTCACCAATAATGAAACACTGGAATCATTACGCGGACAAAGTTGGACCAAGTTGAGAATTTAGCTCCAGGCTGACCTTCCTCTCCAATAGTTTCATAATTTTAACATGTGACCAGCATAAGTTCACCATCAAGCTCAATTTTATCATCACATTTGTTTTATCCAAAAAACTCATTTGTGCAATTAAACCAGATGTGCAAATTCGATTTCATTTTGAAGTTTGGCGAGCATTTTATGTCTACAAAGAGAAGGAAAAGCAGAATGAAATCGATGCAATTCACAAAAGGAAACGGGAAAAGATATAAAAAATAAAGAAAACCAAAACTAAAAAAGGAAAAATATAAGAAAGGCGAACTCCAAAGTGATATTGAGGACGACAGCTTATTGGATGCGATGCCTGCTCTTGAGGGTTTCATCTCAAATGCAGGTCAATGGCAGTATTGGAATATGTAAAACTGTATATGCAATTATTGCTTTGATTATGTTGATTATCGTTTTTTTTTTCTTAATTTCTTTTTGCCTTTACAAACCATTATTTTATTTTTATTTTTCTACCTTTTTGTTTATTTAAAAACAGAATTATTATGTTTTATATTCTAAAAATTAGTCTATCTACTTCATGTGTTTTTTTCTATGTTTTTCGAATTCATTTAACAGTTTTGTAGCAATTTACAGCTCAAATTCATAAACAGTGTATATATGTACATATGTAAGTATGTAACCCCTTTGCTTTTAGTCATATGCAATATTTAAAAAATGTATCTACATTTCAAGAAATAATATATTTATTTATTGCAGTCTTTGTAGAAAAATAACGAGAGAAAGCTAAAATCGCGAAATTTGACTGTCCGGCTCTTAGTGTACATATCTGATACAATTTTTAATATACACCCAACCCGTTCTTTGTTCTTTGGAATGCGTGCAAAAAAACATGTGTAAAAAAATACGTACGACATATGCAGGGTGTCCCACGAGCAGTGTGCCAAAAAGCTGCAGCGTGTAGGTCTAGTCAAGACAAGAAAAAAATCGTATGGGAGGGGGGGGTCTATTTCCCCCCCTTTAGCCGGGAGGGGCAATTTTCTAAAAAATTGACTTAATTTGGAAAAAAAAAATATTAAAAATCAACAGTAACATCCACAATGCCACTATATACCTTTTTGTAAAGCCAGAAACCTCTTCTTTCATACTGATTTTAAATGAAGCTGTTTTAAGGAGTAGTTTTTGAGAAATAAATTTTCAAACTCAAAATTTTGAAAAAAAATTGAAAAAAAAAAATTCGAACTATTTTTTTTTCAAAATTGTATGTAATTAAGTAGTAATTTTTTTTCAAAAATTCGATGCTCTCATTAGTTTTTAGTTAAAAGTTTTTGAGAGCGGAATTTTGTCGATCATTACTGCTTCATACACATATGTATACAGGGTGTCCCACGAGCAGTGTGCCAAAAAGCTAGAGCGTGTAGGTCTGGTCAAGACAAGAAAAAAATCGTATGGGAGGGGGGGCCTATTCCCCCCCGTTTAGCCGGGAGGGACAATTTTCTAAAAAATTGACTTAATTTGGAAAATAAATTATTAAAAATCAACAGTTACAGCCACAATGCCGTGATATACTTTTTTGAAAAGCCAGAAACCTCTTCTTTCGTCCTGTTTTTAAATGAAGCTGTTTTAGGGAATAGTTTTTGAGAAATTAATTTTCAAACTCAAAATTTTGGAAAAAAAATGTTCGAACTATTTTTTTTCAAAATTTTATGTAATTAAGTGGTAATTTTTTTTAAAACATTCAATTCTCTTATTAGTTTTTAGTTAAAAACAGAAAACCGGATGCAAAAATGTCTTGTAGTTTTTGAGAAATTAAAAAAAAACCCGAATCATTTTTTTCTAAGAAAAACCTTTTTTTGGTTTTAACGCGGCTGGACTTGTAGGCAAATTAATGTATGAAACATTGACCTCTTTTTTTATTATTTTTAAAAAATTCGGAGTTTTATGAGGATACAATAAAGTGATACAGTATTGGAATAACCCTGGATTAATTCTTTTTTTTCATTGATAACGCCTGAAAACTGACCTGCGAATTTCGTCTGGGTCCGCCCGCCGCCGATGGGTTCTACCCGAATTTTGGATTTGGTCCGACATAATCCCTCCCTTAGTACAAGGAGGATAGTTATTATGCTTGGAGTGCCCAAATCTAGAGTATGGAGAGTGCTTCATACCGAAAACTTACATCCGTACCATTTTAGGCCAGTTCAGGGACTCACCTCAAACGACAAGTTTTTGAGAGCAGAATTTTGTCGATCATTACTGCTTCGAGATGAAACTGAACGAAATTATTTTGCAAGGATATTCTGGACGGATGAAGCACAGTTTACCAGAGATGGGGTTACTAACTTCCACAATTTGCATCATTGGAGTAGCACCAATCCACACAACAAAATACAAAATAAATCACAACACCGCTTTAGCTGTAATGTTTGGCTTGGTATTGTTGGACAAACTGTAATCGGGCCCCGGTTTTTGAATGCCGTTATTAATGGAGAATCGTACCTGCAGTTCCTACGAGACCTTTTGCCCGATTTGATGGACAACGTTCCTTTGGCCATAGCAGATAATTTAATCTACCAGCAAGATGGAGCACCAGCACACTACAGCTTACGGGTTAGAAACTGGCTGGATGATCATTTTAGTGACCGTTGGATCGGGAGAAGGGGCCCCACGGAATGGCCACCTAGATCACCAGATTTAACTCCTCTAGATTTGGATATAGATATGTGTTGGGATTCATGAAGAATTATGTATATGAAGTGGAAATAGTATCTTTGGAACAACTGAAAGAACGGATTGAAGTCGCTGGAGTCAAATTGCAGGAAAATTTGTCAAGCATAGACTTATGTGCAGCCATTAGAAGGAGATATAATCTTTGCCTTCTAAAAAATGGGGATCATATTGAAAATTTATTATAATAAAACTCCGAATTTTTTAAAAATAATAAAAAGGAGGTCAATGTTGCATACATCAATTTGCCTACAAGTCCAGCCGCGTTAAAACCAAAAAAAAGGGTTTTCTTAGAAAAAAATGGTTCGGGTTTTTTTTTAATTTCTCAAAAACTACAAGACATTTTTGCATCCGGTTTTCTGTTTTTAACTAAAAACTAATAAGAGAATTGAATGTTTGAAAAAAGATTACCACTTAATTACATAAAATTTTGAAAAAAAATAGTTCGAACATTTTTTTTCCAAAATTTTGAGTTTGAAAATTAATTTCTCAAAAACTATTCCCTAAAACAGCTTCATTTAAAAACAGGACGAAAGAAGAGGTTTCTGGCTTTTCAAAAAAGTATATCACGGCATTGTGGCTTTAACTGTTGATTTTTAATAATTTTTTTTCCAAATTAAGTCAATTTTTTAGAAAATTGCCCCTGCCGGCTAAACGGAGGGGAATAGACCCCCCCTCCCATACGATTTTTTTCTTGTCTTGACCAGACCTACACGCTCTAGCTTTTTGGCACACTGCTCGTGGGACACCCTGTATATGTGTGTAGGTCTGGTCAAGACAAGAAAAAAATCGTATGGGAGGGGGGGGGTCTATTCCCCCCCGTTTAGCCGGAAGGGGCAATTTTCTAAAAAATTGACTTAATTTGGAAAAAAAATTATTAAAAATCAACAGGTACATCCACAATGCCGTGATATACTTTTTTGTAAAGCCAGAAACCTCTTCTTTCATTTTGTTTCTAAACGAAGCTGTTTTAAGGAATAGTTTTTGAAAAATTAATTTTCAAACTCAAAATTTTGAAAAAAAAAATTTCCAACTATTTTTTTTCAAAATTGTATGTAATTAAGTACTAATTTTTTGTCCAAAATTCAATTCTCTTATTAGCTTTTAGTTAAAAACAGAAAATCGGATGCAAAAATGTTTTGTAGTTTTCGAGAAATTAAAAAAAAACCCGAACCATTTTTTTCTAAGAAAAACCTTTTTTTGGTTTTAACGCGGCTGGACTTGTAGGCAAATTAATGTATGAAACATTGACATCTTTTTTATTATTTTTAAAAAATTTGTAGTTTTATGAGGATTCAATAAACTGACACAGTATTGAAATAACCCTGGATTAATCCTTTTTTTTCATTGATAACGCCTGAAAACTGACCTGGAAAGTTCGTCTGGGTCCGCCCGCCGCCAATGGGTTCAACCGGCTAGGACCTTAAGACAATAAAACCGCAATTTTTGGATTTGGTCTGACGTAATCCCTCGCTTAGTACAAGGAGGATAGCTATTATGCTTGGAGTGCCCAAATCTAGAGTACGGAGAGTGCTTCATACCGAAAACTTACACCCGTACCATTTTAGGACAGTTCAGGAACTCACCTCAAACGACAAGTTTTTGAGAGCAGAATTTTGTCGATCATTACTGCTTCGAAATGAAACTGAACGAAACAATTTTGGAAGGATATTCTGGACGGATGAAGCACAGTTTACCAGAGATGGGGTTACTAACTTCCACAATTTGCATCATTGGAGTAGCACCAATCTACACAACAAAAAACAAAATAAATCACAACACCGCTTTAGCTGTAATGTTTGGCTTGGTATTGTTGGACAAACTGTAATCGGGCCCCGGTTTTTGAATGCCGTTATTAATGGAGAATCATACTTGCAGTTCCTACGAGACCTTTTGCCCGATTTGATGGACAACGTTCCTTTGGCCATAGCAGATAATTTAATCTACCAGCAAGATGGAGCACCAGCACACTACAGCTTACGGGTTAGAAACTGGCTGGATGATCATTTTAGTGACCGTTGGATTGGAAGAAAGGGCCCCACGGAATGGCCACCTAGATCACCAGATTTAACTCCTCTAGATGTGTGGGGATTCATGAAGAATTATGTTTACGAAGTGGAAATAGTATCTTTGGAACGACTGAAAGCACGGATTGAAGTCGCTGGAGTCAAATTGTTTGACTTATGTGCAGCCATTAGAAGGAGATATAATCTTTGCCTTCTAAAAAATGGGGATCATATTGAAAATTGATTATAATAAAACTCCAATTTTTTTAAAAATAATAAAAGAGATGTCAATGTTTCATACATTAATTTGCCTACAAGTCCAGCCGCGTTAAAACCAAAAAAAGGTTTTTCTTAGAAAAAAATGGTTCGGGTTTTTTTTTAATTTCTCGAAAACTACAAAACATTTTTGCATCCGGTTTTCTGTTTTTAACTAAAAACTAATAAGAGAATTGAATTTTGGACAAAAAATTAGTACTTAATTACATACAATTTTGAAAAAAAATAGTTCGAAATTTTTTTTTTTCATTTTTTTTTAAAAATTTTGAGTTTGAAAATTAATTTCTCAAAAACTATTCCTTAAAACAGCTTCGTTTAGAAACAAGATGAAAGAAGAGGTTTCTGGCTTTACAAAAAAGTATATCACGGCATTGTGGATGTAACTGTTGATTTTTAATATTTTTTTTTCCAAATTAAGTCAATTTTTTAGAAAATTGCCCCTCCCGGCTAAACGGGGGGGAATAGACCCCCCCCTTCCATACGATTTTTTTCTTGTCTTGACCAGACCTACACGCTCTAGCTTTTTGGCACACTGCTCGTGGGACACTCTGTATATTATGTTCTACAACATAAAAAGCGTGTAAAGTGACGAAAACCCTATATATTTTAACAAGAAACCGTTCAATGAAATTAATCATGAAATAATTAAAAACCAAAAAACAATTCATTGTTAATAAAAAAAAATTAAAATTACTTTATTGTGAAGTTTTAGCTCATAAATATACTTAAATTGAAATTAGGAATAAAATCGTTTCGCAACTATTCACCGTCACAACTAGTCAAGCGTGCATGTTCATTACAGACTGGCACAAAATTGCTTTCATCAGATACGTTTAGCACAATATTCGGGATTGATTCAAATTAATAATTTCGTTCGTCATTAACAGCCTAGCCTCAGTTGGTTTTTAATGTTAGTAGCTCCTGTTTTTTTGGTTCCTCAAGAAGCTTAGTCGTGCTAGAACAAAAATTTCTTCTAAAAAAGTCGCATTTGTCTAATTTGTGAACCGTGTTATTTCAAAATCGTGTAAAAAAAGAACCGATGAATGTACACATCGGTATCGTCTAGGACTCTAGGTGCATGACTTGGAAGCGTTGATCATTGGCGTGTGTCATAATCCTAATTATTAGTCTGTGTAAATCTCGTTTCCTAATTTGTCTATTCTGATTTTGCTTTTTGATTTCGTAATGAAATTTCAACCGTACTTACTAATCATGTTGAATCAAATATTAAAACTATATTTGCGGATGTTTGTGATTGAATTCTCTTATTGAGTACGGCCATGGAATAACAAAATGTTGCTTGTACTGGCAATGAGCATTTAAAATTGGAAATATGGAAACAGCATATGAGCATTTTCAGCAATCACATTTATTGGATTTATTATTGATTATTTTTAATAAAAATAACACCAGATATTGTATCAAGTTGTAAAATAATTTGCGCAAAATCTAGTAGTCAATCTAATTTTCTCCATTGGCCAACATGTCTGCCCACCAGCTATATGAAGGCGGGGGTTAATCTGATGGAATGGAACACCGCTTACCCATACTAGGCCTGGTCGTTTTTGTTCTAGTGTCCACTTTAATCTGCAAAGCTGTTGGTATATTTCTGAGGTAATAGTCTGGTTACAAGGCAACAGCTCAAAATGGATTATTCCTTCAGTATCATACCATACTTAATATTTAATACATTTAGAGCAGTCTTAACTGCACAGAAACATTTAGTACGTCTTCTCTCTCATGAAAATCGTCGAACTCATAGTTCACGCTTATATAAAACGCTTGTAATTTTACCATTGGGGAATTTGTATATTTTCAAGGTACTTAAAGAATTTAACAAAAAGAGTGTTAATATCGCAAGTAGATACAATCGGATCTATAACTTACGAATAAATGACATGGCTTTTGCCAATATACCAGTTGCACATATAACTCATTTTACACATCTTTTCACATTTAATGCCTCTACTTTTTTTAATAAACTTGCATACATCATTTGAACATGTAATAACTATAATGTCAATATCGAAAAAACTAAAGACTGGTTATTTAGTATTGATCATGCATGCATTGAACAATTATAACAATTTAACAATTGGTAAACTATTCTGATTCTTATTCTTTTCTCATATTAAAATTAGTATTATACAACTTCCTAGAATTAGTATTAATAATTAATATTAATTAGCCTTTGTGGATCATTTGATAGGTCTTATCAGTGTGGTTTCAGGCCAGATAAATCCACAATAGACCCAATTTTCACACTTCAGCAGATTTTGGAAAAGACCCAAGAATTCCAAATCGGCATACAGCGAGACATTAATGAAGGGTTCAAAAGTGATGAAGCAGAAGCGGCTAAAATGGGTCTTTCGGAGAATGAGGGTAAAACCAAATATATGCTGTCATCCAAAAAAGACACACAACACCGACGTCTTGGGCAGAACGTTACAATTGACGGCTACAAATTTGAAGTGGTCAAGGACTTCGTCTACCTTGGCTTACTAGTGACCACCGCCAACAGCACCAGCGCTGAGATCAGATGCAGAATTATTCTTGCTAACCACTGCTTCTTTGGCCTTAAGAGGCAATTCAGAAGTAGAGCCCTCTCTCGAAAAACCAAGGTAGCACCATATAAATCACTGATCATCCCGGTCTGATCTCCTTTACGGCGTAGAGGCCTGGACCTTAACGAAAACGGATGAGAATGCCCTTGGCCGCTTCGATAGGAAAATTCTACGTTCAATCTATGGTCCCGTTTATATAAACGGAGAGTGGAGATGAAGGTACAACGACGAACTGTACGGGCTGTACAGTGACATCGGCCTAGTAATATGCCTCCTGATCCAACGTCTTAGATGGCGAGGCCATGTAGAGGGAATGGACAGCACAGCTCCAACCCGAAGAGTCCTCGAATCTAACCCTGAGGGACGAAGTAGAGGAAGACCAAATCTAAGGTGGCGCACACAGATGGAAGGGGACCTTAACCACCTGGGAGGGCGGCACGGGAAACAACTGGCAAACGATCGTGCCAGCTGGAGATGGTTGCTGGTTGAGGTCCAGGTTCACACCGAACTGTAGCGCCATATAAGAATAAGAAGATTATACAGCTTCTAAAACAACTTTATCTTATTAAAATTATTAATTATCCGATTCCCACCCCACATCAGAAAAAAATGTTTGAAATATCCTAATATCCTAAATATAATTAAAGTATCATTTAACATTAGTTTAGAACTAAATGTTTGTTAAATTATATAACGATAATAAAGTTAAAAAATAAAAATGTAAAAAAAATAAAAAATGTAAAAAAATAAAAATGAAAAGTACTCTTAGTAACATCTTGAATGGATGTTTAGCGATTACCAATATTCAAGTAACTGAATGAATACGCGAATTATAACGGGACAGAAATGCAGCACAAGCTTCAAATCTTTGTTGAAGATTATTAACGATAGGTGGTGTGGTACCCATGTGGTCGTAGGCTTATGACGTTTGTTATTTTTGTTCTGTGTCGGTGGATGGTCATATGGCTTACGTTGAGTTCGCTTGTGACTTAACTCACCTTTACAGTGGGATTTGTTTCGACGGTGGACTTCAAGAGCTTATTTTCTAGCTCTTCTGGCTTTCCCGAACGAGATGATCAAAGTGATAGAGATGATCTTAAGATCAAAATTGCGATTTCTAAACTTTGCAAACAAACACCGACTGTTGAACTCGCTGAAAACATCCTTTCCATACACATTTTGGATTTCTCTAGTGGCTCCACTTCCATTCTGTTTTTTTCGGGACCAAAACAATAAAATATGTCGAGTATGTGTTTCTGATATATCCATTTTTAAGTCAGTTAAAAGTGCGTACAACGATGTTAACACAATGAAACTCTCAGACTGAATGAGCAATATGTCCCAAATACTAATTACAATATGAGTTTCAGTATTAAATTGTTTTTGTGCATGTTATGGCAATTGGATACAGCCTCCAATATTTTATTAAAGGATAATAAAAATAGGACATAGTGATTAACCGAAGAGGCAATGTCTGCTTGTAACAAAAGGGTATTAATATTGTATATAATTAGATATTTTATATGAACCGCACATACATATGTCAGAATGCACCTGAAAATGAAACCTTTTTCTTTGATTACGGGAAATCAAAATATGCACAATTTACACATTACGTTCACTTACAAGCCCGATCCCCAAAGTTCCGCACTTTACAAGGTAACTTTGCGAATCGACCGACTGTAGCTTTTATCAACCTTTGTTTTCTACTCTCGGTTACATATTCTATCCTTCGACAATAATTGTCGACAGCTCATTCGAGGTTACCCATGCTCTTTCGGTACCTACAGTGGAAACAACATAGAAATACTAGTCAAGGCAATAGATTCAAACAACCAAATGCGAATGGTGTGTAATGAAAGTTTCCCAGTTTTACTCCCACAAAAGTCATTGGCTCACCGGCTACTGACATGATTCCTACGAAATTGACTTCTTTTGCGAACGGAAAGTGGAGCAATAGCTGTGGTATTTATGCGATTAGAAGGCATGGAGGCGTTGCAAATAAATAAACATGTATTTCAAGTTGATATTACGTTATGTGAAAGTAGGTGTATGTCCTGTTATCAGATTATCTTAACATATGAGTTTATGTATATGTAGGAACTGAAGATTGTATCGCAATTTATTATTAAGATAGGTGGTAAAGAGGCCGATAGTATTGGGCAGGATTAAAGTTGTTATTGGAGTAACAGAAGTTTTCCACGTATCTCATAAATAGAATAAAGGATTTCATTCGAGACATATTAGAGTTTTATAAAGAGAATATATGCTGAAAAAGGACACAAGAATTAAAGCCAAGCAAATCTATTTATTTTAAGGAGCATGTACACATTTACACATGTACATATAAATCACACTTTTATTTCCAAATGACAGCATAATTGTGAGCTCACAATTATTCAAGTTGGTATTCAAGTTAAGCTAAACAGCTTAAGCTTAGCTTAAAGAACTTAACTAACTTAAAATACCTTACTGGCCCTATACGGACACTCTAAAATACACAGAGTAACTTCAACTAAGCCTTTTGGTATTATTATTAGCTTAAAACAATTTTAAAAAATAAACTATTTAGCTACGATTTTTTTAAAATAAACTTAACATCAAAAGTTATAGAAGTCAAATGTTATACGTATGTTTGTAGCTATATATTCACCACAATATTCATATGTCATAGGTATGACTTCAGGTAAAAGCATTTCTCCTCAGTTTTTAAAGTATCTATTAAATTAGTATATATTAAAGTTCTGCTTGGACGAGTGTGTTTTTTTCGATCACACTCGACGCAATAACACTGTATATAGTCGCGCCTTGGAGTCAGTATGCTGAACGATTTAAATGTCTGAGCCTGAGTCTTGCACAGCAACCGCGGTCTAGATATGCCAAACAAATCAAAACACAATTGCACAGCAATAGCGGATCAAGTTAAACATGATCATTCTCCTTCCGACCAGCAAGATATCAAAATCAGCGAAAAAGAAGAAATAAACAAAATGCGAAATTCTAATGGGTTTTATTTTACCCCATCATATAGCGGTGTTCTTAAGGCTGTTAACAGGTGAACTAAAGTAGTGTACGATCCGCTAGAACTACGAACAGAAAAAAATAAAATAAAATTAAATAAATGTGTCCCAAGAAAATCAAAATTGTTTTTTTTTAATGCATACCCTCTTATTTTATTTGTTTTATGTCAAAACAAGTAAAAATAAACTTTCATGTAATTTGAATCACAGCAACCCGTGCCGACTTGAATTTTAAGTTGACACTACTTGTTTACTTGAGCCATTGCACGCCAAGTCTTGATGTGTTTGTAATTTCTAATTGTTTTGTCATTTAAACATATTTGTCTTTCGGTGGAATTACGAAGTTCTAAAAAAAAAATATACATAATAGGTAATGCACAACATCAAATAACGGGTTCGAAACTACCTTTAAACGGACAAGTTCTGTCAGTATTGTTTTATGATATTCGTGAAGTGAACCTAACTGTGAATGAAAGTGCTAATCTCACTATTCGGGAGTGTATAATCTTTTGGGAAAAGGCACGAATACCTACCAAATCGATACCAAATTGTGTAAAGAAACTTGTAGGCTTATATCATGTTTGGAGAGTCTTACGAAAAAATGCAAAGAAATCACAAGACGTGTTTAAGCGGCGTCAAGATGAATTTATAACTAATCTAAACAATTTATTTGATATTGCCCATGCCGATGCACTTCAATCAATAAAAATAGCAGAAGACAAACTCTTCCTGCAGTGTCAGAGAGAGCCGGGCCGACCTGGTCATTTAGATGGAATAGATAAAAATCTGACTGCTAAAGAGGAAAGAGCGCGAATTCGAGCTATAGAAGAGGAAAATCGGCGAATTAAATGTGCTTCCACATCAACTTCATTGGTAGCACCTGAACCATTTCCTGATGATTCTTTTTCTAATTCTAGTGAATTAGGAGAATCACGAATCAAAGGTAATTCGAAACACAGAACCTGGAGCCAGTCGAACACTAATGCGTACAGACTTTATTACTCCAAAGTTAGTTGCCGCATTAGATAGGTGTCAGTTAAGTATGAGAGACTCAGTATTTATTCTTGGAGCTACTATTGAGGCACTTGGATATAATATTGACGAATTTCCGAAAAGCAAATCGTCTGTGCAAAGGATACGCATGGAAAAAAGGAAGGAACGCGCAGAAACTATAAAAATTGATTTCCAAAACGAGGTACCAGACGTAGTAAGTGTTCACTGGGATGGAAAATTATTGCCCGCTTTGGATGCTCGAAAATCAAAAGAAGAACGTTTGCCTATAGTTGTTTCATATGAAAATAAAGAACAACTAATTGCTGTACCAAAATAAAACAAGTAACTACAAGCCCAGATATTCCACTGTTTAAAAAATTCAGGGATCATGAGAAAAAAGTCGATCCTCTTAAAGTAGAATGCTATAGTAAAGAGGTAGAATCGTGCCTAACCGTTTCTGAAATTGAAAAATTGCTCGAATTTTACTGCGTCGAACTAACCAGCATAATTGTCAGAGATGATTATCGAGAACTGATAGAGCTTTCTATAATATTTTTAGGTGGAGATACAGACAGAAAATTTAAAATCAGACCTCCGGGTGCCATGCACCAAGCTCGATGGATGGCTAGAGCAATATATTCCTTAAAAATATCATTACTCAGTTCCCAGATGAAGCTAACTAACAAGACAGCACTGTTAAACGTCTGTTTATTTATTGTTCTAATCTACGTCAAACCATGGCTTCAATGTATTCTGGCAGTTAAAGCACCCTACAACGACTTATGCTTTTTAAAGTCATTAAACGCCTACGAAAAAATAGATGAAATCGCGAAGGCGATAAAAAAAAAATAGAAATTATCGCTTTGCAGAAGTTTCAACAACATTTATGGTATTTAACTGATGAAATAGCCGTTTTATCACTCTACGATGATGATGTAGATCTTGAAACAAAAGGGAAAATAGTGGAAAATTTTGCCAAAGAAAATTTCTCGACCCATGGAAAACGATACATTCTATCGAAGGAAGAACTTTGTGGATCATTTTACGGTAAGTTGGATTTACATACATATGTATAAGTGTTGTACGTGCTTAATTGTGTTTATTTCTTTGTTTATATAACTTTATCAGTATACTTAATTATTGATTTTTATTCAGAGAAGAATATTGACGATTTCATATCAGTCAAAAGGAAGACATTGTTTTCTCGTTTGAAAATTGATGATGGTTTTCTCAACGATGTTCCTTCTACGTGGGCAAGCACTGCTTCGTTTCTCCATGCTAAAAAGACGGTCTCAATGCTAAGAGCAGTGAATGATACTGCTGAAAGAGCTGTTAAGTTAATGCAAGACTTTCATGGCTTAATTACAGTTGAGGAGGAACAGAAACAATATTTGTTACGTTGCGTACAAGAACATAGGAAGTTATACCCGGACTGTACAAAGCAAACATTGAAAAGGACATATTATTGTTTTTTTTATTGTAAATTCATTTTTATTTATAGTTTCTTAGATCTATCTTATCCTAGACAAAAATGCTTAAAACTAGCTTAACTATCCTTACAAATTTAAGAATCTTACTGGCCCTAGGCGGACACTCTAAAACAAACTGTATAATTTTAACCTATGCCTTTCGACTACTATATGAATAACTTACAATTAACATTATTATAATTAACTTAAGCTAAGAAAATTTTGTTTTTCAAAAACTTAGCATATGATCATTTTATATATATTTATATAAGACTTAAACCTACCTAAACCTACCTAAACCTAACTAAACATATCTTATTCTAACTTAACTAATCTGTATATATTTTATATATATATATATATATAAATTTTTTTTTTTTTTTTTTTTTTTTTTTTTTTTTTTTTTTTTTTTTGTTAATTTTTATATGTTTATACTTTTTTTTTGGTTTTTATTTTTTTTTTGTTTTATCCTACCCTAACCTACCCTACCCTACCCTAGCCTATGTAAGCCTGCCATTGGTGTAAGGCAAGCCCTGCCTTGAAGAGACTGAAGCCATTGAAGTGTCCACTGACGCAGCTCCCCCCAGCCACCAAAAGCGTTGATGTTGGCGGACTACGTCTCCTCGATCCCGGCGTGAGACCGATCTACAGAACCTGAGGCGCTCGGGCTCACTGAGCGCGACATCGGGTCCGTAGAGGAATCGCCGTTCCACGGAATTGCGACCCACGTGGAAGATTAGCGGCACCGCCAATCTATCCTGGATCAGCCCACATCTATCTAAATAGAGGAATGCTTCTGGCGGGACAAAGCCGTTAAGGCGCACTCTCTCGTGATATAAATCATGGGGGTAGTAAGCCCCGGAGATTAGGCTATTGACCGAAATCATTGCTCTTGCAACGTGGCTTCGAATCAGTTTGATTAGAAAGTTATCCACCCGTACAATCCTGGCCCTATTGTATAGGACCTCGTTCGGGTAAAATTTCGTGTAATCAGATTCGGGTGTCCTATGTAACCCGAGACAAGTCCTGAGACATTGCCTCTCAAACACCCGAATCCTTTCCATTAAGCTGGCTCTCACATTGAACCAGACGGGGCATCCATAGGCAATCATGGGCCTGATTAAGGCCATGTAGCAGATTACCTTCACCCTGGGATCAAGTTGGCTGCAATGAAACAGCCATCTTGTCAGAGCAAAAGCGCCTCGGGCCCTTGCCAGAGCAGCATCTACATGTTTGTCAAAATATAGATACTGGTCTAGCCAAATCCCAAGGTATCTGACTACACTTTGTTTCGCCAGTGGGCGCCCGTCCTGTCCAAGAATTGAGAACCCGCGCCAATTTTTTCTAGTGTCTCGAGAGGCCCTAGACAAAGGCGTTCTGAACAAAATAGTTTCTGATTTCTGGCAGTTGATCTTCAACTTCCAGTCATCACAATACTGCTGAATTTTTTCGAAGTCACGCTGCAAGAGGGTGACAATGACGTCGATCGTTGGACCTGATCTGTACGCGATTAGATCGTCTGCATACGCTATTGAATGGTGAAGAGAAGCTATCAAATCACTGTAATAAATGCTGAAAAGGATCGGCGAGTTCACCGTACCTTGTTGCAGTCCGTTTTTAATATGAAATGTTTGGGTAGAAGTCACGTTGGCAATTTTCACTACGAACTTTCTACCTGTTAACATGTCAAAAATCATATATAGCAGTGGTTTACTTATGCCCAGCCAACTGAGTTTGTAATAAAGACCTTCTAGCCATACGGTGTCAAAAGCTTTTTCCAAGTCAATCAGACAGGCACCCGTGCATTGGTTCTTGCATTTATTCCATTGGACATCCGACACGAGTTTCGACGCGGCATGAATAGTGTCATGCCCCGCTCTGAAACCGAATTGGTTATCCGGGATGATTTTATTGTCTTCGACCCATTTAGACAGGGCCCTATGGACCACCTTCTCGAAGACCTTGCTGATACTCGGAAGGAGACTGATCGACCGGAGATTTGCCGGGTTAGAGGTGTCTTTACCCTTCTTGGGGATTGGTTGAACCACCGCTGTCTTCCAATGCACTGGATAATATGCATTATTCAGTGCATTGTTGAACAGAATGGTGTACCTCTCTACAGCCACTGGTGGAAGGTGCCTAAGCACAACATTGGATATACCGTCGATACTCGAGGATTTTTTCCTTGAAAAGGACATATCCTCAGTAATAAGTGTCCTAATGTAAAAACAATTGAATAAATAATAATACCTTTTTAATACATTAGAGTCTTAAAGAAATATAAATACGCCACTAATTCCATAGTAGTCACAGTACAATTCCCTGAAATAAACTTTGACCACAAGTCGGCACGGGTTATCTTTATCCTATTGCAATAATATTTTTTATTTATGTTATTAAGGTCAAATAGAAAAAATATAGAGGGTATGCGTACAAAATTTTGCAAAAAAAATTTGGTCCCTTATGTCTTGTGATACCCTAATGTATATATATATTAACAAGTGTAGAAACATATATACCATACAAAAGAAAATAATGGGTTTATTTATAAAATATACATTCATGACAAATCTCAAATCCATTAAGATCATTCCATTAAGATACGTTTTTCAATATTATTGGATACATCAAGATCATTTCAAAGTTACTCTATACCAGGATCAGGTAGAAACTGCATTATAAAGGAAGTTTCTTTCCGTATTTGACTATTTTTCTTACCTTTGCCTCCTTCAACACACATAATTACAATAAATTTGATACCGGTTGCTTTTTACTTAACTTTGGAAAGAAAAACTCAAATTGCAATTCAGACAACTTATCTAAAACGTACTCAAATAATAATAGTTGTTTGAAATTAATGTTCAGGAATCAACAATTACATTAAATGTCTGCAAATCGATTAGAATATCTGATGCAGTTAAAGACGGAATCTCTCGGTTTTGTTTGATTTTCTGTCGAACGCTGAGGAGATGTTAAGTTTTACGCCTCATTAATCAATACCGGACATGAAATAGTTTTCCAGTCAATTCGTAATAAAACTATTGGTGAAGCAAAGGAAGAACTCAACACGTACGGCACTCCAGTAGCGTGGAAACAAAAAGTTCCTTTCAGGTCTCCGAAAACCTTTAGGTTCTACCATTAGAGTCATGAGGCCAAACAAGTGATCAGATGCTCCAAGCTTTTTCTATAAGGAGCAAAACTGCACGAATTTTCGTGAACATACTTTGAAAAAATTATTTTAATAAATTCTCTACTAGAGCTAATAGGTAGTTTGTTTGCCAAAACAATAATCAATCTTCAACCTCACAATATTCCTATTACAGAAAATACTTTAAACATATGGATTTCAATCCACGACATAATCAGCAATATTCGAATATTACGTATTTACCAAACATTACTAATTACCAAGAATTTTCTGATCAAGGGCAATTCAACAGTAGTCCCCCAAATTTAAGCAGACAATACTCAAAAATTAACCCGAATTCCCAAATATTTACTCCGGGTTTTAACCAACGATAGTTACAACAAACCATATTCACTATTGACACACTAATGCAATCTATTTACATAAACAATTACAGGAGTATGAACAGCACTTTGTTTATCAGAAATGACAGGGATATCACCAACATCTACATTTTCCAAATTCTTCTAGCGTAATGGTACGAACTGAAGTATATGATATATTATACAAAAATCCCAGTGGCAAAGGAAAATGGCTTTTCGCCATAGACTATCACAAATAAAATGAGAAGAACAAAGAACATAAATATCCTATCTCAAATATCTTCGATATTCTTAATAAATATGAGAAAGGTGTTTATTTTAGGATTCTCGGTTTGGTGTACGGATTTCACCCAATTAAAGTGCATAGAAGAGATATACCCAAGACAGCTTCCTCAACAAATAATGGTCCTTTCGCGTTCCTTAGAATTAGCACAACAAACCGTGTGCTGTGAACTAATTGATAATACGTATTATAGCCGTCCGTTCGAAACCGAAAAGTGTAAAAAGAGTCAAAGTACATGGTCGAAACAAGTGGTTAAATTACCATTTATCAAATAATTTACCATGATGAAAAATAACCAATGCATGCCTTAGGATATTCTCTAATCCATTTACTTCTTGATTGTTTGATTCAATTTTACCAGCTGTTAATAGTAGAAGTAGTCCTGGGACCTTGTCTTTCAAACACTCATTTCTACAAGTCTTTTGAATTAGAATATGTTCACCATAATCTTCTTTTAGCAAACCAAGACTTTCAACCGCGTTTTCCTTTGACAACAAAATTATCTAATAAAACTGTTCCTTATCTGGCACAAAGGCCAGATCTGACATTTCAAGGTGGCCAACAAAAAGTTGTTTGTACAACCCGGTATTTAGATGTTGTATTTAAAAAAAAATCTAAACGATTTCGAAAACCCTTCAATATCTCAAACTAAACGTTACGTGTATTTGTAAAATCTATTCTGCTAAAAGTGAATTGTATAAATTCACATTCTGAATTTAAAAACCCATTAAAATTATATATAATTGAAATGGAAGTGGCATTTGGCTCAAATGTATCTGTAAATCCATAATATGTTAACAACAATCTGCTCCGTCTTCAATGTTGAATGCACAACCACGTTGACCTTGGTTTAATTATCATAATATTAAGAAAAGCCAAAAAGAGTTTCGGTCGATAGACAAAATTCCGAAAAATAAGATTTCTGGTACAGAAGCTAACAATTTATATACATAAAATACATTAAAATATAGCTTATTTTAGTAAAGCAATGGTACAGCAAAAGGTTCTTAAACATTCATACCACGAGGTAAGGTTCTGTTTTCCATTCTCAATATTTATCTTTGGAAGTAGCGAAATACATTGTGTCCTTAAACAGCCTAACACGTTCCTGGTGACTTCACTTGAAATTAATATATTCAAAGTCCCCATCTGGTTTTTAGATGAGGCAATTTGGAATGGTTTCCTTCAATGCTGTAATGAATCCATTTGCATTCAATGTATCCACCCAGTTCGAGCAAACAACGGAATGAACTCCATAAACAAGTGCTTAAAGTATTTTTATTCCATTGGAAAATAAAGATAGGAAGAAAGTTCAATGCTTAAGATCAAATAACAAAAATCAAATGAATGAAAAGGATTCTATTCTATAACGTGTACCATAGTGATTATCCCACTTGCTTCCGCTCCTTCATACGAAACTACCCCGAAAGCAAACCAACACTGATGCGCATAACAAATAACTGTAGAAGGGTACATATGTAACTCCACAGAAGCCATTATCACATGTGTGAGCTTCTGGGCTACGTGCGTAATGTTTGTATTATAATTTACAATATAATTCACGGAGTTGCATAAAGGTTTCTGTCAGACCCAAAGCAAAACCCCCAACACGTTCATGCCATGTATAAGTTAACGCCAGAAATATTGGATCATGCAAACAACGCATGACACCTTTCCCACGACCAAGAACATCCACAACAGTCGTGATTACATCAGGTCAAATTCCTGCCGGACATTTGAGGCAACGGACGCAACATACCTGCAAGACACCTGAGCTATCGCCGAACATCCGCTGCTGACGAGGCGTCTGGCTGCATTGGGCATGCACCTAGTTTAAGTTTAGATTCCAATTGTTAGTTTAGTCTAAAGTCAGCCGTGAAGGCACACAGTAAGAATAAATATATTTTTTTTAAGAAATATTAACATAAAATAGTTTAATTGATATGCTTCACAAATATTAGAACCCCAATCTATCCTGCTGCAACGTAAGGATGTGTCTGAACATACTCGGACTATCCGTTTAACTGAACTTTTAGCCAACTTGAACTTTCGTTTTATATCTACACTTTAATCTGAACCCAACTAGTTCTTCTGCCAATACAACCGTATCACCTTCAACCCTAGCACACGACCCGGATCCAAACTCATTCCCAAATTTCGACCTTAAGTCTGGAGCTAAGTATCCTAATTTTCGAAGCTCCCACATCCTTAATCCCTCTAACACCTCTGCTACAGCCAGATCCTCATCTCTCACACCATCTTCAAACCAATTTCCTTCAACATCAGTCTCCTTCAAAATCTATGAGAACATTCGACTCTTCTTGGCTTATCTTCATGACAAATCAGACTCGGTTTGCTATGAAGGTTAAACAAACACCAGCGTAATGGTCTCAATTCAACAGGAAGGTCTCCCCACCGATTTCACTACCCTCAAGAAGCTTTTCATTAAATATCACGAGTTTTTCAATATCTCACCCAAAAAAGTTTCAAACGATCTTGATACCTTCAGACATTATATACACTCAAAGCGCATATCGCACCTTCAGCGTAGCAAAGCTGACCATGATAGGTTTTTTCGGCCCTAAAAATCTCACCCTCCCTGCCACTCTAACGCCCCCCGAAAACCTTCCTCTTACCTTTTATTATCAGAATGTAAGAGGTCTGCGTTCTAAAACTCAGGCAGTCCTGCAGCAATCTCATGCGTTACCTTTTGAAATCTTTGCCTTAACCGAAACGAACCTAGTCCCTAGTATAAACAACCTTGAACTATTCCCATCCAACTTTAACATTTACCGCGATGATGTTAACCGACCTACTGATGGTTGTCCATGCCGCGGTGTTCTTCTAGCTGTCCGAAACACAATTGACTCCTCTCTCATAGCAACTTCATCTTCGCCATGTCTCGACTTTGTTTCCATTAAGATTGTATTACCCCGGATATCGCTCTACGTCATCTGCTTTTACATTTAGCCATCACAACCTACTGAAACATATAACTTGGCCATTGATACAATCGATAATTTAATTGAATTACGAGATCCCCAAGACGAGATCCTAGTTTTCGGTGACTTCAACCTTCCTCACCTTAAATGGATCCCTGCAGACGACCAATCGTTTTACATTGCCTCTAATCCCACTGCAGCCAAAGAATGCCTCCTCTCTGACCGCCTAGCTGATTCCAGCCTTAACCAAGTTAGCAGCATTTTGAATTACATGGGCAGACAACTCGACCTCATTTTCACAAGTGATCCCTTCAACTCCTCAGTTTCAGCTTCTCCGCTGTCCCTATCAACCGTCGACAACTACCACCCTCCCCTTCTTCTTTCGTTCTTTCACAACTTCCCTATACAGAACTTTCCACCCACTGTTCGATTCTCTCACGATTTTCACAAAGCCAACTTCCGTCAAATCAATGAATATCTCAATAATGCCCCTTTTAATTTCAACAACCTTACCGTAAATGATGCCATATCTATATTCTACAAAGAAATATTTAATTCATTCTCCCATGGTATAATCGGAGGCTCCGTTTTTTGAGAAGCAAACGGAACAAGCTCTGGACAACTTTCCTTCGTACTCAATCCCCAAATGACTTCTCGAACTATTTCGGTACTTACCTGCATTTTGTAGAGCTTTATAAATCTCTCTATCAACACTACTTAGTTGAGATGCAAACCAACCTTGTAAATAATCCCAAGTCCTCCTTCCAATTCGTTAATCACAAAAGAAAATCTGATGGCTACCCAAACTCACTCTCCTTCAATAATGAAACTTCCAATGATCCTCATTACATCGCCAACCTTTTTGCCACATTTTTCAATCAATCTTTTACCCATGATTCCTTTGCACCCGATCATACCTATTTCAACTATTTACCAAACTCCTCCTTTGGACCATTTCTCCCCCGTAGTGTCGACCCCGTTATCATCCAAGAAAGATTAAAGCAACTTAACGATGAATTCACCCCTGGCCCCGACGGCCTTCCAGCTATATTTTTAAAAAAATCCCTTTCTTTACCTCTCTCAAAAATCTTCAGCCTATTCCTTTCCCAAGGTGAATTTCCCCGGATATGGAAAACCTCTTTTATAACACCTATACACAAAAAGGGTCCGAAGAATGATATTAACAACTACCGTCCCATTGCCAAACTGTCGCATATACCCAAAATTTTCGAAAGTATTTTGTATGATAACTTACGTTTTCAATGCAAGTCTTTAATCTCCCCCAGACATCACGGCTTCCTTAAAGGCAGGTCTACAACCACAAACCTTATTGAATTCGTTTCCTTCACCCTTTCAGCCTTAGAAAATGGCAAGGAAGTCGATGTTATCTCAACTGACTTCAGTAAGGCCTTCGATAAAATTTCACACAGATTAATACTCTTCAAACTGTCTTCTCTTGGCTTTGAACCCATCTTATTAAAGTGGATTTCCTCTTTTCTGGAAAATCGCAACTACAGCGTTCGCTTTAGATCTGCCCTCTCTAACCCCTTCTTTGCTTCCTCCGGTGTCCCCCAAGGCAGTCATTTAGGACCGCTTCTTTTTATCCTCACCATTAACGATATTGAAATGGTTATCAAACATTCCCACATCTCTCTATATGCCGACGATGCTAAACTCTTTAAGATCATTTCCTCAGAACATGACTCTTCCCTTATTCAATCGGACCTCAACAGCTTTTCCACCTGGTGCTCCAAGAACTGCCTCGACCTTAACATTTCAAAGTGTCAATCTATTACTTTCTCCCGCAAACGTAACAAACCTCCTCCCCGCCTCTACTTTCTCCATAATCAACCCCTTTCCACCGTTCAGGTGATCCGTGATCTTGGGGTATTATGCGACCAGGAACTCAATTTCCTTGCACATATCAGCGATATAATTCTTAAGGCCAATTCTGCACTCGGCTTCGTGAAACGATGGTCTAAAGAATTTTCCAATCCCTACGTCACTCGGTCTCTTTACATAACCTTTGTTCGCCCTATTCTCGAATACGCGTCTCAAGTGTGGTCTCCTTACTATCATTCACACATTTCCAGAATTGAGAGTGTCCTACGTCGTTTTCTCCGTTTTGCTCTTCGCGGCTTACCCTGGGACAATCCTCTAATCCTACCTCCCTATCAAGATCGCCTTAAACTTATTAATTTGAGCTCGCTGGAAGAACGAAGAAGAATATCCGACATCCTTTTTATCCACCGACTCCTCTCAGGTACCATCGACTACGCGTCCCTTTATAACTCTATCTTTTTTAACACTAACCCTCGTAAAACACGAAATCCACGTCTCTTCTATGTACCCACCTCTCGTACCTCCTATGGCTCGAATGAACCTATCTCCCGTATGCTGCGGAATGTTAATGCGAAAAACTGTTTCGACTTTAACATCAGCACTCCTTGTCTAAAACTCCGTCTCAATCGCCATCTCTCTTAGTCTCTTAGAATGTAAGTTAAATTAAGTACGTAGCTTGAATTAAGCACAATAAAATGGGGGTATAGCCCCCACCAAAATCAAATCAAAAATACACGTAACTGAATTATTTTTGTGAGTTCTGTTAATGGATTTAAATAAGAAGATGACCATGAAATTTGCCACGTATGGGAGTAAGCTGAGCTACATTGCTGAGTTATTGCCTTGATTAGGGTACTTGTGGCGTTTTTGGTCTGGTCTAATGATCTGGTGGTACATCGGTAGCAGGTAGCAATAGATACTACCCTGTGTCAGGCTTATTAATTTTATACCTTACAAGTTTCGCTCAATCACATTGTCATGTCGCCGAAACAATATACAACGGCGAGTGTCGCTGTGTTCCATGCAATGTGTTGCTTCCAGTTGATTGTATCGCACGAATACCAACAATCCCTTTTCCCGAGTTCATTACTCTCAGCTTTCAGTATAAGTTCACTGAAATAAGAAATGCAAATGATAATTGTACCGAATGAATGTGGCTGGTAAATAAAGGAAATATTGAAAACAGGAGTGCTTTTCCCTATTCGTTTCATTGCTAATGAAATTACGTTTCGATGCAAGTGAAGATCGAATCTCTGGAGATGTTTTTTTCGAACTGTACCCTTGAATTTGGTTGAAAACTTCGAAATTATAGCCGGCGATTTAAACGTTCCCGTTACTAGGGGAACCTACCTAGCCTGGTGGGTTCTGCAGGGTATATACCCGCAACGGACAGTCTACGGTATCTTTGGAGTGACTCTTATCTGAATCACTCGACTGAGACTTTCCGTCACGAACGAATGGTCTACTAACTTTCTACGGATGTTGATATACGAGTACGACAGTGATAGTTGCTGACTTAGTGCCTTTATCAAAATATCAGACGAATTCGTGGAAATGGCAAAATATGCCCAAACGCACCCCTATGATTACAGTACGGTGCCTCGGACACGCTTTGCTAGTTCCCTGACAAGAATGATCACTTTATGTGCGTCCATCCCACCGTCCAATAGGACCGTCCCTAAACAAATTGACAATACTATTAAACAGTCAATGAACAGTACGATACCACACCAATGACAGTACGATACCACGAACGTGAGCCGAAACGTGGCAATTGCCTAGACAAAAAAGTAGACTCTTGACAAGACTCAAACTCTCATAAAGGCGGTTTACCAACAGACAAAACTCGGAGGTCAGGATACTGAAGTCACTGACACTCCATCAGCTAATCAAAGAAAATTACAGAATATCTGTAAGTTTGCATTGGAACAACAGAATTAGTTCTGTAAAGTCCAATAGCGCGGGTATGTTGCAGTAAATAAATACAATTTTACGGAGAAACAATCAGAATGACATTGAAGATCTGAAGATTCCGAGAACGACAGACAATGAACATTTGCTACGAACACTTAGCATCCATCCAGAGGACGCATCCTGGATGACGATCTTTTCTTGATCGAGGATCCTCAACAGAAGGTGACGACAATAGAAGCTGTCTTCCAGGAAGTGTACAAGGTAACTGATAGTCTTCGCCCGAATCATGACATAGAGAACTTTTTTTTTTTTAATTCAATTAAATTCTTTATTTATACATCATAAGTAGTTTACATTTTGATATAATTATCTGCAAAGCCTTAGGGGCTTATCTGCAGAAGATTAGTTACACAATATTGTTTCGTACGTGAGTTGAGCTATATATAAATTGGCTAAAAGCACATTTGTAAATATATACGTGTTTGTGTATACCATTTATTATTTTTTTCTATTCTAAGTCAGAAAAACTGTTTCGCTTTTTTCAATAAAAGAGGTTTTGAAAGATTTTTAAAATTATTTGGTAGTTCATTAAATATTTTGGGTACTACTACTTCATATCGTCTTCGTCCGTACTCATTCCAATGCCACAATTCCAATGTGACTTTGTAGGTGTCATCGGTCCAAAATCTTGAAATAACTTCCATCTTATACAGTTATTCGATGTTAAGCAGTTTCGTATTGTTGTTGTTTTGTTGTCGATTGTAATGCTGTCCTATCTTTACGCGATGTATCATTTTGTGGATTCTTGCTTGTGCATGCTGTAACGACCGAATCTGAGGCGCATTTCCCCATGCCGTAGATGAGATTCCACTAATCCAAAATAGCACAATCGTAGAACATCTTCCGTACATACGTTACTGAGATGGAAAAGAGCATAAGTTGACTGCCTTGCCTAAGTTTCAAGTTTGTCTCAAGTGCTCTTATGGTAGCTCCATTTAAAATTGTTGTCTACGATGACCCCTAGATACTTGTAGGTTGACACATTTTCGATGAAAGTTTCGCAGCTGTCATCTCTTTCAAGTTGCATAGGGTTCTTTGTATTGTGAAGGCAGTTGGTGTCATGTACTTTAATTTTTAATAATACTTTTTGGATATGTGGTGGGCGTATGTGCATTATTTTTGTCTTCTTTGCATTGATTAAGAGACCGTGATCATGGCACCAGGTTGTAACCGCATTGAATTCCTCTTACATTATTTTTATTACCGTTTCGGCACATCTGTGATTGACAACTATAGCTGTATCGTCTGCGTACGCGTATCCCCTACTCTGACGAAGAACAGAAAGTAGATCATTTACGTATATAATGAAAAGTAGTGGATCGAGTTTTGATCTTTGCGGTACTCCATATGTTGATTTTTCTGGATTGCTATAGTTATCTTTAATTTTAACTTTAAAGCTTTTTCTAGATAGTACTCCACGTACACCAATTCTGTCTAGCTGTCGTAATATATTCCCGTGGCTTCGGGTGTCGAAGGACTTTTTAAAGTCGAAGATCCCTACTTCATCACTTCTACCTTCGAAAAGCTATCGATAATTATTGGCGATCAGAGAATCTTGGTTTTACCGGGTTCAATAAAGATTTCATGGCAAACAACGCCATCGCCAACGAGAGGGCTAATACCCTGTACATTTCGACGGAAGATCTCCAGATGATCTTCGAGTCAATGAAAAGGAAAAAATCCGCTGGAGTCGACGGTATATCCAATGTTGGGCTTGTAGGGAGGTACATCATCCAGTTCAACAATGCACTGAATAATGCATATTATCCAGCGCGTTGGAAGACACTGGTGGTGCAACCAATGCCAAAGAGGGGTGAAGGCACCTCTACCCGGCAAATATCCGATCGATAAGTCTACTTCCGTGTATCAGCAAGGTCTTCGCGAAGGTGGTCCATAGGGCCCTGTCTAAATGAGTTGAGACAATAAAATCATCCCGGATAACCAATTTCGCTTCAGAGCGTGTCATGACGCTATTTATGCCGCGTCGAAACTCCTATCGGATATCCAATGGATAAATAGAAGATCTTTATTACAAGCTCAGTCGGCTAGGCATAAGTGAGCCACTGCTACTGCTATACATGATTTTTGACATGCTAAGAGGTAGAAGTTCGTTTTGGAAATTGCCAACGTGACTTCTACCCAAACATTTGAAATCAAAAATGGACTAAAAGGCACGGTAAATTCGTCGATCCTTTTCAGCATTTTCCTAAGCGAACTGCCAGTTTATCCACCATTAAAATGGAGATGCTGCTCTGGCAAGAGCCCGGGGCGCTTTGGTTCTGACAAGATGGTTGTTTTACAGCAGCCAACTTGATTTCAGCGTGAAGGTAATCTTATATATGGCCTTAATCAGGCCCATGATGTCAATGGACTTGTCTCGGGCTAGGTACATAGGGCGCCCGAATATAAGTACAAGAAATCTTACCAGAATACGGCCAGGATTGCACGGGTGCATAATTTTCTGATTTAATTGATCAAAATCACATGGCAAGAGCAATGTTTTTGGTCAACAGATCGAGATGTAGTGCGCCAGCATCAACGCTTTTGATGGCTGGAGAGAGCTCCGTCAACGGACACTTCACTTGGTGCAGTCTCTACAAGGCAAAGCCTGTCAAATATAAAAAGAAGGCTTTAAGGTTAGGGTAGTTTAGGGAAAGATAGGGCAAAGCACAAAAAATAAAAAATATAAATAAATAAGTGCAAAGTCAAAGAAAATAATAAAACAAAACCAAATAAAAAAATTATAAATACATTAAAATGTAAAAATTAAGATATACATATATGTATGTATATGATATATATATAAGGTACACTCCCCTTCAACTGAATAGGTACAACATTTTTGAAATATTTGAGATTCATTTCTTGCACATACTGTAAATGAACTAATCATTTTTAGTTACTAATTGTTAGTCTATGATATTGGGAAAAGAGAACAGAAAAAAGAATTTACAAAGCCCCATTGTTTCTTCCCTTGCTGTCTTGCAAAGCATTGAATATGAAAAAATGTAGTTGTTTTCTTGCGTCAACTAAATAGGTACATGATCAATGCTTGCATTGCTTTTGTGTACTCCGAAGAGATTGGCACATTTTAATAATTGTCGAAGTGTTTCAAAATAAATTTCACAAATTACAAATTACATTAATTGAAATTTTGAGAAACATGGGTAGAGCAAAATATCTTAATACATAGTGTTGAAAAGGTTAAAATCGACTTATTAAAGGAGCAAGGATTAACGTGCTATATCTTTCTTTTCTATTGGACGAAGCTTTAATGTTATCTGTGCGTATTTAAGAAACAAAGAATTATACGGGAAAAATATGAAAGGTGGTAAAGAAACGGCCACAACAGCGGCTGATAGAAGATCAGTTTTGCTATATGCTTCCAATTCTTGTGACTCAGCTGCAAAAATAAAGCAAAGAGCAGGTGTTAATGCTAGTGTTTCAACGGTAAGAAGAGTGATCAACTGTGCCAATCATCTTAAAAGTCCGATAGCCTCACCGCCAGATGGCGCCAGTATCGCAAGAGCAACTTACTATCGTGTAGTACATTCTAGTAGACGGCTACTGTCGAAATTTCAGCCGGATCGGACTCGTAGTTTTGATTTGACCGCGTGTGGAAGCGGGAGTGTCCGTGGATTTTAGAAAAATGAAAAAAGTTTTTGGAAGCGAAATCAAAGAGCGTTTGGATGCTGCGTACGGTGACTCTTCTCCTTCGATGGGGACCATCAAAAATTGGTTTAACGAGTTTCAACCTGGTCGCACGTCGGTTTTTGATGAACCACGTCCAGATGCCCCGAAAACGGCTACCACGGAGGACAACGTAACAAAAATCTACGATTTCGTATTGGCAGACCGCCGATTGAAGGTGCGCGAGATAGCTGAGACAGTAGGCATTTCAAAATATCACGTGGGTCATATCCTGCATGAAATTTTGGGCATGAGAAAGCTGTCGGCACGATGGGTGCCGCGTTTGTTAACTCCGGACAACAAGCGCAACCGTGAGACCACTTCAGAGCAGTGTTTGACGCTGTTTAAGCGCAATCCGAAAGAGTTTCTGCGTCGTTACAGTCGACGAAACATGGATCCGCTGGTACACACCAGAGACCAAGAAACAGTCGAAACAGTGGACTTTACCCGGCGAACGTGCTCCGAAGAAGGTGAAGACTGTCCCATCGGCCGGAAAGGTGATGTCCACCGTTTTCTAGGATTCACAAGGTGTGCTCCACATCGACTACCTGGAGAAGGGCAAAACGGCCACAGGGCTGTACTATGCCAATTTATTGAAGAAAAAACGGCCCCACTTGGCGAAGAAAAAGTGCTCATCCACCATGATAACCCACCGGCTCACACCTCCGCCCTCGCCACGGCCAAATTGGTCGAATTGGGCTACGAACTGCTGCCTCATCCACCGTATTCTCCAGATTTGGCACCGTGCGACTTCTTTTTGTTTCCAAACTTGAAAAGGTCACTCGCCGGGCAGAAATTTCAGTCGAATGAGGAGGTCATCGCCGCCACGGAGGCCTACTTTGCAGACTTCGAGAAAACATTGAAAAATAAATCACCATTTCTCTAAAATTTTTATTTTTCTTTTGTAGGACCACCCTTGTAAGATTGGTTTAATTAGGTTTAGTTAGTTTAAGATAGGCTTAAGTTTTGTATACGTACATAGACATAACCCCAAAAAAGATCGTATGCTAAGTTTTTGAATTAAAACAATTTAGTGTTAATCGTAGTGTTAATCGTAAGTTCATATATAGTCGTCGAAGCACATAACTTAGGATATAACAACAACATAAGTTGTACTGTTTGTTTTAGAGTTTCCGTCTAAGGCAGGTAAGATATTTAGAATTGTTACGATAGTAAAGCTAGTTTTAAGCATTTTTGCCTAGGGTAAGATAGATCTAAGAAATTGTTAGATAAAAATGAAATAAAAACTAAAAAACTAAACTGGGCTCAACCGTTTCTTATTTTTCTAAGGCCCAATGCACACGGAGCAACTGAAAAAAAATTTATCAGCTATGCGAATTGGCAACTAGTTTGCTTTGAGTCGTACCCTGTGTAACCAAATGGGACGATGCACACGACGCTACTGGTTGAAAACTCGTTTGCGATTCATAAAAATAAGTTTGTAAACAGTCATCTGTTGATTTGTATGTCGCGTTGCCTATTGATTTCAGTTTCTAGTTTGTCGAATATGAGCGAACAGACCAATCTGTTGCTGGTGGGGAAGGTTGAAAAAAATCAGATTTTGTAGAATTATTACTTTCCCGACTATTCGAAGAAAAATGTTACAGAGAAGGCGTGTATAGAAGTCGGAAATATCGTAAAATTGACTCCCTCATGCTGGTATTTTGCTCCAAATAATTTTCTTTAGTTATTCTGTAGAATGCTAATAAATTCGAATTAAAAAGTCCTAACTGTTAAGCAACAACAAACAAGCGGTTCTGAAAATTGTTTAAGGTATGGGTGTACCCAAAACCTTCTTACTATTCTTCTCCTCCTCCTGAGATAGTAATACAACATGATGGTTTCATCATCGCTCGAGTCTTCCGAAGACATATCACGCCCGGTATTCGTGACGACACTGAACGAACTAGAGATTTTGATTGGTGATGAGTTTCTTCGTGTATGGAGTCAAGTCTCCGCCGAGTCCGTAACTGATCCGTAACCCGAGGTGCTTACTGGTTTAGTTTTTTTTTCAGTTGCTCCATGTGCATTGGGCCTAAGAAGATAGTATTATCTTGGTTACACACATAAATTGCTGAAGATGGGGGAAATGTATGATCAGGTGATACCCAAAGAGATTCCTTTACACTAAGTCACCGGTCGTATGTTACAACAACTAAAGTGATTTGCCTAAGCTGTGTAGGAATTTAAAGATATTTGTCATATTTCTGAGCAACTGCAGAATGTGGGCAGCCATTTTTATATTTCGGATCGTTTCCCAGATTTCAATTCAAAGCAATAACTTTCAGCAGCAGATCTTGTTGTATTAAACGAATGTTATTTATTTCAAATCACGCACAAATGTATTAATGGAGACTGAGGTGGATTAGAGAGCGGCACACGGATATATGTACACACACAATAATACAGTTGGTGCAAAAAGTCTGCGTACATTACCTCACATTTTGTAAAAAAAAAAGCTGTAACGCTTATAAATAGTTATATTCAAAAGGGTCTTTTTTTGAGATAAATTCCATTACCGGTACTTTTCTCGCTTCAACTTTTCTTTCTTTTGGAGAGCTTTTTGGAAACTGCAAATATGAGCAAGGAATTATCAGTAGATATTGTAGTTATACTAAACAGTAGAAATTGGTAGTTAAACTGCTACGAAGGGCAAAACGCTAAGAGGTAAAATAATTGGTAAACCACATTTTTCTGTACAAAGGGTTTTAGAAACCTAGGCAAAAAAAAAATTATTTTACTTCTAAGTACAGACCAGGGCGGCCAACATTACTTACAGCCAGAGAAAAACGGTTAGTTTTGGCTAAAGTAAGAGCAAATCCTCGGAAAAGTTATTTTTGGAGGACTTTTTCGAAGATGATTCAAGAAAAGTTTAACAAGGCAGTTGCCAGATCTGTGTCTTCTTCTTTTCCTTTTTCCGGCGTTGTTATGGTCAGAAGTGTAGGACCATAACCTTCCCACTTAACTGCATTCCTACTGGTCCGCTTGTGGGGTTCGCCGGTTTGACCTCAGAAAGTAGCGGCAGGCTTCCCGGTTTTGGATTACTTCATCGCTGAGGCCAGTCAAATGCTGGTGTTTTTGCATTTGTTTGCACCAATTGTTTTTCGGCTTGCCTGTTTTTTTTTTTTTTTTTTTTTTTTTGTGACACGGGCATGCTTACAACACCGGTGATCTCCAGCCGTGTCAACCCACTGATTTGTATGTACGCTTGTGGGGCAGTTTAATGGTGGTATATGTGTCCCTAGGTGGCGGACCCCACAAGCGGACCAGTAGGAATGCAGTTAAGTGGGAAGGTTATGGTCCTACACTTCTGACCATAACGACGCCGGGATAAAAAGGAAAAGAAGAAGAAGAAGAAGATATGTGTCCCTAGGCTCACCTTGGTGTTTTCTAAATTGCCTAGATGTGATTTTTGTTTACCTTTGTTTTAGTCGCCTTTTATGACAAGCGAGAGGTATCGCTGCAGGGATATTCTTAACCCGTCCCTGCACGGAGCAGTTGCCAGATCTGTGTACTGTTGGAAATGTCCTTAGAGAAGAAGGTTATCATGGATATTCTGGAAGGAAAAAACCCTATATTTCGAAAATCAACAGACGGAAGCGTATTGGAGTACAAGCCGGGAAGTTTTAATGTATTCTGCTTCAGCAGCTACTGTGTTGTTTTCAGACGAAAGCAAATTTCGCATATTTGGGCTGAATGGGCGCGGTATTGTATGGAAAAAAACAGCAACTGAGTAAAACATAAAAAAAACCTTTTTTAAACAGTGAAACATGGTGCTGGTGGAATTATGGTTTGGGGATGTATGGCAGCAAATATGATAGAAAACTTGGAGTTTATTGAAGGTATAATGGATAAATTCCAAATTTGAACGTGTAGCATATATGGTAAATGCACTTAGCCTGCATTTCTATATATATGTCCGGTTTTGAGGGACTTGTCTGTAATGTGAATTTATCAGTTGTACATGACAGCTGACAGCTAAATAAAGACACTTGTATTGTTGACCAAGTAGAGAACGGATGTTTCCTTTTTTAATTGTTGGACGCCACATGGCGCAGCCGGTAAAGTCGATAAATCGTGGAAAATCTAAATAATCCTAAAATAAAAGTTAATAATATTGTGAAGAATAAGTGGAAAAGTTAATTTGGAAAAATTGAGATAGACATTTAAAAAAAAAAAAAAATAAATAAATAAAACAAAACCCTTAAATCTGGAAGTCAGAAAACAAAAACTTAAAATAAATCAGAGACAGACCATGGACTACGTCCGAAGAATACAGACGTTAAGACTGGAGGGTAACCTGGCGGAAAATTGGAGGAGATTTCGACAGAATTATTTTATTTTCGAAATTGCCGCTGGAGTAAACATGAAAGAAGATATAATTAGGGTAAATACGTTTTTAAATATGGTAGGAGAAGATGCGTTGGATTTATTTAATTCTTTCAATTTGTCTGAGGAGGAGAAAACGAAAATCGATGCAGTGATGAAAGCGTTTGATGATCACTGTATACCGAAAAGAAATCAAACATATGAAAGGTTTAAGTTCTTTAGTAGAAACCAGAATAATTTGGAACCATTTGACAGTTTCTTTAAAGATCTCAAATTGCTTGCAAGAAACTGTGAGTTTGAATCATTAGAAGAGTCCTTAATTCGGGATAGGATTGTGCTTGGCACAAACGAAAAAAGGCTTCAAGAAAAACTATTGAGTGTAGCGGATTTGAACTTAGAAAAAGCAGTAGAAATATGCCGTGCAGCAGAAGTAGCTTAAAAACAGACGAAGGAAATCCAATGTCCCTTAACAAGTTCCAGTATAGACCAGTATAATCCAAAATATACAGGTAATGCTTTTTTTGAAAGAAAACCAACAAATACGTATCATGGAAATAATCAATATGGGAACAAAAATAGTAGAAATGTTAATATAAAGCAAAATAAGAAGTACGATTTTAGTAAGAAAAAAAAGTATCCAAGCAATGTAAACAATAGCGATAGATTTTCCACACTAAACAAATGTAATTATTGTAATTTAAACCATGCTAAACATGCTTGCCCAGTGCAAGGAAAAAAATGTAATAATTGTGGTAGATTCAACCACTACGCAATTTGTTGTAAAGTACGTAATGTGAGATGCATTCGTGATTCGTCCGATTTTAAAAGTGATGAAAATTTATTTTTTGTCGATAGCTTACAGTTAGTAGAAAAGAAAAGTTCTTGGACAGAAATAATAAGAGTTGAAAACTCATTTCTAAAATTCAAAATAGATACTGGGTCTCAGGCAAATATTATTCCAATTAAATTGTATAATAAAATAAGAAATAAAAACAGTATAAGGCCTACTTCAATAGTTTTAAAACCATATGGTAGTCCCAAAATAACTCCTGTAGGTGAAACAACTTTAGTGTGTAGATTTAGGAATGTTATAATAAACCAAGATTTCATCATTGTAGAAGAGATAAAGAATAACAAAGAAAGCAATGGCGATTTAGTTCCAATCTTAGGTTTAAAGAGTTGTGTACATTTAGGTATTGTGAGAATAGATTGTGTGAACAGTGTTAATTCTATCAACATACCAATGAACTCAAAAGAAGATCTAGTAGAAATGAACAAAGATTTGTTTGAGGGAAGAGGGCAGTTTCCACAAAAATATAAAATTGAGATTTTGGATAATACCGTACCGAAAACAAACCCACCGAGGCGTATTCCATTAAAAAAAAAGGGAAACTTCTTTCAACTCTTAAGGATCTGGAACTGAGGAAAATTGTTTCTAAGGTTAGAGGTCCTAGAGATTGGGCACACAACTTAGTAATAGTGGAAAATGGCCGAACCGTTGAGGAACATGATAAAAATTTAGAAAAAGTATTTGAAAGAGCAAGAAAATTAGGAATAAAATTCAATAAAAATAAGATTCAATTTCGACAAAATTTTGTAAAATATTTGGGTCATATTTTCAGCAAAGAAGGTATGAAACCTGATGATAATCGTATAACAGCTATACAAAATTTAAAAAATCCAACTTCAAAGAAAGAACTGCAAGCGTTTTTAGGTTTTGTTAATTATTTAAGAAGTTTTATCCCTAATCTATCAAATCTAACTGCTCCATTAAGGAAATTGTTGCGAAAAGACATTGAGTTTCTATGGCTTCCGAGTCACACAAAGTGTGTTGATGTCTTAAAAAATAAATTAATAGAAATTCCATTTCTCAGACCATTTGATCCATCAAAGAAGATTACGATTCAAGCTGATGCATCTCAGTGTGGTATAGGTTGTTGTCTCTTACAAGACAACAGACCGATTTGTCATGCTTCTAGAAGTTTAAACGATACCGAAATGGGGTACGCACCCATAGAAAAGGAATTTCTTGCAGTTGCATATGCTTGCAAAAAATTTCAGAATTTTATTTACGGAAATAAAGTTTTAGTTTATAGTGATCATAAGCCGTTGGAGGCAATAATGAACAAAGAGGTTGGTAAAATAATGTCTTCCAAATTGAGACGAACCCGCTTGTTCTTGTTTAACTACGATATAGAAGTGCAGTACTTGCCAGGCAGGTATATGCATATAGCCGATTATCTATCCCGAAATTTTATTTTAGATAAAGAAGACATTGCACATAATAAAATTGAAATGGTGTTATCAATAAATGTAAGTGACGAAAAACAAGAGTTATTTCGAAAAGAAACCAGAAGGGATCCCATTCTCTCGAATTTGTTAAATATCTATAAATCAGGCTGGCCAAAAACAAAAAACAGAGTTCCTGACAACATAAAATTGTATTTTCAAAAAAGATTTGATATATTCGTTGAAAACGATCTGATTTTCTTAAACCATAGATTAATTGTACCAAAATCATTACAACATGAAATGTTACTCAAACTTCATGAATCTCACTTAGGTATTACTAAAACAAAAATTAGCGCACGTGAACTACTTTATTGGCCTGGAATGTCAACGGACATAGAAAACCATATAAAAAATTGTTGGACTTGTGTACAATATAGACCAGAAAATTATGACGAGCCAATGATAAATCATGAAATACCTGAATTGCCATTTAATAAGGTAGGATGCGATATTTTTGAATGGAATCAAGAAAATTTTCTTATAATAATTGATTATCTTTCAAAATGGATCGAGATTGAAAAAATTAAAACTAAAACTGCTGGTGATATATGTGCAGGCTGGTGTAAATTTTTTTCTCGTCTAGGTATTCCTGCAATTGTTATGGCAGATAACATGCCTTTCTCCTAGCTTTGTTAGAATATAACAATACACCAGTTAAACATTCAAAAATTGCACCTGCCCAAATCTTGATGAACAGAAGATACATGTTCATTCAACCCTTTTGAAATCAGGGTTTAATATAAATGTTAAAAAATCAATTAGACTGAAACAACTACAGAATGAAAAATACTACAATATACATGCAAGGCGACGTGAAACACGTTTTGAGATTATGGAAAAGGTTTACTGTAAGATAGGAAATAATTGGGAAATAGGATACATAAAGAAAAAACTTGACGAGCCTAGGTCTTATATTGTTTCTGTTCCTTCAAAAAACAAAGACTATCGAAGAAATTCTAAATTTCTTAGAAACTGTGGGATGAAAGGAATAACTAATAATAACTCATGTAGTAATTATTTGGATCATCTAATTGATGAACATGAAACTGGTAAATCTATTTTAACCACAAATGACAACAATAACGCGGGAAAAAATGTGACTGATCAAAATGCATCTCACAGCCCATCACGTACAAGATCGGGAACCGTATATAAATTAAATTGAATTGTTTGAACATAACATTGAAATGTATGCATACATAATGTGTCTATTTATATTTACTACTTACTAGATGCTTATTTAACTCGAATACACATATACCAAATTAAGGTCCAATATTATCATATGTAACTAGATATGTATGTATATATAAGTAAAAAAAAAAAAAAAAAAAAAAAAATTTAATTATCTTTAGAATTGAATTAACTTTTATGATTTTATTAATGTACATTCAGAGCATAATTGTTTTGAACTGGTAGGGGAGGTGTAGCATATATGGTAAATGCACTTATCCTGCATTTCTATATATATGTCCGGTTTTGAGGGACTTGTCTGTAATGTGAATTTATCAGTTGTACATGACAGCTGACAGCTAAATAAAGACATTTGTATTGTTGACCAAGTGGAGAACGGATGTTTCCTTTTTAAACTGTTGGACATAGGGATGCCACAGAACGTTTAAAAAAAAACCTTCATGAAAGTGCTAACAAACTCGGCTTGTGTGATAATTTTGTATTTCAGCAAAATAATGGCCCCAAGCATACGGCTTGTATTGTTAAGCTCTGGCTACTGTATAATGTTCCAAAACAGTTGCATTCGATCGAACATTTGTTTGAGTTGCTGGACCGGCGTATCCATCAACATAGCATATCGTCGAAAAATATGCACAAGGAAAGGCTGAGGTATATCATAAAATTACTCAAGAAGATACGATACGCTTGGATGATTCAAGGGGGAAACTAATGAAAGCAGTGATTTTCAGACACGGGTACCCAACAAAATATTCACATTTCTTATTTTTATGTTGCTGCATATGGTGTATGCAAAATGTTTGTGCTTTGTTTTTGCACTCTGTTAATACAATCCATTTTTTTGTGAAAATTGTGTCAGTTACGTTTGTTTTTAGTTCATAAATTAGTTATTGAAAGTAATTTTAAGCGAACTCAATAAAAAAAGAAAAGATTGTTCGAATGTTTTTTCATATTAGAGAAAGTTAAATAGTTTGTACACAGACTTTTTGCGCTATCTGTATTAAATATATGTAAAAGTGTCGCTGTATGACGATTCAAATAATGGTTGTTAATTTAATTGTCTTAATATATGTGTGAAGTTCTGCCGATCGATTATATGATACTTTCAATAATTTTTTTTTCCAAACTAAAGTAGTTTTAAAGTAATTAAAGTAACATTAAAGCAATGTAAAAAGAAAGTGTATAAAAATAAAATGTTTGATACTAAGCTGTTGAAAGTTGATTTTCCGTTTTAATTTCTTTGTTTCTCCTCTGTGTGTCCTTTTAAGCTGGATCCTTTGTTGCTGGAGACTGTTTCTGCTAGGACCGTTGAAATTGGAGCGGCGGAGCAGTTACTGTGAAGCTGTTGGTGCTGGGTCCGTTGATGACCAAGCATATAATGCATATGGTAACTTGAATCGCTAGATACAAATCCTCGGTCAGCTGATTTCCTGCTTTGTTATGTACATTATGTGTGTTGCTTACATGTTATGTATTTGGATTGGATTGATGACCCATATCCCTAATGATTCTACATACTAGGTATACATATAACTTTGCTTCCGCCGTTTTTTCCCCAACATTTGAGGCTTTAATGAAACAAATTGGTTACACATGTATCATGGCTTGCTGTGTTACTCCCCCTGATCGCGCCAATTCTTCTTGGGTCTGACGCGAGTTTTCACTCAGCAATGTCTCCAATTCTGCATCTTTGAAAACGTTCTCTCCTCCACCACTGTGCCGGTCTTCGACGTTAAAATCACCGTTCTTGAAGCGGTGAAGCCACTCACGACACGTTCTTTCACTAATAGCGTCCATACACCATACGTATCTGAGAGCATTCGATGGGACTCAGCCGCTGTTTTCTTCATATTGAAACAAAACAGTAACACCTCTCGCAAATGACGAGAATTTAGCTCGTAATCAATCAAGAACAACTTTATGATGCAGACACAAATCGAGTAATGTTTGAATGGTGTTCTGTTGACCGAGGTCCAAGCCAACTGCCTGACGTCTGCGATCTGTTTTTTTCTACCGCTATTTACCGTTATCGCCACATATCGGGAACCGGCGGAAACAAAGTTGTACACCTTATAATTTAAAATTGCTGCAAACTTACAACAACTTGCATAATTGTAGAATAAGTTGTCAAATATATAAATTGCGGTGGCAGGGCCGTAGAACGATATACCAAATGGTAAAACGCACATGCCCACCTCGATTTAATATATTTCCCAAGCAATTATAATCACTTCTTTTAAATATAAATTCATAAAATACAAACATTTGTGTTCTCGTTTCCCACAGAGCACGCACTCGAACTGCTCCCTATCCGGACCTTGTCTTATGTCGGGCTACATTCCTTGTTTTTGGGGTGCTTGCGGCTTACCCACACCGTTGGTGGAGAATACATTGTAAGATGTTTGCTCGCCCTCTTCATATTTAGCCTTCTTCATCCTTAAACTCTCTAACTTGCTGCTGGGAGTAAGCTGCAAGAAGAAGGCTTCTTCTGTTTGGCCCTCGCCGTTGGACTCCCATGAATTTGAGGTCGGGGCTCTCGAACTCTTTGAAATCTGAGAGCATTTCTTCGGGGTCAAAATCCTCCAAATCCTACTTTTAAATCCGGTGGATACGATTTTTCAGACACTATTATAGCTCTATTTTGTTGAACTGTTGCATATTTCGAGTTAAAATGTAGTAGTAATTGAAAGAAGAATTTATTTCATTTAATCTCGATTTATTTTGGGTTTCCCAAGAATCACACTGTAGGCATACAACTCTGTCAAAACTTCAGATATCCTTCGTTTAATCACGAGCCATTGTAACAGAATATTTCTGAATAAAATCTTGGTTAAATTAATTAGGAAAAAAGCTAGACATAAGGATCCCTGCCTAGATTAAGTTAGATCTAAGAAAACGAGAAAATCCAGACCTTTAAAAATAAAATAAAAATATAAAAAAGAATACGAGTACCTTTGAAATTTTGCCTGATAATCTTTCATATTCCCAAGATTGCCGTACATGTACTATTTCATTATATTGGTGTGTCAAAAATGAAATTATGTTTATTGTACCTTCGAGTGCATTTAAACGCCGTTGTTAACTCGGCTGAAACAATCACTTGTACGTGGGGTAACATCATTAATTGTTTTCTTTATTTTCTTTTGAGTTCAATCTCAAAAGCCGAAGAATGTTCTAGCAAAGGCAAGAAAGAAGTAGGACGAGAGGAAGCAAATCAAATAATATATAATTTTATGTTTGTCTAGAATATTCAATAAAGAATTTACCATCCGAATTAATTTAAAAAAAGTCTTATGTTGCCTGAGGACTACCAGAGAGATACCAGAATCTTCTTGATATTACCACTATTCTTCTCCCATTTTATACAAAGTATAGGCGGAAATAATGGTTGCGTTCAAAGTTAAGTCATCTTTATCCGGGCCTTAAAATTGCTCCTATTATTAAAAAAACAAAAAAAACATTTAACATTGTTTGATTAAACCGTTTTTTTGTTGGACTTGTTACCGCGTTTGTCAACATTTTAAATTTTTATTTCTTATTTTGAATGAACCTTTCCCCAATTCATTTATATACCATACATACCTTACATTATCTTAATATTATCTGAATTTATATCCTTTTTAAAAGGAGTTATATTTCCAAGTGAATTTCCGAAGTTGGTGATACTACAACTTGCCTTACCAAATCTGTAGCGTTATAGAAATAGTGCAGAGGCGAAAAATCTGAAGCAACTGATATGTATGGAGACATGTCAAAGCCAACGCACTAATAGCATATTAAATTCAACCGCTCACATAAATTCCACTTTTCAGGCCTTTTCGACTTTTTTCGAAAGAAAATCTATTCCCTTGTATAAACACATTCATACGTACTTTCCCTCACACAGTCACATATTTTTTTAGGAACAAATAAAAAAAATAACTTTAATAAAAATTAAGTATTTACTAGTAGTAAAAGGTCTAAGTAAGTACTAGTACTACTAGTAGAAGTTTATATTTTAAGTATTTACTAGATTTCGACATGAGTGCAGTCCAAGGCTCCCATACATGATGAAAATCTGTATTGAATAAGCCAATCATGTTTTGCTTTCAAGTGTTCCTCAGAATTGGAAGGAAACTGTATCCAATAAGAAGCTTTGTCTGTTATAAGTTTTGGAACATATTTTACTGTTCTAGAAACAGTACTCTGATATACGCCAATATCTTCACGATCATTAACTTGAAACCCTGGATCCCCAACGTATCTTAAAAAGATTCTCATCTTTTTTTGATGTAATAATGCCCCTCCTCTTGTTTCAGTTATATGAATATATGAATTTATATATTATGAATTTATAATATATGAATTTAAGAAACATTTGAGTAAAGTCATACAGTAATTACTTACCAATAAAGTATTCACTTAACGACTCTACGCTTTCCTTCTCAAAACGGAAAAGCATTTTAAAATTGGACTCCATAACCCTTAGATTCTTGTAAACTTATTCGGAATTAATTCATAAAAATTCGGCCTGATTGCTTCAAAGTGAGATTTACGACTATAATCCTATTTATTATTATAGCCGCAGAAGCAGAAAAGTATATACTAGCGAATTTTCAATTTGCTATTCACCAAATTGAAAAAAGTCAACTAAATACTAAAGAATATAAGTACTTACTAGTTTTTATGCATACGGTATTAAGTATTTAATAGTGAAATTCATCCGAAACTAGTAAGTACTTTGTCCCCTAGTAAATGTTTGTTTTCCAGCACTTAATTAAGTTTTAAGCGTATGAAAATTTAGTACTTACTTAAAAATCGTCTAATAAAAGCATTTACTAGTTTTTATGCATACGGCTATTAATCTCTTAGAAAATACTCGTACTTTATATATACCGTAGGGACAAAAGGATAAATAATGTTATTAAATGTTTTTATTTGTTTCTCTACAGTCAAACCCGCAGGTTAAACTCACTTATTTGTGTTGAAGTGCGGGACATGCGGTATTGCTTAAATAAAGGATTGAGCTTCATACCGCTGGTTGGCTTCAAATAAGTAAAACGAAAATGTCCGAAGAAAATAGAGTAAACCAAAGCTGAGTATTTAGATAATATCATCATACCTCCCATCGTTAAAAATTGTTAAACCGAATGTTTAAATTCAAATAAATGAATAGCCTTCTACTTAAGCTTTTTACAATACTACATACAAGATCTTTGTAAGGATTTTGATTTCATATGCTTGACATATTTCTGGTGTTTTTCTTAATGACACGGTTCCACACTTGATTTTCTGAAATTATTTGGCATAGGGATCAATGATTGACATAGCCCTAAACATGGTTTCTATCTCTCATCGGAAAGGATTATGGCAATTATAAGAGCACGGCAAAAAACAGAAAAACATGCCCAAAACTAACTAGCATTCATAAAAGGGACAATGGAAAATTAATTTCACAAATCAGATTTCCACCAACAGCCCCTGTTCTTCAGTGCGAAAAATAACCATTTCATCATACCGTAGCACAAAGAATTATATTACATATTTTCACCCCAAATTGTGTAAAATGCATGAAAGGAATAACCATGCGCACAGATTTGGGGGACTTTTCGGACATCACGTCCTTACCTCAACTTCAGCTGTTATGTTGGGGCTAGACAAGTTAAAGTCAATGCATCATTATGGCTTCAAGTTGGTGGCAAAGTAAACCTTTGAACATTAACCATGGTCAAACAATTGGACAAAGGGGGTCTTCTGACTCGTTTATCCTTTTCGATTAACTTATTGAAAAAATAAAATTAAAAATTTTAAGTAACCCCCGACAAAAAAAAAACTCCAAAAAGTAAAAAAATATTTTTTTTCTCTCGGCCTTTTGACTTCAATAAAAGAACCTATTAATATTTTTAAGATGACGTCGCCGCGTCGGGGGACCGCTAAGTGAAGAAGGGTAATTAGTTATATTTACATAGGTGTAATGAAAAAACAAAAAAAACTTATAGCTTCAAATTGTACGTATGAACTTATAATAGTTTTGTACATCAATCTATCTGACTAGGTCTACTAAGTTCCTACAGTGTTTCGATATTATACCAATTCTGTATGAGGCGTTCGCTTGAGAGCCGCATTCGTTGAGTGATATGTGGGCACGGGGGCGGAGCGTGACAGAATGTGGCATCCCGAATGGGCAGACACATAAGGGCAGACGTCGTTGTCGGTTGTGTCTACTTCACGAATTTTTCAGATTAAATTATTAACACTGAACACTAATTAAAAGATTGGATATGGTTGTTTCGGTACTTACTTACGTTGTTTACAAAGAGTAGGTCTTTGTATAATTCATACCTTATCATTCTCAATATTCTTTTTATTTGTATTTTGGTTTTATTTTATTTACTTAGCGGATTCTAAGACGCGACGACATCATCTTAAAAATATTAATAGGTTCTTTTATTGAAGTCAAAAGGCCGATAGAAAAAAAAATATTTTTTTACTTTTTGGAGTTTTTGTTTTTGTCGGGGGTTACTTAAAATCTATAATTTTATTTTTATTTCATTCTTTTTAAATTAATCGCCCTAATTGCGATAGGTACGAGTAACTACTTAAATTAAATTTTTCGTAACACTCTACCGCATACAAACCTATATATGTACATACGTACATATATGTAATTTACCACATTCAGCATGACTTATTCCCGTTATATTACACATGTGTGTCAAAAATGTAATCTACGACGGAACTGTGTCTATTTTTTTATAGTAAAGCTATTTTTGTTATCAATATCGCGATTCCGGAATAAACTCATTGTTTTTAAAGCAAGTACAGCACCTTAGCTATAAACAGAACTAGTTAAGACGAATGTAATGAGCCCATACTTAATAGATTTACTAATAGGCGACCGTCTCCTACCTTCAAGTACCAGCTCAGTAGTACCAGCATATGTACATACATGGGTGTTTTAAAATGTTAGGTCGCAGATATGTTTGAAAGTAATGTAAGTATATACCTATTGTGTTTAAGATTTAGAGTTGCGCAAAATAGTTCCAACCCCGGAACGAACATGGAACGTTTCCTTTCCCAGTCGGAACTAGTTCCCGGAATGTTCCCTGTCATGTTCCGGGAACTAGCTCCTGGAACTATCACCTCGGAACTACATCGGAACTATCGGAGCTGTCGGAACTATCGGAACTACACATATTATATGATAAGAGAGATCCATATCCGATCCTTCATACCTAATTCGTTCACGAAACACGGAACGAATTGCCTGTATGAGTATGATTGCGGACATTATTGTTTGATCACTTTTCTGCTGTTCCAGTTCCAGTGTGAGAGTGTGCATAAACTGTTCGAGCTTATCGCTACATCAATGTATACGATATTTATTCACATTTTGTTTTTGGTTGTCTACTACCACAGAATAAACAAATATCTGAAGTAGCATACAACTTTTTTTTGGTATGGCTAATAGTACTTGAAGTTTTCTTTATACATATATACAATACAATTGACAAATGTCCAACGAAAACCTACATATGTACTTTTTAAAATTCATAAAAATTGCTATTTTCCAATATTTCAAGGTCAAAATTAGTTTTCGTATAATATATATTGCTAGTGGCAATAATTCGGAAACAAAATAAACATACATATACGTTGGGTAAGTACCTCTAATCGGCTTGTCTTATTCTGCAGTTAGGTTGCACCTGCACTATTCCCGTTGACATCAATTGGGCTGTCGAAGATACCTTGCCACAAGCTATGTCTACATTGACCGCGCTAGGTGTGCTGTATATCTATGTGTTCGTGTGGTGCATTTGTGCCCAATATAATTGAGGACTGACGCTTTGGATGACGCACGAAGATGGAATCTCTTTCGTATGTCTCAAGAGACCCATTTCACAGGAACTAATCGTCGACTCTGTTAGGTACAGAGGGTGCTTCATGTCGCACCAGAACGATCCTGATGATCGTTGCCTGCACATCGAAAATGACACTTCGTTCAAGGGGTAGAAGTGATCGCCTTCCAGATTGACTATTAAATACTCTGATGATGGTACAATAAACGCGAATTTGTTACCTCGCCTAGCTGGTACTGAAAGCAGTTTGTAGATTTTGAACTCTTCGTTATACAAGAGTGGCAGCGTTATTTCGATGATGACATTTTTTTCCATCACTCTTGCCCTTGGCTGTAACGTATTGTACAGTTGAATTATGGACTCGTGATTTCCTTCCCCTGGGATCATCATGCTGCTTGGTATGTTGTCGTGGACTCGAGATAGTTCCATTTTCAGTTGATTAACTGTCAAAATTAACGGGTGAATCTGTCCATTATGCGTTGCCAGTATGATGTCTAGTAATGTATTTTGCGTATTGTAGAAGTTCATCATAGTAAACATCGCAGGGAAGGCTGTTGATATGAACATTTGAAAGGCATGTTCATTATCCTCTTGCTTTTCTAACTTGGAAATCACTTTATATATTGTCTTTAACTGGTTTTGAGTTGCTGAGCGATCATCCTTGAATAGGTTAATGGTGGAATCTATTATACTGGTTTGATTTTTCAATAGATTAAGCAGATGGTTTTCATTTCCTGTCATTTCTTTTATTGTCTGTTCATATTGAAGAGCAAAGTTTTGATCCAGTATGCCAAATAATTTGTTGCTAACTGTTCCGATGAAATCAAAAGGTGATCGTTTCATCCTTTGTGGTGAATCGTTGTTGGCGTGACGTAGTACATCATTGTTTACTTCAATTTGTTGTAATTGCCGATCAAATAGATGTATACTGCTCTCACAAAGCAGAGTATTCGATTCCGACAGGTTTGTGTTCAGGCAGATTTCTTTCATGTGTTTTATGCATTTCCGGTATGTATTGACATCAGCCCAATAGTTCGTCAAATTGAAGAACACTATGCTCTTCCACGAACCAACAACCATATTTGCATGTCCAATATCTTCGAAATATAATCCTGGGGTTGTTTCGAAGCTTATGACCTTGTAGTTTGCAGTCTGTTGTTGGCCAGATATAGTATTTATGGCCAATGCCAACATGCACATCCAAAGAATTGGTTTGAAACTCATTCTTCCTAACAAAACAGCAGCTTTATTTTTTGAAATTGCTTTAATTTCATTCGAAGTTATTGTCTCGGCATTATTTTCAATGGGCAGAGGACATAGTTTTGTTATTGGTCTTTTCGCGAATCTTTTGTTGGAGTACACAGTGACTGCACGAACTTGTCCATCTGTTCCAGGATGTATCTCAGTGACTTTCCCCAAGTTCCATTTAGTGGGTGGAAGGCGTTCGTCCTTGATCAATACTATATCCCCAACATTTACATTTTCTCTCCTTTGTTTCCATTTGCAGCGATGTTGTAGCTGTGTAAGATATTCTGACGACCAGATTTGCCAAAAATCTTGAACCATTTTTTCGATCAGTAACCATCGGGAGCGATAAGTCTTATTTCGATCCAGTGTGGGATCTGGTAAGGCATTTAGTGCTGATTCAATTAAGAAACGCCCGGAGTTAAAATCGGATTATCGTCTATGTCGTTGTTAATACTGGTCAATGGGCGAGAGTTCAAGCAAGCTTCGATCTGGGTTATTGTTGTAGTAAATTCTTCAAATGTGAGTATAGTATCACCGACGACCCTTTTTAGGTGGTATTTCATTGATTTTACCCCGGTTTCCCATAATCCTCCAAAGTGGGATGCGGCTGGAGGAATAAAATTCCATTGTATGCCTTACAAGAGCAATTTGTCTGCTACATCTGTTTTCAGTTGCTGGGCAACAAGCTGATAAATTTTCTGTAGTTCCTTGTTAGCACCTATAAAGGTTGTTCCGCAATCACTGTAGAAGTTTGAACAGATGCCTCTTCGGGACACGAATCTTCGTACTGCGGCCAAAAATGCTTCCGATGTAAGATCGCTGACTAATTCGAGATGTATTGCCTTAGTGGCGAAGCAAACGAAAACTGCCACGTAGCCTTTTGTCGATCGATTTCCTCTTCCTTTTGCTATTCTTATATGAAATGGTCCTGCATAATCCACTCCGGTGTGGGTGAATGGCCTTGATCGGGATACTCTTGGTGCTGGTAATACTCCCATTATCTGCTGCCTACTAGATGTTTTAAATCTATGACATCGAACGCAGTTGTGTAAAATCTTCCTTACCAATCGCTTCGCATGGGGAACCCAATATGATTGCCTCAATGTAGCCATTGTTAGTTTTATTCTGCCATGTAGTGTTTTATTATGTACATTCTCCACCACTAGTCTTGTGAACTTATCGGCGTATGGTAGGATGTACGGATGCCGCTGGGTTTGTGGGAGATTTGCGTTTTCCAAACGACCCCCAACAGTTAAAATTCCATCATCATTTATTTGCGGGTCTAACGATAGCAGTTTACTATTCTTTGGAATGCTGTTTCCATTGTTTAAGCATCTTATTTCATCAGAAAACTCCTTTCTTTGAACTAATCGGATGATAATTTTTCTTGTCTCTTCGACTTCATCTATTGTAAGTGATCCTGAATGTCTTTCTGCTATGGTACTTCCTTCCACTACTTGCGATGTTAACGATGTTAGCACAATCGGTGGATCAATAGGGCTTTCGAAAATTTGGGACAACTTTGGCTGTAGTGGCCAAGATTCTTTATTGTCCTTTAGCCAGTCTGGTGCCCTCCACCATAAAGAATGATTCATTAACTGTTTTGGTTTGGATTTTCTGCAGATCTTATATGCCTCCATGAATTTGCGTCTACCATTTCACGTATTCTTGATATTCTATTTGATATGAACACTGCCTTGTTGAAGGGATCTTTCCTTATCCATGCTAACATAATAGTAGAGTCAGTCCATGCAAACACCTTATCTACTTGCGCTCCAAAATTTTGTGTTACTTCCTTCAAAAGCCTTGACAATAGATTCGCGCCACACAACTCTAGCTTTGGTATAGTGAGTTTTTCCTTCAACGGCGCAACTCTTATTTTTGATGTTAGCAGTGCAATTGAATATCCATTACCACAGGGGACTCTGGAATAAAGCACAGCTGCGTAAGCTCCGTCCGAGGCATCACAAAATCCGTGTAACTCAATTTTATGGACCTTGTTCGTATTAATCCATCTAGGGATCGTTATGGCCTCTGCATCTGGAAGATCTTTTTTAAAGTTGGTCCAACATTGTTGCAATTCTTCAGTAAGCGGCTCGTCCCACTCGAGGTTAGCCTTCCAAATCCGTTGCATAAGTAATTTTGCAATAATTGTCAGTGGTGACAGCCATCCTAATGGATCAAAAAGTCTTGCTATTTCTGACAATGTTGTTCGTTTGGTTGGCACCGTCTGTTCTTTTATGTTAATTTTGAATTGGAAGGTGTCATTCGATGGACTCCAATGTGTGCCCATTGTCTTTATGGTATTTTCTTTGTCAAGGTTGATGGCAGACAGTGGTAAGTTTATAGTCCTTAATTTTTTCATTTAAAGAGTTCCTCCATACTATCCGCTGTTAGTTTTGATGCTTCTCGTTAATTTTAATTTGACGGTACATCTTTTCGATGTCCGCCGTGAAGACATATCTGTGCCGTCTCCAACGCATAATAATGGTGGTTAAATCAAATTGTAGCCTTGGGCCCACCAACATAAGATCGTTGAGACTAACTCCAGTTGATGTCTTCGATGACGCGTCGAACACTACTCTTAGTTTTGTTGTAATGCTGGCGGGTTTAATGACAGCATGATGTGGCATATAGTATACACCTTCGGTTTGTTTTTCATTTGAAGGAACTTCTATCATATAACCAAGATTTATAAATCCTTTTATGAATTTGGTATACTCAAGGTGCAACGAATTGTCTGTTTTAAATTTTCTCTCCAGTTGGAATAATAATAATCTTGCCCAATATATCTGTTCCAATTGCTTATTGAACGGAATGTTCACTATATATCTGCCATCAATGTCCCGACAATGCGTTTCTTCATATATTTTTTCGCAATTTAAGTCGTTCTGCGTCAATTGAATTTGTGCTGGTACCTCCTCTTGTTCCCACAATTGCTTGAGTTGAGTTTCCAGTGTTGTTTGGGCAACCATTCCCATGATTGCTACACTAGCGCATTTGGATGACGTGCGCCCAGTAACAAATCATCCAAATTGAGACCTTTGTGCAATGGGAAAGCCTTGTGGACCCTTATTTATGCCATTAAGAATGATGTCCCCGTAAACATCAGCTCCAAGAATCATATCAATGTTACCAGTAATATTGAATGATGGATCGGCTAGTAACAAATTTTTGAAATTGTTGGGAATTTCATTAAACTCGTTTTTGTCAGGCGTTAGTCTTGTGAGCGTTGGTAGTACAAGCGCAGAAACCAGCAATTTGAACTCTGACGCGAATCTTGGAGTTACTACCACTTCTACTTTACTGCGTGCTAACCGGCATTAGTTGCTCCTAAGCCGCTAATTTCCGTATGGATTTTTTGTTTTGGCAGGCGTAATGACTGGGCTGCTTCTTCAGTGATTAGTGTTGCCTGCGATCCTGGATCGATTAGAGCTCTCAGCTTTCTCTGATGGCCATCAACATTTGTCGCTGTTATCAATGCTTTGGCCAGCAATACCCCTTGATTTTGATGTCCATAATTCGATTGTATTTCCTCTAACTGTTTATGTCCATTATTTGATGAACGATTATCAGCTTGTTGTTTTGATATATAATTTTCCTGGTGTAACAGAGTATGGTGTTTTTTATTACACTGCTTACATGTTCGCAAGCTAGTGCATGCACTTTTCTTATCATGTCTTAGGCAGTTCATGCATAATTTAGCAAGTTTAACTTGCTCGCATCTTTCCTTAGGAGTCCAATTTAAAAATTTACTGCATGAATAAAGGTTGTGGTCACTCTTGCAAAATATGCATTTAGCTCTAGTTGCTAAATGATAATTGCGAACCTTAGATTCTTCCTTGAAATGCCTTTGTCGTGAGGATCCCATCACTTCCAATGCTTGATATCTCCTTTGTAGAAAGTCGTACAAGATTTGGAGGGAAGGCATCTTATTCGGTTGTTCTGGACCTTGCTCAAATAGGTTTCTGCTTTCCTGGTCTAAAGCTTTTGTAACTAAATGAACAATAAGAGGACCCCATGATGATGTGTCAAAGCCCATAGTGGTTATTGCTGATAGGCCCTCCTTTGTTGCATCCAAGATTGCTTTAATGGAATTGGATGGTGACTGGTTTCCTTGATGACCAGATTTGAGCATTTTCTCAATATGTACTCCAAAAATTTTCCTTTTATTATCATATCTAGCCTTTAAAGTTTCCCAGGCCGTTGTATAGTTTGCACTTGAAATGGTTAAATGCTGGATAAGTTGCATTGGTTCTCCTTCCAAATGCGTCTTCAGGTACTCTATCTTTTCTGTAGTACTGAGTGTGACTTTGTTGTGTATAATTGTTGTGAATATGTCACAAAACGATTGCCATTCCAAATAGTTCCCTTTAAATATCGGAATTTTTAATTGTGGCAATCTGACTTCCACTTGTTGATGTCTTTCTTCAACATTCAATTGGTTGGTTTCGCTGAGTTTGGAAGCCATCTTATGAAGACATCGATTTAGTTCCTGTTGTACTTCCCTGTACTCATCTTCTAATACATAGCTTGTTTTAAGATCATCCTCTGATGCATTAATCATGAAGTCTTCGTGCAAGTCGGTGAAGCTTCTAGATTGCTCTAGCAATATTTTTTGTTGGAAATCATGGACTTCAGGTGAATAGCCTATCAGAGTGGCTTCTTCAAATTCCATGACATTGTTGATAATGGCGTTCATCTTTATTTTTAATTTGGGTAACCTTTGTGATTGCTGGTTCGCTGACGTATGGGCTTGTTTTCTTTATTTTTGTCTTTAATTCTTCATACAGTTGTTGAACTTTCTTTACCGTATTGTTTTGCATGTACGGGGTGTCATGCTTTACTACTTCCTCAATTTTTTTGTGGTTGTCGAGAAAATTTGTCCAGATTTCCTCTATCCGTTGTAGTCTTTCTTCTAAGTATTTAGCAGTTTTTCGAACTGGACTGTCCTTTGCAAATTTTTTGCTAGTTTTCTCTAATTACTCTGCTAGAGATTTCTGTCTAGCTACGATGGTATAAACCTCTGTTTCGTCTAACACTATTTTTAACTTTTATAAATTTTGAATTGAATGTTATAATCACTACCAGTGTGAGCCCTGGATACGCTATTTTCACTACCAGTGTGAGCCCTGGATACGCTGTTTTCACTACCAGTGTGAGCCCTGGATACGCTATTTTCACTACCAGTGTAAGCCCTGGATACGCTGTATATATTGCCTGTTCAAAGGCTCGAAGGACCAATGTTCATTCAATATACGAATGGCGTGTGGTTCTGACGAACTGATTTTTATTGTCAGATAATATTGCTTATATAGTACAATTTTGCTTATTCTACAATAAATATCATATTACAATTTTGCTTATTCTACGTAAGATATATGAGCCGAAAGAGTTGAACAGGTGAATGAAAGAGGAAAACAAATATAAAATTTTGCTGATTAATTTTTTTGACACCGTCTGACGCCAGACGTGTCAGTGTCTGTGATTGTTGTGGTTGAACACAACAAATATTTATAAAAACTAAATAAAATTGTTGTGCATTAAAAAATTGGTGTTTTCCAGGATATTTGTGCTAGTGGTCCTAAATGGGTTAAGGGTCGAGCAAAGTTTGACAGTAAACCGGACACAAATATACCCTCATATTTTCTAAGTTTGGAATTGAGTAAGTATTCACATAACGTTCTATTTTAAAATTGCAGTCAAAAACCAACAAAAAATTATATCATGCAGCTAATAAACCAAACAGTTTTTAGACATACCTTAGGAAAAATTTATGTTCAATACTTTTAAAGGTTCGAAATCGACTTAGCGTTGACTTGAGATTAATGTGGCAAGAATTGACATGACAAATTTTGTCGACTACACCAATCCAAAAATGAAAATTGAATTGTCAACACAGGACATTAAAATACTATCACTGCTAAGTTTAATGGTTTTATACACGTTTCCTTTACTGTGGGCCGCTCCTCTTCTGTAAATAAGACAACGTCAGTTAGATCCAAAAAAGCTAATTGAAAGTTGCTTGCGCGAAACCCTTAATTACAAAATTCAATTGGCTCACTTGCATATGGCGTATTTCATGCGACGCAGGCAACAAACGAAAATGTGAGAATCTGAAATTGTTTACATTAGGTCTGATGGCTAATGCGATACACTGCTTGAGTATTTGGGAGAAACTTCTGTAAACCTACAATGACTTCGGAATATTCACTTCAGAACGTTTGCTGAAGTTTTCCAATGCACATTGTTGTTTTTGTACATGCGTTGCTCTTCCGACATAGTTAAAACCTGATTTAGGAGGCATTATTTTGTTTTTGATAAAAACATTTCACCAATCTTTTCGTCGCTTCTGGTGGTGACGGGCTCTATGAGGTTTCGGAGATGGCAAGATATCGAATTGATCAATGCTTTAGTTACTTTGCTTCTCAGTTGTCAATCGGATATTCCAAATGGTTCTGCAAGTCTGTTCTCACTTCATTACTTTCATAACTGCAATAGTCAGTATAACAGTCCTAATATGTAGATATATGGTAGAAGTAGATGAATCAATGAATTGATTTATTTTTTTTTGCTTTGTTGACTTTATTGGTTCATCTACTTCTGTGTCTATTAAGACTGCCGTATTATAAAGTGTCTTAGTATTATATTTTTTTTTCCCAACTCATTCAAATCTTGATTACACTGCATTTGCACATAGAACACAGGACATGAAAAACATAGACATTCGTTTGATTGTGGGTTACCATACGTGTGGTACAACTGAACATCAACAACAGCGGTAATAGTTTCTTAGAAAATTGGAAAGAACATTGTATTATTTACTCATTACGGTAATAGTATCATGCGTTTGAGCGTTCGTTTTGAACAAACTTTGTATGTGAACGTAGAATTACAACTCTATCCATTACACTTCTTAATTAAATTAAATTATATTCTCTTTCGAGCCTTGTATGATATTTTTATTCCTTGATGCATTTTAATGCACCATGGGCGGTTTCAGCAAGTGACAGAAAGATCCATATGTATGTAAATACTGCCATTTAGCACAGGAGATTCTTTCCACTTCTTGAAGAAAGGAAACCAAATCTTGATATTTATGTTCACTTAATTTTTCTCATTCGCTACAACTACCCATTTGCGCATTATTTTTTTGTTGTAATATTTCAATTAATAAATTATTTTATTATTTTACACTAGAGAGCACAATTGTTAGCACTTTTATCATTTTCCGCACTTATGAAGTGGAACGACAACATCCGAATAATTGCCATAGGCATCATAATCACCTTTTTGTTGATGAAGGGGATGATTTATCACGATTCATCACATTTAATTTCTACTTTAATAATGCACATCACTCACTTGAAAAACACTTACTGGGCATGACAATTCGACCTGTAGCAAGTTAAATATTCGCAACTCAAAAGCAAGAAATATATCGTAGCAAGGCTATAATGGAATGAGGATTTTTTTTTTAAATAAAAAATGTGCAGGTTCCTTAATAGACCGATTTTATGATACAAAACTGTGCAGATTGCATTCGAAATCCCAATACATACACGATTTAATCAAGTTTTTTTGCCATCTCGGCCGACATACACACATCTGCCTTTGTCCGATTTTTTTTTTAATAAGATGTTAGGCTAATGAGGAACCTATTCGAGCAGCTGTTACAAGTATCCGAATATAATGTCATGCGAAAATACGTTAAAGCCACCTTTGTCACCCACATACGAATAATAAGACAAATATGAGTCAGACGTACAAGTATCATCTCACCGCCTATTATTTACCCAATGCTCAAAAGCCGCGTCAACAAATAAATATCACCAAGTCTTAGTGCAGCTGAACAACAACTAAAAAGTTTGTATCGTAGGTTAAGTTGTGAGAGAGAACATGTTGATAAGAACTGCACATGCGCACGCTCAGTATTAATTCATTTCGGATGTTTCGTCGATGGATAGAATGCTTCGTTTCAAAAGTTGAAAGCAACGTTTCAGGGGAAATTCAGCAACATTTTTGCAGATACACTTTACATACATGCTATACATGGATACATGCTGACAAAATGTTGCTTAAAACATTAGACATATACGAAAAACCAGACATTTTGTTATAATCAGATACATAGTTGCTGATTCTAAGAATGATTCGGGCCACAAGTTGTCGAAGTATGGTACTCCGAAAAATAATTCCGCGGTGCCAGTTAAGTAGCTAAGCGATTAATAGATTAAATATCATTCTGTAATGAGTAGCGAAAAGAAATTTAGGAACGCATATGACATAAGCAATTGCTTATCCTTTAAATGACCACACGACCCAGACTGCTAACGCATTTGTAGTCTTTTAGAGTTCATGCAATTTCCCTAACTCGGGAGGTATTAAGGGGAAGCATCTATATTGGTCTCTGACGCATTTTATTCCGTTTTAAAATGGTGTTGAAGTTATGAGAGGTTCTCGCCCTTTTTTCAAGAGTGTACGCTCTTATGATGTTTGTCACACAATCCGTCCGGCCGTCGTCGAGACGGGGTGCAGATGATTTGTGTCGAAGATGTTCGTTCACTACCCTCCGAGGGTGGTTGTCCCAGATAGAATTTTTTGAGTAGTTCGACTGATTCGATTTGTCGCGTTGATTATATTTCACAATACTTTTTTGTTTCCATGTAATTAAGGTGTTATATTGTAAATGTACACAAAGTATGGATTTTGAAGTGATCATATACTGCGAATGTTATGCCTTCGTCAGCACATTTTTTATCACTTCTCATTCACAAATGATGTTATTGCACAGTTTTTCCGTATAGGAATTGTTCTTGATTTTGGATAGACTTGAACTACAGACCTTCGACTCAACAGTCGGTGATGATTGCACTATGATACTCATTTACGGCAGTTTCAACTATTCACACATTTCTTCAAGGGCGGGTGGGTGTTAAAAGATAGAAGTCTGAGAGTTCCGAATCCGGAGAATAGGGGGTATGGATGTGCAAATCGTACCACAAATTCCAATCCGCAATTTTCTAGTCGCTAACGTGCGTTAGCCTTGCGTGCAGGTGCGTTGTCATGGTAAAAGATGATTCTTTCTTTCTCAAGCCACTTCTCGCGAATTTTGGCATCCAGTCGGTTAAAAAGTTTAGAGTTATATTCGCCTGTAATTTTTCTGCTTTTGTAAGGTAATTAATGGCAAGGATCCGTATCGCATCGGAAAACATACTGGCCATGGCCTTTCCGGCAGCTGCTGCTGCAAGCTGCTTTCGCTCACTACTTGCTGTTTCGTTTCTGGCGTATAGTGGTGGACCTATGTCGCATTCGTGGTGACAAATTGTCGGATTACTATTGAATCAGTCCAAAAGTTGCTGCGACAATAGTTTGCGCGAAATCCTCTTCAGCCACTGAAAGCGCTGATATTTTCGTATGACGTCCCCTCGATGTCGGTATGAAACTAACATGACGTATACTGTTTCAAACCACATTAGTCTAAATAGAGCCTTGCTTTTGGAGGGCCAATGCCGTTTGGGCCCCACTGACATTGACATTGCCCTTGCGACGTAATTTCGAATTAGTTTTATTGTTGGAAAGAAAAAGAACTGAAAAATAAAAAGGAAGGAACAGATCCACTTTCAGGGAACGGGAGAGAATAAAGTTATTACATTTGTGTTCGATATGTTTTCGTTAAAAGTACTGAGTTGCTAATAGGACTTATAACAATTCAATTTCCAATACGATCACTCAAATCATGACCCTCAAATAAATTTAACATATATTCAAAAATTCATTTTGACAATCCAAGTTCCAAAGATAAATATTCATGCTTTGATTTTTGTCAAATTTTTGTAAGTACATCAGCGGTCATATCATTAGTTGGAACGAAATTGAATTTTATCAAAGTCTTCGTATAAATATCCCGAACGTCTTCTTCTTTTCCTTTTTATCCCGGCGTCATTATGGTCAGAAGTGTAGGACCATAACCTTCCCACTTAACTGCATTCCTACTGGTCCGCTTTTGGGGTCCGCCGGTTTGACCTCAGAAAGTAGCGGCAGGCTTCCCGGTTTGGGATTACCTCATCGCTGAGACCAATCAAATGCTGGTGTTTTTGCATTTCTTTGCACCAATTGTTTTTCGGCCTGCCTTTTTTGCGTGTTGAAATTGGAATGTTGATTGATAACGCCTTTTGGACGGGGTTCAAAGGATCTCTCCTTTGAACATGGCAATACCAACTGAGTCGGCCGCGCTCTATATTTCTTGTGATGGTTTCTTTTACGTGGAGGCTTCCTCGGATCTTTGAACTTCTAATTCTGTCACGCTTTGTTACTCCCGCTGTCATGCGAAGCATCTTCATCTCAGTTGCCGTTAATTTGCTCTCATACTTTTTGTGCATTGTCCAGCATTGTGAACCGTATGTGAGCGCCGGACGTACAACTGAAGTGTAGAGCCTTCCTTTCAGCTTAGGGGGCATTTTTCGATCACAGAAGATGGCGGAGTTTTCCCGCCACTTCATCCACCCTACGCTTACGCGATGTTTGATGTCGTCATCACAAGTTGCTTCTCTATTAATCATAGATCCCAGATATTTAAACTTTTCACACTTGGGAAGCACTCTTCCATTCAAGTAAATGTCTGGAATAGGCTGATGAGGGTCAGAGAACGGGCAGCACAGATACTCTGTCTTCTTTGAACTAATACGATACCCGTGTCCCTCAAAAATGTCCACCCACACATCAAGTGCTCGTTGTAGGGACGCCTGATCATCACTTATAATGGCCCCATCGTCAGCAAAGAATAGCTGGTGCACATTGGGGTCCGTCACTTTTCCTGTAAGCAAGCAATCAAGGAATGCTATAAAAAGCAGTGGGCTGAGGACGCTCCCTTGGTGTACACGGACTTTGATTGCGAACTTTTCGGTGACTCCTGCGGTGCATCTTACTTTTGTCGTTGCTCTCTCGTACATGTCCATAATCACTCGCACGTAGGTTTCTGGAACTCCTTTTTGTCTTAGCGCTACCCATAAAAGATCTCTTGGTTGCCGGTCAAAGGCCTTCTCGAAATCAACCAACACCATATGCAAGTCCTTTGAAGAATCACGATGCTTTTCCATCATGATCCTTATACTTTGGATTGCATCTGTTGTTGATTTACCCGAGACAAACCCGCACTGGTCATCAGATAGTCGTATTATTTTCCGCAGTCGGCTATCTAATACCCGTTCAACGATCTTCATGGTGTGCGACATCAGCTTGACAGAACGGTAGTTATCACAATTTCGCGTATCACCCTTTCCTTTGTGCAATGGAAGAAGATAACTTTCCCTCCATTGATTAGGCATAGTGTCGCCTCTCATAAGTTTGGAGATAAGAACCATGAGCCATCTAGACCCGATGTCTCCCATCTTTTTCCAGAACTCAGAGGGTATCCCGTCCGGCCCAACAGCTTTTCTTTTCTTGGAGTTTTTAACCGCGTACCGAACTTCTTCGACTGGGATGTCGGATATTTCGGCATGATTCGGGGCGGCTCTTGGAAAGTACACTCGGGGAAACTGTTCGTTCAGAAGTTCCTCGCAATACTGTCGCCATCTGTGGAGAATTTTTTCGCCTTCCACAAGGAGTTGGCCTTCAGCATTGTTAATAAACTTTGGGAAACGAATCTCCTGAGCATTTCTTCTTCTCTGGGTGGCTATCTTAAAGATATTTGCTCCTTTGTTCAAATTGCTTTGTCGAAGCTCCTGGGTAGCCTGGTTCCTGTCAGACGCGGAAGATGATATTTCTTCCAACTCCTGATAGAGGCCTTCCATGCTTTTCGCTTTGAATTCGGCGCATTTTTTCTTCGCGATACCTTTGCAACATCTATATACCTTTTCACGGCGAGCTTTTTCCTCTCTATTAGTAGAAGAGCACTTTGACCAAGCTTGGAAAGCCATTTTCTTTTCGTGTATCACTGCTTTGGCTTCGTCTGTCCACCACCAGGTTTCTTTTGCGTGTTGGCAGGGGCCTTTAGATGTTCCGAGCAGTGATTTGGCTTTCTCCAGGCCAGATTGTTGTAGGGAATCCCACATGTCTTGTGCTCTGCCGACCTCATCGATAATGGAAGAGAGGTAGTTTTCCATGATAGTAATAAAAGCTTCGCCTTTTCCTTTATCCAGCTTATACCACTTGATTCTCTCAGACACCTTCGTTTGCTGCTTTGACTTCTTTCTCGCATCCATAAAAAATTCAGTCAGGAGGAGACGGTGTTGAGGGGCGATCGCGTCTCCCAGGATCCGGGATAAATATCCCGAACGTAATGATACCTAATGTCAAAGTGCTTTGATCTTCAATGAAAAACTTAGTTTCTAACTAAATTCTGTGCCCTTACGTTGTCTCCGCAATCTCTACTATTAGGCCCCTCAGGTATACCGCCTTCTTTGTAGCTGCTTCAAATACCATGTACCTGCTCGGCCACTCGGTACTGCTGACCGCCATTGTATGCTGCTTTCGGGACTCCCATGATATAACTGCACCAGCAAGTAGAAAGACATATCCAGTATATGACTTTCGATGGTTGACACAATTGGCCCAATCAGGATCTGTGAAACCTTGAAGAGACTCCAGCCTTCCTACGAGTAAACGATAGTTTATAGTTCATTGTATTAGAAAGATATTTCAAAAGATGTTTAGCAGATGTGATGTGATTTTGATAAGATTTTGCATTAGCCAATCTGTACACGGCATGATAAACATCAAAGTAAATTAAAGATCCGATGAGAGACTGATATTGCTTTTCTTCTATTCGTTTACTTTTTGGATTTTCTGGGCGTTTCCTAAGAACGTCTCCTGAATCCAAATCAGTACAGCATTTTCTTGTAAAATCCATATTATGCTGTGTTAAGAGATTCCGGATATATTGTTCCTGAGCTGATAGATGCCGTAGTTTGATCCTTTTCGATACCAATCCCCAAAATTCGATTGGGCCTTATGTTGATTACACGTCGACGTATACAGCGATAATATTTGTATGTCCGTTTTCGTTCTTCATATACCATACACACACGAATCTGTAGAGCAACGTTTTAGAGGCGAGAGTGTTTCATCTAATTTTTTGTTCCATTCACGACCATCTTGCTTCAACCCGAAGATATCATCTCTCCGCCTGCAAACCTCTTGGCCATTAGGATCATCTTTGAAATTCTCAGGCTGTTCCACGTATATCTCTTCCGTCACTTCGCCGTTTAAGTACGTTGATGAGAGGTCAATATGGTGAACTTCCAGGTCGTATTACTGGTGGAGTACCTTACAGCTGGCGAGAAAGGCCATAACATTGACTGCAACCCTTTGCGACAAGTTTTGCCTTATATCGAATCGGGTTTCCATCCTTATCATACTTAATTCTGAACACCCATTTAGATTTTATGCCATAACGATTCGTTGGCAACTATTCTCATTTGACTTCACAGAATTGTACTCACATTTCAATTCCTGCAGCCATTTACATATGTGCACCCGGTCCTCTTAGAGTTTCTTTTACTATCGCATGGCTTTAAATTGTCCATAAAGCAATTGTATTACATTTCAATAAACAGAGGCCTAAGGTTTCTTGCCTTAACTGTACAATCTTTACTGCCACCATCACCCATTCCATCATTCTCAGTATCCATTCCATCGCTATCTCCAAACGAACACAGTTTCTCTCAGCAGCTTTGCAAATCGATATAAAATTGGTTTTTAATTGGGGAACAAACAACACATTTTTTAGTTCGATTTTTCGATGATCTGTTGCAATTACGCCGGATTCAATACCTCTCGATTCGATTGAGTAATTTGCCGCTAGTGGGACTTTCTCAATCTGTGACCGAATTGAGGTGAATAAACTTTTATTGCAACACATATGGGAAGTTTAACCACTATCCAAAACCCAATGGCTTTGATCTAGGATAGAAGAACTCTGCATATTCAACATTCTGAATGAAGATGTCACATTTTTCTGGGGAGAGATTTTAGGTGATGAAGCAAACTGTCCTCTTTTATGACTTACGTTTTGCTGTATCGACAAAATGTGTCAATTAATCGGAAACTACACCACCTTCATCAAGTTTTAATGAAAGTAACTGTTTGAAAAAAGAGGACGAGAGCCGTGGCGCAGTGGGTAGTGTATCGGCCTCTGACGCACGATGAGCGAGTTCGGATCTCGATAACACAAACGCCATCGAATGTTCATTATACGGCTTCTCTCCTCGGCGGGGAACTGGCAAAACCCCCCGTAGTACACTTGCCTCGAAAAAGCTTCTCGACTCTCGCCGTTCGGAATCGGCATTAAACTGTAGGTCCCGTTCACTTGTGTGAAAAACAAATCGCACTCAACATACATATGTAAGTATGTATATTGAAAGAAACCGTACAATTAAAAAATTAACAGGTATGATAATACTTGATATAGAAAGAGCTTTTGACTCTGTGTGGCACAAATTTACAAATTGATCAATTTTAACTTCCCACCATTTTTAATCAAAATTGTTCAAAGTTTCCTCTTAAATCAATGTTTTAAAGTACATGTTAATAATGGTGTGACAGATTTGATAAATTTTGCCGCAGGTGTTCCGCAAGGTTCTGTCCTCGGACCAGTATTATACAATATTTATACAGCTGATTTTTCAATTCTTCCAGAATGTAACGCAGCAATATATGCTGACGAGACCGCAATATTTTCGTCGCATGAAATTGGTCTTGACGTTGAGACAAATCTTATAAATGCCATAAAAATATTACAGAATTACTTCAATAAGTGGAAAATTAAACTAAACGCCCAAAATATTCAAGCAATCTTTTTCACTACAAAAAGAAAACCTTGCTTTCTTCCGGCTAATCGGCTAATAATTGATGGTCAATCTATATCGTGGGAGCCCTTTGTAAAATATCTGGGCATTTATTTGGACCAAAAATTGACTTTTAAGGAACATATCGCAAGAACAATTAAGAAATCTAGTATTGTCATTAAATTATTATATCCGTTGATTCATAGAAGATATCTACTCTAAAATGAAAATAAGCTAATAATTTATAAAACAATTTTTCAATCTATTTTCTTATATGGGTGTCAAGTTTTGGGGGAATTGTGCATTTTATCAGTTAAAAAAATTACAAGTAGCCCAAAATAAAATACTAAAAATGATGCTTAACTCCCATATTATCATTCCACGAGAGATCTTCATCGAACAGCTAATGTTGAGTTGATATTCAATAGAATCCAAAAACTCAATGAAAAGTTTAGGATAAGATGTGATACCTCCGAAAATCCTCTAATTAATCAATTATTATTTACAGATCATAGTGGGTGAGGTTCATAGGACAGCCAATGTTCACAGCGAATTGTGTTAATTTTTTATTTATTTATTTACTTATTTATTTATATCTTCTTCTTCTTGTTCTTTTCCTTTTTTCCGGCGTTGTTATGGTCAGAAGTGTAGGACCATAACCTTCCCACTTAACTGCATTCCTACTGGTCCGCTTGTGGGGTCCGCCGGTTTGACCTCAGAAAGTAGCGGCAGGCTTCCCGGTTTGGGATTACTTCATCGCTGAGGCCAATCAAATGCTGGTGTTTTTGCATTTGTTTGCACCAATTGTTTTTCGGCCTGCCTTTTGTTTTTTGTGACACGGGCATGCTCCAGATTTTTTTGTTTGATCTTACTCTTACAACACCGGTGATCTCCAGTCGTGTCAACCCACTGATTTGCATGTACACTTGTGGGGCAGTTTAATGATGGTATATGTGTCCCTAGGCTCACCTTGGTGTTTTCTAAATTGCCTAGATGTGATTTTGGTTTACCTTTGTTTTAAGTCGCCTTTTACGACAAGCGAGAGGTATCGCTGCAGGGATATTCTTAACCCGTCCCTGCACGGACTTACTTATTTACTTATTTATTTATATAATTTTGTTATTTATTTATTCGATTATTTGTTTACTTATTTATTTATCACTTGATTATTTATATATTTTTAATTATTTATTTAATTAAGTATTGTTTAGTTATTTACTTGATTCACTTGCTCAATTATATTTATATTAATTAATTAATTAATTTATTTAATTATTTATTTATTTATTTATTTTATTTATTTATTTCTTTATTTATTTATTTATTTATTTATTTACTCTTTATTGATGTTCAAAACTATAATTTTGGGGTTTTTTTTTCTCCCTTCGAATTTTATTAAAAATAAAAGTATAAAATCAATACTAATATAAAAAAATTAGTCAGTTGAAAGATATATTATTCTATATCATATCTCTGTACCACGACTATTGTAAATTGTGCGATTACACACATATAATATGTTGTTGTTGTATATACGAGTAATAATATTGTAATAATAATAATAATACAATAACAACATAAGTGAATGAGAGAAGCTAGGCCCTGGCTCTCCATGAATTGTAACGCCATCTGAGAAGAAGAAGAAGAACTGTTTGAAAAGCGTTAACTTGTTAACGGGTCCGCTAGGTTGATGTGGTTGATGAATGTCCAATAATTTCATCCACACTTCCCTCGTTAATTTGCAGCTTTTGATTGGGCTCGGCTGAGTTGGCTGCACACACAGCAGAATTGTTGCAAGAGCCTTCTCCTCCCTTTTTTGGCCAGTTGATAATAGCGTTCCGATTTTCGGTTGTTTTATTTCATTATTACTTCGATAGCTACAACAGTTGCTTATCTGCAAAGCCGTAAAGGCTTGTCTGCAGAAGACTAGTTACAATACAAAGATATTCCATATATTATATTGTTGAAAATCCATTAATGTTAATTAAGAAATCATTAAAAGAATTAAATTAAGTACATTTTGAGAATTTAACAATTTAAAAGGATAATGGAAAGATAAGATACAAGTTTAATTCAGACAATTTACATACATTTCTTTCACTTTTTTCATCATCTCGTGTTTAGGCAGGTTGCGATACTCCGGTGGGACTTCATTGAGTATTCTCGGGACAGATACTTCTAGTGTCCTTCGGCCATATTCATTCCAGAACCTTGGAATTTTATATAGCTGCATCTGACGTCTTCTGGTGTTGATCATTTGCTGCGTTTGATTTCTGTAGGTGCTGTCGTCTCCGTAATTTGCCAAGATTTCCAGATTGTGTAGTTGTTGTATTTTGAGCAGTCCTGCTGTTTCGTTTCTATGTTGCCGTCCTTCTCTCCTCCTTTTTACTTTTTGTACAAGTTTCTGCGCTCTGATTTGTATTTTTTGAAGCGGTTTCATTTGTGATGCTCTTCCCCATGCTAAGATGCCGTATCTCAAGTGCGATTCCACTAAGCTAAAGTAGCACTGTTTAATTACTTCAGGTGTACATAAGTTACTTAGGTGGAAAAGTGCATACGTAGATTGGTACAGATTTTTCTTTAATGTGTCTATATGGTTGTTCCACTTAAAGTTGTAATCAACTATCAGCCAAGGTATTTGTACGTTGATACGTAATCGATAAATTTGGTGCATTCATCATTTCCTGTTGTTCCTCTATATCCATTTCTATGTAGACAGTCTACGTCATGTATTTTAATCTTAAGTTTTGTTCTGGGAATATGCGGCGGGCGAATGTGCATTACCTTTGTCTTAAGTGCGTTGATAATTAGTCCATGGTCGTGACACCAAGCTGCGACTCTATTGAAGTCTATTTGCATAAGCTTTACAGCTTCTTCAACGCTCCTATGGCTAACTACAATCGCTGTGTCGTCCGCATACGCATAGCCCGTACTATACTTTAATACTGACAGTAAATCATTAACGTATATAATGAACAGGAGCGGACCTAGTTTTGATCCCTCTGGGACACCGTATTCTACTTTTTCTTCTTCGCTGATCTCATTACCAATTTTGACTCTGAAGGATCTATTGCTTAAGTAGTTTTCGAACCAAGCTAATATGCCACCTCGTATTCCAATTTTATTCAGCTGTCTTAGAATTTGTTGATGACTTAAGGTGTCGAAGGCTTTCTTGAAGTCGATGAAAACCGCAATTGTGCTATGGTTTTTGTCTAGGCTTTTGTATATTTTGTTTGCAAAATTCCCAAGCAGTCTATTTATATTTTTGCCTTTACGAAATCCATATTGGTTCTTATTCAGAAGGTTGAATTTTTCAACGAATTCATATAGCCTTCTTTTTAATATTTCTTCCAACACTTTGTCGACAGCTGGTAGGATCGAGATAGGTCTATAATTTAAAATATCATTTTTCTTGCCACTTTTGTGAATCGGTCGGACTATTGATGTTTTAAGAATGTTTGGAATCGATGTTGGGTGCGGCTTGAGAGATTCCCCAAAGACATGTGACCAGAGTTCGGAGTGTATGAGGACTGACCTCATTTGGATCGTCCAGCAATCGAAATTTTCGTTTGACAATTTGTCGATATGGCATAACGACGAAGTAATTTTCGCGTCGGTTTTTTTTTGTTTTTATAAAAACACACAATTAACTAATATATGCGTCATCTGGACCCATAACCGTTGTTGGAAACAAGAACTGAAAAATAAAAAGTAGGAACATATCCACTTTCGACGAGGTTTATTCAGGGAATGGAAGAGAACAAAGTTATTACATTTGTGTTCGACAAGTTTTGGCAAAAGGTACTGAATTGCCAATAGGACTTATTACAATTCAATTTCTAATATTTATTACAAAATTATTCACCCGTAAAATCCTTGAGCTATTGTATTGGACCTGGTTAGGGTAAAATATTGTGTATACAGATTCGGGTCTTCTTTGTGATGTAACACCTGAACCATTTTTATTAAATTGGCTCTCACTTTGAACCGCGGGACATCCATAGGCAATAATTGGCCTGATTAAGTTCAACGTAGCAGATTATCTTCACTATGGAATTAAGTTGGCTGCTATGAAATGACTATCTTATCAGATTGAAAACGCCCTGAGGTGTAGCTAGAGCAGAATCTATAAGCCCGATCTCAATGAATCGCATTACACTTTGTTTCGCCAGTGCAAGTTTTCTAAAGAGGATGACGATGAAGTAGTTACTTGTTTTTGGTGTAACACGTATTTTATACTTATGACTCACGACGCGGTGGGTTTTTGTAAAAATGTACGGGGTGGGCGAAATTTGCCCTTATTCCACAGCAACCATATGTGTATAATCCCACTAACAAGCTATTTTCAAAGCCTTTTGTACGAAATGTTATTTGTTTTTGATTCTTTGCTTTTTACCGTTTACACTGCTTACAAGTACATACCATCAGAAATGACAAAATGCACAGGTAAAAAACACTGTTGGTACAATTACTTTGATACTGCCCTATCTAAGAGTAAATACACAAACAAGAAATATTTGCTATATTTGCACGGTAGAAAGCTACATTTTCGCCCTCTTCGTTAGTGTGGTAACATAAACAATAAAAACAGCAAAAAACAAGGTAATTGAAATAAACTCACTGAGATATTTTAGTGCCATCAGATATATATGTATGTACATATATGTACTTCAAATATTCAGTAAACAATAAGGTAAAGGACACCCTTTCGAAAAATGATGAATCAGTATGCTGGATTAAACAATTCGAATTGTACAATATCTCCAATATCGGTACAAAGAAATTGTGATACTTCTGTGGGTTGTATAGGTACAATGGTGACCATTGATTTGTATTCATGTGAATGAATAGCATAGTGCTGATTCCTTATCTATTTATAATATTTAAATATATGAATATTAAATTCCAAACACAAACATTCGACTAGCATTTATGACGGGTTGGATGATAGAATTTGCACTAGTGGAGAGTTTCAGATAGATCATTTGATATAGAAAACGGATTATGTGATAGGTGCATTGGTAGTAAGAAAATTTAAACGCGATGTTATTTCTTAACTAGAGTCGATTTGACTAAGATATGTCATTGCTTAACAATGTGGTAACGGATATAGTACTTGGGAGGGTTAATATTTGTTAATACAGTATGCCATGGGTTGCGAAAATAATCTATTGTTAATTGTAATTTATGGCGTCTATGTTCCAATTCAAGGACTTATTGAAATTCTGTTTGTTCGTTTTAAAAATTGTTATTTTGGCATCGACAACAAAGGCCGTAGAAGAACGGTGAAAATTTCGAAGATACAGCATTACAACCTGTTGAATATGTATTAAGTAAGCAACGCATCACTGTCATTGGCATCTCTGTTACTTATGAATATATAAACATTGAATTGTACATAATATGACATTCATATGAACTATTATACTATAAACGAGCCTCACCGCCAGATAGCGCCAGTATCGCAAGAGCAACTTACTATCGCGTAGTACATTCCAGTAGACGGCTACTGTCGAAATTTCAGGCGGATCGGACTCGTAGTTTTGTTTTAAGAGCGTGTGGAAGCGGGAGTGTTCGCGGATTTTAGAAAAATGGAAAAAGAGCAATATCGGTCGGTGATTCGATTCTGGTTTTGGAAGGGAAATCGAGCAGCGTAATCAAAGAGCGTTTGGATGCTGTGTACGGTGACTCTTCTCCTTCGATAGCGACCATCAAAAATTGGTTTAACGAGTTTCAACGTGGTCGCAAGTCGGTTTTTGATGAACCACGTCCAGATCCCCCGAAAACGGCTACCACGGAGGATAACGTGACAAAAATCCACGATCTCGTATTGGCAGACCGTCGATTGAAGGTGCGCGAGATAGCTGAGACAGTAAGCATTTCAAAAGATTGGGTGGGTGATATCCTGCATGAAATTTTGGGCATGAGAAAGCTGTCGGCGCGATGGGTGCCGCGTTTGCTCACTCCGGACAACAAGCACAACCGTGAGACCACTTAAGAACAGTGTTTGACGCTGTTTAATCCGAAGGAGTTTCTGCGTCGTTTCGTGATAGTCGACGAAACATGGATCCACTGGTACACACCAGAGATCAAGAAACAGTCGAAACAGTGAACTTCACCCGGCGAACATGCCCGAAGAAGGCGAAGACTGTCCCATCGGCCGGAAAGGTGATGGCCACCGTTTTCTGGGATTCACAAGGTGTGATCCACATCGACTTCCTGGAGAAGGGCAAAACGGTCACAGGGCTGTACTATGCCAAATCATTGGGCCGATTCGACGCCGAATTGAAGAAAAAAACGGCCCCACTTGGCGAAGAAAAAAGTGCTCTTCCACCATGATAACGCACCGGATCATATCTCCGCCTTCGCCACGGCCAAATTGATCGAATTGTGCTAAGAACTGCTGCCCCATCCACCGTATTCTACAGATTTGGACCCGTGCGACTTCTTTTTGTTTCCAAACTTGAAAAAGTCACTCGCCGGGCAGAAATTTCAGTCGAATGAGGAGGTCATCGCCGCCACGGAGGCCTACTTTGCAGACCTCGAGAAAACTTATTTTTCAGACGGGTTAAAGAAGTTGGAGCATCGCTGGGTCAAGTGTATCGAGCTAAAAGGAGACTATACTAAAAAATAGATCGCCATTTCTCCAAAATTTTTGTTTTTCTTTTATAGGCTTGTTTTATAGTACTTATTGGACCACCCTCGTATTATACTATACAGGGTGTCCCACGAGCAGTGTGCCAAAAAGCTAGAGCGTGTTGGTCTGGTCAAGACAAGAAAAAATCGTATGGGACGGGGGGTCTATTCCCCCCCGTTTAGCCGGGAGGGGCAATTTTCTAAAAAAATTGATTTAATTTGGAAAAAAAATTATTAAAAATCAACAGTTACATACACAATGCCGTGATGTACTTTATTATAAAGCCAGAAACCTCTTCTTTCATTTTGTTTTTAAACGAATCTGTTTTAAGGAATAGTTTTTGAGAAATTAATTTTCAAACTCAAAATTTTAAAAAAAAAATTTCAAACTATTTTTTTTTTCAAAATTGTATGTAATTAAATACTAATTTTTTTTCAAAAATTCAATTCTCTTATTAGTTTTTAGTTTAAAACAGAAAACCGGATGCAAAAATGTCTTGTAGTTTTTGAGAAATTAAAAAAAAACCCGAACCATTTTTTTTTAAGAAAAACCTTTTTTTTGTTTTAACGCGGCTGGAGTTGTAGGCAATTAATGTATGAAACATTGACCTCTTTTTTATTATTTTTAAAAAATTGGGAGTTTTATGAGGATACAATAAAGTGACACAGTATTGTAATAACCTTGATTAAACCTTTTTTTTTCATTGATGACGCCTGAAAACTGACCTGGCAATTTCGTCTGGGCCCGCCCGCCACCGATGGGTTCTACCCGCTAGGACCTTAAGACAATAAAACCGCAATTTTTCATTATTGAAAAACAAAATTTTTGCAACCCAAATGTAAATAAAAGTCATCGCATTTTTAATAAAAAACCATTTCCAAATTGGATGTTAACTCATCAACACATTACGATGTCAAACTCATACTCTCGAGAAGAATTAACGGACATGCACTTCTGTTACGGTTTAGCTAATGGTCGAGATCGTGAAGCCGAAAGACTCTACGCTGAAAGATATCCCAATCGGAGGTGTCCCAGTCGTAGCATGTTTGCAAGAATCCACCGATGTCTGCGAGAGCACGGAGTGCTAGAGCATCGAAGAAGCGAAAGATCAGTTACAGATGGATCAGGAATCTTAGATGAAAGAATTTTGGATTTGGTCCGACGTAATCCCTCCCTTAGTACAAGGAGGATAGCTATTATGCTCGGAGTGCCCAAATCTAGAGTATGGAGAGTGCTTCATACCGAAAACTTACACCCGTACCATTTTAGGCCAGTTCAGGAACTCACCTCAAACGACAAGTTTTTGAGAGCAGAATTTTGTCGATCATTACTGCTTCGAGATGAAACTGAACGAAACTATTTTGCAAGGATATTCTGGACGGATGAAGCACAGTTTACTAGAGATGGGGTTACTAACTTCCACAATTTGCATCATTGGAGTAGCACCAATCCACACAACAAAAAACAAAATAAATCACAACACCGCTTTAGCTGTAATGTTTGGCTTGGTATTGTTGGACAAACTGTAATCGGGCCCCGGTTTTTGAATGCCGTTATTAATGGAGAATCATACCTGCAGTTCCTACGAGTCCTTTTGCCTGATTTGATGGACAACGTTCCTTTGGCCATAGCAGATAATTTAATCTACCAGCGAGATGGAGCACCAGCACACTACAACTTACGGGTTAGAAACTGGCTGGATGATCATTTTAGTGACCGTTGGATCGGAAGAAGGGGCCCCACGGAATGGCCACTTGGTCACCAGATTTAACTCCTCTAGATTTTTATGTGTGGAGATTCATGAAGAATTACGTTTACGAAGTGGAAATAGTATCTTTGGAACAACTGAAAGAACGGATTGAAGTCGCTGGAGTCAAATTGCAGGAAAATTTGTCAAGCATCAAGCATAGACTTATGTGCAGCCATTAGAAGGAGATATAATCTTTGCCTTCTAAAAAATGGGGATCATATTGAAAATTTATTATAATAAAGCTCCGATTTTTTTTAAAAATAATAAAAAAGAGGTCAATGTTTCATACATTAATTTGCCTACAAGTCCAGCCGGGTTAAAACCAAAAAAAAAGGTTTTTCTTAGAAAAAAATGGTTCGGGTTTTTTTTTAATTTCTCAAAAACTACAAGACATTTTTGCATCCGGTTTTTTGTTTTTAACTAAAAACTAATAAGAGAATTGAATTTTTGAACAAAAATTAGTAGGTACTTAATTACATACAATTTTGAAAAACAATAGTTCGAAATTTTTTTTTTTCAAAATTTTGAGTTTGAAAATTTATTTCTCAAAAACTATTCCTTAAAACAGCTTCGTTTCGAAACGAGATGAAAGAAGAGGTTTCTGGCTTTATAAAAAAGTATATCACGGCATTGTGGATGTAACTGTTGATTTTTAATAATTTTTTTTCCAAAAATAAGTAATTTTTTTTAGAAAATTGCCCCTCCCGGCCTAACGGGGGGGGAATAGACTCCCGCTCCCATACGATTTGTTTATTGTCTTGACCAGACCTACACGCTCTAGCTTTTTGGCACACTGCTCGTGGGACACCCTGTATATTATACTATATATTGTTTAAATCCTTAGCCTTTAGTCTCTCGTGAATTATTAAAGGAAACGGACGCAAACGAAACTGTTTTTATTTCCCTAACACAAGCATTAATTAATGGAGACTTGATTTAAACCCAAAAGCTTTAGAAGTTAATCATACAATTGTTTTCACACGTTTGACACGATGCCTGCTGCTATAGAAAAGAGAAAGGAAAAGGAACTTTTGCATTACATTCCACATCATTCCACTCAAATGCCTGGTAAAAAATAGTAATTCAAAACTATAAATATGAGTTATGAGAGAAATTTTGTGAAGAAAAGTTTTATTTGCTTTAATGTTTTTCAAAAAGAAAGTACAGCGGGATTAGCACTTTGATTTTGGGTTTTAGCTCGGAAGGTCCTATCCAGGGTTATAGACGCGTTCCAGGGCACAAGCCAATAGCAGCCAGACTCTCGACTCGGACTGCCTACTCCCTACAGCCCGCTACAAATCACAATCCAGGCTCAGGTTCTCACCCCGAAGGGGGCTGACTGGATACTGTCATCGCAACAATAACAACAGGGTGAAAAAGAAACCACTACGAACAAGTGGCCTGAACGGATCTTAACCTAGAGGGACAGTGTAGTGTTATCACTGCTGATTATTTTATATGTGTGTGAAATAAGAATATACGAGTAACACATGAAGTAAATTTAATTTTTTATCGTTTCAGTTAGGTTAAAATAAGATTAAACCAAGAAATTATTGAAACAAGAATCATATCAGATTACCGACAAAGTGTTATGTTCGTAAATGAAACAATTTCTGATCGATATTTTCGATATATCCAAATTGTAGCCTTTGTTTTTATTTGTTAAATACTTTGCCTAAAATAATGAGTACGGACCAATTAACGACTTAAAAATCTTTTGAAATGACGATCGACCACCTAACACTTCGGCTAAGGGCACTCGAAACTCCAATGGCTATTGCGGAATATAAACCAGAAACGATTAGAGCTAGGAGAACATGTCACGAATCTCTTAACGTTGTGAAGATACATATACATATGAACGATTTGATGGGGGTTCTAAACGGTACCAAGCGGTAGTGATCTTATGAAGTAAGGTTGCAGGAAATGCAGATCAAGTTTTATTCATGATTTAATACAAACCTTAATATGAAAGCTACAATTGTGAGATTGGATTTTGCATATGCTGTTAAAAGGCCGATGTATTTTATTGAACAAGAAATGTCCACTCTTCGTTGTCGAGTTCATGACGAAGTAGAAAAGTTTGTTTGTTTGTTTCCTTACTGTGACTAAATAATACACCGTTCGTAGTACTATATTGCACAATGTACAGAGATATGGTATATGCTACCTGACTACTACAAAATCATAATTTTACTTTAATAATATAATGCTTGGTAAATTTGAGTTGAAGGAAAAGCTACAAGAAGAGTCTTCACTAAATTGTACTTGAAGCCCTTAATAGAGAGTAGGGATGGTGGTGAGGGTCAGCCGGAACTATATAGCGAATTACTACATAAAGACACGAATTTATTGATTAATTGCCAAATGAACCAATAAGTAAATTAGATGAGTATGAATTTTATAAATAAAATAAATAAATAAGTAAATAGATAAATAAATAAATAAATAGATAAATAAGTAGAAAAATATATAGATATATAAATTAATAAATAAGTAAGTAAATAAATAAATAAATAAAATATAATAAATGGATGAATTAACAAATAAGTGAATAAATAAATAAATATATAATAAATATATACATCGATAAATAAATAAAGAAAAAAATAAATAAATAAATAAATAGATAAATAAGTAAAAAAATAAATAGATAAATAATAAAAAATAATTAAATAAACTAATAAATAGATATAATTATGTGTATATAACAAATAGGTAAGTATGGGATATAAATACTACATTAAGATTCAGTAATTAAACTGGAAGTCAAGTGATTATCAGAGAACCTACATGAATTGTTGTTACATGTAGTCAAGACAAAAATTCTTTCTGGCACGTTTGTTAAAACATGCAGCTCTTCATTAGAAAAATGTCTTCTAATCATTGGCGAACTTTTCAAATGTATTCAAATCAGATTGCAATTTGGTTTCAATATTAATACCAGAGGTTTCTGTGGACATTATACAGATATCGTCGGCCAAAATTGCAATTTCATAACTGTTTAATCGTGGAACGTCAGATTTATATAAAGCAAATATAATAGGGCCAATCACGGAACTTTGGGGTACACCTGCAACAATAGAATAGTCGTCTGAAAACCAATTGTCAACAGACACCTCAAAATACCGTCCAGTTGAAAATGACTGGATAATTTTCACCAAGTCAATCGTTGAAGTTAAAGTTTATAAGTTTATGAAGCAAACTTTCATGCCATACTGTATCGAAAGCTTTTACCATGTCTAGTAAAACCATGCCAGTGTTTTTACGTGCAGTAAAATTGCTTTTAATATAGTTGGTAATGAGGTGAACCTGATGAGTACTGCAGTGATGTTTCCTTAAGCCAAACTGTTCTGTTGGCAAGATATTGTGAGACTTTATGTCATTGAATAATTTACTTTTTATTGTTATTTCAAAGCACTTGCTCAAAGAGCTTAATAGACTTATGGGTAGGGAATGCAATCTTGCGGATCCGCAATCCCGCAGATGCGGGATCCGGCATGAAATTAGCGGGATTACAAATGCGGGATAACGCGTGCGGGATCCGCAAGATTTGCAAGATTTTATTTTTTCCAGCCGAAATTCGCATAACATCATGTTTAGCATGAATGCACGATAATAGGGGAATCCCCGAATCGAAGTAGTTATCTGTGAATCGAGTCAGAGTTAATAGAAATTTCTCTCTGTACGGGGATTCCCCCAAAATATCTGTCGCGTGATTTTATACTCTGCTAATGCTTGCACTATGTATTTCAGTCGTGGCTCGTGAGTTCCTGACGTGAGAACCGTGCGTAAGACTGCGTAGTTTGTGACATGCGATTTACATAAATTTAAATAAACGGTTTATTTTTATATTTGAACAGCAACATTCTAAATAAATTTAATTAATTAATAACTGACTATAGGTAAATTTAGAATCGGGAATTTAAATATGAGTGCTAAAGTGATTTATAAGGAACACGACAGTAATAAATTTGTATGGCAGCACTTTTTAAGATCGGAAGATGGCCTTTCTGCTCAGTGTAAACGTTGTCCTTCTATTATCAAAATAAGCGCTCGATCTACTAAAGGCTTGCAAGTACACTTGCGTACGAAGCATAGGACGACAGAGGAATCCGTATGTAGCGTTAGTGATACTGAAACTGTCAGTGCAAGCTCTTCTCAGCAGCATTTACAACACAATACTTCAACGTCGGCGAAAAAGGTAAAAATCATCACAGATTTTTTTTTAAAATCAAAAAAATGTTCCATGGAAGAGAGAGTATCACGAATGGTCGCTAAGGATGGCATACCATTCTCAAAGTTTACGACATCGATTGACCTACGAGAACTGTTTGAAGCAGAAGGCCATAAATTGCCTGCCTCTGCTCATACAATAAGATCTATCGTAATGGAGTATGGGGCGTCAATTCAAAAGAAAATTGCTGTTGAACTTGAAGATTTGAAAAATAGTGAGCAACGATTTGCAATAACATCTGACGAATGGACCTCTTCTCGGAATCATCGATATTTAAACGTAAACATTCACATACTCACGAATGGAAAGGCCGTTGTTTGGAATCTGGGGCTGGCTCGTATTTTAGGCAGTTTTCCCGCAGAAGCGTGTGTGGTAGCTCTGAAAAAAAAACTGCAGGAGTTTAACATTTCCTTGGACCGAAATGTTGTTTCAATCACAACCGACGGTGCCGCAGTTATGAAAAAAGTTGGACGACCTCTGAAAGCACACCATCAACTTTGCTACGCGCATGGGCTGCAACTTGCAGTTCTTGATGTTTTGTACCAAAAAAATACTTTGGAGCCGACAGAAGAAACAGAAAGAGAAAGCGAAGAACGTACAATCAGCGAAGGATCACAAGTCACGGAAAATATTGAAGTAGTTGATGTAGTACAAAACGATGACGCCAATATTGATAATCCTTGTGATTTTTTTGTAACAAGTGAAGTACCGGAAGAAGAATTACAATTGATGCCTACCTACAGGTATATTTAAAAAGATTTCATAACATAAGTAATTATCATAATTTTCAATTTAATTATTGTCTTCTTCATTATTTCTTATGATATTAATGACTTTTTACTACAATTTCAGGGCAGTAGTTCAAAAAGTGCGCAAAATTGTTAATTGTTTTAAATCATCTCCGAAAAAAAATGACGTATTGCAAACATATATTAAAGCGGAATTCGGTAAGGAACTGCAGCTAATTCTCGACTGCAAGACAAGGTGGAGTAGTTTGGCATCTATGATAGCTAGATTTAACCATATAAAGCACTGTGTATCTAAAGCTCTCATTGATCTTAACTTGCAATCGGTGCCTGCTTATTTTATAAATGAGCAAGAATCAATAATTTTGATTGCTGTTGAACGTGCTTTAGAGCCATTGAAACTGGCGGTAAATGTTCTGTGTCGTGAAGATGCAACATTACTGTCAGCAGAGACCACATTAAGATTCATGGTGGACAAAATACAACAACAAAACACTTCACTAAGTATGGCATTGACATCATCATTACGTCGACGAATAAAAGAACGCCGCACAACATTAACTGGAGTGCTGCTTTATTTGGAAAACCCGATAAAGTATCTGGCAAGTAATTCTTTGACGGCTGGAGATGAAGACACGTTCTCTTTACCAAGTAAAACGCAGTTAAGAAAGGAAATTGTGAGCTTACTAGAAAGGCTTCTAATAGATATTTATAAAACTAATGAAGACGTCAGAAATGAGGCTTACGCTTCAAGTTCTTGCTCACGATCACAAATCCAGCAAGTTGATGACGAGGATGAAGACGACGATATACCTTTATCTCGTTCCACATCAACTGCTAATGCAACCTTGTGCGAACTGCCATTAGAAGAGGAATTAGAGCACATAATTCGTACAAAGTGGATACAAACACCATCTTCAACAGTCGGCGGTATCACTTAATCTCACAATAAAACGAGAAATGACTCTTTTTGAATGCGGAGGAAACAGAGGGAAGTATCTGGAAGCAACTTACAACTTTGTTAAGTCCGTTCCACCTACTAGCGTTGAATCTGAACGCGCATTTTCAGCTGCTGCCTACACGTGCAACAAAATCAGATCAAATATAAAAGATGAAACTTTAAACACCTTATGCATTCTCCGAAAACAATTTCAGAAGCAAGTTTAATAAGCTCATTAGTATTTTTTTTTTCGGACTTGTAAGTTTTCATTTAGATTTTTTATCATTATTTCTGATCAAAATTTAATTATACTATTTGTTTCTTCTAAGTAAATTCTATTGTTTCATTTACTGACTTGGAAAATAATGTTGTGGGCTTACAATTTCAAAATATTGTACAATCCTGCAAATCTTGCGGATCCGCGGGACTGATGGTCTCAATCTTGCGGATTTGCAAGATCATCTTATAGGTGCTGGATTGCATTCCCTACTTATGGGTCTATAACTGCAGGGCCTAGTGGGATTTTTACCTGGTTTTAAAATAGGGACAGCATTTGCAGATTTCCATGTTATAGGGAAAAAAGCATCCATTAAATATCAAAAGAAGGGATTCAATAGCTTTCTTGGGAAGATGTTTGAGGTACATAAGATTTTCGGATCAGAAGATTTTTTTATTTTCAGACTATGGATAATGTTCATTAAATTTGCAAAAGATGCATTATTAGCGTCAGTTTGCATTGGAAGCGAATTAAGCGAATTTATGGACTGCTTAACAGCTCTATTTTAGTTACTAGTCATGTTGGTGATATTGTGATTTGGTTATTAGTAAAAATTGGCTTGATAAGACGTTAGCCTTTTCAGAATTGGTGAGATGGACTGAATTTCCCAATCTTAACTATATTTCAGAATGGCTTACTACCTTTTCCTAGTTCTTGCAGCTTGTAGTTCCAATATTGATTCCTGAAATTCAGAATTAATAGTGTAATGGTTGCAGTAAGGAATTTCATTTCTGGGAAATAATAGCTGTTCCTAGTTCTGACCCAATTTAACCTTAAGATGTTTCTTATTTTGATTAGTTCTAATATGTGAAATGAAAGGACGTTAACCTTTCCATAATAATTTTCGGTAGAGAGTGTTCAATACATTCAATTATCGCTCGGTTAAAAGATTCTACAGCAATATCAACTTGAAGTTGACTATCGATTTGGTTATAAACATCGAACAAATCATTAACTTTGTGCCTCGCAAGACGTTTAAATTTATTCCAATTTGCACTGAAGTTGTAAACTAGACTAGAACTAGAGAGGACACTACAGAGAACTGGAAGATGGTCTCAGCTAAGTTCATTTAAAACAGTAGGTTGGTTGAAAAGTTCTGGGGTATTAGTCAAAAACAAGTCTTATGTTGATGGATTGTTGCGACTATTAGCTGGAATATAAGTAGGATATGGTGGGAAAAGTACATGGGACGGATGTGTAAAACAAAGATCGGCCAGTACGTTACCTCAAATGTTAGCTCTCAAACAACCCCAGCACATACATATTGCTACAGTCTAGTTTTCCTCCTAGTAAGAAAGGGGAGGGGGAAATGTTTTATACTACAAGTACGGGGAAAAGTCTGGTGGTTTTGATGAGGTGTGCCGAGTAGATGGTCCAGCAGTAGATGGTAATGCAAATCCAGGTTGGGTATCTATCACATACATACATGTGCACGTCGCAATCTTATGAACTTTGTTTGAGAATGATCATGTAAAAGATACTGTTTGAATAATCCGGGCGCTGCGAACGGACACTGTGGATGTATACATTTTGAGATGTTTGACGTCCGGTTGATTGTTGTTTGTAGGTCACCACGATGGCTAACCAATGTTGCTTTAGAATGCATAAATATGTACAGCAATATACGAAAACAGCCGCAATGGTAATATTTCTCGCCTGATCATTGTAGGAGATTTTAACATGGATTTTAAAACAATCCCCAAAAGGCAATTTCATTATATTTTTCTTCTATAGGCATGTTACCCTTAATAAGCATTAGCACTACAAAAACGAAGACTATTATAGACAATGTTTTTTCCAACTTTGATGGACAATGCAATACTATTCATCTTTTTTTCAGTGACCACTCACAAATTCGGATTAATTTTGAAGCAACTTTTATTAGGTTACCTAATTAATTTACGTATGAACTGATAGTATAACCACAATTTCACTTATAGAACACAATAATATAAGTACGTATAGTTTTAGAAACTGAATTTCGGGAAAAGCTCGGAAAGAACTGCGAGAATCGATTCCTGGACTATTTATAATATGTACCTACAAATTTGTACGGAACCCTCGGTGGGCGAGTCCGACTCGCACTTGTCCAGTTTTTTTATTTTTTATTTTTTTCAATTTATTTTTCAGCCGAGATCGTTCAACCGAAAACCCACTTCGAGAAATGAAGCAGAAAATAAACTAATATTGACCGTCAATAAATCAATTATGATTCAAGGAGGCAATAACGATTTGGTTAATTTACTTTGCCAAAAAAATGGAGAAGGCGCAATGAGAGTTGTTATTACTGGTTTAAAGAAACAATACAGCAACATCTTAAAGTCGTCACGGCCTGCGGATATGACAAGCGCACTAACTCTCGCACAAGAGTTAGATATAAATCAAGCTTGATTTCTCTTTGCAAATTCGTTTTCAGCTAAAAACGAGCATTTAACCACTTTTGTAATTCGACAATAACAAACAATATATCAATACAACTTACATCACTCACCTCATTATAAACAGGTCTGGCCGAGTGAGACCTAGCGCTGGAAAACTTAAATTCTTCCAACATATCAAAGAATAAATTATTTGAATCAGTGAAAACCATATGGTAAAAAACTAAGAAGTCACCACTTTGAAGGTGGGCAAAATATATGATAATAATTGGCATATGGAAATGTGACCCAAGGTATTTAAGAAGTATTTGACGAGGTTAATTTTTTAGGTTATTGGCCCTCAATTTATTTATCAGCCGAACACTGGTGGCAGGAATTATAAAACTATTGGAAATTACAGCCGCCGCTAAGCCAATTAACGAATCTTACCGATTTAATCGAAAATTGTCATTAATAAAAATAAAAATGTCCTACTACCAAACGTGTAGGACGTTATACAAGGATAATGACCCGAAGCAAGTCACTTTTGTGCAGGACATGGTTGCTTTACAACTGCAGCAAAGTGTCCGATGCACTTGCGCAAAGTCCCGATATAAGCCCCATTAAAAATTTGTGGCAAAACGGTTTCCACATCATAAAACGCCCTTGTTAGAGTAATCCAGGAAGAGTAGAACAAGATACCGGACTGTTACGATATGGAGCACCTAATTGGACCAAGGCCAAGATGGCTACAAGCCGCTATTGATGCCAATGGTAGGCATACTAAATATTAGGGCAATTTTTATTTGTGTTTCCTTTTTTCGTTTGCTTTTATGTTCTGTTTGCATTTTGCAAACAATTAATTGAGAGATTAAAGTATGAAGATGTTTTTATTTTTGTTATTTTCCTGCATTTTTTTTAAATTATATTAATTCTTTTTGTTGTAGTTATTTAGAAAAACCTTATTATTATAATAAAATTATAAAAAGAAAAAAATTACAAAAGCAATGCGTTTTCATAAATTGTAACATTTCAACTGAAATTGCAAACAATTTTTCGTTTTGCAAACAATTATGAGACAGACTGTATATTTTCAGTCAAGTTGTGTCGAAGCATTCGTAAGTATTCAATTCAATTGACAAAGAATTTCGGAAAGTTGAGATGAGCCACAAACGAGCATAATATTTTTGTAATTTACATTTTATTACAAATCTGTAAAAAATAAATAAATTATTATTTTTTGTATTTATAAATTAGAATTCGAGTTTTATAAATGAAGTAGATGAAGTTAACATTTAATAATTATTTTCATTATTATTATTAGATGGCGTTACTGTTCATGAAGAGCCAGAGCAAAGCTTTCCTTATTCATTTACGTTGTGTGCGATTTGTTTTTTTCACAAAAAGTACAAAAGCTTTTTCAGGACAAGTGTAAATTACTACGCGAAATAAACAATCGATGGCGTTGGTGTTATCGAGATCCGAACTCGCTCATCATGCGTCAGAGGCCGATCCACTACCCACTGCGTCACGGCGTTCTCACATTGCATAATCTAGGTGGACTTAAATCACGAAGCAGAATAATAAGTGAACCAATCTTTAACTGAAGATTGTGCGGTGGTATTCCTGGTGAGTTGGAAATATAAGTTTAATTTTTTTGCTGCCAAAATATCACGATTATTGAACCAATTGTGATCTAAGTAATTAGTCGATATATTCCGGAACACACTCCCAATTACACAGTGCATAAATTGTCTTGCAGTTGGATGTATTGTGTTTTTTGATGTAGTTCTATTTCATCGCTTCTAATATCTAGCAATTGCTTAGAAAATACTTCTGCCGATGGATCACTTTGCAATTGTACTCGCATGTTCAAGATCAATCGAAGTGTTTGCACACTTCTTCGTAAAACCAATTGTTTTAAACACGCGTTATTGTCATCGGCGAAAGTAGAGCGAGGAATGACTGGCAGTGTCATTCGAGCAGAGCTAAAAATTTCCCTTTTTAAGTGTCAAATGATCGCAAGAAATTTGGAAAAAATATTTGTAAATTATGCACTCCACCATGCATCCTGCGGCTAGGGGCGCTGGCATCCTGAAAGTAAGATTCAGAAAGTAAAAATAAAATGTTAATGCCACACTAAACTCCATTATCAACCAGTCTTCGACTCTTTAATTTTCTGGCTGTAGGTTGAACGTGTATAGTTGTCCCCGCCGAAAATAGTAATCTTGGCGCCTCGAAATCGCAATACCACGTCATCTACTGGATAGTTACCCAGCCTAGATAACCAAATATTGTCGGTATTGTGTCGGTAAATTAAATCACAACGCCATCTGTCAGAAATTTATGCTACTCATAATTACTTATATGTCCCAAAACAAAGATTTGATGAACATTAAATTTACAAAAATAAATACTGAAGTCAATAATCGAGTTTAAAACTATCAACTTATGTTACTCAGGGACGATGTAACATTCTAATAGTAAAAGAATTTTTAAAATCACTCCAGTAGTTTTTTAGTTTATTCGTTACAAATATACAAATCTTTTTTCTTTATAATATTAGTGTAGATGTAGATTTTTAAGTATTTAAACGTTTTTGCCGATCCTAATGGATCCCTGCCGTTCAACACAAATATCATTGCATCTATCCAGTCCCATCGATATACCATTTATTCAAAATTATATCCACAGCGGCATCATTTGTGAGTAGTAAAATCTCCAATCTGCTACATATAGTAATGAAATAATAAGATCAAAGTGATCGCTCATTTTGGTAGTCAACAAATAGGGTGTCGACGAGACTGGAAGAAGGAAAAGCTGAACAGCAAAACAATAAGCGACAAATATACAATTCCAGATACAGCAGTTAATCCTCCTAATTTTGGTACAGCAACATATTTCACTACAATCTATTTAAAGTGCCATCTTCATCAGATAAGGCTAATCGAAACAGATAAGAAAAAAAAAACATATTTTTCGATCAGCAACGGAAAATATGATTTCAAGACAGCAAGTTTTTTTTCCAAAGATCGATAAATGATGAACTTAGGAGAGAAATATGCAAATGCTGCCATGTGTACATTGACTTTATCATAAATATCGAGATGTACCAAGTTAGACCGGGGTATTAATGATAATTGTCATCTCCTTTCCCTTGCTACGTCCAAGTATACCAGGACGATTCACTCAGTCACAAATTATAGACCAATGAACATAATACACTCGATTCCACCAACATGGACATGTCACGTTTTGAAAATAAACGATTCAATTGATTTTGATGATGTGACTGGTATACGTGTTGTACATATTTTGTTGGAATTCAATAATGTTAATGTTGTCGGCCCAAAGAGCAATAAGAACTTGAAAAATGTCTAAAAATATATAAACTAGAAACTAGGTAAATACAGGGACTGTTTCATTCGAAGGGGGGAACAGTTATCAGAGTATAACTTAAAAATATTCTACTTAATTTGTTTTTAAAAAAATAATTTTTATTTACTCAAAATCGGGCAGTGTTTACCCTTACACGTCTGAACTTCAAGTCTACCTACAATTAATTTACAGCTACCTTAAATACTACTGGCACTCGTAACCTGATGAGCGATGTTCTGCTCGCATTCCACGGTGGCGTGGGTGCTCGGGTGACCGACGACGAATTCCTCCGGCTCGCTGGACTTGTTGTCGCTTGCTGGGTCAGGTGGCATTGCTGGTTCAGGCGGCGATTGTTGGTACAGAAATTGTGATGCAAGTGCAACGTAGGTGAATTGCTGCACGTACGAATTTGATGGTCGTTTCGCGGAGTTGGGTGTTAACTCCTCCCTTCTTAAGATGCGGACGTCCTCGTTCGACTGTTACGTAGAATAGGGGTATTTGGCTAATTCTGTCCAATGGTTTCGGTTTTCCGATATTTCTTTCTTCGGGGAAGATATGCGTTGTTGATTTTTGCATTGGTTCCTCTTTGCCTTCCTGATCTGAATTGTTTGTATTTGAGATCCGTATTTGGGTGAGTCTTTTCTTCCTGATAAGCCTGATTGCAAGGGCGAGGGCGATTAGGACTGTGATCTTGGTAAGACCAACGTTGGTGTTCATATTCGTTTGATGTCCCGACTGAAGCAACTCAATTTGTTGGGTATTGGTAACGTGTAGTTCCTTCATCATTTCCAGTGACAAGACTTCGTATCGGCTGTTGTAATTTGCGCAATGGCGGGTAGTAACTTGAGCGTGGAGATCGTACTGGACACGTAGATTCTGTTGTCGATGCCTATTGTTGTATTCTGGATCTTCACGATGAATGTGCCGGTTAATTGGGTTGTGTCGTTGCCATTGTGGATGGAGCCGTTAAACTGGTTCAGGAGTATTACACCCGGCGCCATTTTCTCAACTGTCGGAATGTGTTGATTATTGATTTGGGGGCAGTTCGCTCTCGCGCCTTGGAGGAGGTTAGGTACGCATGATGTGTCGCTTAGATCTACTAGGTTACAACGTGGACATATTGATAAACTATTAAATTTCTTACAATCTAACTTGATTCCATACAAGGAATTTAAACATTTTATTATGTTTTCGTATTCGATTGTATTAAAAGTATTTTTACTTTTTACGGGTTTTATTAGCATGGTTTCACAAATTTCCGATTCTGTATTCGGTATGCTTAATATATATAAAATTGAAATACCATCTGTGGCGATCCTTACCTCGGAGAAGTCCAATGCTTCATCCATGTTTACATGTATTAAATTTTCGTTCTTAAATGTTTCTTTTGCTATACTTATTTCTATGGGAGAGAGTATGTAAGAATTTATTATTTCCTTTTTTGCCCAATGTATGGCATACTCGACATTTAGTAGTTCTTCCTTTAACAATCTTATCTTATGCGTAGTGATAGTAATTAGGTTATTTTTAATTGAATCAATATTTTTAATATTTTTAAGAACTAAATTTGTTACATTTGTTATTTGATTAATACTTTTGATTATGTCTCTATTTATGAGAACTTGTTTATTATTATTGATTAATACATTATTTATCTTATTCTTAATGATACGGAAGTCCTCATGGTCGGGATTTCCAGCTATCCACTTCTACGCGCTTCCTATGAAATTCAAAGCTCGTTTAGTTCTTTTGGCTGGTTTCAATCTATTGAGAAGGTTGTTTATCTGTTGGATTTCGTGGTTTAGGAAAGGGTAGGAGGGATGGCTAATGGTTATGTTGTATTTAAGAGTAGCGGATATCTCGTTGATGAGCTGCTGGCAAGGCTCCAGGTCGATGATGTGGACTATTTTTGAGCTTCCCGTTTGGATTTTTGGGGACCCAGTTTTGATGGCAATCTGTTGGCTTTGCGTGTAGTCTAGAATTTGTATGCCTGCATTTGTCGAGGTCAGTGTCAGTGTAAATATCAGTGTCAGGTGAAGTCTGTAACGTGAGCAAGGTGAAAGAATTAGTTCCGAATATGTTCTTTGTGGACTATTTTGCCTGATGCAGTTTTTACTGTGTTTTTTAGGTTTTCCTTAACTGTTTCCACAGAAAAACGTGGTCTTAATTTTGAACCTTCTCTCCTATTGATTTTTATAGGAATGCGGTCTCCTGGATTGTAGTCCTTTAAATTTTGACGTTTTTTCTTGTGATATCTAAGGTCTTGTTCTTGTTTGTTCTTAAGTCTTTCGATGTTGTTCTGTCTAGTTGTTTCGTAGTCATCTGTTCCAAAGGGACTATCCTACCGAAGAACAGATCGACCGGTCTCTTCTTCGTAGTGGAATGGAATGAGTGATTGTATTCATTCGTCGCTCTCTCGAGTAATTCTTCGAAGCTGTCGTTGTATGTGTCTGGTTTGATACATTTCATGATTTCTGTTAAGGTGGAATGAAATCTTTCCACCTGTCCGTTAATTGTGCTTGAATGTTCAATTCATATTTTAACATGAATAGAACGCTTTCTGAATTTAGAGATTTTTCATTGTCAACGACAACGTGTTCGGGTACGCCGAAGTGAAAAATGATAAATGCTTTAGATTTGATGCACCGGGTCATGGCGAACTTTGTGAATTTATCCACAGACGTAAGTGCCAGATGTTTCTCTGTAGAGAATATGTTAATATGGATATAGTGGTATAGGGGTTTATGATAATTTGGGGTTATTGGGATGTCGCTCATACTTGTTTTTTTTGCAAGTCGAGCACAGCTTTGTTATTTGTTTTATTCGTTTGGTCATCTGGGGAAAGTAATATTTCAGTATAATTTGGCTTCTATTTTCGGCCGGGTTACGATGGGCTCTGTTATGGGTTTCGATGATTATCTGGTTTTGGATTGAACGTCTTCCACTTTAATGCGGCTGAATCTTATCTTATAGTTACCAAAATAGAGGGGATAGATTTCCTGAATTAGGCCCATGAGGTCATTATTCCGTTGAGGATGTTGGGATTTAAGAATCTTTTAAATATTCCAATTAGGTTTTCCTGGTTATAAGAGGGTTCGTTTATTTCGTGTCTATTGAATTTCGGAAAGGGGTTCGTGAATTTGTGTTGTGAGGTGTCTCCGATTTTTAAAATGAGTTGATTTCGGAATACGTTTATTGGGGTTTCGGTTAATTTGATAATCGTATGTTCTGAACTTTCAGCACTATGGACAGTTGACGTCATGGCGTTCGTATTAGAGAGGTTTGGTGCTCTTGACAGAGCATCGGCAACTACATTTGTTTTCCCCGGCTTGTACCTAAGTTCATAGTTGAATTCTTCTAGAAAGGCCTTCCACCTCTTTAACTTGCTGTTGTTGTTTTTGTTGCTTAACGCGAAGGTAAGCGGTTGGTGGTCTGTAAAGATAGTTACTTTCGCTGAACCGAACAGGTAGCTTCGGAGACAGCAGAGGGCCCAAACTATTGCCAGCATCTCCTTTTCGTTTGCGGCATAGTTCTCTTCGGTCTTATTCAAAGTTCTTGATATGGAGGTGATACGTCGACCGTTTTGTTCGAGCACCGCCCCGATAGCAAAGTTCGAGGCGTCAGTCGTCAGTTCGAAACCTTTGGTGAAGTCTGGGTAAACAAGCAGTGTGTCAGCGGAAGTAAGGGTGTTTCTGATCTTATTAAATGCTTCTATTGCCTCTGCACTCAAGGTTATTGGCTTTCTACTCGAGGTGTTCTTTGAGATGCGCCCTTCCTCGCCTCTAAGTAATGATGTTAAAGGTTTGGCGAGTTTCGCATAGTCTCTGACAAAGCGCCTATAATATCCGGACAACCCTAAGAATGATCTCAGGTCTTTTAAGGTTTTTGGGGGTGAGAAATCAAGTATGGCTTTTACCTTTGAGGGGTTTGTTCTAATTCCGGTGGCAGAGATGATGAAGCCAAGAAATTCGACTTCTTTCTTGAAAAACTAGCATTTGTCGAGTTGTATTTTGACATTTGCGTTTTCCAAGGTTTGGAAAATACGATCGATGTTCTGTGCGTGGGTTTGTTCGTCCTCGCTGAATATTATTATATCGTCGATATAAATGAAGCAAACAAAGGGGGAAACGGTTTATAAAAATACTTCGAAACCTTTTTTATTTTCACGTTTTCCCCTTTGTTTTGGATATCGAGCATCTACATATATGTATAACTGGCGCAGTCGGGGAAAAAAAAACAAAAAAGACAAAAAGTTAAGAAAGCATGTTACCCAATTATAAAGATTAATTATACATAAATGAAACTAAAACTAAGCTAAAACTTACAATTGATACTAAACTATTCTAAATTATACAACAGTGCTAATTAATCCAAACTATTAACTATACATAAACTAAACACTAAACTATGTCATAGAAAAAACGAACACGTGGTCCCTTGCATGCAGTAATTTTAAAAAGCGTGCAAATCTAAAAAAAAAAAAAAAAACAAAAAAAAAAAAGAATAAGCAGAAAGTCGAAGCTGAAAGCTGTCATCCAAACATAACCAGTGAGGAAGCCATTCGAAGAAGAAGACCCAACGAACAGTCCACAGGTTAAAGTAATTCCGCCGGTAAGTACCAGTATTAATAAAGTTCGATTAAATTAATATAAATTAAATTAAGCTAGTTAAGTTCAATACAAGCATAAGTTCAATTAAATTAAGCTAAGTTAAATAAAATAAAAACAAAAGAAAAATGGAAAGCCTATAGAAAGGCTTAGAATTATGTATATTAGACTTAATTAGCAAAATAAAAGAATTTGACGGGGATTCGTTATATTTGTTAGATTTTATCGAGCGAATTGATTCCTTGGCTGCCACGATAGACAATTTCGACGAAAGTATACGGGTAATTATTATAGGTTATATTAAAGATAAAATAACTGGGAATGCGAAGTGCGTTTTGCAAATGCATGGTAGATCTAATACCTGGACAGAAGTAAAGGAAATTTTAAGAAATAGTTTTGGGGAAAAACTGTGTCCGTCGGTACACTCATAGATAAAATAAGAACAAGCAAAATAGAAACAAATATCGAGGATTACTATAACACCATAAACACATACTTAAGTAGATTAAATAACAGTTGTTCGCTTGATTACAACCTTATTGCATCTAATAATAGGAATGCTTTTGAAACCTTCAAGCAAAATATACCTGAGCCGGCAAAAGCAATAATTTTTTGCAGGAACCCTTCCACCCTAGTTGAAGCATACAAAATTATACTAGAAACTGAAAATCAACATCTAAGTCCTGGCAGGAAAACACCACAGTATGGCAGGTATAGAAATAGTAGTCATTTTAATTCATATATAAGCTCTAATGTTACGAATCAAAGGCAGGAACAGAATGATAGCATAGGGAACCGCTATGTACAACAACATAATAACTACAAACAGACAAATGTGGTACACATTATTCAAATAACAGGACATCTAATACTCAATCGCGACAAAGAAGAGCTTCCGAATACAACATACAGTCCAGACAGACAAATAGGAATCGCGATTTTGAGCCTATGGACATAGAAATTAATGAGCGTGGGCGATGGGAATCTCCTTCCACTTCTACTCGAACAATTTTTTCTCAAAGAGGCCGAAACGATTACCCTATATAATAGTAAATAGCCGTACGCGTCTTCTTAGATTCGTTATTGACACTGGGGCTGAGTATAGTATCATAAACGAAAACATTTGTCACCCTAAATGGAAAGTAAGTACGTCGAATAATTCGCTTCAAGTGCTTGGTGGACGTATTAACACTCTTACAAAATACAGATTGCCCCTTTTCTCCGAATTTAACAGAAACAATTTTTATGTTAGCTTCCTTAAATATCAATTTCATGACTCCTTTGACGGCTTCATAGGCAATAACATCTTGTTTCCACTAAAAGCCATTATCGATTACGATAAAAAATCCCTTATAACTAACGATGCTCAAATTCGTATTTATTTTAACGAGAATGAAGAAGTCTATGAGAAAAAGTGCTACAGCGATGAAGCATTAGCAATTTACTCAAACGAAAGCTTCGAGGATAAAATTATGGACAAGGTTTTTCTGACCATTTATCAATATACGATACTTCAAAATTAAAGTCTTTGCTCTACTCCTTTAAGTCTATTTTTTATAAAAATGGTGATCTCCTTACCTTTACGAATCAAATTAGGCATCAAATTAATACGAAGAATAATATCCCAATTTACACCAAGCTTTACCGATATCCAGAAGTGCATGCTGAGGAAGTTGATCGGCAAATTGAGGAGATGTTGCACCAAAAAATCATTGTCATAAGTAATAGCCCCTATAACGAAAATGGTAGGAAACAATGGCGAATAGTGGTAGATTATAGAAAACTTAACAGCGAAACAATTGAAGATAGATTTCCAATGCCAAATATCGAAGACTTGCTCGATAAGCTGGGAAAGTGCAACTTCTTCTCAACAATCGACTTGGTAAAGGGATTTTATCAAATCGAAGTCGAACCAAGAGATACACCTAAGACCGCATTCTCCACAAAAGACGGCCACTATGAATTCTTACGTATGCCATTTGGATTAAAAAATGCACCAGCCACGTTCCAACGGCTTATGAATAGCGTCCTTAAGGAATACATAAATAAAATATGTGTGGTGTATCTCGACGATATCCTTATCTTCTCGACTAGTTTCGACGAACACGTAGTTTCATTACGTAAAATTCTTCAAAGGCTTAAGGAAAATAACCTTAAAATACAGATAAATAAATGCCGATTTGCTAAGCTCTCTACGAATTATCTAGGTCATATAATAACTGGTAATGGTATCAAACCCGATGAAGAGAAGGTAAAAGCCATTCACCACATGAAAGTTCCAACTACTATAAAAGGTATTAAGCAGTTCCTTGGCATGACGGGCTACTACCGAAAGTTTATAAAAGACTATGCGAAAGTAGCGTATCCTATGATTAAGCGCCTAAAAAAGACGGAAAATATTAAAGTATCAGACAAACAGTATTTAAACGCATTTAATACCTTAAAAAGGTTACTCACTAGCGATCCAGTTCTCAGAAGTCCCGATTTCAGTAAGAAGTTCGTACTTACCTGCGACGCATTTAATTATGCGCTAGGAGCCGTATTGAGCCAGGATGGCCATCCGATCTCCTATGCCTCTCGAACGCTAAATAACCATGAGCTACGCTACTCTACAATTGAGAAAGAGATTTTGGCTATTGTGTGGTCGATAAAATATTATCGGACATACCCGTATGGTCGACATTTTGTCGTCCGTACCGATCATAAACCATAAGTTTGGCTCAATGGAATTAAAGAGCCTAACATGAAGCTGCAACGATGGAAGATACAGCTAAATGAGTTTGATTTTTCAGTCGAATATTTTAAAGGAAAAGAAAATTTTTGTGGCAGATGGGTTAAGCAGGGTTCTATGCGAAAACAATAGCGATGAAGTTAATGGTTTTAGTAGTGAAGAATCTATCTTGGGTGATATTTTCAATAATGAGTTCGCCGATACTAATGACCATAATGATGAAGATGTCATAAGTGCAGGTGATCAATCGAACCTAGATAATTTATCCACAGCGGCCACAATTCATAGTGCCCAGGAAGACGAGAGCAACTATATTTATATAACAACTAAGCCCGTCAACCTTTATAAAAACCAAATATACTTGGCATATGACATAAAAGAAAAGGTTAGTTTAAAAATTGTACACAAAAAAGTGCAAAACTTCATTTTTGTAAAAGAGGATAGTACTAATCTGTTAGGCATAATGCAGAGAATTCTGATAAACAAAGGCCTTATGTGTATATTTTGCAACGATACTCAATTATATCTGCAATTTCAAAAGTTATACGTCAAATATTTCTCAATGAATATGTTGCAAGAACAAAGGAGGGAAATAGAACAAAAACCTAAAGATACTGAAATCTCAAATCAAACTTAAAAATATCACGGACAGAAACGAAATACTTACTCTTATTGTTTAGAGATAATCTAAACATGGTAATCTCGAGAAATGATGTACGAGATGCTGACAAAGAAGGAGAGCAGACGACGATCAGCGAACCACGATAAGGCAGAACACAACTGATATAATTCAGCTGCGCTCAAATGTTCCCTGTCGAGGCATCATTTGACACTTTCGTTATCAGCGGTCGAACCAACGCATCCTTAGCAGCAGCCTTATCTAGGGTCAGGCCATCATATCTTTTATAATGTATTTATCTCGACTCTCGAGAGGGTCAGCCATCATATCTTTTATAATGTATTTATCTCGACTCTCGAGATAATGATTTAATGTAATCCACATGTTTGAAGTAGTATATAAGCTAATCGTAACGTAAAATAAATTCAGTATCCTACAAATACTCAACGATGTTATATCTCTTAACACTTATCAAAAAGGAACATCTAAGTAAGAACGATAGAGGGATTCGCGAAGTTTATGCAGAAATGCAGAAGCTATATTTTTATCCAAACCTTCAGGCAGAAATTCAGAAAGTAATTAATAATTGCGACGTCTGCAACCTTTCGAAGCATGATAGGCGACCGCTAACGATTCCACTTCAAGTAACAGAAACTCCAGCCCAGTTCAATAGTATCGTTTATATTGATATCTGGTTCCCGGAGAGAAATAAAATGTTTCTAACAACCATAGATAAGTTTTCTAAGTATGCAACAATTCATGCATTAGATAATAGGAACTGGATAGCAATATTACGAGCACTAAAGGAAAGAATTAAGTTTCTGAGAAAACCGACAAAAATAATTCTCGATCGTGATACCTGTTTCATAAACTCAGCTGTGGAAGAATTTCTCAAAGAAAACAATATAGCCTTCCACAAAACTACAGGCCACCATAAGACTGGGAATGCCGATATCGAAAGACTTCATGGCACCTTTAACGAACACCTGAGGATAATGAATGCGGCTAAAGACAAAGCCGACCTAGAAGACAAATTGTTTAGGATAGCATGTTACTATAACGATACGATACATACCACCACCAATATGCGTCCAATTGACTTCCTCTGCAAACATCTCACTAGAGAAGATATAGTATCTCTATCAGAAAAATTTAGGGTTCAAAAAGCAAACAAAATACAAAAACTAAATTTAAAGAAAGGTAGGGAAAACACCTCAAAGCTTTGCAAAAATATCATAAAAAACAGAATGATAGGTAAAGCCCAACCAAAATACAGGAAGCTAGATAATTTCACGGTCAAGGGTAACTACGTTATAGACAATTCGACAAAAAGAAATACAAAATTCTACAAAACACAACTTAAACGAAAATATACTTACCAAAACACACCGGATTGTTAAAACACAACAAATTAAACCAAAGATATTTGTTCACAAAAATGAAATCTAAATTTTACTTTGAAATTTCAAATAGAACAAACAGATGCAAACGTCAAACAATAAATATTGTACTAGATCTTCGCAATGACGAAAGACTTCGTTTACAATTATGAAATGAATCTATTGTGGCTGACAGGGAATAAATAATTGGAAGCTAATACATTATGTTAATTAAGATTGTAAAAATAAAAAAAAAATATATATTTTCTAATGTATTATCATAGAACTATTCTAGGATTAAGATAATAATTGAGATTATAAAATATGCCAAAGGGGTAGATCATGCGAACATATGTCGACACCAGCGTCAACACTTAGCATCTGTCTACCAACTCCTACTCCCACCTTCCCGCGGTGGCTCCCGGATGCCTAGTACCTCAACTGTAGATTGGGGTTAGAATCCCCTTTGTAAGGCTGTTGGGGGCAGCAAACGAGAGGAGGGGAGGCCTTGAGCTACCATCAAGGCTCGGCTCCTGCAAAGTGGCGGCGGCGGAGGAATTCCCAGGATGGAATCAACGGCGGCGCCCACAGTTCGAGTGAGTAGAACTACTTGATGAACACCAAACCGGGCTACTCCTACATATTGGGAGCTCAGGCCGGTTAGGAACGGCATATGCCGACCCCACGTTCCTGGGGAAAAAGGAACCTGGCCCTCCAGGTTGGGGGTTGTGCTTAGGGCTAACATCCCTATCACGGAAAAAACCAGTTGTTACGAAGCAACCAACAAAAGCCTCGGATAAGGACAGATACCATGTTGACGACCCCCATAAACGAAAGGACAACCTACGAGTTTGCACCTGGAATGTAATGTCCCTTAACAGACCAGGTGCAGGCCAACAACTGGAAAAAACCCTCGACTGCTATAAAATAGATATAACGGTACTCCAAGAAATGCGATGGGATGGATCAGGCAAAAAGCGGATGAGAAACTGTGATATATACTACGGTGACTGCTACAAGGAAAATAGGCAACGCTTATTTGGATGCGGATTTGTTATTCGAGGTAGATTTAGGCAAAAAGTCTTAAGCTTTCGACGTGTAAGCGAACACGTCATAACAATCCGCATCAAAGGCACTTTCAACAACATTAGCCTTATATGCGTTCATGCCCCTACGGAAGAAAAAGATGATCGACTCAAAGATGATTTCTACAACCTCCTAGACCGAAGGTACGCACTATGCCCCAGTTACGACACCAAAATCGTACTAGGAGATTTTAACGCAAAACTGGGCAAAGAGGACATCTTTGAGTCAATCAGAGGAAAGCATAGCCTACATAACACCACGCCCGATAATAGACTCAGGCTAATTGATTTTCTAGCAGGGCATAATCTCATTGTAGCAAGTACACGATTCCCACATCTCAACATTCACAAGGAAACCTGGCGGTCCAATCTGGCCAACCAGATTGATCATATTCCGACCGACGCCGGACACTCCTCCAGCATTCTCGATGTGCGAACTTTTCGAGGAGCCAACATCGACTCAGATCAGTACCTTGTTGTAGCCAGGGTACGAATGAGGATATCGAGAATGCTACGGAGTCGAGTAGGACAACGCAAGTTTGACGTCGGAAAGCTACAATCGAAAGAGACTGCTGGAATCTTTGCCGATCGCGTTTCCCTCAAGCTCCCCCAAACCCCAACAACGACGACACTATCCACATACCAGCAGTGGGAGCATTGCCAGAACGCAATCAGAGACGCTGCCTCTGATGTGCTGGGATTCAAATCGAGACCGTCTAGAAACCCTTGGTTTGACCTGCAATGCGAACGAGCCCACGCAGCAAAGCAAGACGCATACAAAGCCATGCTGCATAGATGGACGAGAGCTGCTTGCGAGCTCTACAAGCAGAAAAGAAGGGAAGAACATGCGCTTTTCAGGAAGAAAAAAAAGGAGCACGAAAAGCGTGAGATCGAGGAAATGGAGAGATGTCATAACAGGAATGAAGCTCGAAAGTCTTACCAAAAAATAAAACGAACATGTCAGGGCTACAAAGCCAGAGCAGAAGCCTGCCGGGATGAAAACGGCGATCTAGTAGTAGAATCACAGTCGATGGACCACTTCTGCAGACTATATAACGGCGATGATAGACAAGATACCGCTGTCAGGCAGAATGATCCATTCGCCACGGACGATGACATAAGAGAATTCCGTCCACCCGACATAGACGAAGCCAAAATAGCGATATCGAGACTTAAATCTAATAAAGCCGCTGGCGCGGACAGCCTTTCTGCTGAGCTTTTCAAGGCGGCTGAAGACGTGTTGGTAAGGCGCATGCACCAACTTATGTATCTGTAAAATATGGTCGGAGGAAAGCACACACCATCTTTTTGTCGATTTTAAAGCCGTATATGACAGTGTGCATAGGGACGAGCTATACCGGGCCATGTTTTAACATCGCTGCCTATTTCAAGTCTGCGCAATTGCTTGCGTACGCGGATGGCACAACACAGACGTCTTGGCCAGAACGTCAGAATTGGCGGTTACAAATTTGAAGTGGTCAAGGACTTCGTCTACCTGGGCTCACTAGTTACCAGCGACAACAACACTAGCATTGAGATCAAACGCAGAATTACTCTTGATAACTGCTGCTTCTTTTGGCTGAAGAGGCAATTGAGAAGTAGATCCCCTTTTCGAAAAACCAAGGAAGCACTATATAAATCATTGATCATCCCGGTCCTCCTTTACGGCGCAGGGGCAGTTTGCAGGTCAGAATTGAACTTCACCCATTTGGTTTCGAATGATGAGCCTCTCGGAAAGTACTCGTATACACAAAATATTTTAAATGCCCTATGGTTAGCCAAACGAACTTCAATACCTATATTCTCACACAACGAGTGTATATCACAGGTAGTAATGAATATTCGATTGATTTTCGAATAAAAACGGCAAAACGGCCGCTGCGCATTTCAGTTCGGTCGAAACGTTAGCATTTAAACAGTGCAGGTCAAAAATGAATATTGGTGTGACGGTGTACGGTATGACGTACAGGCACTAAGCCATAACAAGTGAATTGACCTTCTTAGGGGGAGAGAAAGAAACTCCTTTAATGACTATTAACAAGATGTATTTGGCGGAGAGATTTGAACAAACAGGTGACGGCTTAGAAGTTGTTGTTTAGTTGTAAGTTAGTTAGTTGTTGTTTTCACGCTGAGTTCAATAAACTTCGCTTTCCTGAGCAGTTTGCACACTTGTAGCTGTCACTTGTGTACTCAATGATTTTTTTTTTCAGTTTACTTAGTTTTACTGAACCTATTTTGATTGACACGTCGTATATATAGGTATTACCGGTCAGTCAATCATATCTGCCTACCACAACGCTTGCCAAAAAAAAGTTGAAGTAGGCAACCGCACCACTCCATGGTGGAATAATAAGCTCTCCAAGCTAAGAGCATTGACCAGAAAACTGTTCAATAACGCCAAGCACAATGGAGACTGGACATCATACCGCGCCTCACTCACCAGCTACAACCAAGAGATTAGAAGAGCTAAAAGAGACTCATGGTAAAAGTTCTGCAGCAGTCTCTCAGACATGCAAAGCAGTGCCTGCATACACATTGTTCTCGCCAAAACGCACACTAATCAAGTTGGTTTGTTAAAGAAAGCAGATGGTACATATGCGGAAAATAGTCCAGAAATACTAAAAATACTAATACACACTTCCCAGACTCCAAAATCATCCCCTCCACTCTCCCCAGTATACCTCTACAGATCAAGGCAACCAGAGCCAACAGAGAGGACTGGAAGAGATCAAGGGTAACTTTTAATGAAGGAAGTATAAAATGGGCCATTAACTTTTTTGACCCATTCAAATCTCCGGAAGAAGATAATATCTTCCTAGCTCTCCTTCAGAAAGGAAGTGCGCAAATCACCCCCATGCTAATCAACATCTTCAGGATCAGCTATGCATGGACAGACAAGCTGGATCGAGGTAATGGTGAAATTTATCCCTAAAGCAGGCCACAGACATACGGACCTGCCCAAATCATACCGACCGATAAGCCTTACCTCATTTTTCTTAAAAACAATGGAAAAAATACTGGATAGAAATAAACAGACGGTCCTCTCAAAAGATCACCGCTTCACAACAAACAATATGCTTACCAGCCTAAGAAATCAAGCCTGCATGCCCTTCAGGAGCTAACAGTTCGGATCAATAAATCCCTAAGCGACAAAGAGATTGCAATAGCCTGCTTTCTTGATATTGAGGGTGCCGTCGACAATACCGATCACGCCCAAACACAACGCTGCATCCTCAATACGGGGGTAGATATTACCACATGCAGATGGATTCAACACAAGCTTAGTAACAGGAAAATAAACACTTCACTAGGCAATGACAAAATCAGTGTAAAAACCACGAAAGGCCCTCTCTTACGCCTCCTATGGTTCATCGTAGTCAATAAGCTGATGAAGATACTCAGCAACAATGTCCAAGGCTATGCTGATGACATTGTGATCCTAATTAGAGGAAAATTCTAAGACACTATCTCGGAACTCATCCAAAGAGCACTCAACTTTGTTGCGAGCTGGTTCATAAATGTTTGACTCAATGTCAACCCAAAAAAAGCACCATCTTCGCTTTCACCAAAAGAAGAACTAGGCATACACTTAAAAAACCTACTCTATTTGTTGAAGCAATAGAGTTCTCAAACGAAGCCAACTATCTAGGTGTAACACTAGACGAAAAGCTCACTTGGAACTCTCACATCACAAAGACCATTGAGAAAGTCTATCTATGGACCAGCAAAAGTCTCACTGGAAAACTTGGGGCAATTAATCCCAATATATCTCGCTGGCTATATACAGCCATTACCAGACCAATTCTCACATACGTTGCGCCCTGGTGGCACAAAACAAAACAAACATCAGCACAAGCCAAGCTCAACAAACTACAAAGACAAGAATGATCCGCACAGCAGCGCTAGCAGTCAACACGGACCTACGACCCGTACACCTCTAACTTAAAAAATAATCAATTATTTTCGCGCATGGACTCATCGCGGAGGATGACTCTAATTCTATAATTCTAGGCTTTTTCATCCTGACATTCTTAATGAACTAAACAGGCATGAAATCCTAAAAATAACCCATACAGACAAATGTCTTCTAAGGTATATCTTTAGCCAAAACTTTAAGGTCACAATTGCCTCTCGACACACCTGGGGGCAAAGTAGACCTTCCTTCGATCCAGATGGATCCAAAACGAACGAAGGTGTTGGGGCTGGAGTATAAAAAGCTAGCATTGGAACACACATCTATCACAGCATAGACAGATACAACTCCGTATTTCAAGCAGAGATATTCGCAGTTGACTTCTGTCTCAGAGAAAATATAAACAGAGCTATAACCAATAAAAACATTTATATTCTCTCTAACGACAAGGCTGCACTTCTAGCCCTCAAAAGCTGCGAAGTCACCTCTAAATTGGGATAGGACTGCTTACGCCCGCCGGCCAACGTAAACAGAGTTCACCTTATGTGGATACCTGGGCACAGTGGAAACAAAAAAGCAGAGCTATTAGCACGAAAAGGCTCACCATTCATGATGCCAAGACCATTCTGCGGCATACCTATCAGCACCATAAAATGTTACATAATGGTTGAGGAACACGGCCAACCACTAATGGACACAAATGGAAGGTAGCAGACAGGCCAAGATGTTCATACCAACCACTTCCCTTAAAAGAACGTAACAACTCCTTAAACTTTCTAGGAGTCAGATTCGTATAGTCACAGTATTCCTCACTGGACACTGCCCGGTCAACAAACATCTTAAAACGATGGGTATCACACAAGATAGGAAGATAGATAGATATTTATTTCGTATGTAAAATTTACAATGGTTTGCTACCGCACATTTTACAACACAGGGATTTGATAATTAGGTTATATCTTTCCACTGATGTCACACAAGATGACACCTGCAGAATGTGTAACGATGAGGCAGAAACAGCAGAGCACATACTGTGCCCGTGTAACTGTCGTATACTAACAAATTAGTATACGACACAAACACAAACGTTTGCCGATGATACTGCCATCCAGGCAACGGGTAAAACGGCTGAAGAAGCAAATTTCAAACTACAGTACGCTCTAGATCGTGTAAATAATTGGACGAAGGTTTGGCGGATCGCGCTCAATGAAACAAAATCTGTCCACGTTAACTTTACCTATAGAAAAATAAATACCTTACCAGTTTTTATAAACGCTTCTCAAATTCCGTTCGCAAACGAGGCGAAGTATCCCGGAATGACACTTGATGCAAAATTAAAATGGAAAGCACACGTTAAGAAAAAACGAGTAGAGCTGGAACATACATATGTATGTAGATATCGGGAATTGTACTGGCTGTTAGGAAAGTATTCCAAGCTCAGTATTTATAACAAACTGCTTATAAAAGTTAATAAATAGTTTTACAATTTATTTAAAAAAAAAATTTATTTTCGTTTCACTGGGGCAGTACTTCCCCTTACACAGTAAACTTAATTCTGACTTACAATTATCTTAACAACTACCTTAAATACTAATCCGCTATCTGCATTCAGCGTCAGCGTGGTTCCTCATGTTACCGTTGGTACATGATAGTGAGGATGCAGTGTTCATGCTGCAGCTAAGTGACCGGATGCGCGTGGAGGTTGCATTGCAGATATTTGGACAAGTGTACTCATATGTTGTGGGATCGGATGACCGTCTGGGCTTCTGTTGATGTTTGAAGAATTATCGGCATCGTGTTTAACTTATATAAGCAAGTGCTAAAACCTATACGGACTTAAGGTATACAACTATGGGGTTGTACCAAAAAAAGTAATGCTGAGATCCTGTAAACTTTTCAAAACAAAGTATTACGCTCAATTGTTAATGCGCCGTGGTATCTGCGAAATGGCGATATCCATAGAGATCTCGGAATCGCAACAATCGATAACGTAGACATAAACGACGACTAGACGAACATGTTAACAACGCTGTACTTCCAATCTTAGAAGAAGATAATTTATTACGCCGTCTACAAAGAACCAAACCGTTCGATTTAGCGCGATAATAAACAATAAGTAACTCGTGTGAACTGGCGAGCTCTGCAGGAACCATCGCTGGAAGGTGACCTGCCACATTTTAATTTATGTATTGTATATATCTTTTTCTGATTTGAATAAAAAAACTGCTGGATGAGTGCAAGAACTCAGTTGTAGTCTATACATTAAAATACGTTTGAAGGGAGGTGTTTTTAGTGAGTAAGAATCTCACACTACTATGAGCACGCGAGTTAAATCGCGGGTGGAGCGGTTTGTCTTTTAAAAAAGAAACAAATGTTGCTCTATTGAGTCAGAAGAAACAAAAGTTGCTCTATATATTTTACATTTTTATTCTTCGTTGCTTCGCCAGTGCAGCGGCGAATTGCTGACCCAGCACAGTGTCAGACGCTGACACAGGCAAGGGGTCATTCGCTGGTCGATTTCCAAGTATCAGCAGTGGCGATGTATCCGGCCTAATTCCCGGTATTGGCTGCGACGAGACATCCGGTATGTTTCCCGGAATTGTTGTGTGGGAATGTTGCTTTGGGTCAGCCGCTGGGTTCAACGTAACCTCTCCCCCCTTTGGTTTAGAACTCCCCTGAATTATAGTTATTTTGCTTCTTAACTTATACAATTAAAAATAGATTAAAATTACCATAATTATGATTACAAAAATAATAAGGGAAAGTATGCAAATGTTATATATTACATGGGTCTTTCCAGTGTATTTAAGCTCTTTAATATTTTGTCAAATGTTAGTTGGCTTTCTGTAGAATTTAATATATCTTCATATGGTATAGCAAATTTGATTTCAAAATTTTCTTTTTCATTAACAAAGGTTTCGTTTCCAATATATAATTTACAATTGTTAAAGTTAAGTAGATAATTTCCATTTGTTTTTAATATTCTTTCGTCACATGTACTGGATATATCAATGTTCTTATAATTTTTAAGTAATAGCAAGCCACTTTCGATTTCTATAAGTTGAGCTTTAGTACTTTTAATATTTTTACAAGTGTTAGAATAAATACATAAGTTTGTTGGTTTCAAATTTTTATAATCTACATTTTCTTTAAAGGTGTATTTTGTTCCATTTATTTTTACAATTGATTCATTTTCTATTATTAATTCATTTGATTCGATATCTGTCATAGCAGTAACAAAATATTTATTGGTTTCTCTTGTATTATTTCTCTTGGTATCTTAATTGCGAAAATGATTCTATTATGAATATATTTAGCTGTACCCATTTTTATTAATCTTAGCTTATCAAAATCTAATTCATATTTAGTAATTTCTTCTTTACTTAATATATTGATGGTCATTATTCCTATTCTATTTGATGCGATATTAACTTGTATATGTTCAACATTATTTTTAATGATTCCTATTTTTAATAAAGTTTCAAGATACAAAAGTTTTGTAGACAGTCTGCTTATTCTACCATCTGCTGAATTAAATTTATTAAGAATACGTTCTCTGTCTCCTTCTATTACTTGCTTAATCCTAGAAAATGCTTTGTTAAAGTGTTCGTTAACTAATACTATTTGATTGTTATTTTGAGTAATAATATTGTGATTGTTTTCGTCAACAATTCTTAGGTGTTCTTCAATATTCCGTTTGTCATCATCATCCATAGTCATACCAGTACCTATGATGTTTATGGGGAATGATTGTCTGTATTTTGGGCATAAGTGATTAGAGTTCGTTGTAAATTAAGTCTTTTCCATATTCGAACTCTACGTTTGATAGGTTTTCTTCTAAGCTTTGTATCACATTTTGAATTTCGATTGGATTTATTATGTGTAAAATTATGTCGTAAGATTTCATTATTTGTACGTTATCTAGTTTTATTTCTGAAAATCCGCTGTTTGTTCTAATTTGTTCAACTGTTAACGTCGCTTGGGTCATTGTCAATATTAGTAATAGGTTCAAAATTGTCTGTATCCATTTTACCTAGAAATTTGTAAGGTCGTTTTATATTGGTCGGATGTATGTATATTTGAAAAATTTAGTTTACGATATTTTGGTTGATTTTTATGCCTAAGTGCTTTATAGTTTTTTACATAACCTGTTTCTCTTTCTTCCTCATAGTCTTCTCTATTCTCATTTTGTTTTGATATAACTCTAACCTTTTTGTTTTGCATATTTTCTCTAACTATTTCTTTATCGATTTTATCATGTTCTATTGATAGAAGTTTGTGTTTTGTTGTAGAATGCATAGAATGCTATTATACCATTCTACGCATTGATACATCTTTTCTTGGATTGTTAATCTTGATTTTTCTGCTGTAAGAACTCTCAGCTTTTCTCCTATCGTGCTATGGAACCTCTCAATGTCCGAGTTCCCGGTATGGCTGTTTGGTTTTGTGAAGTGTACCTCGACATTTTCTTCTCTTAGGAAATCTTTAGTGTTAGCATTATTGAATTCGTTATCCGAAACTATTTTAGCTGGTCTTCCTTTAATAGAAAAATACAGTCTTATTTTTTCTCTAATGGTAACACTACTCCTATCTTCTAAGTGGAACATCGTTGCATGTTTTAAAAATTTATCAATAAACGAAATAAAATTATGCTTGTTATTGGTGTAAATATCTAAATGAACTATCTCATTTTGTGTTTGTTAATTTAAACTTTGTTTGATCGGATTCCTATCATACTTTGCCTTATTACATGTGTCGCAGTTATTAATATACTTTTGCACTAGTTCCTTAAGGTTTGGAAAGTATATACGTTTCTTAAGACTCTCGTAATTCTCGTTTCTGCCTGTATGACCGGTTTCGTATTTGTGATATTTTGCTATTTGTTTGAATGTTTCGTCTTCACTCTTCATATCTTTTGCATTATAGGAACACTTGAAAAATTTGATGTGTCTGTTGGGTATAAAAAGTTCAATAAGCTTTTGCTGTACTAAATTATATTCATGTTCACTTATGTCGGAATAAATTCCTACTCTTCCCTTTTTTATAAGTCTTCTAAATATATCGGATAATTTGTCTTGTTTTATATCAGCTGGGCTTTCTTTTGTTGTTGACTATTTCGATGTCTCTAGATTTGTTATTACTGAGAATTATTTGAGTATAAAACCTATTGACTACCGTATCTAGAATTGGGAAGTGATCGTTTGCTTCTTCCTGTTGGGAATGGATTGTGTTTTGCATGCTCTCATTATCAATTTCGCGAACTTCTTAGTTTGCGGGATTGATCTCTGCCTCCTCTTGTGTGATCGTCTCGATCGCATTAATTTCTCCTGTGTTTGCGTTAATTCTACTTAGGAAGTCAGTTGTTACATTTTCTTTTCCATTGATATAGTCGATGCAAATATTATATTCGCCTAGCTTTAGTAGCTATCTTTGTAGCCTTGGATTGGTATCCTTTTCTTTATGTTTGGCTTGTAGCCAACACAATCGCTAGTAACTCTTTTTCTGTGGCAGAATACCTTTTTTCATGTTCGTTAAGCGTTCTGTTTGAGTAGCAGATTGGATGTCCGTCTTGTGTTAAAACTGCACCAAGAACAGAGTCACTGGCATCCGTAATGAGCTTGAATTTTTTCGAAAAGTCTGGGTATTTAAGTACAGGTGAATCGGTTAGAATAATCTTGAGTTTCTCGAATGCTTCGATATACAACGGGTCATTTAAGTTTATTTTAGCGTTCTTCTTTAAATATTTCGTGATAGGGTATTCTATTTTGGCTTTATGAATTTTCGATAAAAGCCTGTCATACCTAAAAAAGATTTTATTTGTTTAGCTGTTTGCGGCAGCTTCAGTTTCTGTATAGCTTCGATTTTATTCATATTTAGCTTAACGCCTTCAGTTGTAAGAACGTGCCCTAAATATTCTATTTCCCTAGCGAGGAAGTTGCACTTATCTATCTGAATTTTTAAATTATTCTCTCTAAGTCTGTCAAATATATTTTGTATATTGGTGTTCATTTAAAGTAGTGCTGAATATAAGTATATCATCAAGATATACCACGCATATCTTATTGATGTATTCTCTTAAGATGGAGTTGATTAATCTTTGGAAAGTTTCGGGGGCATTTTTGAGTCCGAAAGGCATCCTTACGTACTCATAGTGCCCTGGGGGTAGAAAAAGCGGTTTTCTTTCTATCCTCGTAAAATACTGCGCTCGTCCTAATTTCTCCAATATACTATCTATATTTGGAATAGGAAATTTATCATCGGTGGTCACCTCGTTCAACTTTCTATAGTCGATGACTATACGGTATTTTTTTATTCCGGAATTGTCCATCTTTTTAGGGACAATCCAGAGAGGGCTATTGTATGGCGAGTTACTTTCTACTATAATCCCTTGCTTAAGCATATCTCGGATTTCTTTTGTTATTTCCGCCTCATGGATTTGTGGGTATCTATAGATTTTTGAAAATATTGGTTTGCCCACAGTCGTTATTATTTTGTGTTGGACTTTTTCAGTGTATGTTAGTTGTTGTCCTTCTCTGTAGAACAAATCGTTATTTTTTTCAACGAAATTTCTAGCTCTTTTTTCTCTTCGTTACTAAGATTTTCTCTAAAGAGTGATTGTAGTGGTTGTTCTGAGGTTTCTAGCAGGTTAATATCATTATAGTTGAATCGACAAGCATTCCTGAATTTAATCTTATTTCCATTTATTTCTATATATTCCTGTTTTAAAAGATTTTGTCCGATGAGTCCGTCAAAGCTTTATTGTTAAATGTTGTCAATTTCCAGCTCATGTAAGCTTTTTCACAGAATTCTTCAGGGAGTTCGGTTATGATTTCCGTGTCAGTATGTGTTCGTCCAGCAAGAGTGTTAAATAAAATTTTGTTTAATGTGATTCTCTTATACGATGTTAGTTTGGATTTGTCTAGTAATGTCGTCGTTGATCCTGTGTCGATTAAGCATAGCAGTTTGTCGTTACCTATTGTAAGTTGTACTATTGGTAAGTCTTGTCTGAGGCTGTTAAACGAAAATTTACTTCTTCGTTTTGTTGCAGTGAAAAAATGTTGGAGCTGCAGCTACCAACGGAACAACTATACAACACTGATAAAACAGGGCTATACTGGAAGCTTCTCCCGGAAAAGACATATGAAGCATCCAGCGAAAAAACTGCTCCAGGACAAAAAACTAAAAACTAATAAGAGAACTGAATTTTTGATAAAAACAATTTTGAAAAAAAATAGTTCGAAATTTTGTTTTTAATTTTTTTTTCAAAATTTTGAGTTTGAAAATTAATTCCTCAAAAACTATTCCTTAAAACAGCTTCGTTTAAAGACAAGATGAAAGAAGAGGTTTCTGGCTTTACAAAAAAGTATATCACGGCATTGCGGATGTAACTGTTGATTTTTAATAATTTTTTTTCCAAATTAAGTCAATTTTTTAGAAAATTGCCCTTCCCGGCTAAACGGGGGGGTAGACCAGCGTCAACCAGCGTCTTTCGATAACTCTTGGTTTTCTGGCAACTGGTAATACATTTGCAGATTTAAAATTCATCAGCGCTATCTCTGAGCATTCCATTGGAAGAATCGTAATTGAAACGTGCGAAGCAATCATTGATGTCCTGAATGAAATGATTAAAGTAAATAAAACAGTAATTTCATTTATATATTAGTTTGTCGTGAAATAAAATGTACTGTAAAGTTTATTGAAAAGAGGAAAAAAATTGTGCAGCCGAAGCAATTAATTCTTCCGAGATTTTCATTTCCTCAGGAGAAATCACTCGCGATGATCGGGCTGATGCCGATTGGCCCGGCAAATCCTCCAAATGTGCTGATTCTGATTTTGTAGCATAACTTCTCCATGAAGCACTATTGGAGCTGCTGCCTTGAGCAGGTGACGGCTCATGCGACGGAGACGGGCTTGGCGCCTGTAAAAACGATGAGTGCTCTTCCTCCGAGTTGTAAAATCTTGGGTTTGTTACTGGAGTACTTGTCCTACTCCACATATTTGAGCGCAGCCAGTTCCGATGTAAATCACCCATGTGTGCTTCAAACAATATATCATTTACGAATTTTTCGGCGAACATTCGTTGACCATGCTCCAATTTTCTCAGCTTGGATGCCCACGTGTCTGCAATCGAACGGAATTCGTCCCTTGGCTGCGACAAGCGCTTGGCAGCTAAAGCAATTAGCTCATTGCTTGGATCTGTTCTCCTTCGCTTGCTTGGAGTTTGCACTTCCTAAAAATATAAAAAATACAATATATACACATAAACATAAGTACGTATTATCTATTACATTTATTTGTTTATCTTTACAGACACCTTCTACAAAAGAAGAATGGAAAAAAATTGCAGATGACTTTTTTTATCGATGGAATTTTCCGAACTGCCTAGGAGCATTGGATGGGAAGCATATTGCCATTAAAAAACCTCCAGACTCAGGATCATTTTATTTCAACTATAAAAAATATTTTAGCATCGTGCTTTTGGCAGTCGTCAACGCCAATTACGAATTCATAATGGTAGATGTGGGCATCAACGGCAGAATATCGGATGGTGGTGTTATAGCCCACACAAATTTTGGAAGAGCGTTATCTGAAAATGCTTTGAATTTGCCTGAGAATAGTTCGCCACCACTGAGTGACAAAAGCCTACCATATGTTTTCGTTGCAGATGATGCATTTCAGCTATCTGACCACTTAATGAAGCCTTATACACGGATAGGACTAAGCAATCAGCAACGAATTTTTAATTATCGGCTAAGCCGCGCTCGAAGAATAGTTGAAAATGCTTTTGGTATATTGGTTTCACGATTTGGAGTGCTCCAGAGAACAATTGCACTTTCACCAGAGAAAGTGCAAACTATTGTCCTCGCGTGTTGCATAACTTTTTGAGGTCCAAATCTCCAAACCAATATTTACCAACCGGTTCTGTGGATCAAGAGCAGTTACAAAATGGAACAATAATTCAAGGAGCTTGGAGGAATGAATATGACATTACTTCTTTGGACAACACATCACATCGAAATTCAACAACCAATGCAAAAATTATAAGAGACTCTTTCTGCAATTATTTTAATAATGAAGGTCAAGTCTCTTGGCAAAACAAATTCTTACAAGAATAATAAAATTTCTTTATGTACATATACAAAAGAAATGTAACTTAAATAAAATTTAAAAAGTACTTACCGATATGTTTTCATTTGCGAAACTGCTCCTAGAAGAACAGGGATCTTCTGTATCGCGCAGAAAATCCATCGCCTCAAAATAATACAGCTTAGGTTAATTTTCTTCGCTGAAACCAGAGCCACTTTTCTCCAACGCAGCTAATCTTTTTAATTCTCTCCGGTAGTTTGTATTTGTTTTTGAGAGTATTTACTTTCTACTTCTTTTCTTGTGGCTTCCGGGTATTTTTCGTTATATGTATTTTTGCAACAGAATCTCATTCTGTTCGTTTTTCAGATCACTGTTTGAATACTGATAGCCCTTTACGTTCCACAATACCGGCAAGGAACGATAAACCTCGATAAACTCGAAAATAAAATTTTTGTTTTCCATTTTCGGTCTCATCAGCTCGACGCACTATACTCAAATGAGCCAATTTATGCATGATCAATCATGAATTTTGCATATACATACATACATATGTATGTATGTACACTATTTCAATGCAGTACGCTTGATTGAAGGAAAATCAAAAAGATTTGATATTGCTTCATGCATACACCCAATGTATACGTGTGAATTTTTCACTAATACACTTCCACGTGCATGTCATGCATTTGACCAGTGTATATCTGGCTTTAGAGTGGCGAGCCAAACTGAATACAGTTCAACAGAAAATAAATGCGATATTGTTTTTTTCTTTCTTAATATGATTTGAAGAAAGATGCTTTCTACGAAAAAAAAAATTCCAGTTAACGGCTTTTACTATAACGTTTCATACAAATTTATTGGTAGCCCTGAAATACTCAGTTTTGCACGTTTTAGTCTTGTTCAGTGTTTAGTACATATTATTCGGACTGGAACGTGAGCTCTCTCGCTTCTCTCCGCTCTTTGGAGAAGGGGTACTCAGATAGTCAGGTAGGAGCGGGTAGAGCTTACTAACCTCTTCGAAAAAATTCCCCTGAAGGGACAATAAAACTCTGGCAGATTCTTTGGTTAATTTTATTTTAAAAAAGAATGAGCAAGGGTGAAAACCTTTGATTAAGGAAAACAATTGATTTGTCCTCTATGTGATATGTGAAATAACGCAGTACCCCGCTGAATAGGCGGTAACTCAATTGAGAAAAATAATTGACTATTTGGGTTCAAATCAGAGAGGCGGTAGTACCTTTGTATACCTCCGTCATAGCCAATATTCATAAAATATCATTTTATAAAAAGGGAAAAATAATAATGAAAGTAATAATAAAAATAATTCAAAAACAAAAATAAAATAAAAAAAATTATTGTGTTGGTGTTAGAGGACACATTTTTCGCAGTTGTTGATTTTACAATACATATTAGTTTTCAGTTATTCAGAGCTCAAGGTATGTTTGTTATTCAGAGCTCTAGGTATAGGTATTGTTTAAAAAAAAATCAGGATATATAATTTTTTTAATACAATAGAGTTTGAAAATAAGAATATATTGCTGTCTAACCATGGCTGGAGCTCAAGAAAAATTGTCAACCTTTGCAAATTATCTCAGAGAACAGTTCTTATGGTCCAGAATAGGAAAAGTAGTAGCCCTCCTAAAAATGTTGGTGGAAGATCTCGGTTATTAACGGACGCCGATGCTCGTGTCATAGAAAGGACGTCTATTACTAATAAGGTAAAAATACCAAAGGCTGCCTCTAATGCTATAAATAAAAACGTAAGCGAATGGACTGCCAGGCGAGCTCTTAAACACATCGGTCTTGTATCGGCAATCAAGAAAAAAACGACAACCACGGTTAAAGTTCTGCAAAGTCCACAAAAACTGGACGGTAGAGAACTGGAAGGGAGTTACATGGTCTGATGAGGCCAAAGTCAAACGTTACCAGTCAGATGGAAAGGAATATTTTTGGCACATGCCTAATGAAAGAATTCTTAAGCACCAAGTTAAAGAGACCCTGAAGCATGGAGGAAGTAGCCTTATGGTGTGGGGGTCTTTTACTTGGTGGCATATTGAACCTTTGGTGAAAATCGATGTTATAATGAAAAGAAAAATTATCTTCAAATACTCCAGACAAATTTATTGAATTTTGTTGAGAAATGTGCATATCCCATTAAAGATATTATCTTTCAGCAGCACACCGCCAAAATTCCAAAAAACTGCTTGATAACCAAACTTTTTCAAAGTTAGAATGGCGCGCATTAAGGGGGGAGCCTGCTTTAGAGGCTTCAAAAAATCGATTTTTTTTTGCATAAATGTCTTCCCAAACTATCGAAGAATGTGTCCCTAAAATTTCAGACGCAAATTCGAAATATTTTCGGAGTTACAGAAGAAATAGTGAGCAAGCGTCGAGCAGGCATACGAGCGGCCGGATCGCTCGGAGCGCGCGACTTATGAGATTGTTGAATAAACCACTTTAAAAAAAATTACAATTTTTATTTCTGACCGTTCGGTCTCGCTTACAAATAACAACTGAACTCACTTTTCCTAGTTTGCCAAGGTGAAGTTTTCGTTGCAGCGAATAAGCGGATGTCTTCCAGACGCTTAGCTTGCATTCTTTTGCATTCGAAAAGTTCACCTGTGCAATTACAATATGGATCTAATGTTACATTTGTTTGAATCATATACATATATCTGCTGATGAGGCGGCATGTTTGGGATTAATGGACGGATGTACTCGTACATTGGTGTCGTGTGGGAAACGATGGGAAATGTTGGCTGTTGCCACGGTGCTTGGGTGAGGCAGGGGGTGACGGACGGGGAACAGGATCGTACATTGGTGTCATGTGGGCAACGATGGGAAAGGTTGGTTGTTGAACGGTGTTTTGGTGATACAGGGGATGACGGACGGGGAACAGGTGTTACAATTTGGTATATGGTGTTTGAGGGTTTAGGGGGCGATGGGAGGGCAGGTAGGTGTCGTAACTCCTCCCCCCTTGGTGTAGAGCGACGGCCACAGTGACGTCAATGGGGCTGGAGCGAACGATTGAAGAGTTGGGTGTTGTATGGTTTGGGCCTCCTTCTTTGTGGTGGTGATGATGATGGCTATGGTGATGATAATGGTGATGATGATGATGGCTAGTGTTGTTGATGATGAAATGGTTATGTTGTGAAGGAGTTCTGTTTTTTTGTTGAGACTGGATAGTCTTAGTTCCGTGCGGAAGTTGTAGTCCTTGAGTTTTTCTAGGCTTAAGACTTCTTGTGTGGAGTTGACTTCAATGTTGCTGCTTGGTGGTGGTGAAATGTGTATGTCATCCCAAAACACGTCAGGGTTATCTTGGTAAGATATGCCGTTGACTTCGATTTGACAGCCCTTGAAGTGAAGGAGGGTTGTGCCTTCAACTTCTGACACCTTTGTACTGCAAGTAGAGTTAATTAATGTTTTTGGTATATTAATAAATAAAATAAAATTGGGTTCTGGTTGCGTGATTTCCTCGGTTCTGCCTGTATCTCTGAATGGACAGCTTGCAGCTTCGTTTGTCATCAGTTTCCCTATGCATTTGGAGTTTTTGATGTCTTCTTGGTGGTTTGATTCCATGCAGAAGTAAGTTCTTTCCATCTTGGGGCAAGGCGTGTCAAAATGTTGTATGCTATTTTCGTTTATGCTTACATATGGCTTTGTTACAATAAGTTTTGTGTCATTTATGGGGAGGGGAATGATGTGGTAAAGGAGGTATTTTTGTGGGGATAGGTTAGGTATGCGGACGTTAAATATGATGTTTGAACCATTATAATATGCTTGTAGACCAAGTAGTTCATAGATTTGTTCCATGGCTTCAACTTTAATATTTTGCTTACTAAATTTGTTTTCTATATATTGTAATTCATTCGTGCCTAGTAGAAGTTTAGGTATTATGTTTAATCTACTTAGAATCACTGCTTCCGAAATATCTGAGATGTGGTTAGTTAGTAGGTCTATGTTAAAGTTTATCTGGTTAAGATATTGTGTTTCAATTAGTATGTGGTGTTCTCTCTTAACTAGGTTTTTAGTTTTTTCTAAAAATTCCTTAATTTTACTCTGTTCTTTATTAATGTGTAATGTTATATTTTTAAATCTTGTTATTGTCTGAAGGTTTATTGAATGTTGGGTTAGTAAGTTTTTAGTAAGGTTATTTATGTTGAGGTTTAGGTGTTCTATTCCGGCATTAATATTTTGTGCATCCTGAGCATCCATATTTCCTGTGATAGCTTTGATAACTGATCCGACTCCGTTAATGAGACCTCGTTTGTTTCTTGTAATGGGGTAGAGTGTTGACAATTTCTTTTCGAGTGCCTTCAATTTGAGCCGTGTTACGTGAATGGAGTCGATGATTGTTGCTTGTTTTTCAATAAGATCGAGTGTGTTACCAATATCTTGGATGTTTAATTTATAATCTTCGAGGTTAACGATGTGGATCAGGTTGTCGTAGCTATTGATAATTCTAGCAGGTCCTAGCATAAGAGGGAGTATGCCGCGGTTATTGGGGATATTGAAGGTTTCTATTAATTGAGTGGATATGAGTGGGAAACTGGAAAGAAGGATTGGGGATTACGGGGACTAAATGCAATGATCTGTTTGATTATGATTATAATTGTTATACATATGTATTATATTTAATAACATGTTAAAATGGATAGCCTCATAATCGTATGCCGCGATTATACTATCTTGTTTACATTCATATGCCGTGAATGTATGTGTTTAGGATTATGATTGTTATGTGTATAATATTTAATAATATGTTAAAATGGATAGCCTCATAATCGTATGCCGCGATTATACTATCTTGTTTACATTCATGTGCCGTGAATGTATGGGTAATGTGGATATGTACTTATGTGTTATTTGTGCATAATTTGAGTTTCTTAGTTCTTCTTAGTTTACTTTTATGAATTTTCTTATTTTCTTTTGTTAAAATTGTAGCTTTATTGTTCCTCTTAACTATATGTTTCGAGAATCTGGGTGTAATTTATTTCTCCTAGCCTCTTTCCTATAGATAACCTCGTTTTCCTGTAAATTTTCTGGTTCTTCTCTAGTTTGATTAAGTCTATCAGTTCGCGTTTCGGTAACGAATTTAGCTTCCTCTTGAATTTTCGGGTACAGTTTATCTAAGAATTCATTCAGTTTTGTGAGGTATTCGTGTTCGTTGGAAGGTGATGTTGTTTTATTGAATTTGTAAGGCCTACCAAAAAAAAGTTCATATGGGGTGTGTTTTGTCGCCGAATGAATTGCGTTATTATACGTTATGAACGTTTCTGATAGTATTTCCTCGTGATTAGTAGTAAGTTTGTTCTCTTTCCTTTTTGAGAAGATTAACCTGTAAATTTCGGTTAGCGTGGAGTGCAATCTCTCCACTGGGGAGTTGCTGCTAGTTTGCTGAAAGGATGTGAAGTGAAGGATTATATTGTGTTGTTTGCAAAAGTCTCGAAAGATATTTGCAATGAACTCGGAGCCTTGGTCGCATACTATCTTTTTGGGTATGCCGTAGAGGCTAATGAAATTCTTGAGGTTTTTAAGAATCGTTATACTACTTCTGCACGTTAGGGTATAACCGTAAGCGAAGCGGGAGAATTTATCTATAAGGGTGAGGATTTGGTTGGCGTTTATGCTGTAAATATCGATATGTAGAATTTCTAAGGGTTTTAATGGGATTTCGGGTTTTATATATTCTGGTTTGGGGGGGTTCCTATCATACTTAAATAGTTTGCATGTCTCGCAATTGTTTAGGGTTTTTGTTATCTTGTCCTTCATATTTGGAAAGAAAAACTCGCGTTTCAGATGGAGGTGAGTCTCGTTTATACCTCTGTGATTTGAATTCTCATGGTAATTGCGAATGATTTTTTCCTGTTCATCTTCTTGTCTTATATCGATTAGCATTTCCGAACATCGCACGATACGAAATAGTTTACTTCGGGAGAAGAATTTGGAATAAGTGGATTGAACAAGTACGAAGATTTCATCAGTGGTATAGACAGCGGTTAATTTATTAGGTGGAAAGAATTTCCTGAAGATATCGATCATTGTGCTTTCATCAAAGGATCCTCTTCTTATTGTTCTTCTTTGCTTATTTCTAAAAACGGTTTCGAATGCTTCTATATATTTTTGATTTAGTTCGATCTTTGCTCCTTTTTTTAAACAACCTGTTAATGGTTTAGTGAGTTTTGCCAGGTCTTTTATGAATTTCCTGTAATAACCGATCAGTCCTAAAAATGCTTTGATTTCCGTGCGGGATTTTGGAATAGGGAAATTTTTTATTGCGTGGATCTTTGCGGGATTAGGCTTGATGCCTTCAGGAGTTATAATGTGTCCCAAGAAAGCGATTTCTTTTTGCAGAAATTCGCATTTGTCCATTTGAATTTTGAAATTGGACTCCCGTAATTTGTTAAAGACTAGTTTTATGCTCTCAAGGTGTTCTTGGAGCGAAGTGGAGTAGATGATGATGTCATCAAGATATACGAGGCAGATTTTTCCCGTTAACTCTTTGAGTACATTATCCATCACGCGTTGGAATGTTGATGGGGCGTTTTTTAGTCCGAAGGGCATTCTAAGGTATTCGTAATGCCCTCCTTCGACGGTAAATGCAGTTTTGGGGATATGTTTGGGGTCCATCTCGATCTGATGGAACCCGCTAGCTAGATCTAATGTAGTAAAATATAGACACTTCCCCAATTTGTCTAGAATTTCGTTAATGTTGGGTAATGGGTAACGATCAGATATTGTCTTTTCATTGACTTTCCTATAGTCAATGACTAGCCTCCACTTTTGCTTCCCGCTGGCGTCCTGTTTTTTCGGAACGATCCAGACGGGAGAGCTCCATGGGGAGTAACTGTGACGTATTATACCCTGCTCCAACATTTTAGATATCTGCTCTTGTATTTCCTGTTTGTGTACGTAGGGGTACCTGTATGATTTCGTGTAGAGTGGGACATCGTCAGTTGTATTGATGCGATGCTTAATTTGATTCGTGAATGTTAACGGTTCCCCCTCGGTATATATGATATCATTGTATTCTTTACAAATCTTAAGGATTTCTTTTCGCTCTTCAGAGTTAAGGTGGTTGGTTCGAATTAGATCGGAAATATTTTTTGGGGGTGTTTGATCGAATGTCTGGTTATTGAAATTATTAATTTCGATAAAATCTGTGGATTCGTATTGCTCTGTGTTTAGAGGTTCTTCCAATATTATATATTGAGCATCCTTAGAGTAGTTTACGAGTTCTACGGTGCTAAAACCATTTACGGCAGTGTACAGGCCCTCTGTTATGTAGAGGTCAGGTTTTAATTTAGTTGAAGCAACAAATATGTTGCCGCTGTTCTGATTAGTGGGGAGTTTGGCTAGGATTTTGGTATTAGCGGGTATGGTTATTTTCCCGGATGAATAATTTGGTTTAAGTTCAATATTGATGGTTGAGTTTTTGGTAATAAGGGTATGGGTTTCAAGATCGATTTTTGCATTAAGTGCTAAGAGGGCATTTAGGCCTAGGAGGCCGTCGAAAAAATTGTGAAACCTAAAAATGAGAAACTTTAAGTATCCTTCTTGCTTAAATTCTATGAAGATTGGGAGGTTGACCTGTTTATCTAATTGGTAACTCTTAAAAACTGTCGTTATGTTGACAGGTTCGCAATTGATCTGGTTTTCATGAGGAATGTACTCCGGGTTAATGAAGGACATTGAGGCACCTGTGTCAATTAGGAACCTAAGGGGTCTACCAAAAGGTGATGAAATGTTTACATATGGTAATGTTGTAGGGTGAACCTTAGGATCTAGGTATCCTGTGGGTTCTTCGAGGCTACATTGGAAAAATTCTCGGGCTCAGTGACGTTAGTTACGTCGCTATTGAAATAACGATCTAGTTGTTGGAAGGTGGTCGGTTTAAGGTTACTTGCTTCTTGGAAATTGAAATTCGAGTTACGCGTTTGCTGGCTTGGGTTATTTCTAGATCTGGGGTGCATCATACTTGGGTTAGTTTGGGTTCGGGCTGTGAATGCAGGTTCGGGTCTTTTAAACTTGCTGTATTGAGTACTGGTGCTGTTTCTGTTGAAGGGTCCTTGGGGTGTATATTCTCGGTGTTTTGGTTGGCCTTCCCTATTGGGTAAGGGTCTAGGGTAAGTATTGTTTGTTTGCCAGCTGTTTTGGTGGGCGGGGTAATTTGGTTTAGGCTGGTATTGGTGGTTAGTATTGTTATATGGTCGGAATCGAGAGAACTGGGTCATTTTCTGGTAGGAAATGTTCTGTTCCTTGATACAACAGGCTAGAGCAGTGGCTAGCGAGGGTGGCTGCATGGTTCTAACCCTGGCACCAAGAGGTTCGTTAAGGCCACTCAAAAATGAGTTAAGGCACATTTCAGCATATAGGTCTTTTTTTGCTTTAATGACATTTTGATCACGCTCGTGAATCAAAATGGTGTTGCACAGTGCAGATTGGATTTCGATGACCTCACCATAGAGTGTTTCTACGGTTTTGTTAAACTGTTTAATGTTGTGTAGGTCTCTAATAAGCGACGTTTCCGTGCGCTTATCGGAGTAATGTAGGATGAGGTTTTGCTTTATTTCATCCCACACAAGCGGGGTGCCATACATATTAAGGACCTCGTTTGCTTGTCCTTCAACTTTGTTACGTATGGCCCTCAGAAGAATTTGGCCGTACGGCGTATTGTCGGTTCCTCTTATATAGAGGAGTATTTCTTCTACATTGTTTAGAAACTCGTAGAGGAGTCGGGGGTTGCCATCGAATTTTGGTAAATCTTTAATTGCGTCGGGTATTCTTAATGAATTAAAAATGTCACTGTGGTTCACCGATTGGCTTTGGCCTGAATTGTTCAATTGGACGTTTTCAGTGGACATGTTAAGGGAATTAGAGCTTGAACTTAAGGAATTATCTGAATTATTATCTTCGGGAATAGATCTTAGGTTTGTGGAAATTCCTCTGAGGTTGTAAGGAAAGAAAGACCTTTGCTTCTTTCCGGTTTGTTTAGGCATGTGTGTGTATATGTGTATTTACGAAATAATTTCTCGACAATAAATAATAGGTATGACGGGTATACAGATATAAATGATAGTTTGGATTTTGAGAGGTATGGTAAAAATGTGTATTTACGAAATAATTTCTCGACAATAAATAATAGGTATAACGGGTATACAGATATAAATGATAGTTTGGATTTTGAGAGGTATGGTAAAATAAAATTCTTTCTATAACTATATTTTCAATGTATGTATATGATTAATATGTATATTTAATTTTCTTATAGGTTAGAATTGCTAGGAAATTTGTTTTATAATTTTTTTTTGTATTTATTTATTTTGTCACAATATTTATTTATTTTTGTTTTTATATATAGCACTGACACGACTTACATGCACCCAAGGATGGCGAGTGTTACTTGCATTGCGATCCAACGGTGTTATAGAATTTGGGTTGGGTTTCCAGCGGTGGTTATAAGTTGGGGGTAGGTCCAGCGGTGATTAAAAGTTGAAACTTAACGGTTGGGTATATATTTCACATAATCTAATGTTCTCTGATTTTTGCTTTTGTTTTTTTTTTTGTGTGTTCTTTGGAATATTCAATAGTGATACTGTTTTAAATATATTTTATTTTTCGACGGTTATATTTCTTATGTTTAGTATTTAGTATACACAAAACCGTTCACCGAACTACTCGACTGCGCCACTTATGAGATTGTTGAATAAACCACTTTAAAAAAAATTACAATTTTTATTTCTGACCGTTCGGTCTCGCTTACAAATAACAACTGAACTCACTTTTCCTAGTTTGCCAAGGTGAAGTTTTCGTTGCAGCGAATAAGCGGATGTCTTCCAGACGCTTAGCTTGCATTCTTTTGCATTCGAAAAGTTCACCTGTGCAATTACAATATGGATCTAATGTTACATTTGTTTGAATCATATACATATATCTGCTGATGAGGCGGCATGTTTGGGATTAATGGACGGATGTACTCGTACATTGGTGTCGTGTGGGAAACGATGGGAAATGTTGGCTGTTGCCACGGTGCTTGGGTGAGGCAGGGGGTGACGGACGGGGAACAGGATCGTACATTGGTGTCATGTGGGCAACGATGGGAAAGGTTGGTTGTTGAACGGTGTTTTGGTGATACAGGGGATGACGGACGGGGAACAGGTGTTACAATTTGGTATATGGTGTTTGAGGGTTTAGGGGGCGATGGGAGGGCAGGTAGGTGTCGTAACTCGCGCGCTCCGCCCCTCGATCTATTGTACTTCAAAGGGACTAACGGTCCTTCCAGACACTATTGACTGTTCGTAGAAGGTTATTATAGAGCTATGGTAGGGATAAAAGTATGTATTACTGTATGGACCAGGAATCGCTGATTAGCATATTAATGCGATAAGTTTAAGAAAATTACGATTTTTTATATACGAAAGCTTTGACGCATGATTTCTCGGTTTTTAATTTTTGTGATTTTTCCTAATTGGCGGGAAAGATAGGGAAAAAAACTAAACATCCTATCGAAACGAGACAAATGCATTATATTCAGGATTAAATTCTCTTCTTGTTGAACCTAAAAAACCTTAAGAAAGTTAAGATTAACCCACTTTTTAAACAATCTAAAGTGAATTTTTTTTTCAAAGAAAATAAATTTTTTTTTTAATTTGCAAAAAATTGTTGAATTTTTTACTTTTTGTTGAATTTTCTTGGTTTAACTAGAAGCTATACTATTGAGAAGTAAATTTTTTTTTGGGTTCTTTGTTTCAGATAAAAATTGCGACCTGCACCTTTCCCGCCGCACGACAAATGCACACTCGAGACGCCTCGGCGAAATGCTTGTACCGAGCATAATATGAAATGTATCTGAATGAAAAAATTTGAGAAGACTGCTAATATATATAACAATAAAACCTGAAAGTTTCGTTTCAATCGGATATTTTTTTTCTTCAAAAAAAATCCTTGATTTTTTGAAGCCTCTAAAGCAGGCTCCCCCCTTAAGTTCGGATTTGAATCCGATAGAGAAATTGTTGCCATTTTTAAGCGCCAGCTACTGGGATACGAAAGACCCCTCAACCAACGTGAACGAACTCTGGACTAGGATTAAGACTGAATGTGAGAAGATCCCTGATGAAACTATCCAGAAATTCGTAGAATCTATACCGCGACGGATAAAAGGTGTATCAAAACACAAAGGGCTATGGACAAAGTACTAGGAGTTACTGTTACCCTACGAGTATTAAAACGTGCAAAGGTGAATACTTATGATTATGAACTGTTTTTTTATGTTATGTTTACAAAAACCAAATGATTATTACTTCAAAACCTAGTTACTAAAGCGTACTAAGTAAATAAAATTAAATAAATTAAAATACTCCACTATTGACTGCAATTTAGATATCATTTGTTTTCTGTTTCTGGTATCCAGTTTTGCTCGCCACTGTATATTTAAAGGAATAATGGGCTTATTGCGACAATGTATTTCATCATCCTTTACCTTAAATATATTGTTCTATATTAGCTTTTTCCTCTACAAGGTTGAGGTAAGAATATACCCTTGGCTCGAAATGCTTATCGTAAAAGGCCACTAAATTTCTAATCTATCTTATTTCAACTTACAATTTATTTTTATTTACACATTAGTTAGCTAGACAAAATTGTTAAACCTAGCTTAAATATATTAACTTATTTAAGCATCTTATTGGCCCTATGCGTACTTATTAAAATAAACAGTACAACTTAAATATATATGTACAATATGTATCTACTATTGTAGGATAATATTGTTTTATATAAAAGCTCTCATTCACAACTGATTTTGTTGCACAGTTTTTCCGTATAGGAATTTTTCTTGACTATGGACGGACTTAAACTACAGGCCTCAGGCTCAAAAGTCGGTGATGATTACCATTGCATCACGACCAACCCTTGATGGGCCTTGTTCAGATTGCAATCTTTGTTAAGGAGAAAACAACCAGCAGATTAATCAGTAAATCGGGTCCTAACGGTACTAAGTACTTCATGCTTGAAATTATCTCTGAATTCGATAAATGAGATAAATGACTCGTCGGAGTCATGTACAAACCCCAAGTTTAAGTGATACACAATATCATCGAACGCTTCGGGGCCTGTTGTGGGCGTACAATACTTATCGTTTCAAAAACTTATTAAGTTCAGCCGCCCTATCTGCAGTTAAAATCTCGACTCACAGGTACCAGCTCTACGCTATCTACAGTCAATAACTCGACCCACACCTACATGCTTTATACTGATCAATATATTTATAGTGAACAGGACTGATCTCATTGAAGTATGATCCCAGCATACTATTCTATGAATTTAGTCTTAGTAAATTATTCGTGCCGACCATAATCAGCTACCGAAACTTTAATCTATCAATATCTCTTGTTGATGACTCCCTCAATTCAAACTGTCATTCATGAGTGTCATATCTAATATCAACTTGACCGAAAGCTTTAGCTTTTCTTGAGTCTATGAAGAGGATATGTTTAAATCTTCCGTTGCAGTCAAATCGAACGCCATTGGCTTGAACTCTATGAAACCCAAATTCTTAAAACCAATCACGCAATCCACCTCCGTCTACACTAGATACTAAAAGGCTTCAAAAATCATACCTGTCACTAAAACATAATAATAATCATAATAAGGAATCATCATTAGAAATAAATGCTCGTCAAGACGCTGCAAATCCCATCTTAACGGACGCACTTTCAATCTTCTGCGAAATGGATAGTCACAGTTTTAACCGCACAGATTACTCGTGTGACGACGGGATCAAATCTTGTCATTCGCTAAAGGATAGTTGGTATACAAACATTGATATTCAAACTCAAATAGAGCAAAGCTCCATCTTACCTTTACCAGGGATTTCGATTCGCCACATCGGTGAGAAGTTGAACATTGATATTATCTAATCTGGGGGCACGGCAGTGCCCCCACCAAGTCGAGCAAAAAAGCGGCACGGCCGTACCATCCTTTTCTCGAAGCAGTTCAGGCCATTTTCGACCCCCCTATAACTTCGTTGTGGATAAAACTAGAAGCCTGAATTTTTAGTAACTAAGCAGGCATCGTATAAACACGGTATATTTCAAATTTCAATCAATTTGAAATAGTAGTTTAAGAATTATAACTAGTCAAAATTTCTTAATTTTGTCACTCACTCACTCACTCACTGACCGATCATCAAAACTCTAAGGTACTTCTAGCAGACATAGAAGCTTCAAATTTAGAATACAATTAATGTTTAGTGTACAAATCAAGGAAAAACTAAAATATTTTGCAATTTCGATCTAGTTTTCTAGATACACCAAATATTATTATTAATAAGATAGTGTATGTATATGTATACATACATACCTATATATTTTTTCTTCCGTTTATCTAGATGGCGAATTCAAAAACTTAACTCCTAAAAATATGCAACAATCAACTGGCGGTTGGGGAATTGGGTTTAGTGGTCAATATGGTTCATGACAAATTTAAAAAATTAACTCCTAAAAATCAGCAACCAGCAACTGGTGGCGGAACTGGTTTGGTCGTCATTATGGTTCATGTATTTGATGGAATATAAAATAAATATCTTTATTATGTACATATATTTAATAACCATTTGACGAACTTATAGTTAAAAAAACAAATTTTGTGTTCGATGTCCGGCCACGGGTTTTCTAGTTCATAGGATTACAAAGTTACATTTCCAGTGAATGAATCAGTGTACCTGTATAAGTATAATATTAAAGAATAATCGGTGTATAATAGATAGGTACCTAAATATAATTATGTTCAAAGGTAATTTGTAAAATGGTCAATGAACGGAATGAAAAAGCAATAATGGGACATGTCTTATGAAGTTGTACCAAAATCCGGCAAAGTATTAAGTAGACTAAATTGCCCGAAATTGCCATGAAAGAAAGAACACATCATAACCGCGGCCGCCGGAGGTGGCTTGTCCGCGCCGCGGCTTCCATGCTTTCAGTCCGTCACAGAAAGACGACCACTTTCTTCCAGGCAATCTTTGGGTCTTACTGCGATATCGCAGGCAAATTGTATCAGTCAGTATGGGTATAAAAATTTAAATAATCTTTATATTAATCTAATTCTATAGAAAAATAATGGGATGTCAATAAGGGTTACCAAGCCATAAAATATTTAAAAGTTGTAAATGCTCTTTACTCTCAAATACAACTTCCACATTCACCTCAATCTCAAGTAGATAACGTTGTAGAAGGAAACGATGGGCTACTAACACAGGTTACATCAGAAAAAGTGGCTGACTATGAACAATACACTATTTACCCCTTGCATGAAAGGAGGAGAAACGCTCCTATTTCAGAACTCTACCAAATGCTCAAAGTCAACGCTGCTCCAATTGATTCTAGAGATAAACATTTAGATGTAAAGTGGTTTCCTGTTCTTTATGTTGAAGGTAAATATGGGCAGTTTTATGTTCGGCAGCAAAAGTTAACATCTAGTGAATATATTAAGACTAATGTCAAAACACTCTCGATTCCGCCTTAATCAACAATATTTATTTTTTCTACTTAATGATAAATAAACGTACGTCAAATAACTTAAATATACGTCAAATAAATTCAGGCATATTCTGTAAAATGAATTGCGTTAATCAAAAAGAAAAAATTTCAGCTGTAACACAACACTATTTTGAGATGCTTAATAAAGATGAGTTAGACGGTGACTTAACAGCGATATTTGGTTGTTTAAGAAATACGGAACAGTTTTGGAAAAAACCGAGAAATGATGTCAACTGTATGACACAACACTACGGGCCAGCAACCTGGTTTCTCACCAGAGTCCTTCAGAATGGATGTGGGATGATTTAGGCGAGTACCTTAAGGAAGTTAATGGTCCTGAAATGGCGAACAAGAGCATTAGTGAATTAGTTGCACTAGATCCTGTCTCCACTGCTCTATTTATTGATAACAAGTTTAAAGCTATGTTAGACTTCATTATGTCGTCCGACCAGCCGCTTGGAAAAGTAATACATTACTTTTGGAGACGAGAATATCAATCGCGTGGAGCGCAACTCTTTCATTTAATGTTATGGGTAAAAGAGGCCCCCATACTTCACGAGTCCTCGCTTGATGAGGTTGCATCATTCATTTCAAAGTACGTAACTTGTGCTATACCTGACAAGAATGTTTCACCAACTCTCTATCAACGAGTTACGTCATATCAGACTCATAACCATAATAAGTATTGCATGCGCCAAAAGAAAACAAGAAGATATTTCGTAAAAGTTTGTCGTTTCGGATTCCCCAGTCGGGTTACAGAAGTACTTACTATTGAGATATAATAGAATCAATAGCTGCAAGAAAACCATTGTCACCTAACAGTAGACTTTACTATATTCTACGCAAAAAAGAATGGGTTATGGTTAATGATTATAATCCCGCGATTTTGCTTGCATGGAATGGCAATACAGACATTCCATATGTAGGCGAAAAAACAGCTATTTTAAATTATTACGTCACTAAATATACCACCAAAAGCGAGAAAACTCATGTTGCTGATATGTTTCAAGACATAAACTCTGCAAAACCTTTAAGAAGCCGCCTGTTTAACATTGGCCTTAGAGTTTTAATAGAGAGTGCGGCTCTCTGGAAGCCAGTGACACTCTGCTTGATATTCCTTTGTACGGTACAGATCCTACCACAACAATTCGATGGCTGGACGTCAACATCTTTCGTGACCGGCGTGTTAAATCTAAATCTGATATGATGATGCTGGAACCGGAGCCCACCAATATTTATTATGAGTATTGGATTGATGACCACTATCCTAAACGGCCTAAAGAGTTGGAGACTACTGACTTGTACAGTTTCGCTCAAAATTACTATATTGTTAAAACACGCTCAGTCTCCTCTAAAGTCGAGTGCTACGAGATGATAGAATCTAAAGTTGCTGAGATAAATGAAGAAAGGGAAATTGTTGATGATGACGATGGTCCTGAAAACCCTTTAGACTTCGAAGCTGTGGAAGCTGCAAACGCAATGGATGACTTTCATAGAATCAATCTGGTAGAAGAAGAGCAGACTGATCTTCAAAGTATGATCGCAAAACTTAATGCCGATCAAAAAAGTCTTCGATATGATCACAAATAAAATGGACACAACTGATAATAACGCTGACGTTTTACGCTGTTTTGTGAGTGGAACTGGTGGCACTAGAAAGAGCTTTTTAATAAAAATTCTGAAAGTTTGGGTTAAGACGTATTTAAACAAAAAAGTGGCAATTAGTGCTCCAACAGGCATAGCTGCATTCAATGTGAATGGATTGACTATACACAGACTATTGCAGCTGCCTGTGGAACACAAGCAAACACCGAAGTACAAGCCACTTTCTGATGAAGTGCTCCAAGTCATAGACGAAGTGTCGATGATATCCAATGTTACTTTACCATATATTCATTTACGCTTGTCTGAGATATTTGAAACAAGCGACGATCAGAATGGGTGGTTTGGAAAAAAACATCTTGTAGTTTTCGGGGAACTCTTACAGCTTCCGCCGGTAAGAGAAAAGTCACCTTTTGAACAACTCTCAACTGCTGAAACTAACAAGTTGTTAGGTTCCCTCAGTATGCCGAATCTGTGGATTGAACTGTGCATATATGATGAACTTACTTTTAACATGCGAAAGCTCAATGATTCTGACTTTGTTGAAATGCTAAATAGATTAAGATTAGGTGTGACTACACAAAAAGACTGCGACTTACTCTCGACTAGATTACGAACTCTAAAATCAGATTCAAATGAAAACAGATTAATTGAAATAATTGAACACCTCTCGAAACTTCCTGATGATACCGTTCGCTTATTACCTACAAAAAACATATGTCAACAATTAAATACTGCAATGCTTAGATCTCTCCCACATCCGGAAATTAAACTTACAGCTGTAGATAGCATAGATTGCCCGAGATACCTAACAAGAAGAGCTCATGAATGCATAAAAAAATATGAAGACGATGCTTCTATGACTGCGGGCCTGGAAGGGAACATAATTATAAAAATAGGAGCAAAAGTCATGTTAAGGCGAAATATTGACGTGAGTCTTGGTTTAGTTAATGGTTCTATCGGTATAGTGCAAAAAGTAAAGGTTGATCCGGAAAATACAAAAATAATTAAGAAAATATACATTACATTTAATAAAGAACATGTTTACGAGCTTGGTCCGGTCAAAACTTAATTTGAAATTATTAATAGAGCTTATGTTCATCGCGAACATATTCCTATATGTATAGCCTATGCTATAACTATACACAAAAGTCAGGGCCTAAGTCTAAATAATGCGCTGATGGATATCGGTTCTGCAGTATTCACATCCGGTCAAGCTTACATGGCACTTTCGAGAGTTACAGGTCTGGGCGGCTTACATCTAACTAATGTCGACTTTGGAAATATTAAAGCGCAGGAATCCTCAGTTTGTGAATACAATACATGAAGAAGCATTTACCGTCCAGACTTGACAAAAATTCTAACATCAAAGCCTCCAGGAAAAACCCATAGAGACAGGGAGGGGGCTTTGAGGAAAACTGTAGCTGAAGCTCAAGAAGTAGTACCAGAAAAGAAAAAGAGGAAGACTACCTACAAAAATAAGAAAAGCTCATAAGACACAGAGTCGGCTTTAAGAAAATCCGTTATTGGTATTCAAGAAGTAGAAGGTACCGGAAAGGAAAAAAAGTAGGACTATCTACAAAAAGAAATGAGATGCCATGAAAAACATAACTTGTAAAAAAACCAAGTTCGCAACTCAGTTCTTCTACCGTAAAAAGTTGTGAGATCTATGTAATACCAAGTCGGTTAATTTATTCAGTCCCTACTTAAGGGACCTTCTGTCTTAAGTTATTACGTAATTAGCTAACCTAACAACATCTTATAGTGACTGTATCTGGCGGCGGCTAGTAAACACAAAAATTTGCTTCAAACATATATAAACTTATTTTATTGTATTTACTGAACAAAACAATTATATTTTATATTAAATTCACTTTAATTTTGGGCTTCGGGCTTCGGTCTTTCGGTGTTTCTCAATTGTATGTGACCGTCCGTCTCGGTTGACAAAATCCAACTGATTCTCCCGGCCGGTTTCTTATATTCTACTACACACGCACTCGCATGTACATGTGCCTATTTGCCGTCCCTTTCTTTCCCTAACATTCCTCCCCCCGTGAATCCACCCTGGATTCACAATCAACTTTAAGGACAGCAAGCCTTGAGGCAGGTCGGCGAATGTTCCCGTTGGAGGTTTTGACTTCGGCGAAACGAGTTTGTCCATCTTTCGAAGGGAAAACCTTTGTAACGCGCCCTTTGCGCCACTGACTTCTGGGTTGGTTGGAATCACAAACGATGACCAAGTCATTGATTTGTAATGGATGTACTTTGTCATGCCATTTAGGTTGCTTCAAGAGTTGGGGTAAGTATTCTACTATCCACTGCTTCCATAGACGATCTTTAAGTTTCTGTGCTATTCTCCATTGTTTCTTGAGGCATATCTTTTCATCTGCCGGATAGGGAGTTTGAGTGGAATTAACACACCCTAATAAAAAATGGTTTGGAGTCAAGGGTTCATCCTCCTCCTTGTCTATTGGAATGTCTGTAAGAGGACGTGAGTTAATGATATTTTCTGTTTCAATTAGAACACCTCTCAAAGTTTCAACTTTAGGTGCCTCTTGTTTTAGAACTTTATGCAGTAAACGTTTTACTATCCTTATGAGACGCTCCCAGCATCCTCCTGCACTAGGATTGGATGGACAATTGAATACCCATTCGATGTTTCGTTTTGTGGCTTCCTCCCGTATGCAATCAATGTCGAATAAATGTTGCTGTTCTTTCAGCTCACGATGCGCACCGATGAAGTTTGTTCCGTTGTCGCTTCTAATCCTTAGCGGGGTACCTCTTCGATATTCGCAGACATATTATGAAAGCATAGATTTTCAGCTAATTCTAAGTGAACTGCCCTTACCGTCAGACAAGTAAAAATGACGCCCCATCTTTTCTCTCGGCGTCGACCAACGATAACATTGAGGGGACCAAACAAGTCGACTCCAGTATAGGTGAACGGGCGTATATAGGGAGTTAACCGATCGATTGGTAGTTGGCCCATGAGTGGAGGGATAGTCTTAGCCTTTTCAATTTTGCATTCCATGCAAGTACCTTGTACGGATTTAAGCAGGGTTCTGGCGTGTGGAATCCAACATTTTTGATGGATTTCGTTTGCTTTTGGGGCAACAGGATCGGACGTCTCGCGTCAAGTGGTAAGTAACTGGCTTCGTCGACACGACCTTGAACTCTTAAAAGACCTCGTTCATCCAAGTAAGGTGTAAGGGAGTATATCGGACTGTTTTTGGCTATTGGCTTCAATAATTTTAGGCAGCGATTTCTTCCTGGTTTTGTTGTGCTATTGTACATATGAAAGTTTCAGCGTTATTGATCTCGGATAAGGTTAGGAAATAGTGGATTCTTTGTAATGAAAGAGGAACGAAGCTTCTAGAGTTCTGTGATTCGTTTGGATTCAGAATTCTTAATGGGACCAGTGCAAGCGACAGACGGGGAGAGCTGACTTTCATTGGAGGGCAAGGAACATCAGTCGTTGACTACTGTTTGGTTAGAGGAGAATGGAACCTTCATATCTCGGATCTAGAAGTCAAGCAAGCCACATTCTCGGACCATCTTCCTATCATAGTCACAATTACTCACGAAATAGTAGAAAATGAGCAAATTAGACCCATGTTGGTACTTCCAAAGCTGGTGTGGAGGGATCACAAAGGCGATCTATATAGAAGGAACATTGAATATAGTCTTCAGGCGCGATATGTTACGGAAATTGAAGAGATAGAAGAGATTATAAAAGAGTCGTATACTCCCGTAAATCGCAATCAGAATACTCGTTGGAAAAAGAATGAACTGTGGTTTGATAAAAGTTGCCGCAGAGCGAGGTTGATATCGTTTGCCTGGTTAAAATTATTCCGTTCCTTCAACACAGATACTCTCAAGAAGGCGTATATCAAAGCCAACCAAGAATATAAAGCTATATGTAGACAAAGCAAGCGGAACTTCTTTGAAAATCAGGTACGTGGACTGGGGTGCTGTAATAGCTCAGCGGAATTCTGGAAACGAATCAAAAAACTTAATGGTAAGGGTTATGTGATTAATAGGGATCTAAGTACGAATACTCTCTCGGATTACTTTAAACAGTTATTGAATCCACCAGGAGACTCTCCTAGCTTTCAATATGCGCCGCCAGGCATTCAAAACGAAATACTTGATGGCCTAATAACCCAACAGGATCTTATGGGTGCGCTACTGTCTCTGAAAGATAAAAAAGCTGCCGGGGCAGATTGTATCCCTATAGAATTTTATAAGTACAGTACCAATGGTCTGAAAGAACGCCTCATTGATGCGTTCAACAGCATTTTGAACCACGGGATAGTTCCTCGACGATTTAAAGAAGCGCTGATCTTCCCTATCCATAAAAAAGGAGATACGCTGAATCCAGCTAATTATAGGGGCATATCTTTTTTAAACGCGTCTTACAAAATCTTTGCAAGTATTCTACAAAGGCGACTTAACACGTGGATTGAAACAAAGAACCTACTCAAGGAATTCCAGGCTGGTTTTAGGTCTGGCTACTCAACTGTCGACCATATTTTTGTTCTGAGCAGTATAGCAGATACATACATAAGGCGAAATAAAAAACTCTACGCATTCTTTGTGGACTTCAAAGCGGCCTTCGATTCTCTGAACCGAAATGCAATATTTTATAAATTGTATGGAATGGGAATGTCGTCGAAATTTGGAAGAGTTTTACAAAATCTGTATGTAGATACCATGGCAGCGGTTTGGAATGGAGGGGCGTTATCGGATTGGTTTCAGACGGAATCGGGATTAAGACAGGGATGCCCACTAAGCCCAACCCTTTTTGCCCTTTTTATTGAGGATATTGTGGAATTCTTACCTGGAGGCGTGGAGTTTGCAGGAGTGCTCTTTAAAGCACTCCTATTTGCAGATGACATTGTGCTGTTGGCAAGATCACCGGAATCGCTGCAATTGATGATCAGTCGATTAAGTGAGTACTGTGCTTTATGGAGTTTGATCGTCAATCTGGAGAAATCGAAGATAATGATTTTCAAAAAAGGTGGAGGGAGACCTGCCTTCAACGAAAAATGGTGCTATAGAGGGGTAGACTTAGAGGTCGTAAAGGAATATAAGTATCTTGGAGTAATGCTATCAAACAATTTAAATATAAAAACACATCTGAGCGACAAACTAATGAAATGTAAATCCATCATCAATTCAGTCTGGAAGAACTGTTTCAGCAATACAAATATTCAGCACAGTTGTAAATTTAAACTATACGAAGCAGTATCCGAGGCAGTAATGCTATACGCGGCGCAAATTTGGGGGTATAAGCCTTATGAAGAGGTAGAAAAATTACAGCGCTTTTTCATTAAAAAAATGTTTAAACTTCCTCCAAAGACGCCAAATTATATGCTTATGGTGGAAACAGGATTATCGCCACTGTATATAAAATCATTGAGGATGCAAATGAATTATATACTACGGGTAATGAAGATGGCAGACAATAGACTACCGAAGATAGTGGCCCTACAAACAGTTCGAAACGAAACTGCATGGTTCGAGGAGTGGCTGCAATTAGCTCAAGGGAGTGGTGTGGTCTTAACCGCAGATGGTAGAAATTGGGCAAGTTCACTATCCCAATTAATAAAACATGTCGAGGAGCAGACCAGAATGCATTTCTTAGAACAAGCGGCGGGATCACTACATCGCAATATATACAGCCGGTTAAACCACAACCTGGGGAGTCGAAACTACTTCAAAGATATTTATAGCATCCAAGAAATTTCGGTAATGTTTAAACTTCGGGGTGAATTACTAAAACTTAACTTTATACCTCATAGAGAAGATCTTCCAATACTCTGCAGCATGTGCAATTTGGAAGAAAGGGAAGATACCATACATTTCATAGGCAAGTGTCCGATCCTTAAGGAAACTAGGAGATCTTGTTTTGGAAAGGACTACTTATCGGAACAAGAAATAGTATCTTTACTAAACGAAATGGAAGTAACCAAGTTGTATAAATACTGTGAAATTGCTCTAAAATACAGAGACAACATTTTAACAGGGAAATTTTGAAATTTTAATATCATGCATTAATAGTTTAATTATTATGTCTTTATTTATGTAGTCAATCCGGCAGACGGCAAAGCCATGCTGATTCTGATTTTGTATACTTTTTGAGAAAAGAAATATTATTGAAAAATAAAATCCTGATCTAATCTAATCTAATCTAATCTAGTGGATTCCATGTTCGGAAGAAGGTTTTCCTTTATGTCGAAACAATTTGGCAGCACGTATAACATAGGCCACAGTTCTTTTCAGCCTCAAATAACACGAAAACCGATTAAAATTTATTATTGAATTAAAATTACCTTTCTGAGGTTGCAGCAATAAACAAGGTTTTACTTCTTCGATTTCTTCGTTTTCTGGGCTTGGATTGATTATTACCTCTGGCCAGTGTTCCTCTGATTGACGGAGGAAACCTGGACCCGACAACCATCTGTTGTCAACTTTGAATTTTGGACAACCTTTTGCTCGAGTGGCAACATCTGCACTGTTACTAGATGTAGGAATCCAACGCCATTGGGATGGCTGCGATTTTGACAAAATTTCGGCAATACGATGTCCTACAAATGCTTAGAATTGTTTAGTTGTTGAGTTTATCCAAAACAATAGAGTTTTCGAATCTGTCCAGAAGGTGATATTGGAGATGTTTATGTCATGATTTTGAACTATCGTTTTGCTGATCCTGGTACCCAGCACGGCGGCTTGCAATTCCAATCTAGGAATGGACATTAGTTTCTGCGGGGCTCCTCGTGTTTTTCCGCAAACAAAGACAACATCAATGCCTTGTGAATGAGTTATTCTGAAGTAACCAACAGCTGCGAAGGCAGTTTGACTGGCATCCGTAAAGATGTGTAACTCAACTTTACTTGCTTGGAGTAAGTATAACGAATAACAACCTTTTATTTGAAACCACTTGATGTGCTGGAATTCTTTTCACCATGCTTGCCACTTCTTATTAATATCGGTAGTAAGTGGATCATTCCAATCTATACGACTTGCCCAAGTGTCACGTACTAAGATCTTCAAATATAGCAGAAATTCGGCTAGAAGTCCATAGGGATCGAAAATTGCCATTACAATTCCTAGGAGCTTTCTTTTTGTTGGCGGGCGAATATCTTCTAGTACTTCTTTTGGAATACGATGGAATTTCGTTCGAAACTAAGGTGTCAGTAGCTGTTTTCCAATACATGCCTAATATTTTTTCTGAGGATGTTTGTCGTTCTATGTTTACCGTGTTGGCACATTTTGTTGTCTAGTCGTTCATGGTTAATTGTAAATCTAGGGAGTTCGATGTAAAATTTCTTAAATCGAAACCAGCTCCTTCATTAAATTTTACTACTTCTTTGCAGATTCGGATGTCTTCTTTTTCGTTCTGAAAGCTCGCAACGTAGTCATCCACATAATGTTTGTTGATGATTGCTGCAGCGGCGTCGGGATATTGTTGTTCAAATTTTTGGGCGTTTTTATTTTTGATGAATTCGGCACTACATGGAGAACAGACCGCACCAAAGATCATGAAAACCATGACATAATGATCAATTTGTAGAGTGTTATCTTCTTCTCTCCACAAAAACCTTTGCGCATGCTGGTCGTTTGGTTGAATTTTTATTTGGGAAAACATTTCTCTGATATCAGCTGCTACTCCGATTGGTCCTTCCCGGAATTTAAACAATATACTCATTAGTGGCTTGGCTTGTTCGGGTCCTTTAAGTAGAGCGGAGTTGAGGCTACTTCCATCGATTGCGGCTGCAGCGTCAAAGACTATTCTGAGTTTTTCTGGTTTATACGGGCTCTGGACTGCAAAATGTGGGAGATACCAAATTAATTTACTTTTGTCTTCGATTTCCCACTGTTCAAGTTTTCTGGCGTATCCTTTACTAATGTATTTTGACATTTCCACTTTGTATTTGGTGGCGAATTCTTCATTTCGGGCCATTCTTTTTTCGATACCAAAGAAACGATTTTCAGCCATTTTAAAACTGTCTGGCAAATTAGGTTTTGAACTTTTCCAGAGTAAGCCAGTTTCGAAACCCTTCTCAATACGTCGTGTTGTTTTTTCCATGATTTGACGAGCTCTCTCGTTCTCTTTTGAATCCAAAGCTATGGGCGATGGATTAATTCCAAAGTTGTCGGCTGTAAAATACTCTTTCACTAGATTGTGCAAATCTTCCTCCGGTTCTTTAGTTTGAATGTGCAATATCACTGGATGAGATGCTTCACCAGAAGTGTTTGAACCATAGACTGTCCAGCCCAGTTTTGTTTTTACCGCAATCGGCATTTTAATTCCCGATTGTACTACGGTGGAGGGAATTCCTAGATGTACATTGTCTAATCCCAGAAGTATAAGTGGTTTGGCGTCTTTATAACTTTGGCACAAATTCAAGGTGTATGAATTCGGATTTGTTAAAAGTTTGGACCGGTAGATTTAAGTTTTGAATGGTACGGCAATTTTTAATATTGAGATTGACTCATTTTTACCTCTTATTTCAAAACTGACTGATGTAGATGGTTCCGTGGTAGTATTTTGGCCATACCATTGAAGTGTCCTTTGAGTCCTAATCTATTGGCAACCTCTTTATCCACAATCGAGACCGCTGAACCTTCATCAAATAATGCATATACATCAACATTCCCATTTGGTCCAAATAAGGTGAAGGTTTGTTCGGCAACTCAGTAAAGGCTGGGCAACTGTTGAGTTTGTTGAGGAGTTATCATGTAAGCTGGTGTGATGATAACGACGACAACCATTAATACCACACACTCTTTTGTTACGGCAGTTTGCAGTGTTATGTCCCTTCCGTAAGCAGGAAAAACATAAGTGGAATTCTTTCACCTTTTTCCACCGGTCTTCGACATTAAGCGTGTGGGTGAAAACGTTGCACTTGGAGATGAAATGGTTCTCACCGCATTGATAACATCTTGGCTGTTGTACGTCTTGAGAGGTGTAGGTATTTCCTTCAATATGTAATATACGTCTTGGTTGGGGTTGAAGTTTGGTTGTTCCGGGACTTTTGTTTGATGATGATGGCGGTATTAAACATATGACTCTAGCGAGTTGGCATAACCAGTTCGAGAAATCGGCTATATTTGGATATGGTTTGATGGTTATAGAGTGTTTTATCCACTCGTACTGTTTGTCCTGCGGTCATTTTGATACCAACTCGTCCAAAATTTAAGAGTTTGTTAGATTATGTTCATTATTTGATGACTTAAGTAAGGCAACGACGTTACGTACCTGTGTAGAAAACGCAAGAATTTGTTCAAATTCATTATCTGTTATGGCTGGTAATTTTTGAATTTTGTTTAATTGGTGGCGTATGAGAATGTCTGATCTTCCGAAGCGAAATTTCAACTCATCAATTACATTTGGAACATCCTGTATATTTATAAGCATAGAAGCAACGGCTTCTCGTGCTGGTCCTATTAAACACTTTTGTAAACGTTGTAAATTTTGGCGATTATTGTACTTCAATTCTTCGGTAGAGTCCTTGACATTTGCTAGAAATAGTGGCCATTCTTCCACATTTCCCGAGAATGTTGGCAAATCCTATAGTTTTATTATAGCTTGTGGATAACTGTTGGCATTGGCTGATGCCCGAAAATTCTGACGTGTTTCCTTGCAATCCTGCGGTGTTGGTGTTAATTACAGTATCGTTGGTGGCAATAAGACCAGATTCACTACTCGCTAGTTTGATGTTTAATCTTTCTATATCTCTCTGACTATCGCTTGCACTACTTTTTAATTCTTCCACTGAAGTGCGAAGTTCGTTTAGACTTCTAAGAATTGTTGCGAGCGCATTCGATTCTATCATTGTTTCGTTTTCTTCCATTGAACACTCCGCTTGGTTCTTGTTCCGGGTATTATAACCGCTTTTTTCGGTTGGCATTTTGAATAATGATTCCACGAACGAGACCGACGAAAATTGAGAAAACTTATGTATCTGGCGGCGGCTAGTAAACACAAAAATTTGCTTCAAACATATGTATATAAACTTATTTTATTGTATTTACTGAACAAAACAATTATATTTTATATTAAATTCACTTTAATTTTGGGCTTCGGGGTTCGGTCTTTCGGTGTTTCTCAATTGTATGTGACCGTCCGTCTCGGTTGACAAAATCCAACTGATCCTCCCGGCCGGTTTCTTATATTCTACTACACACGCACTCGCATGTACATGTGCCTATTTGCCGTCCCTTTCTTTCCCTAACAGTGACCATATTAATATTAAAAATCCTTTATGTTTTAAATAAATAGCTTGTGAGATACATTTTGTTTTCATGCGATGGACAAGCCAATCTATTTATTTAAAACATAAAGGATTTTTAATATTATTATGGTCACTATAAGATGTTGTTAGGTTAGCTAATTACGTAATAACTTAAGACAAAAGGTCCCTTAAGTAGGGACTGAAGAAATTAACCGACTTGGTATTACATAGAGCTCACAACTTTCTACGGTAGAAGAACTGAGTTACGAGACTTGGTTTTTTTTACAAGTTATGTTTTTGATGGCATGATAGTTACAGGGTGAGGGGAAACCCTTTTTCATTTACGCTGTAAGGCTACACGAGAAGATATCACAGCATCGACAAAATAAGCAGCACTTTAGCACATACATATATTGGATTGAGCTGGCTTAGGACACTTTTAGAGACATCTAAAGTTGGTAACTCTGGATACTTTTTTTCTTATCTATTATATTATAACAGATTAATATTATATACTATTGTATTATATTATAAGTCAACAAATTTGCTTCACAACTTGAAAGATTAAACATCTTATTTATTAGCTTATGCATTTAACATTTGCGACCCTTATGTGGGTGCAACGCATTATATCATGACGGTTATGCAAACCGTGAACTTGAATTTGTGACGGGCGTTTGTTGATTTTCTTTGCCCAGTTGTACCTCTTTTTCATATTCGATGATAAGTTCTTTTGCCAATTGAAACAAAAATGCTTGCCGTGAAATTTTTTCTCCGGTGGTGTGTTTATATAAAAACCCATGCTGTTTAGGAATTATATAAAAGTATCATATTTGCATTATTACAATTGTAAACTGTACAATTATGAATTATATATAAACGTATTATATTTGCATTATTACAATTGTAAATTGTATAATTATGAATTTGAGTCTCTGTTCAATGTAATGTTCTCGTATCATACTTATCGAAAAATTCGAAATTCTCTCACTCTCTCTTGTAACTGGAGTACTGCTCAGCGAACGATCTCCACTTCTCGATCACTTGGATTTCGTTCGTCACACGGAGCAGACACCAAGAAAAACAGAAGACAATCAAGGGATCGAGTTGGACAACACGGATTATCGTCATCAGTCATCGTTCCAGGAAGCAGTACCCCAGCTAAGTATTCTATATTATTCAAGAATAAATATTACAATTGTAAAATACCCATCGATTATTTAATTATCAATCACATGCATTTATCCCGGCTAAGTCTAAGAAGATGAAAAATACCTGTAAAGGCCATTTTCAACATTTAGACTTCACCGTGAAATTTCTGGCCATTTGATCGGTCACATCTACACCAAATTAGGTGCTATTATAGAATCTAATGGTCTTTGGCATACGGTAATAATTTTTTTCAATTTGTTCGGAGTTATGCATTGAACTAAGAATCAGTACTTTTTTATTTGGCTCAGCTTTATAAATTGTCAGAGTACAATTATTTGAACGGTATAATTTGGTTGAGAAACGTTCGTCAAATCGAATAAACCTCATAATCTCCGTGGAAATATTTCTGCACATAGTATTTGAGAAAAATGCCGTGCCCTATTTATTGTTCCATATAAGCTATATCTGAATCTGCAATATCATATGCACTACGTGCATAGAGAAATGCAATAAATGCATGTAACTTTGCAGTAGATAAATCCCATTTAGATCCCAACACTCGAAATGCTTCTGTTTTTGTGCACTTTTTTATATGTTCGATTTTATTCTTATCAATAATCAGAGAAAATGACGTCATAACTTTACCTTTCATAATATTTGGCTTACTATACCCCGTGGGGCCTGATGTTTCCTTAAAAATATTATGAATAGGTGCTCTTCCAGGATTAGACCCTTCTTCTACTTCTTGCCAAACAGTTCCGTCTACAGCAGTTTCGATTACCTCTTCTTCATTCTCACTATCGGAACTACATATGTAAGTACAGGTCTCCGTCTCTTTCGTCCGATACGTACGTTCGAAACATTTTCTTCATCCTCATCGGTATTCGAGTCGGTCTGAAATAGATCATAATTTTCCGCATTGTCATTTTCAATATTCAAAATTTCCTGGACATCTTCGGAGCACTCTTCATCAATATTATGTATTTTCTCTAATAATAAATGCACACTCTTCGAACGTCTCAACATTTTGGAAATGAATGTTCAAGGAATAAAATAAAGACTAAAACATAAAAAAGTGAATTAGGACGGATAAAAAATGAAAAAGCAAATGTGAAACTTACTACGAAGTATTGTTGGTTTGTTAATTTTTTTGAAAACAACACTTATAACACGCAATACAATATAAAATAAAAGTAGAATAAAAATACAAAATAGTAAAAGTTAGGCGAATATGTATGCTCCTAGCAATTTTCACGTTTCGATGCTTTCTGTTCAGGTCACACGACTTTATTAATTTTAATTTGTGAAAAGACGCAATAGGCGAGCGAGAACTATAACACTTTGAAGCAGAGCAATCCTTGGAATTGACTTTTCGGCTGAAATCATGCCTCAACTGCTTTACAATTCGTTTGTAACGACTTTATATTTTCGGAATTGAGTTTTTGAAAGAATACTATTGCAAAAACATACAAATCGTTCTACCGGTCAAATGACCGGTCGTCAATAATATATATATTAGGAAAAGTCGTGAAGTTTAAAGGCAATTCAATTACGTTGTATATAGGAAATTCTAATCGAAATTTTAAAAACGGTAATTTGACCGGTCACGGTAGGAATAGTGTTAAAAGATAAATACTTGTCACCTATAAATTGAAATTAATCTACTGCCGCTCTAAAATTATACCTCCACATGAAATTACAAACGGTTCCAATAAGGCGACCTATAGATTCTACATATATGTAGACGTATACACACCCATAAGAATAGACCTAAATATTCATACTTACGGAGAAATAAATACTCTTTTTATGCCTATAGACCCTTTGTAATCATATTATATTATATTTTCTTTTTGTACAGGAGAAGAAACACATTTTTGTTTGTTTGGGATGGTCGGTAATAGTGAGCGACAAGTAACCGTCAATCTTAGATTAATTGGTTTAAGTACTTGGATTTAGAAAGAGATTTGGTTGGTAAAAGTACTAATGTACATATATACATACATTTGCAGAACACCACCTTCTATCTATGTAAGACAAGGACGCGAGACTTGTTTCTATAAGATTTACCAGTGTAAGTTCTCATAGATTTCCGTCATGAACCACCATATGATTTTAGATAAATACGAGTATTTAGTAAACACCTCTTCACGCAATAGGTAACGGAATGAAGAAATATTTCGAATAATGTTCTGGTATGCTTCATTTAAAATTGCTAAATAAAATAGAATTAGAATTTTTTGTATACCTGACATCAATTTTTTTCCCCAGAAAAGAAATTGGACTTATATTTCTTCCTTGCTATTCAATTTTACTCAGAAGTTTTTGTACGGTTTCTAATCAGGTTTATGAAGATAATTCAAGAGATAATGAGAATTTTCAGTTCTTGAAATTAATTTTATTTATTTCCTACACCAGTCCCCGAAACACGTCTGGAACTCGATTTAAGGGAAAGCATTTAGCCCTTCTAGTGATTCGCTTTTAATTAATCCAAAGTTAATTTTCTTCTTAAGTTGCCTTGGCATCCAGAATTTACGTTAGTTTATTTTCGACCTTGCTAGAACAATAAAAGTTCTTTATGGACTTCAAAACAATAATCTATTCAAAGGTATTTTACTGTCGTAACCTCGTACTTAGCTCTCCTACAGTGGTTTTGATATCCTAGTTGGCGGGTTAAACATATGAAGAAAGAATTGAAAGAAATTGCACCACCCAGATTTCATGTAGTGATTCCTTAGGTCTTTTTCTTCTGTGTTAAATTGAGTGTATATATGCATCGAACGCAGATCAGTGGGCATGCAATTGTTAGGAACAACAAAAGGCATCGAGAAGAAAAAATTAAAGTGTATCGTCCACTTCCACCGCTCAAAAACATTAACACCAGCTGTTCTAAGCCACAGCTCATCAGAATCCGCAACCATATATCGAAGCCGATTCTGAATGTACTCTTCAAATTATTTATTTAAAGTTTATGAAATTGCAAAAAAAAAAACCATCGATTCTCAAATTTATTCAATGAATTAAGACATAAAAATGCTGAGTTGAAAGCGAAGGTGAATTAATTAAAAATTAAAAACAAAAAAAAAATCACAAAAGAAAACAAAAAAAGATATAGCTATATGTGTACAAAATATATGTATGTCATGTATGCATTTTTGTATGAATATTTTATTTAAGATAGGGTTAAGTTATTTTTAGTTATAAGTTTCTTCGTAAAAAAAAAAACGATCTGATGCTAGTTTTTTTTAAATATCACTTTTCTTGGCCTAATTTGTTTTTTTTTAATTATTAGAAGTTAATCGTATGGCCGAAAAGTTGTTCTATTTGCTTTAGACCTTTAGACTGTCCGTATAGGGCCAGTAGGGCATTTTATGTCTGTTGTTATTTAAGCTAGTTCTAAGCATTTTTGTCTAGGGTAAGTGTGTTCCAAAAATATAAAAACAAAAATGAATTTAAAAAAAAAAACAATAGGCAACAATTACAACATCTGTTGGGATATTCAAACGTCAAGGATTCGAAACTTCAGTTACAATAACGCAATCACCAAAACTTAACGCATCATTCAATATCCTTTGTAAATCGACAAGAGAAAGAAAAAGCAAAAACAATAGCCAAGAAAACACAAAAGATATAAAAAATTTAAAATATTTAACCAGCGACGACGAACAACCATAGGTGGAGTCACCGTTGACAAATTAGGCAACAGGGGAAATTGCCATTCAAAACGGTATTTAATGAGGAGCATAGTTAGCGTAACCTGCAATCTTGTTCCTAATTATGGCTACGGCTTGGTAGTATTTAGAGCTGCCTTCATACCCTTCAAATAACTTGACTTGTGTGCAGCAAAGATGGCTGGACGCCAGGAAACATATTTCTCTTGATCGCCGTGAAATTTATGAAGGGACTTTACAAGATCTAAGGACTCATCGCATTTCTTTTGCGGATCAATTGTCACTGACTTATATACCTCAATTTTAGCTGGTGTTTTAAGGTTAGCTAATCTACTCGTTAGATCACTAAGAGCACTTTGAAATGATTGCTGCTATCGTAATTACTATACAGGGTGTCCCACGAGCAGTGTGCCAAAAAGCTAGAGCGTGTAGGTCTGATCAAGACAAGAAAAAAATCGTATGGGAGGGGGGGGTCTATTCCCCCCCGTTTAGCCGGGAGGGGCAATCTTCTAAAAAATTGACTTAATTTGGAAAATAAATTATTAAAAATCAACAGTTACAGCCACAATGCCGTGATATACTTTTTTGTAAAGCCAGAAACCTCTTCTTTCATCTTGTTTTTAAACGAAGCTGTTTTAAGGAATAGTTTTTGAGAAATTAATTTTCAAACTCAAAATTTTGAAAAAAAATTGGAAAAAAAAAATTTCGAACTATTTTTTTTCAAAATTGTATGTAATTAAGTACTATTTTTTTTCAAAAATTCAATTCTCTTGTTAGTTTTTATTTAAAAACAGAAAACCGGATGCAAAAATGTCTTGTAGTTTTTGAGAAATTAAAAAAAAACCCGAACCACTTTTTTCTAAGAAAAACCTTTTTTTTTTGGTTTTAACGAGTCTGGACTTGTAGGCAAATTGATGTATGAAACATTGACCTCTTTTTTATTATTTTTAAAAAATTCGGAGTTTTATGAGGATACAATAAAGTGACATAGTATTGGAATAACCCTGGATTAATCCTTTTTTTTCATTGATAACCCCTGAAAACTGACCTGACAATTTCGTCTGGGTCCACCCGCCGCCAATGGGTTCTACCCGCTAGGACCTTAAGACAATAAAACCGCAATTTTTCTTTATTGAAAAACAAAATATTTGCAACCCAAATGTAAATAAAAGGCATCGCATTTTTAATAAAAAACCATTTCCAAATTGGACGTTAACTCATCAACACATTACGATGTCAAACTCATACTCTCGAGAAGAATTAACGGACATGCACTTCTGCTACGGTTTAGCTAATGGTCGAGATCGTGAAGCCGAAAGACTCTACGCTGAAAGATATCCCAATCGGAGGTGTCCCAGTCGTAGCATGTTTTCAAGAATCCACCGACGTCTGCGAGAGCACGGAGTGCTAGAGCATCGAAGAAGCGAAAGATCAGTTACAGATGGATCAGGAAGCTTAGATGAAAGAATTTTGGATTTGGTCCGACGTAATCCCTCCCTTAGTACAAGGAGGATAGCTATTATGCTTGGAGTGCCCAAGTCTAGAGTATGGAGAGTGCTTCATACGGAAAACGTACACCCGTACCATTTTAGGCCAGTTCAGGAACTCACCTCAAACGACAAGTTTTTGAGAGCAGAATTTTGTCGATCATTACTGCTTCGAGATGAAACTGAACGAAACTATTTTGCAAGGATATTCTGGACGGATGAAGCACAGTTTACAGAGTGGGGTTGGGGGGAGATGGGGTTACTAACTTCCACAATTTGCATCATTGGAGTAGCACCAATCCACACAACAAAAAACAAAATAAATCACAACACCGATTTAGCTGTAATGTTTGGCTTGGTATTGTTGGACAAACTGTAATCGGGCCCCGGTTTTCGAATGCCGTTATTAATGGAGAATCGTACCTGCAGTTCCTACGAGACCTTTTGCCCGATTTGATGGACAACGTTCCTTTGGCCATAGCAGATAATTTAATCTACCAGCAAGATGGAGCACCAGCACACTACAGCTTACGGGTTAGAAACTGGCTGGATGATCATTTTAGTGACCGTTGGATCGGGAGAAGGGGCCCCACGGAATGGCCACCTAGATCACCAGATTTAACTCCTCTAGATTTTTATGTTGGAAATAGTATCTTTGGAACAACTGAAAGAACGGATTGAAGTCGCTGGAGTCAAATTGCAGGAAAATTTGTCAAGCATAGACTTATGTGCAGCCATTAGAAGGAGATATAATCTTTGCCTTCTAAAAAATGGGGATCATATTGAAAATTTATTATAATAAAACTCCGAATTTTTTAAAAATAATAAAAAGGAGGTCAATGTTGCATACATCAATTTGCCTACAAGTCCAGCCGCGTTAAAACCAAAAAAAAGGGTTTTCTTAAAAAAAAGTGGTTCGGGTTTTTTTTTTAATTTCTCAAAAACTACAAGACATTTTTGCATCCGGTTTTCTGTTTTTAACTAAAAACTAATAAGAGAATTGAATGTTTGAAAAAAGATTACCACTTAATTACATAAAATTTTGAAAAAAAATAGTTCGAACATTTTTTTTTTCATTTTTTTTCCAAAATTTTGAGTTTGAAAATTAATTTCTCAAAAACTATTCCCTAAAACAGCTTCATTTAAAAACAGGACGAAAGAAGAGGTTTCTGGCTTTTCAAAAAGTATATCACGGCATTGTGGCCTTAACTGTTGATTTTTAATAATTTTTTTTCCAAATTAAGTCAATTTTTTAGAAAATTGCCCCTCCCGGCTAAACGGGGGGAATAGACCCCCCCCTCCCATACGATTTTTTTCTTGTCTTGACCAGGCCTACACGCTCTAGCTTTTTGGCACACTGCTCGTGGGACACCCTGTATATAAAATAATATAATATTTATAAATTAATTTTAATGAATATGTACTTAACTACATTATGACAAACTGAGTATACTATCCTAGAATAAGACACTAAGGTCTACTTAAGTTCTACTTAATGTATATATATACTAGCTGACCCGACAGACGTCATTCTGTCTAAGCCAAATATGTTCGATTGGATGAGGTAGGAAGAAGTAGAAAAAAATAAGTAAAATTTAAAAATCAAGTGAAAATGTAATTTTAAACAAACGTATCTATCTGGAATATAAAAAAATGAACCAATATATTGTTGGTCAATAATTCAATCAAATTGGTCAAGCAATCAAAAAAGCATTATAAGATTTTTTTTTTGATAATTTTTGATTTAAGACTGTTATTAAAAAGAAAATGCATGTTTGGTTTCTCAGGGAATTCAAAAACTCAGTTGGATAGTTGGTTGCTTCGTCTTCGTTTGTTACACGGTCGATAGATTTGAAGGAATCCAGGGAACCAACGATTTGATTTTCAATTGTGCAATTTAAGTGATCCACATTCTTGTTCTTTGCCGCTAAAATTGCTCTTTCACTCAACCAATCGTAGTTTTTGTGGTCAGCAATGATGTTTGGAAACACTTTGTTGATGAGCTCCTCTTTCGTTGGGATGAAATTGCAAAATGTATGTCATGTTGAACTATGATATTGATACTAACCATTCAATGGATTTATCATTTTGATTTTAAAATAATATCCATCTTCTCCTTGCCAAAACATCAGCGGGTATTGCAACGTGTCATATGAACGATGTGTTTCAGATATTTGTTGCAGTTGCCCAGTATCGCGACGTGTAAGCACAATATCGCGTGTTTCCAAGTCTTCACCAACAATCAGGATGGCAACTTCGTTTCACGGGCTGCTTCGCTTTGCTCTTGTGATTGAGAAGCACGAAGTCGAGCCATACTAACGCGGCGCTCTTCACGGGCAATTTCTTGTTCTTCTTCAGTCCTTTCATTCGCAATGTTTTGTATCCTTCTGGCATTACGGCTTTGTCGGGAAAGATTCGATCGTCTTGGTCGCGGCATTGTTAATGATGATTCAAAGAGAATACAAATTACTAATGATTATTGATTTCTGACAAAATTTATAATTATCAAATTTTCAACCATAGACAAAATTACGTTTAGCTGTCATTTGCGTTTTGTTATTCCATGTCAGATGCGTTTTTGTTATACCACGTTTTATAGTGACTTGTATTCTCTTTGACGTTTTATGTCACGTCACACGGGAACGCGGTCGAACGGGATAAAAAGTATCCTATATCCGTCTCCTGGTTCTGAGCTACCTCCCCACCAATTTTCAGCCAAATCGGTTCAGCCGTTCTTGAGTTATAAATAGTGTAACTAACACGACTTTCTTTTATATATATAGATATATCATATATATATGTTGTCGGATGACCCAGATTAAAAAAAAAGTTGAAAAGATATTTACACAACCCTGATTTTATAAGATTAATTCAATGGGCACAAAATGACACGAGGGTCGTGAATTACACCTTAGAAGGAAGAAGAAAAAAAAAGGGGAAGAGTGAAAGGGACGGTTGACATTCAACAGCTTGACATCTTGCTGTAGTTGGATCTTGTTCAACATGATGGGCATGTTCAATCGGTAACAGCTCGGCCTTCCTGAGAACTAGATTCGTCCCAAATCTCACTGTTTTCATCAAAAGTCCAGACGTCTTCGTCCAGGTTCCGACACCATGGCTTCATCTTATCTGCACAATAGATTGATTTAAACTTACGTTGTGTTCGTTGAGCTCCTGTGATGTCTTCGATAGCGTAGCTGTGATGGTCCAATACGGCTGTTACAATATACGGAACCTTATACCGCGGATCAAGTTTTCTGGAATCTCCCGTCGATATTGCTGGTCGTTCGATGAGAATTAAGTCGCCTTCTTTATAAATATGCGGTGGTTTGTCGTCTGAAGTATACAATAGGTCGTAACTCTTGATCCTTATCCCTTTGTAATAAAGGAATTATTATTTTATTACGGAATTGCCAAAGTTAATGTAAGTTTTCAGGTTGAGGAAAACCTGAAACCGCCGCTATTTTCCTCTCACTTGGCTTAATTCCATCAGCATATACTTCATATCCCAGAATTGTTAATTGTTCCCTTAAAAAAAAAGGATTTCTTAAGCTTAAGCGTGAGACCCTCTGCTCTAATCAGCCTCAAAAATCCCGTCAACCTTTCCACTCCCTCTGAAAAGTTCTTGCAAGGAAGGAGAATATCGTCCATGTATACTATTAATCGGCAAGATCTCATTTTTTTGCTATATAGTTCATTATGCGTTGCAAACACGAAGGAGCATTAGATAGCCCAAATTGCATTCTATTAAATTCGTACTCCCTATCGGACGTAAGAAATGCAGTATACTTTCGAGATTCTTCCGCAACTGGTATTTGGTAATATTCTGAAGCCAAGTCAAGCCCGATAAACAAGGAATGTCCTCGTAGTAACAACAACAAATCCTTGATGACAGGAAGTGGATACCGGTCCTTAATCTTTCTAGCATTAAGGCGCCTATAGTCGATGACCATTCTATCCTCTCCAGTCGCCTTTTTTACTAGAAGCGCAGGTGAAACATAAGATGAATTGGATGGACGAATTATTCCGGCCCCGAACAACTCGTTCACCAACGATTCCATGGTAGCCTTTTCTGAGTATGCAACTCTATACGGACGGCAAGCAATTGCTTCATTTTGGGTTATTTCGAACTCGTTCGATATTGCACACCCTAGTTCGAAAATAATCATTGCGAAACAATCGCGGTACTCATTGAGTAACATTACGAGTTTGTCGACCTCGACATCTGTAAGCTGACCATAGTTGACGTCGGCCGCTATAATAGGTCTTCGAAGATCTTCTTTTCTATTTGCTGAGAGAGCACTGCCCCTATTGCATAATTCGATGCATCGGTCGTTAACTGAAACTGTTTGTCGAAATCTGGGAATCTAAGGATTGGATGACTACTAATAAGAGTTTTTAATTTTTCGAATGCTTCTACGTAACTTGGATCATTAATGTTGATTCTAGTGTTTTTCTTTAAGTACTTCGTTATAGGTTGGGCTACTTTAGCATAATCTCTTATAAATTTTCTGTAAAAGCCGGTCATTCCTAGGAAGCTCTTTATTTGTTTTTGAGTTTTCGGCAATTCTAATTTTTCAATTATTTGTATTTTGTTCGGGTTGGCTTTTAGTCCGTCTTTCGTCAGTATGTGTCCAAGAAATTCTGTCTCTCTTTTTAGGAAGTTACATTTGTCGACCTGCATTTTTAGTCCTTTTTCTTCTAATACCTTGAATATATCTGTTAATGCTTTCATATGTTCTTGAAGTGTAGTGCTAAATACTAGTATATCGTCTAGGTATACCACACATGTTTTATTGATGAAATCTCTAAAAATCTCATTCATCACCCTCTGGAATGTCGCTGGGACATTCTTGAGGCCGAATGGCATTCTTATAAACTCATACAATCCATGTGGGGTAATGAAGGCTCTTTTCTTTCTGTCTTCCTCTTTGATTAGAATTTGGTGGTATCCCTTTGCCAAATCTATTGTCGTAAAATACTGTGCTCTACCCAACTTATCTAATATAGAATCTATATTAGGAAGTGGGTACTTGTCATCCACAGTCACCTCATTAAGTTTCCGATAGTCAATGACTATGCGGTACTTCTTGGTTCCTGAATTATCAGCTTTTTTCGGTATTATTATTAGTGGACTGCAGTACTTTGAACTGCTTTTTCTGATGATACCTTGCTCTTCCATCTCTGCGATTTGTCTTCTTACTTCTTCCTCGTGTTTCGGCGGGTATCTGTATAGCTTCGCGTTTATTTGTTGGTCTGTAATTGTCGTGATTTCGTGCTCTACTTCTGGAGTGCTGGTTAGCTTATCTCCCTCTTTAAAGAATAACTTACTGAATCTTTTAAAGAGCTTATCTATTGCTTCGTACTCCTCTTTATTTAGATGATCTAACTTTAAATGTATAGTATTTCCGCTTACAGTTTCAAGGGTGTGTATTTCTTTCAGTAAGTAGGGTTGGTTTAGAAATCTAATTATTTGATTATTCAGCTTGATTATACCTTCTTCTAAGTCTATTAAAGTGTTTAGTTTATTTAGCAAATCAGTTCCTATAATAAACTGATATTTCCTATTTGGTAAATGTTTAACCTTCCATCTTATAAGATGGACTGGTGCATTTAATTCCATAGAGTCTTTTCCATTTATTGAAGAAAAATATATTGGTTGAATTTTTACTGTTCTAAAATTATTAACTCTGTCGTCTACTATACTTAATGACGAACCTGTATCTATTAACGCTAAGTATTTCTTATCATTTATGGTAATCTGTATAATGGGTAGTTCTTCCGAGGCTAATTCATAAAAAACTCAGAATTATTTATTTCTGAATATCTTTCTCCGTTCTCTACCGTATTGTTATTATAACTAGTATTCGACAATCCCGATCTTTGCTCAGTTACATTCTGTTGGAGGCGATTTTGGCCCGAATGTGTTGTGATATGGGATATTGTCTGTATGTATTATTTATTTCTCTTCTTCTCTGAATATTGTCTACTTCCATAGCTTCTGGCCTATAGTTATCCTGTCTATATCGTCCTGAATCAAGTCCCTGATTTCTTGGTTGGTATGATCTTCTCTGTTCAGAATTGTTATTTGCGTTTTCTTGGTATTGTTGTCTAAACTGTCCTGAGTTAATATGTCTTTGTCCCTGATAGTATTGTCGTAACTGTCCTGAATTAGTATGTGTTTGTCCCTGATAGTATTGTCGTAACTGTCCCGAATGTCTTGTTCCTAGATGGTTCTGTGTATACTGTCCTAAATTAGTTGAATGATGCTGATTATTCTGTCTGTTTTCTTGTTTAAAGTAATTTGAATTAAATTTGTTGTTATTCCTACCATTTGTGCGCTTATGTTTCCTAAATTCCTCTCTTATACAAGAATCTCCGAATCGTCTAGTTCTCATAATTGTCACTATAGTTGATAAGTCTGTCAGTTCATAAACTTTATCTAAGAGTACACCCTGTGTCATTTCCTTTATTGCATTTACTAAGATACTTGATACATTGCTTAGGTCAATACCCCTATCGTTCTTATAATATAACATAAGCTCATCAGCCTTATATTTAATATTAAGAATTTCTATGGCTAAATCACTTACATTGGTTGCCTTCAAATTATTAATTTTCCTGTAGATATCTGCTGGTTCCAGATCCGGTTTGTACCTCAATTTTAAAGTTGACTTGATCAATTCCCTGTCGTCTGGTTGTGGTAGATTGATGATCGTGTTCTTCGTCTCGCCTTGTATCTTCTCGTAATATATGCTGCGTATCATGCACTTCTTCACTCTTTCATCCTGAACTCCCGATAAGTAATATTCCACGTTGCTTATGAAGGAATTTATGGTTACGTCACCTTGTCCAGTAAAGGTGGACATGTGTTTTACTTCTCTTAGTATCTGTTGTGCATTTTCGCGTGCTGCTTCTCTATTTTGCAGTTCCTGGAACGCTGCTGTTAATTGTTCCAATTGTTGGTTTCTTCGGAGAAATTCTGCTGCTAGGTCCTCGACTGTAGCCATGTCTAAACCTTTTCTGTTTTGATTATAATATTTGGTTCTGTCTCTTTCCATAAAACGATAATTCACTTTTTTATTATTATTTTTCTTTGTGTTCTTTACACTCTTATTAATCACCGAGATGTAATGAGAACTTTTTATAGTATTTCACCGTTTCACTTCTTGTATTGTTCTTTACACTTATTTAAACTAACTGGATTTTTTTTTCCATAAGTTAGTAAGATGTAATGAGAACTTTTTCACCGTTTCACTTCTTGTATTATTCTTTACACTTATTTAAACTAACTGGATTTATTTATATTTTTTCCATAAGTTAGTAAGATGTAATGAGAACAACGATGTTAACGATGTTTTATTTTTCTTATTTTCGAATCACTGGATAATCCTTTAAAGAATTATCCTACCGACTGCGCCAGATTTGTCTTCGTACCGAGTGGAGGTTAAAAAAAATAAAACACACTTTTCTTTAACACACTTTTCTTTAACACACTTTTCTTTAACACACTTTTCTTTAACACACTTTTCTTTATTTCTTTTTTTTCTTTGGACAGAACGCTTTTATAAAATAAGGTTTTCGTGGCTGTACGGGTCGCGGTCAACCGAAAGACTCCCCGACACGATCTTCTACACTAGACTTTATCGTATGCTAACTGCTTAGTCAGCATTTACATTTCTTTATTGTTCACATGGGCGATTATCATTTCAAATGTGCAATGCAACCTGACTCCTGTTACTCGGGTAGTTTGTTGCCTGGGACAAAAACGTGTCATATTTGTCAGTGGGGTATGCTGACGTATACATAACTCGCCCACATTTTCTTTCTCTCTTCCTTTCATAGCCAGTGCATGAAATATATATATATCTCAGTCAGTAGATCGTTTGCGAGTTTGCTAGCGTTACGCGAACGTTGATTTATTGATTATTTCGTAATTTCATTTCGTTCTTGAACAATTTTATAAATTAATATTTTGTTCAGTATTCAATACATTAAATATTCTACGTTTAAAGTGAATAAAATTGTAAATTTATTTTAAAGTTCGTATTTTGTGAATTTTCGGGTGAATATTAACAAATTATGGCAGGAAGTGACACAGACTTTGAATATGCAAGCGGTGCTTCAGAACCATCAACTAAGAAAAAATTACGTACAGAAATTGTGCATAAAAAGTGTGTGACAACATACTCATACTAGTTGCTGGCGTCGTAGCGTCATACGCAGCGTTCCTTTTTCCTTGTCTATTTTCTCCCTTTACGTTTGATTCTCTGTCCTTTTTTTCTCTCTCTCTCTTTCTTTCTCTTTCTTTCTCCTTGTTACGCCTCCGTATTTCGGCCTCGCGTTTCTACAATTTATTTCAACAAATTTATAAAATAGGATAACATAAAATTTAACTAATACGTAAATAATTAAATATTTATTAATTGTAGAGGTTCACCATTCCAATCAATCATAATAATAATTTACTAAATTTACCAAACTAAAATGATGTTATAGGTTGAATAAAGCGCCAAAAACATATATACAGGGTGTCCCACGAGCAGTGTGCCAAAAAGCTAGAGCGTGTAGGTCTGGTCAAGACAAGAAAAAAATCGTACGGGAGGGGGGGGAGGTCTATTCCCCCCCGTTTAGCCGGGAGGGGCAATTTTCTAAAAAATTGACTTAATTTGGAAAAAAAATTATTAAAAAACAACTGTTACATCCACAATGCCGTGATATACTTTTTTGAAAGCCAGTCCCAATTCCGCAATTGGAAGCATCATGACCTTAAATAAGCGGCTCAGCAACTTAGCTTACGCGTACATTTGAATAAATTTTCTTTAGTAACCGATCATTCTGAGAAATCGTCTTATATTGGTCTTCAGCATTTCTAAGTGGTTCCTAACATTATTAAGATCAATTTTGACTCCCTCATATATTATCATCAAAAAAAATAGGAGACCTCTTTCGGTATGAGTTCGCGCTCATCATGATATAATTTAAGATAAGCTTTCCTTAGTTGTTTCATTGTGCTTCTGCAAGTTCTTCCCAATACAAAAAACCGGATTTTATTAAAGCTGAGCGTTAAGTACAATATAAAAAGCTATTTAACTTTTCCCTGTTGTTCGAAAATTTAATTTACGTTTGGCAGTGCCTAATTATCGGCGATAATTATGTCATTTAACTTGCGGTAGTCAATTACCATTCCCCACTTTTTCCTTATACTAATCAGCTTTCTTAGGGGAGCTCCAAAGAGAACCACTGTTGTAAATAATTCCATCTTCCTCTAATTTGCTTATAACTTCTTCATCATGAGGTTTTTGTGAAAATGGGCTCACAACCTTTCTTTGTTAAATACGGTGTGTTTTTGAAAGTTTTTCATTTTGAATACTAAAAATATGACTGTATTTCTTTTCCGTGCAGGGACGGGTTAAGAATATCCCTGCAGCGATACTTCTCGCTTGTCGTAAAAGGCGACTAAAACAAAGGTAAACAAAAATCACATCTAGGCCTAGAGTTACATGCATGTTCATAGCATACATGTATGAAGCTCCCAGAATATACAACTTAGCCCAGTTAAGCTTCCAAAGCATTGCTGTTACCATGCAGCAATGCAATGCATGTAAGCAGATGTTGACTTGTTTATGCGTAGCATCTTTTCCTTTTGTTGCGTTCTCTTTTGGTTCTTATTTGTTTACTAGGTACATGTTGCGTTTTCCTTTTTGAGTGTTATTTGTTTATTTAAATTACTATTATGATATTGTTAAATTAAGGTAGTCTTAAGTGTTGGGCTGACACTCGATGATGAGCAGCCAATGAATAAAGATCAAAAATAGAAAAAAAAAGAATAAATAAAATTGCGTGTGGTGTTTTTATTTAACTCTAGGGACACATATACCACCATTAAACTGCCCCACAAGTGTACATATAAATCAGTGGGTTGACACGACTGGAGATCACCGGTGATGTAAGAGTAAGATCAAACACAAAAATATGGAGCATGCCCGTGTCACAAAAAAAAAAAAAAAAAAAAAAAGGCAGGCCGAAAAACAATTGGTGGAAACAAATGCAAAAACACCAGCATTTGATTGGCCTCAGCGATGAAGTAATTCCAAACCGGGAAGCCTGCCGCTACTTTCTGAGGTCAAACCGGCGGACCCCACAAGCGGACCAGTAGGAATGCAGTTAAGTCCTACACTTCTGACCATAACAACGCCGGAAAAAGGAAAAGAAGAAGAAGAAGATGACTGTATTTCTTTTATTTCTATTTCAATTCACCTTTCCCCCTCTTCTTTACCTAAGTGTTCTGTTCGCATGTTTCCCGACACTGTGCGAGTCCAGTTCTGAAATGTTATAATACAAAATTAATAGAATTATTTCCTGCTCTTATTACATCTATAATTATAAAATAATAAAATTCTTTATTTCATAGAAAACACAATGAGAATGTTTAACAATCAAATAAATACAGTTTCGAAAATTTGTAACATATGGGGCATTTCACGTCAAGCGGACAAGGAAAAAAAAGTGAGGTTCAGAAATTTGTTCATATTAGGTTGTACTTCTAGTAGATATGAATACGAACACATAATATTTTTTTTATATGATGTGTATTTGTCAAGTTATGGGCTTCTAAAGAATCGTCTATATCAATATTCGTATATTTGGGAAGAATTTTTTCGTATTGAAAAAAATTACAATAAATTTTCAAATTACCCGATTTGCATCAAAAGTTTCCTGCTTTTATAAAAAAGAAATCGATTTCGAAAAAAAAAATTTTAATGTTCAAAACCGGAAGTAAACATTTCGAAACAACATTTTGGAAACTTCGACCAATTTTATTTTTATTTTTCTTATTTCAAAATATAGCTTAGAGTATATGTATAATACACCAGAAGTTTTGAAATGGGACCTGCATTGGTTAAGGAGGTAGGTAAATTAATGTATGTACATGTAGCAGTAAGTATGATGTTAGGCGTTTGTTTATGTCGGTTAATATGCGAATTATGAAATTAAAATACGACAGTATTAACATTTATCATCCTGTTCATTTGTGTTGAAGCTCTAACAATAATTAGGGGTAGTTACTTTTAAATAAAAAAAAATTAATACATTGACAAAATTCATTTAAATGTTGTAGAAATATTAGTAGGAAGAAATAAAAAATTATTTTACCTGTAGTTTGTCAAAAAGTTTATTTCTTCAGTTAATAAAGGATTAATTATTTAGTTACTAAATGTTTAATTATTTTAACTTAATTACAAGTTCATTATCTTCATGATTATCATTATATTGTAGTCCGATTTCCACTCTCTTATCTGCCCTATCTTTTAGAATCAATTACTTATGTATCATTTTGAATTTCCGTTATTATTTAATTGTTGCTCTGACCTCTTAGTGACTGGTGCTTGGCAGAGACAATTTATAATGGCTCCGTACGGTGACCGATGTTTTAATCCATTTCGTTTGGTGAATCATCGAAAGTTTAAAATTAAGGACCGCCATGCCGTTACTCTTTGACTCACTTAATTGCTGTTCTTGTTTGGTGCCACTCGTTGCAATCATGCAATCACATAATGCTGATCCAAAAAATCTCTTCCCACTGAAATAGGTTCGCTGAGTATAAGTTAAACTATTCGTCAAGATTTTCTTTAAAAAAAAAACAACTCTTTATTTTCTTCCGGATGGTTTACAACTGAAAACTTAAAATAAACTTAAATCAATTTATAGGTGAATGCGATACTTGCTTTGTTGGCGTTTATTGCAATGTCAGCAGCAAGGGCAATTGCGCAATTGAAACCTGATGCGCTAGGGTAGAATTGGCTTGAAGCGGAATTGGGTCATCGGAGTTCGTTTAAGCTAGAATTGGCTTGAAGCGGAATTGGGTCATTGGAGTTCGTTATCACGGGAGTTCGTTGTCGTCGATATTCGCTGCGTTGTATTTTTGATTTTTTTATGCTGGTGTATTAACTCTTCCACTTTTAAATTTATGTGTCTCCACATAAGTTATTTTCAGAAATATGGAATGTTGTAAATGTTTTGGGAACCAAATGCTGTTTGTGTTTGGACGGGTATCTTATTGGACATCGGGGTACTTCCTGTTTCTATGTTGATGAGCGTGGGCTTTGCGGTGATGCTATCTAAAACCTGTTGATTGACTGTTTCGCGGGATGTGAATATTTGATTATCAATGGTTATTGAAGAGTTCTCGAACTTAACTAGGAATGTACCATTAAGGTTGTGTCTGGTATTATTGAAGTTTATGCAGCCGTAGAAATTGTTCAAAAAGATGATACCGGGTGCGAGTTCCTCCAATCGTGGGATGTGGTGGTCGTTGGTTACGGCGCAAGTCGCATTCTTACTTTCTAATAATTTAGTTACGCACTTATCATTAGTTATATCTATTACATCGGTGTTAACTGATCATTTTTTTTACAATTCCTTAGTATATTTTCGTATATAATTTTATTTATTAGATTGTTTTTCCTTCGTACTGACTTAACAACAAGTTTTTCGTAAATGATATCAGTTGTTCTAGGTACAGATACAATATAAAGCAAACTTAGTGAATTGTATGCTATTTTCACATCAGAGAATTGCAAAGCCTGTTCTATATTTACGTATGGGAAATGGTTAACATTTAACTGGTTTAAAGCTAAGAAAATTTCTTTTTTGATAGGATATTTGAATTTATTACATTAGTTCTGGCTAATTCTAAAGATTGGATAACATTTGTTAATTCTTCTTTTATTAGTTTTATCTTATACTGTAAACATAAGAAAAGTTCTTTCTCGAACATTTTATCTTTCTTTATATAATTCATTATTACATTTGTTGCGTTTGTTATTTCATTAATTCGTTTCATATATTCTTTATTAATTATATATTGATTATTGTTATTTTCTATCATGCCGTTCATTTTATTTTCTATAAGTATGAGGTCGTCATGGTCAGGGCTGCCAGCGAGCCATTTCCATGCTGAACCAATGAAATTGAGTGATCTCTTAGATTCGTGCTTTATTTTTATGTTGTTTATCATTGCTTGTATTTGTGTTACCTCATGTTCATGTTCATGAAGTGGATTTGTTTTTGGGATACTGGATTGGATTAGGGAGGATGTCTCAGAAGCGAAATGTTGGTATTGATCGGTTTCGATGACGTGGATAAGTTTCAGATTTTCATTTTGGATCTTTGCTTCGCCATCTGCTAGAGCTACTATTTGGGAGTCAGTAAATTCGAGTATTTTAACGTCTGCATCAGCGATGACGACCAAGAATCTGCAAAAGAGGTAATCAGTTACGAAAAATCAGTTCTTGTGGACAACCTTTCCAGTCTCGGTTACGACTGTGGTTGCTTTATCTTCCTTAACTACATACTTCTGTTTTGAACCTAGGGGAAAGTTTTGAACCTATTTTCTTATTAATCTATACATATATAGTGTCTCCTGACTGGTAAACTTTGATCGGTTGCCTATTTTTGTTGTGGTTTCTAAGGTCTATTTCTTGTTTCTTCCTAAGTTTAATAATGTTTTCTTGTCTGGCTTTTTCAAATTGTTCTGGAGTGACGTTAATATTTCTTCCAAAGAATGTGTCTATATTCGTACACGAATCTTATAAGAAGGTCTTCGAAGGATTTATGGGAGCTATTGGTTTTTAGACATCTCATTATTTCAGTCAGAGTTGAGTGGCAACGTTCCACCTGACCATTGACTGTGCTTGTGTAAGGTGGTGTTTTGAAGATTTTACTTCCTAGCTGGTCTTCTATCATGAAAGTAATTGAGGCGGAATTTAATGATTTTTCATTATCTATTACTATTACCTCTGGGACTCCAAAGGAAAATAGTAGTTCTTTAAGAGGGTATTTTATATCTTCTATTGTTGCAGCGCAACATGAGCGCATCAACCAACGCAATTGCCGTCGGCAAAACCAACCAACACAATTGCCGTCGGCAAAACCACCTATTGGCAAATGATCATAATCGCCGAGGATTTGGGAGCTCAGAAGCTTAACACGTGCAAACCAAAGTGATGATGCCGGCGTGCAATGAAGGCACTGGCTCCACCCACCCACGTGAATGTGTATGTGTAGTTTTCGAAAACTGCCAAACTTCGAATTCACACAACACACACAGGCACGCACCAGATCGAGACGGAGATTGTGGGTCAACGACCTGGTAAATGAAAAAACGGACCAAAATCAGCTGTTACGAGACTTCGTCACGACGATTTCTCCAACGGAAGAATCAATTGTCACCAAACCACCGTGGACCACGGTAACAAAATAAAGAAATCTACACAGAAATCCGACTTGTGCGTTTTCTTCTAGTTTTTTATATTTTTGCAAAGTATCCCCGGCGATACATCTATGGAACGTGATTTAAGAACTTTTTTTTTCCAAATTAAGTCAATTTTTTTAGAAAATTGCCCCTCCGGGCTAAACGGGGGGGAACAGACCGCCCTTCTATATGATTTTTTTCTTGTCTTGACCAGACCTACACGCTCTAGCTTTTTGGCACACTGCTCGTGGGACACCCTGTGTAACGAAAGATTCAAGCTTCTGGGAACAAGTTCTATTTGCTGATGAGTCCAAATTTAATATCTATGGATCCGATGGGTGATCTTATGTATGGCGCAAACTAAATACAGAGCTGCAGGACAAACATTTGAAGCCAACAGTCAAGCATGGAGGTGGTCATGTCATGGTATGGGCCTGTATGTCAGCAGCAGGGGTCGGAAAACTTCAATTCATTTAGAGCACTATGGACAAAATGGTTTATCTCAATGTGCTAAAAGATAACTTGCTCCAAAGTGCAGAGCAATTGGGAATTAGGGACACATTTCGGTTCTACCAAGACAATGACCCGAAACATATTGTACTTCTGGAATTGTTCAAACTCGGCTCATCTGTAACTGTCCTCACGTTATGAAACCGCCATCGCAGTCTCCAGATCTTAATGTTATAGAAAATCTGTGGTCCATTTTGGACGCGAATATTCGAAAACGCAACATTTCGAATAAAAATGATCTGAAGACTTCCTTAATTGAAGAATGGGCAAAAATTCGTCCAACCAAATTCAACGACCAAAAAATTAGTGGAGTCAACCTAGCCGGTTCAGAATGGTTATAGACCAAAAGGGGGGGGAGGGGGGGGGGGGTAGCGGCATACCAAATACTAACTTCAATAAAAATATGTTGTACTTGAGTTTTTTACTTGTTTTTGTACATGGGTCTAATAAGCTGTGACATTGAATTATTGAGTTTATTTTGTTTTTGTTAATTTGTTGTGTAATTTTAAGCTAAAATTAGTAAATGAAGATTTTTTATTTAAGTCCAAAACTTGATTAACCTTTCTGCGTTTTTATTTTGTTGATAACTTTTTTCGTTAAGGAACCATACTCGTTTGAATTTGTAAATATGGGGTGGGTCAAATAAGCTGTGAGCCACTGTATATATATATATATATATATATATATATATATATATATATATATAATATATATAATAATTCCGTGCAGGGACGGGTTAAGAATATCCCTGCAGCGATACCTCTCGCTTGTCGTAAAAGGCGACTAAAACAAAGGTAAACAAAAATCACATCTAGGCAATTTAGAAAACACCAAGGTGAGCCTAGGGACACATATACCACCATTAAACTGCCCCACAAGTGTACATGCAAATCAGTGGGTTGACACGACTGGAGATCACCGGTGTTGTAAGAGTAAGATCAAATAAAAAAATCTGGAGCATGCCCGTGTCACAAAAAAAAAAAGGCAGACCGAAAAACAAATGCAAAAACACCAGCATTTGATTGGCCTCAGCGATGAAGTAATCCCAAACCGGGAAGCCTGCCGCTACATTCTGAGGTCAAACCGGCGGACCCCACAAGCGGACCAGTAGGAATGCAGTTAAGTGGGAGGGGTATGGTCCTACACTTCTGACCATAACAACGCCGGAAAAAGGAAAAGAAGAAGAAGAAGATATATATATATATAATAATATATAATAATAAATAATAAACAAATAGTTCAAAGTTAAAGGACTCCCATAAGGGGAGCCTAAAAAAAATCGCGAACGGAGAAGCAGAGCTTCCCCCCAACTGTTCGACTTACAATTCGCGTCTCTAAAACAGGTTACGTTATAAAATATCTTTATTGTCCGACGACCAACTTAGAACTAACTTATCAACTAAAACCCCTTCCATAGGAAGCCTCGTCGCTTCGCCCAAATCTGCAACGTAGACTTTACTCCGGTGTACACGCATCCGCTTCCCAGGCTGATTGCAATGCGCATCCGATTGCACCAGACTGAACATGATCCAAGTGCACTTGAATCAACACGATCGCGTATGAACAGGTACGAACATGCGGAGCAATGTGAACCACACAAAATGATGACGCAGCGAGTCCCGTTCGTAGTGCCGTTTCGACCTTTGCCCTTGGCCTCGGTCGACGGTGTTAACTCCTCCCCCTTCAAAAATCTACGTCCCGTAGATCCGGTAAGTGACTATGGGTCAATGACAGCAGGTCCTTGTTGGGTCGTCCCTACTGCCGGGAGATCCAATTTGTTGTTAATTTTGCACCACGTACGATAAACAGTAAAGATTAAGGCTGAGAAGATTGAGGCGTATACCAGCGTTGAGATGTTCGTTCTTCCTGTCAAATTGGTAAGATACTTGATGTTCTGTAGTCCAAGATTATGTACCGTTTGAAGATCAATAAGATGGACCTGTTTTGTAATATTGGTTACGACAGCTGGCATGGCTTGTAGGGTCGTCAAGGACGAGCTGGTGAACGTTTGATCCCTAATCTGAATCGTCTCGTTACTGAACCGGACAATGAATATTCCCCGTAGCTTCTCCGTCGAATTTCCTCCGGTAAGCTCCCCGTCGGAATTAGTCAGGAAGATCGTGTCATCTCCAATGAGTTCAATAACTTCTTCGGTATTCTGGTGGTATTCGCAGGTAGTGGGGCCTCCCTTCAGTAATCTAGGGATGCAGCTGTCTTCCGGTAGTTTTTCGAGAGATTCGGACTTGCAGATCGTGGAATTGCTGATTGAGAAACAATCTTTGACGAGGCCATATGTTTCTTTCTGATTGGTTAGTACTCGGTCGAACTTTTTGCTGATCCGCTTCCCATTGTGAATTGATGACTTTATCCGGAGCAAATTGAAGTCTTCACTACGCACCTTTGGCATTGATAGGATGTATAGCAACGCCGTATTGTTGGTGTAGATCATGGGCGTACCAAATTCGATCCCCTCGATCTCATTAGCGTAGGGCAAGGTCTCTAGTTCATTGACCAGCATTCTGATTTCTTCATGGTCTAGGAGGTTGGTGTTGACTATCCCTCCTTTAGCCATATGACATGCTCTCACCAGTTCATTCACCTCTTCCTTGATTATGAGGACCTGGTTGATTAGGTCTTGTTCGAATCTTCGGGTGTCTGCCGTTTTTATTTCGTTGGCGGCTCGACTTATGATCCATTCAGCTTTCGTCACCGCCTTTTCTGCTATTTCAAAAAGGCGCTCGTTTATCTTGTATTGCTGGTTGTTGTTCTCAACTATTGCCTGTTGACTCTCGAGGATCTTGTCCCAATCTGATGCGTCAGGGCTCCCGGCGATCCACTTCCAGGCGGACCCAATCCAATTTATGGATCTTGGCTTCCTTAGCTGCTTTCTCCGTAATAGGCTGAGACGTTTGGTTGTTTGTGAGAGGTGGAGTGAGGCTAGTCTTAGTCCCTCTGGGTTCTTGACTTGGCTTTGTATTGCGGTTGTGAGGTTCAATAATTGCTGTTCCCATTGTTCCAAATCGATCAAGTGCACTAGGTAGAAGTTTCCGTTGGTTACCCAGGCCTTCCCTTCTTTGATGGATATTAAGGGTGCGTCATACTTGAAGATTGTGAATCCCTCTATGGTGACGACGGTGAGGGTGAAAAACCTGAGCAAAGGGGTTAATATGATAGCTTAATTAAGTTGTTAGTGCATATCTCTTATGGACCTAGTTACAAATGTTTCCTTAATACTATTAATTGTAATCATGGTTAATTGTAATTGTAATTAGTTGTATTAATATGGTAATAAGAGAAAGATAAAAGTGTGTAACAATATGATTTTACAACTTAGTTAGCTAGCTTAATATAACAATACAGTGGTCAAAAAGATATGAAAAAATATATATGAAATATGTTTCTTTACTCTATGGGTGATGGGTGCAAAGGTTGAGTGGTATATAGTATATATAGTATATGGGATTAGTGCGCGTCGGTGCTAAGTACGTACGTGCCATTCCCCCCTTTTTTTTTTTTTTTTTTTATGCTTGTGCCCTCCCGGCGGGGAATTGAACCCCGGTCCCCCATGTTCAAATTTGCATTGGTGTAATAACCGGCTATACTACCGAGGAGCAGGGAGTGTGCAGTTTTGCACATTTTTTATATGAGTTTTATGAACTTTCCTCCCTGCGGTTGTGGTCACGGTTACATGGTTATCTTTAGCCACTATTTCCTTTCGAAATAGGGGTTTAATTTTTGCCTTACGGCCCTTGACTGCCGTGTATTTGACCTCACCTTTCGCATATTTCTTAGGGGCCGTCCTGAGTTTATTCCGGTATCGGTTGGCCTCTTGTTGCTTCCTTTTTATTTCAGCTCTCAGGTCTTGATTTATTTTTTTACGGAACTCTATGAGGCTTTGGTAATTAATTCTCTGGGATCTGTCGAAAAATATATCGGATGGCTTGTGTTTGGTAACGGAGTGTATGCTGTTGTTATACCTGTCGACTGCAATGTTCAGAAGTTCCTTCAATCGCAAATCCTTGTACTCGGCTCTCAGGCAACGGTAAATTTTCAAGATGGTCGAGTGGAATCTCTCCACCTGCCCGTTCACCTCAGAGCAATGCACTGGAGTGCGGTATAACTTTATACCAAGTAGGCTTATGAAGTTTGCGATGATAGGACTCACGAAACTACTTTCATTATCAGTGACAAGTATTCTGGGGACCGTGAAGTAATGAATGATTTTAATAATTTTGTCCCTAAGATGTAAGGCGGATCGATTTTTGATGTGAAAAAGTTTCCCGAACTTCGAGAACTTATCTATGCAGCTGATGAATCTTTCGTTTTGTACCTCGATTATATCTAGATGCAATATTTCGCAGGGGTAGGTCGGAATGGGTGTTGCTTGGAACTCCGGACGAATCGGATGCCTGTCATATTTACTCGTATTGCACACCTCGCACGCCCTAACGTACTTCATGATAAGGCTATTCATGCGCGGAAAATAGTACTTCTCAAGTAGTTGTTCTTTATTTTCGCGCGCATTTCTGTGCGCCCTTCGGTGTTCTTTCAATATCAGCTCGCACTTCCGGTCTTCGTTCCTCACATCTTCGACCACCCTTTGGGCAATTCTAATCTTGTACTTGGTAAAGTATTGGAGATAGACCCTTTGGAGCATTCCCAGGTATTCCTCGGGCATCTTGATGCCGTTTATCACTCCTGGATTGAGCTTAGTTTTGAGCGCCTCCGCAATGCTCCTCTCACTAGGGTTCATAATTGCGATGTAGTGGGGAAAGAATCCTGGATGCGGTTCTTCAACGATTTCAAGTCCCTTTCCTATTTTAATACAAATTTGGTTTCGGAAAACATTAAGGGGTGCCTCCACGTGGGGAATAAGATCAGAGGAATCGTGAAGAGCGGTATGCGCGGTGTCTGTAGTGGAGCTGTCCCCGGAATCCGCAGTTTCCGTGGAAGAAGGACGTTCAGAAGGTGCAGTTTTGGTCGTGGAGGTCACTGTACTAGCTTGATTGCCATCATTGTTCGTAGAAGGCTCATGTCTGTCAGCGCGGCCACTTGACGCCGATTCCGTTGAGCTGGAATCGTGCAAGTGGTGGACGTGAGTTTTTAGTCTCGAGAGAGCGTCTGCCACTAAGTTCGATTTACCAGGCTTGTAAACCAACTCGTAGTTGTACTCCTCGATTCGAGCCTTCCATCTTTTCAATTTAGCATTATAGTTCCTGTTTCCCATCGCAAAGGTCAACGGTTGATGGTCCGTCAGTATCCGGATTTTCTTGGCCGCGTACAGATAAGAACGAAGTTTATCTAATGCCCAAACGATGGCCAACATCTCCTTCTCGTTTGTGGCATAGTTCTCTTCGGTCTTGTTCAGAGATCTTGAAATATATGCAATTGGGCGATCCCTCCCCTCAATGTCCTGAGATAGGACTGCGCCTATTGCATAGTTCGAGGCATCGGTGGTAAGATTGAATGGCCTCTGGAAGTCGGGGAAGGCTAAAATCTCTGATGATGTCAGAAGAGTCTTCAAGCCCTCGAATGCCTTAAGCGCTTCCTCGCCTAAGCTTATCTCGACACGACGGGATTGGTTGGCCTTCACTTGTGCGTTTTCGCCTCTCGTTAAATTCGTTAGGGGTTTGGCGACCTTCGCGTAGTCGTGAATAAATTTTTTGTAGTAGGAGGTTAGACCTAAGAATGATTTAAGCTCTTTTAGATTCCGTGGTGGTTGGAGCTTTTGGATGGCAAGAACCTTCTTTGCGTCAGGTCGAATTCCGTCAGGTGAAACGACGTAGCCCAGAAATTCTACTTTCTTCTGCATGAAATTCGTTTTCTCTAGGTTGACCCTTAATCTTGCTTCGTCAAGTCGCCTCAGGACCGTATCTAGATTTTTCAGGTGATCCTTCTGGTCTTTACCAAAGACGATTATATCGTCTATGTAAACATAGCAGATTTTAGCAATAAAAGGCTTCAAGACGTCGTCTATCATCCGCTGGAAAATAGCCGGTGCGTTTTTAAGACCAAAGGGTAACCGTAGGAATTCAAATTTCCCATTCATCGTGGAGAATGCGGTTTTGGGTATATCGGATGGTTTCGTACGTATTTGATGAAACCCGGACGTTAAGTCAATTGTTGTGAAGTATCGAGCTTCTCCTAGGCTGGCAAGGGTAGAATTTATGTCGGGAATGGGATACGTGTCCCCTATGGTGACGTTATTCAGTCTTTTATAATCTATCACCATTCTATATTGTTTTTCACCATTTGGTTTTGGTTTTTTCGGAACGACCCAAATTGGTGAATTATATGGGCTTTTCGACCGGCGAATTATTCCTTCCTCTAAGAGCCTTGACACCTCCTCTTCTACAACCTCCCGCAAACACGCAGGGTACGGGTAGCTCTTCGTATAAATGGGTTCATTGGTACTGGTTCTTATTTCGGCGAGCACTGATGTCTCAACGGTTTCTCCGGCGTCGATGGGACCAAAAAGAGAATGGTATTTTTCAATCAACCCATTTAATTCGATCTTAGTGGTTTCAGAAAGTGATGGGTCGATCGTGAAGTTAACCTCCCTGGAGATCATTTCTTTAAGTGGGACATTTACATTGTTCTTCAATCTCAACACATTGGCCTTCCGGTCGATTATTGCTTCAAGTTGTTTTAGTGTGTCATCACCAATGATACCATCGAAGGATTTTAACCCCGGTAGGACATAAAATTTCGTTAGACTCTCGTCACCAAACGCTTCAAAAAATTTCCCCTCTTTTACTCTCTATTTACCTCTTCTAGAGTTTCTTCTGCCCTTTCGTTATACTCCTCTGGGTTATCGTCGCTAACTTCCACGTGGTATAGCCTTTGCTGCTTCCTAGGGATATTAGTGGACATTGCCCGACGTTTGAAGGGATTAGGCCGATTCATGTAATTAACCTGCCTCGAATTGACAGAATTATCGATTTCCATTCTTTCGGAAGGTTTAGGCCCCAACTTGGGGGGAGTGGCGTTCTCCCGAGGGACGCCAGTATCCTTATTCCAACCACTAATATGTGGTTTCGGTCTTTCCGGAATCCTTTGTATTGGATTCCGTGGAGGCAAATGCGGTCGAAGTTCGTTTCTGAACGCTTGATTGATGGGAGCAGTTACCGTATTTGGCCCTGTCGACGAATGAAGCGACTGAGCTCGAAAATTTACGTTCTGCATCTCAAGACAGAAAGAGTATGCGTCAGGCAGGTTTTTAGGGGCTCGTATTATGAGCATCTTCGAAAGATCGCCGTTAAGGCCGCGGATAAAAACGTCTAGGGCCCGGTTACGGTAGGACTCTACTAGTGCCTTGACGGTTTCCTCACTATAGGATTCTGTCTTGATTTTGTTGACCATTAGCGATAGCTGATCATCACCTTGACCTTTGCCCTTGGCCTCGGTCGACGGTGTTAACTTCAATCCACATAATTTAATAATTATTTACAAAAAAATCAAGAAAATTCACCAGTTTCTCCTTTTTCACCTGTTACTTCTGTCTTCGATTGCTGATGGCAATCATACAAACACACTTGTTATGTCCGTGGTAGTATAAGAAGTAATAGTAGTATTAGTAGTGGTAGTAGTAGTTGTATGGGGATATGGCGGGACGGGTAGGACCTCCCATTTGAGCGTTTCTAAGTAAGTTTTAACGGGCTTGGCAACGTGAGGCCGAACGTTGTCATGCTGTAGAATCACTTTTTCGTGCCTCTGCTCATATTGTGGCTGCTTTTCGCGCAGTGCTCAATCGCATCAATTGATACAGAGTATACACCTTCGCAGCGTGAATATTCGGCCGAGCTGACGACATGGAAGCCTGACCAGGCTGTCCCCATGATATTTTTCTCATTGGGTTGCTGTAATGAATATATTTTTCATCACCCGTAACGATGCGATGAAGAATCCCTTCCTTTTTTGCTGCTGGAGCAGTTGTTCGCAGGCGGAAAAACGACGCTCAACGTCTCTTGGCTTTAAATTATAAGGAACCCAAGTTCCTTGCTTTTGAATCATTCCCAACGCATGCAATTGCTTGGAAATAGCTTGGCGTCTTCGAAAGTTTTTGGCCTTCCTTCACCCGAACGGTTGTCATCATCGAAATCACCGTATTTGAAGCGACGGAACCCATCACGGCACGTTGTTTCACTTAGAGCAGCATCTCCGTAAACTTTTTGGAGTTCTTGATGCGCTTCAGCCGCTGTTTTCTAAGAATAAAAGAAGAAAAGCAACACTTCCCGAAAATGACGATTATTTGGCGCAAATACAGACATTTTCACACAACCAAAAGTATATGACGCAAAAACAAAATCACTAATGTGTTAAAGCGGTTTGTTTACCAAAATATATCACTTTAAAAAGTTGGCTTAGCAATTTATACAAAGGAAATCCTGAAGATGCGTGTCAGGTTTCTTATCAACTGTTTTTGTTTTATTTTGTTTTAAGGGTGTTATCAATGGAATTTATCTTAACTTTTATTTTTAGTCAAGTTGTGTGTTGTGTTTATTTCTAGCATTCCAAAGTAGTTATTTCAAAAATAATTGGTAATGAGTTTCGGAAAGTTGAAACGAAGCATAACATTTATTAATTAACATTTTATTACAAATCTTCAATTGAAAAAAAAATATAAAAAAATTATATTTGTAAAAAGTAAATAAATTATCTTATATGATTATATATGTATGATATGCATTTTGCCACGACCTAGGTAAAACAAATAAGGTCAAACTCTGGTGGTTGCTAGGTCACAAGGGCATAAAAGGCAACGAAATCACCGACCAACTTACAAGGAAAGGTTCCAGCAAAAGGTACATAGGTGCCAAACCTTTTTGCAAGTCAAGGATTAATTTTTTCTAAGACAAGTGGGAATCGCAACAACTGCACTTTTGGAACAGCGTTCAAGGAGTCAGACAATCGAAGAGATTCGTACGGCCCCTGAACAAACTTTATTATTATTATCAAATACTAGGAGGCCGCAGTCGCTTGTCGTACCGCTTCGCTGCAGCATGTGTTTGAGCGAAGCGAGGTAAAACTTAAAGGTACTCGTAGAGTTGATCTCGATTTACCGAAAACAAATAAAATGAAATGAACACATTTTGGCGCTAAAATATTTCAATAAACTTTGATACTACGTGTTGACTTGTCATGAGTCATATTGATGTTTTTCAAAATCTGTCCGTTTTCAAATAGTTTTTTTTTGATTTTTTTTTACCAATCGGCCCTCAGGTGTTTAAATTTAAGACTAATGATTTAAATCTGTTCACACGTCAAGTGTAAAAACTAATATTAATTAACATAATTCGATTCGCGCAATGCTATATGCAGACTTATGAGTTTAATGTGATAGAAAACGTTACGCGTATTGTTATTGTGCGCTTCAGATGTATAATCTCTGTCTGACTCCGGGTGAAGTGCGAGGCTTCGAATGTTTGTATTGTATGCTGCTGTCTGACGTCCAATTCTTGCTACTGGCCTCTGTAACAGTCCAGGCTGGCTAGCCGGTCGGCCGCGGCGTCTAGGTACTCGCACCTGAGGTTCTTTGATATGGTAGTTTGATAAACGAACTGAAGCTGAATGAAGAGTTGAAAGAGTTCAATTAGTTTCAAACAGAGGAATTCAGATAGAAATTCAACTTACTGTTCCTTTGTTATTATATTTAAGACTTAGATGTGGATTTCTCTTTATTCAAGAATAACTGCTACAATTTATTCTAGTGTAATGAATTTTGCAATCGATAATATGGTTTTGCTGTTAAAGAGGGCCATAATGAACAACAATATAGAAAGCCAAAATTAATTTTGCAGTCGATAATATGGTTTTGCTGTTAAAAAGGGCTGGAGTGAACATAATAATATACAAAGCCAACATTAATTTTGCAGTTGATAATATGATTTTGTTGTTAAAGAGGGCCGGAATAAAAAACAACATACAAGGCTTCAATATTTATAATATAATAGCCCGTGCGAAAATTTCTAACTTTCAATTTAATTTTTGGTTTCATGAATTAATTTATTTAAATTAGCTCCAAAATCAAAATTCTGTTTCGACAATAACCTAGACATTTTAAAATACTTTCTGAGGATCCAAAAATCATAAGGATCGGTTAAGAAATTTATCTTAGTTCGCAATTGAAGTCACCCGATGGGAGCTCCGCTTCGCTTCGCTCAATAATAGAGCCGATATCAGAAGACTTATCAGCTGCCTTTCAGGACACTGTAGTCTGAGATATTATCTTAAAAAAAATAACCTCTCGTCTGAATCGCAGGAAACCGAGTGTCAACTCTATCTAGAGGACTAGTGTGGCTAGTGTGCTGCCTTCTGCCATCTTATGATGCGTATCCTCCTCAGAGAAATAATGACTCTTAAGGCGATCAGCTCAACTCCTACCAGAGATATCCTCAGCTTTATTAAGAAAGTAGAGGAACTCCTCATCTAATTGGCTAGCAGGCGCAATAGACCTACACTGGTCGCAGTGCTCTATGCTACCTGTTAGCCCTAGTCCCCAAAAAAAATCGACTGGATAGCTGGTGTAGATAACCAAGTATTGTGTCGATAAATTAAATCGCAACGCCTTCTGTTAGAAATTTATGCAACTTACAATTACTTAATTGAATGAACATTAAATCTTTTAAGTTGGGCCAAATTACATATGGTAAGGCAAATTTCATGAAAATCGGTTAAGTAGTTCCGGAGTATATCCCGCATCAAGATCTGACACGAGATTTTTATATATCACATAATATAATAGAGATTTTCTTGATGTCTGTAACCCAGTAATTGAACTCAAGGTCAGGCACTCAACTATTAGTACATTTTAATGTGGGAAATTATTATTTTGAGTAGATACCGTGTTATCTCAACTACATATTAGTACATTTTAATATGGTAACCATAATCAAAGATATCAACGAGCTCAATTTCTAGTATAGATAAAATTACTTTTCAACTCTAATTTAAAAAATTTCTTGATTACCTATGTATGTTTTATTAGTGGAAACTCTAAGTTTCCTTATATATCTTACGATACATACTATTGCTTTTTAACCTGAATTGAATAATTCAGTTATATTATAGTCATACTTATTATTTGTTTATTCGGAAAATTGTAAAAATCTCAATTAATTTTTTTTCCTCTTCCACTTTTTTTTCTTTACACTGTATTTAAAATTTAATATAGTATAAATTTCACTTATCGTAAGCTACCCTCCTAGACTGAAATATATATTGTATCAGGTTGGCTAAAAGTCACATGTTTTGTCCTGAATGGAACTCCTCTAATCTGGGCATAAGTCGCATCCAGCATCTAAGCAAAATAACGCTCCAGTCTGGGTTACACTTTCACTTGAAAGCCTCAAAAAGTCGGCGTGTTGTTTATTATGGTGTTAAACCGGACGAGCTTTTGATATGTTTGATGAATTGGTCAATGAATGTCGTCTGATAATATGTACAATTCCACTGTTTTCTGCAATTTGGAGGTGCGACCAGGATGATATTGTCTCCTTTTCTTGTTGCATTCATCTTTTGCTTTTTATGTTTCAATATCTCCCGATGTCAAATGACATAGCCCAGCTAATTGGTTTTTCTTCAGATTTTTGGGAAATCATCACTTTTATTCAAATACCCAACCTCTACCTTCAAATGTAATAACAGCAAATGTGTTTAGAATTAAATGTAGATAGAAATAAATTCATGGAATCATTGTGATGTTTTGCCGCAACGGTATATACAATACATGCAACAAAAAGGAGTAGGAGGAGGCTTATAACGGAGGTTTTAATAGAGTGTAAGAAGCCTAAACAACTGAGGGGTGGAGCGACCTAGGCAACAACTAGGTAGGGCACGAATGCCATAAAGGTTCTACCGTAGTTATTGCGTTTTGGAAAAGCAGGGCACGAATGCCATAAAGGTTCTGCTTGGGAGTAAGGTTGGTGGATGGCAAGAATGCCAGAGAAACACTTGGTTGGGATGTCAAGTTGAATCTGATTTTATTTAATTATTGGTTCTCTATTTATACAAAAATCATTGTCGCATTTCCAATGCATATCGATTGTACCTGCATGACTCTATTCTATTGCAGTCGGCAGTGTCGTCTATCATTCTCGAAATCATTATGTTCTTTTTGTCTTCGATTCTCAAGTGTCGGCACTTTTCTTTTCGGTGACACTAACTGAACTTTGATTCATGGATTCGAATGACAATGCGATGTCGTACTTTTTAACGTATTAGCGACCAGTCAATTGATGGATGGTCAATGAATGGATGAATGGTGTTGGGTACACTACACCCTTACCCTTAAGCGGAAAATTATTGGAAGAATAATTTTACAAGATTTTTCGGAATCGATATGTTTTGGATTTGCTTTACATTGAGGTTTTCTTACTAATTACAATGTTTAAAACTATTTAATTTCTAGTTTGTTTATAATGGTCTTACAATTTTTACATTAATCTACAATTTATTAAATTTCTTAAGACTATTGTTGTGGAACTTTTTAAGTTCTCCGTTTATTTCAATTATTGAATTTGTATTATCTTTTGCTACAATTTTGTATGGCCCGTGATATGGACTTTGTAATTTTTTCTTACTTTCTAGTTTTACAAATACTAAATCTCCTATTCTAAGATTTGATACATTTGTGTATTTATCGTATTCTAATTTTCTTTTACATTTTACATTGCTAATTATATCTCGTGCTTTTTGTATCGCATGTCTAAGTCTAGTTTTTACTTCATTTACATAGTTATCTAGATTATATGCTTTTACTTTGCTGTTTATTATATCGCTTGGTACATACGGTAATTTTCCAAAAATAAGTTCATACGGTGTATAGCCGGTGTCTACGTGCGGTGTTATGTTGTAAGCAAATGCATAATATGGTGTCCAAATATCCCATTCATAATCTTCTGTGAAATTTAGTAGAAATTCGTTCAGAACTCTGTGGCTTCTTTCTAATGAGCCTATACTTTGATGATGGTATGGGGCTGAGTAGATTGTATCAATTTTCAGCAATTCACATATATTTTTCATAAGTTCGTTTTTGAATTCGGTACCATTATCTGATTTGAGTATTTTGAAACATCCGTACTTTAATATAAATTGTTCAATTAATGTTTTGGCGATTGTTTTAGCGTCCTTACTTTCAATAGGGTGTGTAATGACATATTTAGTTAATTCGCACTGCATTGTTAAAATATATCTATATCCGTTGGATATTCTGAGAGGTCCAACTGTGTCTATTTGAATTGTTTCAAAACTTGTACTTGGTGTATCTGTTATAAGCATTTTCTCTCTTGTATGTCTTGTCTGCTTGTTTTTAGCACATGTTTCACAAGCGTTTACAAACTTTTTAACCATTTGTCTCATATTTTTCCATACATATCTTTGTTTGATTTTCGTCATAGTTTTTCGTATGCCTAAGTGTCCTCCATGCGGTGTATTGTGGTATTCTTTGATAATGTTAATTTTTTCTTCATGTTTTATTATTTGTTTTGGGGGTTTATATATTAATATCTTCATTGTCGAGTGTCTTTCATTTCGTTGCAACGTATTATATATTTTCTTTAATTCTTCCTTTTCTATATATTCAAATATAATATCATTTTCATTTAGCGCTACTTCTTTTACGGGTACCCTCTTTAATTTTGATACGAGCTTCTCTAGGATCGAAACGTGTTTCGCTAGATTATCGCTGCATCTTACTATAACTTCATTTTCTTTAATTTCAATAGTACTATTTTTCATTTTATCACTCGTTATTTCAAATTTTAACTTCTTCATATTTCTGACGTCAGCTATGGATGTACAATCCCACATGTGAAGATGATCAGTCTTCTGTTGAGATGTGTATTTCTCCTTTTTATTTTCTTCATTGGCAATCTTTTGTGCCATATCCCTTGTTATTACCATGATCTGCTCCTTGGAGTCAACATCATTTTGGCTTGTATTATTATTTTTATCTACCATCATGGATTTTAAAATGTCACTATTGATTTTTATTCTTGATAGTGCATCGGCATTTGTATTCATCTTTCCTTGTTTGTAAACTATCTCAAAGTCGTAGTCTGATAGGTCTAGTCGGATTCTCATCATTTTCGAGGATGGATTCTTATGTGAGAATAGCGAAATTAAAGGTCTGTGGTCTGTTACTACTATGAATTTCCTTCCATATAGATAGGGTTTAAAGAAATTTATTCCCCAATGTATTGCTAACAGTTCCTTTTCTATGATTGGTTTGTTTATATCATGCTTTTGTAAGGATTTGCTAGCATAGGAAATTGGTAGATCATGTCCTATTTCACCTTGTGACAATATTGCACCTAGTGCAAAATCTGATGCATCGGTTGTAACTATAAATGGTTTGTCGAAGTTTGGATATTGTAGGATCGGAGGGTTGATTAGTTTTTGTTTTAGATCTGTGAATGCTTTCGCGCATTCGTTTGACCAGATAAATGGTTGATTCTTTTTCAAAAGTGAATTTAGACTTTTTGCGATATCTGCAAAATTTGGTATAAATCGTCTGTAGTAGTTGCAGAATGCTACAAATCTTCTCACCTCGTCTGCGTTTTTTGGCGTCGGGTAGTTCTCAATTGTTTTATACTTTGAGGGATCTGTTTTTATGCCTTTGTTTGTTATTAGATGTCCTAAATATACAACTTCAGATTTTAGGAATTGACACTTGCTTGCATTTAACTTCAGATTGTAGTGTCTTAATTTGTCGAACACTTTAGTAAGGTTGTCATTATGATGTTGTAGACTGCACCCGAAAATGATAATGTCATCTACGTAGAGAAATGCGTTGGATTCTAACCCGCTTAATGCTATTGTTAACATTCGTTGAAAGCTATTCGAAGATATTTTTAAACCGAATGGTAGTCTCTTAAATTGATAATGACCGTCCTGTGTAGAGAATGCTGTTAGTGGTCTTGACTTTTTGTCCAATGGTATTTGATGAAAAGAACTTGTCATGTCCAGTGTAGAAAAATATTTTGCTCTTCCTAGTTTGTCTAGCACGTCTTCGATTCTTGTTAACGGAAATTTGTCGTTGACAATTTTGTTATTTAATTTGCGAAAGTCTACTACCAAGCGCCATTTCTTTGTATTTCCATCACTTTTTTTGGGGACTAAGAGTAGTGGAGAATTGTATGGACTAATTGAATTTTCTATTGTGTCGTTTTCTAGGAGGTTTTTGACTTGTTCTTTTATCTCGCAATTTTGTATTTGTGGGAGTCTGTAGTTTTTAATGTATACTGGGATGTTATCTATTGTCTCCAGTTTCTGTGTATAGAAGTTGTTGGTTGACAGTGGTTCGTTTTCTAGATGAAAAATGTCCTGATAATCTTCGAGTATTCGTGTTAGTGTTTTTCTTGCTTCGGGGTCAGAGTGATCTATCTTTAGTTCTTTCGTCAATTGTTGTAGTCTGTAATTGTTGTATTTTGGGTTTTCTGTTTTCATAATATTGTATTCGTCCAACTTTTCTAGTTCTGGTTTGATGTTCTTGAGTGTTACCTCATAGTCGTTAACATTTAGTATTCTAATGTGGCATGTGCCTTTCGCCGGGATTATTGCGTTAGCTATAAATACTCCTTTTTCAACCTCTTTGTTCAGTATTACGCTGTCTTCGGTTACATTTAAGTTAATTGGGTATATTGCTTCCGTTCTGGGTGGAATTTTTATTGTGTTTCTATTATTCGACATCATTGGAATGGTTATTTCATCTCCATCTATAGTTGTTGTTAAGGTATACGTCTCGTAGTCTATCTTGCACATATGTTGGGTAAAGAAGTCTCGTCCTAGAATACCATCTGTTGCTAGGGGGAAGTTGGTATCGACTATGTGGAATTTGTGTGTGATGGTGTAGTTCGCAAGTTTGAGATTTATGTATGTTGTGCCTAGTGACTGTATTTCTTCATTGGTTATTCCAGTTAGTCTGCATTTCTCGTTCAACAAGTCATTGGTGTCTATGTTGTCTTCTTTGCATATCGATATATCAGCGCCAGTGTCTATTAGGTATGTTAGGTTTCTTTTTAATTTGTTTATGTACATTGCTACATAATTAATTGGGTTTTGTGTGACACGCAGTATTAGTTTTGGTATCCCGGAGTGAAATCCTCCGGGGAATTTACGTTTCCCTGGTCCTCTATGATGTTTATTCTTCTGTTGTTTGTTGGTCTGTTTGTATTGGAGCTGAAGGTATTCTGTCTTGCCCGAGTGTTGTTATAATTGTTATAATTTCGATGGTTATAATTTTGTTGGTGATTCGTTTGAAAGTTTTGTCTCTGCCTTGGATGGTTTTGTTGATTATATCTCTGTACTGGGCGTTGATTGTTATTTGTTGTATACCTTCGGTTGTCGTTTCGTCTGTTTGTATAACCATTTTGTTGGTTGTGATTGTGCGTGTTTTTTCTTACGTACATCATTTGGCTATAACTTTGGTTTGAGTCTCTTTCAAGTTCTAGTGCCAGATTAACTGCTTCTGACAGGGATTTTGGCTGAGCGGCAAATATCGCTGGTTTTATTGTCTCCTTTATGCCATTCTTGAAGACTGTGAGGGCGTAATTTTGATTGATTCTCTCAATTACTTTTTTCTCAGCTTCAGTGGCTTCGGAGGGCAAGTCTTCTATTTGTAGGGTGTTCAAATCAGCAATGAGGGATAATACTCTGTCTTTGTATGATGTTACTGATTGGTTTCTCTGGATTGCTTGAGTCAGTCTGGTATGTACTTGCGACAGTGTTGTGGTGTTTTTAAATTTCTCTTTTAAACTGTCTTTTAGTGCTGTCAATGTTGTAAATGTTGTTACGAATCCCAATGCAGTCTTTACGTTTTGTGCAAGTTTTACATGGAAGATGAATCCGATGTAAGTTGCTCTTTCGGTTTCTTTAAGGGTGTTATGTATGATCTCGACCAGTGTTAAGAATGAGTCAAGTTCTTTGAAGGATCCTGTGAACACGGGAATTACTTTCATTGCAGTTTCTATATTAAAGTCAGCCATCTTGTTTATTTTCTCCAAATTTGAGAGTATTGTTGCTTTTGTTATTCTATAGATTTCAAAGAATCTTGTCCGCTTTGTCAGTTTTATAGGTAGCTTCTATTTTTAGTTTCTCTATTTCTTCAAGTTTTGCGCGCCACGTTTGCTCAGTGTAGCCTCTAATTGAACTTTTTCTTATGTTGGTTAATATTTTTCAATTTTTAACAAACAATTTTTCATATTCAGAGTTTTTTTTTTTTTTTTTTTTTTTTTTTTTTTTTTTTTTTTTTTTTTTATGGTGTATTACTTGGCATATTTCTTAATACCTGTTTCTTAACATAGTTTTTATAATGTTTATTAGCTTTATATATAACATATATTATTATTAATATAATTATTGCCGTGTATACAGCGATTGACATTGGGTCGATTTTTTCGTTGACAGTCACGCTCTCTTTTGTTGTGTTGTTGCCCATTTTAGTTCTCCAGTTCATCTAGCGTATTTGGTCACAGATTTTTCCAATGTTTCGATTTCACACCAGATTTCGGTGGCCTTACTCCAGGCTATTGGGGTCTCACCTTGGGTTCGCAATAGGTCTTTGAGGTAAGCTAGTTTCTTGCGGTGCAAGTATTTTTTGCTTCCTCGCTTATTTTGTTGTTGTGTTTCTTCTCTAGGAACGGCTGTCCTTCTCCTCTCCTGGTTTTGAAGTTGTCGTCTTTTGTAGTCTTCTACTGTTAGCTTCTGTGGTCCTGATGTCTTCTGTGTTGGTATGTATATTGGTACACCTGCGGGTTGTTGAACAACGTACTCTGCAGCAGCTTTTGACATTGATGGTGCGTTAATACAATCTAAATATTTGGAAACTCCTGGACTCTTCTGCTTCCTGGTTTTGAAGTGGCAGGATCGCCATGTAAGAAGCCTAAACAACTGAGGGGTGGAGCGACCTAGGCAACAACTAGGTAGGGCACGAATGCCATAAAGGTTCTACCGTAGTTATTGCGTTTTGGAAAAGCAGGGCACGAATGCCATAAAGGTTCTGCTTGGGAGTAAGGTTGGTGGATGGCAAGAATGCCAGAGAAACACTTGGTTGGGATGTCAAGTTGAATCTGATTTTATTTAATTATTGGTTCTCTATTTATACAAAAATCATTGTCGCATTTCCAATGCATATCGATTGTACCTGCATGACTCTATTCTATTGCAGTCGGCAGTGTCGTCTATCATTCTCGAAATCATTATGTTCTTTTTGTCTTCGATTCTCAAGTGTCGGCACTTTTCTTTTCGGTGACACTAACTGAACTTTGATTCATGGATTCGAATGACAATGCGATGTCGTACTTTTTAACGTATTAGCGACCAGTCAATTGATGGATGGTCAATGAATGGATGAATGGTGTTGGGTACACTACAAGAGGTATACAAATTCAATATGTAATAAAACACGTGAAGCTAATGTTAATTTCGGGCATATGCGCGCCATAGCTAGCTCGAATGAAATGCAATCGTGAAGCCCAATTTTCGACAGCTTTATCGAGTAACTGGCGCCGTATCTCAGCAATAAGATGGCGATTTGAAGAGGTGGACACGTCAATATTGACCACTGACACCACCAAAAGCGTCGAAGCTATCGGATCATGTGATCTCGGCGTGAGACCAAACTGCTGAACTTTAGGCGCTCCATGAAATTGCGGGATACATGAGAAATTAGCGGTACCGCTAATCTATCCTGGATCAAAGGAATATTTCTGGTGGGACCAAGCAGACAAGTTGGGGTAGCAGGCCCGGAAGATCATGTTATCGCCCTGTGCCTTCGGATGACTTTAATCAGAAAACTATCCACCCATAAAATCCTATGGAATATGAGGCTTCCTCTCTCTCAGTCGATGTCCTTCATCATCTGTGTCTATTCTGTGTAGCGGTGAATTTCTGTTTACATTTTCATTTAGAGCTATGTTTTCATGAACATTTCGCGTCATATTTTCTATCTATTATTCATCTATAAAATCTACCATTAATCAGTCAAATTCACCCGACTGAGCTTTACAAGTTGAAGTTCGAGGGCAAGAACCGCATAGCCAAATGTTCGAAAATGAGATACTGAAGTTTTCCTGCCATTTCAAAATTCGTAAGGTATTTACTAACTGCGCTAAAACCTTCGAAGGCGAGCAGTGGTCTTTGTGGAAGTTAAGATAGCTCCAATAAATAACAAGCCATTTCATAAGCGTCCGATTCGCCCTCTCGGCGAAGTTTGGCGTACCATTTCGTCTCAAAAAATGCTTGCTCTGAAATTAAGTACTCCCTACCATAGTCACTTCTCTGGAATTTAAGCTTACAGCCAGTTTGAAGGCAAGCTTCCAAAGTTATCTAAAAAAGTAATATTGCGATCTTTCTCGCCACGAAACCTACATGGGTGGCGAAACCTACTTTGGTTGAATGCACTTGGGTAAAGCTAGAAAACGGGTTTCTACTCAATTTGCATGTATGATGTAAAAAAAATCAGAGTCGGGGTACATATATTTCAAGTTTTTAATATTTAAATATCTAAATCGCTAATGCCACTCATCTAATTAGACTTTTTGCATCAATCACTGGATTAATATTTTCTGTAGATCTTCCCAGAAAAGTCACCAATAAATTCTACTATCTAAATCTAGAGTAAACAATATTTCACCTGTCTTTTTCAAAAATCCTTTTTGTTTGAAAATTAAACAATACTTCTGTCTTTCAATTGGAACATCTCAATTGTTGATGAGCTTCAGTACCGAGTTTTGCACCTTTTGCAGTTTCCCCACGCGTTTGAGACTTTATATCATTTAAGTCCTCAGCCCAACTCGCATGTACAAAGCAAAATAATGGTGAATTAATTTTCCTAAAAAAAACTTTGCATATTTTCTTTGGTTAAGGTAGCATAATAAAAGACGTGCCGCGTTCAAATGTTGTTTTGTCCTGACAAAACTGAGAAAGTAGATTAACACTGCATGCAATGTCAGGTCGATTACACACTGACAGAGCTTAACGGACGCGAACTTACCATCATTATCTGGAACGCGAATGGACTGCATCAACACGCGCTAGAACTAAAACAATTCAAAAGGGACAACTGCATTGACGATGATAGCAGCAACGCACTTCAAATCTAGAAGCTTTCTTAACATACCAGTATATGTATAACTTTACAACAACAAATCACCCTGAGGAAACCGCGCATAGTTGTACAGCTATTATAGTCAACAACAAAATGAACTGCATTGAACTTGAGCATTACAACCGTGAATGCATTCAATCGACTACGATTCAAATCTGTCAGACCTTTACTGTCCACCTAAGCATGATATACCAACTCCACAATATGAAGACTATATAAAATCACTAAGATGCAGATTCATAGCAGCTGGTGATTTTAACGCAAAACACACTGACTGGGGTTCAAGAGTATCCAATACCAAAGGAGAAAACCTGTTAAAGGTAATTCACAACAACAACTGCAGACATCTAAACACCGCCGAACCTACCTACTGACCTCGTTCTTTCTCTTTCTTATCGCATTTTATTATATTATTCGTATTCTTACTTACTAGACAAAATGCTTAGATCTAATTTAACATTACAATTCATATTCTTACTGGCTCTTAACGAGCACTCTAGGCTAATCTAAATTTTAATTTTAACATCTTTCGACTTCATTTTTATTTATTGCCGTCTGGCTTGCAAATGGCTAATTTCTAAGAAAATATTAGTAAAAAACTTAGACACTATATACCTACCTCCTGACCTACTGACGCAAATAAAACACCTGATTTAACAGACTTCGGCATTACTAAAAATATTCCACTAAATACATTAAAAATCAAATCAAGATTCGAACTCTCATCGGACTACTCTCCCATACATCTCACATATTCAACCAAAGTACCTTAAATAACTAGTTCGTTTCAACTGTATAACGAAAAGAATGATTGGGACTCTTGTCGAGAGTACATAGCACATCATCTACAACTAAATGTCTAACTAAAATCGAAACCCGACGTAGAACGAGCTGTTGTTAATTCGACACAGGGACTGCTGCAGCATTAAGGACGACCCCTTCTCTACCTTCTCCCCTTATTCTATTATTTTAATATTCCGTCGATTCCCGCGGATTTTTTTCTCTTCAGTGACTCGAAGATCATCTGGAGATCCTCCGTCGAAATAAACAGGGCATTCGCCCGTTCATTGGTGACGGCATTATTTGCCATGTAAGCGTCATCGAATCTTGGAAAACCAAGATTCTCGGATCGCCAATGTTCGATATCATTTCTAAGATAGGAGTGATGAAGTAGAACTCTGTTTTCCAATTCGTGGTTTGGGCGAATGCTATTATTCACCTTATACACTTCCTGGAAAACAGCTCCGACTGTCGCCACTTTCTCCTGAGGATCCTCGATCACGAAGAAATCATCATCCACGACGGCGCTCTCCGGATCAATGCTGACTTTTCGTAAAAGACGTTCGTTGTCTGACGTTCTCGAAAGCTTCAGATCCTGAATGTCATTCTGATTGTTTCTCCGAAATATTTTATTTATTTGCGGAAACATACTCACGCTGTTGCAATTTACAGCACGAATTCTGTTGTTCCAATACAAACTTATAGATATTCTGTAATTTTCCTTGATCAACTGTTGGACATTTTTAATCAGTGACTTCAGTATCCTGACCTCCGAGTTTTGTCTGTCGGTAAACCGCCTGTACAAGAGTTTGAGTCTTGTTAGGAGTCTACTTTTTTGTCTGTGCAGAGCGTCGATTGTCGCGTTTTGGTATGCGTTTGTGGTATCGTGCTGTCGTTGGCGTGGTATCGTACTGTCCATCATCTGCTTTATTTTATCATCCATTTGTCTGAGGTACTTGTCGATTTCGTCATTTGACAGGTTCCTATTGGATGGTGGGAAGGAATCACTCGAAGTGAGCGATCTCGTAAGATTACTGGCAAAACGTGGCCAACGCGCCCTACTATAATCGTAGGGGCGCGTTTGGACACACTCTGCCATCTCCGCGCATTCGTCTGGTATTGTGATCACAGCACTAAGTCCCCAATGGCCACTGCCGTATACAAAAGTCCGTAGACAGTTAGTAGACCCTTCGTTCGTGTCAGCTAGTCTCAGTCGAGAGGCAAGCAGCATGAGATCCAGATAAGAGCCCCTCCTAGGATACGATGGATTATCCGTTGCGAGTAATTTGAGTCTGTACTCTATGTTCCGCAAAATCCCCCAATGGCTTAGTAGGCTTCCCCTAGTGTTGGGTATGTTGTTTCCCCAGTCACTATGTGTGGCATTCAACTCGCCGGTCAGGATGTAGTAGTTTTCCACCAAATTTAAGTGCAGAGATCGAAAAAGTATCTTGAGTTCTGCAATGAAAATATTTTAATGAGGTGCTTCAGGTGCATAGGCTGCTATAATGTATAGGTACATTTTCTTTCCATTTCGGAGAGGAATGCACACAATGCAGGCCTCTAGCACCTGGAACCTCAGCACTTCACCGCTATATATGACTTTATGCTTTAATATATTTTTAATGAAGATCACAACTCCCCCGCCACGTGTGGCGTTAAGTCGGTCTCTTCGTATTATTTTATAAGAACTGTGCCGGATTTTGTGCTTCTGGCTTAGCTTTGTTTCGCTAACCAAAAGTACATCGGGGCTTTCGTCCTGCAACAGGTTGAAAAGTACGGTTCTTCGCTCAATCCTAATCAGTGAATTCACATTCACTTCAAGGGCCTCTCTACCAGCGTACCCATCATGACCTTAGGTGCGCTAGGCCCGGCAGAAGCAAGAAGATTCTGTCCACTCGGGTCGCCTGCTCATGGATCTGTTTTTGGAGCTGGCCGATCTGCCCTTGGATGGCGAGCAGGATCGAACGCAGGTCCACCTCGGCCTCCGGTGCCTTAGAAACAAGCACTGGGACTTTGGGAACAGCCATGGGTTTTTATACCGTCGGCCCCAGACCTACCGCCATTTGGGCGTAGGTCATCTGGGTTGTGACGCCTGGTGTTTCTAAATGACTCGAGGGATGTTTCCCTTCAGGCTTCTGTTTCCGAGCCAGATTTGCTTTCTTTATTTCTTGGAACTTAATACATCCCCGATAGTTTGCAGGGTGTCCCCGGTTCCTACAAAGCATGCACTCGAGCTGCTCCCTGATCGCGACCTTGTCCTGGGTCAGATCGCTTCGTTCCTGTGGTTCTTTGCACACTTAACACATCGAGGCTGCATCTCGCAGTTCGACACGGCGTGCCCGAACCTTTGGCAGCGGATGCATTGTAAAATGTTTCTGTGCCTTTTTACTTTTTCCCATGTTACAGACTGGGAAGACAAGGAAGTAATGGACCTCTCCAGCTTGCTGTTGGGTGCGAGTTGAACCAAGAAGAAGGGCAATACCCGGTTCTCCCGTTTGGCTCGCGCCGTGGTAAACGACTTGACCCCCACGAACTTGAGGTTGTCGCTCTCGGACTCTTTCAGCTCTGAGAGCATTTCCTCGGGGTCAGCGATCGAATGCACGCCTTTGAGAAGCATCGACCGCAGCCTCTCGACCTTGGAAATAAAAGAGAAGAATTCCGTCGTGGTCTCTTTTAAAAGGTCCTTTACTCGCTTGTACTGATCCAGTGTGGTACACTGGATAGCATAGCGGTTTTCACCTATACTTTTAAAGACAAAGTTATCAACACCAATGACATACTTACATAGATCGATTGTTTCTCGAAGTGCCGTAGTATGGGTAAAGATGGGTGGTACCTTGTCCTTAGTAGGACGATGTTCTTGCGGCTGTTGTTGTTGCTGCGGCCGAGGTTGTAGTTCCGGCTGTTGTTGTTTCTGCGGCTGTTGTTGCTGCTGTTGCTGTTTCCGTTGCGGTTGCTTTGGTCGCAGCTGCTTCTGTTGCGATTGCTATTGTTGTGGCGGCTGTAGTTGTGTTTGTTCTTGCGGCTGCTGAAGTTGGAGTTGTTGTTGCGAGTGTAGTGGGGTGGTTGTAGCCCGCTGTCTTTCCTTTTGGCGCATTTCGGACAGCCTGTCTACTACGGCCTTCAATTTAGCGCGTAGAATGTGTTCCTCATCCTCGAGTTTACGTTCTTCCTCCGCTACCGAACTTGAAAGAGCAGTTGGTTAAGGTCCCCTTCCATCCGTGTGCGCCAGGTTAGATTCGGTCGTGGTCAGCTGCGTCGTCGGGCCGGAGCGTGTTGTCTATTCACTCTACATGGTCTATCCATCTTAGACTTGGGATCCGTACTAGGCCGAAGTCGCTGTACAGCTCGTACAGTTCGTCGTTGTATCTTCCCCTCCACTATCCGTTTATATAAATGGGACCATAGATTGAACGTAGAATTTTCCTCTCGAAGTGATCAAAGGCATCATCTTCCGTTTTCGTTAAGGTCTGCGCCCGCGGCTTTGTAAGTTTTAAGTTTCGAAATAACAAGCTTACTTTCACCTAGGTCAGGTAGATGGATTTTTCTTGTATCTTCGTCCGTTGCAAATAGATTATTCTGCCTGATAGCAGTATCAGATCTATTATCGCCGTTTTTCCATATTGAGAGCATCGACTGTGGCTCTATTACTAGGTGTCCGTCTTCATCCCTCCAGGCATTTGCTCTGATTTTATAGCCTTGGCTATTCGTTTTACTTTCTGGTAAAACCTCGATCTCACGTTTTTTTTCTCTCTTTTTTCTTCCTTAACAGCGTTAAATTAAATTAAAGCTAAGGTCTTAATCTTCCGTGAATAACAAATTCGCGTCCGAATAGGTGTTGTTTATTTTCCTTATAACAGTTACCGTCATAGATTTTACAGTTTTTCATTCTCTTTTTGCCTGGTTCATCCCGTCGTACTTCTTGGATTGCGATGCACATTCCAGGTGTAGACTCACTGATTTTTCCGTTTATAGGGATCGTCAACATTGTATCCGTCCGTATCCGAGGCTTGCTGTTGCTCCGTAACAAGATTTGTTTTCCCCGATAGGGATGTTAACCCAGAACACAACCCCCAACCTGGAGGGATACGTACGCTACACACATTAGTTCACTACCCGGCGGATGCCAGGCCAGCTATCCAGGAGTGGCCACGTGGACGCTGTGTATCAGCTTAGATTGAGCAGGGACAGAAATCGAAGCTGGTGTTTGCCATGTTAAACATGTTCAACTTCTTTGCTCGGTTTTTTGGCTCCCTCACTCTCCGCGAGGGTTGCGACGTGAACATTTCTTCTTCAAGATCACCATTTAAAAATGCTGTAGAAATATTCAATTGGTGCCAATTTAAATGCCTTGTTACATGCAAAGCATATATCAAACCAAAAGAACTTTGTCGAACAACTGGTGGGCAAGAATCAGATCAACGCCGTATTTTTGTGCGAAGCCTTTAGCCACTAATCGAGCTTTCCTTCCATCTACTCGTATGTTTTTACCAGGTTAATAGTTCGATTTAAATACCAATAATTTTTCTACTCGGTGTCAACTTACATAGTGTCCACGTCTCGTTGTTCAAAAGGTCATTGTACTAATTTTCCCTATCTTTGAGCCATTCATCACAAAGTTTTGATTTATTCACTTGACACAAATTTGTTGGATCTTTATGGATGTATATTAATTGCGCCAAAGATATTACGGCAGATTTGCCTCAATCATAATGTATCTGGTCATTTCAACAAGTGTTCTATTCATCCTTTCAGCAATGCCATTTTAGTGTGGTGTATACTCGACGTTTCATTCCATTTTTTATTAAGAATTTCGTAAAATCTTTACTTAATAACTCATATCGATATTCGCTTCTTAGCAAATTTTTATTACTTAAACCCAAAAACCGTTATCTATCAACAAGCAAAGCAGCAAAGCAGATATTAAATTATTAGGTTGTACCACATGAAATGTCCGATTTTTTTGTAAAAAAATTGAAAGTCAATATTCCTTCTTTATAAATTTTTTTATTTAGTCAAAATATGAACCATTGATATGTGTAACCTTCTTCCACCGTGATTCAAGGTCCATTATTCCTTTTTTTGTTTTATAGAAGGCTTGATTTTTTTGTACCTGTGCAGGGACGGGTTAAGAATATCCCTGCAGCGATACCTCTCCCTTGTCGTAAAAGGCGACTAAACAAAGGTAAACAAAAATCACATCTACATAGGCAATTTAGAAAACACCAAGGTAAGCCTAGGGACACATATACCACCATTAAACTGCCCCACAAGTGTGCATGCAAATCAGCGGGTTGACACGACTGGAGATCACCGGTGTTGTAAGAGTAAGATCAAACAAAAAAAATAAAAATCTGGAGCATGCCCGTGTCAAAAAAAGGAGGGGAAGAAAGAAAACGGTCAAACCGTAGCATTATGGAAAAGAACGCTAAAAGGAAAAGCACTACCCCGCTAGGCACTACTAATGGTCGTGATCCTGGGACGAGCAGCAATGCTCGGGTCAGAGCTATAGGATTTCCGGGGGATAGCAAAGTAATGCAACGGCGTAAGCCACACTTAAGAGTCGCGAGTGGTCGCAGCTATGAGCTTGAAGAAATGATGGTTAGAAGGCGAGTAGACATCCTGTGCGTACAAGAGACGAAATGGCGAAACACCGGTAATCGGGCACGTTTCTTGGACGTTAAAACAAAAGCCTACAAGATGTTTTACTATGGATTGGAACAAGGAAAAAACGGAATCGCCATCATCCTTGCGGCAGAGCTACTTGGCAACGTCTTAACCATTTCAAAGTCCAGTGACCGTTTGATGGCTCTCAAATTGGTGATGCATGGTGAGGTGTGGAACATCGTAAGCGCATATGCCCCTCAAGTAGGATGCGAACAAAAAGAAAAAGATGCATTCTGGCTAGATTTCCACAACCTTGTCAAAATCATCCCAAAGGAAGAGCTTTTGTTTGTTGGGGGAGATTTAAACGGACATGCCGGGAAGACAAGCGGAGACTATGAAGACTACCACGGAGGGCTGGGATACGGCACCAGGAACACTTCAGGTGAAGATATCCTAAACATGTGTAAGTCGTACGGTCTTATAGTGCTAAATACCATGTTCGTCAAACAAAGCCGGCACCTGATCACTTATAGTAGCGGCGGAAATGAAACTCAAATAGAATATCATTTGGTATCCAGTTTCATGAAGCCACGAGTTAAAGATTGCAAAGTGATCCTGGGAGACGCGATCGCCCCTCAACACCGTTTCCTCCTGACTGAATTTTTTATGGAGGCGAGTAAGAAGTCAAAGCAGCAAACGAAGGTGTCTGAGAGAATCAAGTGGTATAAGCTGGATAAAGGAAAAGGCGAAGCTTTTATTACCAACATGAAAAACTAACTCTCTTCCATTATCGATGAGGTCGGTAATGAGGAGTGCAGAGCACAAGACATGTGGGATTCCCAACAACAATCTGGCCTGGAGAAAGCCAAATCACTGCTCGGAACATCTAAAGGCCCCTGCAAACATGCAAAAGAAACCTGGTGGTGGACAGACGAAGCCAAAGCAGTGATACACGAAAAGAAAATGGATTTCCAAGCTTGGTCAAAGTGCTCTTCTACTAATAGAGAGGAAAAAGCTCGCCGTGAAAAGGTATAGAGTATAGATATTGCAAAGGTATCGCGAAGAAAAAGTGCGCCGAATTCAAAGCGAAGAGCATATAAGGCCTCTATCAGGAGTTGGAAGAAATATCGTCATCCGCGTCTGACAGGAACCAGGCTACCCAGGAGCTTCGACAAAGCAATTTGAACAAAGGAGCAAATATCTTGAAGATAGCCGCCCATAGAAGAAGAAATGCTCAGGAGATTCGTTTCCCAAAGTTTATTAACAATGCTGAAGGCCAACTCCTTGTGGAAGACGAAAAAATTCTCCACAGATGGCGACAGTATTGCGAGGAACTTCTGAACGAACAGTTTCCCCGAGTGTACTTTCCAAGAGCCGCCCCGAATCATGCCGAAATATCCGACATCACAGTCGAAGAAGTTCGGTACGCGGTTAAAGTTCTGGAAAAAGATGGGAGACATCGGGTCTAGATGGCTCATGGTTCTTATCTCCAAACTTATCAGAGGCGACACTATGCCTAATCAATGGAGGGAAAGCTATCTTCTTCCTTTGCACAAAGGAAAGGGTGATACGCGAAATTGTGATAACTACCGTTCTGTCAAGCTGATGTCGCACACCATGAAGATCGTTGAACGGGTATTAGATAGCCGACTGCGAAAAATAATACGACTATCTGTTGACCAGTGCGGGTTTGTCTCGGGTAAATCAACGACAGATGCAATCTGTATATAAGGGTCATGATGGAAAAGCATCGTGATTCTTCAAAGGACTTGCATATGGTGTTGGTTGATTTCGAGACGGCCTTTGACCGGCAACCAAGAGATCTTTTATGGGTAGCGCTAAGACAAAAAGGAGTTCCAGAATCCTACGTGCGAGTGATCATGGACATGTACAAGAGAGCAACGACAAGAGTAAGATGCACCGCAGGAGTCACCGAAGAGTTCGCAATCAAAGTTCTTTATAGCAGTCCTTGATTGCTTGCTTAAAGGAAAAGTGACGGACCCCAATGTGCACCAGCTATTCTTTGCAGACGATGGAGCCATTATAAGTGATGATCAGGCGTCCCTACAACTGCACTTGATGTATGGGTGGACATTTTTGAGGGACACGGGTATCGTATTAGTTCAAAGAAGACAGAGTACCTGTGCTGTCCATTCTCTGACCCTCATCAGCCTATTTCAGACATTTACTTGAATGGAAGAGTGCTTCCAAAGTGTGAAAAGTTTAAATATCTGGGATCTATGATTAATAAAGAAGCAACTTGTGATGACGACATCAACCATCGCGTAAGCGTAGGGTGGATGAAGTGGCGGGAAAACTCCGCCATCTTCTGTGATCGAAAAATGCCCCCTAAGCTGATAGGAAGGCTCTACACTTCAGTTGTACGTCCGGCGCTCACATACGGTTCACAATGCTGGACAATGCACAAAAAGTATGAGAGCAAATTAACGGCAGCTGAGATGAAGATGCTTCGCATGACAGCGGGAGTAACAAAGCGTGACAGAATTAGAAGTTCAAAGATCCGAGAAAGCCTCCACGTAAAAGAAAAAATCACAAGAAAGATAGAGCGCGACCGACTCACTTGGTATTGCCATGTTCAAAGGAGAGATCCTTTGAACCCCGTCCAAAAGGCGTTATCAATCAACGTTCCGATTTCAACACGCAAAAAAGGCAGACCGAAAAACAATTGGTGCAAACAAATGCAAAAACACCAGCATTTGATTAGCCTTAGCGATGAAGTAATCCCAAACCGGCAAACCTGGCACTACTTTCTGAGGTCAAACCGGCGGACTCCACAAGCGGACCAGTAGGAATGCAGTTAAGTGGGAAGGTTATGGTCCTACAGAAAAAAAAAGGAAAAGAAGAAGAAGGCTTAATTTTTTGACAATAAAAAGTTTTCAAAGGCTTCTATGACCACTGCTCGGTTTCGGAACACCTTTTGCCGACAAAATAGTGCCAGACTGCGAAAAAGGTGATAATCCGTTGGAGAAATATCAGGAGAGTACGGTGGATGCGGAAGAATTTCGAATCCCAACTGTAGCAGCTTTTGCACGGTTACGTGTTAGGTATGGGGTCAAGCATTGTCATGCCACAGGATCGGACCTAATTACGTTGCATTATGTCGAATTCCTCACAATATTTGACTGCATTTATTGTTTCCCCTGGTTGAAGAAATTAAAAGTGGATTGGTCCTTTCGATGTCCACCAGATTGTCACCAAAACCTTTTCTGGGTGAAGATCAAGTTTGGGGGTGCGCTTTGAGTTTTCGTCTGCATCCAACCACTGCCCAGATCTTTTACTGTTATCATACAAAATCCGCTTTTCATCACATGTGATTATACGGTACAAAAACGGTGCATTTCTGTGCGGTAGACTCAGCGATGCACATTTTTCCTGAATTCGACAATCTTTCATCATATATAAGACCTTTTTATCACATCTATGATAGTAGAATGGAGAGTTTGACATAACTGTTTTATTGAACATTTTTTTTCGAGAGTTATATTTCGCTTATTTACTTTCAATGCATTATCATTGTCTGCGGCAAATCCTTTTTCTTTTCTTCAACTCCCAAAAGACAGGAAGAACGTACATACCTCGAACAAAGGAAAAAATAATACTTGAAGCACCAAACGCCACTTGAATATGTTTGTACTCCTCCGAAAAAAACAATACAGCTAGCTAGTGTTTATCAAGTTCGCCATTCATCTCTCGCAGTGATTAATAGTGCAATTAAATTCAATCAAGTATTCTGAAATATTTTGATTTGAAGTCATTTTTGAATTAATAATTTTTCCAAATAATTCTACCTTTTTGCGATTTCTTTTCCGAAAATTTCCATCTATCATCTGCGCTGGTTCCTAGCATCCATATCTAGTAGCTTATATCGCCACACACATATGAGATAAATATTATTTAACAAACATGTGGCTCTTGTATACATTTGCAGTACAACGTTGAGTAGGGATCGATTAAATCGCTTTTGATTACGAATGATTTTATATCATTGTCTAAATGTACTGACTGTAGTGTAAGGCACAACTGATCAGACCGATATTATTTTATCAATATGGTGGCTATAAAAAAACAATATTTATAAATACATACATATGTATTTATAAACTTGTCAATGTCTCTTAATTTGACTGCTGATGCGGATGAAAAATAAAATTCACAGGTTTTGTTATTTTTTTATTATTTCACAAAATGAACTACAGGGTGTATTATCAGGTACAATTGCAATCCAAGCCGTTAGAGCCTAACAAATTTCTCTAAACTACAAAAAAAAAAGATTAAAAGGAGTTGTACGTACGAAGATTGTTCTATCCACAATTATTATTTTTGTCAAGCAATTTAACAAATCCTTGACTGATTCTTAATTAAGTCAAATACATTTTTATCATACAGTCTGCCTTCAACCCTTAGTCGATGATTGGAGATTTTCCAAAAATATCTGCATTTTTTGACTTTGGCAATAATGATAGTTGAAGGCCAGACAGGATGAAGCAAGTGGCTTCAATTTCAAATCCTCGCAGAGAGTGGATAGGATAAATTTTAATTGGAGGAAAATGGAAATAAAATTGCTAATGCATCGGCACCAAGGAATATTCGTCCTTACCGTTGTTCGTCACCATGTCACAAAAACCGAATTCTATTTTTAATTGATTGGTAACTGAATCGAATAAAAAAGAAATCACAAGGATTCCTAAAAGTGGAAACAAGGGGAAAACCTAAGTGAAAAAGCATTTACAGCCATTCCAATTAAGAGATAACAGAGCTAAAGCATAGATTGTTTCGAATTGACTTGAAGTCATCGCATTTTCTACCTGCCGTTAGTGTAGGTGTGGATAACGGTTCTATTTGCAATTAATTAACAAATGTGTTCAAAAACTCTACTCGTTTTTAAACTATGAACAATCATGAGAAACTTTTGCCAATTGGATTTGTAAGAAATGCTGAGTTCTGCTGATGCCAAGAAAAAAAAAAATGTTGGGGGTGTATACATAAGTTCATATGTTATACCCATATGTCATATACACTATGAAACGAACAAATACGTCAGTGGTTTCATGAAAAACAATTATATGAAAGATTTGATCTACTCATTACACACTCTTTGGGTACTCAAAATTGGCGCCAAGGCAAAATATTCGGACTCATGCAGGAACCACAAACAAAACAAGCTCAAACAGTCATAACCTAAAAAAGCTTAATACCTCTAGAATTAGGAAGGGTAAGATTAAGGAGAGGGTGAATGATGGCCGTAGAGGAAATTACTGACAAGATTTGGTGAGATGTAGTTCGAACAGAGTGGAATCTGTTTCGCGCAGCATTCTGGACATTGGCACCGTAGTTCGTTCAATAGAAGTTGGTGTGGAAGAGGTCCTTCTGGATAGAAGGTTTTAGGATTGGAGTCAATGGGAATAATTTGAGGGACAATCAATATTACCGATAAATAGGCCATGAATAAAAAGTATGTCTGCGACCTTGCGTCATTCTCCTGGTGGTTGCACGTTGATTAAGGTTAAGCAACTCTTATAAGGCGGTAAATTTATACGAGTAGTATCAGCCTAGGGAAGACCGCATAGGCCAAAACAAATAAAATTTGTTAATAATAGAGTGTAAATCGTGTATCGCAACCGTTCTGCCAAAAAGTTTGTAGCGAAGAATCGGCAGGGGGTCCTGTATTACAAACTTTTAACCAAATTTAAAGGCTGCTTAATAATAGAAGATGAACTGTATATTAAATCTAAACTTAAGCAGGAACCAGGCCACAATTGTATATTTCGACAAATCGTGGCAATGTCCTTTCGAACAAAAGTATCACATTTACATATATGTATACGGAACGAAAACAACTTTGTATGCGCGATATTTTCAATACGAAGAAAGAAAATGCACTGAACAACTTTATAAATGATATGCCATACAATATCTACGAAAAAAAGTAAGTCATGGCACTCTGCGAAAATTTCGACTTTTATTTTAAAAATTGTTTATACATATTTTGAGGTGGGATGAGTTACTTTAAGCGAACAAAATTCCAAGCCACAGTTTAGGACAATTTTTTAAGAAGAGTGTCCGAAACCAACAAGATGTTAATACGAGTATATTCACTGCAGAACAGAATATAATAAGTAGTGAAAAGGAATTGATTCTGATATGAATGCTGAGTGACTTGGGCTTCGGGTCATTTTCCTGGTATAACTTTATTGCACCTATTGAGGGTTTTGGGGATTAACAAACCCGAAACTTGCAGCACTTTTGGACAGTTCATTTTGGAGGTTGTCCAAGTAATACCCCTTGGTCATGATATTAGTGAAAATCGTCGCCAATAGCCCGCAAGAAACCGTTACTCTCCGAAACAAATGTGACTGAAAGTCTGGCTTTTGCACTGCATTACATTGCACAGCCCCCAGAGTACTGGAATGATGTAATTTTTTGTGATGAAACAAAAATTATGTTGCATTACAACGAGGGATCTCAAACTGTATGGCGGAAACCAAATACAGCTTTGAAAAACAAAAAACTATCCCCACAATAAAGTTTGGCAAACTATCCGTCATAATGTGGGGATGCATTTCATCCAAGGGCGTCGGAGAAGTGAGGTATTTCACCAATACAATGACCAACGAGTATTACTTGGACAACCTCCAAAATGAACTGTCCAAAAGTGCTGCAAGTTTCGGGTTTGTTAATCCCCAAAACCCTCAATAGGTGCAATAAAGTTATACCAGGAAAATGACCCGAAGCCCAAGTCACTCTTGTGCAGGACCTGGTGACTTTACAACTGCAGCAAAGTGCTCGATACACCCGCGCAAAGTCCCGATATAAACCCTATTGAAAATTTATGGGCATTTTTCAAAAAGAGGGTTACAAAGCGGGCTTCCACATCACAAGGCGAACTAGTTAAAATAATCCAGAAAAAGTGGAAAAAGCTACCGGACTGTTACGATATGGAACACCTAATTCGATCAATGCCAAGAAGGCAACAAGCCGTTATTGATGCCAATGGTGGGCACACTAAATATTAGGACAATTTTTATTTTTTCGTTTTCTTTTATGTTATGATTGCATTTTGCAAACAATTATTTGACAGATTAAAATATGAAGATGTTTTTATTTTTGCTATTTTCGGGCATTCTTGTTTGAACTTTGGTATTTTTTTTTGTTGTAGTCATTGAGAATAAGATTATTAATAAAGTTATGAAGAGAAAAAAATGCCAAAGCAATGGGTTTCCATAAATTTTAACATTTCAGATGAAATTGCAAACAATTTTTCCTTTTGCAAACAATTATGTGACAGACTGTATGTATAATGCTTCGGATAGTGAGCCTTGCAAAGCATATTTTGTATAGTGAGAACTTTAATGAACAAACGCGGAGTTAATAAGAAAATTAACTAAATATTTGAAAGAAAAAACGGATGCTCTAGTAATTCGATGTGAATTTGGAATAGCGCGACAACGTGAATTTACATGCAGTCAGTGTAATGGAAAATTCGTAGATGAACTCATTAGATATGCCGTGGTACTCCCATAACCCCATGATAATGTTAATACGTTATACTGTTCTTTAAAAGTCAAACCTATCATTAGCTGATATCTTAGCAATAACAGACCCGTATGTAGCCACTTAAACAACGATTCGTAGAATACCAAACGAAACTCCTGTTTCGGATATCAATTAGAAAAGTTAGAGAAAAAAGTCTGCATATAAACTACTCAACTTTCTTTTAACCCGAACCCGGTGCCAGCGTGACCGTATGGTCACAGACACTAGAACTATAGAATAATGTCATGTGTCTTAAGCCCAAACAGCTAAAATCAATAAAAGGGCATACTATGTTTGAGGTGTGACAATTGTAGCTTCAAAATAAAATGGCATTTACATCAGTCCATTCATGAAGGTATGTAGTCACAGCAAGCTGTTAATTTTTCGGTTCAAAGTGTAAAAAAAGTGCATAATGGAAAGTATGAAAAAGTCAATAATAATTTTTTGCTCATATTTTAACATTTATTTCCATAATATGTATACCAATAAGTTAAAGGATTTCCTGAAGGGGATCCTAAAAAAAAACCGCGAATGCCAGCCTTTGGGCTGGGCCAACTATTCGATTTACTATTACGACGGATTAAAACCAAACTCAATTCGGAACAATTATTTTATCTCACAACTTGGTTACTCCTTGGCTGCGTAGACTGCCCGATCTGCCCGACTTCTGCTCGTCACCTTCACATTCCCTTCGTTCCCACGCTGATACAGCTATTCGCTCCCTCGTTCGTTACTCATTTCCCCGCTTGCACAGGTGTAAGTTAACGCGATACCAGCAAAATTCTAAATAAGCTTCCCACGAAAGCAAATGAGATAACAGAAGTTCACACCATCAAGGGCATGCACCGAGGCATCCGATGACACCCGATGCATTCTACGGCAATGCACAAGTGATGACGCTGCGTCTGGAAAATTGGAACCAAACACCACCTGGATGAACACGACGAATTGGCTTCCTCACCTTAGAATAAGTTAGGTGTAATATAGAAGTAAGACATTATTGTAAGTTAGTCTCTAGTTGGATGTCAACGAATAAAGTTTATTTTTTTTAAAATAAATCCGTTTAGAATAAATTAACTGGCGCCCGAGCAGGGACAGGCATCCGCGGTATAGTTATTATAGTAAAGCCCTCAAGTAGTGCTAAGTGCCGTGTAAATTTAAAAAGTCACACAAAAAGCCCTCAAGCAGTGCTTAGTGCCGCGCGAACATTTAAAAAGAAAGCCCTTAAGTAGTGCTCAGTGTTTCGCGAAAAACGCACAGTGTATTGACGAATTAAAGTTGCCTGTCCCAGAACCCCTAGTCGCGAAGTAAAGTGATTTCTCGCAACTAAAACCCGGTTTCCCCACGAACAACTGTGACAGTATATGTGGTTTAATAGTGAAAGCGCCCAAGGAGAAATATAAGGCCCCCGAGTAGCTGTCATCTTCACAACCGGCAGAGGAAAAGGAGGTGGATGTTCCACCAGCCGCTCCAAGGGATGCACCATATATTAGTACTGTAAGCAATTAAGTTATTTTTGAATTAGAATAATTTTCATAGTTGAACACAAATTAATTAAGCAATCAAGTTTACTTCAGAATTTCAATAATTTTTTATTTTATTCAATTAATTAAATCAAACAAAACGAATTTAATTTAGAGAAGTGAAACAGAGAATAATTAATTATAAATACAAACAAAAATAAGTTATTTTAGATTTAGAATAATTTTCATAGTCGAACGCAAATTAACCAAGCACTCAAGTTTACTTCAAAATTTCAATAACCCTTTTTTAATTCAATTAATTAAATCAAACAAAACGAATTTAAATTAGAGAAGCGAAGAAGAAAATAGTTAATTGTAAATACAAATAAAAATAAATTAGCTAAACTCACATAGAGATCCGAACTTTGAATTAGCATTTGAATAGTCGAACAGTTTATAAAGAAAAATGCCTAACCCAAGTATCCTCCGTCCTTCAACCTTAAACCCTCCAAATCCCGAGAGCTCTCAAGGTAGAGCCGAAACCCCCATTTCTCATCCAGCTCTTCACAGTCTCGTGACCTCGATAGTAACTGAAGTTCTTCAATCCCAGGGCAGGGATCTCGTCCAATCGGTAATAAACCCAAATTCTGATCAGTTCGCGGGAACTGATCAAACAATAAACCTCGATCAAAGGGATAACCTAGCCGAACTCGACAAAATTCCGGATGTTGTCAGGAGTCTAAGAGAATTCTCTGGGCAACCAGGCGAATTTAGCTCCTGGCGAAAAAGCGTCGAGAGAATTCTAAAAATATACGAAGGCACCAAAGGTTCACCGAAGTATTTCGGTATTATTAATGTTATTAGAAATAAAATTGTGGGCCATGCAGACCACATACTAGAATCATATAACACCCCCTTAAATTGGGACTGCATCAATAGATGCCTTACGTTACACTACGCCGACAAGCGAGATCTCGGCACATTAGAGTACCAAATGACATCATTGGTACAGGGCAACTCGTCCATACAGGAGTTCTATCAGCAGGTGTACTCACACCTTTCACTGATTCTCAATAAGATTTCATGTATGGATGTCAGTGGCGAAGCCCTGAACTTATTAATGCATACATACAGAGACAAGGCATTGGACACGTTCATACGTGGACTTAAAGGTGACTTGCCAAGGCTTTTAGGTATAAGGGAACCTATCGACCTGCCCCAAGCCTTGCACCTATGCCTTAAGCTCGAGAATCAAAACTTTCGAGTACAGTATGCAATGGCTAACCAGAACAACGCCCGCAAAATGTATCCATCACTTCCGCCTATTTCACCTAAGCGTCACCAACAACCTCAGCAGCCTCAACAATTCTATCTCGAGCTATTCCACAATTCAATGAGATGGCCAATCCATCACCAAATTAACCTGAATCCTAGACAAATGCCGACTCCAAGATCCATGTTGCCTCCGAGACAATCCCCCTTTAACACTTCACCGCATTTTTCCAACCAAATTTACCATTACCAAAGACCAAATCCCACTAACAACCACCATCCTTCAAATCAATTCAACAACAACTTTGTGAGGCAAATGCCACCAAGGCCTCAACCACGCGCAGAACCAATGGATACATCGACTATAAAGTCCAGGGATGTCAATTACGCGAACAGACCACAAATGAATCGCGCATGGCCTCCTGCACCAAAAAGACCTATGATGTCCCAACAAAACGTGCATCCTAGCAAGATCCAAAGGAACTATCACCTAGAAACATCCGACAATGAAATGGCGTACTATGACGCTATGATGAACTCCGAAACAGAACAGAATAGTCAGTCCCTGGATGAGTATGTCGAGTCTCAACTACCATCAGAAGCTGGTACCGAAGATCAGGATATTCAGGAGCTCAGCGATATTCATTTTTTAGGTTAGCCAGCTCTTCGCTGCCATATTTTGAAGTTAGGGCGAAGAGCGGTGAAATTCTTAAAATTCTTATCGATACTGGATCGAATAAGAATTACATCCAGGCTTCCCTAGTCAAAAACCCCATTCGAAATGAGGAATCTTTCTACGCTAACTCTATAGCAGGAAGAATCGAAATAACCCACCACACCTTAGTTAACCTTTTCGGCATCAAGAACGACAAATTAAAATTTTACCTACTTCCACATCTAAAATCCTTTCACGGAATATTAGGGAATGATAGTCTGAAAGATTTAGCAGCCATAATACACACCCGGCATGACTACATGGTCATTAAGAATCATATGAAAATACGTATCAAACAGTATGCAGCGCAATGCGTAAACGCCATCGATATTCGAACAGAGCATATGACAGCCTTCCAAAGGCAATCCATAGAAACACTAACAAAAGAATTTCCTAATTTATTCGATGAACCGGACGAGAAACTGACCTACACGACAGTCGTAAAGGGAGAAATTCGCACCACCTCTGATTCCCCAGTCTACACTAGATACTATCCCTACCCCATGTCCCTCAAAGATGAGGTTGAAAAGCAAATTCAAAAACTGCTAAACGACGGTATAATAAGACCTTCACGGTCACCATATAACTCCCCAGTCTGGATCGTCCCCAAAAAGGCGGACGCCTCCGGCGAAAAGAAATATCGATTAGTGATCGATTACCGCAAGTTGAACACCATAACAATTCCGGACCGCTACCCAATACCGGAAATAAACGAAGTGCTCGCACAATTGGGACAGAACAAGTTCTTTACCGTTCTCGATTTAAAAAGCGGCTTTCATCAGATCCCGCTAAAAGAATCTGATATAGAGAAAACAGCCTTCTCGGTAAACAACGGCAAGTACGAGTTCACGAGATTGCCGTTTGGGCTGAAGAACGCCCCCTCTATCTTCCAAAGAGCCCTCGATGATATCCTTAGGGAGCATATTGGCAAAATATGTCACGTCTATATAGACGATATCATCATTTTCAGCAGGGATGAAGAAACACATCGAGAAAACGTTCGTAAAGTATTCAAGACTCTACAATCCGCTAATATGAAGGTCCAACTATGTAAATGCGAGTTTTATAAAAGCGAAGTGGAATTTTTAGGATTTATTGTCTCATCGGAAGGCATAAAAACTAATCCGGAAAAAGTCAAGGCCATTCTCAATTTTCCTTGTCCCAAAACCCTAAAAGACTTACGGTCATTCCTCGGCCTATCCGGATACTATCGACGCTTCGTTAGGGACTATGCAAAACTTGCTAAGCCCCTCACATCGCTTTTAAGAGGGGAAGAGGGACGCTTGTCAAAGAACCAGTCCAGCAAGAAAGCAGTGCACCTAAATGAGGAAGCGATAGAATCATTCAACAAGATAAAAAAAACTCTAGCATCCGACGATATACTTTTGGCATACCCAGATTTTTCGAAAGAATTTCAATTGACAACAGACGCGTCCAATTACGCTATCGGAGCTGTGTTGTCGCAAAACGAAAGACCCATAATGTTTATATCAAGAACATTAAACAAAACAGAAGAACATTATGCCACGAATGAAAAAGAAATGCTGGCAATAATATGGGCATTGAATACCTTCCGAAACTATCTATACGGCTCTGCCAAAGTTAAGATATTCACCGACCACCAGCCATTAACCCATTCCCTTAGTAGTAAAAACACCAATAGCAAAATAAGGCGTTGGAAGGCGATACTCGAGGAATACAACTACGAGTTACAATACAAGCCCGGAAGAGCTAATATTGTGGCCGACGCCCTTTCCAGACCCCCAACCATAAATCAAATTAATTCAATGACCGCTTCCCAACATAGTGATGAAAGTTCTTCTCATGAATTAATCCCATCCGTCGAAGTCCCAATAAACGCCTTTAAAAATCAGTTGATACTTCAAATTGGTAACGGGGTAGCACAACAACTACAATATCCTTTCCCACATTTTCGCAGACACATCTTAACCCAGCCCAACTATACGAAAGAAAATCTTATATCCATATTCAAAAGGTTCCTAGTTCCTACAGTAATTAATGGTCTGATGGCAGACGAGCCCACCATGGGAAAAATTCAGGAAATCTATTCGCTATACTTCAGAAATTACAAAATTCGGTTCACCCAAACTAGAGTAGACGACCTAACTGACGAAGCAAAACAGGAAGAAGAAATTCTTAAAACTCATAGACGAGCTCATAGGAACGCTCGAGAAAACAAAGTCCAACTATTGCAAAAGTTTTACTTTCCTCAGATGAATGCAAAAGTCAATAGGATGGTTAAACAATGTACGGTTTGTCGAGAGCATAAATATGATCGTCATCCTAAAAAACCCCAAATCCAAGCTACCCCTATTCCCCGTCATCCCGGCCATATCCTCCACATCGATATTTACTCCACGCAAGGAAAACTTGTCCTAACAGCCCTCGACAAGTTCTCAAAGTATGCACAGGTTAAGATCCTGAGGTCTAAAGCAGTAGAGGATATAAAAAACCCTCTCAGGGAACTGTTATTCGCTTTTGGTGTCCCTGAAATAATTGTGATAGACAATGAGAAGTCACTAAGCTCAGTGTCAATTACCTTTATGTTAGAAGATCAACTGGGAATTACCGTCTTTAAAACCCCACCATACACCAGTACGGTAAACGGCCAAGTCGAAAGGTTCCACTCGACATTAACTGAGATCATGCGATGCTTAAAGACCGACCAAATTCATAGAAACTTCGAGGAGCTTTTAGAAAGATCAGTCTATGAGTATAACTACTCAATCCATTCAACAACAGGCCGAAAACCCATTGAAATATTCTTTGGAAGAAATATAACTATCAACCCCGACCAGTTCGAAAACGCTAGGCAAGAAATTATCCAAAAATTAAAACGAAAACAAGAAATTGACCTCAAGAATCATAATAAGGCTAGAGACAGTATAGAAAATTATTCCCCCGGAACTATTATTTACGTCCGTATCAATAAACGTTTAGGCTCAAAATTATCCCAGAAATATAAAAAAGAGATCGTAAAAGAAAATTACTCCTCCACAGTACTAACCCAATCAGGTAGAATAGTTCACAAAAGCCATATTAAAAGCTAACCATCCCTACAGATACTTCGTCGCTATCGCTTGCGCAAATGTACAAGTGCTCGACTACTCAAACTCCCGAATACTGTCACTTAATACAGGAACAGCTAGAATACAGTTTGGAAAATTGCAGTTCATCCACGTCATCGAGATATCCCCATATAAAAATATCCTAGCCGAAACCTCATCCCTAATGAACCAAAATATCCCCAGGACCAACACCTTTTTCCCAATCCTTACCCACGAGTTAGAGCAAGCAAACAGGCTCCTAGATAACATTGAACATCATAGACACAAAAGGTCTTTAAATTTCATCGGGTCCGCATGGAAGTGGATTGCGGGTAATCCCGATCATGATGACCTAATACTGTTAGAGAATAATATAAATAATGTAATAGGAAATAATAATAGACAGGTTATTATTAATAAGGAATCAATTACCAAAATAAATAAATTAACTAATGTAACAAATCAAATTTTAAACATTATTAGAAAAGATAAGTCATTTGAAAACGAATTAGCCATAAGCCTAATATATAAAACTAAGATTATAAAAGAAGAACTCGCCAATACTATATACGCTATCGAACTTGCCAGAACTAATATTGTTAATTCTAATATCCTATCAAAATCTGAAATAAATAAAATAATGGAAAATATGAATAAGAATCAAATACCATACGAAAACATAGAAGATGCTTTTAAATTTGCTGATATAAAAATCGTAATTAATGTAACTAACCTACTTTATATAGTAAATATACCAATAACGGAAGAAGTTGTATACGAAAGATTAACTATTAAACCAATTAAGATAAATAAAGTAATAAGTAATATTAAATAAAAGAACATTATAAGGAACAATGAATCTGTATTAGGAATAAGAACAGAATGTAAAACCTTAAATGAAATATCTTTATGTAAAAAAGAAAACTTAATAGATTTAAGTAACGACACTTGTATACCGAATATCTTAAGAGGAAGAAACTCATCGTGTACCCTAACCAATAGTCATCATGTACCAGCTGTTGAAGAAATCACAACAGGAATCATTCTACTAAATGGATTCATAGGCGTCGTCAACATAAACGGAACCGATCAGCATCTCAAGGGAACTAATTTAATAAAATTTCAAAACGCAACCATTATGATCAACAATATCAAATTTACCTCCGAAGAAGTATCAAATACTCACGCCTTACCACCCATCTTTCACCATAATTCCGAAGCTACAGACATCGAAGAAATACTTTCGCTTGAACTCATGAAAGAACTCCACGTAAATAACACAAAACAGATCGACCTAATCGAGATGGAAGAAGATCTCCACCGCTTCATCAACTACAGTGTTATTACCATCCTATTCATAGTCATCGTCCTTATCAAATGTTGCAGAACCCCAAAGATCAACGAACCCAGCTTAACAGCCGCATCCAAAACTACAACCATGGAAGCAGGTTCAACGACACCAGCACCCATAGCACGGATTCAATATCATGGCAGCATCTACGACTTACCTTTCCATTGACCTATGCGAGGACGCAACGGACTTAAGAGGGGAAGAGTTAACGCGATACCAGCAAAATTCTAAATAAGCTTCCCACGAAAGCAAATGAGATAACAGAAGTTCACACCATCAAGGGCATGCACCGAGGCATCCGATGACACCCGATGCATTCTACGGCAATGCACAAGTGATGACGCTGCGTCTGGAAAATTGGAACCAAACACCACCTGGATGAACACGACGAATTGGCTTCCTCACCTTAGAATAAGTTAGGTGTAATATAGAAGTAAGACATTATTGTAAGTTAGTCTCTAGTTGGATGTCAACGAATAAAGTTTATTTTTTTTAAAATAAATCCGTTTAGAATAAATTAACTTGTATACTTTCTGAGTGCGGTTACCCGATCGGAAACGCATGCATGCTTCGTCAGCATATGTTCATATGCATCGGCTGATGTAATCCACGGTCAAGGTCGCGTATATGCGGGCCAAAGCCGTCGGCAGTGTGATAACACCTCTCCCTTCGAAAATCTACGTCCCGCAGATCAGTGACGTCTTCGTTCAGCTTGCTAGTCCTTCCTTAGATGGAGGTTATAGTTGCAGAATCCTCTGGCAACTTCAGCGCTGGGAGACTCAATGTCCCAATAAGCTTTCGCCACATGATGATGATGCATGAGATCAGCAGTATAAAGACTGTGACGTCCCATAGTGATGAGAGCCCTATCCTGGCCGTCAGGTTACCGAGTGGTTTGATGTTTTCGATACTGAGCTTGTGGAAGAATTGGAGATCCACTTCATGTCCTTTGCTAGTGAGGTTTGTCAGCACCGTCGGCAGGGTTTGGAGAGTAATGTATTGTAGCTTGAGCTACAGTTTAACTGTTTCGTTATTTAACTGAATAATGAAGGTACCTGTAAGAGATTAGTTAATGCTATCCGCGATAAACTGCCCATTGAAGTTTGTTGCGAAGATGGTGTTTCCTCTGACCAGTTCGACGGCTTCAGCAGTGTTGGTTCGATATGTGCATGCTGCGTGACCCCCCTTCAACAATATGGCTATGCAATGATCCTCTGGAATTCTTGACTCCTCCCTGCACACAGTGGTGTTGCTAATAGAAAAGCTTTTTTGACTTATGCCGTAGGTTTCCTCCTGATTGATGAGTATTCTATCGAATTTGGCTTCATTTTTGCCCTCCGCCTCAATAATTCGATGCTATTCGTAATAGCGGTGAGGTGGAGATTAATCAGCCGTTTGTCCCCTTGGTCAATTATATGTTTCTCGATTGCATTGGCGACTTCTGCTTCTTGTTGCTCAAATTGATTTATATTTATAACATGCACTAGGTTGAGATTGTCGTCGACTATCCACGCCTTGCCTTCCTTAATGGAGACGAGTGGAGCAGGACTGGAATATCTGGATCCCCTCGGCTAACGCCAGGCAGATCAGGCAGGTTGTGACAGATAAAAAGTTACATCAAATTGACGGAATAATATAAGTTACATTTTTTTTATATTTGTTTTGCGTGAGTGTGCTTAAATTCATATTCTGTTTTACAATTTTTTTTTAATTTTCAATCAATTACTATATGATACATGCTACATTTAATTTATTTTAATCAAGTCAATTACTATGTATGTACATACATATAATTATTTTAAAATACATTTTTAAGTTCGTATTATAATTAGTGAAGATTTGTAAGTATTTGTGCATGTGCTGTAGTGCCTATACTATTGTGGCAGGGGGAGAGTTATCACACTGAGGGGGTTTCCACGTAAATTGCCTCGACGGACCTGGATGGATTTGATAAGGTTTCCTAGGCGGTGAAGTGAGCCCTGTATCCAAATTCTTGAATGATTAGATTAGGATAGGTGGACGAGCGGATGGAATTGCTTCTAAAATTTTGTATCTCTGCAAGTTGACTATGCCTATGGCAGATACTTAGGTCGTTGTACAATAAGCATCCTTGAGAGATCGCCGTTCAGGCCTCGGACAAACATGTTCAGGGCCCTGTTTCTATACGTTTCCAAGGCCCTGTTCGTTTCCTCGTTATAGGATTCCGTCTTTAATTTATTGAATATCAGGGACAATTGATGGTTGACAACGGCGTAGAATTCGTTTAGTTTACTGTTCTTCTGACTGAGCTGATTAGCTGGTGTTCCAGCGTCCTCATGTCACGTTTGTCTGTGTAATGCAAAGAAAGATTTTGCTTTAAGTTACGCCAATTGCTGTTGAAGATGTTATATGAAACCAAGGAGGAATTTGCCGGTCCACGGACTTTATCTCGGATATGTTGAAGTATCAATCGGTATATGGGTTTTTCCCTCACAATATCAAAATCCCTTAAAATGTTTTCTACCGCATGTACCCAGGCTACGTATTGAATTGGTTTCCCATCCCTGTAGTTCCCTGACGCAGTCCGGAAGACGGCTTATTTCCCTCAGTTCGGTTTCATTTCGTAGCGGATTGGGTCGCACAATTGCACTATCCCGATCCGCCCTGATATTTGCTGGTGTTGTTGGCCTCCTTTCCAGAGCTCTCAGTCGCATTTCGAACCCCTTCATCTGTGCGAGAATGTTATTCACCGCTCCAGTCAGTTCGGTCAAAGAATTAGTTATTGGTTCCATGTCGCAAATATTTAGGCTAACGTACGGGAAATCAGAAACGCTTACCTTAGGAATTATGGCTTCAAAATAAGATAATAAATTTGATAATTGGAACTTCACACTTCTTTTCCTCTTATATATACATATGTGTCTATCTGTGGCATCGTATCTCCTGAACGAATGGACCGATTATGATGATTTTTTTTTTGTTTGAAAGCAAACGTGATCGAGATGGTTCTTAGCTACAATCAGCTCTTTTAGGCGGCGTAAAATGAATCACCCTATCGGAAACCTTGAGCTGGTATATCTAGCACTTTGCTGCAATTGTAAAGTAACCATGTTTTAACTATAAGCTCTCTATATTTGGCGTCGCTGTCCTCGTAGAACTTGAACTTTGGTTTTGTGACCACCTCCCCATCATTGAAACCAAAATCATTGTCGCTTTTGAGCAAATGACCCCGTAAAATGTTTAAGTACATTTTACCGTCAATATTATTTTCAATAAAAGAAAGTCGCCAACGCTCTTGCTGGATATACATATGTATGTACAGTTGTACACCCTCATTTCACGGTTGGCATAACAATTGATTTGAACAAGGCTTTTAAGGGTTTGCACCACACTCTGTGCGCCATTTTTAAGGGTTTGCACCACACTCTGTGCGCCACACTCCAGTGCCAAGAGTTTTTGTCCCTTTTTTGTTTGTTATGTGTTTTGTTATTGTTTTTTAGTTAAATGATTTGCATTTTGTGTTACATCGTTTTCTCGATTTCACTTTCTTGACAATCTGTACATGTTCGCTGATTAGAATACCTTGATAAAACCGAGAACTTTTCCTCTTTCTTTCGCATATTATTTCGTACGGTTTAACTTAAATTACTAAGCGTACTCAGCTAACTGAACACCAAGTAGTGTGTTTCTACTTGGGACCTGGAGAACATTTTTTGATATGATGACGATAAATGGTGATGCATCGGCCTCTGGGGTTGAATTTTCTGTACCAACGGTGATACAAATAAAACGGCAGCCAAAGTGTTAAACAAAACGAGAAAATCTTATTCGATCAACTAAAAATTGTTCCTTGAAATAATTTAGGAAAATATTCTAACGGCTACCAGAAATAATGAGAAATTATAACTTTTTGCATTAAAATCTTTTAAAATTATGTAAAAAAAATTATTTATTCAAATTAAAATTTATTATTTATATCACTTTCCAAAACTTAGACTTTTTAGAAGAAATTATAGAAAAAATAAAATTAAAAATTTTAAGTAACCCCCGACACAAAAAAAAACTCCAAAAAGTAAAAAAATATTTTTTTTTCTCTCGGCTTTTTGAGTTCATTAAAAGAACCTATTAATATTTTTAAGATGATGTCGCCGCGTCGGGGGACCGCTAAATTATATATGGGTTTGTATGCGGTAGAGCCTTTCGAAAAATGTAATTTAATTAGTCACTCGTACCTATCGGAATTATGGCGAGTAATTCCCGTTACCAGCATGACTTATTCCCGTTGTATTACACATGTGTGTCAAGAATGTAATCTACGACGGAACTGTGTCTATTTTTTTATAATAAAGCTATTTTTGTTATTAATATCGCGATTCCGGAATAAACTGATTGTTTTTAAAGCAAGTACAGCACCTTAACTACACTATAAACAGAACTAGTTAAGACGAATGTAATGAGCCCATACTTAATAGGTTTACTAATAGGCAATCGTCTCCTACTTTCGAGTTCCATCAGCAGAGTACCAGCTCAGCAGTACCAGCATACATGGGTGTTTCAAATGTTAGGTCGCAGATATGTTTGAAAACAATGAAAATACCCATTGTGTCTAAGATCTAGAGTTGCGCAAAATAGTTCCAACCCCGGAACGAACATGGAACGTTTCCTTTTCCAGTCGGAACTAGTATGGTAAGAGAGATCCATATCCGATCCTTCATACCTAATTCGTTCACGAAGCACGGAACGAATTGCCTGTACGAGTATGATTGCGGACATTATTGTTTGATCACCCTTCTGCTATTCCAGTTCCAGTGTGTAAGTGTGCATAAACTGTTCGAGCTTATCGCTACATCAATGTATACGATATTTATTCACATTTTGTTTTTGGTTGGCTACTACGTAGTATAAGACATGTTCGATTGCATTTATCTTTCTTTTCGTTTTGTATGTGATTACAACATAGTCGTACGACCGCGTCGTTCGGACGTTCGGCTGGGTTGTAAATATAATATGAACGCCGCTATTGATGAATTTCTAGGTTGAATGGAACTATGGACATGTTATCGTTCAGTTTGAGGAACGATCGGAAATGTTACCGACTGAGGACATAGTTTCATACATGTCCTGAACTAACCAACTCTACTAAGATCCCTACCACAGCTAACAAAAAGTGGTAATAACCCTGAAACGGCTGAACAGATCTTCGTGAATTGTAGCTAAGAACCATCTCGATCACGGTAGCTTTCAAACAAAAGAAAATTCATCAAAATCGGTCCATTCGTTCAGGAGCTACGATGTCACAGACAGACACACAGCCAAACACACAAACGGACACGTCAAACACATAACACCCCTCTTTTTGCGTCGGGGGTTAAAAAGAGGACTTTTTCAAAATAGCACATTCTTGTGGTGCCAATTTTTTATTGCTACCTTCACCGATATTTTATTGTCAGTGGACGAGCTGGTTGGAGCCAGTTCGTTAGTACAAAAAATAGCGCGATCTCATCGATCGAAACTTGTAACTGATTTTATGACCAAAAATCGCATTCTTACTATTAGCCACTCGCATCTCGATATTCGGTTGATCTAGAACCATATGATTTCTACCAATTTCTACCTATTGAAAATTGCATTTTGAAAAGCATCGTGGAGGTCATTCAAAAGGCTTGCACTGAGATTCTCAGAGACGTGTGCACAGACAACCTTAAACAATCGTATACTTAGCTTAGGTTAGTTATAATAATGTTAATTGTAAGTTGATATAATAGCAGAAAGATATGTGTTCAAGTTGTACTGTTTGTTTTAGAGTTTCTGCCTAGGCCCAGTAAGATATTTTGATTTGTTAAGAGAGTTAAGCTAGTTTGAAGCATTTTTGTCTAGGGTAAGATAGATCTAAGATAATGTGGATTAAAAATTAATTAAAAACTAAAACCAAAAAAGCAGTCGTATATTTCTTGACCATGTAAATCGCTTTATGGAGTCTCAAAGAAAGTACTCGTATTTAGAATCCGGAAAAAAAATTTGTTAAATTAATAATTCTAATTCTCTTTTTTAAAAAGCCCTGCTTTCTTTATCACGCACCTTGTACATACGTTCATAATGTTCAAATATTATGAAACTCGAAAATCCGATTATCAGAAAATGAAGCGTCCCTTACTCCGTCTCAAGTATTGATTATTGATCTATACCTTACGCAAAAGAGCAATGAAAATTCATTATCAAGGACATGAGTTGGCGTCAGTTCAAAAATATGTATATTTTTGAAAAAGAGAAATGAACGACGTAGGAAACAAAAGGCTAGAGAGAAAAATTTATTTTCGTTCGAAATTGTCAAAAGATAGATAATCTTTTGGATAAGAGTCTTTTTGCAAAGATTTCAAACGCACATATCCTTCCTAATCTGGTGATTGATGGAAATCTTCGGCGATGTCACACAGAATACACGACCCGCAAATATGGTAATCAACACTTTTACCTGAATGTCAATTATAATCAATATTCTGAAATCTACAATTTGTCTTTAGGGGAAAAGGAAAACAACAAAAATTGAAGATAACTTTCCGATTTGTTTTCATTTTAATTGCGATTTCAGTGCTTCCTATGCCCTTCCCGCTTTTCCTTCCATGGCACTACTTATTCACCACCGGCATCAAGCCTACTTAATGGCATGCAGTATTTCACTACGAGAACAGTAAAAACAAATTACTGAAACAATAGCAGCGACGAAATCGAAGTGTAGACAAATTAGTAAAAAAAAGTCAAGGATATAAAATTCCATATACTGCTGATCGTATCGTTGTACCATGCACATGATATGGCGCAATATTTAAGGTACGTACTCTTACGGGGTTGGGTATATGTAAGTGATCGCAATTAACAGTGGGATAATTGCAGTTGTTTGGCACAGTGCGGCATGACAATGAAAGGCAATGTGATGACGACAATCAAGACAAAAGAATTAACACGAATAACAATTATAATACCACTTAATTATTTGTTCTGGAATGCTGAATGTTAGTCTTTGCTGTTTATTCTCATAAGGGCTGAAAAGTACAGTAATTGAGATCGCAAATAAAGGCTAATTATGAAAAATGATGGCTTAAGTGGTCTTAGGTAAAATTTATAAAAAGCAGCATGTTGGAATTAACCCTTTACCGCATGAATTATTGATCGAAAAGAAAAAAAATCATAAAATACGGTCAAAATAGTTTCATTATGTTGTTTTAAGACAACTTTTAAGAAATCAAAAAAATATACATATGTTCGTTACGTATTCTCAGAAATGCAAGGAAGGGAATCGTGTCGTTTCTGGATAATTCATTTTCGTAAAAATAGTAGGAGACAGCACATAAATGTAAAAAGCCATATTTGGTTTCGTGTGCGGTAGAGGGTTATGTTTCAGGATAGTATGTTGTTATACAATACATCTTAGCCCCTATCATTCAATAGGTGCATCATCACACTTGGCTCGTTCGATTCAGCAAACATGCCTAGTGTGTATTTCCGCCAAGGCGAAATAAAATTCGCTTGCTCCAACTTCCTAGCACTGTTCCTCTTTTCGATTTGGACAACGCCGGGGTTAAGAAGTACGCTAAGCTACTGCGTATTATAAAAGTGTAAATAAAGTATTATTAAAAGTGATCGGAAATAAAACTACTTCGATGTTAAATAAAATAAATTGATTTTAAATTTTAAATCAGAGCCAAACAGCTCTGAAAACTATATCCCTTTTAATTTTGCGCTCACTCTGACGGTAAACTAATGAAACAATTTCTTGTATTGATTTAATACTGTAGCAATTCGATATAATACAATTAAAGAATCTATTTAAAGTTAAGATCAAATCTTGAACATTGCCAGGCAAAACCTTCGGCAATTAGAAAACAAATATTATTTTGGTTTGAGCAAGACAATATTTTTATATTATAACCGTTTTAAAACAGAACGATTGTCAGAAAACATAAAGACAAAGTGAACCAAAATGGAATATGATCATTTTTGAAATGTGTGACCACAGAAATGTTGTTGAGGCCAAAAAACTAGTATTTCCGAGTTTTCTGGAAAATGCATTTGTGCAAAATGGTCAGAAACTGCCTCAAAATTTGGTTGGATTTGAATGTACAATCGAATCGAAAGAGTATGTGATGCTATTTGGAACTTAAGTGCCTCAGGTTCTGTAGATCGGTTTCACGCCGGGATCGGGGATTAGTCGCTGGAAAGAGCTAAATCAGTGGACAAATTAATAGCTTCAGCTTCTTCAAGGCAGGCTTTCATAGGCTAGGGTAGGGTAAGGTAGGGTAGGGTAGGTAGTAGTAGGGTAGTATAGGGCAACAAAAAAAGCAATATAAAAATATATTGTAATATATTAAAATTGAACAAACTTTTATATATACATATATATATTTTAATTAAGCTAGAATAAGTCAGGTTTTTTTTTTTTTTGGAGGCTTCTGCTATCTGTTGAATTACTCAGACACAGATACTGGTCCATTATACTGCCAGACAGATACCTTAGATGGCGTTAGAGCTCATGAAGGGTTCGATTTCGAAGGGCGCAAGCTAAGTGTACAACGGGGGTACCCCGCCGAGGAGGGAAGCCGCGAAATAATCGTTTGATGGCGTTGGTGTTATAGAGATCCGAACTCTCGCGTCAGCGGCCGACACACTACCCATTGCGCCACGGCGTTCCATAAGTTAGGATTAGTTAGATTAAGGTAAGCTTAAGTTTTTATTATATACAAAAAAAGCGATAATGTGCTAAGGTTTTTTCTAATAAAACTAATTTTTCTAAGCTTAAGAAATGATAACATTGGTTAAGATAATTTTACATATAGTTGTCGAAAGACAAGTGTACGCCTAGGGCCAGTAAAATATTTAAATTTGTAAGGATAAATAAGCCAGTTTTAAGCAATTTTGTCTATCGTAAGATAGTTATAAGCAAAATTTAATAAATGAAAATGAATATAAAATTGAAAAAAGTATGTGATGCCAAGTTTAAATAAAAAACATTTCCTTAGCTTTAGTATTCATGTGTTTTAATTATTATATATTCTATAATTACTATAGTAGATTCTACAATAGACTCTACAAGTACCGTCTCTCGAGTACACGAATCTTTTCCATTACCACATCGGGCAACCATAAGTGATGAAGGGCCTAATTAAGGCCACGTAGCATATGATTTTTGCCTTGCGTTCAATTCATTGTCTTACTATAAGCTTTCTTAGCTCCAGCGAGACAGGCGTTTTCGTTTGTATTATAATATAGATACAGATCAGATCCAACATATAGAGCTGCGACTCTACTACTAATGATTTTTCATGTTCCTAAAGAGCGCAAATTTCCTCCAGTTTTTTCTGTTATCTATTGAGGCTCTGTTAACCGCTCCCTACCATAATCCTTTCTAAATATCAAAAATTCTGCTAGAAGTGACATTGTGACGTTTAACGATAAACTTATTTTCTATAAACATTATGTAAATCATGTATAACAGGGGATTTGGCATGATTCGCTTGTAGAGCTGATCGTCTCACTGTATGGTGTTAAGGGCCTTTCCAAATTCAACTTGACAATTACCCGTACTTTAATCAGAGCTCAGTTTAGTACTTTTTTAAAAAACAAACTAATTAATTGATCGGAGATTAGCAGGGTTTGTTCTATCTTTATCCCATTACGGGATAGGGCGGATCACCGCTGTTTTCTTCTGCACTAGATAATGAATATTATACAGAGCGTTGTAGAATAACGTATCTAGTGAGAATATTTACTGCAACTCCCTTCGACTTCTTATTTTTAAGTGTGTTCACTCTGCATAGGAATACTTTATTATTAGATCCAAAAAAGCCGTATTTCCAAGCTCGTGATTGCGATGAGCAAAGTCACTCATCATGTAAACAGACTCGAAAAAAGTACCAATTGAATTAACTTTCTCCTGTGGATCCCCGACCACAAGGAACGTAACGTCGCTATATTGTCTGCCATCAAGGAGATTCGGACATAAAGAATATCTGGAAAATATTCAGGAGAAAATGAGCAAGTAAAAATGAAAACCTCAGAGAATAAATTCTTTATTACAAAAAAATTGCGGTAAAGTAATATAATAAGAAAGAGAAAGGAATACACTGATTAATGTTATGTTATGATGTAATGAAATGTTAATGTTAGCTTCAATTCAATAGTTATATAAAAAAAATATGCTTTTTAATTTTTAGAAATATCGTTATGATTTTTTCTGCCAAATATTTCATTTATTTTCAGCAACATGCTATGATAACTGCTTTTTATAAAACGAACTATAGCTTGCACTTTGGCAGCTAGCTTTTCAATTTTAGTGTCCTTATCACTGGATCGTATGGGTCTGTCGACTGTTGATGTAGAATTTTAAGCCAGGCGAGAACTCTACTTTTTACTCTGTGAATCGTGTCAATTTTTGGTGATTTATATTTATAAATCTTGCTGATCTACCTGAGGGATGGTTTTGTTGTTGTGTTTATATGACGACTTTTTTTTTTGTAAGTGCTGTTAATTTTATACTTTGTCAATTTTCGGCTGATCACCAATCGTTTCCCACTTGAATTCGGTAAGACTATTTTCTCGGTTTAGATGCGTATTTGTCCGAATGTTTTTTAGTTGAATAATTTTGAGACCATTGACCGAAACAATATCAGTTAAACCAGTGTGCTTTTTAAACTGTCTGGACAGGTTTCCAGTTTATGGAGAAAAGATTCATTTTGTTATTCTTATTTACTAGACAAAAACCTTTGAAACCAACTTAAAAATAACTTAATATTTAACGTGTCTTACTCGCCCTGTGCGGGTGCTCTAAGTCTAACTGTACTTCTTAACTGCGAGTGCCTGCCGACTTAAACTATTCCATTTTCATACGAGCATATTTCAAAATTGGATTTTCTAGGAAAAGTTTATTAAAATTTAGATTAATTTTTTTTTCTTATCGTAAAGCTTAACCTACTGTCTAAGGCTATTCTTAAAAGTAATCAGGTTTGCTAGCACTTGAGTGTTTCGTTCCGAGTAGTCACCCGGCCGAGTAGTCTTTCAGCGACTTGGCTTCGGTATATTGTTCACTCTGCATGTCCAAGAATCACGAAAGCTAACATGCCTCAGTCGTTTCTCATGCTCATCTAAGCATGATGACGCGAAATATCTTTGCCACGAAGCGTTCGAACAAAAAAAAACGAAATTCAATTTTCGGGCAGAGCTTCGCCCTTCGTAACTTTAGTACCAGAACTGAACAATCATTAATTTTTGTAGTGGGTTTTTATAATAATAACCTGCTGACTATGCCATTAGCGTGAGATTCTGAATTCTGAATTAAATATATATGATACATGTATACACGTAAAGAGGCAATTGGAATTTGGATATAGTGGATTACATAAGATTACAAGTATATGATGCATGTGCATAGGTAAAGAGGCAAATCTGAATTTGGATATATTGGATTACATAAGATACAAAGTCATAAGATCTTAATGCTAAACTGCATGGGAGCCGGATGTGGGATCGTAACTTTTCCCCCCTTAGTGAAGCTCCTTCCTCGAAGGAGCGTTTGGTATATCCCTCGTGTTAGTGTTGGTTTCCGTTATGTGGTCTTCAGGAGTTTGTTGACTTTTAATTCTTGCTCTGATGAAAGCTGCTATTAAGATGATGATTACTGGAATCAATATGGTGCAAATTGATATGAGTTGGGTTTTTGAATCGGTGGTGAGTAGTTGGATCTTCTCATTGTTTTTTAACTGATCTACATAGGTGGAGTCTTGTTAGTGAACGTTTTTGGTTGATGATTGAAGAATTGATTAGGTTGCGAGTCGGTGGGTGTATTACTACACTGTCCCAGAATATATGATGAATATGTGATATTATTAATAAGGATAGTAGAAATGTATTAGTGAGGTGCCATAAATGTTGTATGTGCTGATGCCACATGTTGTTTTGATGGTCATGTTGAAACAAGGAGGACGTAGTTTGGTTCTAATTGCGATATCGGGCTTGGCTCGAAATTAGCTGTAAGGTTACATACTGCCGGCTGGTTGTTGATAATATTTCGTACACATTCAGGAAATTTAGTTCGTCTTCTTTCTTTGTTTTTACAGAGGTAGATGCCTTCTATGAGATCGCATACTTCTTCAAAATAAAGTTCGTCGAATTCATGCATAGCAAGGTAGGGGTAGGAAGATATGGAAATAGTTTTATTGATGGGGAGAGGTATAAGATGGAAGAGGGAATATTTTTCTGGAGATGTAATAGGAATTTCAATGCTAAACATGCTAAACACAATGTTTGAATTATTATAATAAGCTTGCAATCGTAAAATTTCATATATTTGTTCGTGCGAAGAGAAGTGAATGGATTGATTTTGTAAAAGGTATCTTATTTCGTCTAATTCGGTTTTGCTAAGTATCTGTTTGGAAATTATATGTAATTAAGCAAGAGTAACTGCTTCAGCAATATTTACTAACTGGTTGTAAAGTAAGTCTATGTTGAAAGTAATTCTGTGAATATAATTGGAAGCTTCAAAAATGTTTCTATAGTATTTTGTTGTTCATTTATGTGGCGAGTGATATTTATTGATACTGATTTGCTTCGTTTTTTAGGATATTCTGATTTAATTGTAATTTGTTTAGTTCTTCATTAATGGCTATTGCATCGTTCATGTCCATATTTCCTGTAATAGCTCAGTTAACACCATCGGCCAAGGCCAGGGGCAACGGTCGATACCCCGTACTAACGGGACTTGATGAATCAGCATTTTGTACGGTTCTTTCTACCTTGTGTGTTCCATTATTGCATCAGCCAATGCACGCATGCTAACGAGGCGTGCACACATTCCCGATCAGGTAACAGCACTCGAGGAATATGCACCGAACATGATCATAGGAACTATGCACCGAACATGATCATGGGAACTGCGGATTTACGACGGGAACACCTGAGTCAGCATGGGGACGAGACTTGAGCGAGGGAATGAGCACAAGCGACGAACTGGGCAGAGTCAGTCTTGTGACGAACGTGTGTGACAACGTACGAATATAATTGCTTGTAATAAAGTTTATAACGATTCCGAACTTAGCGTTTCTTTTGTAAGTCGAACAGTTGGGCCAGCCTTCGGGCTGGCGTTCGCGTTTTTTTTTGGATTCCCCCTCGGGGAATCCTTTAACTGGCGCCCGAGCAGGGACCGGCAAAATAAGGCCATATCCTTTTCGCCTGTGGATCAGCAAACACAGGAACCAGTAGGCTCTATCGAGCGAAAGTCATTGTACCCATGAGAACACAATGACCATTCTGAGTTCCTGTTGCTAACCTTTCGCATACCCATGAGAACATGCGGATATCCTAGAAGGCTAAAGGATACGGTAGTGAAGATTGTTCGTACCACGAGTAGGTCGCTTTCAAGAATAAACGTTTGCGACCAAAAGGGAAACATACGACACTTCCTTGCCGGCTCCCAAAAAGCAAACCCCGTTACGGTTCAGTTAATTAACCGGTATTTTGTTTCAGATAATCGTCGGGATTAGATAACTAATTTAGGAAAAAACGATAATTAATGAAAATTAATTAAAATGAATCAACAATTTTTGTAAGTGAAAAAAAAGCCACAACTATAAAAGGAAGAATTAAAATTAAAAATAGTGTTAGAGAAGTGCATTGAAAATAGCAATCGAAGTGCATTGAAAATAGCAATCGAAGTGCATTGAAAAATCCGAATAAAGATATAGAAAAATATAGTGAAGAAAAAGAATATACATCCCTACCTATACACATACGTGTATAAAAAGAAAAAATCTTACCTGAAAGTTGTCACTTGTGTTAAAAAGGAAAATTAAAAGAGAAGCTGTGCTTGCGTGAATTTTATATAATTTTATATGTGATTGTGATTCCTCCCTAAGCGGAATTTTCACTAAATTGAAAATTTAAAAAATTGTGAATTGTGCCTGATCTGGTGTTTGAGAATTCATATGCGATTTAAGAAATTCTTGTGAAATATAAATATATATTTTTTCTTAATTTTTTCCGCCTGTGCTAAGTGTGGGTAAGTCATTTGTATCCTTTTTCTCTTAAATTAAGTATCTGATACACTGAAAATGGAAGCCGTAACCAAATCCCTCACCGAGCTAACCGGGGCAGTGAATGCCATACTAGCCCAGGTTAAGGGAATTGAAGGTCGCCTCAAGGCTCTCGAGGACAATCAAACCCTCGGAGTCGTGACGACCGATGAACCGGTGGAACTTTGTCCACCTCGAAACGAATTTGATCTTAAAGAGATCAGTCGACTCCCGGATTGTGTAAAGGAGTTGCAAGTCTTTGACGGCAACCCAACTCAATATGTTTCCTGGATTCACGTTGTAGAGGGAATCCTAAAGGATTTCCAAATAGTAAGATCTAAGCCGTTGTATCGAGCTATCCTCCAACATATCCGGCAGAAAATAAGGGGACCTGCCGATGCCGCACTGATATCTTATAACATCTTCGACAACGATTGGCATGAAATAAAACAATGCCTTTCGCTTCATTATGCCGACAAAAGGGATATGCGTACCCTGGAGCACCAGCTCAGTCAATTGTCGCAGAAAGGTTCACGGTTAGATGAGTTCTATGCCGCAGTGAACCACCAACTGTCCTTAATGATCAACAAGATCAAAACGGAATCCTTTACGCAAGAAACAGTGACGGCTCTGGTAGAAACCTACAGAAATCGTGCGTTAGACGTATTCATCCGCGGTCTTAACGGCGAGCTCTCGCGAATGCTAATCGTGCAGAAACCAAGAAACCTGCCAGAAGCGTATTCCGCTTGCTTAGAGATTCAGAATCTCAACTACCGCAGCCACATAATTCATAATCCGGCGGCGTCAAATACAATTACCGCGCCAATCAATCAGTCCTTTAGACCTTTAGGAAGGGCGCCGTTACCCCCTAAAAGATTCTCCCATCAACAACTCCCGAATAGGATCGAACAGTCAGCGCGCGACGTTGCTTCTCGCGACAGCGGTGCTCCACCCAGGCCCTCAGCCCAAAACCACCCGAGAGGATGGATGTGGATCGCTCTGTGCAGTCGCGTCATGTGAACTACATGAACCGGCCGCAGGGAAGCAACCCGTTCAAGAGACGGGCAAGGTCGGATAACTATCCGACCAAACAGCAAAGATTATATAACATAGAACTGACTGGTGAAGATTCCTTGCAGGACTATGAAGAGACAGCGGAGGAGGCCACCGAGGAAGAAGTAAATTTTATGACAGGGGCCCATCCAGCGTACCATATATAGAGTACGTAACAAGGGACGGACGGAGGTTGAAGTTTCTTGTTGACACAGGGGCTAACAAGAATTTCATCAGTCCGTCGGTACAAGGGGAAGCCTCGGCCCTTCCAAAAAGCTTTTTCGTCCATTGTGCTGCTGGTAGATTAGAGATCACGGAATACGTCCAGGGAAAATTCTTCCAGGGAGTGGGCAACGACACTCTGCTTACGTTCTATGTCCTACCAGGTCTTAAATCCTTCGACGGTATCATCGGGGACGATACCTTAAAGGAACTGGAAGCCGTAATAGACCGGAAAAAGAATATACTGAAGTTAAAACCATCCATCGAAATACCACTCCGAGAAAAATTGTCGACCCAGGTTAATATTACACTGGACGAAGACCTGCCACCAAACATTAAGGACGAGCTATATCAGTTAGTCGAAAGATATGGTGTACTTTTTGGACCAATCAACGCAAGGGAGTTGATCGATACAAGTGTTCAAGCGGAAATCAAGACCAATACGGAAGAGCCCATATACACCAAGAGCTACCCTTACCCAACCTGTCTGCGGGAGGTAGTTGAGCAGGAAATTGCAAAACTTTTAGAAGAAGGGATCATTCGACCATCTAAAAGTCCCTACAATTCTCCCATTTGGGTCGTTCCCAAGAAACCGAAGCCCAATGGTGAAAAGCAGTATAGGATGGTGGTTGACTATAAACGTCTTAACAGTGTAACCATCTCTGATACATACCCGATTCCTGACATAACGGCTACTATCGCCAGCCTCGGCAAGGCGACGCATTTTACCACCCTTGACCTTACCTCGGGATTCCATCAGATCCCAATGAAACCATCAGACGTGCCCAAGACAGCCTTTTCAACTATGAACGGTAAATACGAATTTTTACGATTACCCTTCGGACTGAAAAACGCCCCGTCGATCTTTCAGCGGATGATTGACGATGTGCTGAAGCCTTACATTGGGAAGTTATGTTATGTCTACATCGATGACATTATTGTCTTCGGTGATAGCCCACAGAACCATCTCTAGAATTTGGACACAGTTCTGGCCAGGTTGCGAGAGGCCAACCTGAAGGTAAATCTGGAAAAAACTCAATTTATGAAAACCCAGGTTGAGTTTCTCGGATACGTGATTACTCCCAATGGTATAAAACCCGATTCGAAAAAAGTGGCCGCGATACAAAATATTCTACCACCGGACAATTTAAAGGCATTGAAATCCTTCTTAGGTCTAACCTCCTATTACAGAAGGTTCATCCGTGACTATGCTAAGGTTGCGAAACCACTAACCAACCTAACTCGGGGGGCGAATGCGCAGATTAAGGCTAACCAATCTAAACGCGTGCCCATAACCCTTGATGCGGCGGCTATGAAGGCCTTCAACGACCTAAAGGAGTTATTGACGTCCGCTGACGTCCTGACCTACCCTGACTATAATATGCCTTACAACCTAACGACCGATGCTTCGAACTTTGCCATAGGAGCGGTTCTATCTCAAGGTGAAATTGGAAAGGACAAGCCCATAGCCTATATTTCGCGTTCACTCAATAAGACCGAGGAAAACTATGCGACCAACGAAAAAGAGATGTTGGCAATAGTCTGGGCCCTGGATAACCTACAATCCTACCTATATGGGGCGAAAAAGATCCGAATTTACACGGATCATCAGCCACTAACCTTTTCGTTGGGAAATAGGAACCGTAACTCAAAGTTGAAGCGCTGGAAGGCTAGAATGGAGGAATATAACTACGAGTTGATTTACAAACCGGGTAAATCAAATGTTGTGGCCGATGCCCTCTCCAGGTTAGAGACGCAGGTGAACCACTTACCCCACTCCGCATCTGCTGAGGCGGGACCAAGTGAGAATCAGCAGGACAGTCTTTCTGCAACGGAAAGTGCTAGTGAGCGTAACTCTAGTACAGAAACGGCACACTCTTCAGCCCCAGAAATGTCCGTAAGAGGCTCTTCGACGAAGGTAAGGCAAGTCGACGAAGACACAACTGACTCAGCTTCTGAAACAATGCACAGCGCGGCACAAGATTCCTCCGACCTCATTCCGCATGTGGAGGCTCCTCTTAACGTATTCCGCAACCAAATCATCATAAGGGTAGGTAAGGGCTTAGATATCTACGAGGAGCCGCATCCTGGCTATTCCAGACACTACACAGCGGTCGAAAATCTGGGCAAGTCTGATCTCAGAGAAATCCTAAAGACTAGGCTGCAACCGAATGTCATTAATGGCATTAAAATCCCGGAAACACATATAGCCCTTCTACAAGAAGTCTACGCCGAGAGTTTCGTTGCTTACAAGATCCGCATTACGCAAAGAATTGTCGAGGACGTGAGGAACGAGGATCGGATATGGCAGTTGATCAGTAAGGAGCACAGAAGGGCTCACAGGAATGCTCGGGAAAATAAGGAACAGCTGTTAGAAAAGTACTATTTCCCCAGGATGAATAGCCTGATTACGAAATATTCAAAATCCTGTGAAATCTGCCTGGCTAACAAATACGACAGGCACCCTGTGAACCCCGAACTACAACCTACACCTGTGCCATCTTATCCGTGTGAGATACTACACATGGACATAATGGAGATACAGAACCAAAAGTTTATTAGCTGTATCGACAAGTTCTCGAAGTTCGCCAAGCTATTCCCGATCAAAAATAAATCCTCGCTCTATCTGAGAGAAAAACTGATCAAAATACTGCACTATTTTACCGTCCCGAGAGTATTGGTCACGGACAACGAGCGAAGTTTCCTCAGCCCAGTCCTAGCAAATTTCATCAAAATGCTGGACATTAAGATGTATCAAACCCCTGTAAATCGGAGTGAAGTAAATGGCCAGCGGATATACAAAGGTTCAGGCGAGACATTCTCGACCAGGTCCTACTAATGAAGGAAGAAGTAAATGAGATAGTGCGAGCGTGTCAGATGGCGAAGACTGGCATAGTGAATACCAACCTCCTGAACCACGACGAGGTCAACCTATTGGTAAATGAACTCGAAACGCTTCCGTATGAGAACGAAGTCGAAGCGATAGAATTCGGGACACCATCCGTTTACACAAATGGCTCCTCGCTCCTGTACGTTTTGTCAATGCCAAAGGTGAAGAGGGAGGACTATAACCTGCTACTCATAAAACCATCGATAATCAACAACAAGCAGGTAAGCACCGAATTCAATAATATACTTATCAATCAGGAGGAAACCTACGGCATAAGTCGAGAATGCCTGTCAATCAGCAACACCACTGTGTGCAGAGAGGAGTCCTTGTCAAAAATTCGAGAGGATCACTGTATAACCAGATTGTTGAAAGGAGGTCACGCGGCTTGCACATATCGAACCAACACCCGTGAAATAGTCGAACTGGTCAGAGGGAACACCATCTTCGCAACAAACTTCAATGGCCAGCTTATCGCGGGAGGCGTTAACCAGTCTCTAACAGGCACCTTCATTATCCAGTTAAACAACGAAACAGTTATCCTAGGGAACAGGACTTTTGTGAGTTCAAGCTACACTACTCTCCAGATCCTGCCGTCAGTGCTGACGAATGTCACTAGCAAAGGGCATGAAGTGAATCTTCAATTCCTCCACGAGCTGAGCATCGATAACATCAAAAAGCTCGGTAACCTGACCACCAGGATGGCGCTCTCGACCCTATGGGATGCCACCGTTTTCATACTACTGATTCCATGCATCATCGTAATCTGGCGGAAGCTTAGTGGGAAGTTGAGTCTTCCAGCGCTGAGGCTGCCAGAGGATTCTGCGGCTACAGCCTCAAACTAAAGATCTACGGGACGTAGATTTTTGAAGGGGGAGGAGTTAACACCATCGGCCAAGGCCAGGGGCAACGGTCGATACCCCGTACTAACGGGACTTGATGAATCAGCATTTTGTACGGTTCTTTCTACCTTGTGTGTTCCATTATTGCATCAGCCAATGCACGCATGCTAACGAGGCGTGCACACATTCCCGATCAGGTAACAGCACTCGAGGAATATGCACCGAACATGATCATAGGAACTATGCACCGAACATGATCATGGGAACTGCGGATTTACGACGGGAACACCTGAGTCAGCATGGGGACGAGACTTGAGCGAGGGAATGAGCACAAGCGACGAACTGGGCAGAGTCAGTCTTGTGACGAACATGTGTGACAACGTACGAATATAATTGCTTGTAATAAAGTTTATAACGATTCCGAACTTAGCGTTTCTTTTGTAAGTCGAACAGTTGGGCCAGCCTTCGGGCTGGCGTTCGCGTTTTTTTTTGGATTCCCCCTCGGGGAATCCTTTAACTAGCTCTTATAAAAGAGGTAGTGTTTCGGCTTGTTTGCGATATAAACAAAAAACAATAAAAAGGTATAAGTGCGCATTTAGGCGAAATATTCGCGGAACCCCAATTAGCCCGGTGGTTAAGTGCTCGACCCGCAGTCGGAAGGTCGCCGGTTCGGATCCCAAGTCGGGAGGAAAGTTTTTTGTGTGTGTTTTCTCTGTTTCTTTCTGCTGCTTCTCAATTAGTTGGAAGTAGCAGGAGGAGGATGTCGGGAGACGGCGGGGGAAAACCCGTACGTCGTACGGAGTCGGAATGGGGTGATTTATCATCCGATTTCGCAACACCGACCGTCGTCATGAAGAGGCGCAGAAGGGTCAACCCGAAGCCCAATCTAACTAAGCGCCCCTCCCTCACTACTTCGACTGAAAAGCTGCAGGTCGAAGCGAGGAAAGGGGCGCCATCACCATCAACGTCGGAAGCAGCTCTACAACAACAACCAAAACCAGCGATCCCCGTGGAAGCGGATATTGCCTACCTTTCCTATGGTAGGGAAGGTCGCTACACGGGAGACAATAACCCCTTCGCCCCCCTTTTATATTCGGCTACGGAGGAAGAGCGTAGCGAACTGGAGCAGAAAGAGCGTATGCTACGTGCCCAGCTGCAGGCCGTAGTTGATAAGCTGAAGGAAATAAAGAAGAGGGATTTAGAGCAGGCAACAGCCGCCCCACAGCAAAAGCAGCAACAACAACAGAAGCCGCAGAAAAAGCAGCAGCAACAACAACAGCCACAGCAGCAGAAACAGCAGCAACAACGACAGCCGCAACAACAGCAGCAGAAACAGCCGCCGCAACAGCAGCAGCAACAGCAGCAGCAACAACAACAGCCGCAGCAGCAGAAGCAGCAGCAACGTCCTAAAAAGGAGAAAGTGCCACCCATCTTCACCTATACCACGGCCCTACGAGAGACCATCGATCTCTGTAAGTATGCTATTGGTGTAGGCAATTTTGAAATCAAATGTTTAGGTCAAAAACGCTATGCTGTTCGGTGCAAGACACTGGAGCAGCATAAGCGTATAAAAAGCTTATTAAAGGAGTCCACAACGGAGTTTTTCTCTTTCACGCCGAAGGCCGAGAGGTTGCGGACAATGCTCCTTAAAGGCGTGGAGTCGATTGCAGACCCCGAGGAAATGCTCTCAGAGCTCAAAGAGTTCGAGAGTGACGACCTCAAATTCGTGGGGGTTAAGCCATTCACTACGGTGAGCTCCCGACGGGAGAAGCGAGTTATTCCCTTCTTCTTGGTACAGCTCACACCCAGCAGCAAGCTGGAGAGGTTAAGGACTATCACCACCTTAGCGTCCCAGACTGTCACATGGGAAACATTAAAGAGGAGCGGAAACATTTTGCAATGTATCCGCTGCCAAAGGTTCGGGCACGCCGCGTCGAACTGCGAAATGCAGCCTCGATGCGTTAAGTGTGCAAAGAACCACAAGAACGAGGAATGCGACCTTGGGAAAGACAAGGTGGCGGATAGAGAGCAGCTCGAGTGTGTCTTGTGTAGGAACCGAGGGCACCCTGCAAACTATCGGGGAAGTCCTAAGTTCCAGGACATCAAGAAAGAAAACCTGGCCCGTAAGCAGAAGGTCGAGGAGAGGCGTCCCTCGGGTCGCTTCCAAACACCAGCCGTCACATCCCAATTGACCTACGCCCAAATGGCGGCAGGTTCGGGAAAGACGGTACAAAAGCCCATGACTGTTCCTAAAGCCCCAGTGCCTGTCTCTAAGGCACCGGTGGCCGAGGTGGATGTCTGTTCGATCTTGCTCGCAATCCAAGGGCAGATTGGGCAGCTCCAGCAACAGATCCTGGAGACGGCGACCCGAGTAGATAGTATCTACTCGCTTCTGCCCGGCCTAGCGCACCTAAGGTCGTGATGGGTACGCTGGTAGAAAGGCCCTTGAAGATCCTGTCGGTGAATGTAAATTCACTGATAAGGATCGAGCGACGAGCCGTACTTTTTAACCTGTTGCAGGACGAAAGCCCCGATGTACTCTTGGTTAGCGAAACAAAGCTAAACCAGAAGCACAAAATCCGGCACAGTTCTTATAGAATAATTAGAAGGGACCGACCCAACGCTATTCAAGGCGGGGGAGTTGCGATCTTTATTAAAAACAATTTTAAACATAAAGTCATATATAGCGGTGAAGTACGGAGGTTCCAGGTGCTAGAGGCCTGTATTGTGTGCATTCCTCTCCGAAACGGAAAGAGAATGTACATTGTATCAGCCTATGCACCTGAAGCACCTCAACCCAATATTTTTATCGCAGAGCTCGAGACGCTTTTTCGATCTCTGCGCTTAAACTCGGTAGAAAACTTCTACATTCTGGCCGGCGATTTAAATGCCAAACATGGTGATTGGGGAAATAACATTCCCAACACTAGGGGGAGCCTACTAAGCCATTGGTGGGTTCTTCGCAGCATTGAATATAGAGTCAAGTTGCTCGCAACGGATAGTCCGTCGTATCCTAGGAGCGGCTCCTATCTGGATCTCATGCTAATGGACTCTCGACTGAGACTGGCAGACACGAACGAATGGTCTATTAACTGTCTACGGACCATTGTATACGACAGTGACCATTGCGGACTATGTGCCGTGATCACAGTACCTGACGAGTTCGCGGAGATGGCAGAGTGTGTCCAAACGCACCCCTACGATTACAGTAGGGTGTGCTGGCCGCGCTTTGCCAATTCCCTGACGAGAGCGCTCACTTCGAGCGCCTCCTTTCCACCGCCTAATAGGAACCTGTCAAACTACGAGATTGACAGGTATCTCAAACAAATGGACGATGTCATTAAACAGACAATGAACAGTACGATACCACGCCAAAGACAGCACGATACCACAAACGTATACCGAAACGCGACAATCGACGCACTGCACAGACAAAAAAAGGAGACTCCTGACAAGACTCAAACTCTTGTACAGGCGGTTTACCGACAGACAAAACTCGGAGGTCAGGACACTGAAGTCACTGATTAAAAATATCCAACAGTTAATCAAGGAAAATTACAGAATATCTGTAAGTTTGCATTGGAACAACAGAATTCGTGCTGTAAAATCCAACAGCGCGAGTATGTTCCCGCAAATAAATAAAATATTTCGGAGAAACAATCAGAATGACATTCAGGATCTGAAACTTCCGAGAACATCAGACAATGAACGTTTGCTACGGACAGTTAGCATCGATCCAGATGGCGCCATCCTGGATGACGACTTTTTCGTGATTGAGGATCCTCAGAAGAAGGTGGCGACAGTGGGAGCTGTCTTCCAGGAAGTGTACAAGGTGAATGATAGTATTCGCCCGAACCACGACCTGGAAGATAGAGCCCTGCTTCATCACTTCTATCTACGAAATGATATCGATCATTGGCGATCAGAGAACCTTGGTTTTACAGGGTTCAATGAAGATTTCATGGCAAACAATGTCATCGCCAATGAGGGGGTTAATACCCTGTTCATATCCACGGAAGATCTTCAGATGATCTTCGAGTCATTGAGGAAGAAAAAATCCGCGGGAGTCGACGGTATATCCAATGTTGTGCTTAGGCACCTTCCGCCAGTGGCTGTAGAGAGGTACACCATCCTGTTCAACAATGCACTGAATAATGCATATTATCCAGTGCACTGGAAGACAGCGGTGGTGCAACCAATTCCCAAGAGGGGTAAAGACACATCTAACCCGGAAAATCTCCGGTCAATAAGTCTCCTTCCGAGTATCAGCAAGGTCTTCGAGCAGGTGATCCATAGGCTCCTGTCTAAATGGGTTGAGGACAATAAAATCATCCCGGATAACCAATTCGGTTTCAGAGCGGGGCATGACACTATTCATGCCGCGTCGAAGCTTGTATCGGATGTCCAATGGAATAAATGCAAGAACCAATGCACGGGTGCCTGTCTGATTGACTTGGAAAAAGCCTTCGATACCGTATGGTTAGAAGGTCTTTATTACAAACTCAGTCGGCTGGGCATAAGTAAACCACTGCTATATATGATTTTTGACATGTTAACAGGTAGAAAGTTCGTAGTGAAAATTGCCAACGTGACTTCTACCCAAACATTTGAAATCAAAAATGGACTGCAACAGGGTACGGTAAATTCGCCGATCCTTTTCAGCATTTACCTAAGCGATCTGATAGTTTCTCTTCACCATTCAATAGCGTACGCAGACGACCTAATCGCGTACAGATCAGGTCCAACGATCGACGTCATTGTCACTCTCTTGCAGCGTGACTTCGAAAAAATTCAGCAGTATTGTGATGACTGGAGGTTGAAAATCAACTTCCAGAAATCAGAATCTATATTGTTCAGAACGCCTTTGTCTAGGGCCTCTCGGGACACTAGAAAAAACTGGCGCAGGTTCTTAATTTTAGGACCGGATGGGCGTCCACTGGCGAAACAAAGTGTGGTCAGATATCTTGGGATCGTGCTGGATCAGTATCTATATTTTGACAAACATGTAGATGCTGCTCTGGCAAGGGCCCGGGGCGCTTTCGCTCTGACAAGATGACTGTTTCATAGCAGCCAACTTGATTCTAGGGTGAAGGTAATCTGCTACATGGCCTTAATCAGGCCCATGGTTGCCTATGGATGTCCCGTCTGGTTCAATGTGAGAGCCAGCTTAATGGAAAGGATTCGGGTGTTTGAGAGACAATGTCTCAGGATGTGTCTGGGGCTACACAGGACACCCGAATCTGAGTACACGAAATTTTACCCGAACGAGGTCCTATACAATAGGGCCAGGATTGTACGGATAGATAATTTTTTGATCAAACTGATTCGAAGCCACGTTGCGAGAGCAATGACTTCGGTCAATAGCCTGATCTTCGGGGCTTACTACCCCAACGATTTATATCACGAGAGAGTGCGCCTTAATGGCTTTGTGCCGCCAGAAGCATTCCTCTATTTAGATAGATGTGGGCTGATCCAGGATAGATTGGCGGTACCGCTAATCTTCCACGTGGGTCGCAATTCCGTGGAACGGCGATTCCGCTACGAACCCGATGTCGCGCTCCGTGAGCCCGAGCGCCTCAGGTTCTGTAGATCGGTCTCACGCCGGGATCGAGGAGACGTAGTCCGACAGCATCAACGCTTTTGGTGGTTGGAGAGAGCTACGTCAGTGGACACTTTGAGAGCTTCAGCCTCTTCAAGGCATGGCCTGCCTAACACCAATGGCAGGCTTACATAGGCTAGGGTAGGGTAAGGTAGGGTAGGGTAGGTAGTAGTAGCGTAGTATGTATTACAAAAAAAAAAAAAAAAAAAAAAAAAAGATATATATATTAAATATATATTATGTATATAATTTATATATATATATTTTAGTTAAGGTAGAATAAGTTAGGTTTAGTTACATTAAGGTAGGCTTACGTTTTATATATAATACAAAAAATGATCATATGCTAAGTTTTAATAAAAAACATTTTTCTTAGCTTAAGCTAGATATAGTAATGTTAGTGGTAAGTTGATATAGTAGTCGAAAGACATAGACTTATTGTTACGTCTATTTTAGAGTGTCCGCCTAGGGCCAGTAAGATATCTAGATTGTTAAGATAGTTAAGCTAGTTTTTAAGCATTTTTGTCTAGGGTAGGATAGATCTAAGAAATTAGGAATAAAAATGAATTAAAAACTAAAACTAAAACTAAAAGCTCTTATAAAAGTACCTAATCCATCTATTATGCCCATCTTTTGTCTTTATTTAGGTAAGAGTGTCTGGAGTTTAAGTTCAAGTTCTTTGAATTTAATATGTGCTATATTTATTGTGTCAATATTTGCTTGTTCATTCCCTAAAGCTTCTACTGATTTACGAATTTTTTCTATACTTTTCACGTAGTTATCTAAATTTACGATGTGGATGAATTTTTTATAAGTTTGTATTGCCTTTGCTGGCCCTAGTCGAAGAGGTAGTAATCCATAACTGTCAGTCAGGTTGTGTATTTCCAGTTTTTGTCCTTGTACTATTGTCACTATTGTTGTTAGTAACCTGAAATTTCCTTTTCTTTTTTATTCTGGCTTAATGAAGTTTTTTTGTATCGTTAGTTATAACATGACATATGAGTATGTCATCGTGGTCCTTTTCCTTATATTTATCTTGAAAAATTCTATATATTTCGGTTAATGTCGAATGCATACTTTCTACAGGAGCATTACTAGTTGTCTGCTGGGAGGAGGTGACATGGAGGTTGATATTGAACTGTTTGCAGAAGTCCTGGAAGATATATGAAGTGAATTCTGACCCTTGGTCACAAACAATCTTCCGAGGTATGCCGTGTAGGCTTATAAAAAGTTTAATTTGTTTAACTATGTGTAAGCTATTGTTTAAGTTTGAATTATTTTGTTTTTCATATAAGGAAAAAAATAGTTTGGTTGTAAGTGTTGGTACGTTTCCGTGATGCCTCTATGATCAGATTTTTAATGGTAGTCGTTAATGATTTGGTCCTGCTCGTCGCTTTCTGTAACGTCGGTCAAAAGTTTTGTACACCTTAGTAAGCGGAAGGATTTGTTTCTTGCGAAATATTTTGAATAAACTTGCTGTATTAATTTAAAGGTCTAGTCGTCTGTCATTATTGGAGTTAATTTGTTAGGAGGAAGGTATTCTTTAAATATATTAATAATATCATCTTTTGAAAATGCTCTTCTACTAATAGAGAGGAAAAAGCTAGCCGTGATATAGGTATATAGATGTTGCAAAGGTATCGCGAAGAAAAAATGCGCCGAATTCAAAGCGAAAAGCATGGAAGGCCTCTATCAGGAGTTGGAAGAAATATCGTCTTCCGCGTCTGACAGGAACCAGGCTACCCAGGAGCTTCGACAAAACAATTTGAACAAAGGAGCAAATATCTTTAAGATAGCCGCCCAGAGAAGAAGAAATGCTCAGGAGATTCGTTTCCCAAAGTTTATTAACAATGCTGAAGGCCAACTCCTTGAGGAAGACGAAAAAATTTTCCACAGATGGCGACAGTATTGCGAGGAACTTCTGAACGAACAGTTTCCCCGAGTGTACTTTCCAAGAGCCGCCCCGAATCATGCCGAAATACTCGACATCACAGTCGAAGAAGTTCGGTACGCGGTTAAAAACTCCAAGAAAAGAAAAGCTGTTGGGCCGGACGGGATACATTCTGAGTTCTGGAAAAAGATGGGAGACATCGGGTCTAGATGGCTCATGGTTCTTATCTCCAAACTTATGAGAGGCGACACTATGCCTAATCAATGGAGGGAAAGCTATCTTCTTCCATTGCACAAAGGAAAGGGTGATACGCGAAATTGTGATAACTACCGTTCTGTCAAGCTGATGTCGCACACCATGAAGATCGTTGAACGGGTATTAGATAGCCGACTGCGGAAAATAATACGACTATCTGATGACCAGTGCGGGTTTGTCTCGGGTAAATCAACAACAGATGCAATCCAAAGTATAAGGATCATGATGGAAAAGCATCGTGATTCTTCAAAGGACTTGCATATGGTGTTGGTTGATTTCGAGAAGGCCTTTGACCGGCAACCAAGAGATCTTTTATGGGTAGCGCTAAGACAAAAAGGAGTTCCAGAAACCTACGTGCGAGTGATTATGGACATGTACGAGAGAGCAACGACAAGAGTAAGATGCACCGCAGGAGTCACCGAAGAGTTCGCAATCAAAGTCGGTGTACACCAAGGGAGCGTCCTCAGCCCACTGCTTTTTATAGCAGTCCTTGATTGCTTGCTTACAGGAAAAGTGACGGACCCCAATGTGCACCAGCTATTCTTTGCTGACGATGGGGCCATTATAAGTGATGATCAGGCGTCCCTACAACGAGCACTTGATGTGTGGGTGGACATTTTTGAGGGACACGGGTATCGTATTAGTTCAAAGAAGACAGAGTATCTGTGCTGCCCGTTCTCTGACCCTCATCAGCCTATTCCAGACATTTACTTGAATGGAAGAGTGCTTCCCAAGTGTGAAAAGTTTAAATATCTGGGATCTATGATTAATAGAGAAGCAACTTGTGATGACGACATCAAACATCGCGTAAGCGTAGGGTGGATGAAGTGGCGGGAAAACTCCGCCATCTTCTGTGATCGAAAAATGCCCCCTAAGCTGAAAGGAAGGCTCTACACTTCAGTTGTACGTCCGGCGCTCACATACGGTTCACAATGCTGGACAATGCACAAAAAGTATGAGAGCAAATTAACGGCAACTGAGATGAAGATGCTTCGCATGACAGCGGGAGTAACAAAGCGTGACAGAATTAGAAGTTCAAAGATCCGAGGAAGCCTCCACGTAAAAGAAACCATCACAAGAAATATAGAGCGCGACCGACTCAGTTGGTATTGCCATGTTCAAAGGAGAGATTCTTTGAACCCCGTCCAAAAGGCGTTATCAATCAACATTCCAATTTCAACACGCAAAAAAGGCAGGCCGAAAAACAATTGGTGCAAACAAAGGCAAAACACCAGCATTTGATTGGCCTCAGCGATGAAGTAATCCCAAACCGGGAAGCCTGCCGCTACTTTCTGAGGTCAAACCGGCGGACCCCACAAGCGGACCAGTAGGAATGCAGTTAAGTGGGAAGGTTATGGTCCTACACTTCTGACCATAACGACGCCGGGATAAAAAAGGAAAAGAAGAAGAAAGAAGAAGATCATCTTTTGAAAATGATTCCCTGGTAATGGTACGTCTTTGTTTGTTCCTGAAAACTATTTTCAATATGTTTTGAGGTGGATTGTTTGATATTTGGAGTATTACTTGCAAATTGAATTCGTTTAGTGATCTCTCCGAAATAGGAATGCCATCGCCTAGATTCTCATCTGCAGAATGTATGGTGGCAGCTGTTGTGTCATTAAGGTTTACTTCTATTTTATCGGGTAGTTTAATGCGACTAAGCGCATCAGCGTTAGAATTTTGAGTTCCCTTCGTATAAACGATTTCATAATCATACTCCTCGAGTTTTAATCTCCATCGGACAAGTTTGGAGTGCGGCTCTTTCAAACTCATGAGCCACTGTAGGGGTTTATGATCCGTGACAATTTTAAATTTGTTACCGAATAGGTAGGGGCGAAAATAGTTCGTAGCCCAAATAATAGCGAGTAATTCCTTTTCTATTGTTGAATAATTTTGTTCCGATGTGTTTAACGTCCGACTTGCATGGCAAATTGGCTTGTCATTGCCAATGGGTCCATCGGATAGGACGGCTTCTAATGCATAATTACTGGCATCTGTGGTTAACAAAAATGGCTTAGAAAAATCGAGATATTGTAGGAGTAGATCATAAGATAAAATATCTTTACACAATTCAAATGCTTTCATATAATCATGATCAAGAGTGATCTCTGCGCCTCTCTTAAGACACCGAGTAAGTGGTTTTGTCAATTTCGTAAAATCGCGGATGAATTTGCGATAATACCCTACCAAACTAAGGAAAAATGTAATTTCCTTCTTTGTTTTTGGTATGGAAAATTCCTTAATAGCCCGGATCTTGTCGGGATTCTGTTTCACTTCTGTTTCATTCCTGGTGATTATATGTCTCCTTGCGCAAAAATTCGGACTTGTTCAATTGAATTTTCAGATTAGCTTTCCTTAATTTTTCGAATATTTTCCGTAGAATCTCTATATGTTCTTGTAGTGATGTTGAATAGAATGTCGTCTAAGTATACATGACATGTTTTGCCGATGAAATCTCGTAGAACATTATCCATCACTCTTAGGAATGTGGAGGGGGCGTTTTTCATCCCAAATGGCATTCTTATGAACTCATAATGACCGCTTTCGACCATCAAGGCCGTTTTTCGCGTATCTTGCGCATTCATCTCGATTTGGTGGAAACTGCTGCCCAAATCTAAGGTCGTAAAGTAGTGACATTTGCCTAATTTGTCTAAAATTTCGCTTATATTAGGCAGAGGATACTTGTCACTTATTGTTTTGTCGTTCTGGGTCTGGGTCTGATTATGCCCTGATTAAGTGTTACGATCAAGAACAAGTACCCTATAATATAATTATGCTGTGTAAGCCACAGCCCAAAGATCCCAATAATCCACATAAACGAAAACGATCCGTGGTCAATAACCACAAATAACCCACATTACGCTTTACTGCATACTTTGCCCCAAGTCACTTCAAACAACATAAACAAAAACGATCCTTGGTCAATAACCACAAATAACCCACATTACGCTTTCCGCATACTTTGCCATTCACCCCAAGTCACTTCAAACAACATAAACATTAAAAACGAGTAAAAACGTAAAGTCAAAACGACCCACTTCTTTTATTAAACAAACGAGGGCAATTTCAACATTCGTTGAAAGCCGCCTACTAAGCATTTTCCGAGTTCTTTTCCAATACGATCGATCACTTCGATCAGGGTATATATAGTAGGAAACTAAATAATGTAACTTAGTCTTAAGAGAGATTCAATAAAGGCATATTGCTAAAAAAAAAAGAAACTTTGAGTTTTCTTAACTGGCGACGAGGATGGGATGCTGAAGTCGAGTTTTCGCGGTGTACGAATATCAAAAAAAACTCTGTCGTACGTTTTTACGTTTGATTAACATTCCAAAGACCATACAGTGTGCAAAAAAAAAAAACACTAAACGAAATAATACGGTGTATAAAACAATAAAGTGAAAACGGCATAGTATACAAAACAATAAGTAAAATAATACGCCAAAGTATAGTGAACGAAAACAGTACCCGATACAGTGCAGAGTGAGCCAAAAAGGACATACAACGTCAAAAAGGACCTGCAACAAGAAGAAGCAAGAACAAGGAATAAACATTAAAGTCCGTATGTTAAGCTTACTTTAATATATATAGTATATACATATTAAATTAGTGTATAGTCCCAAATTTTTTTTCCTCTTTCCAAGAGTGATACATTCTTTTTGTATTAAACTATCTCACTTCTTTTCGTAAAATGGCACAGTTATCAATTGATCCCCTGAAATATTTAGACAGACTGCCAGAATTTACTGGTATAACGACCGAACTACAAACATTCTGCGACTTAGTAGACCGAATACACCCACTACTTCAGACATATGACAATTTAGCGCAGGGCCTCTTTTCTGACATAATTAAGAGTAAACTTAAGGGTAGAGCTAAGGAAGTAATAGATATAAATTATCAAGCAACTTCATGGGCTGACATCAAACAAATTCTCTCCAATAACTTCGGAGATAAAGCCACTTGTGAAGAACTGTTTGACGAAATGAGAAGCATCCAGTTCCGAACAAATTGCGTTGACTACTATAATGTCTTAAGAAAAAATTTAAGACGGCTCAACAATAAAACCTATCTAGTACTAGGAGCAGGAAATCCGGCAAATGCGTGTGCCGAAAATAAGAGAAAGTCCGCATTTAGACTTTTTATTAGTAAAATTCCGGAACCTATGAAATCTATTCTAGTCTGTAGAGAACCAGACACTCTAGAAGAAGCTATGGACATACATTTCAAGGCAGGTTACGCCTATACAGGCATAGGCGGAACACAGTCTGGGAGGACAGAAAAGCAGATCCCCAATAAACGGTTCAACGAACGCCCTAAAAATAACGCCCCAAACCAACACTATCAAGATACACAACATTTCAATAACCGTAATAATCAACACCCAAACTCCAATAACCCCTCTTGGAAGCCTTACAAAAATAGGCAACATTATAGACCCCCCGGAGAAGATAATTGCGGTCAAAGAAACCCGTACCGACAAAATAACTACCAACCGTATCCAGAACCAATGGATATAAATAAATACGAAGTAACTGACATGCAGAGAACTCCAAACTCTGGAGAAAATTTTCGGCTTCCAGCCTCCACGGCAACCTACCATATATAATAGTCAACACGAAAATCGAACCCTTAAAACTTATTATTGACACGGGAGCCACACATTCAATAATAAATCCCAATTTATGTAACCCTAAATGGTTTGTCCCGACTCAAAAAATTACACTAAATACCTTGCAACACTCAGTAGAAGTAAGCAAGAAAGTACGCATACCCTTATTCGAAGAGTTAGGAGACACCGAAAAAATGATAGAAATGTTCATTTGCCAATTTCATGACTACTATAACGGCATAATCGGTAACGATATACTAAAACAATTAAAAATAAAAATCGACTACGAAAATAATACACTTCACACAACACAAAAACAAATCCCAATACACTTTCACTACGAAACCAAGAAAGAAATATAAATTAGAAGACGTTACCGCCACTAACACACTCAACAACATACAAACTAACGCTCAAAAGACAGAACCAATACCCCCAGAAAATAAAAGTACGAAATATACACCAGTAGTCGAACAAATCCGAATGGAACACTTAAATAAAGAAGAAATACAAAAACTATTGCCATTAATTAAGAGATTTCATAGTATATTTCACAATGAAAATTCAGACCTCACATTTACAAACGCTATAAAACATAGAATTCGAACGATAGACCATTTACCAATAGTAGCAAAAACGTACAGATATCCCTATATCCACAAAGACGAGGTACGAAAACAAATACAAGACATGTTAAAATCAGGCATAATCAGACACAGCCAATCCCCATACTCTGCACCCGTTTAGTTCGTACCGAAAAACCCGATGCGAGTGGTGAACGTAAGTGGAGGCTTGTGATCGATTATCGAAAACTGAACGATGTAACCATAGACGATAAATACCCTACTCCAAATATGGACGAAATCTTAGAAAAACTCGGAAGGTGCCAATACTTTACCACATTGGACCTTGCTAAAGGATTCCATCAAATAGAAATCGCTGAAGAAGACATTCACAAAACCGCATTCAGTGTAGAAGATGGCCATTACGAGTTCTTGCGCATGCCATTTGGGTTAAAGACAGCGCCAGCGACGTTCCAGCGCCTTGTAAATAACATTCTTAGAGATTATATCAATAAGATATGCCTAGCATACATGGATGATATAATAATATTTTCGACTTCCCTGCAAGAGCATCTAGAATCCTTAACGAAAATATTTCAAAGACTTCGCGATACGAATCTCAAGGTTCAGCTAAATAAGTCCGAATTTTTAAAACGCGAAACCGAATTCCTCGGACACATTGTAACTAAAGATGGTGTAAAACCTAACCCACAAAAAATAGCGTGTGTACAAGAATTTCCATTGCCAAAAACCGCAAAAGAAATAAAACAATTTGTAGGTCTCGCAGGCTTTTACCGAAAATTCATTCGGGACTACTCGAAAATCGCAAAACCAATGACAAAATACTTGAAAAAGTATGCCAAAATAGACCTAAACGATCAGGAATATATAGACTCTTTCGAAACACTGAAAAAGCTCTTGACAAATGACCCAATACTACGTTATCCAGATTTTGATAAACAATTCCTCCTACAAACTGATGCAAGCAACTATGCCCTCGGAGCAATCCTATCACAAGACGGGCATCCCGTCTGCTTTGCTAGTCGTACACTTAACGGCCACGAACAAATCTACAGCACTATCGAAAAGGAACTCCTTGCCGTTGTATGGGCAACACAATATTTTAGGCCTTACCTTTTCGGCAGAAAATTCTTGATTGACACGGATCATAGACCCCTCGCGTGGTTCTTCTCCATTAAAGAACCAAATTCTAAACTGGTGTGCTGGAGACTCCGTCTAACGGAATACGATTTCCAAATTAAATACAAAAAGGGCGTACAAAACGGAAACGCCGACGCCTTATCACGAGCAATAATAAACTTTGCCGAAGTAATGGACCCTATAATCATAGAGTCAACTTGCCCAATTAATATCTATAAAAACCAAATCATATTTAGGAAAATAAATTCAGGCTCTCTAAAAATAAAGAAGCTCAAAATATTTAAAGCAAACAGGAAAATAATATCAGCTAAAAACTTCGACTATAATACGATCATTAATATAAACCAAATCCACTTCTACGATGGGAAAACAAACGCAGTACTAATAGAAGACGAGGAATTATTTACCTATTTTAAAAGAATTATAACAGAAAATTTTTACAACAAAAATCTCAAAGTAGTGAGATGTAAAAAACTCCTTAAAGACATATGCCACGAAAAAGAACTCTTAGATCTAATAATGAAGGAGCACTTGAGGAACAACCATAGAGGTATAAACGAAAACTTTTCTCAGCTAAAAGAAAAAATCTACTACCCTAATCTAAAAGAAAAAATAACGCAATTCGTAAATAACTGCGAAATATGCAACATAGAAAAATACGACAGACAACCAATCAAACAAAAGTTGCAATTAACAGAAACACCAAAAGGCCCAAGAGAAGTAGTCCATATAGACGTTTTTTACAGTCTAAATAAGACATTATTTTTGACTATAATAGACAAAATCTCTAAATACGCCCAGGCAATAAAAATATCAAACCGTTCATGGATCGAATTCAAAAGAGCGCTTATGCAATACATAAGTTCTACAGGTCATTTTAAAAAAATAATAGTAGATAACGAACTAGGTTTTAAAGCTCAAGCCATCAAACAATTCCTCGAAGAACAAAATATCGACATACACTTTACATCCAACAACCACCACACATCTAATTCCGATATCGAACGCTTACACAACACAATAAACGAACATTTAAGGCTTTTAAGACATGACCCCTACAAAGACTTAGATACGCCAGAGGAAAAAATATACAAGATCATTAGCTTTTACAACAACACCATATACTCTACCACTAAACGAAAACCTATAGATTTTATCAACGGGACTATAACCCACGATGACTACCCAGCAATCGAAACCCAAATTAACAAAGTTAAAGTAACCCCAATCAGCAGATTAAACGAGAATAAAGAAGATGTCAACATTAGAACAGGACCAATATATATAAAAGAAATTAGACGAGGTAAAAATCATTCAAAATTCAAGAAAATAAATGCCCAAAGACTGGATGACAACCACATTATTTCGAACACAGGACACAAGTATTACAAATCACATATCAAACGAAACAAAAAATTTCAAAACAATAACAATCCCACAATTACTACTAAACCAACTAAAAAGAAAAAGAACTAGAACTAATATTAGACATAGAAGCCCTCAAAGATATCAAGATAACTGTTGCCTATTACAAAAACCAAATAACCATTATTATATACTTACCATTTTATTCAGATAAGAAATTTTACCGATTGTTAATAGAACCAGTCCCAAACAAAGAAAATAAAATGTTGTTACTAAAAGAAAATATATACATTATGGACGAAAACAAAAATATTTACTATCAAAACACGAAAGAAAATCTTAAAAATGAACTAACCCAACTTAATGACGAATGTATTAATAACATTAATAAATCAAAAGAAGCCAAATGTGACATGGAATATTTTAGTAGAGAAATAATCAAAGAAATATTACCTGGTTTACTTATCTTAAAAAACGCTAGGAATATCAATATAACCCAAGATTGTAATAATGAAAATTTAAAACTGTTCAAAAATAGCCTTATTCGATTCGAAAATTGTAAAGTAATACTAAGAAATATACCCTTCACAAACAGAATTTATAAAATAAATGACCACATTGTATTTCCGCAAATAACACTAAAAACCATAAATAACACGGAAAAGACCTCGGAATACCTTAAAGAACTAAACTTGTACCCAATTGAAAATACTCGAAACGAAATTCAAGAAATAATTCAAAAGAACAATCTTAAGATATCAGTTATTGGCATTGCCTTTATAATACTCAACACTACAGCTATAATAATATTCATATTATACAGATCGTATCACAAAGCTTCAGTAGATATCTGTGCAAAAACCTCGCCGGAGTCTCGGGCAAACAATGGGGGTGTTACGATCAAGAACAAGCACCCTATAATATAATTATGCTGTGTAAGCCACAGCCCAAAGATCCCAATAATCCACATAAACGAAAACGATCCGTGGTCAATAACCACAAATAACCCACATTACGCTTTCCGCATACTTTGCCATTCACCCCAAGTCACTTCAAACAACATAAACATTAAAAACGAGTAAAAACTTAAAGTCAAAACGACCCACTTCTTTTATTAAACAAACGAGGGCAATTTCAACATTCGTTGAAAGCCGCCTACTAAGCATTTTCCGAGTTCTTTCCAATACGATCGATCACTCCGATCAGGGTATATATAGTAGGAAACTAAATAATGTAACTTAGTCTTAAGAGAGATTCAATAAAGGCATATTGCTAAAAAAAAAGAAACTTTGAGTTTTCTTAACTATTAAGCATGTCTGAAATTTGACTTTGTACCTCCTGCTAGTGGACGTACGGATATCGGTAAGTCTTTGTGTAATTTGGTATCTCATCGGTAGTTTTAATTTTATGCTTTATTGCATTTGAAAAGGTTAGGCTTTATCCTTCCTTGTAGAAGACCTCACTAGAGTCTGCAAAGTTTTAAAATATGTTTCCTTTCTTCGGCGTTTGAATGTTCTGATCGGATTTCTTTAGTTATATCGCTAACGTTTTGACTCTGAAGATCATAGTAGTCTTGAATTGGAATTTCTAAATGGTTAAGTTCTCTGGTTTCAAAATCTATGAGTGACTGTACTTAAAATGGGTGTTGTAAAAATAAAATTTGATTTGCTGGGGTATTGTTTTGCACTTCGATTTCAGCGTGCCAATTGTTTGCACAATAAAAACCTTCAACTATGTCTACGTTTGAGTCAGTTCTCGTTGCGGGGACAAGGATGTCGCCGTTTTGATTATCAACTGGTAATCTAACGATTTTTCTTAAATAGGGAGGGATACTAAATTTCTCTGACATGAAATTGGGTTTGTATAGGAGTGGAATTTTTGCATTTGCTGTAACTAATGTTTGATAAGGTAGATCTATTCTAGCTTTTAATGCACTTAGGCCATCTAGGCCTAATAGTCCATCAAAATATCCATGGAACTTGTAAATAAGAAATACCAATTCACCAGGTTGTTGGAATTCATCGAAATTTGGTAGCTTGACTTGTTTATTTACGATGTGTTTTCCTAAAATAGTTGTAATTATTGTTGGTGATATTATATTAATGTCATCGGGGTGGACGTGTTCAGGGTTTATGAAGGACGATGAAGCTGCTGTGTCTACAAGAAATTGTAGGGGTTTGCCAAAGGGTGACGAAATATGTATATAGGGAAGTGAATGTCCATGTTTATTTATATCTAAGTGTATTGGTGTCCCGAGGCTAGAAGATGAAAATTTGATACATATTCCTGTTCAAGATTATTAAAAGGGGTTCCATTTGGGTTTTTATAAAATTGGTCTAATTGTGGATAATAATTTTGTGGGTAATAATTTTGAGGATTATAGAATATGTGGGTTCCTGTGAAGAAGAGTTGTTTTCGTTTTCCATAGGGGCAGTTTCATCTATTTCAGGTATCTCTGGTTCGTCGATATTGTGAATTTGTGTATTTTGCCGGTATGCATTATTCTGTTGCCCGGAAGGGAGTCTTCTCGCCAAGGTTTGAGCCGAAGTTGTATCCATGGGTTCTGGCTTAACGTAAGATGGTCTTAATTGAAAATTGTTTGGGTGTTGGGTGATTGTTCTTTGATAGTCAGTTTGTTGTTGGCGTCTATATTGTTGTGGTCTTTGAAAATTATTTTGTTGTTGGGGTCTATATTGTTGTGGTCTCTGAAAATTACTTTGTTGTTGGGGTCTATATTATTGTTGAATAAATGGTCTTGTGTTTGATTGGTTAAATCTTGGGTAATAGGAAACTGGTTGTATGGGGTTATAATGATGTTGTCCAATTAGTATGTTTTTAATTTGGGTTTTATGGGTCATAGATGGGGTCAACGGAGGTTTGTGGTCGTATCTAATGTAAGACATATTTTGTTCTTTAATGCAGTTGGCGAATGCCTCAGCTAAAGATTGAAGTATCATTGATCTAACTACTACTTTCAATCCTGTTAGGAAAATGTTTAAGCACATTTCATTATATAATCCTGCCTTTGCCTTAATAACGTTAGGATATGGTTTCTCATTTTTGTTTTACAGCCTTGATGAAGATTATTCGTTACGTTTATCCGCATAATGTAATATGAGATTAGCTTTAATTTGGGACCACTCCAATGGTGCCCCGTACATATTTAGAACCTCATTAGTGGGTCCTTCAATTTTATTGCGGATAGCCCGTAACAGAAATTTTCCATAAGTATCATTCTCTATTGATGTAACTAGGAGAAGAATTTTTTCCACGTTTGTGAGAAAGTCATAAAGAAGCTGTGGATTGCCATCGTATCTAGGCAAATCCTTAATGGCGTCTGGGATTCTCAGAGCGTTAAAGAGGTCATTTGGACCAAAATTAGTAGAAAGGTGTGATGTACCACTCGTCGCCATATTATTATTATTATTTACTGTACTAGGTATATATATTTTACTATTAACCTCAATATTAATTTCTTCGTTACTATTGCTTAATTTACTATTTATTTCACTATCTCTTGGATACGGTTTGGATCTTATATTTAATTGTGTTGTGCATTGAATTTATACAAGGATTGTGGAATTTAAAGGATTGGTAATCTATCTTACTATAACATGAATCAAACTTACAGTAAAATGAGTGTTGCCATATTCACTGGCTTGGTTGGTTCTGTTTCCGTTACTTGAAGGTTCAGGACTTAAGAGTTGTAACTCAGCCAATTGGTGTTTGAGAAGTGAAGTGTTGTTGGGGAGACGCACATCATCTATTCTCCTAATTAATACTTATTATTTATATACCTATCTCCTAAAATTATTCTACCAGTGCGTATAAGTTTTTATTTCACTAAAAGGAAAACTTTAAGAGAACAATTAGTTATGAAGTGTCACTTGTGCCTAGTTAAAATTGATAGAGTTGATCTAAAAATTCAGTGTGCGGTATGCACAGAATTTTCTCATGCTAAGTGTGCCAAAATCACCAAAAAAGAGATTGACTTCTACGCAAAGAGCAATCAACCTTTCAAATGCTCTCTATGCGTTTCTCTGCGAAGAAAATCTATTCTTGTGGAATCTCCAATTATACCTCTCCAGCACCTGCAAGCGGCTAAGAGTCCAACTACTTGCCCTCTTCCAGTCAGCAGCATTAGCAACGACAGCGCTACACCACCAACGGCCAATCTCAATGTCAACAATGTGGGAGACAAAGAGGTGACCATGCAAATGCTTCTAACGGAAATACTGGAACTGAAGCATGTAAACTTCAATGCTCTTGAGAAAATTAAATTTCTGGAAGCAAGTAATGACTCTCTTACCAAACAAGTGATGTCAGATACATTTCTTAGAGCAGAAGGAGAAACAGTGTGCTGTGGATCGTTGGTCTTCCTGATGTTGACTTTTTAAATGTTGTGGCAAAGTGCAATGAGCTATTTGAGAATATTGATGCGCGGTCCGCTTCAGCAGCAATTGTCTCATGTGTGGTGAAGAGAGCTAAGACGGGGCACAACAAAAAGAGCAGCATTGTGTGCGTCAAGTTTTCGTCGCTGGACAAGAAAATCGATGCAATGAAGAAAATGCGATTGTACAGTAGGCAGATCTCCAATAAGTGCGACAGTGGAAATGGCAAAATATCGGACACCTACAACAAGATTTACATGAATGATTGTCTCACAAGGTATAACCGTTCCCTTTTAAATAAAGCAATTGAACTTAAACGTCTGAATAAATGTAAATTTATATGGGTACGAAATTCGACTATTCTCATTCGGGTTAAGGAAGGTGATAACTCAATAAAAATATATTCATTTGAAGATTTGCATAAGATTGAGGAAGTGTAAAATAATTTATATTTGTTTAGTATTTCGAATCCAACTATTTTAAATAACTCTCTTTGTATATCTTCTCCTAGCTCTAATAACATTGATGTAAACTTTTCTTTTCAATCCGATCATTTCAATTGTTATTGTATAGATCATTCAAAAAATGAACATTCTTCTGGTTTCTCAGTTATCCATCAGAACATTCGCAGTATGCGAACGAATTTTGACACATTTTTCACTCATCTCTCATCTTTAGATCATTTACCTGACTTAATGTTTGTTTCGGAAATCTGGATCTTTGAAAACGAAGTTTCCGATTTTTGTATTCCAAATTATTCATTTAATGCAACATGTAATGATTCATATGCAGCTGGTGGTGTTGGTGTATTTTTTAAAAACGGTTTAACTAGCATAGAAATCAAAAAGTTTAACTTGCAAAGTGCTGACATAATCGCCTTAAACTGTGTAATTTCTAGTTATTATTATTGTTTTATTTGTGTTTACAGACTTCATGGTTACACATTTAAGTATTTTTTGGAAGAGTTTTATGAGTTTCTAGAACATCAAAATTGTAGAAATATTATTCTAATTGGTGATTTTAACATTAATATTTTGTCTAACTCAATTGATGTTGATAATTTCCTGTCGACGTTATCTGCATTCGGTTTCGATTCTTTACTGACTGAACCTACTCGTTTTAATTCGTGTCTAGATCACATATTTGTAAGGGCTCACCGCAACAATAAAACTATGTTCAAAACCATGTCACTTGACCTCCAAGTAACAGATCATTGTTTAACAAGTATTCAATTCGTAGATAACAATGTTCCTCGAACTGTATCAAGTGCATCAAACATGCTCGATAAAATTAATTACACTATTCTAAGGAATAGTTTGAACTTTGAATTTTGGGATGATGTTTTTTGTATCTCTGATCCTTCATCTGCCTTTGACATTTTCTTAACGAAATTAAAGTCTCATATTGCGAATAGTAAACAGACTGCAATACGCAGGAACAGCAAGAATAGTTGTATTAAGCCATGGATGACTTCCGCACTACTGAAAAAGGTTAGGAAGAAACATAAACTTAGTCTTCTAATTAAAAAACATCCGGATAACTTCAGACTGAAACAATATTATAATAAACTCAATAATGAGCTTAAGACTAATATCTCTCATTGCCGAAATACTTATTATCGTAGGAAGATAACAGCTAGTCTTGGTAACCCTAAAAGAGAATGGCGTGTTATTGATGAAATTCTCAATAGGAATACCCCTGAAACAGATATTGTCTTGAACGTCAACAACTTAACTATCTCTAATCCTTTGGAAATCGCTAATTCCTTGAATGAATTTTTTTGTAATATTAGTTCCTTTCAGAAGTCAATCTATGGTCCTTCCCTTTCTGGAAGTGATTTAATTGATTTAGGTAGTCAATCAGAGAGTTTTTTTGCGATCCATTTAGTCCTTTAATTTGCTCTCTTAAAAGTTCTAAGGCTACATCCTTCGACAAGATTACAAGTTGTTTGCTAAAGAAAATTTCTTTCCATATTTCGGACGTCTTATGCCATATTTTTAATTCAAGTATTCAAGAAGGAATTTTTCCTCATTCCCTTAAAATGGCTATAGTAGTTCCTCTTCATAAAAAGGGCGATAAGACAATCTTGAACAATTATCGACCTATATCTCTGCTATCAGTGTTTTCAAAAATGTCAAGAATGTCATCTTTTCTAGAAAGAACTCACTTTCTTAGCGACTGCCAATTTGGATTCAGAAGTGGAAAGTCTACTGAAGCTGCTCTATTAAAACTAACAGGAGAGTTATACCAAAGTTGTAATTCTTCTGATATTCCAGCGTCTCTGTTTATAGATATCACTAAAGCTTTTGACATGGTCGATCATGCAATATTATTAAATAAACTTTCACTTTCTAGTTTTCGTGGTAATATACTTAACTGGTTCGCTTCATATATAGATAACCGTCAGCAAATGGTGAGATTAAAAAATATTTATAGCTCTCCAAAAAATATTGTATCAGGTGTTCCACAGGGATCAGTTCTAGGTCCCATTCTATTTTTGATCTATGTGAACTCCCTGTTCGCTCTACCATTTAAAGGTAAAGTCACTGCTTTTGCTGATGACACTGCTATTTCTTATTCCAACAAATGTTTTTTTAATGTTTTGTTAGATGTAAATCATGATCTTGATTTACTGAGGAAATGGTTTGCAGTTCATAAGCTCATTATCAGTAATAAAACCAAATTTATGGTATTTAATACTAGTAATACAAATTTTGACGACTTACCGTTATATTGTCACTCTCAGAGCTGTACCCGCTTTAGATTATCAAATTTTACAGATGATTTTTCTTCATTCGACTATCAAGCTTCATGTTGCAATAATTGTTTTACGATAGAATGTGTTGAAATTTTTAAGTACCTCGGCATAATCTTGGATAATAAGCTCAATTGGGATCATCATACGCATTATCTACGACAATATTCTAACAGAGTAGTAAAACAACTATATCATCTTGGTCTTTATTGCCCCCAAAATACGCTAAAACTTGTATACAATGGTTTATTAAAATCGAAATTGGAATATGGTATCACTTGTTGGGGCGGTGCTTACTTTACTAAAACCGAGCCTTTATTGATAAAGCAGAAACATGCAATTAGAATTCTATGCAAGGCAAATCGCAGAACTCCTAGCTTTAATCTGTTCAGGAACCTTAAAACTCTTCCGTTAAGACATCTCTACTGCTATAAGGTACTTAAAATATTTTTTCAAAATTCGGGATTTTACGCAGTTCGTAACACTGATAACTATAATTTACGAATGAATTCCAGAAACTTTGTAGCAGTTCCTACAGTTCATAAAGTACACTTTGGTCGTTTTTACCTCGTTTCATTACCCCGTCTGTTCAATTTACTTCCTGATTCTCTAAGATTTGAGAGAGTGAAAAATGTATTTGTGACTGGTATTAGTAATTGGCTTTGGTCCTTTGACTATACTAGTATTAATAATTTGTTCATTAATGAATTTTGTTCTTTTAATGCTTAGTAGTAGTTTATTCCTTGTTATTTACTTGTACATTGAATTCTCCTCTCAGCAATAATATTTACTTACATATGTTACCAAATGAACGTGCTCATCATGACAACAAGAGCCAACTTCAGAAAGTTGGCAAGCCACGGACAGAATGTCAACAGTCCCCTACTTCACTTGCCTTTTTCCTTCGTGTGGTGTAATTGACTGATGTAATTTGACCCTCGTGTCATTTTGTTATCCAAATAAAACTGAGTTCAGTATTACACTTTTTAACCCGTTTTTTTTATTTCGGTCATCCGACAACAGTTCAGAAGTGGGATAATGAACAATTACGTCACCGAAAAGAAGATTCTCTCAAATTTCCAACACAAGGACAGCATTCGTCCCTTGGCAGAGTCAACGATGTTGCACACAATCGCTCCCTTGGAAGAACCAACGTTTTCGCAGTGTAATACTCAGCACGATGCTACGAATTGTACGCTTACTGCGTTGTTGCATGAAAGGTTCCTACACCGAAACGATCGAGTAATAGCGAGTGTAACACAAAAACGCCCAACGTCAGAAGTCTGCACGAGACCACGAGCCCTTCGTTGGTAGAAGCAAGACAGATCCCCTCAAACTCCCCTATTGAGACAGATCCTGCTACGAGGCCACAATGTCCAGAAGTCTTCGTTAGAAGTGATCACAGAGAAATAGAATTGCTTCGACGTGAAAAGAGGTATTGGAACGTGAATTACAACTAACCAAACGAGAATTTCTCCTTTTGCAGCAGCAGTCACGACAAACGAACAATTCAACAGAACAGCAGTCATCGTGTTCATCCCACGTACCTTTGAATCATTCCTTTAGCTACCATGAGTTGAATACGCTTGTTCCTCATTACGATCCAGGCCAAAAGGGTGGTTTTAAATGTCAGCAGTGGGTGCAGACCGTAAACAACTTACAAGAAATTTATACTGTGACCGAACAATTGACGCTGTTAATCGCATCTTCTAAACTTTGCGGAGCCGCAAAAGGCTGGTTTAATAGCCAGCAATTCGCTATCACCACGTGGGCCCAGCTTAAGGACGGACTGCTCAAGGCATTCCCATCATTCACGGACGAATCAGATGTTCACATGCAATTGCTCAAGCGACGAAAACGAGCAACCGAAAATTTTGAGCAATACTTTTACGATATGCTGGCAATAGCAAATGGTGCAACTTTCAGCAACCAATCCGTGATCAAGTACATTATTAATGGCATTGATAGTGTTGATCTAAAACGAGCACTATCGCTTAGTAACTTTGGGAATTCTCATGATTTATTGAAACATTTCAAATGGTATGAGGAAGTCCACGAATTCACTTCACCAGGGCAACAATCAAAATCTAAGGACGAAAAATCGACGCAATCACCTCAACCGGGACCAACACCGGTTAACCAACCTCAAAAAGGGTTGCTCAAATGTTTCAATTGCAATGAAGTAGGACATCTGTCTATGGAATGCCCGAAGCCACAAAGGAAACAACGATGCTCTGTTTGCCATAAGACCGGACATTCAGAACAAAATTGTGATCGCCACTATCGGATCTCACGAATTAATTTGAATATTTTCCAGAAATCTGCAGTGATTAACGGGAGCAAAATTACTACCGCATTCATCGATACGGGTAGCGAAGCAAGTCTGATAAGAAGTTCCTTGGCAGCCGAACTACAAACCGTAATTGAACTATTTAGGATGGCACTGCATGGTATAGGCAGGGCCGTGCCTGACGGGCGTTCATTGCGTGCACCGCACGCAGGCGGCCGAAATTAAGAGGCGGCCAAATCGTTACAAGTTGTTTACTGGGCAAAAATACAATCGGTTTGTTTTCATTAAGATACGAAGTAAAAACAGTTTCTCTAATCTAATCTATCTAAAAAGAGTTTCTCAGAAATAAGAAATGTATAAAAACTGATTAGGTCGTTGTAGTATTTATATACCTAGTCATGCAGCGAATCCGAATTTTTTCGAACATTGCACGAGCGACGAGCCGAAATAGTTTTTTCAATTGACCGGCGTCGCGTAAGCGGTCTTATTCGTCTTATTAGTCGTATTAGTCTATAGACTAGCGAGGATAAATCGTTATTTGTGTCCTGTGTGTGATCCGATATTATTAAAGTCTTTAATTTAACGAATAAAAATAAATTGCTTAATTCCTGAAAACTTTTAGTTGTGTGTTCGTGTGGTGAAATTTAATAAAATATTTATTTAAGAATTTCATATTAAAAGGCCTTTTCCCTCCAAAAAGACCCGCCAAAATTGAAAGTCTACCCTAAAATTTAATATCACTGCTCATTTACATTTTTAAAGGCCTACGAATGTCTGAAAGGAAAACGAAAAGATTGTCTGGAGCGCAATATAAAAGAAAGCGAGAGGAAAAGCAAAATGAAGCTAAAAAAATGTTTGGCTCATTAACAAAGTTTTTAGTAAAATCGCCAGAACCGGAAAGTAGTTGTAGTAACCAATTAAATCCAATTGATGATTTGTTTTGCGATAAAAATGAAAATGAATTATCTGTCGAAAATGAAAAGGCTAATGACAATACTAGTAGTACCGACGAAATGGAAACAGAAGATAATAAGGATATCGATCTATACAATACCGATACCGCTGAAATTGATAAAGCATATTTTGCTATGTGTATGGATTTAAATGATCCAGCTTGCTGGCCTTTAACAATTACCACTAAAATATTGGATATATTAATCGAAAAAGGACCCATACAAAATAAACAATCTACATATCCAATTAATGAATTGGGAAGATCATTTTCATCAACTTATTTCTATAGAAAAATGCCAAATGGTGAAAAATTTAATCGTGAGTGGTTAATCTATTCTCTAAAAACGGATTCCATATTTTGCTTCTGTTGTAAATTATTTGGCAAACAAGAAATAAAATTAGTTAATGAAGGCTTCAATGATTGGCAACACACATCTGATAATTTATCTCGTCATGAAAAAACATCGCTGCATATCGGAAATTGCACCAATTGGAAAAATTTGGAATTAAATTTAAAAAACAAAGCTACAATTGATAAAAATTTGCAACGGTATTATGACGCAGAGAAAAAACGATGGTATCAAATTGTCGTACGCATGATATCTGTGGTACAATTTCTGGCAGTACAGGGTTTAGCGTTTAGAGGTAGCTCGAGCAGATTGTATGAAAACAATAATGGAAATTTTCTAAAAGCAATTGAAATGATAGGAAAATTTGATGATGTTATGGCAGATCACATAAATCGCATTCAACAATCAGTTGCTTTAAAGAACCATATGCCACATTATGCGGGAAATCGCTTCCAAAATGAAATAATTAGTATCCTTGCAGCGCAAATTCAAAAATATATTTTGTCAGCAATAAAAGACGCCAAATATTTTTCAGTAATTTTGGATTGTACGCCGGACATGGGACATGTCGAGCAAATTACAATAATTTTGAGATATGTGCATATTCAAAATGACGAAGTAGAAGTGAGAGAAAATTTCGTTGGTTTTTCTCCAGCTCAAAAAAGTACTGGAGAAGCTTTTTACGACTTTTTAATTGAAAAATTAAGCTCTCTTAAATTAAATGTTAACGATATGAGAGGCCAGGGGTATGATAATGGATCAAATATGGCTGGAAAACATATTGGATTGCAGAAACGAATTTTGGACAATTATCCACGAGCTTTGTTTATGCCATGCAACGCGCATACATTAAATTTGGTCGTCAATGATGCAGCGAAAGTTTCTTTTTCAACTGTGGATTTTTTTAGTAATGTGTCAGCAATATACAATTACTTTTCCGGATCACCTTTTCGATGGCAAATTTTAAAAAAACATGTAAAATCGTTAACAGTAAAACAAGTTAGCGTAACCCGGTGGGAATCAAGGATTAAGGCGATTAGACCACTGCGTCATGAATTAGGTGAAATTTATGACAGCCTAATAGAACTAGCGGAAGAATGTTCAACACCAATAGGTCAACATGAAGCTAAATGTTTGGCAATGAAAATTAAATCGTACAAATTTATTTGTTCCACAGTAATATGGTACGAAATCTTAGAAAAAGTAAATATTATTAGTAAAATGATGCAGACCGTTTCTTGGAATCTTACTTCATGTGCTGAATCTATTAATAATATTTTAATTTTTTTCCAAAGTATTAGAAATGATGAAAATTTCGAAAAGTATTTGAAAATTGCTGATGAATTATGTGAATCACTTGAAATACAACCGGAATTTCCTGTTGAAATTAATCTACGTCGACGCCATAAGCGAAAACAATTTGACTATGAAGGAGATGAGGATATTCAGTTAACTGCTAAAGAAAATTTCAAAATTAATTTTTTCTATGTAATATTGGATACAGCCATTTCATCTGTTACTACCCGATTTGAAACATTATCCAATTTCGAACAGTCTTTCGGATTTTTATATAAATTTGTTGAAATAGGAGAGGACGACATAAAAAAAAGTTGCTTCGACTTTCATAATAAATTCAAGGATGGCGAATCGTGCGACATAAACGGAGCAGAATTATACGAAGAGTTAATTTCATTGAAAATAATTATAAAAGATAGGAAACAACCCGAAGAACTCCTAAAGTATTTGTACAAACACAATTTACAAAATTCATTTCCAAATGTATCTACAAGCTTAAAACTATTATTGACCATGCCTGTATCAGTTGCGTCTGGAGAACGTAGTTTTTCTAAATTGAAAATCATAAAAAATTACCTACGTACTTCCATGACGCAAGAACGTATGAGCAATCTTTCAATTATCGCGATTGAAAGTGAATTTGCTGAATCTTTAAATATTCACGAAGCAATTGACGATTTTGTCAGTAAAAAATCCCGTAGGATTAACTTTTAATATGTACTTTATTTAATAATTGCTTCGTGAAGATTCAGCAATTTCACTTTCAATCGCGATAATTGAAAGATTGAAAGATTTCCCTAATTAACCGGTAACCTAACCGAAATAATTTTATGAAACCGGTTAATTAACCAAAAACCTTTACTATTTTCAATATCAATAAATAATACGTAAGATTTGATTTTTTAAAATCAAATAATTTTAAATTGTCACTGAGCGACACCTAGGATTTTAAATTATCGTATTCCTATGTTCTTTATGTTTGATAATTTTGTCTGTGATTATAATACCAATACCATAATTTTTTTCATGTTATTATTTTTGTCCAAATTTTAAATAAAAAAATGTTTATTTTGTGCATTTTTTTTTCTTAAATTTCATCCAAACATATAAATCTCATAAAACCGGTTTTTAGCCAGTTTTTCTTTTCAGAAACCGGTTTTGGGAACAAAACCAATATTTTTTTTCGTTCTCGATTTCGGTTAACCAAAAACTGATTTTTTTCCCGGTTTGATGCCCTGTGTATAATAATAAACATTAAAAATTAAAGTAGTTTTTTTTAATGTTATCCTGGGGGCGGCCATACAGACTGGCACGCAGGCGGCCATATACCCAGGCACGGCCCTGGGTATAGGCAACGGATTTTGCATAAGTCAAGGACGAATAAGGGTTGCTCTCAAAGTGGATAACGTTACGGCCGAAGTGAATCTGCTCGTGGTCGATGATGGTATACTCAGCGAACCTATTCTAGTCGGAAGAGATTTTTTGGATCAGCATCATGTTACGATCACTAAGACAATGGGAAAACTTACGCTTCGTGATGTGAGAAATACGGACAACGATTGTATTGCAGACGACATGATTGCAACGAGTGGTACCAAACAAGAACAGCAATTGAGTGAGTCAAACAGTAACGGCATGGCGGTCCTTAAGACAAATAGAAAAGAAGATCTTCGAAGACCTATTACTGCGGCCGACGTCAACTATGGTCAGCTTACAGATGTCGAGGTCGACAAACTCGTAATGTTACTCAATGAGTACCGCAATTGTTTCGCAATGAGTATGTATTTTCGAACTAGGGTGTGCAACATCGAACGAGTTCGAAATAACGATAACCCATAATGAACCAATTGCTTGTCGTCCGTATAGAGTTGCATACTCAGAAAGGGCTACTATGGAATCGTTGGTGAACGAGTTGCTCGAGGCCGGAATAATTCGTCCATCCAATTCATCTTATGTTTCACCAGCGCTTCTAGTAAAAAAGGCGACTGGAGAGGACAGAATGGTCATCGACTATAGGCGCCTTAATGCTAGAACGATTAAGGACCGGCATCCACTTCCTGTCATCGAGGATTTGTTGTTATTGCTACGAGGACATTCCTTGTTTATCGGACTTGACTTGGCTTCAGGATATTACCAAATACCAGTTGCGGAAGAATCTCGAAAGTATACTGCATTTGTTACGGCCGATGGGGAGTACGAATTTAATAGAATGCCATTTGGGCTATCTAATGTTCCTTCGTGTTTTCAATGCGTAATGAACAATATAGCAAAAAAAATGAAATCCTGCCGATTAATAGTATACATGGACGATATTCTCCTTCCTTGCAAGAACTTTTCAGAGGGAGTGGAAAGGTTGACGGAATTTTTGAGGCTGATTAGAGCAGAGGGTCTCACGCTTAAGTTAAAGAAGTCCTTTTTTTTAAGGGAACAATTAACTTTCTGGGATATGAAGTGTGTGCAGATGGAATTAAGCCAAGTGAGAGAAAAATAGCGGCGGTTTCAGGTTTTTCTCAACCTGAAAACTTACATCAACTTCGGCAATTCCTTGGTTTGACCAGCTACTTCCGAAAGTTCGTTCCTGGACATGCGTTAATAGCGGAGCCTCTTACGTGACTAACGAGAAAGGACGTACCATCCGAATGGCAAGTCGCCCAGAAACAGTCATTTGAAATGCTCAAAAACATTTTGACGACTAGGCCTCTTTTGACACTATACGACCCAGAACAGGATCACGAATTACATACGGATGCAAGCGCAATAGGAATTGCGGGTATTTTAAGGGATAAGGGAAAAGGGATAAGGATCAAGAGTTACGACCTATCGGATACTTCAGTCGACAAACCAACGATTGTGAAAAGCATTACGAGCTGGAGGCCTTAGCGGTGGTGGAGTCGATTACAAGATTTAGGAGCTATCTCTTGGGTAAGCACTTTAAAATGGTAACTGATTGTAACTCTCTCGCAGCAACAATAAATCAAAAGAACATTATCCCAAGAATCGCGCGTTGGTGGTTACGCTTATTGGAGTACGATTTCAACCTGGAATACCGGCAAGGCAAATCAATCCAACACGTGGATGCACTAAGTAGGTCACCCCTGGATAAACCAACGAACACCGAAATAGCCTCGTTAGACATTCTTGCGGTAGAGATTAACAGTGACGACTGGCTTCTGACGATTCAACTTCAGGATCCCAAGTTGGCTCAAATCTGCAGGTATTTGCAACAACGAACAAAGGGCTTATATAGGGACCTTCGGAAGGAGTACGAAATGAAGGATGGTCGTTTATACAGGAAGATTGCTGGATCGTTACGTTGGGTTGTCCCTGCGGCGGCTATTTGGAAAATCATGAGGTCTTGTCATGACGAGGTAGATCATTATGGAATTGACAGAACTATAGAACTTTTACAGCGCGACTACTGGTTTCCGTGAATGAGGAACAAGGTCAAGAGCTACGTAGCATCTCGCATTGAGTGCGCTTATTTCAAACGACCTCCGGGAAGGGTAGAAGGAGAGCTCTTCTGCATCGAAAAAGTTCCCGTGCCATTTCACACGCTTCACATAGACCACCTAGGTCCTTTCCCAAAAACACAAAAAGGAAATACGCATGTTCTGGGAATAATTGATGGATTCACAAAATATGTCATGCTTAAAGCAGTCAAAAACGTTGCCTCTACGCCTGTGGTTCGAGTCCTGGAAGAAATCTCGACAAATTTTGGAACTCCAGTACGTATAATCTCCGATCGAGGAACGGCTTTCAGCTCCAGAGAATTTCAAAAATACTGCAATGAACATGATATTAAGCACATACTGACGGCTGCGAGAACTCCACGAGCGAATGGTCAAATAGAGCGCTGTAATAGGACCTTACTTCATGCCCTTTCGACTATGGCGAGCGATTCTTCTCATTGGGACGAGCAGCTTAAGGCTATTCAATGGGGTATGAATTCGTGTACAAATGAAACTACAAAACAGACACCACATAGTTTACTTCTGGGATTTCAACCTCGCGATCCCTTCGGTAACAAAGTCTTACTGGCGTTACACGGCGACGGAAACGAACCAGAACGCTTAAACATTGAGGAAGTGCGGCAAGCCGCAGTTGAGGCTATTTCAACATCGCAATCACAACAAAAACGAAGATACGACCAGCTTCACAAGGCACCGCATATTTATAAGGAAGGCGACTTAGTACTCATCGAACGACCAGCAATATCGACGGGGGATTCCAGAAAACTTGATCCGCGGTATAAGGGTCCGTATATTGTAAAAGCCGTCTTGGACCATCACAGATACGCTATAGAAGACATCCCAGGAGCTCAACGAACACAACGTAAGTTTAAATCAATCTATTCTGCAGATAAGATGAAGCCATGGTGTCGGAACCTGGACGAAGACTTCTGGACCTTTGATGAAGACAGTGAGATCCGGGACGTATCTAGTTCTCAGGAAGGCCGAGCTGTTACCAAATGAACGTGCCCATCATGACAATAAGAGCCAACTTCAGAAAGTTGGCAAGCCACGGACAGAATGTCAACAGTCCCCTACTTCACTTGCCTTTTTCCTTCGTGTGGTATAATTGACTGGTGTAATTTGAGTAATTTGACCCTCGTGTCATTTTGTTATCCAAATAAAACTGAGTTCAGTATTATACTTTTTAACCCGTTTTTTTTATTTGGGTCATCACATATAATATGAATTGTTTTTCTGTAGATATTAATAGTACATCCATCACTTGCCACTTGGGCAACAGAATGTACTTAACTATTTCTTGTTTTTCAATTGCTACATTACAGTTTGTATAGACATTTTAAGTTTTAATTGTACCCAAATTGAAAAATCGAAATAAAGTTTGTTTTGAAATTGAAATTGTTTCCTCACTAGAGTGTTGTACAGCCAAATTGTGTCCCATGCACTATCCGCTTATAACGTCACTACTATCAGTATGCCGGATGTGGGATCGTAAATCGCGCCCAGTCTCGGAAAAATCCCCTTGTTAGCCCTAATTTAACTTACGAAGTAAAGACTGTGGAGAATCTCAGCAAAGTACCGCACCGCTCTGGGAAACATTTTCATCCGACAACCCCCAAAAATTGGCGTGCTGTTAACAACGAATGGATTCATGATAGCATTGCGACGAATGATCAGTAGAAGAGCATCCGTACATCATCTACATATACGAGTACAACGGCAGCGGAATAAATTTTGTTGGAGGAAAATACATGATAAAAGGATTACAAGTTCCACTTACTGATAGCGGAATTCAGTAGCATTTCATTCCTCCTGGAGCACCATACTTTGGTGGACTCTGGAAAGATGAAGTCAAGTCCGTCAAATACAATTTGAATCGTGTCATAGGAGAGCATATACTAACATACGTGGAGACAATTCTGGTACAAATAGAACGATGCCTGAACTCGAGACCACTCTGCCCATTAACAGACAACATTGAAGAATTTGACGTATATTGAAGATTGGACAAATCGTCTTGCTGAAAAACGAGCTCTTGACACGATCAAACTGGCCTCTGGGCAAGGTAGTAGAAGTACGTCGCGGAACAGATGAACTTGCCGCTGATGAACATGAAGACAGTCAAGCGACCAATATCTAAGGTATGTTTGCTGCCAATAGAAGACAGCATTATGAAAATTGAAAATTGCAGAGTTCAACCATGGAAATAATCCTCAGAGCAGACGCCATCCAGTAGGCCCGGATGGAATCCGAGAGATAAAAATGGAAATCAACCATTCTATCAGCAAATTTTTCCATTGCCCTTATGACTCTATCGGTGCTTACTTTGCTATGCCGGGATCGTCAAAATATGCAATCATCCATCCGGATGTTGGATTATTCGTGGAACAAATTGGAACACCTGAAATTCAACGGGGCCTACGCACGAGTGTTTGCTCCCCAATCGAAGACATTTTACGTGATCAAGAAAACATGAATAAGACAAAAAATCAAATTACTGCATTATGCAATAAGGTCAAGTCAGAGACAAAAAGAGTCAGTGCGATGAATTACGTCATTACATGGAAGAAGACTGGCATAAAGGTACTCTCGATTTTCAACAGATTTCAAGCTACACCTTTGCTTAGAAACAAACGGGGACTGCTGGAAACTATTTTTAACTCATTATTCGGAGTCAATAACGAAGTGTACAGATATACATTTCAAAAACAGCAATCAAAAAGAACTGATCAAAAATAAGAAAACTAACACTAAGATTAGGTATGCTGTGTACAATTGCCAGTGTAAATGAGACAGAAACAAGAATTAATCAAAAATGACCGGACAAGTGCGAGTCGGACTCGCCAACCGAGGGTTGTAGGTACATATTACAAATAGTTCAGGAATCGAGTCTCGCAGGTTTTTCAAAGCTTTTCCCAAAAATCAGTTTCAAAAACCTACAATTACTTATATTATTGCGTTTGTGGTTATATTTACAGTTCATACCTAAATAATAATATAATGAAATTGCATTTTAGGGATTGGTTTTAGAAGCTACAGGTACGTCACAGACTACACTACCGTTCTCCAGGCCTTGACCCCACCCCCCTCTTCTATGATGACCATTTCCTTGCATTTTTTTTTTTTTTTTTTTTTTTTTTTTGTTAGAGGCTTCTACTATCTACTGGAGCACTCAGACACAAGTACTGGTCCATTGTACACCTTGTCTTTATTGTATTTTCCCCGTTGTCCGGAGAAAAGTGAGGAGGGGCTTCAGTGATGTTGAGCTAAGAGATTCGGCACCCACCACGTCGGCCCCAAGGGTGCGCCACCGTGCACGAGCGAAGGCGGGACAGTCGCAGAGAAAGTGTTCTGCTGTGTCGTCCTCCTCGCAACAAGCAGCACAGGTAGGCGTCTCACTGATGCCAAGCACGTAAAGATGCCTGGCAAAAGTGTAATGGCCCGTAATGACGCCCGTTAGCCTTCTGCAGTCATTTCTTCTTAAGGATAAGAAGAATGTTGCGGACTTTTTACAGACGTCAGGGCGTACGCGCTTAGTCATCCTGCATCCTGGATATTCCTTCCATCTGCGACTGTGTACGTTAAAGACCCAGTCATTGATGTCAGATTTAACCGTTGAAGCTGGTAGACCTAAGGCGGGTTCAGGCCCTGAGAAACTCTCCTCTGAGCCTTTTCTAGCGAGTTCATCGGAGATCTCGTTTCCTGGCATTCCAGAGTGACCTGGAACCCATACAAGCCTAAGTGAATTAAGTCTTCCGACTTTGTTCAAAAAGGTCTTGAGTTCATGCACTAGTTTGGAGTTGGACAGAGGATTGGATACAGCTTTGAGTGCAGCTTGGCTGTCACTGCAGACAGATATGCTCTTTCCCCTCCGTCTGTGTTTCACAACATAGTGCATGGCCATTAGGATTGCGTAACTCTCCGCCTGGAAGACCGACGCATATTTTCCTAACGAGAAGTGCAGTCGAATGTTTTCGCGCTCGAAGAAAACTCCGGCGCCGGATCCCTGATCAGTCCTGGAGCCATCTGTGAAGATGCGAAGACATTCTATTCCAGGTTCAGTGTCTGGCCAAAGCCAGTCCTGACGCCAAGGAAATGTGACTGTGTAGTTACAGCGCAGTAGGATGGCAGGTGTCATTACGTCCATGAGACAGTGGTCGTAGGATATTTCTCTCTCAAGTACACTTTCACTCCACTGCGAGTTGTACCAAAGACCATTCCTCTTTAGGCGAGAAATAGTTTTCAGTGCACACCCTCTGATATATATGTCAAGGGGTGTAAGGTTCATCATAGCATCCAAAGCAGCTCCCGGTGTGCTGGGGAAAGCCCCCGTGCAACTGAGGCAGACCGCTCTTTGGAGTTTGGTGAGTGAAGCCACAGCGTGTTTTCGTGTCAGCCTGCTCCACCAAACAACCGATGCATATGAGATTATCGGTCTTACCATTGCCGTGTAGATCCAAAGGACCTTTTTCGGCGATAAGCCCCATGTTTTGCCAGAAAGCTGACAGCGCTTTGGTGGTTTTGGACTCAACATGTTTTGACCAGAGAAGTTTGTTATCTAGAATGACTCCCAGATACTTAGCTTCCTTGGATATAGGGATGGGAATGCCTTTTAGCACCACCTGAGCAATGCCAGTTGTTTTCCTCCTTCTCGTGAAGAGAACGACATCGGTCTTAAGAGGATTGACCGACAGCCCATTTATCGTGCACCAGTCTTCGATCACGTTTAGCGCCGCCTGCGCTTTGAGACAGACATTCGCTAAACATGAGCCGACAGAGAGAACAGCAACATCATCCGCATAGGCCTGGGCATAGATTCCAGAGGCATTGAGAGCATCTAGCAGAGAGTCGACCACCATGCACCATAACAGCGGAAACAAGACGCCACCTTGCGGGCAGCCCCTGTTTTCTCTAGACTTGACACAATGTTCGAGGCCTGCATCAGCGATCAGTGTCCTGTGCACGAGCATTGCTTTGATCCACAAAACCAGTGCTTCATCTACGCCATGCCGTCTAGCAGCATTACACATGCTGTCAAAAGTAGCGTTATCAAAAGTTCCCTCAATGTCGACAAAAATGCCTAGTACGTACTCTTTCCTTTCGAGAGCGCATTAAATTCTCCCAACTAGGTTTTGAAGCGCAGTCTCGCAGGATTTTCCCCGCTGATAAGCATGTTGCATGTCCGACAGAGGATGCATTCGAAGGGCAACTTTGCGCACGTGCAACTCTACTAGTCTTTCCATGCTTTTCAGCAGGAATGATGTTAGACTTATTGGTCTGAAACTCTTGGCTAGTGAGTAATCCTCTTTCCCTATTTTGGGAATAAAGACCACTTTCACCGCGCGCCAAGGGATAGGTATGTAGGCAAGTGCCAGGCTAGCAGTGAAAATTCTTTTCAGTGTAGGAAGCAGCTGTCTTATACCTTTTTGCAGCATAACGGGGTATATCCCATCAGTGCCCGGCGACTTAAAGCCATCGAAGGATGCCACAGCAAATTCAATGGCCTCAGTAGTTGCCACGCGTGACGCAACATACCAGCTACGCCGAGTTGTTTTCATCGCTACAGCCGCAGTATCCAATGAGGGAGTGTGCAACGAGCCGATGACAGTCTGATTTCCCGGAAAATGGGTAAACTAAGTAACTAAAAACAGTAAACTAAGAGTTTCTGCTTTAGACTCGGTAAAGGTACCATCAGACTTCCTGAGTCTTGCCTTGCATGCACTATCACCAATCGCGCACGGCATTCCTGCAACAAGCGAAATATGACACCTTTTGGATGCATGAGCAGCATTCCCTTCCCACTGGTAAACTCGCCGGAAAAGCTGAATTAACAAAATTGAGGAAGAAACCGCACCGAGGAGTTCAGTTCAGTTTTTCACCCATAGTCACTTCTAGTTCGCTAACATAAGAGTAAAGACGCTCTGCGCGGCGTAAGAAATTGATAAAATAAAATAGTTGAAATAAAAAAGAAGTGTAGTTTTTTCTTTTTTTTTTTTTGCCAAACGCTCGGCACAACTCATTAACTCTACATACATATGTTGAAATCTTCTACAACAATCAGGCGAGAAATACATATTACCATTGCGGCTGTTTTCGTACATTGCTGTATTTATGCATTCTACAGCAACATTGGTAAGACATCGTAGTGACCTATAAACAACAATCAACGGGACGTTAAACATCTCAAAACGTATACACCCACAGAGTATACCCGGGATGTACCCGGATTATTCATACAGTTCTTAAGATTGCGACGTGCATATGTATGTATGTGATAGATCCCCAACCTGGATTTCCATTAGCTATAGCTGGACCATCTACTCTGCACACCTCATCAAAACCACCAGACTTTTCCCTGTACTTATAGTATAAGACATACATAATTGTGTTATAATTACAATACATGGTACTATTTTTTCTTTATCTTCTTCTTCTTCATAGTATTTCTTCTTCTTTGTTCTTCTTCCTCTTCCTCTTCTTTAATTTCAATTGTATATATGAACCTCTTTTCATTGTATTAGTGACAAATTACGATTGAAGGGCAACACCAGATAAAAAACGTGCAGACTCGAATAATAAATAGTTGGTATGTGTCTCCGTGTCATACAGCTCCTTCTCCCATAAAATTTGTTTCTTGGCAGTAGAAATACTCTCGTGTGCGCTGGCACAATACGTAATTTAAATAGAGACTATATTTCTTATGATTTAATTACAAATGTATAGTTTTCAGACATTTCCCTTTACTTGTAGTATAAGATGATATTACTTGCCGAATTTCATTGTTCTAGGTTAACGGGAAGTAGCCTATAAATTTTCTAATCCAAAAGGAAGAGCAGTAAAATCATCAATCTTTGGATTCAGCAGCAACATATGTAAGTATGTGTTCATATATCCCAAAAAAAAAAAAATCGGTTGTGCCTCTTTCCACTTCCCATTATAATATCGAAATTGAAGGTCCTAAAAGAAAGCCAAAAATGATAATCGATTACAAAAGAACCAAAGGAGGTGTTGACAATATGGACAAATGCCTTGGTGAATAGACAATGAAGAGAAGAACAAAGAGATGGCCTCTGGTTTTCTTTTTATAACATTGTGGATGTGGCTGCATTTGTATTGTAGCATTCGTGATCTACATGGAAAATAATCCACACTTCTACAAACCGTAGAAGGTTGTTCCCACAACAGTTGAGTGAACATTAAGCCATGGCAGAAATCCAGCATCGTTCACAAATTGCACAAGTCATACGAAATTTTCCATCACGTAGTGAAATTGAAAGTATGTTGGGCCACCCAGTAACACCGACTGTTGAAAATCTTCCAGTAAGGGCTCAAGAAGAACGTGACAATTCTGCCAGAATCAAGCAGAAGGGAAATTGTTACCCATGTCCCAGAAGAAGACCAACACGAAAAGCCTGCAAAAAATGTAAAAGCCAGTTTATGCTGAACATTCAGTAGATGTAACCCAATGTGATAGATGTCCATAATAACTTTTTTTTTATTATATTTCATATTTTCCTTGTTATTTCCAAACAAAATAAAAAATAATGTCAAATGAATAAAAAATAAGAATTTATTATGAAACAGAAGTGCTTTTCTGCTTTTGTCTTACAATTTCTATACATTTTTCTATGCACACACGGGTGTGTTGGCTGTAGATAGAAGGAGTTAATCGCAAAAACTTCTTGTAAACTTCGACCCAAATAGAAAAAAAAAATTTTTCGAATATAATAAAAAACAGTATTTTAAGAGGCTTGTCAAAATTTCAAGTCGATACGGCACCTAGAACTCAAAATATATCAATTTGAAAATGAAAAACACACTCCGGTATGTGGGTGTAGACACGACGGTTAAATCATATTTATTTGGATTTCTTAGAATTATTTTAAATAAACAATAATGCTTAAAACTAGCTTGAATAACTAAAAAGAAAACGAACATTTAAAGCTAAAAATAATTTGCTTTTTTTTTGTTTTTTTTAATAAATATGAGAACTTCGTTTTTGTTTCATATAAAAAGTATGATTAATTAAAATTAGCTTAAGCTTAACTAAGCTACATACATGTATATTTATCTTTTTTTTTTCGTGTATTATATATTATATATATTTTTAGTTTTGCATTAAGTATAACAGCAAACTAAACCTAAATTAGTCACCACCCATTTCTTACTCTAGCCTATCTTTACCTATCCTAACCTACCCCAGTCTGTAAAGACTATATTTTTATTAAGATTGCTTTAAATATCAAACTGAAAAATAAACTGAGACATTAATGATTAAAAAATACGCTGAGAACAGCTTAGGGTAGTAAGATTATTGCTATTACATATTTTCTTGATTTCTCAGCACTGAAGGACCTATTGTTTACGAATACATTACCATTTTAAATATTAATGGTAATCTTTCAAGCAACAACCCAACCCTACACTAATATACCCAACCCAACTACATTTAATATAAATGGTGAAATATTTTATTGTATTATAATTTGTATGAGCACAACGCTTTTTTTATTGTTCCAGATATTGTTCTGAGATATTGATTTTTTACTGCGAAATAGAGTATTATCAGGCTGTAATTCGTATCTCAACACTTATGATCCACTGAAGGTGGATTGAGAGTTTTTGTTCGAGATAACCTGGATTTTGGTAACTTGAAAACAAATTGTCTTAAGTTTCTGAGCGCTGGTATTGAATCGTCTTGCAATATAGAATATGTTGTTATTAAAATTGTTTGTGTAAACAGAATACTAATTTGTTTTTTTTTTATCATTCTCTTATAATCATTCCCTCATTCAATACACTATCTGATCTTTATAAACTCGTCTTTCACAAATGTGCTGGTATTAATTTTGGTTTTCATATAACTGATCACTGCATGACAAGTATTTTGTTTATTAGGTAAAAAACTACGAAACCAGATAAGCATATTTTATCACCTAAAACAAAGAAAGTTCACTGCAATCTGCTTAATATTGAACTTCGTTGAGAAATCTGGGAGGAAATTTATTGTCCGCAGAAAGCTAGGTCTTATGTAGTCAATGGTAATATTATAAATATTAGCCCCTTTTACAAAGAAAGGACGGGCTTAGAGTTTTATAAATTATCTGTAGAGCCTTATAAATTATCTTGACTCGTAACGACGGTTTTCCAATCCTATCCTTACAATATAGCACTTAATATTGGAAACATATTAACTCATATTTTCAACCTAAGCATCTCGATCGGGATATACCCCGATAAATGGAAATGTCACTTCTGACCATAACAACGCCGGAAAATGGAAAAGAAGAAGAAGAAGCAGGCCCAAAGCTATGAATTTAAATTTGGCTCGGATCGGTTGTAGATCGGCTGTGGATCGGTTCTTGCCCCTTACTGTTCATTATTTACATCAACTCCTTATTCTCTAAATTTAGGCGCGAATATAAATTATGATATTCACCCCCTGAGATTGTGGTTTTTTTTTTTTTTTTTTTTTTTTGAGGCTTTTGCTATCTTTTGGAGCACTCAGATACAAATATTGGTCCATTGTACAGCCAGATAGACACCTTAAATGGCGTTACAGAAGAGCCAGAGCCAAGCTTCTTTTTAGTCATTCATGTTGTGTGCGATATGTTTTTTGACACAAGTGAGTGGAACCTAAAGGTTAACGGCGATTTCGAACGGCGAGAGCCGAGAAACTTTTTCAAGGTAAGTGTGCAACGGGGGTTTTTGAAAGTACCCCGCCTAGGAGAGAAGCCGCGAAATAATCTTCGAAGGCGTTGGTGTTATCGGGATCCGAATTCGCTCATCACGCGTCAGCGGCCGACAGACTCTGTAGATTGTGGTTTTAGCTACACAAACTAATTGTTAGGGATAAGACCAAATCGATGCAGTCTATATATGTAGGAGTCCCATAATTATGAAACATTCTTCCATGCAAATACTAATATGTGAATGCTGAATAAACGAGGATCTTGTGACACACGTTGTTTTAAAATTAAAATCAATTTGAATATTTAGGTATTATTTTTGACGGTAATTAGAGTTGGTCTAAACATATTTCGACTTTGAAGCAATATTTAAGACCTAGAGTTCAAAGCCTCATACCATCCTATCTGTAAATTATAAGATACTATCAATCAAAACTGCAATACAGGAAAAGTTGCTGAGTTTGTGTTTGCACAGAAAAGCTCGACAAACTGATGTCAGAATTTGTTACAAATTTCTGTATAAATTAGACGTTGTTAGCCCCACATTATCACTATTTGTTAATACATTATTACTAATGTCATTGCATAGTTTTAATCTCAATACAGTTAGTTGAATAAGCAAATAAAAACATAGTTACTAAAATTATATTAGTTAATGTCATTGCATAGTTTTACACCTGTACAGGGACCGGTTAAGAATATCCCTGCAGCGATACTTTTCGCTTGTCGTAAAAGGCGACTAAACAAAGGTAAACCAAAATCACATCTAGGCAATTTAGAAAACACCAAGGTGAGCCTAGGGACACATATACCACCAATAAACTGCCCCACAAGTGTGCATGCAAATCAGTGGGTTGACACGACTGGAGCTCACCGGTGTTGTAAGAGTAAGATCAAACAAAAAAAAAAAAATCTGGAGCATGCCGGGTCATTATGGAAAAGAACGCTAAAAGGAAAAGCACTACCCCGCCAGGCACTACTAATGGTCGTGATCCTGGGACGAGCAGCAATGCTCGGGTCAGAGCTATAGGATTTCCGGGGGATACAAAGTAATGCAACGGAAGTTGGAACGTTGGAAGCATGAGTGGTCGCAGCTATGAGCTTGAAGAAATTATGTTTAGAAGGCCAGTAGACATCCTGTGCGTACAAGAGACGAAATTGCGAAACACCGGTAATCGGGCACGTTTCTTGGACGTTAAAACAAAAGCCCACAAGATGTTTTACTGTGGATTGGAACAAGGAAAAAACGGAATCGCCATCATCCTTGCGGCAGAGCTACTTGGCAATGTCTTAACCATTTCAAAGTCCAGTGACCGTTTGATGGCTCTCAAATTGATGATGCATGGTGAGGTGTGGAACATCGTAAGCGCATATGCCCCTCAGGTAGGATGCGAACAAAAAGAAAAAGATGCATTCTGGCTAGATTTCCACAACCTTATCAAAATCATTCCAAAGGAAGAGCTTTTGTTTGTTGGGGGAGATTTAAACGGACATGTCGGGAAGACCAGCGAAGATTATGAAGACTACCACGGAGGGCTTGGATACGGCACCAGGAACTCTTCAGGTGAAGATATCCTAAACATGTGCAAGTCGTACGGTCTTATAGTGCTAAATACCATGTTCGTCAAACAAAGCCGGCACCTGATCACTTATAGTAGCGGCGGAAAGGAAACTCAAATAGACTATCATTTGGTATCCAGTTTCATGAAGCCACGAGTTAAAGATTGCAAAGTGATCCTGGGAGACGCGATCGCCCCTCAACACCGTCTCCTCCTGACTGAATTTTTTATGGAGGCGAGTAAGAAGTCAAAACAGCAAACGAAGGTGTCTGAGAGAATCAAGTGGTATAAGCTGGATAAAGGAAAAGGCGAAGCTTTTATTACCAACATGAAAACTAACTCTCTTCCATAATCGATGGGGTCGGTAATGAGGAGTGCAGAGCACAAGACATGTGGGATTCCCTACAACAATCTGGCCTGGAGAAAGCCAAATCACTGCTCGGAACATCTAAAGGCCCCTGCAAACACGCAAAAGAAACCTGGTGGTGGACAGACGAAGCCAAAGCAGTGATACACGAAATGGCTTTCCAAGCTTGGTCAAAGTGCTCTTCTACTAACAGAGAGGAGAAAGCTTGCCGTGAAAAGGTATATAGTATAGATATTGCAATGGTATCGCGAAGAAAAAGTGCGCCGAATTCAAAGCGAAAAGCATGGAAGGCCTCTATCAGGAGTTGGAAGAAATATTGTCTTCCGCGTCTGACAGGAACCAGGCTACCCAGGAGCTTCGACAAAGCAATTTGAACTAAGGAGCAAATATCTTTAAGATAGCCGCCCAGAGAAGAAGAAATGCTCAGGAGATTCGTTTCCCAAAGTTTATTAACAATGCTGAAGGCCAACTCCTTGTGGAAGACGAAAAAATTCTCCACAGATGGCGACAGTATTGCGACGAACTTCTGAACGAACAGTTTCCCCGAGTGTACTTTCCAAGAGCCGCCGCGAATCATGCCGAAATATCCGACATCACAGTCGAAGAAGTTCGGTACGCGGTTAAAAACTCCAAGGAAAAAAAAGCTATTGGGCCGGGCAGGATACCCTCTGAGTTCTGGAAAAAGATGAGAGACATCGGGTCTAGATGGCTCATGGTTCTTATCTCCAAACTTATGAGAGGCGACACTATGCCTAATCAATGGAGGGAAAGCTATCTTCTTCCTTTGCACAAAGGAAAGGGTGATACGCGAAATTGTGTTAACTACCGTCCTGTCAAGCTGATGTCGCACACCATGAAGATCGTTGAACGGGTATTAGATAGCCGACTGCGGAAAATAATACGACTATCTGTTGACCAGTGCGGGTTTGTCTCGGGTAAATCAACGACAGATGCAATCCAAAGTATAAGGATCATGATGGAAAAGCATCGTGATTCTTCAAAGGACTTACATATGGTGTTGGTTGATTTCGTGACGGCCTTTGACCGGCAACCAAGAGATCTTTTATGGGTAAAGACAAAAAGGAGTTCCAGAAACCTACGTGCGAGTGAGCATTGACATGTACAAGAGAGCAACGACAAGAGTAAGATGCACCGCAGGAGTCACCGAAGAGTTCGCAATCAAAGTCGGTGTACACCAAGGGAGCGTCCTCAGCCCACTGCTCTTTATAGCAGTCCTTGATTGCTTGCTTAAAGCAAAAGTGACGGACCCCAATGTGCACCAGCTATTCTTTGCTGACGATGGAGCCATTATAATATATAATATGAGCAGGCGTCCCTACAACGAGCACTTGATGTGTGGGTGGACATTTTTGAGGGACACGGGTATCGTATTAGTTCAAAGAAGACAGAGTATCTGTGCTGCCCGTTCTCTGACCCTCATCAGCCTATTCCAGACATTTACTTGAATGGAAGAGTGCTTCCCAAGTGTGAAAAGTTTAAATAGCTGGGATTTATGATTAATAAAGAAGCAACTTGTGATGACGACATCAACCATCGCGTAAGCGTAGGGTGGATGAAGTGGCGGGAAAACTCCGCCATCTTCTGTGATCGAAAAATGCCCCCTAAGCTGATAGGAAGGCTCTACACTTCAGTTGTACGTCCGGCGCTCACATACGGTTCACAATGCTGGACAATGCACAAAAAGTATGAGAGCAAATTAACGGCAGCTGAGATGAGGATGCTTCGCATGACAGCGGGAGTAACAAAGCGTGACAGAATTAGAAGTTCAAAGATCCGAGAAAGCCTCCACGTAAAAGAAACCATCACAAGAAAGATAGAGCGCGACCGACTCAGTTGGTATTGACATGTTCAAAGGAGAGATCCTTTGAACCCCGTCCAAAAGGCGTTATCAATCAACGTTCCAATTTCAACACGCAAAAAAGGCAGGCCGAAAAACAATTGGTGCAAACAAATGCAAAAATACCAGCATTTGATTGGCCTCAGCGATGAAGTAATCCCAAACCGGGAAGCCTGCCGCTACTTTCTGAGGTCAAACCGGCGGACCCCATAAGCGGACCAGTAAGAATGCAGTTAAGTGGGAAGGTTATGGTCCTACACTTCTGACCATAACGACGCCGGAAAAAAGGAAAAGAAGTAGCCATTGCATAGTTTTAATCTCAATACAGTTATAGTTGAATAAGCAAATAAAAACATAGTTACTAAAATTATATTACTTAATTAATAATAAAATAAATAAATAACAAACCTAAGTTATTAATAAGCCAACCGTCATCATGCAAGCGGATTAACAGTCAACACATCACACCAGTGGAAAAGTCCCAAACGTTATGTTATGTTCATAATCAAGCAATGAATTTGGTTGAAACCTAAATCCTCCTGTTTCACAACATAACGCGGAAGAGGGAAAATAGGTGTCCATAGAAAAACTGACCACCAAAGTTACTTCGAAACCCAATATTTTTAGGAAGAAAATTGCAAAAACAAAAAGAGGTCTTCTTGTATTCAAAGGGAGATGAGTTAATGCGAAATAGTTCTATTCTACGGCCTTCGGCAACAACATCGCTACGTGACAAAATCTGCCAAATTCCCACTTGAGCACTACCATTCGTGGAAGGCCGCATGCGCCGTCGCCTGAGTCAACTCCCAATGCAAGTCAAGATTCCATGGCCCCTGCAACCAACTACTTGCGCATATATAAGATGATTCTAAAATCATTTTTTATGATTTATATAACAGGATGCATTAAAGCTTTTCTTTTTTAAGGTAATATATTTCTAAAAACCTACGCGGTATTTCAAAATCAAGTTTACCAGAGAAAAACACAAAATAATTCCAACCTTGGACTCTTTTCAACCAAAAGATGGTTCGCTATTGAATATCAGAAAAAAAATTTAAGGAAGGAAAGCATCTACTCCCGGTTAAAGGACTATTTATTTTAATTTGAAGTCAGAAATTAATTGGAAATAAAAATTTCCAAGGGAGCAGCGGGTGTGGTAATGGCCACCAGCAATAATTTGTATGGAACACTAATTAGATTCTTGACACGCTTGATTCTATGTTGTTGTTTTTTTTTGTTTGTTCCTAATTTTTTTATTTCTTTGTTTAACAGTACAAAGAACTGACGTTCTAGTAGCTTTTAGGTATCATAAAAATAAATGTAAAGGCATATAGGTCGAGTTACTGTTTGGATGGAAGCGTCTGCGTCTCCCGCAGACATATCATAATAGGCTCCCCTCCATCGCATTTATGGGAATTAATTTCACAATGTATGGTCTAAACCAGTAATATTCGTAATGTTGTGTTTACAGCTTTACGATGCTTGTGAAAATAAATGGGATGCAGAATATAATTTCCTGGGGAAGGTTGGAGAATTGTAGCTAAATGCTGGAGGCAAGTTTTGCGAATGTTTTGCGTATGAATTGCGAGGAAAATAAATTGTTTAATTTGTTTTTTAAAAGTGAATTGGGGACAGGGAATAGCCAACGGCTCTGTTTGATTTTCCACCTACGCTGTAGTGTCCATTTAATTACTCAACTTTCCTCAATTAGAGGGCTTGGTACCAATACATACTCTCGACATTTGCTCTACAGATACCCAAAACTACGAGGTAATCGACTTTTCTTTCCCCTCCTTCTTCTATTATACTTTCAACAAACCCACTCTCTCTTAACTCGTGAGTGTTTATAAGATAAGGTGACTTTTTGGGTTTAATTTTTTTTCTTTTGTCCTCCAAAATATATTGACATTTGGATATTTAGTTTGTTTTCCCTAGATATAAAAATTAGACATGTGTTGGTGTGCTTGGGAAATTTTTTCGTTAAAAAAATAGATCAAAGAATCTGTATTAAATTTGTGGGCGAAAAATAAAACTAAGAGCCTCTGGGCAAAAAAAAATTTATATGTTTATAGGAAGCTTTTCTCAAGAAGATGTTAATGACGATGCCCTGGATGCCATATCAACAACGGATGAAAATGTTGAGGCCCAGGATATTGGCATATCCGTTGGCTCATTCCACTAATTTTTTCAAATATTTTTGGCATGAAATTTGTGCCGAAATTTTTAAACTTTGACCAATAGAGCATGAGTATCGCTGAGAAGCTGTTATATGCCTTGAATGACGAATCAGATTTGCTGAAAAGGAGCATCATTGGCGACGCTCGCAAAGCTCAATCATCTTAATGGAAACGACCAGTAGAGCCAGAATGAGAAAGTACGCCAAGTGCAATCAAAGGTGGAAGTTTTGCTCACTGTTTTCTCGGATGGCGACGTCGTGGTTCATCGTGACTTCTTGCTGAAAGGTCGTACGGTCAATAAGGAATATTACCTTAAGTTATGCGCCGTTTGTGTGAAGCAATATGGTTTAATGGAAAATAATGTACGACTGTTGCATTACTATAATGCACCTGCTCACTTGCCGTTCCTCATGCGTATTTTTTGACCAAAAATAATATCTTAATCCTGCCTCAGCCATTGTATTCACCAGACTTCGCCCCATGCGAGTCTTTTCTCTTCCCAAACAGAAAAGACAGATGAAAGTAGATTTACCACAATTGAGGAGATAAAGACCGTATCGCTAGAACTCAAGGCTATACCAAAAAGAGCTTGAAAGGTCACAATTACACTCATATACCCACTCATCAAGATAAATTCAAGTTTTTAATTATAACCACAAATAAAATAATACCACCATTAATCAGTAGCAAAATGCTCAACATTACCAATTAAATAAGTACTCTTACCCTAATATAATGATAAGAAACAAAATAAAATAATATATTTTTATTTGTATTTATAAATGCTGAATTAAGTTATATTATTACCCAGAGAATTCTGAGTTTACATGGATGAATGGACAACCAAATGGATGGTAATGCTCCAGGTGGCACACGCAATAGCGAAAATCCACCCGCGATCTCCTTGATCGCGGCCACGCAAGGATTTTCGAGGCCTCACCATTCATTCCCAACTCTCCGACAGCCCGGAACGACACCGACTCCTTTGGCTCATTGTCCGACCACCGACGATGGCGCGGCACTGGAAACCGCTAAGGTTGAACGAGCCCCAGAATTGGGACGTACTGCAGATTGCACTGCTAAGTGCCAAAAAAGAAGGAGAAAGAGGCGTGCCCGAAAATCGTGCATGAGGCTGGCAAAGCCGAAAGCACGAAGGATGAAGGCGAACCTCTCGGAAAAGCAGTCAAGAGGATTAGATCGGCGGAGGTATCCTCTACCGAAACTCATCCGGCCCCCTCATCTGCACCTCTCGCGCATCTTGGCGGCGCGCAGCGCAGAAAGCGTCGGCGGTTAGTAAAGGCTGTTGCAGGAGGCACAAGCATGCAAGCGCTTTCGGCACGCTTTGTGACGATCAAATAAGAGCGTGCCAGGTGCCCAAACTGACGTAGCAGGAAATGTTTAGGGTCCTGTCACGGCCGGCCCTATCGTCGAAAAAGGCGGTGATGCTGACAGACAAACTCTGATCGCAGAAGGGAAAGCGGTTTTGGATCTCAACAAACCTCAAACTTTCAGAGCTGTTCCAAAGCGGCGTCGGAAAGGAGTAGGAGCTCAAACCGAAAAAAGTAAGATCACTCGCAAACGGAGGACGGCCGGGACAACCTTGCTGGGGAGAGAGAAAGTTATGTCTCCTCCTCCAACGTGGCGGCGGGTAATCGGAGTCCGGAGGTAAATGCGGCGATCGACAAAGATCAAAGCAAAAATCTGAAGACGGAGAGGATCAAAGACTGCTCCTCGAAGGCGGGCACTTCACACAACAAAACCCTTTCCTCTGGAAAGGAGATAAAAGTGACTATAAAGAGTCGAGACAAGCACCTCTCCTACAAAGAGGCAGCCATCTCCTCTGAAAAGGTCAGGATAGGGAAAGCTGGCAGTGACAGCAGAATGACCAGCGCAGATTGCCAACACTGCGAGAATCTATTGGAGCTAGCGTCAGCAACAGGCTTCTGTATTCAGGCTGAGAGGTCTCCTCTGATGAATGGTACCTTCGGGTTGAGCTGTTCCTCACATAGCAGACATCTGCCTGGATTAGGAGTATGGTGCCGAAAATCTCTCCCCTGGGAACTACTACCTACTACTAGTCTTCCAAAATGAACGCGCGCAATTAACGTGCGCCATCCAAAATGACATATCCGATGGTTAGATAACTGGAAAAGAATGCTCGAATAAAGAAAAATAACCCTGACTATATGGTATCCTTTGGTAAATTCTTCTGACCCAATCCTTCAAAACCTAGATGTTTCTAAAGAATTCATCCTGACAGCTGATGCATCGATCTATGCATTAGGTGCAATTTTATTCCAAAAAAAGTCAAACGAATTTCGTTATTCAACTATCAAAAAATAACTGTTGGTTATCATTTGGTCAGTAAATAATTCCACACTTATTCCTTTGATATAAAATTCAATATTCAAACCGGTCATAGACTTCTCGTTTGGGTTAGTAACTTACAGAATTTAAATATGAAGTTGCAATGTTTGAAAATATAGCTCAATGAATAAAACTTGCAATTAATCGTATTTTCCGAGTCCAATCCGCAAATAGACGTTGTTTGGCCCTGAGACTTATTTATGGTCATTGCGAAAGCCAAACGAATTGAAATTGAAGCCTTTTAATTGGTATTGAAGATGCTGATAGTATCATTGGAATATGTGGCAACAGGACGATTTCTCCTTAAAATTTTCCAGCCAACATGGTTGCTTCAAGAACATTTCTAGTGATCCTTGTGATGACTAAACGTGTACCATTGCATAATCGGAAGTCGATTCAAATAACGAAGCAGAATAATATTATACATACATATAATAATAGTATTTTCAATTGCTTGGAAAATACTTCCGCCGATGGTTCACTTTGTAATTGTACTCGCATGTTCAAGGTCAATCGAAGTGTTTAGATATTTCCCCATGAAAAACGATTGTTTTAAACATGCGTAAATCTCACGGGCAAAAGTGGAGCGACGAATGACTGGTAGTTTCATTCGAACAGATCTAAAACTTTCCCTTTTCGAGTGTATATCTTGAGAGCCGTGTGCGTTGCTTTAAAATATTGGATTCAAAGACCGGTTCGGTGGCGGCAACGTCCTGCATGGTCTCCTATGGTTCCAGTCTGTTCAAGTCGAGTAGCTAAGCGGAATGTTTGCCCAATTGGAACGACACGAATAGGAAATCAACGTTGAAATTTAAGAAATTCCACCATTATTTGTAAAAAAAATCGCCAGAATTATTCAACGCTTTAGCAAAGTATAGAGCTTTGTTTGTATACTGCCGCTGTTTAGTTCACTAATGTCAAATATGATTGAGGTACCGCAATTTGCAATAATTATAACATCTTCCGATAAGGTGATTCATTTTGCACCACGTAAAAGAACTAATGGCCTTGAAACGCCTGAACAGATCTTCATAAATCGCAGCTTAGAACCATCTCGGTCACGTTAGCTTTAAAACAAAAAAAAAAGCATCAAAATCGGCCAATTCGTTCAGAAACTACGATGTCACGGACAGACACAAGGACACGTAAACTTATAACAATCCTCTTTTTGCGTCGGGGGCAAAAATGATAATACAGGAAAAATTCAAGAAAGACAGTTATGTCGTAAACACAAGCACATATGACGTGAAACTAACTTAAGGATAAAGTAAAATGGCACTAATGATCCCAACAACTCTGCTCTGCAACCTGCATCCTGGATTCAGCAAAGATTTAATGAACGTTAAGTTTACAAAAATAAATATTGAAGTCAATAATCGAAGTTGAGTCAAATCACATATTTTTTTTACCATTTATTTAACATCTGTCTTTTGACATCTAGTTAATGTTTGAACAAAATTAACATTAGATTGCCCAAAGAAGTCATTTTGACTGCTTTAATTAGAATTAGAAAAACTATTTCAATTAGAAAAACAGTGACACAATTTCTTAGAATTTCATGATTTTTGTACAACATATACATACATATATGCGTTTATTAATAATTGTAGTTACATCCCCCTCCTTCATTTCCAGTGTATATATGTGTGATATATCTGTAGTACATATATATAGTCAAAATGACTGATTTTGGCCAATATAGGTATATATAAGTTTCAGTCTTTCTAGTTTTATTGGTACAATGCACCATGTATAGTAGGACCAATCACTTCGCAATTGTTTGCTGTTTAACTTTCTTCCATCCTTTTTTTCAATCCACCCAGAGGGTTCGGGGTTATATTGACTGTGAACGCCCCTTGTAGTTCGTTGTTATGACCTAACTTGGTTTCACTTTTCCATTAAGCATATTCCTTTAGAGACCTACCAGTATCCACAGATTTTAAGAAAATCTATGAACTAAATCAGTTTGTGTGTTGTGGGATTATAAGTCGGTGTTTTTTGTAACAATTTTTTGCTTTTTCTGCTACGAATGCTCGGTGAAGGTCTTTGTGAGGTTCGTCATTTGGTACATACCACGCAGCGTCGACGATTGCTCGTATTATTTTGTCCTGTGTACGTTGGATATTAGAGATCTTTGCTGTACCCCATAGTTGTAACCCGTACGTCCATACTGGTTTTATCATTGTGTTGTTTATAAGTAGTTTTTTATCCATTTATAGTCTTGAATTTCTGCCGAGCATCCAGAAACTTTTGCGGAATTTATCTTTCATTTGGTTTCTTTTTTTTTACTATGTGCTGTTTACTGTCAATAACAGTGTGTATGAGTCTGCCATTAATTGTTAAAATGGGTGTGCTGTCAATCCTTTTTGTAGTATATATCACCTGTATAATCTTCTCTTCGTTTATTTGGATGCCACATTTTGTAAACCACTCGATAGTATTGTTGAGATGTCTTTGAAGTTTATAATTTGCGTTTGTAAGGTTTTTACTGGCTTAAATGATAAAAGTATCATCAGCGAATGTTTTTTTTCGGGTTTGTTTTGTATTTTATTATGTAGTGGTCGGTTTTATTTGTATATGCTAGTTTGTATTTTCAAAGTCGAAGTGGTAGGGGTAGTCATCTTTTTTGTTTGTTAAGCTTTTGCCAAAAAGTTTGCTTGTGCTGCGGCTTTTTCTAGATTTGTATTGTTTGTTGTCGTTTAGAACCGGTGGTTGATGTACGAGAGTAATTCGTTTGTAAAGTTAGAATTCGTTTGTATTTGGAATGTTCTTCGATAAATTAAGAACTATGTCCGAGTATACTCCTAACCCATAAGATGGGCATGTTCCTTCGCCAATGTATAGAGTGAAATTGTACATACATACATATGTAATTCGCGAAACCCCAGCTCTTGTGAACATTTTGAAATCCCAGTTGTGTGGCTTTTTTGGCAAATACTGCTTTATGCTGTTACGACCTATAAATAATAAATATATCAATATAAAATATAGAATTCACACATTAAAAAAACTACCTTTATAAGAAATAATTTGCTCATCGACACTTTGGTGTTCCTCTTGGGGTATTAGATTATATGTTTCGTTCAATTTTGCTAGCAATGGACGAACTTTGTGTAACTTGTCATATGTCCTTTTGTCCTTTTTGGGGTTGTTCAGCATTATCATTTATATTTAAACACTGCCTTTTTTACAGTTCTAACCGGAGCTTTAAGCGTGCAAGACCTATTCATACTGTCCGGAAGCGTAAAAATCAAACGAAGTCGATCACCAAGTGTCGAAGACCCTCAGTCTTCGACCGCTAAACATCGCGTAATGGATTCAAGAGTTAACCACTCTAGACAAAACTATTATGCACCCTTGCAAGGTCTACCCGACTCCGACAATGAGGACGGTGAAAGTGACATTGTATTAACTCCATCTAATGCCAAAAAGAAACTCAAAGTGCCTTCAGTGTGTGTTTTACAAAAGTCAACTGCCGAAATTCATTCCTTATTTAGTGAAATTGGCCTTGTAAATTATTCAATCAAAAAAATGTCAATTGGCATTAAAATTAATTGTGAAAGTACTGAGACCCACGCTCAAGTACCTATGTGCCGTGTTCCGATAAAAAAATTGGCAGTTTTTCACCCACGACCTACCATCATCTAAATCCCTTAAAGTTATTCTGTATGGACTTGACGAAATGCCCATTAACTCACTCATTAATGAACTAGTGTCTCTTGGTCTAAAATGCTTGAACATTAAAATGATCAAAAAGAAATATGAACAATACACTGATGTGTTCTACTTGGTCTTCATTGAGAGTGGATCAATTAAGCTTTTCGATTTAAAAAAAAAATTCAAATCAGTATTTAAAACCCAAGTCAAGTGGGATTTTGCAAGAAGGCGGCTCTTACCCTGTTGAGTGTTACAACTGTCAAATGTTCGGGCATGGGGAAAAAAATTAAAAAAACCCATTGTGCTATATGTTCAGAATGTCACAAAACCAGTGATTATAAATCTAAAAACATTAAATGTGCCAACTGCAACGGAACACACCAATCGACGGACCCAGCATGGATTAGTCGTCAAAGCTTTTTCTCCATGAGAGCTAAGCTTTCCACCAAAAACAACACAACGCGTACAAATGCAAAAGTTTCTAACTTCGCAGCCAACACAGTGGACTTTCCCGCTCTACCATCTCAACGAAATCCACCTGTCACTCGTTCTTCTGGGCCAGCAAGTACCGTCTGGGCTAACAATCACAATACTGGGAAAAAATACTTTTCTCTATGGATGAGATCAACGCTCTTACAACTGAGATGATCACCTTATTGGGTAATTGCACAACTAGAGCTGAGCAATTTAATGTAATCACTCAATTAACTTTAAAATATATATATTCATCCAAATGAACAATTCTAATTTGAAAATATGCTGCTGGAATGCTAGAAGCATTCGAGGGAAACAAATAGAATTTTTCGGTCTTTTAAGTAAACATAATATAGACGTAGCTTGAGTTACTGAAACTTGACTAAGTTCCAATGTAAAATTATCTAATTATATGTTTAAATGTTATCGATTAGATAGGGAAGAGAGAAGTGGTGGAGGTGTTGCGGTATTAGTAAAACGTACAATAAAACATAATATTCTTCCGTTTATTAATACAAAGGGAGTTGAATCTATTGGAATTAATGTAGCGTTTAGTAATGGCCTTTCGCTGAAAATTGTAAGTGCATATTTTCCCGGTGGTAGATCTACGCAAGAAAAATGCGTCAATTTTCAAAAACTCACAAAACAGAATGATAATTATTTAATCGGTGGCGATTTTAATTGTCGTCATAGAAACTGGGGTTGCCTGCGAGCAAACTCTTGAGGTAACATACTAGCTGACCTTAATTCAAGGCATCCATTTCACATTCTTTATCCTCCACATCCTTCGTACATTCCTTCTAACAGACAATCGAATCCATCTACGTTGGATCTCTTCATATCAAATACACCTGAGCTTTTTACACAACCTATAGCGCTCAACGAACTAAATTCTGACCACCTTCCTATACTGTGTAGTGTACTCCTTTCACCTGTGGAGAACCTAAATCAAATTTACGACTTCAAAAATTCCAACTGGTTAAGGTTTAAAAATCTAATGCGTTCCAAACTACATAGCCTTTCAGAAAACAACACTGTTAGTTGCTCGCAGATTGATCGAATTATTGAACATTTTTCTCACGCAGTGAGAGAAAGTATAGAGCTTTCCACACCTAAAATAAATTTCCTCAGAAATTCTTCAAATATTTTTCCTCATTATATCTTGCGCACAATTAAACTTAAAAACTTCCAAAGATCGTTATGGAAACGAACTACAGATAATATATATTTGTTAAATACCTAAGTTCTTTAGTAAAAGAAATGATTATGAGCTTTCGAAATAGATCCTGGAACCATAGACTGCAGAGCCTAGACAAAGGAAGTAAGCCATTCTGGAATTTAACAAAAATAATCAAAAAAAAAACATACATGCATCCCTGCATTTAAATCTGGAAATTCCGTTTTGCTCTCAGATACTGAAAATGCTAACGCTTTAGACGACAACTTTTCCAGTATTCAGTCAATTGCTAGTAATTTGTGTACTTCACAGGATATTGAACAAGCTGTTGAACGTTCAGTGAATATACTGACATCCTTTACTGGCGATGGAAATAACCTCACAGTTTCAACAAATGAATTGAAAGCTATTCTAAAAAACTTTAAAAATTCGTAAGGCAGCTGGACTTGACGAACTCAAAAATATATGTCTCAAGCACCTTCCGCACACAGGAATAGTATATCTTCAAAAGGTCTTCAACGCCTGCCTTAAAATGGTATATTTTCCCAAGGTGTGGAAGGCTGCTAAAGTCATTCCAATACTGAAGCCAGGAAAAAATGCTAGCACACACTCAAGTTACAGACCGAAGGCATTATTAAAATCAATCTAATGAAGTTTGTAGATGATAATAATATATTACCCAAAGAACAATTCGGTTTTAGAGCCTTCTATAGCGCTACTCAGCAAGTCCATCGTATAACTACAGACATCAAATATAATCTAGTTGCAGGCAAAAGTACCAGTCTAGTTCTTTTAGATGTGGAAAAAGCCTTTGGCACTGTATGGCACCAAGGACTATTGCACAAAATGATAAGATTAAGTTTTCCTCTTAATCTGGTGAAAATCGTCAAATCCTTTTTGACAGAGCGCAACTTTAAAGTCGCTCTTAACAATTCATTTTCAACTGTACACCTTCTTAGTGCTGGAGTTCCTTAAGGATCAGTGCTTGGTCCAATTTTGTTTAACTTATACACATCCGATTTCCCACACTTTATAAACACAAACTGTGCCCTTTTCGCAGATGATACGTGTATCTACTCGTCGGATGCAGTAGGTCTCAATATCGAAACCAACCTGCAATCTGCCTCAAACACAATAGCAGAATACGTCAAGAATTGGAAAATAAAAATTAATCCTTCTAAGACGCAAGCTCTCTTTTTCACAAGGAAAGGTTAGGTTTGAGAACGGGAGTGTGATGGCTAGACATCACTTCCACTCGGAGGCCAAGAGGCCCATTGTTTCGTTTGTGTGGGTACACATAAAATTAACCTGTGCTATCACGTGGTGGCTGAAACCACCCCGTGCTCTTGATGAATCTTAGAAGATCCGATATATCTGCATTAGCCACGTCCGCAATCTCTGTAAAGAATCTTTGGCCTAGCGACACTAGGCGTCGATTCTGGAGAGCTGGACAGTGGCAAAGCAGATGTTGGATCGTCTCAGTTTCTTCCTCATCGCCGCAGCTCCGGCAGAGATCGCTGGATCCCGAGTCCCATTTCCATAGCTCCAATGGGACAGTGTCCTGTGATCACTCCGACGAGCATACGGATCGAGTTACGGTCCAGCGCCAGGAGCTTCTTTGTTTTTCCGACGTTGAGCTCTGGCCACGATGATCTTGTCGTGTAGCTGTCGTTTCTTGTAAGCGAGTTGGCCTCTTTGATGATTATGTCGTTTATGATCCGGTATAATGCGCTGATCGGTGGTTGCAATGACGTGTCCGCTTCGCTGATGTCCATTTCAGAACCTTACCTGGCCAGTTCGTCCGCTCTTCGTTCCCTGCGATTGAGCTGTGGCCCGCGACCCAGCAGAGTTTAACTTTATGGTGTCTGATGGACTTCAGTGAGTCGCGACATTTCTTGACAGCCTTTGATCTCATTATACAGGATTCTCTTGACTTCAGTGCAGCCTGGCTGTCTACGAAGATGGTGATATCAGATGGTGGGATATCGGCTACCTGTAGGTGTTTGGCTGCTTTTTCTATTGCCAGGATTTCTGCTTGAAACACGCCGCACAGATCAGGGAGTCTGAATGATTCCTGTTTGTGGAGGGTATCAGAGTAGAACCCGGCCCCAGTGTCAGTGTCCATTTTCGATCCGTCGGTGAAGAGGGTGATCTCATGGTCGTTGATTACGGCGTTCGATAGCCACTCTTCTCTGTCGGGAAAAAGGATAGGTATACTGAGAGAGAAGTCATTTTGGGGGGGAATATAGTCAGTCGTAGCTGCGAGGTACTAAAACCATGTTTCCTTCCCAGGTCGTCTATTATCTTAAGTATGGCCGCATGTCCATAGTTGGCTTGCTTCCACAGAGAGGACTCTCTTAGTCTGAGAGCGCTCTTTGCAGCGTAGCCTTTTATGAATAGATCCAGGGGGAGGAGATGAAGAATCATGTCCAACCCTGCTTGCGGCGTGCTTCTCATGGCTCCCGTTGTACAAACAGCGGCTGACCTTTGTACTTTGTTGAGCATGTTCATATAGCTTTCTGTGCTGCTAGCAGTCCACCAGACTAGGGCCCCATAAGTTAAAATCGGTTTTTTTTTGTTGTAATTCATTTTTTATTTATAGTTTCTTAGATCTATCTTATCCTAGACAAAAATGCTTAAAACTATCTTAACTATCCTTACAAATTTAGGAATCTTACTGGCCCTAGGCGGACATTCTAAAATAAACTGTATAATTTTTACGTATGCCTTTCGACTACTATTTAAATAACTTACAATTAACATTATTATAATTAACTTAAGCTAAGAAAAATTTTTCTTTTTTTCAAAAAACTTAGCATATGATCATTCTTTCCTATAATCCTTAAACCTACCTAAACCTTACTAAACATATCTTATTCTAACTTAGCTAATATATATATATATATATATATATATATTTTATATATATTATATATATATATATCTTTTTTTTGGTTTTAATATATTTGTTACACCATTAATTAAAAAAAAAAAAAAAAAATATATATATATATATACCTATATCCATGAATTAACCTATCCCGCAGTAGAACGAACACGCGATGCTTGCGCTTGCGGTACCATCGTCCGATCGCTCGAGTGCAGCGGGAGATGAGCATCAGGTGACACCGACACACATCGTATAAAAGGCTGCGGGACCGAGCGGACGGGGCCAGTCGTTCGATCTAGAAGAGTGTAAGCGTGTACAGAGAGTCGGGAAATAAAGAATTGAGCAGAATTAGATCGAGCGTTTAATTGTTCGTTTTCAACTTCAGAAGTGGGATACAGGGAATCTAGTCGGGATTCTGGACCTGTGTGCAACAGTGTGAAAGAGAAGGCAGGACTGAATTGATAGTTGACTGGAGTATCGGAATGGAGAAGGAAACTTATCGCGACTGGACACGTGACCAGCTTAGAGAGGAGCTGAAGAGGAGAGGTCTGGACCAGGGTGGATTAAAGGAAGATATGATGCAACGGCTGATTAAAGCGACGACAGAAGAAAGTAAAGACAAGCCCACCACAGACGTCGATATGGCTACCGAGTTGTCATTGTTATGATGAGGGATGAGGCTCGTGGCATCAGTAAGTCAGCAAGCCATCAAGATGCAATCAGGTCAGAGACGAAACCGACAACGACGGAACAGGAATCTCCGTTTCCAGTAGAGGGACATTCACGCTCTAGGAACACATATGCTGTGCGAGACGTAGCAGATATGATTCCAACATTTAATCCGAAAAATCCGGCGGGACTCTCATCAGCAGCGTGGATTAAGAAAGTAAAGGACGTGAAAGACATATACGAACTGGACGAAAGGCTGGTAATGATGGCATCTACATCAAAACTAGACGGAGCAGCCAGGATTTGGAGCAACAGCACGACACACACAACACTGGGAGAATTCTTGCAGGATCTTGCAAACAATTTCCCTACAACCGAAGATGAGGCAGACCTTCACGAATTGCTCCGACAACGAAGACAAAAGCCTCATGAGGATATAGAGGAATTTATCTTCGAAATGAAAAGTATTTCGTCAAGAGGGAGGATTGAGGAGCATACGTTGGTGAAATATATTGTGAGGGGCATATCCGATATGGAGTGTAGAGAGGCCTTCAGGGCAACGCAGCCCAATTCAGTCCAAGACATTCTGAGGCGAGTACGGTGGATTATCGGACTACGTGATAGCCACAGGCAGCGAATCATAAATCGGGAGAGTGAAAGGAAGTGCTTCGGGTGCCAACAGCCAGGGCATATCAGGAGAAACTGTCCGTCAGGAAACGGGTCATCGGGAGGTGCCGGGAACGCACGCGGTAGATCAACCCAGATGCTGCTGGTGGAAGCCAGGGATGAATACATCAAGGACGTAGAAGTGAACGGACATGTTGTTACCGCGTTCATCGACTTAGGCAGCGATTGCGTTACGCTAACGCAGGAAATTGCGGACGAGGTAGGCATCGCGTACGAGAAGGATGGTCGTAGCCTAAGAGGATTTGGAGGAGGAGGATGTAGGACAATTGGAAAAGTATATGCGGAAGTGAAGGTGGACAAGCTGAAGAGTTGGTGCGAGGTGCTGATTGTACCACAACATAGCCAACCATACCATATGATAGTTGGCCGAAAGTTGCTAGACCAACCTCAAGTAAAGGTGGTGAAGTCTTTTCGGGCAATGGAGATTACGGATTGTATGACTGAACCAACCGAGAGAGTGTTAGTGATGGAAGACCAGAAGAGGGAGCCGCAGGAGAGAGAAGGAACAGCGCTGGAGGAGCTAGTATCAAATGAATTAAACTTTGGGGGCCTCTGCGAACCAAACCAACGCAAACTTAAATCTCTCATCAACGAATTTCGAGACTGCTTCGCAAAGGACATCGATGAGTTGGGTACATATCGGGGGGGGGGTGAGTGTTCAATCGAGCTCACAACCAAAACAGCAGTCTACGTGCATCCCTATAAAATTCCATTTGCTAAAAGGACGATCGTAAAGGAAATGGTGAACCAAATGCTCAAGAAGAGGATAATAAGACCATCGGTTTCGGATTTCAACTCGCCAATCGTACTGACCAAAAAGAAAGACGGAGGAGAACGATTTTGTGTGGACTACCGTATGCTGAATAAGGTTACAGTGAAGCATAAATTTCCAATGCCGGTCATTGATGAAGTATTAGCATCATTGGCTGGGAACACCTATTTTTCAACACTCGATCTAGCTTCTTCATAGAAGAAGGCAGCAGAAAATACACGGCCTTTTCGACGGATGAGGGGTCATACGAGTTTAATAGGATGCCTTTCGGACTGGTGAACGCACCGGCATATTTCCAGCACGTAATGAACCAATTAAGGGCAAAACTACCGCCAGGTGATATTGCTATTTATCTCGACGACATTATCATACCGAGCAAAACCGTTGAGGAGGGGATAGAAAAGATTCGAAGGTTTCTAGAGGTCTTGCGGGAGTCGGGACTTACTCTCAACGTGGGTAAATGTACGTTTTTGGAAACCAACATAGAATTCCTCGGATATGAAGTGAATGCGGGTGGATTAAAACCAAGCAAGCACAAAACGGCAGCCATCCAACTGTTTCCAATGCCAAGAGATGCCCACAACGTACGCCAGTTCCTTGGGTTGACCGGATTCTTCCGAAAGTTTGTGGAAAAGTACGCTTATCTGGCTGCCCCTCTGACAGATTTAACGAAAGCAGATGTCAAGTTTGAGTGGACCGAGCGACAAGAGACGGCTTTATAGCGACTAAAGGAGATACTCGCGAACCCACCTGTGCTAGCACTGTTCGATCCAAAATGCAAGCACGAAGTACACACGGATGCATCAGGGATTGGGGTATCAGGTATCTTGCTTCAAAGGAGCACGGAAGACAGCAGACTTCGTCCAGTACTTTACTTCAGCCGCAAACTGACCGTAGCAGAAAAGAAATACCACTCCTATGAGCTGGAGGTCCTAGCTATTGTGGAAAGCTTGGATCGGTTCCGACTGTATCTACTTGGGAGAGAATTTACGGTAGTAGCTGACTGCGAATCGATTGTGGCAACACAAAACAAATGCAAGCTAATACCGAGAGTTGCTAGGTGGTGGTTGAAGTTGCAGGAGTTTGACTTCAAAACAATACACCAACCGGGAAGGCGAGCCGGATATGTAGATGCCCTTAGTCGTCAGCCCATAGAAGACGAACGTCAAGTGGAAGAAGCGTCTTCGTTCGTTCTGAACATCAATATAACGGACGAGGACTGGTTGGCAACCATGCAGTGGCAGGATAGTAAATTACGGGAGATTATTAAGGCCCTGAACACTGCATCAGACACAAGCACAGCAAGGAGGCAGTTGCAGGAAAAATACTCACTTAAGGGAAACCGATTGTTCCGAAGGGTGGACGGCGGCGAAAGATGGGTTGTACCGAGAGCTGTGCGATGGAGAATCCTGAAGCTATGCCACGACGACAGCGGACACATGGCCGAGGAGAAGACGCTGGGTAGAATCAAGAAAACATTCTGGTTTCCGAGGATGAGGAATTTCACGAAAAGCTACCTCAAAACATGTGTGGACTGCGCATACGCTAAGAGAAAGGGGGGCATGGCAGAAGGCGAGCTGCATAGCTTGGAACGGATTCCTTTGCCGTTCGATACCATTCATCTCGATCATTTAGGACCGTTTACCAAAGGAAAGTGGGGCATGAGGTATGTACTCACTATAATAGATAACTTCACGAAGTATACTATACTCCGAGCAACAAAGACAACGAATACTGCAGGAGTAATCCAGGCGCTTAACGATGTCTGTGGCTATTTCGGCATGCCGCGGCGCATTATTACGGACAGAGGCACCGCATTCACCTCGGGAGCCTTCATGAGATTCTGTTCAGAGAACGGCATCAAACACATACAAACGGCAGTCCGAACTCCTAGGGCGAATGGACAGGCACAGCGGGCCAACCGGACAATATTGGATGCACTGAAATGTGACCACGCAGCCGGTAAAGATTGGGCCGGGCATTTGAGAAACCTGCAGTGGAGCCTCAATACAATGAGTAACGCGACTACAAAAGCGAGTCCGCACCAGCTATTATTTTCCTATACGCCAAGAGATATTCGAGGGAGCAAGCTGCTTCTGGAACTTGAAGCCAACGAATCGAGCACACCCGGTGAAATGGAACGGCGGAGAGCAGAGGCTGTAGAAAACATCGGAATACGGCAGCAACGTCAAAAGGAGCAGTACGATCGGGATCATCGAGAACCGACAAAATACCAGGAAAACGATTTGGTGCTGATTGAGAAGGAACAGGTCGCAACCGGCGAGTCAAGAAAACTTGAGCCGTCATACAAAGGACCTTACTTAGTGGCAAAGGTTTTGCCAAACGACCGGTACGTGATTAAGGACATACCACACATGCAGCGCACGCAGCGTAGGTACGATGCTGTCTTTAGCGCAGACAAATTGAAACGTTGGTGCGAACTACCGTCCGAGGAATTTTCACCTATATGCGGGGACAGCGATGACCATGAAGAAGATGACGAAACCGAAGGGAGCATCAGTCTCGAGGCCGAGACCTAGGTCGGGATGGACGAGCTGTTACACCATTAATTAAAAAAAAAAAAAAAAAAAAAAATATATATATATATACCTATATCCATGAATTAACCTATCCCGCAGTAGAACGAACACGCGATGCTTGCGCTTGCGGTACCATCGTCCGATCGCTCGAGTGCAGCGGGAGATGAGCATCAGGTGACACCGACACACATCGTCCGACAGCAGCGCAGCAGCGAACGTATAAAAGGCTGCGGGACCGAGCGGACGGGGCCAGTCGTTCGATCTAGAAGAATGTAAGCGTGTACAGAGAGTCGGGAAATAAAGAATTGAGCAGAATTAGATCGAGCGTTTAATTGTTCGTTTTCATATTTATATTTTTTTTTGGTTTTTAATATTTTTTTTTGTTCTATCCTACCCTAACCTACTCTACCCTACCCTATCCTATGTAAGCCTGCCATTGGTGTTAGGCAAGCCCTGCCTTGAAGAGGCTGAAGCTATTGAAATGTCCACTGACACAGCTCCCTCCAGCCAACAAAAGCGTTGATGCTGGCGAACTACGTCTCCTCGATCCCGGCGTGAGACCGATCTACAGAACCTGAGGCGCTCGTGCTCACTGAGCGCGACATCGGGTCCGTAGAGGAATCGCCGTTCCACGGAATTGCGACCCACGTGGAAGATTAGCGGCACTGCCAATCTATCCTGGATCAGCCCACATCTATCTAAATAGAGGAATGCTTCTGGCGGGACAAAGCCGTTAAGGCGCACTCTCTCGTGATTTAAATCATTGGGGTAGTAAGCCCCAGAGATTAGGCTATTGATCGAAGTCATTGCTCTCGCAACGTGGCCTCGAATCAGTTTGATCAGGAAGTTATCCACCCGTACAATCCTGGCCCTATTGTATAGGACCTCGTTCGGGTAAAATTTCGTGTAATCAGATACGGGTGTCCTATGTAATCCGAGACAAGTCCTAAGACATTGTCGCTCAAACACCCGAATCCTTTCCATTAAGCTGGCACTCACATTGAACCAGACGGGGCATCCATAGGCAATCATGGGCCTGATTAATGCCATGTAGCAGATTACCTTCACCCTGGGATCAAGTTGGCTGCAATGAAACAGCCATCTTGTCAGAGCGAAAGCGCCTCGGGCCCTTGCCAGAGCAGCATCTACATGTTTGTCAAAATATAGATACTGGTCTAGCCAGATCCCAAGGTATCCGACTACACTTTGTTTCGCCAGTGGGCGCCCGTCCTGTCCAAGAATTGGGAACCCGCGCCAATTTTTTCTAGTGTCTCGAGAGGCCCTAGACAAAGGCGTTCTGAACGAATTTATTGCCCATGATACTTTATCCGCTGTGATAATCTTGTTTATCACTTCTTCGGTTGTGTGAACCGTAGGAACCGTCGTCTCGAAGGAGACTGTGGTTTCAGGGGTTTTACAGCCTGGGAAGTGGGTTTCAGTCAGCAGTTCTAGAGATTCCCGACTGGATTCTGTCCAAGAACCATTTGGCTTACGGATGAATCCCGGGACGCAGGGGTCCTTGGATAGGATCTTCCTGAGCCTTGCGGCTTCGTTGAGATCCTCAATTGATTCGCAGAATTCCCGCCAGGATTTAGATTTTGCTGCTTTTGTTTTGCTCTTGTATTCGTTGAAGCTGGATTTGTAATTATCCCAGTCTTCGGTTCTGTTTGAGATCTTTGCTCTGTTGAATAGGGTTCGGGTCCTGGTCCTGGGTTGCTTTAGCTCTGTGGTCCACCAGACTGCGCTGGTCTTCCTACGAGCACGCTGCAAAGGACAGGATTTGTTGAAAGCCGCTTTCAGAATTCTCACAAGATTTTCGACTGAATTCTCAATGTAAGTTGGATCAGGATTAGTGGTGGCTTGTGGCGGTTCTAACCTGTTGGCAACTAGGTTTGAGAAAAGATTCCAGTCTGTCTTCTTGAGGGTTTCTGAAAGGTTTCGGTTTTTCTTTAATGACGTTAAGGTTGAAGAGTATCCGGCTGTGGTCCGAAAAGGAACAGTTAGTGGACACTCTCCAATCCTCTACTCGGATGGAGTCGGACTCACTTAGTAAAGTGAGGTCAATTACCTCTTCCCTAACCCGATTGCGAAACGTGGGTATATTACCTTTGTTGCAAATATTGAGGTTGGTGGAGATAATGAAATCGAAAATGGACTTATCCCTTTTATTGATGTCGCTGCTTCCCCATTGAGTGTGGTGTCCGTTGGCGTCGCAGCCTATCAATAGACACAGTCCGCGTGACTTGGCGTGTCGCACGAGTGTTCGGACTGCGTCTGAAGGTGGATCCTCCTCATCGTATGGTAAGTATGCGGACGATAGGAGCAAAATTGATTTGTCCTGTTGTTCGTACGTTACCATCGTGAGGTCTCCGTTGCTGTACGTACCTAGGAGAGAAATGTTTAAGTATCTCTTGGCGACTATACAGGTTCGTAGCTTACCTTCGGTATGTGGATAGTATAAATTATACTCCTTAGACCTTAATCCCTGAATTTTGTTCCTAAGGAGCCAAGATTCTTGGATTAAGGCTATATCCACCTCTTCTTGCAGCATGTGCATCATCAAGTCGTCGGTGGCTGCTTTGCAGTGGTGTAAATTAATTTGTAACCACGAGGTCCTTTCCCACTCCGTTCTTCCTCTTGGCTGAAGAAATTATTCTCCAGCTGAGAGTGTCAAGCTCTTTATTCTGCTTGTCAATAACCTCGAGTTTAGCGTTCTGCCAGATTTCGCCGCAGTTGTCGATTGTGCGCTTTAAGAAGTCTAGGGACCTCTGATTGTCACAACCGACAACTTTGACTCCTTTCTGCCAGCCTGCTCCGTCGAAGCCAATATTTTGGCTTCAACCGTTAGCCAATTGTCGGATGTAATCTTCCCATCCGGGTTGGAACGATCGACAATAGCCACTTGTAGACTCAGGGGAAGATTGAAGCTGGCTGATGTTTTCGAATTTTTCGCTTCCCTAAGAGTTTCTTCTCCGGAGCGCCCCCTCTTGACGTTCTGCTTCGATCCTGAGGCAGTGTGTCCCATGGAGGTCACAAGGAAAAGAAAAGCTTGCCTACTTCCAAGAAATAATCTTCAATTAAATGGCACACCAATTGAGTGGAAACCTAGTGTCAAGTATCTCGGAATACACCTAGACAAGCGCCTTAATCTGCACATAACCGACACTATAAGAAAGGTCAATCTTACCATTAGAACGATATATCCATTCATATGCAGAAAATTAAAACTGACTACGAACAATAAATTACTCATATTTAAGTCTATTTTTCAAGCTATAATCTTTCATGGGTCCGCAGTATGGGGTAAATATGCGAAAAGTCATATCGGTAGACTTCAAAGAGTCCAAAATAAAATATTGAAAATTATTTACAATTTACCGCTATATTTTTCCACCGATGAGCTTCATCAGTTGGCCAATATCGATAAAGCCTCTGACAGAATAATTCAACTCAATCATCGGTACAGCATTTCCTGTCAAACATCCGACAACGATTTGATTTCAAATCTCGCTGTGTAATCAGCGAGAATATATTTATTTATTATCAATTACTTGTTTATTTATTTATTTACTTATTATATTTATTTATTATAATTATTTTTATATTTATTTAACATATCTATTCATTATACAATTTATTTATTTGTTCATTATATTTATATATTATAATTATTTATAACTTTTATTTAACATAATTATTTACATATTTATTTATTTATTATATTCATTTATTTTATCTATTATTAATTAATTTTTTATTATATCTACTCATTACAACTATATATTATATTTAATTTTATATATTTATTTATTATGCATATTCACTTATTAATTTATTCATTTATTTATTATCATTCTATTTATTACATGTTTAAATATTTATCTGTGATTAACTTTGTAAAGAGATCAAATCTTTGACAATTCTCTCACTTCTCTCTTCCCTTTAATAAGGGTTTAGTTGTTCAATGAAGGTTTATTTTTGTTTCTAAATTTTTCCTTCAATGTTGTATTATGTTACTTTTTTCTTTTCTTACACATTTATAATAACTATTTCAGCAGTAAGGTTAAATTAAACCGTATCTCCGTAATTACATAAGATATTAAATGTAAATATTGTATTACTTTCTGACGAATAAACTTCTTCTGAATCTTCTGAATCACTGCCCTTTTTTTGTCAAACTAATTTCTTGAAATGATTGTGCTATCGCCGGAGGTCTGAATTTGCGCACCCTTGCCATTTTTATGTGTGATATTTTCACTGCAACCAAGTACAGTAATACATCGATGAATCTCTTTATTCCATAAGATTCACATTTTAATTCTACACCATTCGTTTGCAACGCGTATTTGTTCGTTTCATGACTGATTATTTTAATAAAATCATCATTGAAAAACTGGACAAAATAAGCTAATGGTTCTTTGGACTTACTGCAGATGACTTCTTTTTTCTAAACAGTATCGCCCTCATTCATCGCAGTACTCATCCATCTCAAACTATATATGTAAGTAATTTTTTGAGAAACCTTCTCAATCGAACCAATCTCTATGCCACTTTCACCCACATTATGTAACGTTTCCTCTATTTTATTTTCCAACAATTCATCTTCTTCCTCATTTTCACCTTCACTTTCATTAGCAGAATCATACCAGTCAAAATTGAGCAATTTTGTAATATCCTGCTGAGCCAAACTTTTAGATTCCATTTCTGACAAAAAAATATACTTACAAATATGAAACTTGAACATTATGGACTATAGGCAATATCTTATTTAAAAAAAATAATGATGTCAAACTTGCTACTTTTTTTTTTTCTTTTATTATTTTATTTCATTGACTTACCTGTTTTCAGTATTACAGTTGACTTTTTATTCAAAAACCTTTTAAGCTATTTTTTATTAAATTTTTTTCCAGCAGACTTTTTTGCAATTTTTTTTTGTATCGCTTGTGAACACTTAGAAGACAAGCACGCAAATGAACAATAGCAATGCTTGATAGCTGTTGCCCAAAACAATTCGTTATCAAAAATAATAAGAATAACGGTAGTTATAATCGCATCGGTACAATATTGCCTATAGGCAACATTGGGCATGAAAGGGTTAAATACTTGCTGGGTCGGGTTCGTACATCTGCTGTCATCGTAGAAATTTGCCAGAATTTCTAGGTCATGAATTTGTTCTATACTCATTATTTTGGTCATGACTTTTATTGTTTTTCCTCACTTTTTCCACTATTTTTTTCAGCCGCATGTGAATATTTTTTAAAGGTTTCATTTGTGACGCTCTTTCCCAAGCTAGTACTCCATACCCTGAATGGGATTCCACGAGTTCAAAATAGCAATGTCTTAACACTGTTGGTGTACAGAGATTCCTTAGGTGGAAAAGTGAATAGGAAGCTTGATGTTGCTTCAAATTGAATGTGTCTATGTGATGGTTCTGAAGATATCATCAAGTGTTAATCCTAGATATTTATATGTCGATGTGGTGTCAATGTAATTGTTGCAATCGTCTGATTCTGTTATATTATCACATCGATTCCTATGCAAACAGTCTATATCATGAACTTTCATATTCAGTTTAAATTTTTGAACATGCGGCGGGCGTAAATGCATTACTTTTGTCCTCAGAGCGTTAATAATAAGTCCATTGTCGTTTCACGAAGCTGTGATTCTATTGAATTCTTTTTGCATTAGCCTTTCAGCTTCATCAACACTTCTGTGACTAATTACAATTGTTATCGACCGCATATGCATACCCCGTACCATACTTTAAGACTGATTAAAGATCATTTACATAAATTATGAATAAAAGCGGGCCCAGTCTTCATCCCTGTGGAACACCATATGCCACATTTTCATCTAAGCTAAATGACTCTCCAATTTATTTTAAATGTTCTCTCTTTTAAGTAGTTCTCGAGGGAGCGCCGTGGCGCAGTGGGTAGTGTGTCGGCCGCTGACGCAAGATGAGCGAGTTCGGATCCCGATAACACCAACGCCATCGAATGATTATTTCGCGGCGTCCCTCCTCGGCGGGGTACTGGCAAAACCCCCCGTTGTATACTTGCCATGAAAAAGCTTCTCGGCTCTCGCCGTTCGGAATCGGCATTAAGCTTTAGGTTCCGTTCACTTATGTGAAAAAACAAATCGCACACAACATAAGTGAGTAAAAAGAAGCTTGGCTCTGGCTCCACATGAGCTCCAACGCCATCTAAGGTGTCTGTCTGGCAGTACAATGGACCAGTATTTGTGTCTGAGTACTCCAACAGATAGCAGAAGCCTCAAAAAAAAAAAAAAAAAAAAAAAAAAAGTAGTTCTCGAATCATTTCAATACGTCTCCTTTTCTTTCTAGTTGTCTAACTTATTGCTTGTGGCTTAATATATCGAATGCTTATAGACTTTTGAAGTCTATAAACATAACTACAGAGCTGTGATGTTTGTCCAGATTTGAGTATACGTATATTATCTGCGAACTCACCCAACAAACGATTAATGTTTTTGTTTTTGCGAAAGCCGAAATGTTTGTTGTTCAATATTTTGAACTTTTCCACATATTCGTAAAGCATTGTTGCCATTACTTGCTCCATGACCTTGTCGACAACCAACAGGATTGAAATGGGTCTATAGTTAACTATTTCATTTTTTCCTCTTTTATACATATATCGGTCGGACAATTGATGTTTTAAGCAACTTAGGGATTGATGCTTCAGCATTTAAGGTCGAATGGTATTATTCGGTCTATTCCGGCCGCTTTATTGCACTTTATCGAGTTTAGAATTTTTTCAATCTCTGAAGCTGCTGCTCGTTCAATGAAAATTGATTGTTTTCCATTATTTGAGAGTCCAAGAAATGTTTTATATCTTCATTCATGTACTGTATTTAGAATTTCAAATGAAAGGATATTCACAAATCTGTTGGCTAATCATTCCAGATTTGTCTTATTTACAAAATTCCTTTTTATTATGTCTTCAATATTTTTAATACTTTTTCCTATTAAACAAGCTACATATTTACGAGCTTCCAAGTTTCTTTTGGGTTCTTTTTGTTTTCTCGATATCTCTGTTTATAGTAATTTGATTTTGTCATTGCTATTTTTTTGACAGCAGAATGAAGCAGCGCAGAACCCGGGACTTCACACGAGGGCCTGGATTGTCTTTTGCTACAAAGAGAGTAAGAACTATCTGAAAAAAGAGGGCTTCACTCTGGTTCTGAGATTGGCAGGATTTTATTCCATTTTGTTGTTAATTAGTCGAGGGATGGAACGTTCTCTCCAGTCTAGTGTCTAGTACTCTGCGTTGCATGCGGTAGTACAAATCATCACATTGTATCCATTCAGGGTGTGGAATAAACACCCGTGTGGCCTTGGTGGTATACGTGATGCTAGGATTCTTCATGATAAGCGATCCGAAAGGCCTAGGGTCTGCCTCATCATATCGAACATACATAACCGGCAACCAAACTTGGTCAATTCTGTGAAAAAGATTTGGTGACTGTTAGAGTTAGCTACAAAGCACATGGAGAAATTGAACACTTCGTCGTGGCGTTTGCTAAACTCTGAACTCGTAGAGTACTGTAAAGCCAGAAAGATTGGACTCATCATCTGTTGCGATGCTAATGCTCAAAACACTGTTTGGGGCAACAGCAAATGCAGCTGGGGAGGAGATTATCTTTTAAACTATACTCTCTCGTCTGACCTTATCATCATTAATGTTGGCTCTCAACCAACCTTTGTGACGGCGAGACGACAGGAGGTGGTTGACCTAACCATGTCTAATAGGCATGTGAAAGCCATCACTAACTGGGAATCTTACCAGATGCTAGCATGGTAATCATAGATAAATCGAATTCCAGTTGAAGTGTATGATCTCCCCCTCGCAGCCCAAGCGGAATCCGACAAAGACGGACTAGGTACGGTGAAGTTTAAGAAATCCACTCAAGCCCTACCTACACTCAGAGTGAAGCAATTAGCAATTAGTGGAAGGTGCCGTTCATAACCGGAGTAGCGCCATCACCAACTTTTTTCAACTCGCATGTTCTGTCAAAAAGCCTTCTTCTTCTTCTTTTCCTTTTTTCCGGCGTTGTTATGGTCAGAAGTGTAGGACCACAACCTTCCCACTTAACTGCATTCCTACTGGTCCGCTTGTGGGGTCCGCCGGTTTGACCTCAGAAAGTAGCGGCAGGATTCCCGGTTTGGGATTACTTCATCGCTGAGGCCAATCAAATGCTGGTGTTTTTGCATTTGTTTGCACCAATTGTTTTTCGGCCTGCCTTTTTTTTTTTTTTTTTTTTTTTTTGTGACACGGGCATGCTCCAGATTTTTTCTGATCTTACTCTTACAACACCGGTGATCTCCAGTCGTGTCAACCCACTGATTTGCATGTACACTTGTGGGGCAGTTTAATGGTGGTATATGTGTCCCTAGGCTCACCTTGGTGTTTTCTAAATTGCCTAGATGTGATTTTTGTTTACCTTTGTTTTAGTTGCCTTTTACGACAAGCGAGAGGTATCGCTGCAGGGATATTCTTAACCCGTCCGTGTACGAAAGCCTCCCTGCAGGGAATAGGTTCCCTAGTGGAATGCTGAGCTCCAATGTCTTCCTAGACATAGATCGCTCAAATTTAACTCGGAAGATGATTGGAATAAATATCGATCGAGTCAAAAGGAATATAAGAGGCTTATTCGTAAATCGGAGAATGTTGCTTACAAGTCCTTCTGCGAAGAGATCAAATCCCTGAGCGCGACCAGCAAGTTAGTTAATGTCCTCAAGTAAGAAAAATCGACAAAGCGGGATGTACTCCGAAAATCTGATGGTACGTTTACTGAATTTAAAGCGGAAACTCTTAGTTTACTGATTCAGACCCATTTCCCGAGAAATTAGACAGTCATCTTCTCGTTGTACACTCTTTCATTCTAACTGGGACTGAAACGATGAAAAGAACTCGGCATAGCGTCGCGTGATTTACGCATTGCCCAGCATCTGACCAATACGACGAATTCATTCGAAGTATAGCAAAATCAGCTAAGTATTTATGATTTTGTTATACCTTCAGCCATTTCCATGCAATTGAACTCCAAAATAACTAGGTCAGTTCAAACGAAAATGCGTACATATTGTATTGATCATTTCAGCAACAATAAATAGAGCTATCAGGTGCTGGATGGTGTATAGTTGGTTTCCCCGTCGCGTTGTGAAACATTCAGAATATTGTAATCCGAATATTGTTAGAATATTGTAATCAGAATATTGCGTAATAAAGGAAAGAATAATATTTATTTTAGTGTAACATCCTTCTTGCTGAAAAGCAGGGAGAGACTAGTACAATTTTACGTGCGCAAATTAACCCTGCGAGACTGCGCTTTAAAACCTAGTTGGGAGAATTGAATGCGCACTCGAAAGGCAATAGTACGTACTGAGCATTTTCGTCGACAAACTTCTTCTTCTTCTTCTTAGATGGCGTTACAGCTCACGGAGAGCCAGTGCCAAGCTTCTCTCATTCACTTATGTTGTGTGCGATTTGTTTTTCACACAAGTGAAGGGGACCTACAGTTTAATGCCGATTCCGAACGGCGAGCGCGGAGAAGCTTTTTCAAGGCAAGTGTACTACGGGAGGTTTTGTCAATACCCCGCCGAGGAGAGAAGCCGCGTAATGAACATTCGATGGCGTTGGTGTTATCGGGATCCGAACTCGCTCATCGTGCGTCAGAGGCCAACACACTACCCACTGCGCCACGGCGCTCTCGACAAACAGGGAGCTTTTAATAACGCTACTTTCGACAGCATGTGTAACGCTGCTAGCGGCATGGCACAGATGAAGCACTGGTTTTGTGGATCAAAGCAATGCTTGTGCACAGGACATTAATCGCTGAATCAGGGCTCGAACAATGTGTCAAATCTGGCGTAAACAGGGACTGCCCGCAAGGTGGTGGCCGACTCTCTGCAAGATCTTCTCAATGCCTCTGGAATCTATGCCCAGGCCTATGCAGATGTTGTTGCTGTTCTCTCTGTCGGCTCATGTGTAGCAACTGTCTGTCTCAAAGGCGGCACTAGATGTGATCGAGGACTGGTACACGAATAATGGTCTGTCGGTTAATTCTCTAAAGACAGATGTCGCTGGCTTTATGAGAAGAAGGAAAAATACTGGCATTACTTAGCGGCTACTAAAAGGCATTTCCATCCCGATATCCAAGGAAGCTCAGTCCCTACGAGTACTTAGATAGCAAGATTCTTTGGTCAAAGCAAAGCAAACAAAAACAACCAAAGCGCTGTTAGCTTTTTGGCAATGCAAATGTGCTTTTGGTAATGCGCTTATCGCCGAAAAACGTTCACTGGATCTACATGGTAATGATAGGACCGATAATCCCATATGCATCAGTTGTCTGGTGGAAGAGACTAACACACATACACATCGTGTCCTATTTCATTAAACTCCAAAGAGCCGTTTGTCTTAGATGTACGGAGGCTTTCCCCAGAACACCGGACGCTGGTCTAGATGCTATGATGAATCTTCCACATCTTGACATATGTATATATCAGAGGGTTCGCACTGAAAGCCAAGAGAAATGGTTTTTGGCCCTGATGTCTGCATGAAGTCTGCAACATTTTCTTATCTTTAAGGAGAAATGATTACGGGCCATTACACTTTTGCTATGCATCCCTACGTGCTTGGCACCAGTGAGACCCCTACATGTGCTGCATGTTGCGAGGAGGATGACACAGTCGAACACTTTCTCTGTGACTGTCGCGCCTTCGCTCGCGCACGGTGGCGCACCTTTGGGGCCGACGTGGTGTGTGCCGAATCTGTTAGCTCTACATCACTGAAGCCCCTCCTCAATTTTCTCCGGACAACGGAGAAAATACAATAAAGACAAGGTGTCTGTATGGTAGTACAATAGACCAGTATTTGCGTAGAGTAGGGCTAGTAAGAACAAAACTAGTTCCGAAATACGAAAAAGAAATTGTAAAAAATAATAAAAATACAACCATTTTATCAGAATCTGGCAGAATAGTACACGAGGCCTACATCAAAACCTAAACTGCTCCTTTATTTCCCTTTTAGATCATTTCTCATGTCTTTTATGACTGACGTCCAAATTCTGGAGTACACGATTAATAACTCTACAGGGGTTGCTAACTTACAATCCGGAACATTTAAAATAATACACGTCATTGACCTGGAGAGATACCTGGACGCAGCAAACCGATTGGAGGTTCCTATCAAAAATTTGCTAAGCACTAACCATCCTAGTTTCCCACTACTTTCCATCGAAATTTCGCTAATCAAATCACACATCCGTCGGCTACTAACAAAGCCAACAGATAAAATTAAAAGATCACTAGATTTCCTTGGAAGCGGATGTGGATCTCTGGTAGCCCAGATCAACACGATTTCGAACCTCCTCCAGAAAAAATTAACAATGTATTAGACAAAAATAACTGACAGGTAGTAATTAAAAAACTTATAGTATATAAAATTAGTGAACTATCTAATATTACAAATCAAATGAATAACCAAATAAAAAAAAAATACAAACGAGAAATTTCTAACTAATATTAAGTATAAAATCGATTTGTTAAAAGAAGAAATTGTAAACGTAAGATACACCCTACATTGGGCAAAAGTTAATATAGTTAATACACACATATTATCCAATATGGAAATAAAGAGAATATACCATATAATAATATTGAACAGGCTATAGATTTTGCAGAAATTAAGATTGCATTTAATAACTCAGTTATGCTATATGTACATTATATGTAAATATATCTTCAACCGAAAAAGAATCCTGCGAGACTATCCTTATTATAGTTGTCAAAAAAGGCAATGTAATAAACAAAATCCCATATAATGAAGTCCTAAAATGTAACAACAAAACTTATGGTATTATATTATGAAGCCATATAAAACATTTAAAAATATTTTTATATGCCCTAGAGTTAATATCATATATATACATATACGTAAGTGATTTCACTTGCATTCCCCACTTGCTAAGAAACCAGCGCCACCACATACCAGATGTTGAGGAAATAGCACCTGGCATCCTTTTTCTAAACCAGACCAATATCCATAGACTCAGGTCACTATCAATGAGACGTCCCTAATAAAGTACCACAATGCAACCGTGGAAATAGGATCGACCACATTTAAATCAGAAGAAAAAACCCAGCTTCCTGCCATGTTACAACCAGCACTAGCGACAGCGAGGACAGCGAGGAAACACTATCGCTGGAGTTGTTCAAAGACCTACATCTCAACAATACCCGATATATAAAACTACTCAACGACAGCTTCGAGATTGGCTTCGTCATTGCCATCAGTGTTGCAGTCTTTTTTCTTGCAGTCATATCATCCATCATCCTGAAAGGAAGTTGTAAGCGCAAAGTAACCAAACAACCAACCGCAGTAGAAGAAACGACACAAGAACCAGCATCACCTTAAACGCCATCAAAAGATCCAAATCCTCAACCATCGACAAGGACATTAACACCCCAGATCTGTGCAATACCCCTCTTTTAAATTTTATTGCGAACGAGGGACGTTCACTCTTAAGGGTGGAGGAGTTAGCACCCAATCTTACGCCACATGACACTCCACAATTGCACACGGCACTCAACATCTTATTTTGCACACGGCACTCTACATCTCCGCTATCATCTTCCAACAACGTGTGAAGGCTTGTTCATCGCTCCAACACCAAATCAGCAGTCTGGACCATTTGACACCTATGCATTCCAGCTGGCCTCGGAGTGTAACACGACGACACCTGTGGGAAGTGCAATCAATTAGTCAGTAAGAAATTAGTATGAAAACCCTAGAAAGAATAAAATATGATCAAAGATGACAGTTAAGGATAAATTCCAGCTAACTGGAATAGGTAGAGCCAAATGTTTCTCCGCACTGGACATGACTAGTTCTTTTCATTCAATATCTAGAGAAATTACAGCATTTTCCACTAGACTAGATTTGGTCCTAAAATATCAGCCGGTAACCCTCAAAGAATGGTGACAAAAGCACTATGTGGGTAAGAAACAGAATCCATTAAGTACGTAGGCGACATAATAGTTTTAGGATATAGTCCAAAATACTATAACGAAAATTTATGAAAGAAATACGTTTCTCTTAGAAATCAGAGATACTAAAAAAGTACAATTAAAAAATTAAACGCTAGCAAATGTTCATTCTTTAAAACTGAAATAGTATATCTAGGCCACTTAATAACCATCGATAAAATAAAAGTCAACATTTATTTGATCAAAAGTATGTGAAAATGCATTCCATACTCTGAAACAAAGATTAATAAAACCATCCCTATTCCGTAACCAAATTACTCCAAACCTTTCATATTAATCACGGGCGCATCAGACTTTACTTCGCAGTACTTTCACAGGTACACGACTTACCGATAAGTAGCGCCAGCAAATCGCTACGTAAACAAACCTATAATAGAGCAAGAATTGCTAACCATATACTCCAGGATCAATTATCAGAAGAAAATGTATTGTATTGTAGTAATAGACCACTTTGATTTTCAAGAGAGTGTTTTCACTTATGGCTTTTTAGCCCTGCCTAGAATAGGGAAAAGAGGACACTTGACGTGGCTTTTTATTATAACCGTTACTTTATTATCACGTACAACTTTGCGGGTCAACTTGCGAGCAGGACCTTAGAGATTTTCCCACCATTCCGTCAAAGAACTTCAAGTTTTGACGACAATCGACACAACCGATTATGTTTCCTGGATCCATAGCATGGAGATGATCCTGATGGATCAGGAAATTGTTCACGGTAAGCCGATTTAGTGACATTCTATAGCATATGCGGCAGAATTTTAGGGGCAAGACGTATTCGGCATTAATTTCTTATAATACCTTCGACAATAAGTGGCCAGAAATTAAAAGCATTCATTATGCCGATAAGAAGGACATACGTACACTTAAACATCAACTAAATAAATTTACACCAGGTAGTTCGAGGGTTCGAGGGTCGACGATTTCTATCTCACTTTCAATCGTCAGCTGGAGTAGGGTGGAGACATAGTCGGCGGAAATAATGAATGCCTTAATAGAAACATAGTGAAACCGCATACTGGATATATTTGTTCGATTTGTTAATGGAAAGTACTTTCAAAGTTCTTGATTATTCAGAAGCCAAGAGCTTGTCTAGAAATACAAAACTTTAATTTTAGAAATCATTTGGTGTATGTCAGAGCACCGAATACTATATCCTCTCCCATGAATCATAACTTAAGAACTTATGTGAGAGCTTGACCAAAATCAGAATCTCCAATTATCAGTTCGGTACTGGGAATTATTTCGGTTATCGACCATACCTTACTCGGAACCTACTTCCTACTACCAAGGCTTACTGCTCCAAAGTTCTGTCCAAATCAGGAATGTTGACTATATGAATCACCCTGGTAATCTATTTAAAAGAGAATTTAGAAATCGCTGCAATATGATATCCTCCTTGCCCGAGAATCTGAACGAGGCAGTAACCGCAAACTTTCCTGTTCAATAATCTACAGAGACAATTTTTATGATAGGAGCCTCATCTCCGGCATAATATAGATAGAGTATGTTATGCGAGACGAGGAAACTCAAAATTTCTTGGTGGACACCGGGAAAGATTGAATTCAATAAAATCATCGCCTTAAGAAATCAGCTTTCGGAAACGTTTAATCAGATATTAAATTGATATGAGCGCGTCTTTTTATTTGGAGAATAGATATTTGAATTCCTCTCCAAAAATGTAGACTTCTTTTTGGAAACTGTTGGAACTGAAGGGATCGATACTGACTTTAAAGCAAAATTCCGAACGATTACGGATGAACCTGTTTACCCTAAAAGTTGGCTAGCTTATATGAGGTAAGAAGTTGGAAAACATATTAGCGAACTCTTGAAGGAGTACATTAAATAACCCCTTTAATTCTCCTTTACGGATTGTTCCCAAGAGACCGACACCCAATGGGGAGAACAAATAAAAAATGTAGTCGACTGATTAAATACTGTAACGATTTCCATTACTTCCTCGATGTAAACAGCAGAAAACCCATTTCTTGGCACTAGCGTGGAATTTCTGGGATACTTACAAGGCTCCCGACGTGTTACCGCCGATTTTTTTGTGATTGATATGTGTTAATCTACATCAAATTTACAGGGATACGTATTTTTTTTTTTTGAGCCAATGCGCACTTTTTTGGGGTAAAACGGACATCTAAGGATAAAAATAAGCTATAGTTTTAAGGTTTCACTTACTTCTAGTAAATATTTTTTCAAAAACCCAAATGCATGAAAAATGATGAAGAAAGACGTGCATAAGTGCCACTTGTGTGTGCCACTTAATTATTATTAAGAAAAATTTGTATTATGATAGTTTCTTTTTTCTTGTAACTTTCAAGCATTCTAAATTATCACTCGTGGAGACCTTGCACAGGTTCGGGCTAATCGTTAATCAGTTCCCATCTCTCTTGATAGATAAGCGCTGAGGTCATTCGTATTCCTGATGGAGCTTTCCGCATCCGTAGAATTATTTCCATTTTCGGATTTCGAGAGGAATTTTAATTTAACGAACGATGCCTCGGACTATGCGATCGGCGTGGTTCTATACCAAGAAGATCATGGCAGAGAGAGACCAGTAGCATATATTTCACAATTTTTGAACCGAAAAGAAGAGTGTGCGATGAACGAAAAAAAAATTGCTCGCAACAGTCTAGGCACTAAATAATTTGAGGATTTATTTTTATGGAGCCACCAACCTTTGACTTTAGCACTAAGTAATAGAAACCACAACATGAAACGTTGGAAAACTAGAATTGAGGAGTACAACTACGACTTGATTTACATTCCCGACAAATCAAATTTTCTGGCTGATGCTCTCTCGCTAATCAACCATCTGTCGAGTACTTGCACCGAAACAGCCGATAAACGATCCTCGGAAGCCTCCACGGACAACACGAATGAAAACTTGTTATCCGAAACATCACGAACTGATACGGTAGAAGACGGACTTTACGAGCTCTCTTTGGTAGTGATCACATAACACTATACAAGATAGCTCTGAGCTAATACCATAGAAACTTCGATCAATGTCTGTAGGAATCAGTGACTGTTTAAAATTGGCATTGAATTGCTTTCGCATGAAGAACCGCTTCTTGGCTACTATTGCCATTATATCTCTGGGACAACCCTGAATGAAGCCACGCTTATAAGAATGATGAAAGAGTATATCAGCTTGAATGTTGTATATAGAATCAAAATCCTACCAGGGTACCTTGATATGCTGCAAAGAGTTTACCTGTAGTATTTTCAGAAATATAAAATCAGAATCAGTCAAAGAAATGTGGGTTATGTCGCTAATGAAGAACGTAGATTCTTAATTACAGAGAGGGAGTATATGCGACCTTATGGAGCTCCTAGGGAAACCAAGGAATAGATTCATCAGAAATTCTACATACCCAATCAAAATTCCATGGGTATTACGAAAATTCAGAATTAGAAAAATGTTCTTCTTTATTTAACGTCTGTCGCCTTAATTATTGACAAAAAGTTAACGTTTTTATAGTACTTATAGTACAGTTACGGTGTTAGACCAGTGTCCTTTAGATTACGATACAAGTTATGTCCTGTTTTTCCTCTATAAATAAATCTTTTAGATGACTTTATTTTAACTCAAACTTTACAATGATCTCAATGATCAATGACAAGCTTGTGACTATGGGATCATCTTGATTCAGGTGCATGGTTGAGTAGTTTAGATAGGTGAGGCTATTCTGGGAATCCTGTTGCAACTAGTAGGTGATGCAATTACGGACAGGTGGATGGTGCTTTTGGGTACCAAACCGTGGATAGCTATATGATTCAATCCTAGGGACCACGCTGACTTGCTATTGTAGAAAAAGTACTTTATGGCTGTTACGGATGGTGCAATTTGCAATTGCAATGTGGGTTCAAGGGCATACCTTGCGTCGCCGTGTGGAATGTAGCAGGTATGGAGTTTGAGTTTATATGGCGATAACTTACATTGTTGGCATCAGTTGTGTTTAATTCACCCGAAACGTTGGAGGTTTGGTTCACACTGAGCGCCTCTTGTGGCTCGTTGTTATTGCCGAATATACATATATATATTTTCTCAGTTTTACCTATACCTGTTAAATCTGTTGGCCTGAAGCGTTTAAGTCTATGTCTTGTGTTAGTATGATAGTTTGCCTGTATTTGTCACAAGATATTTTATCATGTTTTTGGTTTTATCATGTTTTTATAAATGAGTAGTATGTTAACTGTTGTTAGCCTAGCGTTTTATCAAGCATCATTGAAATAAAGTAGTGAGCCCAATGCGCTTCCCTCGAGAACGCCAGCTTGTACGCATTGCAGTCCTAGTATTTAACATAAAAATGCAAGTAGTTCTTAAGTATTTTAGCAGGTAAAAGTCTTGTGGTAATGTTTTGCTGAGTCTGTTAGGCATTTTTTTTTTAGTAATTTGATATTGGATATGCAGAGAGTAAGAGTTATTTTGTATAGTCGATTGAGTCAGGATTTGGTAATTCGACAAAATATTGTTATGTTATGATTTTTTTCCAAGAGTTTAGTCGATTGGCAACAGGCAAATTGGGCGGCAGTTACATGATTCTCTTATGTCTTTTCCTTGTTTCGGGATAGCAAACTTCCATGCATTTGAGAAGTATTATACTTTATTCTAAATACGACGTTAAATACCTTTCTAATGTAAATATTGCAGCTTCATGATCAGACAATTCTTGTAGGCCTTTTTTGCCTGTCAGATCATATCCTGGAGTCTATTAGGTTCAGTAGTATTTTTATACGAAAGCTGATTTCTTCTTAAGTCGTCGGTGTGATTGGGATAGCTTCATTTATATCCATAGATTATGTGGATTTGTTATCTTTTTGGTAAAGAGTGCCACGTTTTGTTTATTGGTAGTAATGGTAGTTTATGTAAAGTGGTCGGCTTTAGGTCTTTTGTGGCTTTCTAAAGAGAACAATTTGTTTAGACAGTCTGCGTCAATTTTTTTAAGTAGTTGTTAAGGCGTTTGTTTTTGTAATTTTTCAGGAGTTCCTTAAGTTCTTTTATGGTTTTATTTAATTTGGTTTTTGGTTCAGGAGATCATTTCGATTACCATAGTGTTCCAATACTTCTTTTGTATCTAATTTTATGTCTTTGATAATGGCGTCTTTAAAAGTTTCAGTCGGTTCTAATAGAGCCTAGTGTTGTGAGTAAGCTAAGTAGCTTTGGTCACTTAGGTGAATAATGGGGGAGTGGTCGGATGAGAGTTCAAGGCAAATTTTTGCGGTTAAGCTTGCCCCCGGTGTACCTTTGTGCATACAGATATTTAGGAGGTCAGGTTTCTTGTTAATATTTACGGACCCAATAAGTCGGTTCTCCTGTGCTGAGGAAATTTACGTTCAGTGAATTCATTTTCTGTTTGTTATTTTAGATTCTCGGTTTTTTTCTGAGTTTGATTTTTTGAGGTATGAGGAACAGATTTTGCGGCCTCTGCATATTAAACATTGTTGATGGCAGTAGGAGCGATAGTCGTGGATGTAGGGGAAGGTTGGGTAGTTGGGATCTCTTTATTTCTCAAAGGTGGAAATCTTTGAAGGGCACATCTAATATCGGTTTTTTGTTAGGTTATAGATGTTCTTACGTTGTACGTATAGTACCTTTGGTCATAGAAGTGGTGAAAGAACTCCACCTTGTGGACACTCTTTAGCTGCCGATACTGAATGGTCTCTCCGGAAGTAGCTGATATAATACGGTTCTCAAGCATCGCTCTAACCGAATGGTTAGTGGGATGGTCTACACTAAGAGCTGTACTCGACAATTTTACTCGCATAGGCTTTTGAAAGGAACAGCGAAGATGCCCACAAGAACCGTTCGAGTCGATGCGTGGGACATTCCAAGGAATCTTCTGTGTGAAGAAGATTGCCAGCTACCCAAAGAAGATCGGACCTTGCTTCCGCTGTGCTGACCCGGGGCATGTATACAAGCAGTGCCCGATGAAACAGATTGGTGTCGTCAGGAGCACCCCTAGCGCCAGCGAAGAAGGAGGCGAGAGTGATGAATTGGAGGAGTCATTAAATGCATTACATTTGGTAAGTTGTTAATGGAACTAAGTGCGCAATTTTTTTTTTTAAATGTTATTGCCTTCCGGCAATAGTCAGGTTAGTTTTATTCACCGGTCAGTGTTGCCAGAAGAAATCCCAGTTGGAAATCGTTCGTATTCACAATACAAAGGATTAGGAGTCGTCAAGATCTTTACCTACGGCACTGTTTCTGCTACCTTAAACTAGCAAAGCAAAAACATAAAATATTACTTATGATTATTCCAGATATGGTCTGCCACATATCTTGCTGATCGGTCGTCATATATTATGGATTTTCAACATTGTTTTAAAAAAAAACAGAGGTGTTCTTCTGTACATTAAATAAAGTTAATATCAAAACGTTTGTGCACTTATTCTCCTTCATTAGTAGGTTGTAAAACTACCGTGACTTATAAGTCGGATAAACCGAGTATTAATAAAAACCTCAGTAGTACGTCTGCAAATGCTGAAACTATTTACGATGAAAGTCGTCCCTAAGTCGTGCGGCGATGACTCCACCACTCCGGTCACTCCACCTACGGTTAGGGACAATATAGAACTGGAGATTTTCGTCATAGAATATGAATTTTGCAATTGGTAAAATATCTCACAATGCAGATCCTGCTTACAATAGATACTCCATTCTTTTTCCCTCCACGACGATTGTCATACGTAGAAAAAGGGATGTCAGAAATACTTATGCGCGTAAATTACCGTGCCATAAACAAGCAGAATTTAGATGGGAAAAATGTAATTACGTAGCTCGACTTTAAGAATAGCTTTCATCAGATTAAAGTCTCACCTAGCTCAACTCACCTCACTTCTTTCGTTACCGCAAGTGAACAATATGAATATGTAAGTTATTACAGCACGTACTTGTTCGCATTAGGCTAAGAGATCATTTTTGTTAGATTTTAATTTCACTCCTGTTTTAATCGTAAAAGAGGTTAACCATATCGGAAAAATATTTTTTTTAAAAATTTCGTATATGAAGAACTTAACTTGTAAAAATGACTTTTGGGTTTAAAAATGCCCTTAGTGTTTTTATAACCCGCATCTTCCGCGAATTTATAGACTCAAAATAGATTGTTGTATATAGTATATATGATAGATGATATAGTTATTGCAAATATATGTAATAGTAGAGACTACTATCATGTCCTGGTCCTGCAGTGCCAATTGGGAAATGGTACCTGGGACATAACGTAACTAAGCATGGAATTCAGCCTAACGATTCCCACTTAAGACCCATCCGACAACATTTTATACCTACAAACTCTATGGAGTTGCATTCTTTTCTTGGTCTCAGCTCCTACTTTCGTGGCTTCGTGAATTCTGTTTCTAAAATAGCCAGACGATCTCCTAAGCAGGGATAAGTCATTCGTGTTCTTTCCGATCGTGAAAATGCCTTCCGTCAGTTGCCAAACTGTGTCACTTGGGTTCCAGTATTGGCAGTTTACGACTCAACACGAGAAAAACAGCGAGCTTATTAGGTTATGGTGCAGTACTTCTCCAGCCACAAGACGATAATAAGTTTCATCCAGTAGCCTATTTTTCAAAGAGCACAACTAGTCAAGAACTTCAGAGTGTATTTGGAGGGGATTCAATTCACAGTGATAACAGACCGTAAGTGAACATCACTTACTTATGCAGGCCATACACCGCGAATTTGTTCGTGAAATCCTTGCCATCCATTGACGAATATGTTCGAAGAAACACAGCCAAGATAAAAACATTTCCATTGCACGTCGAACATTAAAATCTGTTCGCGAGCACCTCCACAAAAGTCGAACAATTTGTGGAATTAAACAAATTCGCGATGGATGGCCTGCTTTAGCAAAAATCTCTCGGATAGCTCGATGGGCTCTAGAGCTTGAAAATTATAATTACAAATTAAAGCATCGAAGCGGGACAAATATGGTTCTTGCCGATGCACTTAGCAAGTTCTAGGTAGTTTCTGTATTAGACTCGGAGGATATTGACTTTTAGCTACGTGCTGCTCAGAGCCGCGACTTAGACATCGTGGCCCTAAGGCAGAAATTGTGTTTAGGAAATTCAGATCCAGATAAAATACGTTGCAAAGTGGAATAGTATATGAAAAGGATTGAACGGGCGAATTACGTTTATGTGTCTCTCCCGAGACGGAAGTTGATTTTATCTGGTACATTCATGAGAAAATTTGTCACCATGTCACAATTCGGTCAAACGTCGCATTGTGCTACAACCAGATCATGATGCATATGCAGGAGAAAATAGATAAATTTAATAAGAATTTTATTCGGTGCATTATGTACTCCTCCCCTGTGCAGCCGAGCGAAAGTAAGCTCTTCTGTATACCATATGAAACCCTTCCGTTCCGTACTCTACATCTCGACCATTTTGGACCGCTTCCGTCCTGTATATCTTCCAGTGCTAAGGTGGGGCGCGCCTCACTTAGGAAGTACTTCGACTGTTATAGCCGACCTGTCCGAATTATCACCGACCGCGGCACTTGTTTCACTTTCTTGGAGTTCAGTTCGTTTCTGCAAGACTTGAATATTACCCATGTGAAAAAAGCCGCACATTCCCTCCAAGCTAACCAGAAGGTTAAGGTTTTAACGTCTATGTTGAGCAAGTTGAGTGAACCACCGGAACACGCAGACTGGGTACGGGCTCTATCATAGACCCATAGATCCATACGTAAACTCAGTAAACTTCTGATAAGGGTAAACCAAGTAAGCTGCGTAGTGGGCAAGCTTACCGAATTCCTTGAAGAAAAGCTCTTTGAAGATTAAGCTCTTCCGGTCGGGATTAAGGTTCTCTCAGAGAGAATCGTTCGAGGAAGATACGCAAGGTACAGGAATATAACTGTACGCGCTACGAGGAGCACTGTCATCCTGCACAAATTTATGCAAAAAGAGATTATATCGTTATGAGGAATGTCGATACATTCGTCGCGTCGCGTCGGGGCGAATAAATAACTTATTCCTAAATTTAAACATATTTTATCCATAAAGTATTCCTTGACGACCGATATGTGATGTGTGACATATGTAGAAAATCGTCCGATAACGCAGTTATCTTATGATGGTGTGGTAGAGCCTAAAAATATTCGATTATGGAAGGAACGCTTATGAGTCGCTGTGGTTCGGACAACACTTGCCATCACATAATAAAGTTAGAATAAGTAGTGTAGAGTCAAAAGCAGTGTAGTTGATCGAGAATGATCAAAATGTCAGATATTGTAAAAGAAAAGGAATGTAGTACGAGTAAAATTGTGAGTATTCACGGACAAACCTCATGCTAACGCCTTATTTGACATCAGCTTTGATATGCTAACATTTTTATTTTAATTTTAATATTGCAACATATGTACATACATATATAAAATATATTTTATACATACATATATATTTTAGTTAAAGTAGGCTAGTTTTTTATAAGTTTTAGGTTTTATATAAAAAAAGTTATCTGATGCTTTTAAAAACAAAAATGTCTGAGCCTTTTTTTATAAGGCTGAAAGGTGCAGTTGTTCTCTTTACTTTAGAGTGTCCGTATAGGGCCATTCATAATTTTTTCCATAATTTTTGTCCAGCGCGTAAGATGATCCTAAGCAATAAATAATAAAAATGACAATAAAAAATTTTCTATTCACGTTGACACTGATGTCAGCCATGCCCAATGTCATTCAATGAAATCAAGGTGTGTACGAATCATGTTTATGGTTATACTTTCCATGCCACTACCCCGAAAATGTGTTTGACTCATGTGGGTTCCTTTCTCACTGCATTCAATGTGAAAAGTTTCTCACTATGTCATTCGAATTCGAATTATGTACGGGAGCGAGAATAGTAAGTACTGTTTTTAGTATGGCAATATTCCATGGTGTGGTAAGATGTAAACGGACTACTACATCACATATAATATCACATAATATGTCCTTTTCCGAAATGGTTTCTCACAGGGCTAGTCATGTTATTGCCACATATGAACTAAAATGAGTAGAGCACAGATATCGGCTAAGGATGGGCACGCTTTTGATAGCGAGTGCAAATTTTATGGACTGTTAAATTGAATTAAATCTTAAACAGTTTTCATAACATGCGATGTCTTTTACATCATCCTTTTGGTGCCAAATATAAAAACCACAATTAAGCTAAATTCAGGTTAAAGGGAAACATAACACAGTATCTCAATTATATTTATAATCAGGGACACGGTCCTAGCAAACAAATATTATTGTGTCGGAACTCACGGAATTCGACATTTCTTAGTCTCATATTAAAAACTCATACTACGTGCAGGTAAATATAATTGCTACGTCACCCTGAAGATAATACCACCTAAATATTTTCTGTTTCTTTTTCTTTCTCTTTTTCTTTTTCTTTTTCTTTTTATTTTTCTTTTTCTTTTTCTTTCTCTTTTTCTTTTTCTTTTTCTTTTTCTTTTTCTTTTTCTTTTTCTTTTTCTTTTTCTTTTTCTTTTTCTTTTTCTTTTTCTTTTTCTTTTTCTTTTTCTTTTTCTTTTTCTTTTTCTTTTTCTTTTTCTTTTTCTTTTTCTTTTTCTTTTTCTTTTTCTTTTTCTTTTTCTTTTTCTTTTTCTTTTTCTTTTTCTTTTTCTTTTTCTTTTTCTTTTTCTTTTTCTTTTTCTTTTTCTTTTTCTTTTTCTTTTTCTTTTTCTTTTTCTTTTTCTTTTTCTTTTTCTTTTTCTTTTTCTTTTTCTTTTTCTTTTTCTTTTTCTTTTTCTTTTTCTTTTTCTTTTTCTTTTTCTTTTTCTTTTTCTTTTTCTTTTTCTTTTTCTTTTTCTTTTTCTTTTTCTTTTTCTTTTTCTTTTTCTTTTTCTTTTTCTTTTTCTTTTTCTTTTTTTTTTTCTTTTTCTTTTTCTTTTTCTTTTTCTTTTTCTTTTTCTTTTTCTTTTTCTTTTTCTTTTTCTTTTTCTTCCTTCCCAACCATTCAATTCGACTCAATTTATACAACTAGTGCCTAGGACATAATTCCGATAGAATAGAAGACAATTATAACTTAAAATAACACTGATTTGAATGAAAGTGTTTATTACTAAGTTTTTGTCGTCCCGTCCGATTTGTCTTAATTAGTCGTTCATTTCCCTAAGCTGTTTTTGATTGATTTCCTCTTGAGTGAACAATTGATTTTGCCTCCCCCGCTTGTATCGAAGCCTCTCGAATTTTAATTACAATGATTAGTGCTTGAATTTTGATTACCTTTTTCGACGATAATGGCGAATTTATTTTCTTTGCTAATTTTATCAATTAGTCAGCTGCGCCTCCTTTGCAAAATGCAAGGATATCTTTTGAGAAATTAAGTTATGAGTATATGTGTAGCTCTAACGACTTTTTAACTCAGTACCCTTTCATGATATTACAACGTTTTCAATGAAATAGCTGAAAATTATTGGAGCAGATTTTTTCGCTTTATAGCTAAATAATGAAATACTTGCAATCATTTTAATAATAAAGCTACATTCTCGCATTGTGTCGTTTATTTTGTTAAAGGTTTTAGGAGTCGAAGTTCGTTTGCAGCCACAATTTCTTGGAGAGTATTTTTAATTTACTTATTAGTGTCTGCTCGTTACTTCTTTGGGGGAGAGTACGATAACTTGGCCGCCAAGATTTGATAACGGGATCTTGGAGAGGGGTCAAAAACAAGCACTTTTTACTATGGGAGGGGGGGTCCATCTCCCCCCGTTTAGGAGGTAGAGGGACTTTTAGAAAAAATGGTTTAAATTGAAAAAAAAAAAATTAAAAACGACGGCAACACTTACAATAAAGTGCTATACTGCATTTGAAAGCCAGAAGTTTGTTCTATAATCCTGCATTTAAATTAAATTACTCATGTCAATGGCTTTTGAGAAATTCGCATTTAAAGTCCAAATTTTGATAAAAAACCTGAAAAATAAAAAAAAATAAAAAATAAATTGCTCTCAAAATTGTGAAATGAAATTGTAAATTAGCTTATATATGTTCCATGTAACTATCAATTCTTAATGGAACACAAAAAACCGCATGGTTCTATGTCTTCTAGTTTTTGAGAAAATCGAAAATTACCAAACCTACTTTTTTTGATTTTGGTGACGGTGATTCCATTTTAAGGATTAATGTTAATAGACATAATGTATCTTTGTTAGTTCAGTACAGCAATTCATTTAGCGTTACCCAGAATGCACCACGAGGAGGTAGAATTGGAAGGCATTCCGCGTCTGGGTCAGTCATTTTGTCAGTTAGTCAGGAGTTAGTCAGTCATAGTTAGTTAAAAAAGGTCAAAATGTATTAAAAAGGTGTGTAAGTCTCGTCAATAAAGTCATCGTCCGTACTATTACTGTCGAGTTCGTTGAGTTCCTCGTTTATGGTGAGAAGCCGAGGACGTTTTGGCGGTAAAACATTTTCTAAATTTTCGCTCTGAAGGGTGGGAGGATCGATGTCTTTTAATTGTAAACCCTCACTTATATCACCATCGGTATAACAAGGGTAAACGTTTTTTATATCTAATAAAAACTCCATTATTTGCGAACCGAAGTCATCCTTATATTTCCTTTCTAGGCAGTATTTCGCCATGTATTGGTGAATATGGTCTGTTGTTTTGCGACATATAATGTTTTTTTTAAGAAGCTTGTTTTGGTTTTCAAGATCGTTTATTGTGTTGGTCGCATCGGTTTTATCAACATATTCCCCTATGCTGTGGTTCGTCACTGCATGGATTGTTGAAGCAGTAAACATTCTTTCAACTCCTATGTACCTACTGGCGTGCACTGTCGGTACAAATGCGACTGGTGTTGTGGTTTACGTACTTGTGGATGAAAGGCCACAAATCTCGCTTGCATTTCGAGTTTACTTTAAAAAAGCGCCCGACCTTGTCTTCCTTGCATAATAGTCCCAACACTACGTAGGTCATCTGTTCTGTAACTCGACCCCTATGGTATTTCCTTTTTGTGAGAAAGGTTTCATCAATTTGTACCGTCTTGCCTTCGCCGCCAATGTCTACCTCAACGTGAGAAGTTATCACTTCGGCTATCTCGCGACAATAGTTGAAATAGTCTATTATGGTAGATTTACTTAAAGTATATTTTTGGTCCTGATGGCGCCAAGTGATTAAATGCTAATTTTAAAATAAAAAAAACACAATAATAACTATTAAAAAATCCCTAATTTTCAGATTTTATTTATTTACCTGAAAAACCGTATTCACAGGTATTTTCATTACAAAAGAAATAATAATAGCTAGCACTTCGCGAATTTCAAGTCGACAATGAGGCCCATGGAAAAATGTGCCGATGGATGGGTTTATTGTATTATAACAGTTTTTGTCACCTTTTTTTTAGAAGTTTTTTGTGCACAACGCCACCTCCAATTAAACTTACAACTATTATTTTTTTCCACTTTCATAAGAATGTTGCAACACAATGGGGGAGTTGAATTTTTATTTGGTATTAAACCAATTTCTTCGAAAAAAGTAATGCTTTTTTCGTTGGTCGACACTAAATCACCGAAAGAAGAAAATATTGAAAAATTATTCGATTTGGGATGGAGTAGTGGATGTTTAAACGCCATTTTTTATTTAGAGAAAAAAAAACACTTCGCTCCTACAAAAGTTGAACAACGAATGACCTTAATAAACAATAACTAGTACCACCTTTTCATTAACGAACAAAAACTAACGGTACAAATTGATATTAAGAAATTATATATATTTGCTGCAGTCGAGCAGTAGTGCCAAGTTTATGTGAATTTTTCATAATGCATTACATTTTAATATTTGAAAATTGTAAGTTTGGAACTTTGGGCTACTTATATACATATATATGTATTTAGTGGACATTGGATAAATAGAATAAATTTGAATTTTTTTAAATACAGATTCTGTGAATGCAAAAGAAACTTTGCATGTACCCAACCTCGAACCAACCCCAATTCCTATAGCGGCCAAGCAGGGGGGTTTCAGGGGGGCAGCATGCCCCCCCTTACATACTTTACTGTTTATATATTGTAATATTGGAAGCTAGCACTGATTTATTTATGTAAGTAAGCAAAAAATAAAAATTTCATAGAAAAGTAGTTTTAGTTAATTTCGATTTTCTCAAAAACTAGAAGACATAGAACCATGCGGTTTTTTGTGTTCGATTAAGAACTGATAGTTACATGGAACATATATAAGCTAATTTACAATTTCATTTCAAAATTTTGAGAACAATCGGTTTAAACTTTTATTTTTCAGGTTTTTTATCAAAATTTCGACTTTAAATGTGAATTTCTCAAAAACCATTACCATGAACAATTTAATTTAAATGCAGGATTATAGAACAAACTTCTGGCTTTCAAATGCTGAAAAGCACTTTACTGTACGTGTTGCCGTTGTTTTTTAATATATTTTCTTCCCAATTTAAACCATTTTCCCTAAAAGTGCCCCTACCTCCTAAATGGGGGGAGATAGACCCCCCCCTCCCATAGTAAAAAGTGCTTGTTTTTGACCCCTCTACAAGATCCCGTTATCAAATCTTGGCGGCCAAGTTATCGTACTCGTGCCCTTCTTTGTTTTAAAAAAAAATGTATAACTGTGTAGATTTAATCAATAAACACATATTAGAAAAGGTTTTATACAGATTACTGACTTATAAGTGGATGACCTTGTGTAGAATATCAAAGCATATCGCATTTATAAGTTAACAAACATTTTCCCACATCCCCCCTTTCCTATCTTCTCATTACCCCATTATCCCATTCCGCTGAGCAAGTTTATTAAAATGATGCTATCACCCTCTAAATTATATTCTAATCACCCTTAATTTAGCTCAACCCGTTCGCATCAACTTCTGCATTCATCATACACTCTAATGTATACTTAGGAGTATATGCTCATATACTTAAATAATAAAATTCGTTATCTATTTGAAACCACCTAAAATTCTTTAAATCCTATTCCATGTTTTGCCTCAAGCGTGAAACAATCTAGACGACAAATCGTTAATTTCCCTTCGAAAGAGTGATGATTAATCGTACGTGTACGAATAATAAGAAGTTTTAGAACATTTACAGAGGAAAAGACCTCGAAACGAATTTTCTTAGCTTAAGTTGTAATTATGTTAATCATAGTAAGTTTATATAATCGCAAAAAGGTATAGACAGCTGTTTCCTACTCTGAAAATAATTTTCACTGCTAGCCTGGCACTTGCCTACATACCTATTCCTTGGCGCACGGTGAAAGTAGTCTTTATTCCCAAAATATAGAAAGAAGATTAGCCACTCGCCAAGAGTTTTAGGCTAATCAGTCTAACATCCTTCTTGCTGAAAAGCATGGAGAGATTAGTACCAGGCATTTTCGTCGACATTGAGGGAGCTTTTGATAATGCTACTTTCGACAGCATGTATAACGCTGCTAGACGGCATGGCGTAGATGAAGCACTGGTTTTGTGGATAAAAGCAATGCTTGTGCACAGGACATTGATCGCTGATGCAAGCCTCGAACAATGTGTCAAGTCTGAAGTAAACAGGGGCTGCCCGCAAGGTGGTGTCTTGTCTCCGCTGTTATAATGCATGGTGGTCGACTCTCTGCTCGATGCTCTCAATGTCTCTGGAATCTATGCGCAGGCCTATGCAGATGATGTTGCTGTTCTCTATGTCGGCTCATGCTTAGCGACTGTCTGACTCAAAGCGCAGTCGGCGCTAGATGTGATCGAAGACTGGTGCACGAGTAATGGGCTTTGGGTTAATCCTCTTAAGACTGATGTTGTTCTCTTCACTAAAAGGAGGAAAAATACTGGCATTACTATGCTGGTGCTAAAAGGCATTCCCATCCCGATATCCAAGGAAGCTAAGTTCCTGGAAGTCATCCTAGATAGCAAGTTTTTTTAGTCAAAGCACGTTGAGTCCAAAACCACCAAAGCGCTGGCAGCTTTTTGGCAATACAAAGGTGCCTTTGGCTTATCGCCGAAAAATGTAATTTGGATCTACACGGCAATGATAAGTCCGATAATCTCATATGCATCGGTTGTTTAGTGGAACAGGCTAACACGCAAACACGCTTCACTCACCAAAATCCAGAGAGCTGCTCCAGATGCTATGATGTGCACTTCTCGTTAGGAAAATATGCGTCTGTCTTTCAGTCGGAGATTCACGCAATCCTAATGGCCATGCACTATGTTGTGAAGCATAAGTGGAAGGGAAAAAGCATATGCGTCTGCAGTGACAGCCAAGCGGCACTCAAAGCTGTGTCCAACCCTCTATCCAACTCCAAATTAATGCATGAACTCAAGACTTCTTGAACAAAGTGGGAAGACTAAATTCTCTTAGGTTTGTATGGGTCCCAGGTCACTCTGGGATCCCAGGAAACGAGGTCTCCGATGAACTCGCTAGAAGGGGCTCAGAAGAGAGTTTCTCAGGACCTGAGCCCGCCTTAGGCCTACCTGCTTCCACGGTCTTTAATGCACACGGCCATTACACTTTTGCCAAGCATCTCTACATGCTTGAATCCGTGAAGCGCCTACCTGTGCTGCATATTGCGAGGAGGATGACACAGCAGAACACTTTCTCTGCGACTATCCCACCTTCGCTCGCGCACGGTGGCGCACCGTTGGGGCCGACGTGGTGGGTGCCGAATCTCTTTGCTCTACTTCACTGAAGCCCCTCCTCACTTTTCTCCGGATAACAGGGTAACGGGGAAAACACAATAAGGACAAGGTGTCTGTCTGGTAGTACAATGGACCAGTATATGTGTCTGAGTGGTCCAACAGATAGTAGAAGCCTCCAAGGAAAAAAAAAGTTTATATTAAGTCATAGCTTTAAGTTGTACTGGTACTGGTTGTTTTAGAGTATGGCTAGTAAGATATTTAGATTTGTTAAGATAGTTAAGCTAGTTTTAAGCATTCTTGTCTAGGGTAAGATAGATCTAAGGAATGATTAAATAAAAATGAATTGAAAAATAAGAGCTCGAAACGAGAGGGCCCATCATCCGGTTAAATTGGAAAAGATTTAAATATTAATTTTCAGGCACATATCCAAAGAAAATATATTTATTTAGTAAGCAAATATTGACAACTTATGATATTTATAATTATCTGTTTCTAGTCTGTGCTAGGTAGACTCTTTTACTAAAACAATACATTTAAATCACTGTTTGATATTTCTGATCAGGAACAGAACGACATCATGTAAAGAAATACTACATGAAGAGAAATACTAGGGAAGAACGATTAATCATTCCTTGAATTTCCTTGACCAGTTGACTTGAATAACACCATGAAACTCCAGAACAAGATTATATTATATGCCGCCTCTTCTAATTCTTTTGTATTTTTACTACCTAACACCATATTTAAGCTTTAATAATATAGAGAATTAGACATATACATGTGGGATGAGACCAAACAAACAAGAACTTACACTACAATAAATTGACGAGACAGGACAGCTAACTTAACGAACGAACACATTAGAGGACAGACGAGAAAGAGCCAGTACAGCGAAGGGAATTCATTAAGTAGAAGAGTCGGAAGTGGAAGGGTCGCTAAACCCCAAAATTAGCACTTTTATACATATGTATTAATAAATGAATTTAAACTTAACGTTGGTGCTTTTTGTTTTTTTCCATACGGCTCGACTGAGGATCGCTAAATCCTACATAATTGGGGGCTCAACCGGGATTGTAATAATTTAAATTAAACTAACGATCGTCAAATCAAACAACACAAAAAAAAATTTAAAGTAGTCAAACGGGGATGAAAGGGTGAAAGCGGCAGCAACATAAGGCGATTGTGCTGAAAAAAAAGAAGACACAAAAAAAAAAAAACGACAAACAAAAAAAGACAAGAAAAAAAGGGGTTCAGTGTATCGTTGTTGTGTGTGAACGTGTACGATAAACAAATCCAGCACGAAGGGCATTTTTCCGTTAAGAAGACCCAAGACTTGGTGGAAAAAACTTTCTATATCCCAGGACTGACAAAAAAGGTTTCCGATGTCGTAAGAAGTTGTGTCCAGTGCATAGTAGCCGAAGCCAAAGTTGGAAAGAAGGAGGGATTACTTGTTCCCATCGATAAGGAGGACCGACCACTGGGGACTTACCATATCGACCATGTCGGCCCAATGGAACAGACTAAGAAACTGTACAATCATATACTAGTGGTAGTAGATGCGTTTTCTAAGTTCGTTTGGCTTTATCCAACAAAGAGCACGGCGTCCACTGATGTCATCGAGAGGTTGAAGAAACAGCCCATCACGTTTGGAAACCCCAGGAGAATTATCTCAGACCGAGGAACTGCTTTTACATCAAGTTCGTTCAGTGAATACTGCAAAAGTGAAGGCATACAACATCTGCTAATTGCGACTGGAGTCCCTCGAGGAAATGGGCAGGTGGAGAGGATCCACAAAGTTATCGTGCCGATGCTTTCGAAGGCAAGTCTGGGAAGCACCCAGAACTGGTACAAGCATATAGATCGAGTACAGCAAGTACTGAACAATACTCCGTCAAGAGCTACAAAATTTAGCCCATTTAGGATACTTACAGGAGTAGACATGCGTGTTCCTGATTACCCAGACTTTCGAGAGTTGCTGAATGAGGCAATTGTGGAGGAGTTTAACACCGAGCGAGATACTATGAGAGAAGAAGTTCGGAAAAACATCCTGAGAGTCCAGCAGGAGAACAAGCGGACCTATGATAAAAGAAGAATCCCAGAGCAAAGCTATGGTCTGAACGAGTTAGTCGCCATCAAGCGGACCCAGTTTGGTACGGGAATGAAATTAAGGCCTAAGTTCCTTGGCCCTTATAAAATAACAAAAAAGCTGAACAATGGGAGGTACGAGGTAAGGAAAGTTGGGGATCACGAGGGCCCAAACATTACAAACACCGTCGCGGAATACATGAAGAGGTGGAACCCCTCATTCGGGTCGAATGAAGCATCAGGATAGCCGAATGTGGGATGAGACCAAACAAACAAGAACTTACACTACAATAAATTGACGAGACAGGACAGCTAACTTAACGAGCGAACACATTAGAGGACAGACGAGAAAGAGCCAGTACAGCGAAGGGAATTCATTAAGTAGAAGAGTCGGAAGTGGAAGGGTCGCTAAACCCCAAAATTAGCACTTTTATATGTATTAATAAATGAATTTAAATTTAACGTTGGTGCTACTGCAAATACTTACATATACATCAAATTAAAGCCCTCAAATCATACTTTAAATAATATTCCATTTCATAAAACATAAACATAAAGTAACAAAGGGCTAAAAACAAGCGTCAAAAGTGAGTAAACAGCATGCAAATACCTCATGTTTAGATGAATCAGTTATGTTTTACAGTTAGAGTTGCTCAAAGATTTGATAGCGAATACTAAAAAATTCCAATGTTGTCAAATGTGCCAACTGTAGTTATTGAAGTTTTAAATAAAACACGAGGAGCAATAGCACACGATAGCTTTATTGAATGGTTGAAAAGGAAGTGAAAATATAAAATATGGTGGCTAACTACAAAATGGCGGTAGGAGGAAGTAAAAGTAATTTAAGTGTAGGAGGAAGAAAAATAATTTAAGTGTTGCCATTAATAAGTAATCTTTAACACCCCCTCAACGCTTAAATATTCAATCTTATACAAATGATCAAAAAACTAATTCAAAACAAAAAAAAGGAATTCATAAAAAATTAACGAAATTAATCAAATTTTAACTTAATCAATGTTATTAATTCAATTAACGTTTGGAGATAGATTATAATCTAACAAATTTGAAAAACAATAATGATGCTTAGATACTGTTGTAGGCTTAGTAAGAGCATCAGCTAACATTTTGTCCGTTGAGAGATACTTCAAGGTAACTGTCCTATCGGTAATTGCCTCACGAATGTAGTGGTAACGGATATGAAGGTGTTTTGAACGCGATCTCTTGCCTCGGTAGTTTGCGATGTATTGTGTACTTTGACTGTCCGTAAAAATTGTAATTGGTGTATCCTCATTAAGTAATTCCAGTTCAGTTAGTAAGAGTTTGTAGTACTTGGCTCGCTTAGCACAGGAGGTAAGTGTTACGTACTCTGCTTCAGCACTTGACAGGGTGATGAAATTTTGTTTTCGCGACTCCCAATCCACAGGTCCACCAGATAAAACGAAAACCATTCCAGACTGTGATTTCCGGTCGTCGGTGTCTTCAGCCCAACTTGAATCGGCGTAAGCGCAAAGTCGTTTTCCTGTTTGGCGATAAGAAATTTTAAAATGTTGAGTCCCTTTTAAATACCTTAAAACAGATAGAGCAGAATTCCAATGTTGCACCCTGGGATCTTGGTTAAATTGGGAAAGTATGTTAACGCTATATGTTATGTCAGGACGACTAAAGAGTGACAAGTGTAACAGGCTGCCTATTAGCTCTTGATAATCTTTTTTACTTTTTGTTTTTCTCCTTCGATGTCGGGTTCCTTTTGGAGTTTGCATTTTGGCGACAATGGTGTTTTGTTTGGCCTGCAATGATCGAGATTATAAGCTTTTAATAAATTTTTTATATAACCTGATTGACATATCGAGATTGTTCCCTTTTCTCGATTTCGAGAAATTTCTAGGCCAACTGTTAACTTTAGCTCCCCACAATCACGAATATCAAAATGCTTTGCGGGAAATAGTTTAAGTTTTTTATAAAAGGTTAAGTCATTGCTAGCAATGAGTAAATCATCCACATATACAGCTAAGTATATGATCTTGTTACTTTCTTCATAAAGTACATACATCTGTCGTAATTTGAGTTTGAAAAACCTATATCTTTTAGTTTGTCGTCCAATTTCTTGTTCCATTGATGTCCCGATTGTTTTAGGCCATAAATTGATTTTTCAAGTTTACAAACTTTGTTAACATCTTCAACAAATCCGTCTGCTTGTTCCATGTAAATTTCCTCGTCTAGATCGCCATACAAGAAGGCGGTGGAAACATCAACGTGACGAAGTTCTAAATTATCTTTGGCAGCGATGGCATATAATATTCGAATAGAACTTATTTCTGCTACAGGTGCAAATGTTTCAAGATAATCCGTTCCATATATTTGTGCGTATCCTTTAGCAACTAGTCTAGCTTTTCTGCGTTCGATTGACCCATCTGCGTTTCGTTTTGTTTTAAATACCCACTTACAACCGATAACTTTCTTATCAGTGGGTCGATCTACAAGTGTCCACGTTTTATTTTTGTTTAGCAAATCATATTCAATTTTCATTGCATCCTTCCAACCATTTACGTGTTCCGATTTTTCAACATCTCTAATTGATTTAGGATCTCCGACTTCAGCCAGATTAGCTCTTTCACTCCGAAGTCTAGCTTTACGGATGGGATTTTTTCTTATTGCAGGGATTTTATTATTATCATTGTTATCTTCAGTAATGTGTTCGCTATCTAAATTTACATTTATCTCAATTTTTGACTCAACTTGAGGACTTTCATCAACTAATTCTGTGTTTTTAATTTCAACCAATTTCTTTTTATCCTTATTTGAATCAAATTCATCTTTAACATTTTCCTCCTCTACTATATCTATCCCTTTCTTCTCATTCTCCTTTAAACCATATTCATAAAATATTTGTTTATTATTATTTTCGTTTGCCTTTTCAATGAATATTACATCTCGGCTTTTAGTAATCGAACGGGTACCCTTTTTCCACAACCTATATACTTTGCCATCTTCACAGAAACCAACTAACACGAATTCTTCACTCCTCGGCTCAAACTTTCCTAAGTTATCCTTTTTGTTTAAAACAAATGCACGAGAACCTACTTCTCTTAAGTGAGATACAGTTGGAATCTTTCCGGACCAAATTTGTTCTGCCGTTTTATTGCGATTCGGAGCTGTTGGGCATCTATTTCTAAGGTACGCCGCAGTATATACTAGTTCTGCCCACAAATAATCAGGTAAATTTGCTTCGATTTTTAAACAACGAGCCATTTCTACAAGTGTACGATTTGCGCGCTCGGCAATACCATTCTGCTGTGGTGTATTCGGACAACTAAATTCCTGTTTAATTCCATGCATGCAACAAAATTCAGTAAAGACTTTACTTGTATATTCTGTCCCGTTGTCTGATCTTATTCTTTTAATTTTTAAGTTTAATTGATTTTCGGCATAATTTTTAAATTCAATAAACTTTGACATCATTTCAGACTTTTTTCGAATAAAATATACAAATATTTTCCTTGAAAAATCATCTATAAACTAGCTGACCCGGCGAATTTCGTACCGTTTCGTTTTTTTTAATACTTATTCTGCTATTCGGGAACCCGGGTCAGTTAGTAAGATAAAAAAAGAAAAAGGAAAGTTGATAAGTCAACAATTACATTATGTCAAAAAATAAAAATTATAAAACACTTAAAATTCTTTTAATAGTCACTAAAAAATCACACTGAAAATTAAAATTTCTGATTTCTTATTATGATACCTACTTATTATATTTCATTTTATTTTTACTTATTCTAAATTAAGTTAAATTTTTATTTTAGTACTTTATGGTATAAAATATTTTTTGTTTGATTACCTGCCGCGTAAACAACATACAATTGACCATGCGAGAAACATGGGTTTTCTAGATTAATACCACAAAAACTTAATGACTGCCCCTGGGATTTGTTTGTAGTCATAGCGAAAGCAAGCCGTACTGGAAACTGTAGTTGTTCAAACTCGAATGGTACGTCAGTCGGAATCATTGGGATGCGGGGTATCAAAACGTCATCTCCTTTGTACTTTCCTTTCAGTATGATGGCTTCTAATACGTTATTCAGTAATTTTTTTTATCGCTGATCGTGTGCCGTTACAAAGTTGCGGTTGGTTAATATTTCGCAACATTATAACTACAGATCCAACCTTTAATTGAAGATTATGAGGCCGCAATCCTGGCAAATCAAGTGAGTTTAAAAATTCCGGTGGATAGTTCACGACATCATCTTCAATAGTTGCCGTATCAACTGATTTATATGTCCTCATTTCGCCAGGAATGTCATCTTGAATTTTGAAATTTAATTCATTTACATCAGTGTTTTTGGCAGCCAGTATAGCTCGTTCGCTCAACCAATCATGGAATAAGTAATTTTGAGCAACATTTGGAAACACTTTTTGAATGAGTTCAGCTTTTGATTGCGTTAACTGACAAAAACTCTCAGGAAAGGTGATGCAGCTAGTCAGCACATCTATAGGAAATTTGCCATTACCAATATCAATGAGTTGCTTAGAGAATATGTCTCCAGATTGATCTTGCTTATATTATCATATTCTTGCTCAAATGTAATACCTTGACATGTTTCCACAAATTGGAGGACTTTAAATATGCATTCAGCTCATCAGCTTGCGTTGAACGTGGAACCACTGGCAATGTTTGGCGACAATCTCCTGATAATAAAATTATTTGGTTGTTCCGTAGATCTTTTAAGGTTCTATCTAAAACTTTAATTTTTATGCGCCATCGTGCATTCATCCCACACTATTAGTTTACATTGCTGCAAAACCTTTGCCATTGCCGAATTTTTGGAAATGTTGCAGGTTAGTTGCTTTGCACATTCAATGGCAGTTTTAGAGCTGAATGTGCTGTTCGACCGCCTTCAAGCAAAGTTGCTGCAATGCCTGACGAAGCAAGAGCTAGAGCAATTTCCTTTTTTGAGCGAATTGTTACCAATATTAAAGTAATCAAAAAAAGAAAATGTTTTTTCTGTACCACCAGGAGCGTCCAAGAAGTAAATCCCTCCAGTTCCATCATTTATTACTTACATAAGAATATCAATACTTCTGTTCTTTGTTCAATAGTGGAAGATTTATTTGAATCGATTCTTTCAAAGTATTAAGATCATACGATTTTTCACGTTGTAACTGTTGATGAAAAGCATCGTGCATTGAGCGATTGGGTGCGGCCATCCCCAATTGACATAATAGCTTGTTTGACATCATTAAGCACATATCCTCAATGGAAATCAATGCCTGATTGTAAATTTTTTCACTTATTTGTAAATTCAGATTCCCTGTTCTATTGCGTATATTAATTAAAAAATGTATGGAATCTGGTATCAATCAATCAAATCACAATATTGGCAAACTGAGTTCATAGGTCCAATAGCAACACAGTTGTAGGCACTGTAATCAATTGACATATCGTAATAGAAAGCAGCTCATTCAAACTTGCACCATTATTAGTCGAATTCTTTCACGTTCATTGCGATCTTCACGTTCCTCGGCAGTACGATTAGATTGATAATTAAATTGATTCGTTACATTTCGGGTTCTTCCGCCTACATTTTTCCGCCACCTTATAGGAGGTATATTTAGTAAGTCACAAACACATAACACTTTTTTATTGAAATTTATGGCTTTCAGATTTAGTAATATTATAGATGCACAGCAAAGAGACGTTTACATTTCAAGTGACATTTTACCACAGACAATTTACATTTTACCATAGACAATTTGTTTTTGAGTAATGTTACCATCGTATAAATATTGACAAATATTGGCATTAATATTTATACGATACTAACTTCACTCAATTGTTTTGCCTTCCCGTAACCCCTCCACTAACACTTTAACTTGATTGTTGATTTCTGTGTTGTTACTCGTATAAGCCGTGTTTTCTATTGTTTTTATGAAGTATAGTCCATCCTGTTGTCTTGCTTTGATGACTAGTGACCCGTCCTTGTTAAACAGTTTTGCGTAGTTGTTTTCGAAGATAACTTTAATGCCATTTGATGTGGCTTTGGTTATTGATATTAAATTTTCCTTCAAATCTGGAACATAAAGAGTATTAAATAACGAACAATATACCAACTTTCCATTTACTCTGCTTTTTAGGGTTGCAGTTCCGATACCCATAATTTCGATTTGTTTATTATTTGCTAATTTAACTAGGCCAAAATGACCTTCATTCAGCTCAGAAAATAATTTTTTATTTTGACACATGTGGGACGTAGCACCGCTGTCAACACACCAACGTGCTTCTCCAGCAGTACTGATTTCGGCACAAGAAGCATTGAGAAGCTCCTGCATGATGAATCCACAGTTGTCGCTTGTTTGTCTCACAGTCTCTGTTTGCGATTGACAATTTCTCGCCTTGTGCCCCCTTTTTCCGCATCGCCGACAGTTGTAGTTGAAGAACTTGTTTGATTGAGACGATGCTTGGCGAAAATTGTTTTGATTTTTATTACGGAAAGAAGAAGCTCTCATTGCGTTACTACTTACGATTTCTCTTTTTTTGTCACCAATTTCCATCAATCGACTGCGGATTGTGTCCAACGACGGGAATTTCTCCTGAGCATCAAAGCTGCCTGTACACTTCTATATGACTCGTCAAGGCTGTCAAGCAGAATAATAGCTATCAGATCGTTGTCTAATTTAGCCTCCAGTTCTCTTAATCGGTTGATGACTGCATTAAATTCTCTCAAATGGTCATCCATGCATTGACCGGGGCCATTTTCATGTTGAGAAGTTTTCTGAATTCCTCCGCTTTCTGTCGCACACCTTTTCTGTTGTGTGTATTCTCGACGAAGTCCCATACCTCCTTCGACGTTCGCAGGTGTCGCACTAATGCAACTACGTGGGGCTCCATTGCAAGAAGAAGCTCGGCTCGAGCATCGAAGTCCTTTTCTTCCCATTTTTCCGCCTCCGGTGTGTTACCTGCTGGTCGATCTTCCTTTCCTTCAACGATTTTGAGAAATCTTTGCTTGTGAAGGATCCCCTCCATCTGGGCACGCCATGTGCTATAATTTTCTCCACAAAGAAGCGTGATTCTGCCGTACGCTGTAGCACTAGACATTTTGCACTTATTACTTTTAATTTTATATAAAATGTACACCAGCTGGGCCCATAACCTATTGAAGTTTTAAATAAAACACGAGGAGCAATAGCACACGACAGCTTTATTGAATGGTTGAAAAGGAAGTAAAAATATAAAATATGGTGGCTAACTACAAAATGGCGGTAGGAGGAAGTAAAAGTAATTTAAGTGTAGGAGGAAGTAAAAGTAATTTAAGTGTTGCCATTAATAAGTAATCTTTAACAGTAGTGGAAACCATAAATCTACAGACAATTCGTGTTTGAGCAGAAGTAAGTATCTGGAAATGAGACTCAAAACTTCCAATAAGACTTCTCGCTCTTCAAGAAATAGCCAAAAGGTAAACACACAATACAATAAAAACAAAACCCCAAATGTGTCATTTACTTCTATGAGTGAATTTCCACCTCTCCCTCATTCAAATAAACTGACTGCAAGTCGTGTAGAGTTGGAGACTACTCTCCACGCAAACCATGGAGCCTGGAGAGATGCGGTGCCTTCTTCGTCTACATTCAATACCAGCAACAACAACAGCAACTCATCCACAATCAGTGGTGAATTATTTTCTATTGAAGAATTAAACGTGCTTGTAATGGAAATGATTACCAAACTAAACACTTGTAAAACAAAGATAGATCAATTTAATGCTATTCCACAATTAGCAACTAAGTTTTTATATTCAAATGTCAAGTAATACACAAAACACCTTTATAAATATTGTTACTTGGAATGCTAGAGGTATCCGTAATAAATATATTGAATTTATTAACTATTAAATAGCAATAATATTGATATTGCTTTAGTCACCGAAACATGGTTAAATTCGGAGATACACCTCTCTACCTCTACATTTAAATGTTATCGGGCGGATAGGAGCCATGGAAGGGGTGGCGGTGTAGCAATTCTCATTAGGAGATCAGTTCGACATGAGCTTTTATCTTGTGTTAAAACTAATACAATCGAAAACGTAGGAATCGAGTTGAGTTTGAGAAACGGAAACAAAGTTAAAATTTACTGCGCTTATTTTCCTGGGGGAGTTAACAACAGCCAAAATCGATTAGAATTGTCCACAGATCTAAGAAGGCTTTTCAGTTTAGGTGGTCAATTTTTAATTGGTGGTGATCTCAATTGTCGCCATAGGGATTGCGGCTGCATCAGTGCCAATTCTTGGGGAAATATTTTGTCAAATTTGTCTTCAATGTTGCCAATATCTGTCTTGTATCCTCTTAGTCCCACACATGTACCAAGTAGTACTCGTGGAAGTCCATCGAATATTGATTTATTTGTTACTAATGTTCCTAGTTCCGTATCCAAGCCAATCTCATTTAATGATTTGTCTTCTGATCATAATCCAGTATTTTGTCAACTTCTTTCATACGGTATAAAAGAAGTTGATTATGTTCTCAATTTTAAAAGAGCAAATTGGAAAACTTTTCAGAACGAAATCAGAAGGAAACTTCAAAACGTTTTAGATAATTTAGATGACGTTACTAACACTCAAGACATTAACAACATTATTAATAATTTTACCGAACATGTCCTAAACTCTATTGACACTAGTGTACCAAAAGTTATTAGACAATGCCATACAAAACAACTACCATCGCAAATTCTGCAACTTATGCGGATAAGAAATATGCACAGAAGAAACTGGCAAAGATACCGGCAACGCATTTCTAAGACACTTGTTGAATTCTTTAACCGTATATTATCGAAACATATTAATAATATGCGTAATACCGAATGGAACCAAGCCTTTTTGGAACATAGCTAAAATAATTAGAAATAAAAATAGACATATTCCATGTATTAAAAATGGATCAGATACATATTTTACAGATCTTGAGAAAGCGAATTCAGTCTGCCAACACTTTTCTTATAATCATACTATCGCTCGTCATCTTATAGATGTAGTTACAAACACTCAAGTGAACGATTCTATTCATGCATTCAATTTATTTACGCCGGCGACACCGTCCCATGCTTATGTACAGGCAGCTGATGTTAAATTCTTTATTGAAGAGCTTAATGTCAAAAAATCAGGTGGTCAGGATAATATTAAAAATATGTATCTTAAGAAATTGCCGAACTCTGGAATTAAATATCTAACTTTCCTGTTTAATGCATGTCTTAAACTACTATATTTCCCAGATATTTGGAAAATAGCTAAGGTAATTCCTATTCCTAAACCAGGAAAACTACCTGACAAGCTCGAAAGCTATCGACCAATAAGTCTTTTAAGTAGCATAAGCAAAATCTTTGAGAAAATTTTGAAAGAAAAAATTGGCAATGAAATCAACGAGAAAGGAGTTCTTCCAGATGAGCAATTTGGTTTTAGACCCTGTCACAGCACATCTCATCAAGTACTCAAAATTTGCAACCATATCAAAAATAATCGCGCACTTGGTAAATTGACAGGAATGTTACTACTCGATATTGAAAAGGCATTTGACACTGTATGGTATGATGGTCTTATCCACAAACTAATACACTTTGGTATATTCGTTTACTTATTTATTTATTTATTTATCCAATTATTTATTTTCACATCTATTTATTTGTATATTTATATATTATTTTATTTATTTATCCATTTTTTTTTTATATATAATTATTTATTTATTTATTTGCTTATCTATTGATCTTTATACCTATCATTATATTAATTTGTTTATTTATTTTTATTTATTTATTATTGATTATCCTACCTATTAGCAAGCTTCCGCATCTATTTGTTAGTAAAATAAGTATGTAATTTTGCTTGCTGGAAAGCCACAACATTGTTCTTTCAAGCCTTGACATTTAATTAATATTACTAAATAGAGGGTTTTTGTTTTTCGTTGTTTCCCTCTTCACTATTTTCGTTTTCTGAATAAAAATATACCTTTAATTGTATTTTAAAATATATTTCAGTAGAAAGATATTATAATTATGTCACATCTCTGTTATAATTGTAAATTGCGCAATAGCAACATTGTATCTTCTATAAAACGAAATAAAACAAAAAAAAAAAAAGTGCTGGGAAATTTCAAACGCACGGGTAGACCAAAAAAGCTAAATTCAAGAGACGAAAGGCGAATTGTGGCTGAAGTAAAGAAAAATCCCAGTTCAAGTGCAGTGAAAATTGCAAAAACAATTTCAACGACATCAGAAAAAACAGTTAGCGCTAATACCGTACGAAGAACACTGCATAAATCGGGATTGCATGGCAGAATAGCTAGAAAAAAGCCTTTTATTTCAAAAGTGAATAAAGTGAAACGTTTGAATATCTCAAAAAAATATGAAAACTACGGGATTTCTTTCTGGGAAAATGTATTATTTACAGATGAAAGCAAATTCGAAGTTTTAAAAACCCTCACGAGCAAAATAATTTGGAGGGAAAAGAACAAAGAGTTCAGTGAACAGAATATAAGGAGTACTGTAAAGCATGGCAGCCTCTGGGGCCGGAAATCTTGTCTTCATTGAAAGCACAATGAAAAAAGAAAATTATCTGAACATTCTCAATATAAATTTGCAGCCGAGTGTAGACAAACTAAATTTGCCTAGAAATTGGATCTCTCAGCAAGACGATGATCCTAAGCATACCGCGCGGCTTGTTAAGGAATGGCTTCTTTGTAGGACGCCAAAACAACTCGATCACCCTCCCCAATCACCGGACTTAAATCCAATTGAGCATTTATGGGATCATTTGGACCGCCAAATTCGGAAAAGAGATATAAAGAGCAAGGAAGACCTAAAAGTGGCTTTGACTAAAGAGTGGTCCAAGATAATATCATCCGCTGGGACACATAAACTCGTAGCCTCTATGCCACGTAGAATTAAAGAAGTCATAAAATCGAAAGGTGGACAAACAAAGTACTGATTTCTTGTTTTCACGTTGTTTTGACTATTATTTCATTAAAATTAATCTGGTGTTTACTCACTTTTGACGCTTGTTTTTAGCCCTTTTTTCTTATAAATTGAATTTGTTACTTTATGTTTATGTTTTAGGAAATGGAATATAGTGCATTTTTAAGGTTTTAATTTGATGTATAAGTATTTGCAGTAGCTTACGTGGGTACATTTTAATAAGGGGATGATCTTGAGAAAGATGACTGTTTACTCACTTTTGACGCTCTCTGTATATATTAACGTCTTACTTACCACATTTTATGGGGCCTATTTTTGTTTAAAAATATGAAATGTAAGTATAGTGCTAGCGTTTTAGCCAAAAAATACCTAGAACCGCAGCTTTCTCAATTATCTCTGTTGAGTGTGTGTTTCGTCCTGTAGTAGGTCTTCAAGCTTAATCCTAATCACTGTAACAGAATCTTTAAGGGACACTCTATCAGCGTACCCATTGTGATTGTTGATGAGCTAGGCGGGGCAGAAGCAAGTAGATTCTGTCCATTCGAGTAATTTCCTTGGATGGTGGACAGAATCGAACATAAGTCCTCTTTTGTTTTAGGACCAGACATATGCTTTTGTAGCATCTGTCATTTATCTGAGTGTCATGTTGTATATGACGAATGATATTTGTAAACGAGGGATATTTCTCCTCAGACTTGTAATATATTTGTGAACGAGGGATATTTATCTTCAGACTCCTACTTACAAGTCAGATGTGATTTCTAAATATCCAAGAACTTAGGATATCCCTTACAATTTCTAGGTGGTCTTTGGTTTCAACAAGACGGGCACTCGAATTGCTTCCTGTCTGAGACCTATTCTTGTCCCAATGCATCGAGGCTGAATTCTACAGTTCGATTTGGCATGAATGTTGGCACCGGATATATTGTAAAATGTTCCTGTACTCTTTCACTGCTCTTTTTTTACCATTTTACAAATTGGAATACTGAGGAAGTCCTTAATCTTTCCAGCTTGAAGAAAATGAATGCCTTTTTACATTCCTTTTCAGTTTGATGCGTGCCATGGTGAACTATTTGACAAACTGGAGTTAGTCGTCTCGAAATCTGACCCCTGAGAGCGTTTTCTTGGATGTAGTGATCGAGTATCGGAGTAGCGGTTCGGGCCTGAATCCTTAAAACCAAAATTGCCTAAGCCAGTGACATATTTACTTAATTGTTTGGCTTCGGGTAGGGTCACGGTACTGGTCCGTCGTTCTGGCTGTTGAGGTTTCTGCTGTTGATGATCTTGTTGCCACTGCAGCTGTTACTGCTCCTTTTGTTTCGACTGCTTTGTTGTTGTTGATATTATTACAGTTGTTAATGAAGCTGCGACTAGGTGGTTGCTGGCACTTCTTCCTCCTTTTACCGTATCTCATTAGGCCTATCTACCACGGCCTTTAACTTCCCACGCTCTTCATAATCCAGTTTACTGTACTCCTCATCCGTGTCCCAATTTCAAAGTGCGATGATATGTATTGTGAAACTCAAATGCAAAAAATTATTTTCCTCACTACTCTCCATCTTATCGATCTTATGCACTGAAGTGCTCCTAGTATGAGATAATAATTCGATCTATTTTTAGTTCATTTGCATCTGTACTTTTAATTCATATTTAATTTTTCTGACAGAAATAGGGTTGTATGAATATTAACTATTCATGTATTATTAACAGTTATAATTGTAATAGGGTTTATGAACAATAATATTTTAAACAAGATTAATATCGCCTTAAGAATTAATTTATTTAGCCTTAATATCCTCTTTCGGTGTAAAACTCCTTTTTTTAGAACCGACTAGAATAACAGGCAAAACACATGCATATATTAAATTGTTGTTAGATTAGTAATAGTAAATAATGACTTGAAAATTTGTGTGACTTACATAAATATGGAAAGCGCTGCGTCAAGTAATGCCAGCAAATATATACCATTTAAAACTAAAAAACAAAATTATTTTCGGTAAGCTAATAAAACGTTTGAAAATTGAATTCTGGGAATTTGTATACGCAGAAGGGTAGCCGTCAATTGTGATGATTTATTTATAAAAATACTAAAAATAAAAATATTCAAAATTGCACTCTTACCGTTAGATCAAACAACTCAAAGTCAAAACGTCTTGCCATAGGTTAACAAAAAGCTGGTTATAAAAATAAACGAATAAAACGCTGGGAAAAAGGCAAAAGGGAAAAAAAAAATAATAAAATAAGTTAAATACTATTGACATATATCCTCACTTTATGAATGATATTTCCGTTAGTAGCAGTTTTGTTTTTTCAACTACATATTGTATATACACCAGTCGAGATTTATTCTTATAAGTGTATTATGACGCTTGATAACGAAAATTCTTGCATATCTAACTGTATTACCGGCAGCTTTTGAATAGTCTTTCTTTCCATGTAATTGATGTCTTAAGTCAAGTGTTCATTTCCCACCATCTCTAAAAAATGCTGAGATCATTTATGACTTTACTTCTAACATTCAGTAAACTTTTTGAAAAACTAATAAAAGCGCGTAATACATCATTTCTAAACAAAACGGTTTTTTTAAAGAAACGAACAATATAGGTTATTAAAGATGCTATTCTCAAGCTTTGTTATGAATTTTATGAGAGTTATAATAACAAATCGAATTTAGTACTGTTTATAGTTATGATTAGTTATGAGTAGTTATGATTAATGAAATTTTGCTTGATCATTTGTGTAAGGTAACTTATCAGGTGTAATTCACAAATAGTTTTTCTCATATTTATTCATTAAATTCAATGAGTAAAATTATATAGTATTTTCAAGGTAAAAATTTTGGTTAAAAATTAAGAGTAAGTACTACAGTCGTTTGTTGTTTTTGATATATTTTCTCATTGTTTTATAAAACATAAGCAATACGATAATATTATGGCCATTGCTGATGATATGGCCTTAACATAAAGTAACAATATTAATATTAAATATTTTTATCCAGTTATATAGGAATCTAAATATTCTACACTAATGGTTTGCAACATATGGCCATTAGCATTCGCTACTATTTCTGATGTTGCGGGTCTTTCCTTTAAGCCACCTATATACATACATATGTATTTTTAAAGTTCTAAAAATGTTTTTTTCATACGAAGTTCGAACACATACATTTTTTTTCGTTCAGTATTCAAACCTTCATGTCCCAGAACCACATCATTTGTGGATAATTCACCGGAACAAATCAACATTGGGTAGAACAAATCAGTAGAAGTGAAATTTTAAAAGAATTAAAAAAATTGAAAGAAGACACACAAACAGGGTACGATGGTTTTGCTCCCATTATTTTAAAGAAATGTGCTTCTGCCTTTTCAGTTCCACTTGAAGCTATCTTCAATCGCTCTCTCCGAGAAGGTGATTTTCTGACGGTATGAAAGTGTTCTTTTATAACCCCTGCTTTTAAGTCGGGGTCAAAAAACCTGGTAAGGAACTATCGTCCTATTTGCAAAATATTTGCGATTCCAAAATTGTTCGAAAAAATTGTCTATAATAAACTGCTATTTCTTTTAAAAGAAGTTATTTTCCCATTGCAAGATGGTTTTATAGGTGGAAGATCAACGACAACTAACCTTACCACATTTAGCAATTATGTGTTATGTTCCCTTGAACACAGATTTCCCAAAAGCGTTTGACAGATTAGATCACCCCATATTAGTTGCCAAGCTAAAAAAAATAGGTTTTCACTCTAATTTTTTAAAGTGGTTAAAATCTTACCTTGTTGGCAGAGTTCAGTATGTTCGAATAAATATCGTTCTTTCGGATCCCATCAAGGACTTAGGACCACTTCTATTTTTAATTTTTATAAGCGACATTCCAAGATTTTTTACAAATAGTCTTTGCTTGATGTACGTTGACGATCTGAAATTGTTCTTAAGCATAAAATCCATTCTAGATTGCTTTAACCTACAGAAAGATCTATCTAATCTCTCTGTTTGGTGTAATAAAAATGACCTTCACCTAAATGTTCCAAAGTGCCACAGTTTAACTTTTTCCCGTAGTGCTTCACCGATTAATTTTGAGTATAACATAGGTGGAACTTCATTACTTAAATTAAATTAAAAGGAAAATCTTGGTGTTATATTTAATGTTAAGTTTAGTTTTTCAAGTCACATTGACTATATTGTTACTAGGGCGAGCTCAATGCTGGGGTTTATTTACAGAAATTCCAAAGATTTTTCAGACCCGTTTACTCCAAGATCATTTTACTTCGCATATGTCAGAACAGTGTTAGAATACTGTTGTTCTACTTGGAACCCAATATATGCGGTTCGTTCAGTGAGAATCGAAAGAATACAGAGACGTTTTACGATAATGACTATCAGAATTTCACATTGGAATATCGATATGCTCTCTTATAATTCAAGGTGTTTATTACTAGGTGTATAAACTTTAGAAACTCTACATAAATATTTCGAAGTAATGTTCGTGAGAGATGTTATTACTTATAAAATCAGTTGCCCTATTTGCTCTCCATGATGAGTATTTACGTTCCTAGCCATGAGCTCAGACAAAGTCGAATGTTTCACGTTCCTTCACATGGAGTAAACTATGGTTATAATGAGCCCATAACTCGCTGCTTAAGACAGGGAAATTCAGTATGTAGTGTCCTTGATTTCAATATATACCTAAGTAGAGATTGCATTAATTATTATCCTTATTCAACACTGGTGGTTAGTTATTAATTATTATCCAACAACTGTTATTAAGTAGTCTATAAGAGACCTCGTGCTTTGCTTGATGATGATGATAAATAAATAAATAAATAAATGAATAAATAAAATGACAATATCCAATATCCTGCACTCTAGAAAAACTTGTTCCCTTCAATTTTATTCTACGATTTTATTTTTAGATAGTTATACAGATAAAGTTCTTTTCAATACAAATTTATATTATCACTTTTCTTTGTCGAAATGTTGTCGATATGAATTTATGCACTTATTTTATCTTACTTATTAATTTTATTATTTTTATCTTACACTTTACGATATACCCAATGAAAAATATATTCTGTATACATCCCGGGGTGGTCAGAGAATTAGAAACGGCTGCTTTTGCTTTTAATAATTTCTATTATATTTTTTTTTCGCGGGCACATAAAAAATTAACTTTATATTTATTATTTAGGTTTTAATTCTCACAGTGAAATGAAATAATAAAAATTCATCAAAAACAAAACAAGTTAAATTAAGAGCTGGCTAATGAATTTAAAACGAAAAGAAAAAAAATCATATTGAAACACATTAAAAAAGGTCGAAAAACCTTTGCTTACTATTATAACATGAAGTATTTTTAATTTTTATTTATTTATTATGCACAATACATCAAGTCTATTTGTCTTTGAGATTTAAAAGATTTTCTTTTCTGCTTGTTAGATCCTTCTTACAAGATACGAACAATTTTTTTAATCATCTCTTGACCAATGTTCAAACAAATATGAACTTTTATGTGCTAAATTAGTCTCACGGAAGCAGCGCGATAATGGTGCATAATTAGTGTGATGGATGCTACTACGGAAGAGCATACGATATCGGGTATTTGTATGCAACTGTTTTGGAATATTATAGAGTAGCCCGAGCTTAACATTGTAAGCAGTATGCTTGAGACCATTATGTTGCTGAAAGATAAAATGGTCAGCCAAGCCGAGTTTGTTGGCACTTTCACGGAGGTTTTTTTAATAATATTCAAATACTGGAATTTATGCATTGTACTTTTAATACACCCCAAGTTTTCTACCCCCTTGCTACCCCATCCCAAACCATGGTCTTGGTGCAATGGCAATCATTACCGACTGTTAACCGGAAGGTCTATAGTTAAAGTATTTTCATAGTCAAGAACAATTTCTATACGCAAAAACTGTGCAAAAACATCAGTTATGAATGAGAGATGTCCAAAAATGCTGACGAAGGCATAATACTCGCAGTATAAGATCACTTCAAAATTCATACTTTGTGTTTCCAATATAACACCTTAATGGCATGGAAACCAAAAAAGTTAACCAACGTTACAAATTCAGCCGAATCTCTTATCCTATCTACGACAACCACCCCCGGAGAGTAGTGAACGAACATCTTCGACACAAACCATCGGCACTCCGTCCAGTTTGTGTGACAAACACCATAAGAGCGTAGACCTGCACGAACCCCATAAAAAAAATGATCTCACCACCAGCATGTTCCACAGTTATAAAAAGGTTTTCTTTGTTCCACTAAGTTGCTGGTTTTCTCCATAGCCTTTCAGCCCAAATATGCAAAATTTGCTTTTGTTTGAAAATACCACAGTATTCAAAAAACTTTCCGGCTTGTCAATATGTTTTTGGCAAAAGCAACACGCTTCTTTCTGTTGATTTTCGAAATATAGGCCTTTTACTTTCCGGAGCGTCCATGATAACCATCTTTTTTTCTTTATTTATTTATTTATTTATTTAAGAATGAATGTACAAATACCTGTGCAGGGACGGGTTAAGAATATCCCTGCAGCGATACCTCTCGCTTGTCGTAAAAGGCGACTAAACAAAGGTAAACAAAAATCACATCTAGGCAATTTAGAAAACACCAAGGTGAGCCTAGGGAAACATATATAACCATTAAACTGCCCCACAAGTGTGCATGCAAATCAGTGGGTTGACACGACTGGAAATCACCGGTGTTGTAAGAGTAAGATCAAACAAAAAAAAAAAAAAATCTGGAGCATGCCCGTGTCAAAAAAAGGAGGGGAAGAAAGAAAACGGTCAAACCGCAGCATTATGGAAAAGAACGTTAAAAGGAAAAGCACTACCCCGCCAGGCACTACTAATGGTCGTGATCCTGGGACGAGCAGCAATGCTCGGGTCAGAGCTATAGGATTTCCGGGGGATAGCAAAGTAATGCAACGGCGTAAGCCACACTTAAGAGTCGCGAGTTGGAACGTAGGAATCATGAGTGGTCGCAGCTATGAGCTTGAAGAAATGATGGTTCGAAGGCGAGCAAACATCCTGTGCGTACAAGAGACGAAATGGCGAAACACCGGTAATTGGGCACGTTTCTTGGACGTTAAAACAAAAGCCTACAAGATGTTTTACTATGGATTGGAACAAGGAAAAAACGGAATCGCCATCATCCTTGCGGCAGAGCTACTTGGCAACGTCTTAACTATTTCAAAGTCCAGTGACCGTTTGATGGCTCTCAAATTGGTGATGCATGGTGAGGTGTGGAACATCGTAAGCCCCTCAAGTAGGATGCGAACAAAAAGAAAAAGATGCATTCTGGCTAGATTTCCACAACCTTGTCAAAATTATCCCAAAGGAAGAGCTTTTGTTTGTTGGGAGAGATTTAAACGGACATGTCGGGAAGACAAGCGTATACTATGAAGACTACCACGGAGGGCTGGGATACGGCACCAGGAACTCTTCAGGTGAAGATATCCTAAACATGTGCAAGTCGTACGGTCTTATAGTGCTAAATACCATGTTCGTCACACAAAGCCGGCACCTGATCACTTATAGCAGCGGCAGAAATGAATCTCAAATAGAATATCATTGGTATCCAATTTCATGAAGCCACGAGTTAAAGATTGCAAAGTGATCCTGAGAGAAGCGATCGCCCCTCAACACCGTCTCTTCCTGACTGAATTTTTTATGGAGGCGAGTAAGAAGTCAAAGCAGCAAACGATGGTGTCTGAGAGAATCAAGTGGTATAAGCTGGATAAAGGAAAAGGCGAAGCTTTTATTACCAACATGAAAAACTACCTCTCTTCCATTATCGATGAGGTCGGTAATGAGGAGTGCAGAGCACAAGACATGTGGGATTCCCTACAACAATCTGGCCTGGAGAAAACCAAATCACTGCTCGGAACATCGAAAGGCCCCTGCCAACACGCAAAAGAAACCTGGTGGTGGACAGACGAAGCCAAAGCAGTGATACACGAAATGGCTTTCCAAGCTTGGTCAAAGTGCTCTTCTACTAATAGAGAGGAAAAAGCTTGCGGTGAAAAGGTATATAGTATAGATATTGCAAAGGTTACGCGAAGAAAAAGTGCGCCGAATTCAAAGCGAAAAGCATGGAAGGCCTCTATCAGGAGTTGGAAGGAATATCGTCTTCCGCGTCTGACAGGAACCAGGCTACCCAGGAGCTTCGACAAAGCAATTTGAACAAAGGAGCAAATATCTTTAAGATAGCCGCCCAGAGAAGAAGAAATGCTCAGGAGATTCGTTTCCCAAAGTTTATTAACAATGCTGAAGGCCAACTCCTTGTGGAAGACGAAAAAATTCTCCACAGATGGCGACAGTATTGCGAGGAACTTCTGAACGAACAGTTTCCCCGAGTGTACTTTCCAAGAGCCGCCCCGAATCATGCCGAAATATCCGACATCACAGTCGAAGAAGTTCGGTACGCGGTTAAAGTTCTGGAAAAAGATGGGAGACATCGGGTCTAGATGGCTCATGGTTCTTGTCTCCAAACTTATGAGAGGCACAAAGGAAAGGGTGATACGCGAAATTGTGATAACTACCGTTCTGTCAAGCTGATGTCGCACACCATGAAGATCGTTGAACGGGTATTAGATAGCCGACTGTGGAAAATAATACGACTATCTGTTGACCAGTGCGGGTTTGTCTCGGGTAAATCAACGACAGATGCAACCAAAGTATAAGGGTCATGATGGAAAAGCATCGTGATTCTTCAAAGGACTTGCATATGGTGTTGGTTGATTTCGAGACGGCCTTTGACCGGCAACTAAGAGATCTTTTATGGGTAGCACTAAGACAAAAAGGAGTTCCGGAATCCTACGTGCGAATGATCATAGACATGTACAAGAGAGCAACGACAAGAGTAAGATGCACCGCAGGAGTCACCGAAGAGTTCGCAATCAAAGTCGGTGTACACCAAGGGAGCGTCCTCAGTCCACTGCTCTTTATAGCAGTCATTGATTGCTGGCTTGAAGGAAAAGTGACGGACCCCAATGTGCACCAGCTATTCTTTGCAGACGATGGAGCCATTATAAGTGATGATCAGGCGTCCCTACAACGAGCACTTGATGTGTGGGTGGACATTTTTGAGGGACAAGGGTATCGTATTAGTTCAAAGAAGAAAGATATCCGTGCTGCCCGTTCTCTGACCCTCATCACCCTATTCCAGACATTTACTTGAATGGAAGAGTGCTTCCCAAGTGTGAAAAGTTTAAATATCTGGGGTCTATGATTAATAAAAAAGCAACTTGTAATGACGACATCAACCATCGCGTAAGCATAGGGTGGATGAAATGGCGGGAAAACTCCGCCATATTATGTGATCGAAAAATGCCGCCTAAGCTGAAAGGAAGGCTCTACACTTCAGTTGTACGTCCGGCGCTCACATACGGTTCACAATGCTGGACAATGCACAAAAAGTATGAGAGCAAATTAACGGCAGCTGAGATGAAGGTGCTTCGCATGACAGCGGGAGTAACTAAGCGTGACAGAATTAGAAGTTCAAAGATCCGAGGAAGCCTCCACGTAAAAGAAACCATCACAAGAAAGATAGAGCGCGACCGACTCAGTTGGTATTGCCATGTTCAAAGGAGAGATCCTTTGAACCCCGTCCAAAAGGCGTTATCAATCAACGTTCCAATATCAACACGCAAAAAAGGCAGGCCGAAAAACAATTGGTGCAAACAAATGCAAAAACACCAGCATTTGATTGGCCTCAGCGATGAAGTAATCCCAAACGGGGAAGCCTGCCGCTACTTTCTGAGGTTAAACCGGCGGACCCCACAAGCGGACCAGTAGGAATGCAGTTAAGTGGGAAGGTTATGGTCCTACACTTCTCACCATAACGACGCCGGAAAAAAGGAAAAGAAGAAGAAGAAGAATGAATGTACAAATAAGACTTAGTCTTTTATAGTACTTAATGATATTTTCATTTTACAGGATTTAGTTTTAATAATTATTTAATTAAAAAAAAGTCTAAAATAAAGTGTTTTGATTGAGAAGAGGATAGGAGGGGAGGGAAATTTTTAAGAAAAATACTCTAAGGCGGCTTTTTTAAATTGGGTGGCTCCAGTTATTTGTTTTATAGTTTTAGGCAGAGTCTTCCAGAGTCTGGTGACATAGACGAAAAACAGTCGAGAAGAGTTCAAGTAATTCGAGGAAGGAGTTATAAGGTTAAGCGTCCTAGCTGAACGGGCAAATTGAAGTTTTTCGAACAGGTATGATGGCGGTCTTTTCTGTATTATTTTGTGCAAGAAGACACAGCACCTAATATGCAGAAACTGCTGCAACGTGCACCCAAGGATATTTTTGTTGTAATTAGATATATGATCACTGCGTCGGAGTCCATATTATATGTATATATCTGACCATATCATTGAAGGCAACAATTAATTTATACTGAGATAAGGAATCAAGTTTGCAGTACACAACTGAAGCATAGTCAATATATGGAATGAGTAAGGTCTTAACAAGTCTCAGTCTTGTATTTACAGTAGTAAAACCAGAGAACAACCAAAGCTTACGTACAAAATCCTGAACTAGATTTATAGGTCTAGATAAGAGGTATGCGCATCATCCGCATAAAAGTGAATGCTAACATTTGAACAAACTTCAGGGAGGTCATTAATGAATATGCAAAACAAAATAGGACCCAGAATCGAGCCTTGAGGTACTCCTGAAAGTATATTCCCAACGTGAGAGGATTTATCACCAACCACAACTCTTTGACAGCGATTATTTAAGTAATTACTGATGAAGCGCACTTGAAAGCTTTTGAGAAGTCAAGAAGGCAGAGTATTGTCACGTAGTCTAAGTCGTAGCTAATCCTAATGTCATCGAGAATTTTAACCATAGCTGTAGAGCAACTGTGGTTAGCTCGAAAACCAGACTGGACCGACGCAAGTAGGTTATGTCGATTTAGGTGATCTGAAATGTGCTTAGCAATGACCTTTTCAATGACTTTTGACAGGCAAGGTAAGATACTTATGGGGCGAAAATCGGTAGCCAAAGAGGGTAAAGGTTTTTTGGAACCGGAATGACTTTAGCCAGCTTCCAACAAGACGGAAATGAGGATGAAGTTATGCAAAAATTAATTACGTGTGTAATTGCGCTAAGTAGGTGGGTTAAGATAATTTTAATAAACCGAATAGGGACTCCATCCTCACCAATAGCATCGGACTTGAAAGATCGAATGATGTACATGATGTCAGTTTCCGATACAACTTCGAATTCAAAAGCTGTTTGCGGTTCAGGAAAACGTTGTAGGTTGGGCAGAGGGATATTTTCTACTGAGTTGGATAAAAAGGTATTATTCAGATCATCAAGATCAGGGATAACGTCTATAATATCTTTTTTGCCGATACCAATCGAACGCAAGTTGCTCCAGAGCTTTTTGGCATATTGGTTTGTTCCCAACTTAGATAAGAAATATCTTTTTTTAGATGACCTCGTAACGGAAGTTGAGATATTGCGCGCTCGACAGGAATAGCCCAATTCAGGATAGTGAATCGCTTCCACTTCGAGTAAAGTTTCCTGCGAATTTTAATGGCATGATGAACCTCAGGTGTAAACCACGGACAGTTTCTATTGCGCACCATCACTGTTTTTAAGGGCACGTGGTTATTGAACAGATTAAGTATCAGCGATTGCAGTAAGTCAACTTTATCACATACATCTGAGACAAGATTCAATCGAACAGAACTGGCGAGCAGCACCGTGTGTAATATTACACGAACCAGTTGGAGCCACTTTTGACCCCCTCATATCTCAAAAACTATTGCATCTAAACATGTCAAATTTGGCACATATATTGAGACTTGCAAATACATATGTATGTGCTCCAAATTTCATAAACACACCTTAAACGGTTATTTAGATATTAACGTCCAAAAATCGTCATTTTTATCACTGAACTACATATCAAAACTATAACCCACTTCCAGATGACCTAGAACTATGAAATTTGGCAAGTAATATCGTCATATACTCTAAGTACAGGAAAAAATCTGAAAACTGTACATTTGCAATTAAATCATAAGAAAAATAGACTTTATTTAAAACTGATTTTATGGGAGAGGGAGGTGAAGTATGAAACGGAGTATTTTTTTTTATTTAAACAAAAAATATTTTATAATAACTTAAAAAAGCATTTCTTCTTAGAACTTAGGATAATATATTGAAGCCTAAGGTCTGACTTAGATCTAGACTTTGGAACCATGTTGGTTAATCATCACGAAACATTTGGCGTGGTTACGAAATGTTTTGTTTGCATGAACTACGGCGGACACAGGTATCCGGGAGAAATGATGACACCGCAGCTTGGGAACGGGACGAAGGCCTCGAGTGCAACCGAATTAGAGTTTAGTTTTAGATCGATTGTGAAACGATTTGTACGTGCATAATAAATATACCCTTCTATGAAGCTACTAACGTTTGTGTTATTTAGATATATTTAAACAAAAAATATTTTATAATAACTTAAAAAAGCATTTCTTCTTAGAACTTAGGATAATATATTGAAGCCTAAGGTCTGACTTAGCTAGTTCTCATATATGAACTATAATTAATTACTACTAAAACAGTCATGGAAAATGGCTAGTTTCTACCAGCAAGCCAAATTTTCGGAAGAGAGGATGAGAACTTACAGCTTTAGAACTTGCGAAGGCTATTATATAATTCGTATATGAAAACTAGCCAAGTCAGAAACTAGGCTTCAATATATTATCCTAAGTTCTAAAAAGAAATGCTTTTTTAAGTTGTTATAAAATATTTTATGTTATTATAAATAAATTTCAGGACTGACCATTGAACTTGGCACCCATTTAGATCTCACTTCTTTTGTCGTTGAAGTCATAACCAAGACATATATCATTAATGTTTTTGATTGGATTTGTTAATATCGGCGAGACTCTTGAATTTCCGAAGTACGAATCTAATTTAGTCCTACAGTAAGTCCTGAAACTTGTAATTTCGTCATTAACGGAGCCTTGAAACTAAATCATGTAGAGATAAAGATAGATAGATATTTATTTCGTATGATACATTTTTACATAGGTTTGTTACCGAACATTTTGCAATACATTAATAAATGTATCTTTCAACTGACATTTTTGTTCATATTGCAGAAAAATAATTTATATTTAATTAATCTTTGTTGTTAAGAGAAGGAAAAATAGGACAAACAAATCTTCTATCTGAGAAAAGGAAAAATAGTAAATTTAAAAAATAATATGTATAACAAAATTAATCTTTCGAAAGAAGACAGGTTTTTATTTCAGATCTGCGAAGGTTGTTTTCAATTAATGGCAGTTGTTTGATCGGTGGTGATCTCAACTCTAGGTACAGAGTTTGGGGTTGCAACAGAGCGAGTGTCTATGGTAACGTACTTTCGAATTTAATTAATATGTTGTCGTTTTCTGTGTCATACCCATCTACAAACAACAACGCTGGTTCGCGAGGTTCACCATGTACCCTCGATATCTTTTTAACAATTTCTCCAAACTTATTTTCTCAGCCGGTTATTATTACTGAACTTAGCTCTGATCATAATCCAGTTATATGTAAAATGCTTAAGTCAGGGAAAGAATAAGTGCAACATTACTTAGGTTTTAAACTAGCTAACTTGGTACTATTCCGGTCAATAATAAATTCAAAACTTAGAAATACATATTTATCTAGATTTAGAAAATATCACCACCGATCACATTGATGAACTTGTAGAAATTTTTAATGAATTCATACACAGTGCTATTGATGTAAGTGTCCCCAAGTCTGCAAAGAAAAGTTTATCCGTTAACATACCTGACCGTGTTCTAGTATTTATACGTTTTAGAAACTGTCTAAAGAGACAATGGCAAAGATATGGCATATCGTTCCTTCGCGTAATAATGAACGAATTTAATAAGCTCATTTCCTCCGAAATTTCAAAGCATAGGAATGAAGAGTGGAATAAAAAACTAAGATCGTTAGATAAAGATGCTAAACCGTTTTGGAATGTAGCTAGAATTATTAAGAACAGAAACAGAAGGATTCCAAGTTTGCATAGTTCTGGTAATGTATACCATTCCAATTCCGATGAAGCTAATGTTCTTAAATATGCTTTCGAGAAAAACCATACTATCTCTCAGAACCTTGGTGTTCCTGGTACAAATACCTTAGTGAAAGAAACCTCTGATAGGTTTCGTTTGCAAAACTGTGAGCCTTCTTTAGCTGAGTCTGTAACTCGAATAGAAATCGCTCAAGTACTAAAGCAGTTGCAATTGAGAAAATCAAATGGCCTTGACGGCATTAAAAATTTATATCTGAAACATTTACCTAACTCAGGGGTAGAATTTATTACTTTTCTAGTCAACGCATGTCTCAAGCTGCAATATTTTCCAAATTATGTGGAAAATACCAAAAGTGATATCAATATTAAAACCAGGAAAGGATCTCGTAACTCCAGACAGTTACAGACCTATAAGTCTGCTAAGCTGTATCAGCAAAGTTTATGAAAAAATTATAAAAACAAGCTTATGAAGTATATTGACGAAAAAGGTATATTCCCAAATGAAGAGTTTGGGTTTAGAAATCAGTACAGTACATCACATCAAGTACTCCGAATATGCCAACATATAAGGCGCAACTTTGACATAGGAAGATCTGGATTTACTTGATATTGAAAAAGCGTTTGATTCAGTCTGGCATGATGGTACAATATATAAAATGATTAATCTAGGATTTCCCTTGTATCTTGCCAAAACTATTCAAAACTTTTTAACTAACAGAGCCTTTAGAGTATATGTTAATAATGAGCCATAGTCATTACAACACTTTTTTGCGGGGGTTCCCCAGGGTTCTGTCCTGGGCCCTATATTATATAACATTTACACTTCTGACATTCCCAGGCTTCCAGAGTGCGAAATAGCTACTGTATACGCCGATGACGCAGGTATTTTTTCTTCCCATGAGTTTGCTCTCAATATTGAGAACAATTTACAAAATGGGATCAGAATATATGCCGAGTATCTAAATAGGTGGAAAATTTAAATTAACGCTGATAAAGTGCAACCTATCTTTTTTAGTCGGAAAAGAAAGAGATGCCATTTACCCAACAACCCACTTAACGTTTGCGGAGTCAATGTGCATTGGAATACTAGTATAAAGTACCTAGGAATTTATTTGGATACAAAGTTAACATTTAAGAAACATATCTTAAATACAATTAATAAAATAGGTCTTGCCATTAAGCTGCTTTACCCATTTATAAATAGAAAATCAATATTTCAATCAATATTACTTTATGGTTGCCAAGTATGGGGAGATTGCGCAAACTGCCACATTAAAAAGCTACAAATTACCCAAAATAAACTGTTGAAAGTGATGCTAGATCTTTCTAGATATCATTCCACTTCTGATCTTTATATAAAATCGAAAGTTGATTTGATCTCCGTTCGAATAGCTAAACTTATGGATAAATTTCGACAAAATTGCGTTTTTTCAGATAATCCTCTGATACAACAACTAATTCATTAATGGAAATGTTTATTGACTACTATTTATTTGTTTATTTATTTATTTATTTATTTACTCATTTATATAAGTTAAGGATTTCTCCTTGGAGAAATCATAAAAAAAACCGCGAACGGAGAGACTTCTGTCTCCCCCCAACTGTTCGACTTACAATAACACAAACGTTAGTAGCTTCATAGAAGGGTATATTTATTATGCACGTACAAATCGTTTCACAATCGATCTAAAACTAAACTCTAATTCGGTTGCACTCGAGGCCTTCGTCCCGTTCCCAAGCTGCGGTGTCATCATTTCTCCCGGATACCTGTGTCCGCCGTAGTTCATGCAAGCAAAACATTTCGTAACCACGCCAAATGTTTCGTGATGATTAACCAACATGGTTCCAAAGTCTAGATCCACTTGCGTTCCGTTAATGATAGGTGAACGCGTCAACACCAGATTGAACTCTTCATTTCTCACCTTGGGCATCGAAAGAATGTATAATAATACTGAGCCGTTAGATGGTCGGCGTTCCATATTCTACAGCCTCAATTTCGTTCGCGTATGGCAAAGTTTCGAGTTCGTTAATAATTCTGTTAATTTCCTCGCCATCGAGAAGATTGGTATTAACCACGCCGTTTCTTGCCATCTGGCATGCTCGTACGATTTCATTGACCTCCTGTTTGACTATCAGTATTTCGTTTAATATGTCTTGCAGTTGTCTCCCGGTATTTGACGCTCTGATCTCATTCTTAAATTGATCGATTATCAAATTGGTTTTTTTCGTGATATCGTTTATGACTCCAAAAAGTTTGTCGTTAATCTTATATTGGTGATTGTTGTTTTCTACAATGTGCTGCTCACTTTGAAGAATTTTGTTCCAATCAGCAGCGTCCGGGTTCCCGGCGATCCACTTCCAAGCAGAGCCAATCCAATCTATTGATCTAGCTTCTCGTGGTCTTCCTTTAAGCAACCGGATTCTTTCTCGTATTTGATTTGAATGAAATTCGATTACGGCTCGTCTTCCGGGTTCTCTCACAGCTTCGTTTGCTGCCTTATTCATCGATTCGAGCAGGTCATCGAACTCCTGTAGCCGGATAACGTGCACCAGTTTAAAATATCCATTTATTATCCATGCCTTGCCTTCCTTGATTGAAACGCTGGGTTCCTCATATTTGAAAATGTTGAATCCACGCACAGCGTTTAGGAACAGTAGTCTGAAATACAGTGATGTGGTTTGGGAACATTCGAAGGGAATGAAATAAATCAATTGAAATTTACATCGTAACTAGTTATTATTTATTACAGATAGCCTTAAAATGGATATAACGGATACAATCGTCAAAAAAAATTCATTCGATTAAAAATAGGCTTATTTTAAGTAAAAATACATATATTGGTTAAGGGTTGTATGCGGGGTGTCACGAGAGTTGTGCGGATGTGAACTAGATATTTTTAATGTGTGCCTTATGCACTCTTCTGCTATCCGCGGTGATGACGGTTACTTTATTGTTTTTTGCCACTATTTCTTTGCGGTAGAGTGGCTTATTTTTTGCTTTAATACCTTTGGAAGCTGTAAAGATAATGTCCCCCGTTTTATATTTCTTTGGAGGTGACCTTTTTTTATTTCTGCCATTGTTCATACTTCTTTGTTTCCTCAAAATCTCAGCCCTCAAGTCTTTATTTACCTTATTTCGAAAATCGGTTAAATTCTGGTAGTTGATCCTTTGAATCCGACCGAAAAATACGTCGTTCGGTTTTCGTTTGGTAACCGAGTGAATCGTGTTATTATACCTGTCTACCGCTATCCCCAGTTCTCCCTTAGCCTTAGGTCCTTATACTCTACCTTTAGGCAACGGAAGATTTCTATGATGGTCGAATGAAATCTTTCAACCTGTCCGTTGACCTCCGATCGGTGTACTGGAGTGCAGTAGAGTTTTATACCCAACATTTTTATATAATTGACTATGATTGGGCTTAGAAAGCTGCGCTCATTGTCAGTGACCAAAATCTTTGGCACTGTAAAATAATGAAGAACCTTAATAATTTTTTTCCCTGAGGTGGAGAACCGATCTATTTTTGATATGGAATAGCTTACCAAATTTCGAAAACTTGTCAACGCAGCTAAGGAATTTCTCATTTTGGATTTCAATTATGTCTAGGTGTAGGATCTCGCATGGGTAGGAGGGTATAGGAGTTGGTTGAAATTCGGGATGGATGGGATGTCTGTCGTATTTGTTTTCGGTACAGATTTCGCAAGCTTTCGTATATTTTTTAAAAAGGCTGTTCATCCGAGGGAAATAATAGTTCTCCAAAAGCTGTTCTTTATTTTCCCGTGGGTTACGGTGTGCTCTCCTGTGTTCTTGCATGATAAGTGTGCATACCCGGTCCGGATTTGTGACGTCTTCTACAATCCGTTGCGTAATTCTCAATTTATATGCCGTAAAGTTTTCCAAATAGGCTTGTTGTAGGGCTGCCAGACAGCTTTCTGGTATTTTGATCCCATTTATAACATTGGGCCTTAATCTAGTTTTAAGCATGGCGGTGAGATTGTCTTTGTCTGGATTCATTACTGCCATGTAGTGTCGAAGAAATCCAGGGTGGGGTTCCTCATAGATTTCCAGGCCCTTACCTACCCTTACAATGATTTGATTGCGGAAAACATTGATAGGTGACTCAACGTGGGGGAAGAAGAAGCACCTTCGCTTGCCGTCTCGGTAGCATTATCAAGGTCACCACTCGGGTTTCCCTGCTTAACGTTTTCCGTCGCTGGTTCGTCATGTTCTTCATTCGCTGATTCTGTGGCAGCGTCGCTCAAACCCTCGCTCGCCGTAGCAGTAGCAGAACCATTTTCGGGTGTTTTCGAACTTGTTTTCTTCTCGAGCAAAGCCGAGTCGGATAAGTGGTTCACCTCGGTTCTCAGTCTTGAGAGAGCATCAGCCACAAAGTTGGATTTACCTGGCTTGTAAATCAATTCGAAGTTGTACTCTTCTATGCGAGTTTTCCACCGCTTGAGTTTCGCGTTAAAATTCCTATTGCCCAAAGCAAAGGTCAGCGGTTGGTGATCGGTAAAGATGCGAACCTTTTTTGCCCCATAGACATAAGAACCAAAGTTGTCCAGGGCCCAGACTATCGCTAACATTTCCTTTTCGTTTGTTGCGTAATTCTCCTCGGTCTTGTTGAGGGAACGGGAAATGTAAGCAATCGGCCTATCCTTACCAAACTCGCCCTGTGACAGTACCGCTCCTATGGCGTAGTTCGACGCATCTGTTGTTAAATTGAAGGGCTTTTCAAAATCGGGGAAAGCAAGTATTTCCGTTGACGTCAATAGACACTTCAAATCGGTGAAGGCCTGAAGTGCTTCATCGTTAAGATGGATAGCAACGCGTTTCGACTAGTTTGCTTTTATCTGAGCGTTTTCACCCCTAGTCAGATTCGTCAAGGGTTTTGCGACTTTAGCGTAGTCGCGTATAAATTTCCGATAGTAGGAAGTGAGGCCCAAGAAACTTTTTAATTCCTTACGATTTTCAGGAGGCAAAATTTTCTCTATTGCAGAAACCTTTTTGGGATCCGGTTGGATGCCTTCAGAAGTAATCACGTAACCCAAAAATTCCACGCTTGACCTAAAAAAATTCGTTTTTTCTAAGTTCACCTTAAGGTTCGCTTCTCTTAATCTGGAAAACACGATCTCTAAATTCTTGAGACTTTCTTCAATGCTTCCACCGAATATAATGATGTCTTCAATGTACACATAACATATCTTACCTATGTACTCCTTCAGGACATCATCAATCATCCTCTGGAAGATGGCCGGCGCGTTTTTCATACCAAAGGGTAGACGAAGAAATTCGTATTTTCCATTCATTGTGGTAAACGCTTAGGTTTATTAGGGTAATTTTCAGAGGCTGCCCTTCTTTTGAACGGATTAGGGTGCCCTACCGGTCGGTTCATATAATCGATCTGTCGAGTTTGAATCGACCGATCTACATCCATTTTTTCGTGGGGTTTGGGAGCACTTGGCCTTGGTGGCGGATTATCGTTACGAGTCGGATGGTGGCGATTGAAGTTGTTAGTGCGGTATTTATTAAACCGTGGAGGAGAGCGAATATCCTTTTTGAAGGTTTGATTTATCGGAGCCGTTACCGTGTTAGAAAAATTTGTGGGATGGATCGCGTGACTCCTATAATTCAAGTATTGGATTTCCAAACAGGCAGAATAAGCTTCCGGTAGGTTTTTCGGCTTCTGTATTATGAGCATGCGCGATAGATCACCGTTAAGGCCTCTAATAAAGACATCAAGGGCGCGATTTCGATACGTCTCTACAAGAGCATTGACGGTTTCTTGTGTGTAGGATTCCGTCTTAATCTTATTAATAATCAACGAAAATTGATGATTCACGGCAGCGTAAAATTCGTCTAGCCTCGAACCCCTTTGAGGCAATTGATTCAGTTGGTGTTCGAGTGTTCTAATGTCGCGCTTGTCGGCATAGTGCAACGATAAGCAGTGTTTGATTGCCGGCCAATCGTCATCAAAAATGTTGTATGATACGAGAGCTGTATCGGCACCACCTCTAATCTTCTGCCTAATGTGCACGATATATGGGCTTATTTCTTACTATATTAAAATCTTTTAAAATTCCCTCGACATTATGTACCCAAGATACATAATGCGTCGTGTTACCTTCCAACGTTTGCAGTTCCTTAACGCAATCCGGAAGACGGCTGATCTCGCGAAGGTCGGCCTCGGTTCTAGGTCCACGAAGTTCTGCGCTGACCTCGTCGCGGGTGGCGACTTCCGAGACAGATGCCTCCTCGACGCGTTTAAGGCGACCTTCCAAATCCTTGAGTCGGGACAGAATTACATTAACTGCCCCGTTAACTCAGTTAGGAATGTCTGGACGGACTCCCATTTTCACAGCTTCACAAATTTATTCGTAATTAAATTGATTCAAGTTAAAACACTCACTCTCTTCGTCAATAACGTTCGTCTCACCTCACTACCGCACAAACCTCCGGATTACCCCTTTTTTATACTTTAACTTCACTTTTCTAATTTATTAAATTTTTATTTATTTTATTTCTTCTTATCTTAATATTATTTACACAATTCACTTTATTATTTCTTATCCTATTTAATATATTTCTTTCCTTTACACTAGCAAATTTCTCTTTCACAAATTCTAGAAAATTATATTCGATCAATTCTTCAAAAAATTGGCACTGGTAATTTCTTTGGGATTTCCTTTTAGCCTCTCCTATGTAATGATATTTTCTAATTCACCAATTCACTTTCTTTGGATTCGTTTTTGGTATGGACTTTTTCTTTAAATTTCTTTTTACGGACTTGGCTTAAAGCTCTTGATTTGAAATTTTTCTTTTGAATTTGTTTTTTTTGTAAGCAAATTTTTTCTTTTTGTTTTTTTCACTCTGGTACTGTACTTCTGCTTTAAGATTTTGTAATTTTTGATTCAAATGATTAAAGGATTTTTTTCAAATATCGATTTCCTGAAGAACATACTATTAGATCTTTTTATTAGGGTTCGCGATAATTTCCGAAGAACCGGCAATGTCGTATTTATCCCTTTTAGTCGCGAACGTTAATAGTTGCACGCGACCTACTCGTGGTACGACGATCTTCACTATTGTATCCCTTAGCCTTCAAGGATATCCGCATGTTCCCATGGGTATGCGAAAGGTTGGTATTCAGAAATAAATGGTCAGCTGTGTTCCCATGGGTACAGTGACTCACACCCGATTAGGCGTGTTCTTCCTGATTTAATACCGATCCGCAGGGCAAAAAGACACAATATTTGCCGGTCCCTGCTCGGGCGCCAGCTAAGGATTTCTCCTTGGAGAAATCATAAAAAAAACCGCGAACGGAGAGACTTCTGTCTCCCCCCAACTGTTCGACTTACAATAACACAAACGTTAGTAGCTTCATAGAAGGGTATATTAAAAAACAAGCCAGGCCGAAAAACAATTGGTGCAAACAAATGGAAAAACACCAGCAAAAACACACTGAGGTCAAACCGGCGGACCCCACAAGCGGACCAGTAGGAATGCAGTTAAGTGGGAAGGTTATGGTCCTACACCATAACAACGCCGGAAAAAGGAAAAGAAGAAGAAGATGATTTATTTGTTTATTTATTTATTTGCTTATTTAATTATTTTTATTTACATATATGTATATATATTTATTTGTATATTTATTTATTCATATATTTATAGTTATATATGTGTATATTTATTTATTTATTTTTATTTATACATATATATATATTTATTTATTTATATTTATACATATATATATATATTTATTTATTTTAATTTATGCATATATATATATATTTATTTATTTATTTATTTGTGGATTTTTTTACTATTATTATATGTATAGTATATGTTTTTTTTGTAATATATTGAAGGTTTTTGCTGTAATTTTCCTTCATAATCGGTGTTTCTCGAGTACAAAAAATAATTAAAAGTCATTTACCCTTATCCAGCTGAAAGATATAATAAATATCGAATCTCTGTATGTAAATTGTGTGACAACCACATTGTAATTTTATACGAAATAAAGAATATCTATCTATCTATCTATAACAAAATGAAAATTAAAAATAAATAAATAAATAATAAAATATAAAAATAAATAAACATATAAATAAATAAATAAATAAACAAATAAATATATTAGGAGCGCAACCTTATTGTGAAAAAGCCGTTACAAATGAAATATTCAAAGTATTGCTCATCGCTAGCGATAACTTTTTCCCGTCTTTCTGGCAGAGCTCGCATACCGTCACGGTAGAAGTGTTCCTCTTTGAGGCTATCCACGAATCAAGCCATTTTGAGATATCTTCATATGAATGGAACTGCTGATCAGCCAGACCACATGTCATCGAACGGAGCTAGTGATAATCGGACGGCGCAATATATGGGAAATTTGGCGGGTGTGATAGGACTTCCCATTTGAGCGTTTCTAAGTAGGTCTTAACGGTTTTGGCAACGTGAGTTCGAGCGTTGTCATGCTGTAGAATCATTTTTTTGTGTCTCTTCGTATTTGTCTTCGTCTTTCGTATTGTCGCCGCTTTTCGCGCAGTGCTCGGCTCAATCGCATCAATTGAGTTCGATACCGTTCCCCAGTGATGGTTTCGTTTGGTTTCAACAGCTCATAATAAATAACACCACCCTGATCCCACCAAATGCACAGCATAACCTGCGGAGCGTGAATATTCGGCGGAACAGACGATGTAGAAGCATGACCGGGCTGTCCCCATGATTTTTTTTCTCTTTGGGTTGCTGTAATGAATCGATTTTTCATCACCTGTAACGATGGGATGAAGAAAACCCTTCCTTTTTTGCCGCTGGAGCAGTTGTTCGCAGGCGAAAAAACGACTCAGTATCTCTTGGCTTCAACTTCTTAAGGAACGCAAGTTCCTTGCGCTCGAATCATTCCCAATGATCCTCATCGAGCAATGCCTCCAATTCAACGTCTTCGAATGTTTTTGGCCTTTCTTCACGCGAACGGTTGTCAACACGAAATCACCGTCTTCGAAGGTTCTTGGCCTTTCTTCACGCGAACGGTCGTCAACATCGAAATCACCGTCTTTGAAACGACGAAACCAATCACGCCACGTTGTTTCACTTAGAGCAGTATCTCCATAAACTTTTTGGAATTTACAATGCGCTTCAGTCATCGTTTTCTTCGAATGAAAGAACAAAAGCAACACTTCCGAAAATGACGAGTATTAGGCACAAAATCAGACATTTTCACACAACCAAAAGTATATGACGCAAAAACAAAATCACTAATGTGCCTAAGCTTGGTTCTTGACGTTTTGGATACGTTACAATTGACCAGCACTTTCTACTGGAGCCATCTTCTGATAAACAGCGAGAACTTAGCTGCAGACCTAATATTAACAATAAAAAAAAAATAAATAGATAAATATATAGATAAATAAATAAGTAAATATGTAATTGAATAAATATTTCACTGAATGTTTAATAAGTTCATAAGTGGGTTGCAAGCAAAACTACATCGGTATAAAAATTTAGATTCTAGTTTTTCAATTCTTACATAAATCAGTTCAACATTCGCTTTTTCGTGTAGATCAAGTGTGGAGTAATTCCAAGGTTAATTCAGCATCATTTTTAAAACTTATTTCAACAGGACACTCACCTGATATGCAACGAATTACAGGAAGGCTGAAAATGCGTCTGGTGCAACTGCGGGATATGGTATGCACGGGCTAAATAGGAATAATAAATATTGTTAAAGTTAACTATTAAGTAGAGCTCGAGAAGAACAGTCGTAGTAAATAAAGATATATATTTTTTTAAAATAAATTAAATATAAAATATTTTATTTTGCACATCTGTGCATATAGAACTGATAAGCCGTAAACAAAACAACAATAACTGACATTTACAGCGACCACTAAAAAAGCATTTCACTTGCCGATTGTGTATTTTTCCCATTAACGTTGAACTTCAATATATGCTCGCAACTATGATATAAGTTAATCAAAACACAACAGGTTTCCTTAAAACAAGAGAACTTTATTGTTCAACGCGTACTGACTCAATTCTATTCTAACATACTAGTATTTGTAATAACTTACTCTAGACATGAGGTCAGCGATTTCCCCCTGATTTCAGGATCTGATGGCACCTGTATTTTCGTTTGCGAAACTGAGACAGGTCCAATGAAGGTCATCGGACAGATTCGTATTCAGCGGAATAGGAAAATGGGGGAATGAGAAAATGGGAAAGTAGGAATATACGAGTATATCTTGGGTATTAAATATTTATTTGTTTTATTGTAATTGGTTTTATAAGGAGTTTCTCATATGCGTTTTCGTTTGTTTTAGGAATATCTGCGATATATTGTCATGTTCTATTATTGGGATAGTTGGTTTATGGAAAGCGCTTATTCATTAAGGATGAGGCTTCTGAAAGGAAAGTCTGGTATTGGTCTATATTAAGGGTAATATATTTTGGATTCTCTCTGTTCTTATGACTCGGGAATCGGAGTAGTTTAGGATCGGTACATTGGCATTAAAGCTGATGAAAAGGGATCTGTGCGGTAAGGACAAACGGTTTTTAGTTCCGTACGTTGCTTTTATGTATTAGCTTTTATGTGTTAGAACTGTCGATGATGTGTACTTCTTTACTACTTCTTAATATCGGGGCTAATTTCCAACCGAGGCACTTGTTGTTTTTGACAAAGATTTTTTGTCCAGATTCATAGTTTTTTAATTCCTTTTTTTCCTTTATTGTGGTATGCGAAATCTTCTTGTTGTTTCTTTCTCTGCTGTAAGATGTTATCTAGTCTGAAGTTTTCGAAAACAATTTGAAGTGATATTTACGATGCTGCCGTAAAAAAAAAAAAAAACTCCATAGGTTTCTTACTAATTACCGAATTATACTCGAAAACCACTCGCTTCAAAAGTTCTTCAAATGAGCGACGTATGCCATCCGCTTTCAGACATCTCATGATTTTTGATAGGTTCGAGTGAAGTCTCTCGACTTGGCCATTGACTTCACTCTTATGGGATGGAATTGTGAAGACTTTCATATCCCGTTGATCCTTAATCATAGACATAATGGATGCCGAATTCGAGGACTTTTCGTTATCTACATATATCGACAAGCTTATAGGTTTTCTAATATCTTCCACGGCTCAAGAGGTTAGGATTCTAGCTTGTGCAAGTTTTGAACATTTATCTAGTGCTGAAAGGACTAGATGCTTTTTAGTTTGATATATTTCGACGTGAAGAATCTGGCAAGGATAATAAGGGATAGGAATATGTTTAAGCATCGGGTCGGTAGTTTGTTTTGCACTCCTCTGATTGTTTGATGATATGGTTCAATCTTGCGTTTAGATAGGAAAAATGGATTTTTGGATTATTTCCAATTTGTTTTCCTGTGCGTTTCTGTGGATTCTCTTATGCTGTTCTAGGTTGATTCTTTCTTGTTCGGATTCGTAGAGAACATCTTCAACCATCGTCCTAGCAAATCTAATCTTATATTTGGTGAAGTAAAGGGCGAAGATTTATTGCATTATTCCCATTATTCTTTCTTTATGGCGTTGATGATGTTAGAATCAAGGAATCTTTTGAATAAGCCTACCAGGTTTTCTGTAGTGTATACGGGTTCTGTTATCGTGTGCCTCCAATACTTCGGAAAAGGTCTTTGAAATTCGTATTTGCTTTGCTGAATGACAAGAAGAATTAGTTGATTTTTAAACACATTTATTGGTGTGTCCACTGTATGTGTGTGTTTATGAGGAAATTTCAGCGCTATTTGGAGTAGCAGTCATTGCATTTATCAGGGCCTTTTGTGGGGGTTTGGATAGTACGTCTACAACGATATTCATTCTACCTAGTTTGTAAATAATTTCATGGTTGCCTTCCTCAAGGATTGCCTTCCATGTTTTCATCCTTGCGTTATTATTTTCATTACTGAAGGCTCATATGAGGGGTTGATGATCGGTAGCTTGACGCGTCGGTTGTGAGATCGAAATCCGTGTTCGTATCCGGGTATGCCAAGACTATTTCTTGAAATATTAATGAACCCTTGATTTTAATTAATGCTAACCTCCCTTCTTCGTTTAACTTGATCTTCATTTTCCTTGAACAATTCACTACACGTCCTTGGCCATATTCCCCTCTAAGAGGGAGGTAATTGGACCTGCAAGCTTGGCGAAGTCATGTATAAAGCGTCTGTAGGATCCAGACATTCCCAGGAATGATCTTAATTCTTTTAGGTTTGGGTGGTGGAAAGTCAACGATGGCTTGGACGTTTTTAGCATACGACGAAGCCAAGAAACTCTACGGACTCGTGAAGAAACTCGCATTTGTCGATTTGTGTTTCCATATTAGCCTTCTCGAGGGTATTAAACACCATTGAAAGAATTCCAAATTGTTCATCCTCGTTACGAACGAAGACTATTATATCATCTATGTAAATATATACATACAACACCAATGTGTTCGTGCAAGATGTTATATAATGTGCGTTGGAAAATGGCAGGATGGTTTTCCGTGATTCACGAAGAACGCCCTTTTTTTCTATATGTGTCGATTTGGTGAACCGTGAAAAATGTGTTTCTACCCAAGTTTGCCAATACCTGATTTATCTCCGGTATGCGAGGTACCTATGGGGTCTGATGGCCAATTTCACTTTCTTGTGATCACTCACCAATCTGTATTTTCTCTCACCCGAGAGCCCAATTTTTTTGGAACAACCCATAGTCGAGCATTATAGAGAGACCGTGAAGGTCTGATGACTCCATCTGCCAATAGCTTCTTGATTTCTTGGTCGACTATTGTCTTTAAGGCCATTGGGTACGGGTATGATTTTGAATACACAGGCGTCTCATCGGATGTTCGTATTTCACCTTTAACATTATTTCTTATGACACCTTCGAGCTTCGTCTTTTGAGTTTTATTCAAGTGGGATGTTCTAACGTCTATATTGTTAATCGATTGGGATACATGTTGCTTAATTGGAATTTTGATTTTCTTATCTAAGACAAGGTATTAGTATAAAGTATAGTATATAGTATAAAAGTTTCTTTGCATCTTATTCGGAGGAGGATGTTGTTGAAACATTGGACTTGTTCTTTTCGGTAAACGAGGTCAAAATCTTTGCTGGGGTCGGTTCATATAGTTAACTTCTCGAGATTGAACAGAAATTTCCATGGGTTCACCTTGTTCGAGGTCCGGTTTGGAATCTGTTAAATGCGTTTGCCCGAGGGAAGTGATTCTGTTGGAGCTGTTCTGATATTAGTTTGAATGGTTGATTATATCTTTGGTGATATAGTGGGTTGCGGTTTATGAATGGGATATGAGGTTGTGGAAATAGTTTGGGTGGTCTCAGAGGTGCGTGCATCAACTCTGGATAGAACTGGGTTTTGGAAAAGGTTGGTGGGTCTGTGGTAGTCGCTTGGGGAGAACAGAAGGAGTTAAATGGTTATCGAATTTTCGTGCGGTGACGTGAGTTTGCTTAGTATGAAAGGTACGGTAATTTAAGTTTTCTAATTTTAGGCAGAGATGTAATGCCGGTGGAAGATCCATGGGTTTGCTTAGGAGTTTGGGTAAGTCTTCCTTGAGACCTCTGATAAATGTATCGATAGCTTTATTTTGATAAGTTTTCACCACAACGTTCATGGCGTCAGTACTCGTTTCCATATATGCAATTTTATTTAGTATGAGGGAAAAATGCTGAAACAAGGACTGATAAAATTCCTAATAATATTCTGGCCTTGGACAACTCCAGTCATCTGGTATTCAAGAATATCGATGTCTTGCTTATTCACATAGTGGAGAGTCAAACAACGTGATATGCGCTTTCAATTCAATGGAGTATTATATGACTCCAGCACCATATCTGCTTGCCCCACAATCTAGGCGTTTCTTTTGTACATAGTCTTTTAAGACTAAATGGGGGATGCGGTCAACGCTCTTTTTAAATGAGTTGAATTCTCCCGCTTGCCCTGAGAACTCTCTCATACTCCTCACTACATCAGGTTTTTTATCCATCTCGGATAAATTGCTTCTTTGATCTTCATTTATAGCTTGATCTGTGTTTTTTTCGAATGCAGGATTCATCAAACTATTCGTGGACATTGTTGGGCAAAAATATCTGTGACAAATTGACGAATCTGGTTCTCCATATTTATTGATACGGAGGAGGTGTTAATGTTTTCGGAGGAGTTATTTTCAAGTTTTATATATTTTTATAATATTTTTTCAAGAATTAAATTTTTTTGTAATGTTCTCTTTCCCTCTAACAATATTACGTTGTATCTATTAGCACGATTATGTTTTTGTTATCTTGTCGGTCGGATTTGTGTTCAGCGGAATAGGACAATGAGAGAATGAGGAAATGGGAAAATGGGAATGTGGAAATATGTGAGTTAACTAATGTACGGTGAAGCCTATTGTAAGAGCCACACCAAACCGAACGGATTCTCTATACCATGCACTTCCTTCAGTTCCGGCAGACATTGAAAACTATGAATCATACAATTTACGCCGTCAAGGCCAATAATAGATAAAAATTTGCTGTTGGCTGCTAAACTGTAGAAGTAAAATCGAAAATATTGTATTTTCCACAAAAGCACAAGCGAAAGAAAATGAGTGCCGAATTTGTTGGCAGAATATTTCTCGTCTTTGTTGCTTTCTATTTGTGAGAAATCCTGTATGAAGATTTACGAAAACATTGAAATTGTATTTCATCGAAAGCATTTACAAACATAAGAAAAGTTTGCCTTACAGCAATTTAGATGATGAGCACTTTATTTTTACTACATCTTTCAATATTTTTGAAAATGTGGATGAATACATTTTGTTTTTATCTTTAGTTATATCTTTCCCTTTTTGTGTCCTTACATGCTTATTACCCTTACAAGGTAATTTAGATGGTAATATTTAATTTCAACGTTCTATTTTGTGAAATAGTTAACGAAAAATTCAAAAATTACATATGATTTTTTTTTCTTTCGGAACAGCACAATTTTTTTAGAATTTTTTCATCATTAAGGTATAATGTAAATTTGCAGTAGCAAACCAATCAGTTGGATCATGTAAAACTAATTATACTAGTTTCATCAAACACCCTCTCAACTTCATCATGAATGCAAGCGCTTCCAAGAAACTAATTTCTTAAAGTTTGGCAAGAGATGGAAGTCTGAAGGTACCAAATTAGGAGAATAGGGGGATAGCCGAGCGAATCGTATCGCAATTCTCGTAGTTTTCCATCGCTAATGCGCCCTGGTGAAAGATAATTTTTTTCTTTTTCCAGCTAAGGGGCCTTGCAAATTTAGATATCCAGAGATTGACTCAGCAGATGCGGCACCCTTCTTGCACAGAGCTTTCGCATTCCTAATTCTTTGTGCAAGATGTTCCGCATCCTTTCTTCCGATATCCCCACAGCATTAGCTGTCTGACTCACCTCCATCCGCCTATCGTACAACAAGGCATTACCTATATGTACTTTTCCATGGTTTCTAGTGTGCGATTTTTAGAGAAATGCGCAACCAGGTTTGAATTCAAGTACGCAGTTTTTAATGGTTACCATCGAAGTGAGAGAGGAATTACCCTTAATGGAATCACATCCCATCTAGCTTCCGCTGACGATCTTAAATTGCTGAGGGATAGTTAGAAAACAGTTAAGAGAAATGCAGAATAGCTAATAATGGCATAAAAGGAAGTAAGCTTATATGTAAATGGAGAGAATATTCAAATGGACCTATCCAAAGCTTGCACCTGACTGTACTCATTTTGAAAAAGTGGGTATATTCAAATATTGACTGCCAAAAACGATATAAAATTCAAAATCAATAAAAGCCTGCACTTGGAAAACGCGTACTTCTTTGCGATGAAAAAACCAAAACACAAAAAATCAACAGAAACAAAAAACCTTTACGGATGTAAACTTGGTCTCTTGTTAAGAAGGAGGGAAATAGATTTCGGAACTTTGAAACCAAGATCTTAAGGAGAATTTACAGTGGAGAACAGGATAAAGAAACAGGTAAATGGGTAAAACTACACAATCAACAGCTCGACGACCTCAATTCAGCCACCAGCATTGTCTGAGTAATAAAATCGCGAGGACTGACACATGGGAAAAATAAACAGTGGACGAACAATCAAAAGAAAAATGAGTAGAAAAGCTTAGGGCAATAATCGCTTGGAAGGCTGCACCATAAATAGGAGGACAATATAAAAGATGCAACGGAATAGCGAAAGAAGTAGACTCATGACAGCGAGGCTTGTCGAAAGATTGTGATCGAGCCTCTGAATTTCCGAATTCTAAATAGCCGGTTATATTAGCAATATTAGGAATAACGGTGAATGCTTAGAATGCCTTAGATTCACCGACTATAGCCTCGAAGGCTGTAATTAAGTCCAAAAAGAGTGTGGTATTAAATATACAAGATTTTACGTGATTCGCCAAAAACAGTTTTGTCATCTATCATCTATATCTAGTAATCATATCATATTACTTGTAATCATATCATATTACTTGTAATCATATAATATTACTTGTAATCATATCATATTACTTGTAATAGCACGTACAAATAGATAGGATGGAAGTATTAATAATGCCCGTTCTACATTCTCTGCGAATATCATTTCAAATTTGTAACTTTGCCAGCTCAACTAACGTAACGCAGAGCAGAAAACGAGTTTAAGGCATTCATGCTGGTTTTCCTAAGGTTGAAGGATGACCATTACAAGATATTCAATCATCAAAGGCTTTGCGCTTTTAGTTAGTGGCTGGAACATTTCAACAATAACAACAACACATGGCAGATGTATGGGGATCAATTTGAACTTAAGAAATGGTTTGAATGAGCGTATTCGTCACATTGACGAAAAATGTCGGTTGATGAAATTAATCCATTGATTTGGGATTCTAGAAGGATTTCTTATGTATGTTCGTGATGGAAAAATTAAAAGCTTCTCTGCGCCATATCATGGCCTTTTATTCAGCCACAAAAGGAAGCTAATTAGTTATATGTAGTTTGCTGAACAACTCCTAATACATAAGACTTGTTGGTAAGTCAAGGATTTGACAATTTTGGAATAAAATTGGTTCGAAGTAACATTGCAAGGACAATTACTTCGGTCAATAACCAGATCTACGGAGCTAATTACTTCAACTAATAGAGACGTGGTACCCTTGGTTCATGTAGCCTTTAATCCTTTTGAAGGCCAAGCCTGCCGTCTGACTTATTACGCTAGTTAAGCTAGTTTAGGATGGCGCGAAGGTTTAAGTTTAGTTTTAGTATTGATTAAAATAAATATATACAAAATACAAGATAAAGAATAAAAGACCAACGACCACCGATACAATGGACATTGCCAATCAGTTTAACACTTACTTCACTTCAATTGCCTCTGATTCAAAACCGTCTCTTGCCCAATATAGTTGCAGTTGTAATATGTTTCCAGATTAAGTACCAGATACCTCAATAAGTAACAGTTTTGTTTTCCAACCTTTTACACCTGTCGAAATCCATACATGTATAATGTCACTTGACAATAAGACCTTTTTTTTTTTTTCAATTCATTTTTATTTATAGTTTCTTAGATCTATCTTATCCTAGAGAAAAATGCTTAAAACTAGCTTAACTTTCATTACAAATTTAGGAATCTTCATGATGGGATCATGATGGAAAAGCATCGTGATTCTTCAAAGGACTTGCATATGGTGTTGGTTGATTTCGAGAAGGCCTTTGACCGGCAACCAAGAGATCTTTTATGGGTAGCGCTAAGACAAAAAGGAGTTCCAGAAACCTACGTGCGAGTGATTATGGACATGTACGAGAGAGCAACGACAAGAGTAAGATGCACCGCAGGAGTCACCGAAGAGTTCGCAATCAAAGTCGGTGTACACCAAGGGAGCGTCCTCAGCCCACTGCTTTTTATAGCAGTCCTTGATTGCTTGCTTGAAGGAAAAGTGACGGACCCCAATGTGCACCAGCTATTCTTTGCTGACGATGGGGCCATTATAAGTGATGATCAGGCGTCCCTACAACGAGCACTTGATGTGTGGGTGGACATTTTTGAGGGACACGGGTATCGTATTAGTTCAAAGAAGACAGAGTATCTGTGCTGCCCGTTCTCTGACCCTCATCAGCCTATTCCAGACATTTACTTGAACGGAAGAGTGCTTCCCAAGTGTGAAAAGTTTAAATATCTGGGATCTATGATTAATAGAGAAGCAACTTGTGATGACGACATCAAACATCGCGTAAGCGTAGGGTGGATGAAGTGGCGGGAAAACTCCGCCATCTTCTGTGATCAAAAAATGCCCCCTAAGCTGAAAGGAAGGCTCTACACTTCAGTTGTACGTCCGGCGCTCACATACGGTTCACAATGCTGGACAATGCACAAAAAGTATGAGAGCAAATTAACGGCAACTGAGATGAAGATGCTTCGCATGACAGCGGGAGTAACAAAGCGTGACAGAATTAGAAGTTGAAAGATCCGAGGAAGCCTCCACGTAAAAGAAACCATCGCAAGAAATATAGAGCGCGACCGACTCAGTTGGTATTGCCATGTTCAAAGGAGAGATCATTTGAACCCCGTCCAAAAGGCGTTATCAATCAACATTCCAATTTCAACACGCAAAAAAGGCAGGCCGAAAAACAATTGGTGCAAACAAATGCAAAAACACCAGCATTTGATTGGCCTCAGCGATGAAGTAATCCCAAACCGGGAAGCCTGCCGCTACTTTCTGAGGTCAAACCGGCGGACCCCACAAGCGGACCAGTAGGAATGGAGTTAAGTGGGAAGGTTATGGTCCTACACTTCTGACCATAACGACGCCGGGATAAAAAGGAAAAGAAGAAGAAGAAGAAGAACAAATTTAGGAATCTTACTGGCCCTAGGCGGACACTCTAAAACAAACTGAATAATTTAACATATGTTAAATATATGCCTTTCGACTACTGTATAAATAACTTACAATTAACATTATTATAATTAACTTAAGCTAAGAAAAAATTTTTTTTTTTTTCCAAAAAACTTAGCATATGATAATTTTTTATATAAATGACAATAAGACATCTTGTACCTCGGATGGCATTACCAGCAGCCTTCTAAAATGTATCTCATACTATAATTGATACATACTATAATTGATTTTGGTGTTACCTGTTCAACCTTAGTGTCAATTGTGGTATCTTCCTGTCTGCGTTTAAAAGTGCTGAAGTCATTCCCCTATTAAAAAAAGGAAATAGAAATTGAATAAGCCGATATAGGCCTCTCTGCTTCCAACCTTTTGCAAATTATTTGAAAAGCTGACGAAAGTTCATATTGTGTCATTCTTATATAAAAATCACTTTCTAGGAAATGAACAGTTCAGAAGGTAGATCAACTGAAGATGCTATTCTAAAGCTGTGCACCGAACTTCACGATAGCTTTAATAATGACAACCATAATATGACACTGTTCATAGATATGACCAAAGCCTTTGATATGGTCAATCATAACACTCTACTAAGTAAGTTATACAAGGCTGGGATAAGAGATACGGCTCACAGATGGCTGTCGTCATACTTATCTTGTAGAACTCAAAGAGTAGAAATGGGTGAAATCTTCAGTAACCAGTTTCAGATGAAAAGTGGGGTACCGCAAGATTCAGTTTTGGGACTACTACTGATTTAAATATATGTTAATTCATTGTTCCATCAAAATATTTGGAGCAAAATTACTGCCTTTGCTGACGATATGGCATAAACTTATGACAATAAAAGTATCCTTGACTCTGCAATACAGTTACATATGGACTTAAATATCTACGACAATAGTTCACCAAACATGATCTACTAATCAGCAGCAAAACTAGGCTTATGATTTTTAGTTTAAAAGGATATTTTCTCTTGTTTAAAACTGCCTTGTTTAAAACAGTCTTTATCTGTCCATACGTGTGGTGAGTATAACTTCCACGAAAACTTACCGTGCAATGCAAACTGCTTTAAGATTCAAGGGGTTGAGAACTACAAGTATCTAGGCTTGTTAACAGATAGAAATATGACCTGGAAAGCTCACGTTGAAGATCTAAGACAGTATATGTTATCTGTTACACGTAAAATGTACCTTCAAAGAGAACATTACTCCAAAAAAATAATGCTCATGTTCTACGGCATTGCGCACTCTAAGATACAGTATGGTATTGCTAGTTTTGGTAGTGCCTACAGTAGCACGACTGAAGCACTTGCAGTAACTCAAAAAAAATAGTTAGGTTAATTTGCAGGCTAAACCAATTTTCCCATAGCTGGCCACTTTTTCTAGCTTTACGTATTCGAAGCGGATATACTGCTGCCCTAAGGAGTTCAAATATATACATATAACCTAAACATTAACAATATGACTATCTCGACTGTGGCGATTTCTAAAAAGTCTTGCTGTTTCAAATTCTACACCACGACAGCTCTTAGGCTTTTCAACAATTTACCAATTGAAATTAGGCAAATAGATCAACCCAACCTATTTCTTAAAGCATTAAGGAAATTCCTTTTCAGTATGGATAGCTCTAAAGTCAAAACCTTTCTCAGTTAAACAAATGAAATAATCTTCACATTGATATCACCCTTGCTACTTCTCATTTTTGCTTATGTTTGTATTTATTCTGCTCACTCTTTTTTAAAATAAGTTGCTAATTTTTATAAAATAATCATTCCATTTATTTCTATTTTTCTGGCTTTACCCCACATTTCATCTCATTGATATTGAATTATATAATATTTAATAGAGGGATCATTCGCCTCTTATGGGCTAGCGAATGATACTATCTTCCTTTTCTTAAATAATTGTAAAATGTTTTATTTATTATGCAAAAATAAGTAAAAATAAAGCCAAAAAAAAAAATTACAAATAAATGTAAATAAAAAGGTGACACTAAAAATGGGACGATCTAATATATAAGAATATGCTTTATGTACATAAATAGTCCTTTGATTAGACCATTAATCTTTCGATGGTCTTGCGGTATACATGTGTCCCTTGAAAGTCGATTCGACTCAGCAGCAGTATATAGTATCACAGAATAAATAGTATACAGAAGTCGCATCTCGGCCTGCGATGATTTTTCACTTTATGGTGCGGGCGGAACAACTGAAGGGAAGATCAAGCAACGAGAGAGCAAGCATGATCAGAGAGTAACAACCAGAGAGCAGCCACGATCAGAGAGAATCAACGAGAGAGCAATCTTAAAATGTTTATGTGTGTGTGTGTATTGTGTTGCTATCCAACGTCGTGAATGCACGTGGTGTTGACAAAATTTTGTTTCAAGTTTTAGATTTCTATATTTAGTTTTCTTCAGTTGAAAGTTGCGCTTGGTATTCGTACGCGTACTTTTTCGATGTAAACTAAAAGGGTCGGGTAACACCAATTAATGTTATTCCATTATTTGGGATTTTTGTGCAAATTTCAATCTGATATATGTGGGGAAGAATAACCCAAAAACTTTAGTGCGACAGGATTTTAAGTTTGCGGGCTTTAGTAACATTTTTTTTCTCTGAAGCCAATGCTTCAATGAATGCTTCCTCAAGAGTACTAAGATCATGAAGTCCAATATTATTTCCTTATGATCAGAACATGTGGAAAACCATTGCGGTGTGGCATTTTTGCATTTGGATTTTATCAAGTTTTTTATACCAACAGTTTGTGGTTGTGTGTCAAAAATATTGCTAAACACTGTAATATGTTTCTTGCTAATTTCCAAGAAAATTTGTGAAGGAGCAACGAGGTTACCAAAATCTTTAAGAGAATTGTAATTTTTATGAAATATGAAAAGTTCACTAGGAACTGTTAATACTTCGTCTTCTTTTCTCAATATAGAAACACAAATATCGCAGTTAATTTTCGGTATCATTTTGTAGACGATATAACCTATGAAGTATCTTAAAGACGCCAAATCGATACTAAATTCCGAACAATTCTGAAAGTCATCATTTAATACGAAATCATCAATGATTTCTATGTTAATATCTATTTCAGAGTTTTCGTTTCGACTGAGTTCTTCATTATTTGTATCAGCTAAGTCCATATTTGACAAAATATTTGAAAGCGTTTCAAATGTGGTATCACTCAGCTCTTCACAGTTACTATAAGAACTCAACTGCACTATATTTGCAGACATTAAGCGTGCTAATAAAGTGTTTATATCAGCAACTGAGGGGTTAATATTATTTCCACCCTTTTGTCTTAGAACCGAGAACATATTTTCGAGCTTATCTTGGTTTAATACTCTTGTCATTAAAAAAAATATTTGGGATTTTTTTTGAAATAGCTCGTCTACTAATTGTAATACAGCATTTAAGGTAAATATCATTCCATCTAAAAAAAATACTTTTTTCTTTTTGTCAACAAATGAGATTTCATTGAGGTATTCAAGGAAGAATTTTATATATTCGTGTGATGGACTGTTAAGTTGAACTGCAGACTTATAACAATTCTTTGAAGATAGCGAACCACTATTTAGGCAGTCAAATATTTTGTCAATTTTTCCTATGAAGCATGCCGTAGATAAATAAACTTCTTTTGAGCAACTTTTAAAGCCTACTGTCTCAATAACAGTTTTAATTGCTGCTTGAACAGTCCTACTAAAAATTTGGGTGGCTAGTTTTACTTTCATTTTTCCGAAAGAGTTCGGAAATACATATGTGCTGGCTTGTAAGTTTAAGACACATTTTTGTATTAGATTTGCACTCCATTTCCCATAGTTCCTTAACTACTTTAAAACTAGCAACTCCATTTGGTGTTGTAAGGTCACATTGAAGCCAACCATTTCTTAATGATTTGATTAGATGTGGAAAATCATATACACAGAAAGTTTTACTACCATTATACATTAAATAGGGTTTTTCTAAAGTAGCTCCCAATTCCAAGAAACACTTCCTGTTAGAGGACCCTTGGTCACAAATTACAACTTTAACTATGATGCCAAAACTGTTCAAAATTGCTAAATTTCGTAATATTATCTTTTTTAGTAAATCGGCAGAAAGTCCATTTTTTGAAACCAAATAATTAAATGTAAGCGCCCAGTTGGAAAACATTGATTTAATCATAAAAACGCACAATTGTTTACCAATCTGGTTCGTTCTTTCAATCCCATTTTCCTCAAATCCATACACTAAATCTAATTTGGAATTGTATCGCAATTCCCTTCCAATCGCCATTTCATCCATCAGCAGAATCATATTATTCTTTTCGTACTGGTTCAAATCGAAGCACTTCTTTTTTATTAACTCTAAACCGTTATTTTTAAAACCTGGTTGTAAGGAATTTGCAGGGGCCCATCGATAAACAGTCGAGATATGTGTCAAATTTAGATGCAATTTATTCTTCAAAACGTTGACTGTGAGACATAATAAATGTTTTGAACCAAATCTTTTACATCTTGCTTATATTCTTTAGGTCATGGACTAAGAAGAAGTTTGCAAAATGTTTTTGACTCCTTGCTTATTTGAAGAGTCGATGGTTTGAAATCCGCTTGATTTTGTTGCTATTTGTTTGCGGCTTTGGAGATTTTTATATTTTGCTACCATGTCGTAATATTTTTTTCTGTAAAAATTAGCTGATTTCAGATATTTTTCACAATCATTACAACATCCATCTACGGAGTCACTTGTTCGGCTCTTTTTGGCTGGACAATCAAGCTCCAACGACTTGTAATCTTCCTCAATAACTTCTAAGTTAAATACCGGAACAGCTCCGAATTTCAACTTTTTCCTATTCAAAATCGTATGACAACCCCTCAACAATCAATATATAATAATAAGTCCAAAGAATAATCCAAATCGTATGCAAAGTTGTCAACAATTATAAATGCAACAATTCAAAATCAAAAATAGAGTTAAATATCAAAATACAAAGTAAAAATGGAGTCGATATATAAGCGCAGGAAAACATAACCATTCGCATGAAAGTACAATTCCCAAGTGATTTCGAATCTAATCCACACAATCGAAAACAAGGGAAGCAATGCAACACCATGCAAGCTTACGATAGAAGAAGCTATCAATGCATACACACGCACACACACTTGCATACACATCGTAAGCTGCTTTGCTCTCATAAAAACAAAACCACCGAAAACGCACATGCTACTCTCTTTCGCTCGCACCAGCTTCTCAATTTTTTGTATACTCTCTTGCATGTTCTCATGCTTGTACTCTCTGTTCAATAGGGTGCCAATATTGGAACCCTAGAACAAAATTTGCTTTGTATGAGATGCAACTTCTGTATATTATTTATTCTGTGATTGTATGTACGTACATATAATTGTTCATGCAGATTTGAGTTTGTCGAAAAACGTACGAGTATATCTTTATTTTTTTTGCGATTTTCACCCTCGATTCTTGATTTTCGAAAAACTGGACTTCAGTTTTTTTTAAGATATTGTGGCTGCTGCGGAAGAGTGTCAAGCCACTTGGGTTTTTTTTTAAATTAACTTACGGTTAAGAAGGAACCAACAAAATAAACAACTTTATCCTTTCCCAAGACACAAGGTAGCCAAACTTATAAAGTATATTTAAATGTTATATTACTCCTTCGTTAATAACCTATTATAAAATAACAATTTGCATTAATAAAAAAAAAATTATTATATTTATTATACAAAAGAAATGCACTGAACATTAATCTGGGGGCGTTTAAAATAAGACGGATCTGAGCTTTGTTGTCTTATACATTTATTATTTATTTATTTATAATTTGGAATAAATAATTAATATTCAAACATTCTTCGAGGGTTACAATCTTCATTAAATTTAAAACAAGGGAAGATACGTTACCTCTTCATTCAGTATAATATCGAAGGCACCCAAGAGGAGGGAGTTTTGGTTATGGCAGCCATTATTAATTTAAGGGGGCGTTATTTCACGCCTTCAACGTGAGTAGAACGTCTTCAGTAGAAAAAAAAAACATAAAAACATAATTTACATATACCTATTACTAATTTATCAAGACTACATTACTTTCCATCTTTGACAATATCAGTATATTTACCACGGAAAAATCTCTTAAAATATATACTACTTGCTACTATGTATACATATGACTCATATGAATTTATATATCTCTTAAGGCACAAGAAAAAAAATATCATAAAACTGCTTTTTCAAAGCTTATGCAACAATTTTGCTTGCAATAGCATTTCCTCCCTACTCAATATAACCAATCCTTTTGGTTGTTGAACTGGGTAATAATGATTTTAACACAGAATGTCTAATCTTATGATTATGAAAAATTATTTGCTCCGTGACTAAAATAAAAATTCCTTCCTAAATGAATTTAACAAAAATATACCGGTTTTGTGTCGAATATAATATTTTCCCTGGTTGGTTTCTCGATGTTCTTTTCTCACCTGAGCCGCATGGATGGTCGAAAGGATATGAATTTGTCCTTCTCTCCGTATATGGCCTTTCCGATTCAATGGAGAACGCACGTTTTTGCATAAAATTGATTGGAATAGTTCGATTTGACATAAATTTACATGCAAACGGCAGAAGATAACATCAAAGTTTAGTGTTTCCAGTCAGCGATACAGGACAGGACTAGTAGCAAGGAGCATGTTTCGCGAGCCACAGTATGTGGTTGTAGTAAGTGAAATAGATAGATTGGTTGATATTAAAGGTAAGGAAAATTGCTAACCGCTATCCGGCCATCTTGAAACACGTCGGTTGGTTTAACAAGGAAAAACCTCAATTTTATCTGTTTTGGTCTGTCTTTGCTGTTTGAATAGTAAATCTAATGGTTTAAAATTCGAACATGACATATTCCTGCCAGTAAATCTTAAGATTCGTTGCATTGTAAGATGGGTAAATGCTTATGAACCGATATTTCTTTATTTTATTTCCTTTCAGCTTCATTATTTAAAATGAAATAATAAAATATGTGTGATGAATGTAAAAAATGATTTATTAATTTTTTCTATTTTTATTTTTATAACAGAGGAAATACAAAAACAAAATCCTGAACTTAATAACTCTCAACTAAAAATAATTATTAATAAAACATTTAGAAATAAAAGGAGGTGGAGGAACCTTAACATTGCGAAATTAAGGTTGATTGGGTGAAGTGCTTTGCAAGAGATTTTTTTAACATAAGGTGATGTTTTAATTGTCTTGGTTATAACCATAAGCAAGTGATCGTAGAAATAAATTGGCTTGTATCAAGTGTGGAGGTGAACATGATGTTAAAAAGTGTAATAGTAGTGAAAATAAATGTGTCAATTGCTCCAAGCTTAACGCTTCCTTAGGAATGGACAATGATTGTGCAAATGGTAAAGCGTGCCCAGTTTTGAACAGTTACATTAAAGTATATAAAGAAAAAATTGAATACTGGCAACCAACAAGCCTTTCGTGTCCATACTTAAACATTCAAGGAATAACAACGAATTTTAATGAAATAGAGTCTCAAATAATTAACAATGACTTCGACTGTTCGACTGCTCACACAGTGAACCAGACGCGACATCCATAAGCAGCGATGGACCTGAACAAGGCCATGAAGCAGACTGCCTTTATCCTGGATTCACGTTGGCTGCTATGAAACAGCTATCTTGTCAGAGCGAAAGCACTCCGGGCTCTTGCCAGAGCAACATCTACATGTTTGTCAAAATAATGATACTGATCTAGCCAGAGACCAAGGTGTGTATCTGACTCCACTTTATTTTGCAAGGGGGTCCCCGTCCGGTCTATAAATTGAAAACCTGCGGCATTTTTGAAGAAGCCATAGATACAGGCGTTCTAGATATATATTATATATAGATATATTCTTATATTTGACTTCCAGTCATGATTTTTTCGAAGTAACGCTGCGAAGGAGTGACGTAAATTGTTGGGCCTGACCTGTACGAGAATAAGCTGTCTGCGTCTTCACTATAGAATGGTGAAGAAAAACTAGCAGATCACATAAGTAAATGTTGAAAAGGATCAGCGAGTTAACCGTGTCCTGTTGGAATGAATTTTTTAATTACAAATGTTTGGGTAGAAGTGACGTTGGTAATTTTCACACCGAACGTTCCACTGGTTATCATGTCAAAAATCACATACATATATCAGTGGCTTACTTATGGCCGTATGAGTATCACAATGTGGCTGAGGCTCTTGACAGCATGAGTAGGAACAATGAATTCATATGGAGCAACACGGAATGGGACCTCAGGCCTTGTCTCGGCTTATATTGTAAATATCGTAAGCTCGAACTCAACGCCAGACAGTTTTGACAGCTGACAATGCTTGTATAGGCTATTTGTATTTTTGCATTTGGAATAAAGGAAAAAAAAAAGTGTTCTGAATGTGTGTATGGGTTATTGGAGAAATTATTGCTTGCATTCTGTTATATTCCCGATCTTTGAACCGCCGAGCGCCTGAAGCCATATTTCGTTATATAAATTCCTAATTCGTGCGTTTGACATATGTATGTATGCTTATCGTAAGTCGGTGCAACGCCTGTCAAAAGCCCGACGCTCGAACGCCATATTGGGATACCGCTATTATGCCCAAACGACTGAGTTTCTAATAAAGATTCCTAACCATACGGTTTCGAAAGCTCAATCAGACAGGCAATCGTGCATTGGCTCTTGCTTCTTACCATTGGATAACCGACACGAGTTCCGACGCGGTGTGAATAGTTGTTCCGGGCCAGGTGAGTCCCGAAGCAAGTGATGTACTGGGCTAGTTGAGCCAACACTGTTTGGAGGGCTAATGAAACCCCGAAACACTGCCGTTGGTGGGCTAGATGAGCCTTTGTGCTTACTGCGAACAATTGCTCGCAGGAAGAAATAATATTAAAATATAAAATGAAAAACTCAATATGAATTACTCAATTGCTTTTTATTTGATGACCACGACTGCACTCCCTGGGTCTTTCTTCTTGAATGATTTAAAAATGTTGATTGCGCCCACCGGCAAATCTCCATACTCCTATGTACCAATCAGCTGTGCATATTGCATATGCATCCGGATTGTTAACCTCATGTGCATACATATATTTATTTTGAATAGGTTGTATACTTCCGGGATTAATTTCGTTGAATGCATAATGTTGCATAGTTTTGGGGTGTTCTTCTTCCTTCATGGAGGGGAAGGCTGTGCGAATGGGATCACTGACGTACTCTATAGCTCTATTTGTCGTATTTAATTGTTGGGAAACCAGTTTTCCTTCATCGAGGGGAAGCTGTGCGAATGGGATCGCTGGTATGCTCTGCGGCTCTATTTCTTGTGTCCGCTGATTGTTGGGAAGACAACAATAGTATTATGCCTCCGCCAAGTCGAGCAAAAAAGCGGCACGGCCGTATCATCCTTTTCTCGAAGCAGTTCAGGCCATTTTCGACCCCTCTATAACTTCTTTGTGGATAAAGCTAGAAGCCTGAGTTTTTAATAACCAAACAGGCGTATAAACATGGTATATTTCAAATTTCATTCAATTTGAATTAGTAGTTTAAGAATTATAACTAGTCAAAGTTTCTTAATTTTGTCACTCACTCACTCATTGACCGATCATCAAAACTCTAAGGCACTTCTAGCAGACATAGAAGCTTCAAATTTAGAATACAATTAATGTTTAGTGTATAAATCAAGGAAAAACTAAAATATTTTGCAATTTCGGTCCAGTTTTCTAGATACACCAAATATTATTATAGTGTATAATATAATAGGATAGTGTATACATATATTTATACTGTATTTAAAATCTTTTATGTTTTAAATAAATAGATTGACTTGGCAATCGCACTAAACAATCTAATTTAATATAATATGTATAACTTGTAAGATACATTGTGTTTTCATGCGATGGACAAGTCAATCTATTTATTTAAAACATAAAAGATTTTTAATATTAATATGGTCACTATAAGATGTTGTTAGGTTACCTAATTACGTAATAACTTAAGACAGAAGGTCCCTTAAATAGGGACTGAATACATTAACCGATTTGGTATTACATAGATCTCACAACTTTTTACGGTAGAAGCACTGAGTTGCGAGACTTGGTTTTTTTTACAAGTTTTGTTTTTGATGGCATTTCACAGTCCTCAATCCATTAAACCCTGGATGGTTATGCATATTAAACGCACACTAAAATTATGCTTCGTGGAATCGACGAAGTTCACTTTAAAATCTACCTACTACTTATACTTCGGTAACCTTAATCCTGAAATTTTCAAATAAAGTTCTTAGACATGCTTTTTAAATAATAAATAAGATTTAATACTAGTATCGACATGTTTTCTGTTTAAAAATAAAATTAAAGTTATACGGTTATTTTCTTACACAAACAGCCATTGGTTTAAACAAATAATAGTAAAATAACAACCTTAAGAAATGATTGCAAAAACTAAAAGTATTAATGCATATCAAAAATTGAAAAAAAAACAATAAAACAAAAACTATATGCAAGAGGCACAAGCCTCAATTTTATGTTCACCACAGATGTTTTTTTTTGCATTTATAGCACGTAGATTTTGTCATTCGTCTCTTTGAATATGGGCAAAATGCGCAAATTTTTCATTTTTTTCTGCTGCCGGTTCTTGGGTATTGTCCTGACGTTTTCCTTGAACATCAGCCAAAACATGTTCAATTTTTCTCCTAGTTGTAGCGATCAGAGTAGGCGTCTCCAATCTTCGTGACATGTACTGCTCAGCAAGGTCAGCATGTAATTTTTTCATAAACTCTCGACGATTTAAAGGCTTCTGTTTACTGTCAAACATATTGTGTGTGTAGATTATATAACTGTTAATAAATGCCATGTTTAACATGCCATAAAACTGACACATAAGCCATCGGTTCGTTTTTCGAGAGCAACTCATTACACTGCACATCTGATCGAAAGTATCAACGCCTCCCTTTGCTAATTGTAAAAGTCAACCATATGAGGCTTTTTTGAACTAGGGTTTATAGTTCCTTCTGCATTACAGGATGACAATAAAAAAATTGTTTTCGATGGCTTTGGCTTGTACGACAGTAGCGTTGGTTCTTTATCATAGCAAAACATTGAGGTGTGACATTTGCGCCCTTTTTGATTTCCCATTTCTTTGGGTGAATTTGTTTTGTTATTTCTTTCACATAGTATTCACTAAGAGGCAGGTTGCTAGAGTTCGACCCAAGTAGGGCATTGCATCTACCATGTATTTAGTGCCACTGTCGTATAACATAACCGTTTTCAAGCCGTATTTGGCAGGCTTATACATCCTGAACGAACACTTTCCACGAAAAGCAAGAAGCTGCTCATCAATTGTCAAATAGGAACCCGGAGTGTAATTTTCGCGACACTTTTGGATGAACATATCCCATATTTTTCGGATTGGGGCAAATTTGTCAATTGATATTTGAAGACGAACAGCTTTGTCGTCAAAACATACATACATAAGCACGATAATAGAAATTTGAATCTGGCTTTAGTCATTGTCGAAACATACCGAGATCCACTGTAGTTGGAATCAAATAACTCCTCCGAAGTTAGGTGATTGCTTTTGGAAACAGCTGTCAAGCATAAAATACCAACTAAAGCTCTTATTTCTTCAGAATCGGTTTCTCGTGTTTGCGATCTATTAGTTTCTGTAACCATATCTTTTCTTCGCGAATTTATTTCGACATTTGTCCATTTTACAACTTCACTTAATATATCGTAATTCAATTATGTTTTTACACTGACGTGTTGGTCCCCGGACCTAATGAATTATGTACATATATTCAAACCATATCGGCTTTGAAAAGGCTTTTGCCTTTTTTTGATGACCACTTGTAGTTGTTTTTGCCTCGAAGAATAGTTTTTGTGAACTCTATTATACCTGCTTTTTTCCTGCGTAAATTGAGGGGAATATTGTCTTCATCCGAATCAGAAATATCCTCTGAAGATGAGGCTTCGCTGTCAAGTTCATCAGCATTATCCATAACAAGGTTATCATCACTTCCACTTTCAAAATCTCCTTGAATGTCATCGTCTTCTGAACTAAAATCATCGTCTTCGCACATTCCAAGAAATGTCTCGACTTCATCTAATTGCTAGCAACCCAAATTATAAAGAGTAACAAACACATAAAAAGAAAAAAATCACACAAAGGTCATCCTTCATCGTTTCGACGAACATACCAGTAAAAAAAACGTATTTCCCTAGATCACAAAAAAACATACATCCGTTCACTGCTAGAGACCAACACTAAATGATGTTGTACGAAGATAGAATTAAAAGGAATGAATAGCTAGAGAGTAATAATAAAAAATAAAAGGGTTGTTCGTCGATTCGACGAAGGATAACCATCCCGGGTTAAATAGGGCTCTATCCACCACCTTCTCGAAGACACTGCTGATGCTCGGAGGCAGACTTAGCGACTGGATATTTGCCAGCTTAGGGACGTTTTTGGACCACCGCTGTCTTCTAGTTCACTTGATAATATGCATTGCTCAGTGGATTATTGAACAGGATGGGGTACATCTCTGCAGCTACTGGTGTGAGGTGCCTGACCACAGCATTGGTTATTCTGTCGACTCCCGCGAATTTTTTTCAATGACTCGAAGATCATCTGCAGGTCTTTCGTCGAAATATACAGGAGCCAAATTGGAGATGGTATTGTTTGTCATAAAATCTTTAGTAAACTTGGTAAAAGCATGGTTCTGTGATCGCCAATGATCGATATCATTTCTAAAGTAGAAGTGATGAAGCAGTGCTCTGTTTTCCCGATCGTGGTTCGGGCGAGTGCTATAAATCACCTTGTACATTTCCTGGAAGACAGCTTCTTCTGTCGCCCCCTTTCCTGAGGATCTTCCATCACGAAAAAGTCGTCATTACGACGACGCTCTCTGGATCGATGCTGACTGTTCACAGCAAAAGTTAATTGACTGACGTTCAGAAGTTTTAAGTCATAAATGTCAATCTCATTGTTTCTCCCAAATATTTTATTTATTTACGAGAACATACTCGCGCGGTTGGATTTTACAGCACGAATTCTGTTTCTCCATTTCAAACTTACAGATATTCTGTAATTTTCTTTTATCAACTGTTCGAGTTTATTTAATCACTGACTTTAGTGTCCGGATCTCTGAGTTTATCTGACGGTAAATCGCCTGTACAAGAGTTTAATTCTTTTCAGAAGTATACTTTTTTGTCTGTGCAGTGCATCGATTGTCGCATTTCGGTACACGTTCATGGTGTCGTTGTGTCGTTGGCATATTATTCATCGTCTGCTTTATTATATTATTCATTTGTTTTGGGTACCTGTTAATCCCGTAGTTTGACAAGTTCCTGTTGGACGGGGGAAAGGAGGCGTTCGAAGTGAGCGCTCTCGTTAGGAAATTGGCAAAGCGTGGCCAATGCACGAAAGAATACGTTTCGACATACTCTGCCATCTTCTCGAACTCGTCCGGTACTGTGATCATGGCACATTGTACGCAATGGTCACTATCGTATACAATGGTCCTTAAACAGTTAAAAAACCATTCGCTCCTGTCAGCCAGTCTCAGTCGAGAGTCTATCAGCCTGAGATAGGAACTGCTCCTAAGATACGGCAGACTCTGTGCTGTGAGCCACTTCATTCTATATTCCATGTTGCGTAGAACCCACCATTGACTAATATTTGCTCGTTGGCTCCCCCTAGTGTTAGCTATGTTGTTTCCCCAATCATTATGTTAAGCGTTTAAAATGCCGGCCAGAATGTATAAATTTTCTTATGAGCTCAAGCGCAGAGAACGAAAAAGTGTTTAAAGTTCTGCCATGAAAATATTTGGATTAAGTGCTTCAGCTGCGATAGTGTATATTCTCTTTCCATTCCATAGAGGAATGTACACTGAAACTAGTCTTCAATAAATAGCACTTCACCGCCATATACAGGGTGTCCCACGAGCAGTGTGCCAAAAAGTTAGAGCGTGTAGGTCTGGTCAAGACAAGAAAAAAATCGTATGGGAGCCCCCCGTTTAGCCGAGAGGGGCAATTTTCTAAAAAAATTGACTTAATTTGGAAAATAATTATTAAAAATCAACAGTTACATCCACAATGTCGTGATATACTTTTTTGTAAAGCCAGAAACCTCTTCTTTCATTTTGTTTTTAAACGAAGTTGTTTCAAAGAATAGTTGTTGAGAAATTAATTTTCAAACTCAAAATTTTGAAAAAAAAAATTCGAACTATTTTTGTTCAAAATTGTATGTAATTAAGTACTAATTTTTTTTTCAAAATTCAATTTTCTTATTAATTTTTAGTTAAAAACAGAAAACCGGATGCAAAAATGTCTTGTAGTTTTTGAGAAATTATTGAAAAAAACCCGAACCATTTTTTTCTAAGAAAAACCTTTATTTTTGGTTTTAACGCGGCTGGACTTGTAGGCAAATTAATGTATGAAACATTGACCTCTTTTTTATTATTTTTAAAAAATTCGGAGTTTTATTATGATCAATTTTTAATATGATCCCCATTTTTTACAAGGCAAAGATTATATCTCCTTCTAATGGCTGCACATAAGTCTATGCTTGACAAATTTTCCTGCAATTTGCCTCCAGCGACTTCAATCCGTTCTTTCAGTTGTTCCAAAGATACTATTTCCACTTCGTAAACATAATTTTTCATGAATCCCTACACATAAAAATCTAGAGGAGTTAAATCTGGTGATCTAGGTGGCCATTCCGTGGGGCCCCTTCTTGCGATCCAACGGTCACTAAAATTATCATCCAGCCAGTTTCTTACCCGTAAGCTGTAGTGTGCTGGTGCTCCATCTTGCTGGTAGACTAAATTATCTGCTATGGCCAAAGGAACGTTGTCCATCAAATCGGGCAAAAGGTCTCGTAGGAACTGCAGGTATGATTCTCCATTAATAACGGCATTTAAAAACCGGGGCCCGATTACAGTTTGTCCAACAATACCAAGCCAAACATTACAGCTAAAGCGGTGTTGTGATTTATTTTGTTTTTTGTTGTGTGGATTGGTTCTACTCCAATGATGCAAATTGTGGAAGTTAGTAACCCCATCTCTGGTAAACTGTGCTTCATCCGTCCAGAATAACCTTGCAAAATAGTTTCGTACAGTTTCATCTCGAAGCAGTAATGATCGACAAAATTCTGCTCTCAAAAACTTGTCGTTTGAGGTGAGTTCCTGAACTGGCCTAAAATGGTACGGGTGTAAGTTTTCGGTTTGAAGCACTCTCCATACTCTAGATTTGGGCACTCCAAGCATAATAGCTATCCTTCTTGTACTAAGGGAGGGATTACGTCGGACCAAATCCAAAATTCTTTCATCTAACTTTCTTTCATCCTCATAAAACTCCGATTTTTTTAAAAATAATAAAAGAGGTCAATGTTTCATACATTAATTTGTCTACAAATCCAGCCGCGTTAAAACCAAAAAAAAGGTTTTTCTTAGAAAAAAAATGGTTCGGGTTTTTTTTTAATTTCTCAAAAACTACAGGACATTTTTGCATCCGGTTTTCTGTCTTTAACTAAAAACTAATAAGAGAATTAATTATAAAAATAAAAACTAATAATAGAATTTTTAAAAAAAGTTAGTACTTAATTACATACAATTTTGAACAAAAATAGTTCGAATTTTTTTTTTTCAAAATTTTGAGTTTGAAAATTAATTTCTCAACAACTATTCCTTGAAACAACTTCGTTTAAAAACAAGATGAAAGAAGAGGTTTCTGGCTTTACAAAAAAGTATATCACGGCATTGTGGATGTAACTATTGAATTTTAATATTTTTTTTCCCAAATTAAGTAATTTTTTTTAGAAATTTGCCCCTCCCGGCTAAACGGGGGGCATAGACCCCCCCTTCCATACGATTTTTTTCTTGTCTTGACCAGACCTACACGCTCTAGCTTTTTGGCACACTGCTCGTGGGACACCCTGTATAATGAGAGTAGACAACATTACTCTATTCCATGCGGCGCGCCCGAACTATTGGCAGCGCATACATTGTAAAAGGTTTCCGTTCCTTCTTAATTTTTCCCAGTCTGGGAGAAAATGGGACGCTGCGGAACTGATGGGCCTTAGCCTCCAGCTTGCTGCTGGAGTGAATTGCACAAAGAAAAGGAGTATTATCCGCTTCTTCTGTCGGGAGTCCGCCGTAGAGAATGACTTAAACCTCGCGCACTGGAGCTCATCGCTCGCGAACACTTTGAGCTCTAACAGCTTTTCTTCGGGGTCTGTTATACAGTCCACGCCTTTAAGGAGTAGTCCGAAACTTCTATAGGGTAAAGGAGAAAAAATCCATCATGGACTCCTTCAATAAACATTTCATCCACTTATGCTCTAGTGTCTTACACTGAACAGCATAGCATTTCTGGACTAAACAGTTCAACTCAAAATTGCCCACACCAACAGGCAACACAGAGTTCTATAGTCTCGCTCAGGGCTGTAGTAAAGATGTGGTAAAGGTGAGTGGCACCATCTCCTTTTCAGGACATTGTTGCTGCCTCTGTGGTTTCGGCTGTTTTTTTGTTTTTGGTTTTACTGCTCTCTCTGCTGCTACACCTGTTGCTGTTGCTGCAACTTATACTGACGATGTGCCTGGAAGAGCAGTGGAATTTGCGATGCATACTCGTAGGTTAATAGATATTTATAAATTTTGTTTTATTTTAGTCTTAATAACGCTTCGAGTGATTACAGCAATACAGGGGTCACCGGGCATCTTTGCCAGCATTAGAGCCACATTCCAATCTTATACACAGCACCCATGGGTGGGTTACATAATACTTTCGAAGAATGCCATGTGTACCGCCAATGGGTCACTAGCTATGTATATGTGTTTGTATTGCTGTTTTCTACGTGGAATTTGAGTGGAATGAATTGGTTTCTTTCTTGACATCTCGTTGGAAATTAGTATGTTGCGATAGTAATTCGCAAGACTCCCGCAAGGAATTTTTTTCCAGCTTTTATTTGATTGTGTGTCAAATTTGTATATCCAGATCTTAATTTTTACTAATTTTCACTATTATATGGTTAACTGATCCTGAATCCACCAATCCATATGCAACATTTTGTTCATTACGAGTTAAATGGGAGCTGAAACGTACAAGAAAAACAGTAAAACTGAAAATACTCGTATCTCGTATCTCGTTGATTTATATAGAACTATTTATGTATATCAAGAAGCAGTTCTCTATGCTATCGATAATCTCATCTTTTGACAACCCTTAAGAAGTTGTTTTTTTCTTCTGCTAAATTTTTATGTAGGTATAATTTATGAATGCCAGAATATTTAATTTGGACATATGTATTAGCATTTTTCATTTTAAAGGTTTTTATACTTCGATATCCACTTCAGTTCATCTCATTAGTAACTACCTGTCTGTGTAAGAATTTCACACTTAATAATTTTAATAGTGAATTTATTTCTATTTTTTTTTTAATTTTATTATTTTATTTTTACTATCGTGGGTCTGCCTAGTGACCAGACGCTTCGCCAGCAGCATGTCTCCGGGGCATGTTCTGGTCTATTGTGTGGGAGTGGAATGGTTGGATGCAAAGTGTCGTGTAGCCGTTGCCGAACTCGCTGATGTCGTTAACTCTTCTCCATTGAGATTCATACGTCCTCGTTTGACCTCAGAAGAATGATATTTGGTTTATTCTTCGGGGCTTGGATGGTGGCCTTTGTTTTTCCGTCTGCTCTTGGTGTGTTGCAGGTAACTCTATTGGCGCTACTTCCTCTGGTTTTTCGTCAGGTATCGGTTTAGCATTCGGTTTACGTATTGGATTTGGGTAGCAGAATCGTATGGCCATGATTAAAAGAATGATTGTTATAATCCCCAATAGTCCGAAGCAGGTGGTTACATATGGTCGGCTCTCGTTCTTCAATAGCTCAATGGTTTCGATGTTCTTGATGTTTAGCTCTTTCAGCATTTGCAAGGAAAGGAATTCCTCCACATTTCCGGCAGTTGATGATGGTTGAGCCACTGCTCAAATGAGAAATATGATCCCCGACGAAATTTCCTCGACTGCTGGCAGGTGTAGACTATTGACTTGAGTACAGTTTGATGGAAGGCTTCTGAGTAAATTTGGTATGCACAGGTTATCGCTGATGTCCGCTAAATTATTATTACTACATAATTTAAAATTATTATATGTCTTACATTCTAACATAATCCCGTACATTTTATTTGGACATTCCAATATTTCATTATATTCAATTTTATTTGCAATATTTCCCTTTTTAATGGGTTTGATTAATATATTGTTACATATTTCTTTAGTTGTACCTACTTGGTATTCCTATAATATACAGAATTGTTTTCTCGCTTACAGCAATTTTTAGTTCTGCAAAATCAAGTATTTCCTCTAAATTTTCAGCTTCAATGTTTTCGTTATTAAGTATACTTTCAATTTCATTAATTTCCATCATAAATAATATATAAGAATTTATTATTCCCTTTTTCGCCCAGTGCACGGCGTATTCGATATTAAGTAATTCTTCTTTTAATAATTTTACATTGTATTGGGTACTTAATGCTACATTATTTTCAGCTGTATTGCTGCTATTTAATCTTCTGAATATTTTATTGGTTATATTACTTATTTTATTTATTCTTTCTATGGATTTTTTATTAATTAAAACCTAACTGTTATTATTCCTTAAAACTTTTTTTTTTTACTTTCATAATTCTGAAGTCGTCGTGGTCTGGATTTCCAGCAATCCACGCGCTTCCAATAAAATTCAGTGACCTCTTAATTCGTTTCGGGCTGAGTTTTTGGAGTAGGGTTTGGAGTTGGGATATCTCATGTGACAGGAAAGGGTAGGTTGGATAGTTGTGGCTTATGTTGTGTGTTACAGTGTACTCGATGTTATCCACTAACTTTTGATAAGCTTCCAGGTCAATGTCATGGATTAATTTTATCTGTCCGGTCTGTACTTTGGTTATTCCAATGTTGATGGAGACTGATTGGGAGTTTGTATAATCCAAGATTTGGACATTGGCTAAATAGCCTACGGCGTAAAGCCTAGTAGAGGAAAAAGAGAAATATTGGAGTGTCTAGAGTAGATTCAGTTCGTGCTGGTTTCCCTTATTCTAGTTACGTATGTGGCTCTTGTGGATTATTTTACCCGATTTCGTTTTGATCGTTGTGTTTAGGTTTTCGTCGACTATTTCCTTTGAATACCGCTTTGTTAACTTAGAACCAAGTCTTTTGTTTATTTTCACATAGACCTCTTCGCCTGGGGTGTAATCCTTAATCTCTGATCTTTTTATATTGTGGTATTTTATGTCTTTTTGTTATTTCTGAACGAGTTTCTCGATACTGCTCAATCGCGTTTTCTCGTATTCCTCGGGTCCGGCACTAATTGTTCTTCCGAAAAACAAATCGATTGGTCGCTTCTGGATGGTCGTATGGAATGTATGATTGTACTCGGAGACTGCTCTTTAGAGAAGTTCCTCAAAATTACTGTTTATGACATCCTTCTTCAAGCATCTCATTATTTCTGCCAAAGTGGAATGGAACCTTATTTACCATTACCTCGCTCTTATACGGCGGTGTCGTGAAGACAGTGAATCCAAGTTCTTCTCTGAGCATGTAGAGAATTGAGTCTGAGTTCAGTGATTTTTCGTTGTCGAAAACTACGCACTGTGGGACACCGAATCGAAAGACAATTTCACGAAGAGGTCGTCTGACGTCCTCGACGGCCTTTGACTGGATTATTTTGGTTATAGCAAATTTAGTAAATTTGTCTACTGCGGTCAGAACCAAATGCTTTTCGGTAGAAAAGATGTCTAGGTGTAAAGTCTGGCCGGGATAATTTGGTATATGGGTTTCACCAAGCATAAATGTGATTGGTCATCCGTCTTGAGCTAAGACTGGGCCAATGGCGAAGTTGTCAAAGTCAGGGTATGATAGTAAGAGATCTTTCGAGATAAGTGAATTCTTTATTTTGTTAAAGGCCTCAGTGGCTTGGGGATCGAAGTGAATTACCTTTTTACTTGACATAGATTTTGAAATGCATCCTTCATCGCCCCTTAGGAGGGATGTTAAGGGCTTTGCAAGTTTTGCGTAGTCCCTAATAAATCGTCGATAGTAGCCTGAAAGGCCAAGAAAGGAACGAAGGTCTTTTAATGACTTGGGCTGCGTTAAGTTCACTATTGCTTCTACCTTCTCTGGATTGGATTTGATACCGTCTTTCGATATAATAAATCCTAAAAACTCTACCTCGTGCTGGAAGAACCCGCATTTGTCCAATTGGACTTTCATATTGGCTTCACTGAGGGTGGAAAAGACTCGCCTTAAAAGTTCAGCGTGCTCAACTTCGCTCTTGCTGAATATGATGATACCATCTATGTATATAGACATAGCATATCTTGCCGATATGCTCGTGAAGGATATCATCTAGAGCCCGTTGGAAAATTGACGGCGCATTCTTAAGACCGAATGGGAGTCGTGTAAACTCGAACTTTCCATTATTTATGGAAAAAGCCGTCTTCTCGGTATCAGCTTCCTTTAGGGGAATTTGGTGAAATCCGCTTTTGAGGTCAAGCACCTACCCAGTTGGGAAAGAACCTCATTTATTTCAGGAATTGGGTATCGATCTGGGATCGTTACCGAGTTGAGTTTCCTGTAATCGATCACCACCCTATACTTTTAGTTTCCAGCAGAGTTTGGTTTTTTGGGCACTACCCAGATGGAAGAATTATAGGGTGATCGGGATGGTCGAAATATACCGTCTTCGAGAAGTTTTGCGATCTGCTTTTCTACCCGTCTACAGGTGGTTGTCATTTAGAAAAAAATGGGTGCATCTGTACTTGTTCGTATTTCGGCTATAACATTTGTCGTGAATGTTAGTTTCTCATCGGCCTCGGCAAATAAATTGGAGAAGTCTTCAACAAGCGACTCGACAATGTTTTGTTGTGTGTCGGATATCGAGCTGAATTTTGATTTCAAAGAATTAACTGATTGAATAGCCATTTGTTTAATTCTTATCTTAGGTCCATTAAGAACCGTTTCTTTCGTAAAGATTACCGCTGACAGTTCTTTCAGGCTATCATTATCTAGGATCGCATGAAAAGATTTTAAGGTGGGGAGAAGGAAGAATTTTATCTTATGCTGTTTTCGACCGAAAAGATTGGTTTCGATGTGATGGGTTACCTTGGTACTTCCACCTACTGAGTTTGCGTGGAAGCTTTCGTTATTTAGAACGGAGTTTTCCACAAGTGAGGGTTGGATGTAGTTCCGGTTCGACCCGGTGTCTACAAGGATTTTCAAGATTTTGCCACTCCTCGTTTTAACCTCGAAATAAGGTAACGAGGAGTTTGTTAACCTAAAAAATGAAGATCGGAGTAATCTTCGATTTCACTAGGTTTGTTCTCATCATTGGCTGATTCTGTTTCCGGAGGGTATTCGTCCGTCGTTTGTTCACCTAACTCTTCAAACTGACTGGGGTAACTCTCCGTGTCTATGTGGTAATTTGCCTGCCCTCTATTGTGGTACAGGTTCGGCTTTGGTGGTTCCTGATTGAATGTGGGCATTGATCCCCTTGGTACGTAGCGGTTGAACTGCTGTGATCTTGGCACTTGTTGCTGGGGAACAGGTGTTGCTTTCCCTGGAATGTATTGATTGGATGGCCTCCTGGTCTGAAAGCTCTGGAATTTATCGACCGGTTCTGATTTGAAGAATGGGTTTGGTGGATTAACAGGTGGTTGTCTTGGAGTGAAGGTAGGTTTGTGTTCTTGGTTTCTAAATTGTGGGTTGTGAACATGATTCCTTAGTGGTGGAAAAGGGGATTGGTTACGGAAGGTGGTAACAGGGTGGTTGTAGGAGGTATATCGCGGTTGTACAACAGGGGCTAATTTTGGTTATTATAGGCATAGTTCGTCCGATAGGTTTGGTTCTCCAACGGTTGTCTCATCGCGAGCAGCCGCGGCAGATCACCTCTCAGACCCCGAATAAATGTGTCCAAAACCTTGTCCCAGTAGGTCTGCGTTAAAAGGCGCATGGCCTCTGGACTTGCTTTCATACAGGATATCCTGTTCAAGATCAGGGAGAGATGGGTGTAGACCATCTGGTAGTATTCTTGTACGGATCTGTTTGCTTGCACGAGAGATGCCATCTGGTACTCCAAAGTGGTAATATCTCTCTTGTCGGCATAATGCATTGCTAAACATCTCGATATGGCCTTCCAGTCGAGGGGAGTGTTGTACGACTCCAAGGCTATATCGGCGTTACCGGTGATCTTATTGCGGATAACGCTCAAAATCCCGTAGTACTTGGGCGTACCTCTCAGAGGTTCGTAAATCTCGAGGATGCGTTCGACGCTCTTCCTCCAAGAACTGAATTCTTCTGGATCACCAGAGAATGGTCTGAGACAGCGGACTACGTCCGGAATTCTGTCCATATCGTCCAGTCGATCCCTATGTTCACGAGCAATAACCTGGTCGGTTCCAAGGAAACTATAGGGAGTGGGGTTTAAACAGGTTTGGACAAGAGAAGGCCTCCAGGACTCGATTTACTATGGAGGAAATAAGTGTATACAAGGCGGGGGTTGATCCAACCTCTCGCTCCGCGTCAGTGTGAGATGTTGTGGATTGGAAGGAGCCATTGGTATTGTGGAGACTCACCGAAGGTCTGTTTGAGGGATGGGCTTGGTCAGGATAAATCAATTGGTTGTCCGTAATGTTAATGGATGTACCCGAACGAAGGTCTGGCATGATTTATTATTCGTATTTGTTCAAAGGAAAAGAAAAAAATAGTTTTGGTTTTCCCTATTTGAAAAGCAAAAATTTGATTCTGTTTTTTCTTCCTTTTCCCTTAAGCTTGGTATTACTTTTAATTTCTTTTCCAATGTTTTCTTTCCCAACTTAGAAATTGTTGAATTATTTTTCTTCTACTTAATTTTCCTTTCTTTTCTTTCAATATATTTTTACGTTTTCCTTATCAATATTTTAATTAAATTTTTGCACTTAATTTTGTCTAAGATTTACACAATTTACTTAACTATCTAACTTAAAATATAGCTTACATAACCGCAAGAAGCATTCTCAGGCAGGCGAAGTGGATGTCTTCCCTTTTGTCCGACATTTTCCCTCGTTGACTCAGGATCCAAAGTTGCGCACCTGTGCGTGGTTCCCTTATTTGACGGGAAAAAAAAAAGTTCTTTTGCGTTTACGTTCCTCGGACTAGTGATTGCACGCGATAGCACTTAATATTTCCTTTTGCCGAACACGAACACGCGTTTGAGGTACTTGACGTCTTGGCGGAACGAATTTAAACGGCGGCGTGGGTGCCTCGAGCTACTTGAGGTCTTTTTAGACGTATTACGACTTTTATCGACCACTCGGAAACAAGCACTTTTTATTTCACGCACAACACTAGTCCCTGCTCGGGCGCCAGTTAATTAAATCGTTCATCGATTTAATTTAAAATTTTTTTTTTTCGGGAGGTGAAGCCTCTTTTCAGCACAAGTAACTTTTTACAACTAACTTAGAATCTAACAAGAGAAATGTCTTAATGCCTATCTTGCAGCATCGCGTACGTGATGGAATGTTGTTTTGTTTAGGTGCAGGTGGATCGTGTAAGGTTGCAGCAGACGCTTCGTCAGCAGCATGTCTCCGGGGCATGTTCTGGTCTATTGTGTGGGAGTGGAATGGTTGGATGCAAAGTGTCGTGTAGCCGTTGCCGAACTCGCTGATATGTCGTTAACTTATATAGTACACTGGTTTTTGTTCGTACTACTGAGGCATTCGCGTGATTATGATGTCATCGTTTCTGGCTGTGGATTGTGGAGGAACGAAAGGTAGTTGCTATATAACCATATGACAACAAAATTTAATCCTATTGTGTTTTTATTTAATATAACATATTCTTTCATATAATCAAACAACTTCTCAACTGGAAAAGATTCGAAGTACTTAATGGCCTAATATTCATAAAATAAACAATGCTGATCTCATAGATATCTTCTCCCCTTTTCTTAATCGACCACTTAAGGGAGAACTTTTTCTTGTGACTTATGAAACATAAAATATCCCTTTCTTTGGGTATTTTGCCTTTCCACACTTTCGTCGCATCTCCATCTCGGTAATTAAATTTGTTCCGTTGCCGATTTAAAGCGATATCGAAGCTCTCTGCCTCAGTCCCATGTGCTTAATTCATAACAATCCTAAAACAAAAGTGAATAAGGTTGGGTCTTGTCCTTGTTCATTTGAGAGATATAACGTACAGCAAGTTTAGTGGCGCCATAAAACCATCAGGCTGTAACGTGTTGGAGCTACCTACTCTCTTGTCCTCACATAAGCAATCTGTAATTGTAAATTTTGTATAATTTTGTAATTGATTTGTTTTTGCCATTTAAGTTTGCAGTTGATTTATAAAACCAACCCCTGGTTTGTCGTTGGCGAATCTAATTTGTTTCGCACAATATATATTACAATTTGGTGTTTTTTTCGACAAATTAATACTATGCTAAATAGAAGTGGTAATCCAGAATGAGAGAAAGAATGATATTATAATTTGCTTTGTAAGTATACCGTGGGGGGAATGAAATGTGTTTCAAGGGATACTCATATTTATGTATATTGTATATGGTATAATCTTTTTGTTGAAATCGTGTGCAATTGGAATCGTACGTACATATGTGCTTAAGAGGTGACGGACAGTTTTCAATCTGGATACAAAAATTAGATAAGTGATTTATAGGATTTTTTTTTTAATGGAGTAAGTGTGTAAATATAAATTATTTTTTATTTAGTTCAACAACATAGTAAATGGATAAAATAATAAAAGTATTGGCCATCTTAGCTTTGGCCTTTTTCCATTTTTCTTGAGGGGTTGGTCGAACTTCTCCGTAAATATTTACCTACTATTGTTTTTTGGCTCGCAACATATGGGCGATTTTTCTAGAATTGAAGCGTACCTTTGAACATATTTTGGTCGTACCGGTTGCACCAAATACTCAACATTACCTTATCTCCTGGGATATTGCGCATTGGTAGCTAGGTTCATGGTTGGCTGGGTTTACCCTCATTTCTTGGCCAGTTACAATTCGATGCAAGAATCCTGTTCTTTTTATATGTGGAAAAATAAAACGAAAATACGAATTGGAATTCATTTCCTAAAGCATGGAGTTCTAATTTAAGAGATTTTTGGTCAACTTTAAAACATTGAGGACCAAAAATGTTACGCTAACTGACATCTCTGACTTTCATATGCATCTGCATACTGAAATTCATCTTTTGGATCCAATCCATTTCAAGGATATTTGATGCGTGTTGATTATCAACAACTATCAAGCTTAAACTTCCCTTATGAGCGCCTAGCGCTACGTCAATGGTTATTGTGCCTTTCAATGGCAAAATATTCCCCCCATAGGCTCTTATGATTTTTGATGTGGGTGTACAAGGCGGTTCGTTCAATAACTCATATCCTTCGAGATAAGAGAACAGAGCGCGCCTGTGTCGATTTGGAATTTTAGCACTTTCTTATTAATGCTTATATCTATGAATAGTCTGTCTGCTGCGAAATTGCTATGATTAATTTCGCTGTGAATCTGAATTAAATAAATGAACAGTACTTACAGTTCCAAAGCGTTTGATAAGATCTACGCTTTCATACTTCTTACTATGCAATTTTGAAATGACTTGTTTTTTGCAATACGGTTATGATTTTCGAAAGGATTCAGTTGAATCCTGATTTAATTGAAGAAGATATTTAGTCCAATTTCCTTTTGATATATCAGAAGTTTTGAAGGAAAACACAAAGGTCTGTTTGACTGGTTTTTGTTCCAACATCGATTTTATGAATTTTCAGAAACTTGAAGCCTGTTTAAATTACATTCAAGCATTTTAGGGTCCATACTAGATTCTATTCCCCGCCGCCAGTTGAACTTTTAAAATAACTTATGATTTCACAGATCTATTCAAATTAAATTAAAGTATTAAATTCGAAGAGTCACGTTCAGAACGTTTGGCAGGCAAGAAAGGAAGAGCGAGAAGCTAGGTTGGTCTGTTACATGATATTTAAAGCAGTGATATATAGTAATTCAATAGTAATGTCAAGTAATGACAATTCGAAAAGGTAAACAATCATTTTAAACGCTTTTACATCAATATTGATATTCTTTGCTATCGAAAGGTTTTGCACAGGTATGAAATTGGGGATTTTTGATTTTTTTTTAATATACATGTGGTCCTATACAATAGTTGAATCAATTTTGTTCTGGTGTCAAGTAGTCATTTTCTCTATATGGAATCATAAGATGTGTTTCAAGGGGATAAGCTGATAAGCTGTCTAAGCTTAAGTAGGCTATATTCCGGCGGTATAACAAACTCTCGATTGATGATGGCTTTTCGTAATTGGGCTGTCCCTCCAAACAGAAGCGTCATGGCAAAAGCCCAACAAAAACATCTAAAAACTTGAGGTTGCTCTCACAAACGGCATATTGGTAAACAAAGAGATTCTTTTCAAAATAACTTTATTTTAAATGTAAACGCTACCTGCGCGATAATGGAGTATGTTCCTTTTCCATTGACATAGCTACTAGAATCTACTCTACTGTAGGTGCGGGAATCTTAAAATGCGTCCCATCAATACGAGGGTAGTCCCAGAAGTACCCGACCTGACGTATAGTTGGCGGTTGTTGTTTGAAAAGAATGACTATGGTAGAGTACCAACTTTATAAAGCTTAAGTTTGAAGTTTGACGACGCTACGTTGTTCAGTATTTGTTTGGCAGCCATCAATAGTGAACGCTCGTACATCCCAAAACAAAAGGGAATGGATTCAACGTTTTTGTTCAAACTCTTCTATATTTTGTTTTGCCATTCTTCAATTTTAGGTCATGTTATATATTTACTTTTAAGATTTAAATTGGCTGCTAACTTTTAAGAAAAAATTCTGTTCATTGTACCCTTTCACATTTTGAAACGATCATATATTTCATGAAAACTACATTGATTGGTAAGTTTCCAAAGAGTAACGTATAATACAAACATTGCGCTAAGGCATACTCTAGTGGTCTTTATCGGTTTGTAGATCAGTGACAGATTTCTGCAAATAAATTGTCATCTGAATGTGTACCTACCTATATAAAAATATTAATGTTAATGTTAGGATGTGAAAAACTTACGAGAAATATGCTTCTCTTCATTCGAAAATTACTGAAGAATACATCGTAGGTCATATCATATCACGTTAAAAAAGTTTTTACATTTTGATACCTTTCTTTTCTTGTTCATTATTGATGAAAGCATACATATTTTACACACCATTCTGTTTAACAATTCACTGAATAATGCATATTATCCAGTGGATTGGAAGACAGCGGTGGTGCAATCAATACCCAAGAGGGGTAAAGATACCTCGAACCCATCAAATCTTCGGTCGATAAGTCTCCTTCCAAGTATTAGCAAGTTTTTCGAGAAGGTGGTCAATAGAGCCCTGTCTAAATGGTTTGCGGACAATAAAATCATTCCGGACAACAAGTCGGTTTCAGAGCCTGTCTAGGGCCTCTCGAGACATTTGAAAAAATTGGCGGGGGTTCTTAATTCTTGCACAGGATGGGCGCCCACTGGCGAAACAAAGTGTAATCAAATACCTTGGGACCTGGCTAGACCAGTATCTATATTTTAACAAACATATAGATACATTTTTAAGGATAAGCTAGTTTTAAGCAGTTTTGCTTAGGATAAGATAGATCTAAGAAACTATGAATGAAAATGTATTTAAAATTAAACTAAACTAAAAAACACACATATTTTACGTTTGAGTTGATTTTTTTCATAGAAAACCATTGTACGGACCACAATTATTGAGAAAAGTGTTGAAAAGTACGGTTGTTAATTCTTTATCCATTTTTGTGCAATACAGCTGGCTAAACAATTTACAAATGAATCATTTCAAAACATCAAGAATTACAACGCATTATCAAAGCATCCCAAACGCATCACAACGGCAGTGTTATGGTCACGGTGCGCATTTATTTGACGCTTTGAAACTTAGCCCGTGTTTGCATATTTAACACATTTTATCCCAAGATATTAAATTCACTAAAACTTTTATTTATTTTTACTAATTTCGGAAAGGGGGTTTCTAAAACAGACAAAAATATTTTTATATTTTTTTAGTTTTTTATGTATTATATATAATGGTTTTCAGGACCGGACCTTAAATCGTAAATGGTATTTGTATGAACAAATGAAAAAGAGAACTATATATAACTTGCAAATTAATTTATTAGTAAACTAATTTAATATACACTAATTTAAAGGGCTACAAAATATGAAAGTTTGGGAAAGACAAAAAGTCATGAGCATCTTTAGCTTGTCCTGCCGGTGAAAGTCGATACAGTTAAAATGCGCTTTTAGAGCACACGTTTATAGGAAACATCATCATAGGAAACATCATCGGGATGGTCGGGGTGCAATGGTAATCATCACCGACTGTTGAGCCTAAGGCCTGTAGTTCACGTCCGTCCATAGTCAAGAACAATTCCCATATGGAAAAACTGTGCAACAACATCAGTTGTAAATGAGAGATGATAAAAAGAAGTGCTGACATAACACTCGCAGCATAAGATCACTTCAAAATTCATACTCTGTGTTTGCATTTCCAATATAACACCTTAATGACATGGAAATAAAAGAGTTACTGTGAACTACGACCAACGAAATTTGGCACAGTGAGACGAAGAAGTTAATGGTTGGTTCTCTTAAACGGATTTGTACGTATAGTCTAATAGTCAAAAGTAACTATCGGTTTTTGGCGCAAATTGCTAGAAAGGAATAAAAGGATGTGCTAATTTTGAATATACTGCAAAAAATAAACTCAAATATTGTTAAAATTATAAATGGTACCAAAAATTAGAGCAACAAATAAGTACTTTTATAACATAAGAAGTATTTAACATAAAAAGCATAGTAATCCATTTTTAAATATTGAAGATATATTTTATTTTTAGTATCATTTTTTTCATGGAATTATAAAATTACGACCTTTTCAACCATACTAAATATGTTATACTTACTGCAATATAATACTTAATACAAACACTTAACTTAACCGAAAACGTTTATGGTGCCTGCTGTTCCCAGAGCACCTCAAATTGAGTGTCTTTTAAACTTATATAAATTGGCCGAAATTCACTTATTTTCAACAATTTATAAAATTAGCTGACGCGCGTTTAAAATGTCATACTCAAATATATTTATATAACGACAAATATTTGAATTTTTCCACCAGCATTCAAATATTAGGTGTTTAAATGTTAGTGCACCTTAAATCAGGTGCTATGATAATATGGGTTAATTCTAACTTGGGTATCAAATCCCCGTTGTACTTTCAGCTACTTTTTGAACGTGGTTCATGCAATTCAATATGTTTACTGTGGAATAAGTGAAACCCACCTCAAAATGGGTTTGAAATCTGAATGGCACAGGACATGGTGAATTCGCGTTTATCACATTGGTCTATTAATTTCCCTTCAGCACTCGATAGCGTTCGCAGGCAATTTAATTGCGTACAGGTTAAGCACAACAGAATCCGTTTGAGTATGGCTTTGTTAGTGCCTGTCAGCCACTAGAAAAACTAGGCGCATGTTTGAAATTTTTGGAATGAACGGGCATCCACTGGCGAAACTGGCAACAAATTGTAGTGAGATTCTTTGAGATCTGGCTAGATCGGTATCTATTTTCTGGTAAACATATTGTACATTCTTTTCTGGCATAACATTGCCTTAATCAGGCGCATGATTGTCTTTGCATGTCAACCGCAGAAGTCCTCCAGTGTTTCAGGACTTGTCGTGGATTTCATTGATCACCCGAATCTCAGTACACGAAATTTTACCCTACCGAGGTCCTATATAATAGGTCTATGATTTTAAGAGTGCACAATTTTGTAATAAAACTTATGGAATTCACGTTATAAGGGCAATGCCAATAACCTGGTCTCTGGGTATTACTACCTGAAACGCCACGAGAGGGTGGGCCCTAACGGCTTTTGCCCCCAGAGTCATAACTGTGGGCTGATACAGGATAGATTGTTTTCCATGTATTCCCCGGAACCGATGGGCGACTTCCCGTCTAAAAGGATATCGCGCTTAGCGGGTTCGAGCGCGTCACATTCATCAGGTTGGTTTCATACCGGGATTGAGGGGACTTCCTCCGAAAACATTAACGCTTTTGGTGGCTGAAGTGCATTTCGACAGTAATACCTTTTGTTCATGCTGCCCCTTCAAGGCAAACCGAATGTCAATTGCGTAGGCTTAATCTTTTAGAAAAAAAAAAACAAAAAAAAAATAAAATATAAAATAAAAAAGATACATTCATTTGGTATATATAGGTACATATATTATGTATACGTTTATGTATTTTAGTTAAAGTAGGTTATACTAGTTCTATATTAAATTTTTTTAGGAAATATATCAAATGCTAAGGTCTCACATAGTGTCAGTAAGGTAAAATTAATTAGTTAATATATTTAATTAGTTAAGGAATAAAATGCGTTAAAAAAGTAAGAATAATGATCTATTCTAAAGATTTAATATGAAAAGTTCTCCGCCTAAGACAGTGATGAGAGCAAAAATGTATACTCCCTGCCTGGTAGCACATACATATTATTAGTTCGTAATTTTACAGAAAAAGGAATACACCCAAGTATCAATTGGTGGGCCCTCGTCCTTCAAAATTATGATTTCGAGATTATCCATAGAGAGAGTAATCAAATGCAACATGTCGACGCTTAGTATCGATGTACCAATATCCTGTTATAAGAAATTATTAATACTCTGGAAAGAGCGTTAATTGCCGCCTAAATGAAGAATAAAACCATTATGGATATTCGAAAAAGTCTTGAGAACAGGGAAAATCAGTTTTATGAGATGCGAGACGGAATCGTTTATCCCAAATTCAAGGATGAAATATTATTGTATGTACTAGAGGCAATGATTCAGAGTGTAATAAGGAAATATCATGACGGCGTTGGGGACGGCGTAAGGGATCCGGCCATATATGATAGATGAAAGTCACTCGCCGGGCAGAAATTTCAGTCGAATGAGGAGGTCATCGCCGCCACGGAGGCCTACTTTGCAGACCTCGAGAAAACGTATTTTTCAGACGGGTTAAAGAAGTTGGAGCAGCGCTGATGTATCGAGCTAAAAGGAGACTATATTGAAAAATAAATCGCCATTTCTCCAACATTTTTGTTTTTCTTTTGTAGGCTAAGTATTTATCGGACCACCCTCGTAATTACAGTAGACCTAAAGTTTTTTTTTCAGACTTGCTTTACCGCTAAATAATTTAAGGAGTTCTTAGCCAAATAAAGTGTGAAGCAAATTTTCAGCTTGTCCCAGATCGAATAATCAAGCAGAGACAATGAATAGATTTTTGACTCCTCTGTTGAGTGAGATATCTTGGGATAAAAATCGCGAATGAGATGAATTGTATTTGTTGCTTCGAGCAATGTAAACAAGCCCATGTAGTAAAGCAAATCGCCTTAAAATCCATGCTCGCAAGTTTTATGACAAAGTAAAGCAAACATGCCAGGGCTCTAGCGCCAGAGCGGAAACCTGTAGGGATGAAGACGGACAACTAGTAGTTGAGTCACAGTCGATGCTAAGAATATGGAAAAACCACCTCTGTAGACTGTATAACGGCGATGATAGATCTGATACCGCTCTCAGGAAGTCCATTCGCAATGGACGAAGATACAAGAGAGTTCCATCCACCTGAAACAGATGAAATTAAGCTTGTTTTTCGAAGCTCTTTAAAGCGGCTGGATATGAGTTGGTAAGACGCACGCTCCAGCTCATCTGTAAAATGTGGTCAGAGGAAAGCAAGCCCGACGAATGGAATGTCAGCATCGTTTGCCTAGTCCATAAGAAAGGAGACCCCTATAACTGTGCCAACTATAGAGGAATAAGTCTCCTCAACATCGCGTACAAGATATTCTTTGCCGTACTGTCTGAGCGCCTGAAAGCCTTTGGATAATGTGATAGGTTCCTATCAGTGTGGTTTCAGGCCAGGTAAATCCACAATAGACCAATTATTCACACTGCGGCAGATCCTGGAAAAGATACACCATCTTTTCGTCGATTTTAAAGCCGCCATGTCTAGTATTAACATCCCTGTCAAACTTGTCCGATTGTGCAGGATGACAATGGAGAGTTTTCGCTGCTCCATTAAGGTCAGTAGCGAATTAACCGAGACCTTTGATGGTCAAAACGGATTTAGGCAAATTGTCATGTAATTTCTTCAACATCGTGCATGAAAATATCATACGAGATTCACTGGCCAACACAAGTGGTCGATCAATTTCAAGTCTGCGCATTTGCTTGTGTAGGTGGATGACATTGACGTAATTGGTTGAGCACAGCGAGACGTCAAGGAAGTGATCAAAAGCATTGAAGCAGAAGCTAAAATGGGTCTTTCGGTGAACGAGGGTAAAACCAAATATATTCTGTCAACCAAAAAAGACGCACAACACCAACGTCTTGGCCAGAAAGTCACCTTAACTCACTAGCGACCAGCGACAACAACACCAACAGAATTACTCTTGCCAACCGCTACTACTTTCCGTTATATAAACGGAGAGTGGAGGAGAAGATGCAACGACGAACTGTATGAGCTGTACAGCGACATCGGCCTAGTACGTCGTCTTCGGATCCAATGTCGGCTAGGCTCCAGCACAGCTCCAGCTCGAAGAGTCTTCGAAACCAACCCTGAGGGACCACGCAAGTACAGGACGACCGAAAATAAGGTGGCGCACACAAATGGAAGGGGACCTTAACCAACTGAAAGTGCGGAACTGGAAACAACTGGCAAAAGATCGCGCCAGCTGAAGACGCTTGTTGGTTGAGGCCCATCTTCACATCGAACTGTATAGCGCCATCTAAGAAGAAGAAGAAGAAGAATTTGAATATGTATCTAATAACAAAATTAATCGATTGATTGGTACGACACCATGTATAGCCCTATTCGGTGGAAATAAGAAACATCCGGAGAATGATCAACTGGCTGAGTTCCTTGAAAATAATAACGAGTAGTTAGAATCTGTTTAGATGAAATTCGAAATCGAATCATTTCAAAAAATAAACAACTGGCTGAGTATAATAACATTCAATATGATCGTAAGTGTGTGGTAAATGCCCTATAACTTTTAATAAAGGAAAGTTAGTCGTATTAGAAATGCTATTGGACCAGGTGAGTGCAAAACCTAAGCCCTAAGTTTAAAGGTCCCTATATTGTTAGTACGGTTTACCTAATAAAAGATATGTAATAAATTATGTTGAGGGGTTTCAAATATCTCGATTGCCATTCGAAGGCAATCGTCATTCGCCAAATATAGAAAATTTGATCGAAGTCAACAAAGAAGAAAAAGAGCCCCAAATATGCAATGAAACTGTGAGATAATTTTGTTTTATTGTGTTTTAGTGCTCTGTTCTATATTATTAGCTGATAAAAGTATTAAAAGTGAAAAAAAAAATATTTTAAAGCAAAATGTCTCGAAAGTGTGAATAATCCCGAACATTTTTGTTACATTTGTGGTGAAGTTAAATTTAGTAAACATGTTCCACTGTATGGTACGTAAGGTGTTTTATATCGCCTGCAATAAAAAAATCCTATTCTTACTATTTTAACGAAAACATAAAATAGGATAAAAAGTGCGTTCCACATTTCTGCTGCAATCCGCGTACATCACTTCGTTTTGCAGTGCCAATTCAGTGACGAGAATCGATAAATCATGCAACTGATTTTAAAAAAAATTGATTGGAAAAGGCAAGAGTGTTGTTAAAAAAAGAAGGATGCCATAGTGTATCCAAATCTACCATCGGCTACTCGTCCTCTACCGCACAGCAATCTTCACCCGCATCCGAAACATCCTAACATAGATAATAATGAAGATGAAATTATACTTACTTCACCATCAATTTTTTCAGTGTCAGAAAACGAAGTAACTAGTAAATCATTGCTGCCACATAGAATAACACAAGCTGAATTAAATGATCTTGAAAGGGACTTAGAATTGCCAAAGGACAAAGCAGAACTTTTAGGCTCTAGACATGAAACCTTTTAGAAAGTGGTGTGACTATTACATCTTTTCGTACTAGGCAAAAAGGTCTGACATTTTTGACATTTGACATTTTATTGGCTGAAATTTTAGTTTTTTGTAAGGATGTCAGTTGTTTGATGGGAGCCCTCAACATTACATTTAAACAGAACTATTGGCGACTTTTCATAGATAGTTCTAAGTTAGGCTTAAAAGCTGTTTTGTTACGTAGCCTAAATATTTTACCTTCGATTCTTATTTTTTACGCAGTCCATATGAAAGAGTCTTATGAAAATATGAAAACCCTTCTGCTCCGGATTAAGTATAATGAACGTCAATGGCAAATAAAAAAAAGTTGTGGCCTCTTCGTCAGACACTTCAACCTGGGCAAAAAAAATTTTAAATATTACCCTTTAGTTAACCCACACAAAGTGTTACTTTCGCCACTGCATATAAAAATAAGACTGATGAAAATTTTATAAAAGCACTGAACAAAAATAAAACTGCTTTTTAATACTTTCGTCAGGAATTTCCAAGATTGAATAAAGCAGGTTCCTATTGGACAGAGCTCTCGTCAGGGAATTGGCAAAGCGAGGCCAACGCGCCCTACTGTAATTGTATTGGTGCGTTTGTACATACTCTGCTATTTCCATGACTTCGTCAGGTATTATAATCACGGCACATAGTCCGCAATGGTCACTGTCGTATACAATGGTCCGTAGACAGTTAATAGAACATTCGAACAGTCGAAGGTCTATCATCATGAGATCCAGATAGGAACCGCTCCAAGGATACGACGGACTACCCGTTTCGAGCAACTTGACTCTATATTCAATGTTGCGTACAACCCACCAATGGCTTAGTAGGCTCCCCCTATGTTATTTCCCCAATTACTATGTCCGGCATTTAAGACGCCGCGCCGGCCAGAATGTAAAAGTTTTCTGCCGCGTTTAAGCGCAGAGATCGAAAAAGTGTCTCGAGCTCGGCGATGAAAACGTTGGGTTGAGGTGCTTCAGGTGCGTAGGCTGATATAATGTTCATTCTCTTTCCATTTCGGAGAGGAATGCACACAATACAGGCCTATCACCTGCAACCTCCGCACTTCACCGCTATATACGACTTTATGTTTAAGATTATTTTTAATGAACATCGCAACTTCCCCGCCTTGAGTAGTGTTGGGTTGGTCTCTTCTAACTATTCTGTAAGAACTGTGCAGGATTTTGTGCTTCTGGTTTAGCTTTGCTTCGCTAACCAAGAGTACATCCGGGCTTGCTTCCTGCAACAGGTTAAAAAGTAAGGCTCGTCGCTCGATCCTTATCAGTGAATTTATATTCTTCGAGAGGATCTTCAGTGGCCTCTCTACCAGCGTACCCAATTACGATCGTAGGTGCGCTTGGCCCGGCAGAAGCGAGCAGATCTGTTGTTGGAGCTGCCCAATCTGCCCTTGGATTGCGAGCAAGATCGAACAGGCATCCACCTCGACCTCCTGTGCCACTGGGGCTTTAGGAGCAGTCATGGGCTTTTGTACCGTCTTTGCCGAATCTGCCGCCATTAGAGCGTAGATCAACTTGAGTGTCACGGCTGATTTTTGGAAGCGACCCGAGGGACGCTTACGGGCTAGGTTTCCTTTCTTGATATACTATGCACCTATAACATCCCCGATAGTTTTCAGAGTGTCCTCGGTTCCTACACAAGACACACTCGAGCTCCTCTCTGTCTGCCACCTTGTCTTTTCCAAGGTAGCATTCCTTGTTTTTGTGGTTCTTTGCGCACTATGGCATTTCGCAGTTCGATGCGGCGTGCCCGAACCTTTGGCAGCGGATACATTGTAAAATGTTTCCGCTCCTCTTTAAGTTTTCCCATGTCTGGGATGCTAAAGAGGTGATAGTCCTTAGCCTCTTCAGCTTGCTGCTGGGTGTGAGCTGTACCAGGAAGAAGGGAATCACTCGCTTCTCCCGTCGGGAGCTCGCCGTGGAGAATGGCTTCACCCCCACGATTTGAAGTCGTCACTCTCGAAGCCTTTGAGCTCTGAGAGCATTTCCTCTGGGTCTGTAATCGACTCCACGCCTTTGAGGAGCATCGTCTGCAACTTTCCGGCTTTCGGTGTGATAGAGAAAGATTGCGTCGTGACTCTTTCAACTGGCTTTTAATCCGCTTATGCTCCTCCAGTGTCTTGAACTGAACAGCATAGTTTTTCTGGCCTAAATATTTGAATTGAAAATTACCTATACCAACAGCGTACTTACAGAGATTGATGGTTTCTCGTAGGGTCGTGGTATATGTAAAGATGGGTGGCACCTTCTCCTTTTTAGGGCGTTGTTGCTAACGAGGTCCTATACAATAGGTCCAGAATTGTACGGGTAGATAATTTTCTACTAAAACTGATCCGAGGTCACGTTGCAAGGACAATGACTTAACATACATAACTTGATCCTGGGCTTACTTCCCTAATTATATGTACCACGAGAAAGTGCGCTTTAACGGCTTTGTCCCCCCAGAGGCATTACTTTATTTGGATCAATGTGAGCTGATCCATAATGAATTGGCGGTTCCGCTAATCTTCCACGTGGCCAGTAAGTCCGTGGAGAACATCACGAACGTGATGTTTCGCTCCGTGAGCCCGATCGCCTCAGGTTTAGTAGATCGGTGTCGCGCCAAGATCGGGGAGACGTTGTTCGACAGCATCAACGCTTTTGGTGGCTGGAGAGGTCTGCGTAAGTGGTTAATTTTAATAGGTCGGCCTCTTTAAGGTCAATGGCATGCTTACATAGACTAGGGTAGATTAGGAGAGGTTAGAATAGGTAAGGGCACGGGGGATTAGTTTAGTTTTAGTTTTAATTAAAAAAAATAAGAAATTAAAAACAAAAACAAAAAAATTACAAAACAGTAACGAAAACAAAAAAATTATGTACATACATAAATATATATTTTCGTTAAGGTAGTGTTAAGTTATTCTCAGTTATAAGTTTCTTTATAAAAAAAAATATCACGGGTTGACCCTTCTGCGCCGTTTGATGATGGCCGGCAGCCGGTGTTGCTAAATCATCCGATTCCGATTTCGTCTGATGAACGGGTCACCCCCGCCGTCTCCCGACATTTCTTCCCGCTACTAGTGCTACTGCAGCAGAAGGAGCACGGAAAAAAAACGTGAAAAAACTCCTTCCCCCCAATCTTCGGTTTACGAGTTCGGCCCTGCTAACTTCCGATTTTCAATTACTTCGCCTAAATGCGCACTTTTATTGTTTATACTTTGCTTTTACACTTTATTAGCCGAAACACAACCTACTCCTTCACTGGTCTGTGATCTACTGACTCAAGCGATTACACAATTTCGATTTCAAAAACATTCCTTTTTTGATGCAAAATTTAGTTTGGCATCTCCCATAGATCAATCGAACTCTGATGTGCCATATTTTGCATCGTGGCTGATTTGAAAGTTTCAATGCGCACCAGAAATATCGGCGAAGTTCGCTTTTTTGGGTTTTTTTTTTAGCTGAGCGCAAATATGTCCTTGATATTGTCTGGCAAATGAAAGAAGATGGTTGATGACCACCATATTTTACCCCATGAAAATCGACTCCACCCATGCCCTTATTGTAAGTCTAAAAGTCTTGCCTGAGGAATTACTAATTGTTCTTAACTTTTCCTAGCGGTTACAATAGCATTGTCTTTTGGGCGAACAATATGTTGTTTTTCTTATCAATTTTTTGACATATGCCCTTATTGCCTTCATTACCGTCTTTAAGGATTTGAGTGGACATTTTTTCGTTCCATTGTTCAGGTGTTTGTTGCGCGAAATCCTTTTATCCTCAAATTAGATAGTAAGTCATGGCTGGTGAAATAATTGTAAAAAAATCCGTTATGATCATTTGGCATTTTTATAACTTCTAGCAAATCGAGTACTACACGAGACCCATGTGGCAAACATTTATTCGCTGGACCTATATCTTTGGCACCACAATATACATACATCAAAATTGTAGCAATAACCATCGTTACTGCACGGCATCCACTCCCTATAACTAAAACGAACTGGTTTTCCACGTACGAATTGTTTTGCGGTACCAAAGTATGTATTAAAGTACTTTATCATCGCTTCGCCTATTGACAGGTTTTCATGAAAAAAAGACCATTTTTGATAATTATGGCGAATCATTTTCATCAATAGTTGAACTTTTGCCATTTTGTAGTTTTTGTCAGTAATGGAATTATTGCCAAATAAACAAAGCGTTTGATTTCTTGTATTAATTGCGGGTCATGGCGCTTGCTACCAATGGAATTATTGTCTTCATCAAGACACCAGTAAAAACATTCTAGGGGTGAGGAATGTTAACTTTCTAAGATCGTCTTTTGTGGATGTGAATGAGTTGCAGTCTTGAACGAAGCTTCTTGCTCTGCTCCACAATCAAATTCATAACATCTTCGTCAAAAAAGTGTTCGAAAATTTGAACTTAGTCTTTAAAAACTGTTCTTTATTTTGTTTAAATTTTTCATGTAATGAAATGTTTTTGCCCTTTCCGTAGATTAAACTATGTTGCGGCACACCCGGTGTGCTGCAGAATATTTGCGTAATTATGTAGGTACCATATGTATGTAATCGTATATGTACAATGTAACTTTGTCCATTTGCTTGTCTGCTCTGGGTGGGGGAGCGGTATTTGCAATCACACCACTTGCTTGCAAAAGGTTCCATATAGTTGTTTTTGTAGTCGCTTCGCACTTTTGGTTTTTTATGAATAGGTTTCGCAATTGCACACCCACCAACGGTTGTGTAGCAATGGTGACATAAGTGGTGTGAGGACAAGTGCCGCTTCTCCTGGGTTTCCAATATGATTTCATTCTGTCTTTCTTCGGAGTGGACATCTTCGACTTCTACCCTAGTAAACCTGATCCTGTAGTTGTTGAAATAAGGGGGATAAATTTCCTGTATCAAACCCATGACGTTTTCTGTTGTTAAAATACCATTAACTATTGTTGGATTGAGGAAACGTTTAAAAATCCCTATTAAATTTTCTCTAGTGTAGGATGGTTCGGTTATAATGTGTTTATTAAACTTTGGAAAAGGTGTTTTGTATTCGTGGTTAGAGGTACAGTAGGATATATGTATATAATAATTAAATTATTCTTTAATAATTATACAAACCGTTACCTTTTACACGGACAAACAATTGAAATTACCTGAACAATTCTACCAACATTTATTTTATTATTTATAGCTTTTCCTTATTGGCTCCTTAGGAACAAAATTCAGGGATTAAGGTCTAAAGAGTATAATTTATACTATCCACACACCGAAGGTAAGCTAAGAACCAGTATAGTCGCCAAGAGATACTTAAACATGTTTCTCCTAGGTACGTACAGCAACGGAGACCTCACCGTGGTAACGTACGAACAACAGGACAAATCAATTTTGCTCCTATCGTCCGCATACTTACCATACGATGAGGAGGATCCACCTTCAGACGCAGTCCGAACACTCGTGCGACACGCCAAGTCACGCGGACTGTGTCTATTGATAGGCTGCGACGCCAACGGACACCACACTCAATTGGGGAAGCAGCGACATCAATAAAAGGGGTGAGTCCATTTTCGATTTCATTATCTCCACCAACCTCAATATTTGCAACAAAGGTAATACACCCACGTTTCGCAATCGGGTTAGGGAAGAGGTAATTGACCTCACTTTACTAAGTGAGTCCGACTCCATCCGAGTAGAGGATTGGAGAGTGTCCACTAACTGTTCCTTTTCGGACCACAGCCGGATACTCTTCAACCTTAACGTCATTAAAGAAAAACCGAAACCTTTCAGAAACCCTCGGAAGACAGACTGGAATCTTTTCTCAAACCTAGTTGCCAACAGGTTAGAACCGCCACAAGCCACCACTAATCCTGATCCAACTTACATTGAGAATTCAGTCGAAAATCTTGTGAGAATTCTGAAAGCTGCTTTCAACAAATCCTGTCCTTTGCAGCGTGCTCGCAGGAAGACCAGCGCAGTCTGGTGGACCACAGAGCTAAAGCAACTCAGGACCAGGACCCGAACTCTATTCAACAGAGCAAAGATCTCAAACAGAACCGAAGACTGGGATAATTACAAATACAGCTTCAACGAATACAAGAGCAAAACAAGAGCAGCAAAATCTAAATCCTGGCGGGAGTTCTGCGAATCAATAGAGGATCTCAACGAAGCCGCAAGGCTCAGGAAGATCCTATCCAAGGACCCCTGCGTCCCGGGATTCATCCTTAAACCAGATGGTTCTTGGACAGAATCCAGTCGGGAATCTCTAGAACTGCTGACTGAAACCCACTTCCCAGGCTGTAAAACCCCTGAAACCACAGTCTCCTTCGAGACGACGGTTCCTACGGTTCACACAACCGAACAAGTGATAAACAAGATTATCACAGCGGATAAAGTATCATGGGCAATAAATTCGTTCAAACCCTTTAAATCTCCGGGCCCGGACGATATCTTGCCAGCGATGCTTCAAAAAACACAGATCCACACTGTACTCGTAAGCATTTTTTCCAATTGCTTGCGCACGGGGTACATCCCAACACAGTGGAAAGAAAAAAACGTAATTTTCATACCTAAGGCAGGTAAACCATCCCATACTGCCGCAAAAGGACTATAGGCCAATTAGTCTCTCGTCATTTCTATTAAAAACCTTGAAGTGACTCCTTGGCCTATACATCAGATGACTCACAAATTACGAAACTTATGCAACACTCAACACGCCTACCTCAAAGGCAGATCAGTGGAAAGTGCTCTGCATGGTGTTGTCCGTGAAATTGAGGGCTCGCTGAACTTAAAAGAGTTTACAATGGCAGCCTTCCTCGACATAGAGGGGGCCTTCAACAATGTAAACACAGAGGCCATAACAACAGCTCTTGAGGACATAAAAGTAGACAAATCCATTGTAATCTCGATTGAGAATATGTTGAAGAACAGAATTATCAATGCAGACATTGGACACAGTTCTATAAGGAAAGTGACAACTAGAGGCACACCACAAGGAGGAGTTCCCTCCCCCCTACAGTGGCTTCTTACAGTCAACAAGATCCTCAAATTCTTTATGGAAAAAGACATAAAGATCATAGCGTACGCGGGTGACCTGGTTATCTTGATAAAAGGTAAATTTCTACCAACTATCAGTGAACTAATGGAATCTGCGCTGAGTGAACTCTCCTCGTGGGCAAGACAGAACGATCTGAGAATAAACCCCCAGAAAACCGAGCTGGTCTTGTTCACCAGGAAAAGGAAAATTCCGATATTTGCTCCCCCAAAGTTAGAGGGCACTCCACTCAAACTCAAAGCGGAAGCAAAATATCTAGGCATCATTCTTGACTCGAAGCTCTCCTGGAAAAGGAACCTGGAGGGAAGGATGAAAAAAGGATTGAACGCTTTTTATGCATGCAAAAAGACCTTCGGAAAAAAGATGGGGCATGCAACATCATGATGCCACTGTCCAGCTCTCCAGAATCGACGCCTAGTGTCGCTAGGCCATAGATTCTTTACAGAGATTGCGGACGTGGCTAATGCAGATATATCGGATCTTCTAAGATTCATCAAGAGCACGGGGTGGTTTCAGCCACCACGTGATAGGACAGGTTAATTTTATGTGTACCCAGACAAACGAAGGGAATCACAATGGGCCTTTTGGCCTCCGAGTGGAAGTGATGTCCAACCATCACACTCCCCTTCTCTAACCTAACCTAACCTTCCTTATTTCCTATTTTGAGGACAATCTGAATTCTAAAAACTTTAATTGGGGCATCGATAAACTGGACAAGGTTGTGCGGTGAGCTTTCACCACTGTGCATTGTTGATGTTGGGGTAAGAAGGTTAGGTGGAGGAGTACTTAATTGTGGGGGACGGGATAAGGCGTCCGCTACAACGTTCGACTTTCCTGGAGTGTATCTCAGCTCGTTATTATATTCCTCTAATATAGCTTGGTTCATTTTTGAGTTTATGTTTTTGTTACTCAAAGCATAGGTTTGGCTGATGGCCTTTTTAGATCCGTATAGGAAATTGCGCAGGGACCCTAAGGCCCAAATTATCGATAGCATCTCCGTTTCGTTTGTAGCATATGCTTCTTCGGTCTTATTGAGACTCCTGGATAGGAACATGATAGGCTTCCCTTCTTGACTTAGCACTGCTCCAAGAGCGCAATTAGATGCGTCAGTAGTCAATTCAAAATGTTTACTAAAATCGGGATAGGATAGCATGACATCTTTAGAAAAAAGTGGTCAAGGTGTGAACTGTAAGGTCCACACGACTAACTTCCCAGTGAGAAGAATGAAAGAACAATTTTTTTTTTTATTATTATTTATTATTATTATAATTTTAAATTTATTTAAATAATTTTTTTTTTCATAATTTTAACCGTGGAAGCTTTGAAACAGGTAAACACCTCCGCCACCTTTACCAGAGCCCCGACCTCCTTGCCATACTGTTCCGTGATTGCCTCCACCTCTTCCTCGGCTTCCTCCACCCTTTCCTCGGCTTCCTCCACCCTTTCCTCGGCTTCCTCCACCCTTTCCTCGGCTTCCTCCACCTCTGCCCCGAAATCCACCACGGCCGCCACCTCGTCCCTGTTTTCGGACGTGGCTACCATGTCCCCGGTAACCTTTGTTTTGACCCCTACCTTTTCTGTCCTCATCTTTTTTTCTTTTTTTTCTTCATCATCTTTTTTCATTTTTTTTTCCCTCGGGAGTGGTGGGAGCCACCATTTCTACCCCGTTCTGAAACAATAATAATAACACTGGTCTGCAAAAAAAAAAAAATTGCGCTCCTTCTTATTATTGTGCAAGATTATTATAGATATGATATTTCTCAACAGAAACTTGGTTTTAAAACATATGTATCACGTATATATTTTTTGTAAAGGAATTTTTAAGGAAAACAATTGTTTGTTCGAAAAATAAATTAAATCTTCGTTTTATCTAAAAAATATTAGACATAATAACACTAAGATCATTAAAAACCATAAGACAATGTAATTACTTATTGATTATACCATTTTACTTAGTCGTTTTTTTTTCTTTTCATATTTTCTAATGGAGTTTCGCGATGAATCGACCCACAAAAATTGGCAAGCATTGCTTCTGACCATTTTCCGTTGTAGCGCCTCTCAATGTGCGATATGTCCTGATGAAATCTTTCACCGTGTTCATCAGATACCGCTCCAAGATTTTCGGGAAAGAAATCTAAGTGAGAATCTAAAAAATTAATTTTAAGTGACATGTTGCATTTTTAAGCTTTATAAGAAGACAGAAGCTCTTGGATGATTTCCTTGTAGTTTTCAATTTTTTTGTTTCCAAGAAAATTATGACAGACTTCTATGAAAACAGCCCATGCTCTTTTTTCAGCTTTAGTCAGCTTAATTTCAAAATTTGAGTCTTTCATAAGCTCTCGTATTTGGGGACCTACAAAGACAGCTTCTTTCAATTTTGCGTCGCTGATTCGAGGAAATTTTGTTTTGAGGTATTGAAATCCTTCTCCATCCTTATTCATGGCTTTGACAACATTTTTCATTAGACCCAGCTTTATATGGAGTGGTGGTAGAAAAATATTTTCAATTCGAACTAAAGGTTCTTCAGATACATTTTTAACTCCAGGCGTCAAAGTTGCTCTTCGTGCGTGGCCAGTTTTTAATTAAATAGTGTTTATCTCTTGCCCGACTGTCCCACTCACATAAGAAACAACAAAATTTAGTATATCCTCCTTGCAGTACAGTTAATATTGCTACAAGTTTTAGATCAGCGCAAATGTTCGTATTGAGAATATTTAATTTTTTCCAATATTATTTCCAATATTTTTCCGTATTGAGAATATTTAATTTTTTCCAACAACAAATTTATATTGCAATAATTTTCTTTCATATTTGTTGCATGTGCGAGGGGGACAGAAGGATATTGATTGACATTGTGAAGTAACACAGCTTTTAAACTGATTTTCGTTGAATCAATAAAAAGTCGCCATTCCTCTGAGCCTCCAGGGAAACCAAGTTTTTGTAGAAGTCCTTTAGCATCATTACAAAATACCAAATCACCCTCTTTGGTGAAGTAACTCATATAGTCTTCTTGTCGATTACGAAAATACGAGACTCTCGTATTTTCATTTAACAAATTCCATTGTTTTAATCTTGACCCGAGAAGTTGAGCCTTCGATTTAGAGAGTCCCAAATCCCGAACGAGATCATTTAAATCGGATTGTGTAACAAAATGAGGTTTTGATAAGTCCCTGTATAACATTGACGAAATAGAGGAGGTACTCGATGGACTAAGCTGCTGATAGGTGTTTTCATCATCAGCCGTTCTGTCACTGTTAATACGCACTGGAAGTGCATCATTACTGCTCCGAGGTACTGGTTTTCGTGCAGATGGAATGTTCGGATATGTAATTTTATGTTTATTTTTTTTCGTTAATGCCTTTATCGCAGTCATACAAAAATAACAATCATTTTTTTTTGGTTTTGAGGTTCCATCCAAATCATGGGCGTTGAGAATGGCATGGTCTTATGACTTCCTTCGAGCTAACCTCTTAAAGTCCTTGAACAACTGTTGCAGCATATTTTCGGGAGCCAATTGTTGTCTCTATCATCGACCGGAATCCCAAAATAACGCTCATAAGCACTTTTAACCAGACTAGACAATGTGTTCCGTTGAGATTTTATGGTAAATTCACCACAAATGTAACAAAACACGTCAGAAGAGTTTTTGCAAATCCTTGGCATTTTGTACCTACAACAAATTTAAATTTGCTATAAAATTAAAATAATACTCTGTGTCGAGTGTCGAAACCAAAGTTTCGTTTTGGTGTGATCGCTAAGGATAGCGTGGGTACAAATGATACCGTGCGTAAAAAGGAAATTAAAATAAAAATATACGTGATAGAAAACAATGGAAAGCAGATCTAGATTCAGTATGTTAAGCTCTTCATATTTATCATATTTTTATTTCGAGGAGGATTTCGTTGCAGACCAGTGTAATAAACTGAACACGTCGTATCACAATTTCTTTACTTCAATCACTACATAACAATATTAAAAACAGAAAAACAGACTACACAGCTGACACCACAAGACCATTTTTTTTCTTTATGAATTGTCCAACTACATCGATACCAGTTTGTTAATCATAAAAAAAAAATGGAAACAATCAATGAGGATCTCATGACATCAGTCATCCTATCCACAGCAGCTACAATTGAAGAGGACCACGACATATTTCAAAAACTCAACATAACGTAAGACGTATCAGAATATGAAATAGCAACATTTTTAAGTCTAATTCATTTATGACTATAAAACAAAAAAAACCATAGCTTCACCAAAAGCTATTTTACTGTTAACAACTTCTACTTACAACCGGGCCTTCAGTCATCGTTTATTTCTCAATTATTAAACGTGCATCATAATAGTAGTTTCCGACTGTTCTTTTCAACACATTTTTTTGTATGAATTAGATAATAATAAATCAATCTTTACTTGTTTTTTGTATCCTACGATATCATTACAGACACTTTATTTAAACTATTAAAACTTTGTTTTATTATAAGCAAAAATTTATCGACACTATTCTCTAAACGTTATCAACAATATCCAACTATTACAAACAATATTAAATTTTTTTCAACTGTATTCGATTATTATTCACAATATTCGATTGTTATTTACAAAATTCAATTGTTATTAACAATATTCAATTGTTATCAACAATATTCAATTGTTATCAACAATATTCAATTGTTATCAACAATATTCAATTATTATCAACAATGTTCAAATGTTATTAGCAATATTAAATTGTTAGTAACCATATTCAATTGTTATTAACAATATTCAATTGTTATTAGCAATATTCAATTGTTATTAGCAATATTCAATTGATATTAGCAATATTCACTTGTTATTAACAATATTCAATTGTTATTAACAATATTCAATTGGTATTAACAATATTCAATTGTTATTAATAATATTTAATTATTAATAGCAATTATTAATTGTTATAGCCTTACCGATGCTATACTTCCAAACCTGATATAAGTTTAGAGTTGTTGTAGAAAAAATGTGTTGTTTTTTCGTTAATGACATTTTTCACAACTCCGATTGCATTTTTGCTAAAATACTGAATCATAACAATGTGAATATGAAGGTATCTAAAATCTTCATGAATAAATTGTGCACTTCATTCATTTTAAAATTCAGCTTGTTTGCATTTTTTCTGGGTTTTCTCGTTTAAAAAAAAACGGCTGGACCGATTTCGCTGAAAATTCTTTCAGTTCTATGTTATGTAATTACGCGTCTAATGTATCTAGTCCCATGTTAATATCATCTTTGGTTCTCAAGATAATCGAGACGAAAAATGATTACGAACACACATACATACATACACGCATACATACACACATACACACATACGTCCATGCGTACATACACACACACGCATCTCTATAAAAACGTTGGATTTTGATTCTGGTGACCTTGAAACGTGGAGATATGTATGTCAAAATTTGGGATTCACAAAATCGGCCCCATTACAAACACTTCCCACTGGGAAGTTAATAAGGGTATTTTTTATATTTGTAAATGCTTTTAGTGCGGAAGCGTCTAGTTGGATGGATTTGAATCTGGATTGGGGCTTAGACACTCGACCGTCTTCTCCTCTGAGTAGAGCTGTCAAGGGTTTTGCAATTATCGCGTAATCGCGAATAAATCGCCTCCGGACATTCCGAGAAAATAACGGAATGATTTAGCAAGGGGAAAATCTGCTATAGCTTTAACTTTTACCGGATTGGTTTTTATGCCTGCGTTAGATACTATGAATCCCAGAAATTCAACTTCAGTCTTTAAAAAATCACACTTGTCGATTTGAACCTTTAGATTTGCGTCTTGTAAGATTCTAATATGATATTGCGGTCTTCAAAATGTTGTTCTTCGGTCTGGCTGAAAATAATTTTATCATCGATGTAAACATAACATCGAATGCCGATATGTTCTCTCAGATATCATCCATCGCACGTTGGAAAATAGATGGGGCATTTTTAAACTCGTAATTTTCCATTGTTTATAGAAAAGGCTGTTTTTTCTATATCCGAGTCTTTTAAAGGGATTTGATGGAACACATTTTTTAAATCGATGATTGTAAAGAAATTACAATACATTTACCCAGATTATACAAGACATCATTAATTTCCGGGATGGGGTATCTATCCGGAACTGTAACTAAGTTTAATTTACGATAATCAACAACTAAACGGAATTTCTTTAATCCTGAAGCATCCTGTTTTTTTGGAACTATTATTATTATTGGAGGGTTATAAGGGGACCTAGATGGTCGAATTATTTCATTTTCCAAAAGATCTTTGATGAGTTTGTCTACTTCGTCTTTCAATGCCCTTGGATAGGGGTAGGGCCTGGTGTAGACTGGATTCTCGGAGGTAGTTCTAATCTCTCCTTTTACTGCTGTAATATACATAAGTTAATTTTTTATTCGGTTCACTAAATAATAGAGGGAAGGTTTCAATTATTCTTTTCACTTGGGTTTCTTGACAAGGGGTTAAATGAGAAGTTCGAATGGAAATAGTGTTCACTAATTGAACAATATGTTGCTTAAGGGGAAAGGTATATTGGTTTTTAAGAACGAAATAGTCCTTATCTGTGTGAATAACTACACCCAGATCTTTGAGAATATCATTCCCAATGATTCCATCAAATGATTCGAACCGTTTAGGATAAAAAACTTAATCTTCTCGATCACTGGACCAAGTATTTCGAGATCTGCATGGTGTGTGATCTTAATTTTCGCACTTACAGAATTTGCATAAGAGGGGGTATTATTGGGAATTGGTTTTCTAATATAACAGGGCTGGATATAGTTCTTATTAGAACCCGTATCCAATAAGAATTTTAATAATTTTCTGCTCTTCGCCCTGAATTCATAATATGGCAGCGATGAGCTGCCTAATCTAAAAAATTCAAGTCTTGAAATTCGTCACAGATTTCTAATGCTTCACATTCTTGAGGCGCACTGTAAACATCCGATTGTTGTTCTCCATGTTCTTCAGTGGAATCATCTGTAAGTAAGTGATAATTCTTCTGTGGGGCAAACTGCTGCAGACCCGATGCCATCCTTTCTTGTGTTTGATTACTGTTTTGGAAAATTGGAGCTCTAATTTGTTTACTAGGTTCCCTGGCTTTGATCTGTGAATTTCCTGAGTATTGGGGTTTTGGAGCAAATTATGGTCTATAGTCTTGCTGGTAGTTGTTGGGATATCTATTCTGGTTATTGTATTGGTGGGTGTTATACGGAGGGTAGCGAAACTGAGGTGCATTATTGGGCACTGGAAATTGTGGAGAATTAAAATCCCTTCTGTATTGGGGACGTCCGATGTTAGTGAATTGTTGTCTAGGAAAAGGAGAGGATGGGTGATTATAGGTTTTCTTATTCGCATTCTGTATCGCGTGCTGAGTCCGGAAAATTTGGTTTTCTAATTTTAAACACAGATGTAAGGCCTGTGGTAAATCGACGGGCTCACGCATTGCCAGAAGACGTGGAAGATCTCCTTTTAAACATCTTATAAAAGTATCGAGTGCTTTATCTCGATATGTTTGAGTGAGCAGTCGCATAGCCTCATTCCCTATGTCAAGACATCCTATTTTATTCAAAATAAGGGAGAGGTGACTATAGATTGGTAAAATGATTGTATTGTCCCGTTTCCTTGTACCAATGAAATTAATTGATACTCGAGGGTTCCTAGGTCCCTCTTGTCAGCAAAATGCATGACTAAACATCTGGAAATACAACTCCAATTTAATGGAGTGTTGTAAGATTCCAGTGCTATGTCCGCTTCGCCCACTATTTTATTTCTCACAACACTAAGGATGCCAAAGTACTTGGGAGTACCTTGTAGTGGCTCATATAGATCGAAGATTCGATCCACACTTCTCTTCCACGAGATAATTTCTCCGGGATTTCCTGAGAATTCCCTTAGGCATTTGACCACGTCGGGTATTCTGTCTAGATCGGAAAAAATCCTGTCTAAATCCGGATGTTATTGTTTGGTCTTAACCAGCAAACCGATCAGCATTTGGGTTAAGGCCTTTTTGGATCATGGCGGGGCCCTGTTTTTCCAAAACTCGGTTTACAATTCCCGAAATCAAAGCATTTAGCTCGGGTGTTGAATTAATGCCAATGTTCATTTGTTGGCCCACTTGAGATGACGAGGATTGCATTGAGAAGTTATGGACGTCACTGTCTCGTGTCGTTGATGGTAAGGATAAAACCGGGGGAGTTTCGGTAGGAACCATAATTGTTTCTACTGTAGGATTCGTTGATGCAGGACGAGTCGTAACAGGTGGGCTAACTTTACTAGCTCGCGTAATAGGCATGATTAGGAATGATATAGAGCTGTTTAAAAATTACTCTTTGAACTACTACTTGGATTACTCTTTGAAAGTCACTTTTTCTTTGAAGTTATTCTAAGATTATCGATGATTTATACATATATATTAAGTACAGTTTTAGCTAAACAGAGATTTTTGAATCGACTTAAGATTATAATGACAAAATTATTATATTAATTAATAAAAGATACTTAGATAAAAATATAAAAATATATTAAAAATTGATTTTTTCTTTTTCTTTCTTCAAATTTTTAGTTTTCTGTTTTCAATTTCTATGATTCTTCGTTTATATATATTTTTTAATTTTTTCTCACTTTCTTTAGGATTTTCTTAAATAACTTAAAATTAGGCTTACATTGACGAAATCTTGATCATTGTTGCAGCTCTGGGATGTTGAGGAGGTTGATCGGGTGGTGCGGTTAGTTCTTTACAAACTTCCGGTTCGTCTTCCTACAGTTGCTGTAGGGCTACTACGGGGCCCTTGACACTTTTTTCCTTTTCATGTCTTTCACCACAACACAATCACAGGGTGGTGGACTGCAATTATTTGTATGACACTGTCACAATTTTTTATCCACCAATTATCCTGTCCTCCTTTTGGATGGACACGGCACGAACAAACACCGGTGATTTTTTCGAACCGACTTTCGGATTCTTGCCGCGAGCTACTTGAGGTTGACTTATGCTTAGATTACACTGAACGCACGATTCGCACGGTGAGCTACTTGAGGTCGACTTGTGTTAGCGATTTCACCGTTTTTCCGTACCGTGTCCCTGCTCGGGCGCCAGTTAAATTTTTATTTCAGTAAATTATTTAAAAAAAAATATTTTTCTTTGGAGCTATGCTCCTTTATTCTTCTATGGTCAACTTAAGATTGATCTTACAATTGCATTACTTAATTCTAACTTAACTTATCGTGTTCAGCGAGAACGTGCAGGAATGTCGTTTGAAAAACAATTGTCTCAGGTGACAGGTGTCTTGGTGTGGAGCGTCACTCTGAGACGGAATGTGCGGATGTGGTGTCAGGTGGAACATGTTTGCGATGGATGCAAAGAAGAAAGAAACTGCAGGCATAATATTTACTGGCGGACGTGTTTAGAGATTTTCGTGGGTGTCGTGTTAACTTATATTCTAGTTTACATATTTGTTTACATTTAACCATATCACGATAAATTATTTCTTCTTCTTTTCCTTTTTCCGGCGTTGTTATGGTCAGAAGAGTAGGACCATAACCTTCCCACTTAACTGCATTTTTACTGGTCCACTTGTGGGGTCCGCCGCTTTGACCTCAGAACGTAGCGGCAGGCTTCCCGGTTTGGGATTACTTCATCGCTGAGGCCCATCAAATGCTGGTGTTTTTGCATTTGTTTGCACCAATTGTTTTTTCGGCCTGCCTTTTTTTTTTTTTGTGACACGGACATGCACCAGATTTTTTTGTTTGATCTTACTCTTACAACACCGGTGATCTCCAGCCGTGTCAACCCACTGATTTGCATGTACACTTGTGGGGCAGTTTAATAGTGGTATCTGTGTCCCTAGGCTCACCTTGGTGTTTTCTAAATTGCCTAGATGTGATTTTTGTTTACCTTTGTTTTAGTCGCCTTTTACGACAAGCGAGAAGTATCGCACGATAAATTATTTAAATATCTTAAAGTTAATATCTCATAAATGCAATGTTTTTACCAGCTAAAATGGGTCGCAATAGACGTTGTACTACAAAAGACGGTTCATTAATAAAATAAATTAAGTTCTGTGGGGAAAACGTACAAATATATTAGAGAACTAGTTGGCTGTTCTAATAAAACGATATCCAATGCAAAAAAGTATGTTCACTAAGAAGAAAAAGCGGCAGAAAACCGAAATTGACTCCAATCGATGAACAATGCATAACGAGGCCAATAAAACAAAATCCATTTATTTTCTCTTATAAAATAAAAGAGGAATTAAATCTATCTGCAACCACTTCGGCAATAAGGAAAAACCTAATATAGAAACATTTACCTGCGAAAAGTCCCAGGCAGATTCCCTTATTGTCAAAGGCCCACTTATAAAAACGGAAGAAATTTGCAACAGATCACTTGAATTGGGAGCCAACTAAATGGCGAAATATACTATGGACCGATGAGTTCAAAATTGTTTTATTTGGAACTCTTGGTACCAGAACATTTGTCCGCAAGCCAACAAACAAGGAGTTCAAGCCAGAGTACACCATTAAGACAATTAAGCACGGTGCGGCGACGCATAAATAACCATATGGGGATGCTTTTCATATAATGGTACTGGTCCCCTATTTTGTACCAAACCCATAATGACCGCTAAAATTTATGTTGATATTATAAAAGAAATCATGTTGGCTTACGTTGAATGGAATATGCCTCTCAAATACGCAGGATAATGACTCGAAGTATACGGACAAATTAGCGAACGAATTTTTTTCCAGAGATAGGGTTCAGAGATAGCCGGCTCAGTCGCTAGACCTGAACTCCATTGAAAATCTTTGGGCAGATGTTAAAAAGGTTGTATTTAAAGCCAAACCGAAAAACACACTGCAATCATGGGATGCTGTGCAGGCTGCATGGAGAGATATTCCACTTTAGCGAACAGTCAAACATTAATCGACTCCATTCCACGACGTTGTGCCACTGTACTTAAAAATAAGGGTTATAAGACAAATAATTAATCAACTGATATCTTTACAAATCAAAAACATATTAATTTTCCCGAGGACTTATTTTATTTAACGAATTTCCACTCCTGGTGCTATTATTTTTCACACCACAAAGGTGCTATTTTTTGTTTTAATGAGCATAACTTATTTCATTTTAGTTACAATTGAAAAGTGTTTTCGTTTCTAAATTACTTTATCTTCACTTTTTGTCATTACAATGTAAATTTAATTTGTTTAAAAAAATTTTCATTCAAAGTATACTCAGTGGTTGGTGCTATTTTTTTTCACAGAGCTGTATATAAAATCGTTCAAATCTAACATATTTATGATTTTTATTTTATTCGACATTTTTTGTTAAAGTTCTATTCGAATTTTTACGACCAAAACATAATACTATTACCTCGTTTATATGTTTCCGATGTTACCAGGTCGTGGTTGGGGCGAATACAATCATTCACTTTGTACACTTCCTGGAAGACAGCTCCCACTGTCGCCACCTTCTCCTGAGGATCCTCAATCACGAAAAAGTCGTCATCCAGGATGGCGCTCTCTGGATCGATGCTAACTGTTCGTAGCAAACGTTCATTGTCTGACGTTCTCGGAAGCTTTAGATCCTGAATGTCATTCTGATTGTTTCGCTGTTCGCTGTTGGATTTTACAGCACGAATTCTGTTGTTCCAATGCAAACTTACCGATATTCTGTAATTCTCTTTGATTAACTCTTGGAGATTTTTAATCAGTGATTTCAGTGTCCTGACCTCCGAGTTTTATCTGTCGGTAAACCGCCTGTACAAGAGTTTGAGTCTTGTCAGGAGTCTACTTTTTTGTCTGTGCAGTGCGTCGATTGTCGCGTATCGGTATACGTTTGTGGTATCGTGCTGTCGTTGACGTCTTATCGTACTGTTCATTGTCTGTTTAATGATATCGTCCATTTGTTTGAGATACCTGTCAATCTCGTAGTTTGACATGTTTCTATTAGGCGGTGGAAAGGAGGCGCTCGAAGTGAGCGCTCTCATCAGGGAATTGGCAAAGTGCGGCCAGCACGCCCTGGTGTAATCGCAGGACACACTCTGCCATCTCCGCGAACTCGTCAGGTACTGTGATCACGGCACATAGTCCGCAATGGTCACTGTCGTATACAATGGTCCGTAGACAGTTAATAGACCATTCGTTCGTGTCTGCCAGTCTCAGTCGAGAGTCTATCATGAGATCCAGATAGGAGCCGCTCCTAGGATACGACGGACTATCCGTTGCGAGCAACTTGACTCTAATTTCAATGTTGTGAAGAACCAACCAATGGCTTAGTAGGCTCCCCCTAGTGTTGGGAATGATGTTTCCCCAATCACTATGTTTGGCATTTAAATCGCCAGCCAGAATGTAGAAGTTTTCTACCGAGTTTAAGCGCAGGGATCAAAAAAGTGTCTCGAACTCTGCAATGAAAACGTTGGGTTGAGGTGCTTCAGGTGCATAGGCTGATATAATGTACATTCTCTTTCCATTTCGGAGAGGAATGCACACAATACAAGCCTCTAGCACCTGGAACCTCCGCATTTCACCGCTATATATGACTTTATGTTTAAAATTGTTTTTAATAAAGATCGCAATTCCCCCGCCTTGAATAGCGTTGGGTCGGTCCCTTCTAATTATTCTATAAGAACAGTGCTACAACAGTAGTTGTTTCGCTAACCAAGAGTACATCGGGGCTTTCGGCCTGCAACAGGTTAAAAAGTACGGCTCGTCGCTCAGTCCTTATCAGTGAATTTATATTCACCGATAGGATCTTCAAGGGCCCCTCTACCAGCGTACCCATCATGGCATTAGGTGCGCTAGGCCCGGCAGAAGCGAACAGATACTATCTACTCGGGTCGCCGTCTCAAGGATCTGATGTTGAAGCTGCCCAATCTGCCCTTGGATTGCGAGCAAGATCGAACAGGCATCCACCTGGGCCTCCGGTGCCTTAGAGACCGGCACTGGGGCTTTAGGAACAGCCATGGGCTTTTGTACCGTCTTTCCCGAGCCTGCCGCCATTTGGGCGTAGGGCAACTGGGATGTGACGGCTGGTGTTTGCTTACGGGCCAGGTTTTCTTTCTTGATGTCCTGGAACTTAGAACATCCCCGATATTTTGCAGGGTGTCCTCGGTCCGACACAAGACACACTCGAGTTGTCCGCCACCTTGTCTTTTCCAAGGTCGCATTCTTCGTTTTTGTGGTTCTTTGCACACTTAACGCATCGAGGCTGCATTTCGCGGTTCGACGCGGCGTGCCCGAACCTTTGGCAGCGGATACATTGCAAAATGTTTTCGCTGCTCTTTAATTTTTCCCATGTTACAGTCTGGGATGCTAAGGATGTGATAGTCCTTAGCCTCTCCAGCTTGCTGCTGGGTGTGAGCTGTACCACGAAGAAAGGAATCACTCGCTTCTCCCGTCGGGAGCTCACCGTGGAGAATGGCTTAACCCCCACGAATTTGAGGTCGTCACTCTCGAACTCTTTGAGCTCTGAGAGCATTTCCTCGGGGTCTGTAATCGACTCCACGCCTTTGAGGAGCATCGTCTGCAACCTCTCGGCCTTTTGTGTGAAGGAGAAGAACTCCGTTGTGGACTCCTTCAATATGCTTCTTATACGCTTATGCTGCTCCAGTGTCTTGCACTGAATAGCATAATGTTTCTGGCCTTAACATTTAAATTGAAAATTACCTACACCAATAGCATACTTACAGAGGTCGATGGTGTCTCGTAAGGCCGTGGTATAGGTGAGGATGGGTGGCACTTTCTCCTTTTTTGGACGTTGTTGTTGCTTCTCTTGTTGCGGCTGTTGTTGCTGCTGCTTCTGCTGCTTTGGCTGTTGTTGTTGCTGCTGTTTCTGCTGTTTCTGCTGCTGCAATTGTTGTTGCTGCTTTTGTTGCTGTGGCTGTTGTTGTTGCTGCTGCTTCTTCTGTTGCTGCTTTTGTTGAGGGGCGGCTGATGCCTTCTCTGCCTCTTTCTTTTAATCACTTTCAGCTTTTCGACTACGGCCTGTAGCTGGGCGCGTAAGAAGCGTTCCCTCTCCTCAAGTTCGCTACGCTCCTCTTCCGCAGCCGAACTTGAGAGGGCGGCGAAGGGATTGTTGTCTCCCGTATAGCGACCTTCCCTACCATCGGAGAGGTAGGTAACATCCGCTTCTACGGGGATAAAGTGTTTTGATTGTTGTTGTTGTTGTCCGGCTGCTTCGGACGTCGATGGTGATGGCGCCCCTTTTCTCGCTTCGACCAGCAGCTTTTCGGTCGAAGAAGTGAGGGAGAGGCGCTTAATTAAATTGGGCCTCGGGTTGACCCTTCTGCGCCTTTTGATGACGGCGGCCGGTGTTGCGAAATCGGATGATAAATTATCCGATTCCGACTCCGTCGAACGAACGGGTCTTCCCCCGCCGTCTCCCGACATGTCTCCACGCTACTGCTGCTACTACTGTTAGTAGCAGAAAGAACACGGAAAAAATGCGAAAAACAATTTTTCCCAAATGGGGACTTGACCTGCCGATCTCCAGATTATGAGTCCGGCGCTTTACCACCGTGGTACTATTCGAATTGGGAGTACTTCGCCCAAGCGCGCACTACTACTTTTTGTTCTTTGTTTTGTTTTCTTTTATGAACAAGCCGAAACACTACCTTCTACCACGCTGGGCTGTGATCAACTGATCGCCGGCTTGATCATCTACGCTGTCGTCCCTCGATGGTAAGCTCGGTGGTTTGTTACACTGCTTTTCTCGCGCACTTTTTCTCTTCTCTTGTGATAGTATTTCTGGCTTATTTTTACTTATTTGGTTTTTTTTGTTCTCCACTAGTTTGTTTTGAATTTAATCTTTTTCCTTCTCTCTTTTGTGTTTTTTACTTTGTTAAGGATACATATGATTTCACTTATCCACAAACCTTGTGTGCCGAGTAGAACCGTTGCGGTCAAGAAAAAAAACCCAGATGTGACGATGATCACCAGACAAGTTGTCCCCTTGACAGTCGTAATCCAACTCAACTTTTATTTGTCACATAAGTAAACAAACAGTTAATGCAATTCTATATATTACAATGCTTGTACAATGTGAATATACATACCTAAGTAAATTAAGAGTAAGAGAAAGAGAGTTGATACATATGAAATAAGAATATGTGGACTGTATAAATATATAAGAAAACATAAAGAATATGTATTCATAAGGTATATTATGGAACATGCCACCCGCCTCGGAGAACTGTCGCCGACTAAGCCCTTAATATCTTAGTGCTGCCCGCCATATTGCTCTTGGTTAGGAAGCTCCTCGTTTTGCGGTTCTATAGTCTCGTCTAATGGTAATGGACATACTTTCGCAATAGAACGTTTGATCATACCAGAAGGTCCGGGTGAGTTCCTTAGAGTAACGACTCTGACCAAACCATCAGGACCCGGATGACACATTTCGGCCCGAGCTAATAACCATTTGCTTGGCGGTAATCGATCGTCCTTAATGAGCACTAGTTGCCCTCTTCGAATAGGAGGTGCTTGAGTAGTCCATTTAGGTCGCTGCTGCAATTGATGGAGATAATCACTCGACCAGGCTTTCCAGAAATGATGAAACATTTGCTGCATCAACTTAGATCGATTCAGGTGGCTGGATTTCGCAGCACCAAGATCAGGTTCCGGCAACATCGTTGGCTTAACGTTAATTGGTTGTCCAATTAAAAAATGAGCTGGGATTAACACTTCGAAATATGAGGGATCATCTCGCAAGAGCATGAGCGGTCGAGAATTCAACACCGCCTCAATTTGTGATAACAAGGTGTTAAACTCTTCATATCTCAGTGTCCGGTTTCCCAGTATTCGCCGTAAGTGATGTTTTATAGATTTGACGGCTGCCTCCCAGATGCCTCCAAAATGAGGTGATCCTGGAGTGATGAAATGCCACGAAGTTCCCATTTGAGCTAATTCAGCACCGATGACGTTGTTCTCCTTGCCAAAACGCTTTAAGCATTCGCGTAGCTCCTTATATGCTCCAACAAAGTTGGTTCCTCGATCGCTGAATAGGTCACTGCAAACACCTCGCCTTGATGTGAATCGCTTGTAAGCTGCTAAGAAAGCGTCTGAGGAAAGATCTGAAGCCAATTCAATGTGGATCGCTCGCGTGGCAAGACACACGAAAACACATATGTATCCCTTCGTGAGGATGGTTCTTCGACCCATATTGTGGCGCACTGGAATTGGTCCTGCATAGTTAACACCTGATTTGATAAAGGGGCGGCAAGGTTGAACCCTCGCAGCTGGCAAGTTACCCATCAGCTGTGTTGCAGCCTTGGCTGTCTGGCGGTAGCAAATCACACATCGATGAATGTACTTTCGGACTTCGTTTTGGGCACCAATAATCCAGAAACGCTGGCGAGTGTAGCTAAGAGTTGATTGGACACTCCCATGAAGCGTCATCGCATGTGCAAGAGCGATGATAAGTCTGGAAAGAGGACTACCTTTAGACAAAACAGTGGGATGTTTCTTACCAAATGAAATTCGTGCTTCTTGTAGGCGGCCACCTACTCGTAATAATCCATCCTCATCAAGCCAAACCGCCAGTTTGAGAAGCAGACTTCGGCTGTTGATATTTTGATGCCGCTGCAAGGACAAGATTTCTCCAGCAAAGTCGTAACGTTGATCGGCTTTGATGCATAGTAGTTGAGCTTCCCCAAGTTCTCTACATTCAAGAACCCAAAATGTCGTTTTGATTTCGGTTGCTTAGAATTAAAAATGAAACGCCGACGGTATGCAATGACTCGAACAAGTTTCCCCACAGAAGAATATTTGCTTATTACTCACCATCGTTCTAATGGTACAGTGACGAAATTAATTATTGGCTTGGACTCTTCTAGACAAGGTTTTGAGGTGGTTTCCCTAGGCGGGTTCGGCCATTTGAGTGATTGTTGACGTAGTCACAGGGGTCCATTCCACCATATGGAGTGCAATGCAACTTACGTGGATAAAGCCCTCTTGAAGCACAATCGGCAGGATTGTCCTCCGAAGGTAGGTAGCGCCAATGTGAGACATCAACTACATCTTGAACTTCAACCACCCGGTTCGCCACGAAGGTCTTCCATCGACTCGGTTCTGCACGAATCCACGCTAACACCACGGTAGAGTCAGACCAAACAAATGTCGTTGCGTTCTTAAAATACTCAATCTGCCTAACCACTCTAATGAGTCGGGATAACAACACTGCACCACATAGTTCGAGGCGTGGTATACTTGTCGTCTTAAGTGGTGCTACCTTTGTTTTTGCCATTAGTAGACTTACTTGGATATTGTCGAAATCATGAGTTACTCTGGCATACACCACAGCACTGTAGGCAACGGTGGACGCATCGCAAAACCCATGTAATTCACAGGAAAGTTGATTCGAATGCGACCCTATCCAACGATTTATCTTGATCGAATTTGCCATACCAAGGCCCTCACGATATGCTAACCATTCTGATTTAAGTGGCGATTGTGGATTGTCAATGGATTGACAATGGATTGTCCCATTGCAACCCAGATGACCAAAGCTTCTGAAGGAAGATTTTGCCGATTATGATGCTTGGAGCCAGCCATCCTAAGGGGTCAAACAGCTTGGGGATATCTTCTAGGACGTGACGCTTAGTGATGACCGCTGGTGGATTTTGTTGTACTCCAACTGTGTATGAAAACGTTTCTTCTTCTGGGCTCCAATGCAAGCCTAATGTCTTTGTGCCATCGGTCTTAGTACCAATGCACACCTCCAGCATGTCCTCGGGAAGGTTTGCTAAAACTTCCTTTTCATTAGATGCCCACTTCTTTAAGATGAATGCGCCTCCTCCTAATAAGTCGATTAATTGATCTCTTAACTGCAGTGCACTTTCTATTGACTCTCCGCCCGACAACACATCGTCCACTTAAAAGTCGCTCCGAATTGTTTTTGCTGCCGCCGGAAATTTGTTTCCATCATCTTCGGCCAACCGGTGAAGCGTCTTTGTAGCGAGATATGGAGCACAGGCTGTTCCGTAGGTGACCGTCGAAAGTCTATAGTCACAAATTTCCCCAGAGGTTGGGTTTCGCCACATTATTCGCTGAAGGTCGAGATCATGTTCATTGACACGAATCTGTCGAAACATTTTCTCAATATCCGCTTTGAACGCTACTGGATGTATTCGCCATTGAGTGACAATCAAAGTTAAGTTTCGTTGCAGCTTGGGACCTATGTGCCATGTGTCATTTGACGATGTCCCATTTGAGAGTCTACACGATACATCAACTACCACTCGAAATTTAGTAGAATCACCATCATTGGTCATAGCTGCATGATGAGGCAAATAGGATATGAGACGGTTCTCTTCAGTACCCAGTTCTTTCAAAATCTCCATATGTCCCAAACTCAGATATTCAGCCATGAATTTGTGATAATGATCTCGCAAATCATGATCTACTTTAAATCGTCTTTCGATTTGAGATAATTGACGAACCGCAAGTTGACGCGAAAAATCCTGACTGACAAGCGTTTGCTTTCGAGGAAGTCTGACCACATATCGACCCGATTCATCCCGCTTGCAAGTAACGTCGAATAATGCTTCACACTCCCTCTCTTTCCTCAACAAAGATGCATTATCCCCTTCAACATCTTCCAAAGACCAAAATCATCGAAGTTCTTCCTCTAAACCTAAACAGGAACACGATTCCAATGTTTCGGCGGTTATGTTAACTGCAAGCATACACGTACGACGTGTACGTCTGTCCGACGTAGTAGACCCACTCAGGATCCAGCCCAAGCTAGTATTCTGAGCCAACGGTGTCCCAAAAGAACCTAGCTTGATACCGTCGATGACAATGCCACCTTTATCGTAGTGTGGATCAGCTAATTGCAAACTATTCACATGATCCCATGTACATGATTAGGGTCCAATAGCGGGAGAGTAGTTGGTGACTTGGCTGACGACCAACGCTCGAGTGTTATAAACAAGATTTACATTATAACGAGAATATATTTCTAGGTTCACAAGACTACGAATTTTTCCTAAACTTGATGATGCTAACCCACTAATATTTAGATTAACTCTTACCTTTGGGATACCCAATATTTGAACTGCGCCTTCCGAAATGAAGCCAGCTTGTGAGCCTTGATCAAGCAAAGCCCTGAGTTCAACCTTTGTTCCATCTGATCGCTCCACCAAAACCCATGCGGTGGCCAAAAGAACTTTGTTGAAAGTTGACTTCATTGCGTGATGCGCAGTGATGTTATTGCTCCGATTTGAGATTCCTATAGGTGATGATGACGGTGAACACGATGATGGTGGTTCCAATGACTGGTGGATCATTGTGTGATGTTTGTCTTCGCATTGCTTGCACCTGCTTGATGACGAACAGTTGGTTGCCGAATGATCACTTCGGAGGCAGTTAAAATACAAGTGTGCCTTTTGAACATGATCCCGTCGTTCTGGAATCGACTGTCTTCGAAATAACGGACAATAGGTGATGAGATGTTTCTCTGAGCACTTTTTTGATGTCCCAATATGATATGATTTGATTGATGACCTCATAGCTTGAGAATGGCCACTTGGCTTGACCTGTTACCTATTGATTCTAAGGTACGCAGTCTCTTCTCCAGAAACTCGGTCAGCTCTGAGCTCGTCGGCATGGTAGTATCTGCAGCAACTGATAGTTCCCAGTCCTTGCGGCTTATAGGATCCAGTTTGGAAGTTAGATGGAAAATGATCCAATCGTCCCATTGATCCACTGGTCTGGCATCGAGCATATCTTGTGTGGTGTCTAATAAACGTCTGACCTCACCGGTAGTTTCCCCTTTTGACACGGGTAGTGCGGTGAACTTCCTTAAGTACGACATGACGATAATGCGCTCGTTCTCATACTGACTTGTCAACATTTTCCACGCTACGTCATAGTTAGCTTCTTCAAGGGCAATAGTCTTTAACAAAAGTGCTACGTCACCCATAAGATTACCTTTCAGATGAGAAAGCTTATCTACTTTAGAAATTGGTGCGTTGTGAATAATGCTCGTGAACAAATCACGAAATGACATCCAGGACAAGTAATCTCCCGAAAACATGGGCAGATTGATTTTCGGGAGTTGAGAGGAAATGACCTGTTGAGGTTTGGTGGATTCACTCTCCACTGTGGTCGATGGTGGCATTCTTTCTTCCAGTAAATCTGTTAAATAACCCAAGGTATCACAAAAGACACTTTCTACCTCGGTATACTTATCTTTTTCGAAATAATCTTCCTTCAGATCACTTTTGGTCAACAGATCGTCGTGGTTTTGTTGAAATTTCAGCCAATATCCCTTAAGCAGCTCAATTCGCGTTTTAACGTATCCTGTTGTATGACTTGCTTTGCCGACTTTGTTGAAATTAGTCCGAAAGCTGTTGATTAATGTAATCACGTTGTTTTGTTTTTTCCATAATTCATCCATGGTGTATGCACTGATATTGAATGTTAGTCAATTAATTGCAATCGCGTAGGGTACTCGGCTTTTATATATTTATTTATTATAATACATATTGTTGTATTGTAGTTATCAGGGTGTTCAATCCGGCTCGAAACTGGACCAAAAAATGTGCCGAGTAGAACCGTTGCGGTCAAGGAAAAAAACCAGATGTGACGATGATCACCAGACAAGTTGTCTCCTTGACAGTCGTAATCCAACTCAACTTTTATTTGTCACATAAGTAAACAAACGGTTAATGCAATTCTATATACTATTGTACAATGCTTGTACAATGTGAATATACATACCTAAGTAAAAAGAGTAAGAGAAAGAGAGTTCATACATATGAAATAAGAATATGTGGACTCTATAAATATATAAGAAAACATAAAGAATATGTATTCATAAGGTATACATATAATGGAACACATTGCCTTTTTACCCCCAAACGGAAAAGGAATGGCCCTAGGGGAGTCAGACGCGGATTAGAAATTCTCGCCCGTTACCGGAATAACCGTCCGAGTCACGCGGAATTTCCTCTTTTTTTTTATATTTTCAATTCGTTCTTCAAATCGCGATTTCGCACTTCTTTCGTTTTTTCCTCTTCGAATTCCGTTTCAACCCGAAATTAATTTATTAACCGAATTTGATTTATTAACGTTAACGCCTAGTTCGCCAATTACGACCCAAATCGACCCAAGAACCAATACCGCGCACAACCTCGCGCTTTGACGAAAACGCGCAAAAACCCAAAAAAAATACCAAAGGAACCAATACCGCGCACAACCTCGCGCTTTGACGACCACGTTCCATCTCCTCAAAAGTTCCTAGCTAACCCTACCCTCTGCCGTTCCTCAAGCCTAAACCATCCACTCGCTCCGCTAGCTCCTCGATCGGACCACATTAGCGTTAGATGGAACATAAGGAAAGAGAACAGTGTTGGGACTTGAAATTTTCAAAGTGTGGTAGATCCAGGAAAAAAAGCGTGGTAGATTTGAAAAATGGGTGGTAGATTTAATTCCATGGAAATAAAATAGCAAAGTAAACTTTATACAACAAAAACAAATATATATTTCGATACTATAACCTCAAATATATCAATTCATTAAGAGAAAAACTAAGAAAAAACATAACAAAAACTTCACTTAAAAATACATACATTAAAGCATGTAACTGACTACTCATCCTTGTGAACAAATAAACCATTAATATACCTATATTTGAACTTATTTTAAGAATTAATTAAATTAAATTTATGGAAGGGTTAAACAATTTATCTTTATTAGTCGTTTTGAGTGCAAATAATAAACTGCTAACAGTCTGTATTTGCGAAGCGAAACAGAACATGGAAAAAGGAAGCATGAAGAATTCAAAAGAGTGGTAGATTTCATACCTTGAGTAGTAGATGTGGTAGATTTGAAAATTTCACAAATAGTAGTAGATCTACCACAATAGTGGTAAGTCCCAACACTGAAAGAGAACGTAGAAGAAAAATTCGTTGGTGACGCCAAAGAACCACGATAAAACAAAAAAAAAAACAATACAACGACAAAATAACAAAAGAAGCATTGCTCCCGTCAGCATTTGAACCCGAAGCTTTCGGCTGCGAAGCATGGTTGCTACCAGGGTTGTTGCTGATATAGGTCTTTACTGTATCAGCGGATGCTGATTTTTTCAGATCAATATCAGCGGATGTTGATGCTGATATTAGTAAAACATATCCTACTATAAAAGTATTATAATAGCAAATGTGTTATATTATTTTGAATAAAAAACAAGTTATAATTAATAATTATTTTATTTTTATTTTTTTTTTTTATAATGCACGTAATATTTATTAAAAGAAAACAAAAAACGATTGTTTAGTGTATTGGAATCTAATTAATGGTAAGTTATATTTCAAAAACCAAAGCTGAGATGCCTTTTCAGCTTGCAGTCTATTTCGGGAAGATTTATAAATATTTCCGGCACTGCTAAACAATTGTTCGCTGGGGACACTCGCTGGGGGAGATGACACGAATCTCGGGGCCAGTGCAGACAGTTCTTTATATGTTGTTCTACCACGAGTTCTCCACCAGTCAAGTGGATTTTCTGATACAGTAATTTTTTTTTCTTTGCGTATTGTTTTATCATAATTTTAAGTCTTTAAATTTAGAGTCTTTTGAAGCCAATACCTTGCACAAAATGGAATGGTAAATCTTGAACAGCAATCATTTCACCGATTAAGTTGTCAATTAATACACTTTTCGGGTTATCTTTGTCGTATTGTTTGTCCGCTCTCAATGCTTCTTCCAGAGATAATTGTTTTTTCGCCTGTTCAATCGGTATTTCAATTAAAAATAAATAAAATTATTTTAGCCAAACCTAAAATTAATGAAAAGCAAATATAAATATAATATAGATACACAATCACCGCTTAAAAAGTTGAAAATGAAAACTAAGTCCGGTCAAAATCCTAATATTTATTATAGAATAAAGCATTATACTCGTTGTTTCATTCAATTACAAAAGTATGCGTCCTGTAAAACGTAAACAATAATGAAAACGAAAGAAGATAACCTACGTTCCTTGAGGGATTTAGTTGCGGCTTCTTTGTTTTCGATCTCACAACTCAAATAGCGGATATATTCATCTGGATGCTTAGATTTTAAGTGATTTTTTAACGAGGTATTTGTACGTCCCTTACGAGAATATTCTTTTTTACAAATACTACACTGTGCGGTATCCTTATTCACTAACGTAAAATATTTCCATATTGGACTTTTCATCAAAGGAGGCATTTTGAATTCGAATATGCTTTATGGATAACTTATTTTATTTCGTAGTACTACACTATGCACGCTCGTCACACTAACCTCCAACAAGTTAATCGAATGAGACTGAGAATGACAGCTTTTTTTGTATAACTGTCTATGATCGACTAAAGCTCTGCATGACTTGTGATATGTCCCACCGTGAACGAACACGTTACGACTTGAATGTCAGCATTTAAAATCAGCATCGATTGTTGCTGATGCTGATGCTGATATTAAAAACAATGCTGATAATCCGCGGATGCTGATGCTGATACTGATATTCGTAACAACACTGGTTGCTACGTACTGGACTACGGAGCCAAGTAGTCGATCAGCGCCACAACCAGAACTGATAGGACCTTCCCCGTATTTTTTCCTTTATTTATTGGATCGAGTCCAAAGTATTTGGCTTAGCGAAGACCTTTACCAGGGCTAACCATAATAATATGCACCGTCGAAGCCAGGTTCTACCAGTCATCGACCGCATATACATATGTATGTACATATACCTGGGTCGTTTGAAATGTACTTAAACCGACCTGCCTGCACTCACTCGCCAGCGGGGTGGAGCTGCTAATTTCAGCAAGTTATTTACTGCAAATGACATTTTCAAAGGAATTTAATCTAAAGATATTTGTAATATAATTTTGCGAGAAACGAATAGAAAAGGTTTAAAAGTAACAGAAGCATATAACAAGTTACAGGAAGACAAGTGTGTGTATTAAATTAAAGTACAAAAAAAAATATTCAAGAGATTTTCTGAGCAGGAATTCGACGCTTTTCTTGGAAATTTGATTTGTTGTGGAGTTTATAGATCAAATAGAGAACACTTGACAGAAGTAGGGAAACCGGACCATTTTCCATTGATTCGCGCATCAATGTCGCTGGACAGATTTAGAATGTTTTGCGCTTTATAAGATTTGATAAAGATGTTACTCGCCCAACTCGTTAATTAACTGAGCAAACGGCTGCAATACGTGACGTTTGGACTATGTTGCTTTCGAATTTGGAGAAGAATTATAAACCATATATGTACATAACGGTCGATGAGCAACTCTATGGATATCGGTGGGGAGGGAGGGGGGGGGGGGGGGCGTACTCGTTTTATGCAATATATGCCATCGAAGCCTGAGAAGTATGACATAAAAATATTTTGGGCTTGTGATGCATCAAACTAAACAAACCAACATTGACTCGGATCACTACCTTGTTGTAGCCAGGGTACGAATGAGGATATCGAGAATGCTACGGAGTCCAGTAGGACAACGCAAGTTTGACGTCGGAAAGCTACAATCGCAAGCGACCGCTAGAATCGAGACCGCCTAGAAACAAATCGAGACCGCCTAGAAACCCCTGGTTTGACCTGCAAAGCGAACGAGCCCATGCATCAAAGCAAGTCGTATACAAAGCCATGTTGCATAGACGGACGAGAGCTGCTTGCGAGCTCAACAAGCAGAAAAGAAGGGAAGAACATGCGCTTTTAAGAAAGAAAAAAAAGGAGTACGAAAGCGTGAGATCGAGGAAATGGAGAGATGTCATAACAGGAATGAAGTTCGAAAGTTTTACCAAAAAGTAAAACGAACATGTCAGGGCTACAAAGTCAGAGCAGAAGCCTGCCGGGATGAAAACGGCGATCTAGTAGTAGAATCACAGTCGATGCTAAGAATATGGCAGGACCACTTCTGCAGATTGTATAACGGAGATGATAGACAAGATACCGCTGTCAGGCAGAATAATCCATTCATCCATTCGCCATGGACGATGACGCAAGAGAATCCCGTCCATCCGCCATAGACGAAGTCAAAATAGCGATATCGAGACTTAAGTCTAATAAAGCCGCTGACGCGGACGACCTGTCGGCTGAGCTTTTAAAGGCGGCTGGAGATGTGTTGGTAAGGCGCATGCACCAACTTATCTGTAAGATATGGTCAGAGGAAAGCATGCCCGACGAATGGAATCTCAGCATCATTTGCCCGGTCCACAAGGAAGGAAACCTCTATAATTGCGCCAATTATAGGGGAATAAGTCTCCTCAACGTCGCATACAAGATCTTCTCTGCCGTATTGTGTGAACGCCTGAAGCCTTTTGTGGATAACCTGATCAGCTCTTATCAGTGTGGCTTCAGGCCAGGCAAATCCACAATAGACCAAATATTCACACTGCGGCAGATCTTGGAGAAGACCCAAGAATTTCAAATCGATACGCACCACCTTTTCATCGATTTTAAAGCCGCGTATGACAGTGGGCATAGAGACGAGCTATACGGTGCCATGTCTACTTTTAACATCCCTGCCAAACTCGTCCGATTGTGCAGGTCGACAATGGAGAATTCTCGCTGCTCCGTTAAGGTCGGCAATGAGCTAACCCAGACATTTGGTGTTAAAAAAAGATTTAGACAAAGCGACGCACTGTATTGCAATTTCTTTAACATCATATTTGAGAAGATCGTACAAGAGTTACTGGCCAATACAAGAGGTACGATTTATTTCAAGTCCTTCCAACTGCTTGCGTACGCAGATGACATTGTCGTGATCGGGAGATCGCAGCGAGTGTAGGTAGTGATTCGAATAATTAAATCGATCATTGAAAATTGAACAGGTGCCCGGATTCCGCGTCACACACATAAGGGTTAAAGACACAAAACAGCGTAAAAACAAACACAGATCACAAAATTTACCTACAGTACTTGAAAACAGATTGTAACTTCGACAAAATGAATCTAAGTGTCAAAGCACATAATTATGTAAGAAATAAGTACTCAACTGAATACAGTGGCAGATAATGGGTTAAAGTAAGGCCGAAAAAAAAAATGGTATCCTTGAATGTTTGTTCTTCACTTCGTTCGAAATGAATTCAACCTTTAATCATCCACTGATATTGGATTTGTGCAATAGTGAATACGGTATTCGGTCAAAGATGTTTGCAGGAAGGTTAGTTCGAAATTTCTTCTGTCTCGAAGTGTCAACAACTGCACCAGGAGTGCAAATTAATAGACGAAGTGTATTCTATTGTTCTAAAATGTGCTATTTTTTCTTTAAAAAAAATGTTCAATGTTGTTTATACGTATCGCATCGATATGAATTTAAAGGTGAGTTTTGCTTTATCCTCTATACATGGTAAAGAATATATATATAACAAAATCTGTTTATAAATTTAGCATACTACTCGTATAAAGCATATGTGTATTTACATTAATCTTGACGAGAATTAGTCGGGTAGAAAGGAGTATATTTAATTTTTACTACTAGGCTAATGGTTTGTTTGTCAACACAATTTTCCTGTCTACAAAAAAAAGATTTGAAGAAAGAGAGGACTTTTATCTAATGCAGTCGGTTGAACTCATTTTTATGTATCATAGGAGGATGATTCAAGCGGATTTTATAGCTTCTTTCGTTTTCTAAGGTCAAGGATGTTCAGGAAAATTGTGATGTAGTTGATATGTAAAATATGGTTTTTAAAACGAAAATAGTGCACTGAGTACATATAAAATTGCAACAAAAAAGTGAGACTGAAAATTATATTTTCTTAATTTTTTTTGTAACATTAAAAGTTTCTATTTTTTGGTGACTATTTTTTAACCCTTATTTTTTTTAAACTCGAGACACAAACTCTTTAAATTCTTTGCTATTTTTGTTGTTCTATAGCCAGCAAAAATTGATACTTGACAAATATACTTGGCGACGTATTTGTATATGTCGCACAGAGCTATCTGCGTATTTTCTTCAAAATTTATTTGGCTGGCAGTCCGGTTAGTTAATAAATAAAAAAAAAATTATAAAAAATAGTTGATTTATAGAAGTTAAAAATAAAGTAACTTTTTAAAGTGATGTGAAGAGAATTACATATGTGTATCAAAAAATAAAAATATCATAAAACGCGCGAAAGAGTATATAATTTGCTGATCCGAAGTAACAATGCACGAATTTTTAAGAAATATGATGGTTAAAGTTTCAATTCTAAGTCCACTAAGTCCTCTTGGTTTTGAAACTTGCTCAAACCCGGTCGAATGCATAAATGCATTGTCGTTATGACTAAATCATACAATGTTGTTTCCTATGAAATATTTTCCAACAGATTTTCGCTATGTGCATTGTTTTTCCAAACTGTTCTTTACATACCATTACAGTTGTTGCCAAACACGAAATCAAACGAATGTCTATGTTTTTTGTTTCCTTTCTCGTGCAGTTGCAGTGTAGTCAAAAATTGAGAGTATATTTAAAAAAAATATGTTTAAACATAAAACAACACAAAATAAAAACACGACAATAGAATAGAAAAACATTTTAAGGCATTTAAAGGTGCACTTTTTTGATTTGGCTACTTCATCGCCTATGAAGACTGTGATACTGACTATTGCACCTGTGAAAGGAACGGAGTGAGAACTTCCAGAACAATATGGATCATCCGGTCGACAAGAGGGAAACAAACCAACTTATACATAAATTGGTGAAATGTTTTTATCTTAGAGAAGAATAACGCCTCCTAAATCATATTTTATATCCATTAAATAAAATGTACAAAAACAACTTCTGATGTGCATTGAAACACTTTATCAGACGTTCTGAAGTGAATATCCTAAAAATGCCTGTTTCTATTGAAGTAATCAATATACGCAGAATTATTCATCTAATTCTGTTTTTTAATTACTTTTTTACTAAGTAAAAAAAATAATTTTGAGTGCTGGAAATCTTTACTTGGACCTTTACAATTTTTTCCGTTAATTGGAAGGGATGATATCCGACAAGTGGCTGCCGCCAGTGTTATACACGTTTGTACCCGTTTTATCGCATTTTCCAGTACTTTCCGCAAGTTTTCCTATGAAAACGGTTCGCACTCCTATCGAATGTTCTCCTTAAGGGCTGCGAGTATCTGAGGCTTGTTGGCATAAGCCCGCGACTTCAAGTAGCCGATCTTGCTGGCCATGTCAAATGGCCAAGACGGGAGATTATGCGACTAGGAAACGTTTCCTTCACATTATCCATTGTGATTCGTAGTGTGTGTGCGATTGCACCATCTTGTTGAAACCACATATTCACCAAGTCGTAATGGCCCTATACCGTTCGACAGTAACAGTGACCGTATTGCCGATGGCATCCTCAAGAAAATACGACCCAATCACTCCCCCCGTCTGAACGCCGCACCACATCGTGGTTTTGGGTCATTGTGATGGCTCTTCGTGCATCACACGCAGATTTACAGTGCACCAAAAACGAAGATCTTGCTTACGTAACCGCTTAAGTGGAAATGCGCCTCGCAGCTCATGATGATTTTCGATACAAAATCGTCCTCTTCCTTGTTGAGATTAAGGACTGACAGTCAGCAGGCATGCACTGTTTGCACTTTGTATGGGAACATGTGTAAGTCTTTCACTAAAATTCGGCTGATTGATGTTTCTTCCTTCCCAGCGACATCGGCACCCACAGCCGCGATATTCTCGGCCGAACGAGAAGTCCGGTGGCGGTCATGCCCTGCATAGTCGCCTGTGATTCCAGTCTGTTCGAGTCGAGTAGCTAAGCGCCGGAATGTCTGCACAGTTGGCGCGGCACGATTAGGAAATCGACGTCGAAATTCACGCTGCGCTAACACCACCGACCTATTATTTTTTTTTAAAAATCTACAATATAGCATTCCATTGCTTTTCTGTTTGTATACTGTAGTTATCTACATCACAAACGTCAAATATGATTGACGTACGACGCCATTAGCAAAAATTATAACAACTTCCGATAGCGTTATTAATTTTGCGCCACCTTGTACAAGGAGTTTTAGATTGATGTGTTTGTCACAAGGGACTTTGAATTAATTCTTTTATGACGGACGCTGTTTTGCTTGCAGGAAAGGAGCAGCCCACAGTAGAATGCGAGTATGAAACCAATAAGCACAGCGATGAAAGCATTTTAGTGTGCATTTAAGGCGCAAAGTGACAAGTCCGGTGTCTACGGTGGCTGAGACATGATCAGGATGTTGCTTTTGACAGGTCTTTTGCAAATTCGGAACAAACTTCGAAACACACGCTCATATCTGAAAAAATCATGGCATGAGCCAAACGATATACCAGTACCATCAGCAACTCAGCAACTCTGATATGACGTTTTTCCAAAGTAATTTTCTTTACTGCTTGTAAAACAATGATATGTAGATATGTTTGACTGGTCCCCCGTTTGTTTGCAGGAAAGAAACTGTACACCGCAATGGGACTAGGTGCACGAACGCAAGCTGCTATACCTACTTCCTAGTATGTGTGATGATTCAAAACTATGTAAATAGAATCAGTTCTATCGAAGAATCTCAAACAACAATACGTGTTGTTTTATTACTCGCGCGTCCAAGGCGGACATCGTCAAACATGGCTCACCTTTATATCTGTGAGAAACAAACTAAAAATCCTGACCATGTCAACATATGTATGTTAGGGGACATTTGTAGCAACAAATCAAAAGAAAATTAGAAAAAAAGGTGGTAGTTGTATTTCCAACTTAACGTCCTCTACTTTCTGTTGTAATTTAAGTTGCAGCAATAATGGTTTTTCAGTTGGGAAAGTAGAAGAATTCAAATACTTGGGCCTTATCATAGATTATAGGATGAGTTTTATAAACCATTTTGAGTCGTTAAGGAAGTATTTTGCAGCACTCTTCGCAACGTCTACTATCTAAAAAATGCTTGTTCTACAAAATTACTTAAAGTAATTTATTATGGTATCTTCCATTCCAAGCTCCAATATGGTATTAAATGTTAGGGAGGTACAAATTTGTATTTGTTTTATTATGCATATTTTGATCCTGCAAAAGAATGCTTTAAGAAAAAATATCCAATATAAATCGTCGTCATCCAAGTTATCCTTTGTTTCCCCCTTTTTGCCATTTATATTGTTTTAAAGTCTTAAAAACTTTCTTTTACGATCGGGTAATCTCAATTGTAGACTAATTTCAGTTTACAATTTACGTAGAAACTTTTCAAATGTTGCATCTGTTCCAACTTTTCGCACTACTGCATTTCGTAATTTTTATTTAGTTTCTTCGTGCCGTGGTGGTAGGTGGTAGTGGACTACCACCTTTAATCAGAGCAATATCATATTCTAGCGGGCTTGTGAATCGCTTAAAACATTGACTCTTAGATTTTGGTTATGTGACACTGGAAAATGTATATAACCAGGAGTTTGTCTTCTTTACCTCCTTTCTTTTGGGCATCTGTATGTCATTACCATTTTCTTATACGTCAATCTGAATTTTCATTGCTAAAGTTAAAATGTACAAAATTACTTGGGTCACCCCACCCATACTTATATTATTTTAGTTTAGTCTTTTGAAGTGGCATTTGAAACTATTTTAGTACTCTATGTATGTATATAACATAAAAAGTGTCACCTATATGTAACTTGAATTTATATGAAATAATAAATAAATGAAATGAAATCACATATGTATATGTAATATAATTTTATATCAATGTAAAACAATATGGTTTATTATTAAAATTATTATTACTTTATTAAATAATCAAATAATTTAATAATTTTAAGCTGATTTGAAAAGTATATTCATATTTATTCATGTTTTTACATTATTCTCAAATGGATAATTTTGCTTATAAATTTATTTATCACAAAACATTTGAAACACTTCGAATGCCAATAAAAACGTTTCTTCGCCACCGAACATAACTAAAATAATTTGCAATAAATAAGTGTATAATTCAACTATTACGCTTCTCATAACGAAATTGCGGTATTTTGTACTATCTTTTATCCTAGAACCTACGACGTAGACGATCCTGCGATAGTTTAATTTTATAATATAATATCTTATGTTTCAACTGAATACTTACTAGTATTGACCGATCGCTTTTGAGTTACTTATGAACCTTATTGATTTCGCATAAAATCTGTGCCATATCTGTTAGATAAACGTTTTTATTGATTTTGCGAAAATCAGTGCTGCGTTTAGATAATACGCAAAATAACTTTTTTGTTGATTCTGTGAAAACCAGTTGTCTTCACCAATTCCAGAAATAACATTATTCTTGATCTATTTAGTGTATTTTACATATTTATGTTTTTTTATAAAACAATGATTGTTAATAATATGAAAAAACCTAAACTCTCTAAACTGACACTTGATGAGTGCCACTCGGAAATGGACTTTTTCAAAGTTAGTGAATCTCGATGTGCATTTGTTTTTAAAAATATCAAAGTATATAATAGTCCATCTGCCAATTATCACATAACAATTAGTTGCAAATGCTAAAGTAAAAAGTGTAATAATCCGTTATATGGGCGCCATCCAAACGCGCCAGAATCGGCCAAGAAGCTGCAGCAGTGAGATCCAGTAACTGGTTGAAAAGTCAATTATGTAAATCTGGAATTCAACGTATTCCGCCATCCGCTGCTGTCGTTCGTAAATGTTTGAATGAGTTTCGCGATGATAATCGTGGCGTGGATGAAAAAGACATAGTAGACTTGATCAAGACGATTGAAAATATGAAATGTAATAATGAATTTAACAATTTCATCAGAGATGGGAAAAAAAAAATATAAATTTTGTGTTTATTACTGTTCTAGTTGAATTACAGGCTTACAAAAGATATCATCATCTTATGAAAATGTATGGCCGTATTAGTGGCCATATTTTTCTATACGCAATAGTAATAAATTAGGATCATTATACTCTATCTATCCACCAATTACTAACCGACGATAAAAATACTATACGACGATAAAAATAAATACTATAGTTTTGGATAAAAAATTATATAAGGATGGAGCTCCAAAACCGTTTTTTTTTTTTTTTTTTTGTAATTCATTTTTATTTATAGTTTCTTAGATCTATCTTCTCCTAGACAAAAATGCTTAAAACTAGCTTAACTATCCTTACAAATTTAGGAATCTTACTGGCCCTAGGCGGACACTCTAAAATAAACTGTATAATTTTTACGTATGCCTTTCGACTACTATTTAAATAACTTAAAATTAACATTATTATAATTAACTTAAGCTAAGAAAAATTATTCTTTTTTTCAAAAAACTTAGCATATGATCATTCTTTTATATATTTTTATATAATCCTTAAACCTACCTAAACCTAACTAAACATATCTTATTCTAACTTAGCTAATATATATATATATGTATATAAAAATATATTTTATATATATTATATATATACATATATGTATTTTTTTTTTTTTGGTTTTTAATATTTTTTTTTGTTCTATCCTACCCTAACCTACTCTACCCTACCCTACCCAATGAAAGCCTGCCATTGGTGTTAGGCAAGCCCTGCCTTGAAGAGGCTGAAGCTACTGAAATGTCCACTGACGCAGCGCCCTCCAGCCACCAAAAGCGTTGATGCTGGCGGACTACGTCTCCTCGATCCCGGCGTGAGACCGATCTACAGAACCTGAGGCGCTCGGGCTCACTGAGCGCGACATCGGGTCCGTAGAGGAATCGCCGTTCCACGGAATTGCGACCCACGTGGAAGATTAGCGGCACCGCCAATCTATCCCGGTTCAGCCCACATCTATCTAAATAGAGGAATGCTTCTGGCGGGACAAAGCCGTTAAGGCGCACTCTCTCGTGATATAAATCATTGGGGTAGTAAGCCCCAGAGATTAGGCTATTGACCGAAGTCATTGCTCTCGCAACGTGGCCTCGAATCAGTTTGATCAGGAAGTTATCCACCCGTACAATCCTGGCCCTATTGTATAGGACCTCGTTCGGGTAAAATTTTGTGTAATCAGATTCGGGTGTTCTATGTAACCCGAGACAAGTCCTAAGACATTGTCGCTCAAACACCCGAATCCTTTCCATTAAGCTGGCTCTCACATTGAACCAGACGGGGCATCCATAGGCAATCATGGGCCTGATTAAGGCCATGTAGCAGATTACCTTCACCCTGGGATCAAGTTGGCTGCAATGAAACAGCCATCTTGTCAGAGCGAAAGCGCCTCGGGCCCTTGCCAGAGCAGCATCTACATGTTTGTCAAAATATAGATACTGGTCTAGCCAGATCCCAAGGTATCTGACTACACTTTGTTTCGCCAGTGGACGCCCGTCCTGTCCAAGAATTGAGAACCCGCGCCAATTTTTTCTAGTGTCTCGAGAGGCCCTAGACAAAGGCGTTCTGAACAAAATAGTTTCTGATTTCTGGCAGTTGATCTTCAACTTCCATTCATCACAATACTGCTGAATTTTTTCGAAGTCGCGCTGCAAGAGGGTGAAAATGACGTCGATCGTTGGACCTGATCTGTACGCGATTAGATCGTCTGCATACGCTATTGAATGGTGAAGAGAAGCTATCAAATCACTGAAGTAAATGCTGAAAAGGATCGGCGAGTTCAACGTACCCTGTTGCAGTCCGTTGTTAATATCAAATGTTTGGGTAGAAGTCACGTTGGCAATTTTCACTACAAACTTTCTACCTGTTAACATGTCATAAATCATATATAGTAGTGGTTTACTTATGCTCAGCCGATTGAGCTTGTAATAAAGACCTTCTAGCCATTCGGTGTCGAAGGCTTTTTCCAAGTCAATCAGACAGGCACCCGTGCATTGGTTCTTGCATTTATTTCATTGGATATCCGACACGAGTTTCGACGCGGCATGAATTGTGTCATGTCCCGCTCTGAAACCGAATTGGTTATCCGGGATGACTTTATTGTCCTCAGCCCATTTAGACAGGGCTCTATGGACCACCTTCTCGAACACCTTGCTGACACTCGGAAGGAGACTTATCGACCGGAGATTTGCCGGGTCAGAGGTGTCCTTACCCCTCTTGGGGATTGGTTGCACCACCGCTGTCTTCCAGTGCACTGGATAATATGCATTATTCAGTGCATTGTTGAACAGGATGGTGTACCTCTCTACAGCCACTGGGGGAAGGTGCCTAAGCATAACATTGGATATACCGTCGATACCCGCGGCTTTTTTCCTGTTCAATGACCGAAAGATCATCTGGAGATCTTCCGTCGAAATGAACAGGGTATTAGCCCCTTCATTGGTGACGGCATTATTTGCCATGAAATCGTCATCGAACCTGGTAAAACCAAGATTCTCGGATCGCCAATGATCGATATCATTTCCAAGGTAGGAGTGATGAAGTAGAACTCTGTTTTCCAATTCGTGGTTTGGGCGAATGGTATCATTCACCTTAAACACTTCCTGGAAAACAGCTCCCACTGCGGTCACCTTCTCCTGAGGATCATCGATCACGAAGAAGTCATCATCCAGGATGGCGCCCTCTGGCTCGATGCTAACTGTTCGTAGCAAGCGTTCATTTTCTGACGTTCTCGGAAGCTTTAGATCCTGAATGTCATTCTGATTGTTTCTCCGAAATATTTTATTTATTTGCGGGAACATACTCGCGCTGCTGGAATTTACAGCACGAATTCTGTTGTTCCAATGCAAACTTACAGATATTCTGTAATTTTCCTTGATTAACTGTTGGATATTTTTAATCAGTGACTTCAGTGTCCTGACCTCCGAGTTTTGTCTGTCGGTAAACCGCCTGTACAAGAGTTTGAGTCTTGTCAGGAGTCTACTTTTTTGTCTGTGCAGTGCGTCGATTGTCGCTTTTCGGTATACGTTTGTGGTATCGTGCTGTCTTTGGCGTGGTATCGTACTGTTCATAGTCTGTTTAATGATATCGTCCATTTCTTTGAGGTACCTGTCAATCTCGCGGTTTGACAGGTTCCTATTAGTCGGTGGGAAGGAGGCGCTCGAAGTGAGCGCTCTCGTCAGGGAATTGGCGAAGCGTGGCCAGCGCGCCCTACTGTAATCGTAGGGGTGCGTGTGGAAGTACTCTGCCAGTTCCGCGAACTCGTCAGGTACTGTGATCACGGCACATAGTCCGCAATGGTCACTGTCGTATACAATGGTCCGTAGACAGTTAATAGACCATTCGTTCGTGTCTGCCAGTCTCAGTCGAGAGTCTATCAGCATTAGATCCAGATAGGAGCCGCTCCTAGGATACGACGGACTGTCCGTTGCGAGCAACTTGACCCTATATTCAGTGTTGTGAAGAACCCACCAATGGCTTAGTAGGCTCCCCCTAGTGTTGGGAATGTTATTTCCTCAATCACTATGTTTGGCATTTAAATCGCCGGCTAGAATGTAGAAGTTTTCTACCGAGTTCAAGCACAGAGATCGAAAGAGTGTCTCGAGTTCTGCGATACAAATATTGGGTTGAGGTGCTTCAGGTGCATAGGCTGATACAATGTACATTCTCTTTCCATTTCGGAGAGGAATGCACACAATACAGGCCTCCAGCACCTGGAACCTCCGCACTTCACTGTTATATAAGGTCATATATCCTTATGTTTAAGATAATTTTTAATGAAGATCTCCCCCGCCTTGAGTAGCGTTGGGTCGGTCTCTTCTAATTATTTTATACGGACTGTGCCTGATTTTGTGCTGTTGGTTTAGCTTTGTTTCGCTAACCAAGAGTACATCGGGGCTTTCGTCCTGCAACAGGTTAAAAAGTACGGCTCGTCTCTCAATCCTTATCAGGGAATTTACATTCACCGACAGGATCTTCAAGGGGCTCTCTACCAGCGTACCAATCACGATCTTAGATGCGCTAGGCCCGGCAGAAGCGAGCAGATACTATCTACTCGGATCGCCATCTCAAGGATCTGTTTTTGGAGCTGCCCAATCTGCCCTTGGATTGCGAGCAAGATCGAACAGACATCCACCTCCGCCTCCGGTGCCTTAGAGACAGGAACTGGGACTTTAGGAACAGCCATGGGCTTTTGTACCGTCTTTCCCGAACCTGCCGCCATTTGGGCGTAGGTCAGCTGGGATGTGACGGCTGGTGTTTGGAAGCGATCCGAGGGACGCTTCTCCTCGACCTTCTGCTTACGGCCTGTCACATATACAAACATACATGTAACTACTCATGTACATTATAACGCCAATAAAAGAGTCGCGCAGTCGTAGACCAAGCGCTCGAAGAGACAGTCGCGTATTCTTTAACCCCTAGTACGTCACATGGTGTCGAAACCCGGGACAACGAAACAATTAAAATAAAGTGTCCCTAATTTTTTAAACAGTTTAAAAAAAAACAAAAAAAAAATGTCGTTAAAACCACCAAAACCATTACTGGTTAACAACGAAATTGATATCTCCCAAGAATGGACCGAGTGGCTGGATGCATATAATAATTATTTCATTGCCTCGAAAATCGACGTTGAAGAAAATAGAATCCAGGTGGCCAATTTTAAGACGGTAATTGGTCGTGACGCGATTAAGGTACTTCATAATCTCGGCCTAACAGAAGAGGAACAGCAAAACTTGGAACTGATTACAATAAAGTTAACGGCTCATTTCTCACCAGCCAAGAATAAAACATACGAGAGATGCCAATTTCATCGCATAAAACAACATGGCAATGAGCCGTTCGAAGATTTTCTCCAAAAATTACTAGAACAAGTAAGAAAATGCTCATACGGTACCAATGCTGAAGAATTTGTCACAGATCAAATAGTGTTGGGAATAAACAGTGATGAAACAAGACAGAAACTATGGCTTGAAGAAAATCTTACTTTAGCAAGAGCGAACAAAATATGTAGGGCAGCAGAAAACGCTAGCAAACAAATTCGCGAAATAAATAATGAAACTAGAGCAAGTACAACAATTGCAGACGTAAACCAGATAGACAAGGAAGGCACATTCGAATGCACACGCTGCGGTAAGGAGCATGGCTATAGAAGTTGTCCAGCGTACGATAAAAAGTGTCATGCATGTGGGCGTAAGGGCCACTTTCATTCGATGTGCCGACAAAAACAAAATATAAGACATATGGACCGAAAGAGAAATAAAAAAAAATCAGGAAAAATATATGCGTTGTCAGGTGACAGTAAATCGAATAACAGTGAAAGTGATAGTTCGGAAGAGTACAGTTTTGTTGGATCAATTTCGACTAAACTGACAGCACGTAGCATGGATGACGACAAGTGGAGCGCAACTGTGAGTATCGGTCAACATAAACTTACGCTAAAACTTGACACGGGAGCACAGTGTAATGTGTTGTCTGAAAAAATGGCAAACACCCTAGGTGCCGTGGTTTCAAAGTCGGCAACTAAACACTTGATAGCGTATAACAAGCAAAGCATCAAAGTAATAGGAGAAGCCAAAATCCCATGCAAGTATAAGCAATCCAAGGAAATAGTTACATTTAAGATTATTAGAGAGAATCTCCAACCGATACTGGGCAGAACAAGTTGTGAAAAAATGGGATTCATAGCACGGATCAATCAAATTAATGATGAAAAAGCAACGTTGGGATGCTGCAAAGAGTTCGAGTATGACATAGACTTCATCGATAACCCCCAATTTAAAATAATTCCGGCCAGAAGGATACCTTACGAGCTAAGAAATCAAGTCAAGGCTGAACTTAAACGTATGGAGAAAATGGGGGTCATAGCACCAATAAGCGAGCCAACACCAGCGGTTAGCCCAATGCTAATCGTCAACAAAGGAAAACTTAGAGTTTGCATGGATCCGACGGAGTTAAATAAAAATATCCGGCGAAGGCATTATCCACTAAAAACAGTTGAGGAGATAGCAGCGAAGACTTATGGCAGTAAAGTGTTCACAAAACTAGACTGCGAGAAAGGATTCTGGCAGTTGAAAGTTACCCCACGTACATCGAAATATTTAACGTTTTCAACACCTTGGGGTCGATATCGATATCTGCGAATGCCCTTTGGAATTTCATCGGCTCCAGAAATTTTCACCGAAGTTATGAACCGCACATTGGAAGGAATAGACAACGTTGAAGTAGCAATGGATGATATATTCATACACGGCCGGACTAAGGAAGAAGTACAAGGAATAACTAAAACAGTAATTGAACGCTTAACAAAAAAGGGATTCACATTAAACAGAGATAAATGTAAGTACAACCAAACAACAGTTCAATTTCTCGGTCATATCTTTACAGAAGAGGGTTACAAGGCAGATAACGAAAAAGTAGACGCCATCAACAAGTTGAAAACTCCGACAAATGTAAAAGAACTTCAACGTATACTAGGGATGGTAACCTACCTGGGAAAATTCATAAGTAACTTGTCAGACCTTACCGATCCGCTCCGAGGACTACTGCGTAAGGAAAGTACGTGGTGTTGGCATCCCGAACATCAGAACTTTAAGTACAACTCCAGTCCTGGCCTACTATGATGTTAACGAAAGCGTCAAGTTGTCAGTGGACGCAAGCAGCAAAGCGATGGGTGCCTGCCTAATGCAAAAGGGCAGACCAGTAGCATATGCCACCCGAGCATTTACACAATCCCAACAAGGCCAACCACAAATCGTCAAGGAGGCTCTAGCCATCAGATTTGGATGCACCAAATTCCACGACTACGTCTATGGTAAAGAGCTCGTTATCGAGACGGACCACAAACCCCTTGAGACTATATTCAAAAATTCAATCCAAGACGCACCCCTCAGGCTACAACGCATTCTGTTCGACGTGTTAGCATACTCGCCCAAAGTGTACTATGTTAAAGGTTCAAAGGTCCCAATCGCTGATGCACTAAGTAGAGACTGCGATACTAAAGAAGTGGACAACGACGAAGAATGCGCAGTGAACACTATAGTGGCAGTAAGTGATAACTTAAAGGAGCGGTTAATAAAAGCAACAAAAGACGACGTTGAACTCCAGTTGCTGAAAGCAGTCATAATGCGAGGATGGCCAGGTAATGACAAAGATCTGCCAGCATCAATAAAAAAATATGCGCCGTTCAAACACCAGTTAACATTCGAAAATGGACTATTGCTGAAAGGTTATAAAATCATAATTCCTAAAGGAGAAGTACTAAATATAATCCAGCAAACGCACGTGGGCCACGTGGGGATCACAAAATCAATTCAACGTGCTCGCCAAACATTATATTGGTACGGTCAAACTAAGGACATAAAAGACTTTGTTGAACAGTGTGAAGTGTGTCAGCGAACACAAAGGGCAAACCAACGAGAACCAATGATTATGCGTCAAATACCGGAATATCCATTCCAATTAGTATCCACCGATATTTTTAAATTCCAAGGGGAAGATTTCCTACTTATAGCTGACCATTACTCGGGATTTACTGAATTTCGAAAGCTTAAATCAGCAACATCGTCGGAGGTGATTCTATTGTTACGCCAGTGGTTTTCAGTCCATGGCATACCGGAAATATTAGAATCTGACGGCGGTACTCAATATACTAGCATACAGTTTCAGAGATTTGCAAAAAATTGGGGATTCGTGCATCGAACATCATCACCGCATTACCCTAGGTCCAACGGTTTTGCTGAAAGAAACGTCCAAACGGTAAAGGGCATTCTTAAACGGTGCTATCTCGATGGTACGGATCCTTACTTGGCGATGCTGATGTTACGTAACACCCCACGGAATGCCGGCTTAAAATCGCCAAGTCAACGGTTATTTAGCAGAAGAACAAGAACTACCACACCCATCAGCGTGGCCGTGCTCAAACCAGAGTTGGTTAAGGGAGTTACTGAAGAATTACGGGAACTTCGTTTGAATCAAAAGCGTTATGCGGATCGAACAGCAGCAATTATGCCGCCATTGAATGTGGGTGACCAAGTGCGCCTACAGGTAGGTCAGCGTGAATGGAAGGGGGCTACAGTGGTCGATAAAACAGAATATCCGCGATCAGTAATAGTACGAACGAATGACGGAAGGCGATACAGAAGAAACGCACTTCATATACACAAAACCAAAGCCAACATACAGTCGCCGATTGCTGCAACCGATATGTCAAAATCTAACGAGGAAACAACATCAACCGAACAAGTCGACCCTACATCGGGCACTCATACCAATGACGTGACATACAGTAGCCGGCCAACGACAACTTTTCCAAGGTTAACGCCGATTCAAGAAGATGCTTGCATCCCACAACAAGTCTCCACCATCACTCATATCCCCGAAGAAGAGCAGATATGGACGGATAATCAAACCCGTTGTGCGATACGAGGCGTCCTAAGAGAGGCAAAACTCACACATTTTTATTTATGATAAACATCAAGATATCAGAATTATTAACATTGAATTTACTATAATTTATCCGACGTAACACTTGAACTTTGAATGTATTTTTGTTTGGAATTCCTATTATTCATATCTTTTGTTTCTATCTTTTATTTGAATTATCTTATATAAATGAATTACTTAAACCTTAATTTATTCAAGTATCCATGAATATCACTTGTAATACTTTCTAACTATTTTTTCGTTTATTTTGTAAAGAAAAAGGGATGTCACATATACAAACATACATGTAACTACTCATGAACATTATAACGCCAATAAAAGAGTCGCGCAGTCGTAGACCAAGCGCTCGAAGAGACAGTCGCGTATTCTTTAACCCCTAGTACGTCACACGGGCCAGGTTTTCTTTCTTGATGTCCTGGAACTTAGGAGTTTGCAGGGTGTCCTCGGTTCCGACACAAGACACACACGAGCTGGTCTCTGTCCGCCACCTTGTCTTTCCCAAGGTCGCATTCCTCGTTCTTGTGGTTCTTTGCGCCCTTAACGCATCGAGGCTGCATTTCGCAGTTCGCCGCGGTGTGCCCGAACCTTTGGCAGCGGATACATTGCAAAATGTTTCCGTTCCTCTTTAATGTTTCCCATGTGACAGTCTGGGACGCTAAGGTGATGATAGTCCTTAACCTCTCCAGCTTGCTGCTGGGTGTGAGCTGTACCAAGAAGAAGGGAATAACTCGCTTCTCCCGTCGGGAGTTCACCGTAGAGAATGGCTTAACCCCCACGAATTTGAGGTCGTCACTTTCGAACTCTTTGAGCTCTGAGAGCATTTCCTCGGGGTCTGCAATCGACTTCACGCCTTTGAGGAGCATCGTCTGCAACCTCTCGGCCTTTGGCGTAAAAGAGAAAAACTCCGTCGTAGACTCTTTCAATAGGCTTTTAATCAACCAGTCAAGGTACAAGAACCTTGGCTATCTTCGTTGAGCCAAAATAGCCTCACCGTAAACATTTGGTGACCCCGACGTGATTCTGAAGGAGTATATTAAGTCACAGTCTTACGAAGCGTTACCAGGGCTTGAAACACTGGTAATTCTGCGACGCGTCGTGAGTTAAATCATCGTCAACAAAAGCGTGTACTAGGGCTATACACTAGTACCAACGTCGTCAAGAGCTGCGCATCAGTCCAGTTTTGACAAACGGACGAAAAATCTGCATTCATCATGGATATCGACAAGTGGGCGGAGCAACAAGAACTCCACGCCGAAGAAGTGTCGAGAATCATATCAAACTATAAAAAGGATTCAGGCACTCGGAAGATAACCAAGTCGTATTATGAGGAAAGGTTGCGTCGACTGGAGGAGGCTTGGAATATATTCGAACAAACAGATTCCAAACTTAGGGCCTCACCAGCGATGACACCTGATCATGAATATTTCACTAAGGGCCTGTACGACATAACCCTAGGAAATTACACCACATTCAAAGAACACTTCGAGCAGAAGATTTTGGCGCTTTCCAAGTTAAAGGACGCCAAGCAAGTCAGCGACAAGGCACCAAGCCAGACAGGTGATGGTACAACAAGTACCAAACAATCCGAAGCCGAAGAGAAGTCAACACAACCGCGAGATGACTTAATGAAGCTGCTGACACGGCAAAGGGCGATCGCAGAGTTCCTACGCCGATCCATGGCCGGCACTAACCTCAACATAGTCCCAAATCAGCAACACACAACAGAGTATGTGGAACGCAAAATAAGGACACTACAGAGGTACCGGACCCAGTTAGAAGAACTTCATAATTCCATATGGGAACTTAGCGATGATCCGATCAACGACGGATATGACTCAGACGCATATTTACAATTAGAAGAGTTGGCGGAAAGGCATATAATAACCTTAACGACCAACCTACAAACCAGCAATGGAATTGGGGCTACCCTATTGTTGGGGTAACCCTATTGTTGGACTAACAACAACAAATACAGCATTGCAACTCCCAAAGATTGTATTGCCAAAATTCGACGGTGACTATTTAAAATGGCAACAGTTTCATGATTTATTTGTCCAAATGATCCATACTCACTCTATGGGCAATTGTCAAAAAATGTGGTATCTAAAAACAAATTTGTCAGGGGAAGCAGAGAGATTAATCCGCCACTTTTCGACGTCTGACAACAATTATGATGCTGCATGGAAAACGTTAGTGGATCGTTACGACAACAACAGACTTTTGGTTTCAGCATTTATAAACAAACTCATGAATCAACCAACTATTATGTCTGACAAGGGATCAGTAAGTGCCATAAGAACTCTCCATGATACTACCAAGGAGTGTCTAATGGGATTGAAAAATATTGGTGTATGCACTGAGCATTGGGATCCCATCGTGAGTCACATACTGCTAAAGAAACTGGATAGGGATACCCTGTACGAGCAGTCACTGGAAAATCCGAGACACGTGCAAACCATCAACCAATTGTTAGGTTTCCTGGAGAGGCGATTCCAATCGTTGGAGGCTCTGGGCTTTAAGGGAAGGTCCTTAGAAGAGCACCGACGATCGCATCCAACAAGGACAATAGCAGCACCATCTGCACCAGCAACACAATCATGTATAATCTGCAAGGGCAGTCATGGGCTATACGCATGCCATAAGTTCCTGCAATTGACACCCGGCCATCGACTTAATCTGCTAAAGAAGAATAATACATGCGTCAACTGTCTTCGAGCAGGCCATCAAGCTGCGAATTGTTCCCGGCAAGGATGCACAAAATGCTCTAAAAAACATAACACGTTAGTCCACCTGGATCCTGTAGTGTCAACTCAAGCCACTAGCTCGGAGTTCGTAGACCACGGACGCGACCAGCCGTCATCAATAAGTGCTGCTAGTCAGCACCGTCAAGCATATGTTTTGTTGGGGACCGCCCGAATTACATTGGAGTCCAGCAACGGCCAACTCATTGAATGCAGAGCACTATTAGATTCAGGATCTCAGGTGAACTTTATAACAGAGAATCTAGTTACAAGGTTGGGTCTGTCAGCAGTTCACGACACGTTACGCATTCAGGGTATCGGTCGCACCACTCAAAAAACTCGTGGGAGAGTGAACATCCTCCTGCAATCTAGATTGAATGGATTCTCCACACGAATCGAAGCAAGAGTCCTTCCAAGAATACTCTCCTCTCAACCGTCACAATTAATCGATATATCCCATTGGGACATCCCAAGGAACATCGAGCTAGCCGATCCGAAGTTCAACCATCCGGGGGAGATCGAAGTGCTAATCGGTGCAGACATATATCACGAACTTTTATCTATAGGACAAATAAAGGCCAAAGAAGAGATGCCCATCTTACAGAACACAGTATTTGGGTGGATAGCAGTGGGAAGGATCGGACGTTCCCTGCCTTCAACAGCAACTTGCGGAATGTGTACCGAAGAGGAAAACCTCAACACACTAATAGAAAGATTCTGGACAATTGAGGATCCTGAAGAATCACAAGTAGCGATCACTACAGCAGAAGGGAGGTGTGAAACTCACTTTAATCAAACAGTACAGCGTAACACAAAAGGCCGCTTTATAGTAAGGCTACCATTCTCAGACGGGCCGACGAAACTAGGGGAGTCGAAGAATATAGCCTTGAGAAGATTACTTACACTAGAAAGACGATTGGCAATCAACGTGGAGCTTAAACAGCAGTACCACCAATTCATGGACGAGTATATCAAATTAGGACACATGAAAGAGGTAATCTCTCCGCCAAGCACTTCACCCCACTATTTTCTACCGCATCATTGCGTGTTAAAACCCGATAGTAGCACGACAAGATTGAGAGTAGTATTCGATGCGTCGTCAAAAACATCATCCAATCTATCCCTGAATGATATTTTACATAGTGGTCCAAAAATCCAAGAAGACCTGTTCTCGATTTTGCTGAGATTCCGCCTACCACGATTTGTATTCACAGCTGATATTGAAAAAATGTATAGGCAAGTAATTGTACATGAAGAAGACAGAAAGTACCAGTTAATTTTATGGAGAGACGACGTATCGGCGCACATTAGGTGCTACCAATTAAACACAGTCACCTATGGGATGTCAGCTGCTCCTTATTTAGCCGTAAAATGCCTACAGCGTCTATCCCAGTCAACGATTAAAACACATCCTCTGGGCAGTAAGGCACTCCAGTGCGCCTTTTACATAGACGACGTCATGACTGGGGCAAACAGCCTCGCTACTACTTTAGAAATGCAGAGGCAACTAATCGACGCACTTCGAGGAGCTGGGTTTAAGTTGCGTAAATGGTACGGCAATCACCCGCGATTACTACAAGATTTCCCACCGGAAGATAAGGAAACGGAACTAGACTTCAAAATTGATTCAGAAGACACTATAAGGACCTTGGGTTTAACTTGGTCACCTAAGGCGGATGACTTTTGCATCAAGGTCCATTGGAATCATGAAACTAAAATAACGAAAAGAGTAGTTTCATCAGAAATAGCCCGACTTTTTGATCCACTAGGACTCGTAGCTCCAGTAATAATTACCGCAAAGATTTTCCTGCAACAGTTATGGCAACTGAAGTTAGACTGGGATGCAGCTCTACCACAAGAACTACATTCAAAATGGTCAAGATTTCGTGAGGATCTTAAGACAATAACTCACATCCGAACGCCAAGACACGTATTTGGGAAAAACGTTCCCGAAAAAATACAAGTTCATGTTTTCGCCGATGCCTCCGAAAAGGCCTATGGAGCATGCGTCTATATTCGATCACTAGTCAACCCTGGCACAGTCGTCGTGCGGCTGTTGTGTGCCAAATCTCGTGTAGCACCACTTGAGAAGAATAAGGTTAAGAAACCGACAATTCCTCGATTAGAGTTATGCAGTAGACCTCGCTAAACGAGTAAAAAATGATATCGAATACGAAGAAATTCCTACGTACTTTTGGAGCGATTCTGAAATCGTGTTGGCCTGGATCAATTCGAACGCCAAAACATTGCCCGCCTTCATTGCCAACAGAGTCTCATCCATCCAATCTAATTCCATACCACAGCAATGGCGGCACATCAAATCTAAGGAGAACCCAGCTGACTTGTTGACACGAGGAGTAACTCCAGACAAGTTGAGGGAGTGCAGCCTTTGGTTTTATGGGCCATTATTCCTTCATGGCCAGGAATCGGCTTGGCCGACACCATACGTTAAAGTAGCAGAGTGCGACCAGGAAGTCCAGTATAGCACATCAGCCATAACGACCAATAATAGTGAATCAACACATTTCATTTACAAAATCTCACATGGAAACTCATTTAGACGAATACAGCGGATTACTGCATATATACTTAGGTTCATCCGGGCTTTAAAAAAAGACGACGAGAAGTCAAGTCAAGGAGAAAATCTCTCCAGTCAAGAATTACAGGAAGCACTCCATACCTTAATCCGAGTCATTCAAAAGGATGAATTCGGCCGCGACATCTCTCATTTACGGCGATATAACGAGTGCAGCAACACTAGCTCCATCAGCAGTCTCGCCCCTTTTTTGGACAAGGAAGGTATCATACGCGTCGGAGGCCGACTGGAAGCCTCAATGTTACCATACGATGCAAAACATCCCATCCTACTACCTTACGAACACCCATTCGTGAAAATGTTAATGAAGGACATCCATTGCGACAACAAGCATGTTGGACCACAGACACTTCTGGCCATAACCAGACAACGCTTCTGGCCAATTAAGGGTAAAACCATTGCACGATCTATAGTGCAACACTGCCTTCGATGTACCAGAACAAAGCCCAAGATGCTTTCCCAGATAATGGGAAATTTACCACCTTGCAGAGTACAACCAGCCCGCCCATTCGTGAATTCAGGCGTGGATTTTTGCGGGCCAATTTGGATTCACTTTCGAGGTCGGGGAAGTCGGCCGCAAAAGGGGTACATATCAGTATTTTGCTGCTTCTCTACGAAGGCGGTCCACTTAGAGGTGGTAAGTGCACTAACAACGGAAGCATTCATAAAGCGCTTTATAGGAAAACGTGGCCATGTTAAAAATCTATACTGTGACAACGCAACAAACTTCGTCGGCGCCAGAAATCAACTCCAGGAGTTAAATCAAACGATATATTCACCTCAAGGAAGGGATGCTATCATCTCCGCTAGCAGTACAAAGGGCATCGATTTTCATTTTATACCACCTCGATCCCCACATTTCGGTGGGCTTTGGGAGGCTGCTGTGAAGTCAGCGAAACAGTTATTAAACCGTAGTATGGCATCGGCTTCCTTGACATACGAAGAGTTCGAGACCCTAATAATTGAAATCGAAGCAATCCTCAATTCTCGGCCCCTTACACCCTTATCTTCCAATCCAAACGATGTCACAGCTTTAACGCCCGGGCACTTCTTAATCGGGGAAGCGTTAACAGCTCCGATCGATTCAAATGCTGAAACAACAAAAGTCAACCTGCTCACACGATGGAAGTTGGTCACGCATCTAAAGAACGAGTTTTGGAGGAGATGGTCGAGAGAATATCTAAATGAATTACAACAACGGTTCAAATGGAAACAACACAAGCAGAACCTACAACCAGGGACGATAGTTATAATGAAAGAAGATAACACTCCACCAATGAGGTGGCCTCTAGGTCGCGTTATAAAAACACGAGACGACGGACAAGTCCGCGTGGCAGATGTAAAAACGGCAACCGGCATTCTGCGGCGAGCAATTCACAGACTGGCGCCTATTCCACTCGGTGATGATAACACTAAACATGAGGAAGTATTAACAAAAAAAGAAGCACGTCAATACGAAGGTCAAATTAAACGAAGAACGGCGGACTTAGCACCGCGAGTCTCAAAGGACGGAACAAACAACGACGAACCCCCAACCAGAAAGTCCCGAAAATCTTACGGCTCGACAATGATGTCACTCTTGCTGGTATGCCTGGCTTTACCAGCATTGAGCACTCATCCTATAGATGTCAACCAGTTCCCAGCTCAACTGGGACTTCACTTCGAGGCTCTAGGATCATCAAAATTAGCATCAAACGACTGGAAGCTAATGGTATACTACGAGTTGGAGCCTTACTGGACTGAGTATACAGAGATTAGCAACGGAATCCAATCCTTGCGACGACTTTGCCACTCGATATCAAACAATATTTCCTGTTCATCTATAATAAATCAATTCGTTCATTTACGGAACGAATTAAAAGAGGGTAATGAGCTTTTCACCTATAATATTCATAATACAAGACGGAGACGAGGCGCCCTTGATATAGTAGGTAACGTAGCTTATTCGTTATTTGGCGTTCTTGATACGGAGCATGCACAACAACTCTCGACGTCAATAAGTGAGATAAGGACAAACGAAGATCACATTGTACGACTGCTGAGAAATCATACATCCATAATAGATTCCACGTTAAACTTAATCAAGGGAAATCAGCTAACAATTCGAGAAAAATTCAGAACGTTGAACAACCAAGTTCTTCAAGTAGTTAACTACACCGATCAAGAGAAACTCAACAGCTTATTTCTGGCATTGTCCATTGAACTGTCACTTATTGTCTCGAATGCGCAACGGATACAAACATCCTTAATCAACGTGATAATCGACACCAATCACGGAATGATCAACCCCTTGCTCTTATCGCCACAACAATTAGCAAAGGAAATATCCACAATAAAGGGACACCTCCCGACCTCGCTTCATTTGCCAGTAGAATCATCAGAACTTCTGCAATTATATAACCTAATGACCGTGAAAGGACAAGTCGTGGACAAACATGTCATGTTTTTAATAAGATTTCCTCTTGTCAGCAATGAAATATTCGACATATTCAGAATAATACCCATACCAATATTTAACAATAGATCGTTCGTGGCACTTGATCCAGACTCATCGTATTTAATTATTAGTCGCCATCGCGACCAATACTACCCGTTGTTGGAACAAGAACTAGCGACATGCTCAATAACAGGACCGTCTACTTACCTGTGTGAACAGAAACGGCCATTATACCGTAAAGGATCTAGTGTATGCATATGCGCAGTCTCGCTGCTAAACAACTTGCCACTACCAATACAATGCAAGACAACGACGATCACCACAGATAAAATTTGGATCCGGCTTACACATCCCAATGAATGGATTTACGCCACCAAAAACAAGATGACCATCAATACCGTATGTGGTGACGAGATTTCATCAATATCTCTTGAAGGATCAGGACTTCTACGAATTCAGGCCAACTGCGTCATTAAACAAGACGATCTAAAGTTTCAAGGACATCAGATATACCAGAGCACCACAAAAACGTCTTACACCAAACTGGGAACCCTGTCAGGCATAGCAGTACCCCCAACCCTGACTATAGGTAACAATTCATCAACACTGGACAAATTCAAGTTAGAACAGATCGATGAACTGAGGGAGCAAATCAAAGGTCAAATGCTAGCCGAGCAGCCAAACATTGTTAGTAACCATGACCTTCATCAATATTCCGTGGCATACATAGGACTTTTTCTGACAATATCAATCATCATCTTTTGGATGTGGAAATCAAGGCCATCATCCAATCGTATGACAGTCATGGAACCCGCGAATCCGATTCCAGCCCCACGAATTCGCAAAAGATTCAGCCTACCTGGTGAAGAAAGTTGTTGAATGGCTCCATTCAACGAGGGGGAGTATGTTCACGAACAAGTGACTACAAATATGTATATACACACTATATGTACGTCTCCTTGCATATCGTCTGTATCATCAAAAACAACAGAACAATACGTCAGCATACTTGTCGCATGCGGACGATACGCAGGGGGAATTAGTACTTGGTATGCGTCACGAATGCCGACTATATGAAACCGTTGCCCATTCACCTTGAACCCATTAGGCGAATAAAAATAAATGACAAAACAGGTGAAGCAGTGGCGATTGTTTTGCATAGCCGAAATTCGATCCGCAGGCAATTGTATCAGTTATTTAGAGTATTGATATAGCATAATAAGCATTCGTTAGTTATACCTAATTGTACCTAATAAGCAATAATCTTGTATAAATACTCCCGTTTGAGGGAACAATAAATCAGTAATGTGTCAACCTTCAATCGACGTGTTTTACTTACGATCAAACTACTGAGATACTGGTTCAAGTACCGGCTATCTCCTCATCAACCAGTCAAGGTACAAGAACCTTGGCTATCTTCGTTGAGGCAAAATAGCCTCACCGTAAACAAATGTTTATAGTTTGTATCACCCAAGACCAGGATACAGATTTATGAAAGGGAAAAAGGGTTACCGAAGTACGGAAAGAATTGGAGTTAATAATTACAATAGTTCATGCAAAACAAATAATAACCATAAATCATCGACTTCTGAAAAAAAAACCAATAAAATCATTGATAATATTGAAAATGATGGAGAGAGTTCTATTATCAGAAATGGATAAACAATATTAAATTATCGACTGGAGAAATTGATAAAAGAGGACTTGAACTTAATGGTTTCTACAATATACGCTTCGTAGGGGACTTTGTCAAACTGATTGCACATGAATTCCCACTATGGTCTGTAGAACAATTTATGTGGAGAGCTACTTCAATGATAAAAAACACCGTGCCTTAGCTGATTGTAAGAATCCACTTCGTGTAGACAAATTTTTAAAAATCGAACACAAGGACCTTCAAAATGGATCAGTATTGTTGAACTCCAACTTATTGAATGATTTTCAGAATGTAAAGGAGAAATTAAAATACGATGATACAGATGTTCTTTCAACAGTTCAAACTGATGTAATGAAGATGCTCAATCATACGATAATTGGCCGAAAAAAAGGAAAAGTAAAAAATAGTGACTTTGAAAAGTCAATTGAAGAAGAAACTGAGAAAGACCAAATATCAATACTACTCACACAGAGTTTTACTTTCATAATCAGCAGAGCAATTCTTTTATTAATGCCAATGCAAATTGTAAAATAACTTTGAAAAAAATGAATACTCTTAAAAACGGCAATTCATTCAGAGCCGCTTTAATTAATAATATTTGTTAAGCTTTGAAATAAAACCAACCGTACTCTTTGAAGTCCAAAAGAAGAGTAAGTACAAATTATTAGACAAAACGGAATGTTACATAAGTGGGCTAGTGCTGCCAATTTTAATTATTTAAACTTCAGAAACTTTTTATTCAACACTTCCACTTTTAGATAATTAAATCATTCAGATACAGTTCATTAGATTTCAAATTAATTAAATTACAATCACTTATTTTTGATTCCAATTAACAATTTAAATTTTTCAAATTTGTCTTAAGTAAAGCGTTTGTTAAAATATCGGCTTCTTGTTGTTCAGAGGGAACAAAGTTAATAAAGAAATTTCTTCTTTCATACTGTTCACGAATAAAATGATACCGAACATCAATGTGTTTTGTTCGTTTATGGAATTCCGGATTTTTAATAAGTCGAATGGCTCCTTGATTGTCCATGTTCAATATCGTCCTTTCAATACCAGCAGGAACCATTTTACAAAGTAATTGTTGGAGCCATACCATCTCGTTCACGGCTTGTGAAGCAGCCACATATTCCGATTCCGTAGTTGACAAGGAAACGCATTTTTGTCTTTGAGACGATCAAGACAAGGGTCCATCTCCAAATTTGAAAACAAAGCCAGTAGTGGATCGCCTGGTTGCGACATCACCCGCATAGTCAACATCACTGAAACAAACTAATGACAAATATTTAGTTTTTCTGAAGACTATACCCATCTGTTTGGTTCCGCCAATGTATTTCAGAATAAGTTTTACAGCGTTGACAGGAGTATTATTTGGAGTTTCCAAATATCGGGAAACCACTCCCACTGCAAAAGCAATGTCTGGACGAGTACCTATGGCTAAGTACATAAGGGAGCCCACTGCTTCTCTGTAAGGAAACTTGACTGCCTCAGAAGACACAGACTCCACCAAAGGACAAGCTTCCACCGGTGTTGACACTGGTTTGCAACAGCCCATGTTGAAACGTTTCAGCAACCGCTCAACATAAAGTGATTGACTCACATGGATTCCGCCTTGAGTTGCTTCTCCAGACCAAGGAAATGTTTCGCTTCTAGAACGGTGATCTCGAAATGTTTCTGCAGGAAGTTCACCAGTTGAAGAACATCATCCTTGTTTTTTGTAGCCATCAGTCCATCATCAATGTAGATGGCAAGTATAATTCTGCTTTCGTTATTTTCTGACAGAAAAATGCAAGGATCCATCTTACTTGCCTTTAGTTTAAATTCCTTAAGTATTCCGGTCAGTTTCTGATTCCAGCTACGAGATGCCTGTTTCAGCCCGTATAAACTTTTCCGAAGTCTGCAAACCATACCTGTACCATCAGTAAATTTATTTATTTATTTATTTATTTATTCTCTATCAAGTACAAATTCTTTCTTAGAGACTATAAAAAACATTAGTATAAGTTAATTTAAGTATATATATGTTAGAATGTTAGTTCAAATTAAGTTTATGATGATATTTTTAACTCCATTTCTACTTATATTGAAATCAATGGCGAAACCAAACTGGTTGAATGCAATAAATGCTGAAGTTATTGGATTAAACTTTGCATAATTTGTGCTATGATAAGGAACGTGTAAAAAATGATATTCTCTAGGGCGTAGAGAGCGAATTTTTTTCATGGATGCGAGAAAGAAGTCAAAGCAGCAAACGAAGGTGTCTGAGAGAATCAAGTGGTATAAGCTGGATAAAGGAAAATGCGAAGCTTTTATTACCATCATGGAAAACTACCTCTCTTCCATTATCGATGAGGTCGGTAATGAGGAGTGCAGAGCACAAGACATGTGGGATTCCCTACAACAATCTGGCTTGGAGAAAGCCAAATCACTGCTCGGAACATCTAAAGGCCCCTGCCAACACGCAAAAGAAACCTGGTGGTGGACAGACGAAGCCAAAGCAGTGATACACGAAAAGAAAATGGCTTTCCAAGCTTGGTCAAAGTGCTCTTCTACTAATAGAGAGGAAAAAGCTCGCCGTGAAAAGGTATATAGATGTTGCAAAGGTATCGCGAAGAAAAAATGCGCCGAATTCAAAGCGAAAAGCATGGAAGGCTTGGAAGAAATATCGTCTTCCGCGTCTGACAGGAACCAGGCTACCCAGGAGCTTCGACAAAACAATTTGAACAAAGGAGCAAATATCTTTAAGATAGCCGCCCAGAGAAGAAGAAATGCTCAGGAGATTCGTTTCCCAAAGTTTATTAACAATGCTGAAGGCCAACTCCTTGTGGAAGACGAAAAAATTCTCCACAGATGGCCACAGTATTGCGAGGAACTTCTGAACGAACAGTTTCCCCGAGTGTACTTTCCAGGAGCCGCCCCGAATCATGCCGAAATATCCGACATCACAGTCGAAGAATTTCAGTACGCGGTTAAAGTTCTGAAAAAAGATGGGAGACATCGGGTCTAGATGGCTCATGGTTCTTATCTCCAAACTTATGAGAGGCGACACTATGCCTAATCAATGGAGGGAAAGCTATCTTCTTCCATTGCACAAAGGAAAGGGTGACACGCGAAATTGTGATAACTACCGTTCTGTCAAGCTGATGTCGCACACCATGAAGATCGTTGAACGGGTATTAGATAGCCGACTGCGGAAAATAATACGACTATCTGATGACCAGTGCGGGTTTGTCTCGGGTACATCAACGACAGATGCAATCCAAAGTATAAGGGTCATGATGGAAAAGCATCGTGATTCTTCAAAGGACTTGCATATGGTGTTGGTTGATTTCGAGAAGGCCTTTGACCGGCAACCAAGAGATCTTTAATGGGTAGCACTAAGACAAAAAGGAGTTCCAGAAACCTACGTGCGAGTGATTATGGACATGTACGAGAGAGCAACGACAAGAGTAAGATGCACCGCAGGAGTCACCGAAGTGTTCGCAATCAAAGTCGGTGTACACCAAGGGAGCGTCCTCAGCCCACTGCTTTTTATAGCAGTCCTTGATTGCTTGCTTGAAGGAAAAGTGACGGACCCCAATGTGCACCAGCTATTCTTTGCTGACGATGGAGCCATTATAAGTGATGATCAGGCGTCCCGAGCACTTGATGTGTGGGTGGACATTTTTGAGGGACACGGGTATCGTATTAGTTCAAAGAAGACAGAGTATCTGTGCTGCCCGTTCTCTGACCCTCATCAGCCTATTCCAGACATTTACTTGAATGGAAGAGTGCTTCCCAAGTGTGAAAAGTTTAAATATCTGGGATCTATGATTAATAGAGAAGCAACTTGTGATGACGACATCAAACATCGCGTAAGCGTAGGGTGGATGAAGTGGCGGGAAAACTCCGCCATCTTCTGTGATCAAAAAATGCCCCCTAAGCTGAAAGGAAGGCTCTACACTTCAGTTGTACGTCCGGCGCTCACATACGGTTCACAATGCTGGACAATGCACAAAAAGTATCAGAGCAAATTAACGGCAACTGAGATGAAGATGCTTCGCATGACAGCGGGAGTAACAAAGCGTGACAGAATTAGAAGTTGAAAGATCCGAGGAAGCCTCCACGTAAAAGAAACCATCACAAGAAATATAGAGCGCGACCGACTCAGTTGGTATTGCCATGTTCAAAGGAGAGATCATTTGAACCCCGTCCAAAAGGCGTTATCAATCAACATTCCAATTTCAACACGCAAAAAAGGCAGGCCGAAAAACAATTGGTGCAAACAAATGCAAAAACACCAGCATTTGATTGGCCTCAGCGATGAAGTAATCCCAAACCGGGAAGCCTGCCGCTACTTTCTGAGGTCAAACCGGCGGACCCCACAAGCGGACCAGTAGGAATGGAGTTAAGTGGGAAGGTTATGGTCCTACACTTCTGACCATAACGACGCCGGGATAAAAAGGAAAACAAGAAGGGCGTAGAGAGCGAGGTGGTGCATATATTTTAAACATAGAGAGTAATAAAGGGCTATTTTTGTGGCCACTTAAGACATCAAAGTTGAAAAGTGTAAGATGCAATTTTCTTTTAGAGACAAGTGTTTTTAAACCTATTAAACTGCATCGTGCCTCATATGGTGGATAATTAGAATGTGGAAAAATTTTACGAAGGGCAAACTTTGTAAACCTTTTTTGAACTTTCTCTATTCGAGTAATACTAATTTGATGATGAGGATTCCATATAATACAACAATATTCCAAAATTGGTCGTACAAGCGATAAATACAAAGATTTTAGCGTATAAGGGTCGTTGAATACTTTCGAATTTCTTTTTAAAAATCCTAGCATTGAGTTTGCCCGCAAAATTACCCTGTCGACATGTACCGAAAAATTCATTTGAGAATCAAAGGTAACTCCAAGGTCCTTCTGACTACTCGACCTCAATAATGTTACATTCTCTATATTATATGTAAAATGTAGAGGTTGAGAAATTTTAGCAAAAGTTATAATGCTACACTTCAGGGCGTTAAAGTGTAACCCATTAGAATTACACCATCGAACAACAGAATTCAAGTCTACTTGAAGTTTAACCCCATCTGATAGTGAATTTATTGCACTAAATATTTTTAAACCATCAGCATATAATAAACACTTTGAAAAAGACACATGCGATGGCAAATCATTTATAAAAAGAAGAAAGAGAAGTGGTCCAAAGTGACTTCCCTAAGGTACTCCTGAAGAATTTATAATCACTTCTGATACAGCCTTGCCAATTCTGACATATTGCTTTCGGTCAATGAGATAACTTTTTAACCAATTTAGGAGCTCAGAATGAAAGCCAAGTAACTCAAGTTTTTTATAAGGATATTATGTTGTACACGATCAAACGCTTTAGAAAAATCGGTGTAAATAGTGTCAACTTGCACGCGATTTTCTAAGTTACACAAGCAGTAGTTGGTAAAGATTGACAAATTTGTGGTGGTCGATCTTCCACTTACAAAGCCATGTTGATGTTCAGATATATGATTTCGAAAAATTCTTCTTCTTCTTCTTTTCCTTTTTTTTTTTTTTTTCCGGCGTCGTTATGGTCAGAAGTGTAGGACCATAACCTTCCCACTTAACTGCATTCCTGCTGGTCCGCCGGTTTGACCTCAGAAGGTAGCGGCAGGCTTCCCGGATTGGGATTACTTCATCGCTGAGGCCAATCAAATGCTGGTGTTTTTGCATTTGTTTGCACCAATTGTTTTTCGGCCTGCCTTTTTTTTTTTCGTGTGACACGGGCATGCTCCAGATTTTTTTTTGTTTGATCTTACTTTTACAACACCGGTGATCTCCAGTCGTGTCAACCCACTGATTTGCATGTACACTTGTGGGGCAGTTTAATGCTGGTATATGTGTCCCTAGGCTCACTTTGGTGTTTTCTAAATTGCCTAGATGTGATTTTTGTTTACCTTTGTTTTAGTCGCCTTTTACGACAAGCGAGAGGTATCGCTGCAGGGATATTCTTAACCCGTCCCTGCACAGGTAATTTCGAACAATTCTATACATTTTATTTTTAATGATTGCTTCAAAAACTTTGGATATTAATTGAAGTTTTGCAATGGGCTTGTAGTTTACTATGGAACCTCTAGAACCAGATTTATGAAATGGGTTTATGAATGAGTGCTTCCAGCTATCTAACAATATGCCCATTCTCAAAGACATATTGAAGATAAAGCAAAGCGGACGAGACAAACTTGACTTACATGATTTAAGAAGCAATGGTGGAATATTATCAGGATCTACACAAAAACTGTTGTCAACTGTTGACAGTGTAGATAAAACTTCTTCTTCGAAAAAAAAGAAGCCGTCCGATATCTTATGGAACTTACATCATAGATATGTTCACAGTCAATTTTAAGTCAACAAAGTTTGATTGAAAAAAGGATGCAAAATTATCACATGTTTGCTTAAGGTCAGTTGTGGAAACTCCATTGTAGGACATGCTAGATGTAATTCCGACTGACTTACGCTTATTATTCAAAAAGGTCCAAAAAGGTTTAGGATTTGTTTTTATTTTTAACTCGAGAGACGAAATGTACTGATTGTAAGTAAACGTTTTTAAACATTCGTATTCTTTTCTTAATTGGTGATATCTCTGTCGGAAAAGGACGGAATTCTTACTTTTTTTCTGAAACTTAATCATAACATTTCAAAATCACGTATCGCAGAATCTACAACGTCCCGAAATATAGTAAAAGCTAAATTTAAATTCGAGCACTTAAGAACCTGTTCCCAATTAACAGATTCAAAAAAAGTATTCATTAAAACATAGTCCGCATTTTTAAAGTCGTGGTACTGAAATACTTTTGATTGGTTACATTCAATTAAAACAGAAAAGTTAAAGTTAACTTCAAGTGCCGTGTGGAAAATTGAATTATTTAAAAGAGGATAACTAGCTTCAGACAGCTGCACTTCTAGGTTCTGATAAATAAAAACAAGATCTAAAATACGAATCATAGAGTTACAAATATCATTAGCCTGATATAAATTCAATGAAGCAAAATTGTCAATTAAATTGCATTCAAAATCTTGAGTTACTTTGGAGGGCAACAACCTCTTATCAACATTAGAAAAAATCCATTTTAGTTTCGACAGGTTAAAATCTCCTACAATTACAATGTAGCTGTTATCAGCATTTACATTTTTTACAACATTGCTTACATTTTTAACATGAGATTCATAAACATATAAACCTGAAGAAGGAGGTATATAGGAAACAAAGAAGTAAATATGAATGAATCTATTGACTTTAGAAATAGGCAAATTAACACAAACACATATTTGTTCAACGTCTTTATGTAATAAACTTATTTCTCTATTCGTAAAACATGAACGAACCGCAAATAAGACTCCTCCGCCTCTTTTTGAGGAAGTTTGGCCATGATATCGAACCCTCCGGATAACATCGAAATCGGGTGTAAATAGTTCCACTGTATAAAAATCAGAGTTCAGCCAGGTTTCAGTGATAGCAATAAAATTGTAGGGACAATCGGTAACAGAAGTGAAGAAATCCGTTATTTTGGTCCTCATGCCACCAGCATTCTGATAATACATAGAATGTCCGATCACGTCTGATCCTTTTTTTGAGCAGGTATTTCGTTTTTTTGGACGGTTTACAAATGGTTTCATCTGTACTCCGTCCGGCCAAACAGTTGTTTGAAGAGTAGCATTAAACGAGCTCCTCGGAATGCCAAGTTTAAAGTTGATGAAACGAAGCGACGCCGAATCCACATCTCTTTTCAGCAACTTTGAACAGAGCAAGCTGGATTTAGGAAGATTTAGTCTGCGTGATACATAATCTATAACATCGTCCTCCGTGACTGAGCTGCTAAGACGGGAAAGATGAAGAAACCGTAGTCGTGGTACAGATGGAAGAGCAGTGATGGCAGTAGCATCAGATCCAAACAGCTGTTTGTGTTTTTGTTTTCGGTTGAGAACAGCAGACCAGGCGGGTGCTGTAACTCGCGAAGCATCAACATCGGTGTCGATCTCGGTAGATAGAGCAGGAGCGGTAGTGTTATCAGCCACATTATCAGGAACGTTATCAGCAACATTACCAGGAACGTTATCAGCAACATTACCAGCATCAACATCAACCGTAACAGGGGGAACAGCAGCAGTAATGCTCGCACAATCAGCGTTAGCTTCAGAAGAAATTGTTTCAGCAACAATAACAGCAGAATTAGACGTCGTTTTTGAAGTCGCAACAACAGTGTCAGAACTAGCTGGCGAACAAATTGATGAAAGCGTATGGTGCTTTGAAGAAGAAGGATCCGCTGGTGTCGGTGACACGGCATGGGCGGTGCACTTCGTGATTCTTTGGGCACGAGTAGAAACGCGAACACTACGGCCCGTGTTTAAGGGAACTGCCGTACTGGTTGAGCTCTGGGCGAGAGAGCTTTTTGAATTGCATTTTGTTAAGCAGTCGGAAAGCTCTCTAATTTTTTGAAAGCAAGATCGTAATGGAATTTTAATACATTTTTCACATAAAATATAATATTTGTTATAATAACTTTTAGTTCATTTTTATTGAATCCATAACACTCGAAATGTGAATTAGAACCGCACAAATCACATATTAAGAAGTTATTGTCGTTTATTAGTTTGAAGCACTTAGCGCAATTGGAATTCATTTTAATAGAAACAGTAATCACATGCACTCACGGTGACGGTCTGTGTAACACTTGACTTGACAGTAAAACCTTCCGGTTGATGCATATAGACCTCTTCTGTCAGATCTTCGTGTAAAAAGGCAGTTTTCACGTCAAACTGAGTCAGTACCAATCCTTCACTAGCTGCAATTGCAAGAATGGCTGAAATTGATGTAAATTTGGCCACCGGGCTGTAGGTTTGCTCATAGTCTATTCCATACTCCTGTGTGTAGCCTTGTGCAACCAATCTTGCTTTATATTTCTTTTTCTCTTTTTCTAGGTGTTCTTCCTATCGAAAATGAGCACGAATAATGTTTTTCTGGTGCTTTTATTTCCTGTAACAATACATGAATTTTATATATTCTATAAAATAATCTTATAATTACGTTTAGTTTTTTTTTTTTCTTCTATTTCTTCACTGTCTGCTCTGGTGGCCACTCGTTTCCCGTCTCTTGTACGATGCACTGACAAATGCCATGTGCCTTGTACGATAGACGGAAATTAAAATGGCCACGATATTCATCCGGCTGAAACATTATTTCTCGCCGGCGTTGCCAGATTTGACAACATTCCCCCCTGGTAAGGCAGTTCTTCAAACTGGCTTCCCATCTTCGTCAAATCGTCTGACGTCTAGAACGGCAAGTTTAGCTGTTGGTCTGGTGTAGATTCCAGATGATGTCTTCACGACTGCGCTTCTTATCTCACCATCCTTCTCAGGTATAGCTTTAACAACAATGCCTTTGGGCCAGTTGCTACGGGGGTTATTGGGATCTACTATAATCACAACATCTCCTTCCCGGATGGGCTTAGTTAACGCAAACCATTTAGTACGTCTCGTTAGATCCGGCAAGTACTCACTGACCCACCGTCGCCAGAATCGATTAGCATACTGTTCGCTGGCCAACCAGTTCCTTTTCAACGAGACACTATCATCCACGAATGCTCCGAACGATTTCTCACCATTCGAAGAACCCAATAGTAAATGATTGGGCGTCAGAGCTTCTTCGTTTGCACTGTCAAATGGAACGTAAGTCAAGGGCCTTGTATTAATAATTCTCTCTACCTCTGCCAGCATTGTTAACAAGAGTTCATCGGAAGGACTTCTTGTAGGTGTTATAAAGCTCAACGTCCTTTTGACTGATCTAACCAACCTTTCCCAACTGCCTCCCATATGAGGTGAAGACAGCGGAATAAAGTTCCACTTTAAGTTTGGTCCTACAAAATTGGTTGCCAATTTATTCACATCCATTCGCTGCATGGCCTCTCTCAATTCGTTACTCGCTCCACGAAAGTTGGTCCCGTGGTCGCTATAGATTTCCAATGGCCAACCTCGTCGAGCAATAAACCGCTTAAGTGCCATTATATAGGAGTCTGTAGTCAATGTATGGGCAACTTCTAGATGGATCGCCCGTACGGTCATACAAGTGATGAGAACTCCCCATCTTTTCTCAGAATGCCTTCCCACGGTGACGATTAATGGGCCAAAGTAATCCATTCCAATGAAGGAAAACGGCCTGGTGAATGACTGCAGCCTTGCGGCTGGTAGGTCGCCCATTATAGGTGGTTGGGGAAGACATTTAAGATTTTTACACATTTGGCATTTAGTTTTTTTTATTTTTGGTAGCAAGGCACGAAGTCTTGTAATAAAGTATTTTTGTCTTAGTTCGTTGATAACAGTTTCGGTACGATAAGACGATTATTTCAGTTATGTAATGACCGTTTGGTAATAATACTACCGTTTATTTTTAGCGGTATTCCGCTGCGTCGATTCGGCCTTTTATTCTCATTACGAAGTGTTCGTCCAGATATGGGGAGAGTTTATACAACGAACTCGTCCTGTCAACTTCTGTCTTTGGATCTTTAATGTCATTTTGCTTAAGAGCCGCGATCTCCTCAGCGAAAGATTCGGCTTGACATATTCTGCTTTGGAGAGATCACGCGCAATCAAACCTGGTCCTGATTGTTCGTCCTTTATTCTGCTTTTTAGTTTTCTAACATAACGAAATACCTGTCCCATAGATCGAAGGATTCGTTCCCAAGTGCTGAATCGGTGGTAGTCGATAATTTTGTCACAACGCACGGCATGATGCATGTTGACGTGCCTCATTTCCTCGGTTTTTGTCTCTGTATTTGGAAACTCATCTGGCCATTGGTTGACGGGATCTTAAAGAAAACTTGGTCCTTGGTACCATCGACTTCTGGAACTAAACTCCAGGTTGCATCTCCATTTTATGGCTTCATCAGCTACGTTGCTCTTGCTTGGAATCCACCTCCAATTCTTCGTCTCAGTCGTTTCTAAGATCTCTCCTACGCGGTAAGCAACGAATTGTTTGTATTTTCTATGATCTGAGTTTATCCAATTTAAAACTGTTTTCGAATCAGACCAAAAATATCTCTCTTTTATTTCAATAGTCTGACTGGCAGCTATAGTTTTCGCCAGCCTAACCCCCAGAACTGCTGCTTCTAGCTCTAATCTTGGTCTTGGCTGCTACTAAGGATGCTTCGACGGTTTTTTGATCTGCAAGCCGAAAATACACAGCAGCTGCGTAGGCTGCTTCGCTGGCATCAACAAATATGTATGTGCATCTGCACTGTAAGGTTTTCGTCCCATGTCAACTTAGTGGTGTATGGCCTTTCGATAAAAATTGTTTGTACTTCGGGAATAATTTTTTTCCATTTGCACCATTTGTCGAAATGTCGCGAATGAATTCGTTCATCCCATGCAATTGCTGAAGTCCACACCTCCTGAAGCAAGATTTTTAGCAGGACTAAGAAGTTTGCAATTAAGCCCAGCGGATCGAAAACTGACATAAGAGCTTTAAGTACTTGTCTTTTCGTCGGCCAATGATTTTCATCCAGTAGGTAGTTTTTTACAGCGTGGTTTTTGATTGCAAAGGAGAAGGTGTCCGTCACGGGAGACCACCACATGCCTAGGATTTTTTTGGACTTCGATAAAGCATGCCAGTTGCTTATTTTATTTGCATAGTTGGCAGCCCTTTCTCCTAGACTAGTGAGAACCTTTTCGGAATTCGACAAAAAGTTTCGAATCTCAAAACCCGCCTGTCTGTGAATAAAGGTAACATCCTGTCCGGGAGTAATTGCTTCTTCTTCCATGTTTACACTATCTAAATAATCGTCGACATAGTGATTTTCTATGATTGCCTTCACGGCCCTTGGAAACTTTTCAATGTAAGCATTGGCGTTCGTATTCTTTGCAAACTGAGCACAAAAGGGAGAGCATGTTGATCCGAAGGTCATCACCTGCATAACGATTTCTTCAATTTCTTTCGTGTCTTTGTTTCGCCACAGGAAACGTTGGGCGTGTTGATCGGAGCTTCTTATCCATACTTGGTGGAACATTTCTTTTATGGCTGCACATATTGCCACCTGACGCTCTCTGAAACGCAATAGTACGGATAAAAGAGGAGGTACAATGTCTGGTCCGGAAAGTAGCATAGAGTTAAGGGAAATTCCATTCGCTACGGCGGCTGCGTCCCATACCAATCTGACCTTATCTGGTTTGTTGTGATGGACTACTGGGAAGATTGGTAGGTACCATACAGGTACCGACTGTTCTTCTTTACTCAATTTTCGTGCATATTGCTTTCACACATACTCTTCTATCTGCCTGTTCACATTTATTTTCAGTTTTGGATTGTTTAGCAGCTTTTTCTCTAGGTGTTTAAGCCTTCGTTCAGCCATTGGGCGACTATCGGGTAATTGTGTAAGTTTCCCCTTCCATAGTAAAGGTACCACGAAGTTGTTTGTATCTGGTCTTCGACTCATGTTTTTTTCAACCATCAATATAGCCTTTTCGTCATCAGCTGAACGAAGAATTTTTTTGCTTGTGGTAGCCTCCAAATCAAGCGCCATGAATTTCTTGAGTTGTGCGCTCAGCTTTTCTTCTTCCAATTCGTAGCAGTGGCAGCTATGGAAATTTAAATTAAATTGTTTCTGTCGGGTTTGCTCGTTTGGTCCTATACGACGTTGACAGGGACCGTATACAGTCCACCCTAACCGTGTTTTAGAGGCAACTGGTTCGCTTGCCTTCCCTTCATGTGACTGTAGTGGTATGCTAAGCTTCCACTGGTCTAATCCTAAGAGAATTTGGGGCTTGGCGCTGGAATACGTTGGGATGGGTATACCTTTCAAATGGCTGTGTCGTCGAGATAATTCTTCGGCTTTCAACTTTGTCTTGATCCAAAGACTTGACGGTGTGTAAATTGAATACTTTATATTTCCTGTTTGTGTTAGTTGACGAAATTTGGAGATTTACAACTCTAGAACTATTTTCAGAGCGGTGTGTGTTGGCTGTCCATTTTAGACATAATGGTTGCAGCTCTCCTGTTGCACCCAATTGAGTTGCTAGTTCCTCGTCGATCAATGAAATGGATGAGCCGTCATCGAGAAAGGCGTAAGTATCTATCTTCTTCTTGTCGTGGTATAATGTCACTGGAACGATTCGGAACAAAATAGAGCATTCGTCTAGTCTGTGATAACAATTCGTTCGGGGTGAGCTATTTGCCACTGCGGCGTCACGCACTTTATGGAGTAGCCTATGATGTTTAAAGGTGCACCCGTCAACGCCGCATTCCTTTTGAAGGCGGCAACGGTTCTTTCCATGTCTTCGAAGGCAGGTTCTGCAAATTGATAGTCGATTTATCTCGTTCCACTTGTCATTAAGGCTCAGATCCAAAAATTTTGGACATTGTTAAAGAACATTACAATCGTGACGTTCACATATTAGGCATTGCTTCGTTTGAGCCACCTGTGACTGTGCCGCTGTTGACCGTGTCTGTTGTGGCTGTGTCGAATGTGAATATGTTGATTGTTGTTGCAACTGTGAACCTTGATGTACGTTTAATGGAGATTTCTGTGTGTTGCGTTCGGACCTGGCTGAAGAGATACTGTTCAGGGGTGCAACCTCGGATGCCGACTGCGCAACGTCGTGTAGCCATTCGCTAAAGGTCAATAGGCTAACAGAACCCATGCTTTTACGAAAATTTCCCCAATTCAAACGAATTTGAGGAGGTAATTTATCGGTAAGCTCCCGAAGCAGTGATGGGTTCGACAGACGGTCGTTTAGACCACTTCTCATCATCACAGCACATGCATTTTGCACCGCCAGAGAAAATAGTATAAGTGTTTGCAATTTTTCGATCCGGGGTGTTGGTTCTCTTCGGATTTGATCTATGAGGCTATCGATTATGGCTTCGGGGCGACCATAAAGCATTTGGAGGGACCTCATAGCACCTGGGACTTGTTCTGGCATAAAAAGTCTGACCCCAACTGTTTTGAATGCGTCGTCTTTCAAACAATGTTGAAGTCGTCGTAGATTGTCGGTGTCCGTATACCCACATGAGACTGTGGTGCTGTTGAACCAACTAATAAATCTAGGCCACTCTTCGATGCGTCCGCTAAAGGTTATGTACTCTTTCGCCATAAGCTGTCTGGCTGCCAGTTGCTGCTTATTCGGTATTAATGTTTCAATTGATTTGCTAAAGTTGAACGGATTTGTCGCTGGTCCTTCGCCGGCAGATGCATCTGTGTTGGGCCCCGAATTAACCATCGTTGTACTTGGGGAGCCACAAGGTTGCTGCATGGTTGACATGGGAGGCTGAGCGCTTGCTTTGTGATAAAGTGTGTTGTTCCACCCACTCGGGTCCCGAGAATTGATGAGGGAGTTTTGTGATTTGTCCCAGTTAGGAGTTTACATTCGTCGGCTTGCTGTTTTACCGCGGAATTTTGTTGGAATATCTTCTCGTCGGCATCCATTTGAAATTCCTTCAAAGCATACTTTTTTTGAATGTACTCCTTGTCCCGTTGCGCTTGTAAAACCCTCTCTTTTTCTAATTGTTGTAGCAGTAGCTCACATCGCTGTAAAGAACCCGCGTTTGATGGTGGTTTACCGTTTGCCGTGGAATTGTTAGATTGAATTTGTCGGGGAGATACTGTTGACGGCTGGTTGCAATATGCGGAAGATCTAGTTATGGGACCGTTCTCATCGCTGATCGGTGGAGGATCCAAGGTTTGTGGTTCGTTCGCTCTATTGCGGACTGGTGGTGAAGATTGGTTGGTGGTTGTGAGACTGGTATCATCTTGAACTTATTCTATTGACGGTGTTTGACATTTGATACAGTTCCAATCATGGTGTTCGATATCGGCGGTTACGCCCACACATACGTAATGGTACCAATCGTCGCACGTGTCACACTGGACCATGTCCTCATTGTCTTCTTTCTTACAGGCTTTGCAATTATATTGCATTTTAAGGGCGAAGGTTTGTATATCACAGAGGCAGAGAGAAATAATAACACTAAATTGGCTTTGACTCACCCTTGTTCCCTTGACTGTGATGGCGTAGTTCTTATGTTCCGACTCTGCTGTTAGTCATGCGGGATTCCGTTGCTGGAGGAAGGTGATGGTCTTTTGATGTTGTGTGCGGTGCAGTGCAGTTGATGGGTTTGGCGAGATCTGTTCCGATGCGACGTTGTTGTTTAATACAGTTCGTGATTAAACGAAATAAAAGAATGTTCTTCCTATCAAAAATGAGCACGAATAATGTTTTTCTGGTGCTTTTATTTCCTGTAACAATACATGCATTTTATATATTCTATAAAATAATCTTATAATTACGTTTAGCTTTTTTTTTCTTCTATTTCTTCACTGTCTGCTCTGGTGGCCACTCGTTTCCCGTCTCTCGTACGATGCACTGACAAATGCCATGTGCCTTGTACGGAAATCAAAATGGCCACGATATTCATCCGGCTGGGACATTATTTCTCGCCGGCGTTGCCAGATTTGACAACACTAGGTCTTTAAGTTTGTATACCCATTTGTTGCCTACGATTTTCCTACCCGCAGGATGATGTTCCCCTTCAGGTTGTTCGTATGCTTCGACGCTGTCTCTTACTGACCCTTTTGCTTCCTGTTCAATATGACGACTTCCCAGTTGATTTTCATTGTTTGGTAACTCCATCCACAAGTCACCACTTTTGTCCACAGGAAAATCAATTGCTTCCTTGCCAACCTTAGTAATCCCTATGGGTTTGTTCTCTTGCTCAGCCTCTCTAAATGTTATATCTCTGGCTGTCTCTATCTTTCTTGTACCTGGTATCCAGATCCTGAAGCCTTTTGATGTGTCAGAGTACCCCATGAACAATCCCTTTACCGCCTTTCTGTCCCATTTCTTTCATTTTTGCTTTGGGACATGCATGAGCGCGATCAGCTGTGCGGTTCAAAACATATACGGCTGTGTTTACAGCCTCAGCCCAGAACTGTTTGCCTAAGTTCTTTGCACTGAGCATCGTTCGAGCAGCTTCAACTACTGTGCGGTTCTCTCTTTCAATGCACCCATTCTGCTCCGGAGTATATGTGACACTAGTTTCATGACGAACAGCACGTCTTTTAAAAAGTGATTTGACCGACTCATTAACAAACTCTAATCCGTTATCAGTTCGTAGGGTTTTAACTGGGTGTCCGATTTCCCAAACAGCAAGATCCAGAAACTGTTCAATAGAAGAGTAAACTTCTGACTTGTTCTTGAGGAAATGCGCCACTTTGTAGTGTGAAAAGTGATCTTTAAAAAGGATGAAATATTTGGCTCCACCTAACGACTTTTCTCCCATAGGACCACACAAGTCTGCATGAACAAGTTCACCTGGTTGAGTGGCTTCGAATGTGCTCTTCTCAAATGGCAGTCGATGTTGTTTACCATAAACACATGCGGCGCATGTAAACGTTGGTGTATCTATAAAGGGAATGTTTTGTTCTTTTAGGTGAGCACGTACCTTTGCGATGTTCTGGTGGGCCATCCTCTCGTGCCATACCTTCAATGGCAATATTTTTGTGGTCGCCAAGTTTGCGGTCGCCTCTGCTGGAACTTCAATGCGGAAACACATTTTGAAAAGTTGCCCCTCACGTTCTCCCACTGCGACTGCACCTCCATCCGCTTTAGCAAACTCACAGTTGTTTTTGTCCGAGACGAATTTCAGTCCCTTGTCCAACGCTCTACTTTGGGAAAAAAGATTCACTGAAATTTTGGGTACATACAAAACATTGGACAAGTGCTTTGGAATCCACCGTTCCCCATTGAATGACAAGATGTTAATATCACCCATTCCCAGCGCAAATATTTTATGACCGCTCCCAACCCTTATATCGATTGGATCGGAGAAACTTTTATAGTTTATAAACCAATCCTTTTGAAATGTCATGTGGTCGCTGGCTCTGAATCAAGATACCAATCTTCGTTTTTCGATTCATTATTGACCAGTAGTGCATTGAATACTTTTGAGCTTACCCCTGTTGCCTCACCTTCACTTCCAGTCCATCTACGATCACTATTTGCTTTGATCAGTGTGCTTTCCTCTGCTACTTCACCTTTACTTCCAGTCCTCACTTTTTCTTGATCATACGAATTTTCGGCATTACACATTAGAGCATCTCCCTTTTTCCCCTGAATTCTATTTCCACTTTTCTTTCAGAAAGAGAGCTTCCTAGGACAATCTCTTTTCCATTGACCCATTTCATTGCAGGTGAAACACTTTCCAGGTTTGAAAGTTTTTGACTTCGACTGCTTCCAGTTTCTTTGTTTCGCAATCGAGGCTGAAGTGCTGGAGGAAAGAGCTAGAAACGATGTGCTTGGAAGCATTCTGGTCTCTTCCATAACTAAACGAGATGTTAGGTTTCCAATGTTTGCTCTTCTTTAGCCGTCGATTCCCAAGCGGAGAAAAAATGTTTAAAGCTTTCTGGAAGTGTCATGAGAACTTTCGTTATAACCATACTTTCAGAGATGTCTTCCCCGATATCCCTCAATTGCCTGATCAGGTTCTCCAATTTAGAGATGTGCGATGCAATATCATCCTCGGGGCTCATTTCGAATGAATAAAACCGCTGCAACAACATATGAATGTTGGCTTTGGATGATTGTTCATATACCGATTGGAGTTTTACCCTCATCTCCTTAGCAGTGGAACAATTGACTATGTGGCGAAACGGTATCGGACCGACATTCATTGCAATGATGCGCTGAGCCTTACAATCATTTTTCACCCATGCCAACAAACGAGTATTGAACGCCTCTTCTGACTCAGATTGCGCTTTAATTGGCCGTGCACACACACACTGTTCACATAATCAAGCAAATCCGAAGCACTAAGTAATATTTTAGCTTGAAATTTCCAGACGCTATAATCATCGGAGTTTTGCAGCTTTTCCATCCTAAACATCTCACACTCCATTTTAGCAAAATTGTTTATATTGTACTGTATTATTAAAAGGATACTTTTAACTGCACTTAATTAAAAGGACTTGGACATTTTTTTGTTAAAGAAGCGAACGGTACTTTTTGAAACGCGGGACTGGGCCCATAACCTGTTAAGCTTTGAAATAAAACCAACCGTACTCTTTGAAGTCCAAAAAAAAAGTAAGTACAATTTATTAGACAAAACGGAATGTTACGTAAGTGGGCTAGTGCTGACAATTTTAATTATTTAAACTTCAGAAACTTTTTATTCAACAATATTCATTATTATATTCGAAATATCTGCCCACTTGACTCAATCCTATGACCCATCATATTACGCGTTTGAAGAACTAAGTAAGCAAATATAATGAAGTTTATTATTAATTTTACTAAGACATCAAAGATGAATTTAATTTATAAAGAAAATGCTAGATTGATGGTCACTACATTTCCAGAAAAAATAAAAGAAGATTCAGACAAAAAAAGGCCCTTTTTGCCACATATAATAGATATTTATACGTCAGCAGAAGTTTGGTCTAAATGTTTCAATGATATACCAAGTGCATTTGATAATTATGATTGCGACCAATGTGGTAAATTGATATACGAGCAGTGTGCCAAAAAGCTAAAGCGTGTAGGCCTGGTCAAGACAAGAAAAAAATCGTACGGGAGGGGGAGTCTATTCCCCCGTTTAGCCGGGTGGGCAATTTTCTAAAAAATTGACTTAATTTGGAAAAAAAATTATTAAAAACCAACAGTTACATCCACAATGCCGTGATATACTTTTTTGTAAAGCCAGAAACCTCTTCTTTCATCTTGTTTTTAAACGAAGCTGTTTTAAGGAATAGTTTTAGAGAAATTAATTTTCAAACTCAAAATTTTGAAAAAAAAATTTCGAACTACTTTTTTTCAAAATTGTATGTAATTAAGTACTATTTTTTTTTTCAAATATTCAATTCTCTTATTAGTTTTTAGTTAAGAACAGAAAATTGGATGCAAAAATGTCTTGTAGTTTTTGAGAAATTAAAAAAAAAAACCCGAACCACTTTTTTCTAAGAAAAATCTTTTTCTGGTTTTAACGCGGCTGGACTTGTAGGCAAATTAATGTATGAAACATTAACCTCTACGGAGTGCTAGAGCATCGAAGAAGCGAAAGATCAGTTACAGATGGATCAGGAATCTTAGATGAAAGAATTTTGGATTTGGTCCTCCTTAGTACAAGGAGGATAGCTATTATGCTTGGAGTGCCCAAATCTAGAGTTTGGAGAGTGCTTCAAACCGAAAACTTACACCCGTACCATTTTAGGCGAGTTCAGGAACTCACCTCAAACGACAAGTTTTTGAGAGCAGAATTTTGTCGATCATTACTGCTTCGAGATGAAACTAAACGAAACTATTTTGCAAGGATATTCTGAACGGATGAAGAACAGTTTAACAGAGATGGGGTTACTAACTTCCACAATTTGCATCATTGGAGTAGCACCAATCCACACAACAAAAAACAAAATAAATCACAACACCGCTTTAGCTGTAATGTTTGGCTTGGTATTGTTGGACAAACTGTAATCGGGCCCCGGTTTTTGAATGCCGTTATTAATGGAGAATCATACCTGCAGTTCCTACGAGACCTTTTGCCCGATTTGATGGACAACGTTCCCTTGGCCATAGCAGATAATTTAGTCTACCAGCAAGATGGAGCACCAGCACACTACAGCTTACGGGTTAGAAACTGGCTGGATGATAATTTTAGTGACCGTTGGATCGCAAGAAGGGGCCCCACGGAATGGCCACCTAGATCACCAGATTTAACTCCTCTAGATTTTTATGTGTAGGGATTCATGAAAAATTATGTTTACGAAGTGGAAATAGTATCTTTGGAACAACTGAAAGAACGGATTGAAGTCGCTGGAGTCAAATTGCAGGAAAATTTGTCAAGCATAGACTTATGTGCTGCCATTAGAAGGAGATATAATCTTTGCCTTCTAAAAAATGGGGATCATATTAAAAATTTATTATAATAAAACTCCGAATTTTTTAAAAATAATAAAAAAGAGGTTAATGTTTCATACATTAATTTGCCTACAAGTCCAGCCGCGTTAAAACCAAAAATAAAGGTTTTTCTTAGAAAAAAATGGTTCGGGTTTTTTTTTTAATAATTTCTCAAAAACTACAAGACATTTTTGCATCCGGTTTTCTGTTTTTAACTAAAAACTAATAAGAAAATTGAATTTTGAAAAAAAATTAGTACTTAATTACATACAATTTTGAAAAAAAATATAGTTCAACATTTTTTTTTTCAAAATTTTGAGTTTGAAAATTACTTTTTGAAAAACTTTTCCCTAAACAGCTTCGTTTAAAAACAAGATGAAAGAAGAGGTTTCTGGCTTTACAAAAAAGTATATCACGGCATTGTGGATGTAACTGTTGATTTTTAATAATTTTTTTTCCAAATTAAGTCAATTTTTTAGAAAATTGCCCCTCCCGGCTAAACGGGGGGGAATAGACCCCCCCTCATGTACGATTTTTTTCTTGGCTTGACCAGACCTACACGCTCTAGCTTTTTGGCACACTGCTCGTGGGACACCCTGTATAATTCTCTTCATTTATTTTTAAGTTTATTCCTTTCCTGCCATTATTAGACATTCTGCAATTCTTTTAACTGATTCCTCATTATCTCCCAAAAGGTCCAAACCATCAGCGTAAACTAGAATGGATGTGATTCCATTTAGGGTTACTCCTCTCTCACTTTGCTGAAAGGATCTCGTAACAACATCAAATTAAAAAGAAGTAGTGACAAGGCGTCTCCTTGTTTAATCCTTCGCGTATCTTAAAGGTTTCAGATAAGACGTTCCCTACTCTTACTTTTCCTTTAGGCATAGTTGTTTCAGTTACACCTACTGTTTCGGGATTTTTAATCGGTTTATAGTCATACGCCTTTTTAAAATATATGAGGACCATTGCTTTTTTGGCTGTTGTATGATGAAAATCTGATCACTCGTCGAGTGGTTCCTTCTGAAGCCCATTGTTTCTTAGCGTATGATGCCAGTTTTTTAAAAGAATATTTCAGCACCTTGTAACAATTTGAGGGCAGTGGTATTCCTTGGTAATTGTTGGATTGTGTTCGGTCACCCTTATTAAATACGGAAATGATGACCTAGTTTTTCATTCCCCGAGGATAGTTTCATTGTTCCATATATATACATAGTTGTATTTTTTTTTTCAAAATTTTGAGTTTGAAAATTAATTTCTCAAAAAATATTCCTTAAAACAGCTTCGTTTAAAAATAAGATGAAAGAAGAGGTTTCTGGCTTTACAAAAAAGTATATCACGGCATTGTGGATGTAACTGTTGATTTTTAATAATTTTTTTTCCAAATTAGGTCAATTTTTTAGAAAATTGCCCCTCCCGGCTAAACGGGGGGGAATAGACCCTCCCACCCGTACGATTTTTTTCTTGTCTTGACCAGACCTACACGCTCTAGCTTTTCGGCACACTGCTCGTGGGACACCCTGTATAACGTTCCCACAATATATTTAGGACAACAAAAATAAATTTCGAAGAAGGTTATTAAGCCCTCAAAAAATTAAAACATATTTCGAAGATATTCCAAAGTACTTATTATCGCTGTGAGAATACATGCAAAGATTTGAAAAGTAAATTAATGGCCTGCAAGCTATCGCACTTTGAAAAAATATTGAATTTTCGGCCAATAACAATACATTTAGGTATTTATTTATCTGCTTTAAATGACATGAACGAATAAATTTTTTTCAATAATTTTGTACATCGATGATTAATATAAATTCAATATTTGCGGGTTAAGAGAAATCGTTAGTTATAGCAAGTCATTTCGTGGCTTATTGTAGAAAAACCAATAATCAATAGGAGCTTCATAATGATATGTTACCCAAAGAAGTGCGAATCACACATGATCCAATACTTACCCCAACCGTTACAATTTTTGTGAGTGAAGATACTGCTGTAAGACATCAACCAAATAAGCGAAAGAAAATAGAAAAATAGTTTAAGAAATATATTTGTTCAATGTATTTTTGTATATACCTATATGCATATTTATGTATAATATCTATTTGAGAATAACGTAAAAACTTGAATAAATATTGTAACGAATATACTTTTAAAATCAACTTTTAGTATCATGTTAACGAAATTTAAATTATTTAATTATTTAATTAAGTATTCGAAATTACTCTATAGCTAATATTATTTAAATAAGTAAATATAAATTTTAATTAGTTTAAAATTAACTACGACTGAAATTACGAAAAATCATAACCCTACTTATGGAGATACGCTCACTGGCCTTATACTTCCATGAGCCTGAAGCATGCGAAGTCCCGTAAACGCAACATAATTAATTATTTTAGTTATGAAACTCGTTTGACCAGTTATTTATTTATGTTGACCAATTATTTATTATTGAAACAAAAACCGAATAAAACACACGTCCGCTTGATATAAAGTAGTGCAGTAATGAACAAGGATATTTCAGTATAAAAGATAGAATACAAAAGTTATACATACATAGGTATTGCAATGTTACCGGAGTCATTTAATTTCCAATACTACCCCTCAAAAAATATAAATATAGTTTACTATAAGTAAATAATTAATCCAAGTTTTAAAGTTAAATTTACATGTTTTCATTTAAACAAAATTTTCCTAAGCACTTCAGCAACAATTTCATTAGTAGGAACAGAGTTTAATGAAATTAAGGATTTATTATATGTATATTTCACGAATATAACGGAATTTGGCGTCAATATGTTTTGATCGTTCATGAAAAGCAGGACTCTTTACTAATCGCTGTGCACTTAAATTCCCTGTATAATTCTGTGGGCCCTTCTAATCAAACCTATGTCATCAATCAATCGCCGCAAATATACTGCTTCCTTTGTAGTTGCTACTAACGCCAGGTACTCAGCTTTAGTACTGCTTAACGCCACCGCAAGCAGCAACGCGTAACCGGTATTGGATTTTCGGTCGTTGACAAAATTAGCCCAGTCAAAAAACCTTTTAGCAGTTCTCCAGTTTTCCTAAATGAAAGCTTATAAGTAATTGTACTATTGAGATACATTAACAGATGTTTCGCAGCTCCCATTTGCTCCTGATGAGGTTCAGTGTTGAATTGAGATAATATGCTAGCTGCATGCTCTATATCAATATATATGTATGTGGAGGTTAATAAAACCCTCAGCTAAAATTCAATTTTCAGTTTATTTCCTTAACCCAAGAAAAAGAACAAAACTCTGCACGCGGAATCCCAAAAACGACGGAGGCGATGGCGAGGCTTGACTGCTTGATACTGATGTCGGACGATGAGTGAGTAATGAAAGCACAGCGGCGATGCAACGGAACTTCCCGAGGTTCATCGAGCTTTTTGGGTGGCGTGATGCGTCGACGATGGGCTGACCGGAGCTGTCAGTTGTTGCTTACTCTAAGCTGCCGTCACACCGCCACATGGGCCCCCCAGAAGCCTTCCGCACTTTAACGCAATCTCCTTGGAATTTGTGTGCTGCGCCCAGAGCGGGTGCGGAATGGCTGAGACTCTGAACGTTGCGGCGGTGGTTGTTCGGCTGCCGAAGAGGAGGGAGCTGTTGGTTCCTCGTCTCCCGCCTGCTCCAAGTGTGCTGGTTTAAGTCGGTCAATAGGAATTTTGGTGTAGCGCCCTCGGGCCTCGAGGGTGAAGTATTTGTCGTGACGCTTGACAAGCCGGAATGGGCCCTCATATGGGGGGACTATAGACGCTTTTACGGAATCGTTTCGAATGGATGCATGTGTCGAACTTTTTTTTTTTTTTTTTTTTTTTTTTTAATTCATTTTTAATATTAATTTCTTACAACTATCTTACGCGACTTATGTTTTCTACCTTTTCTACTCCGGGAGTCGCTAACTACAAGAAAAAACACCTTAGCTTTGTTACGGATGCTTAACAACTGACGACTTTATTTATCTTCATCATTCGGTGGCAGATTTACAGTGCCACCCGACACTTGTGCATTCCATCACGTACATATGCCAGCGATCAACACGACAGCATGTACCTTCACCAAAAGATGCAATGTTGCGCATTCTCGTCGGTGTCATGCCGATCGCTAGCATCATGTTCATGGGAATGGTATGTAACTCTTCCCCGCTTTAGATCAGGAGCCTCCGGCTTCATATTATTTACAATTTCAATTTTGTTTTTCTTTAACAATTTTGGCACAAATAATAACATACCTAATACAATTATTAATATTACTATTACTATGGTTATATTAGTCCCATATATAATTTTCTTATGGTAGTGAAGCTCCTTGATCTCGTCTAGGTTTTTTTCATTAGTCATTACTATTTTCTTGAAATCTATTGGTTGAACAAACAATGTTTTATTATAATCGGAAGGGTAGTAAAATTTTTCTAAAATGCTAATTTTTTTATTATGAAACTTTTTTTCTTTTACGAATATTGAACAGTTATTGAAATTTATCAAGTAATTTCCATTTAGTGTCAGTTTTCGGTTATCACAATTTTGCCATAATGATTCATTATACATATTAATGAGCAATATTGTTTCATCATCAATTTCCTGAATACTTGTGATATTGTTACATTTTAACAAGCAAGTTTTCTTAAATATACAATTTGTGCTTTCTTTTAAGTTCTTAACTGAAACTAATTCATCATATTTAAAGAATTTTTTATTTATTTCAATCACAAATTCTTCTTGTTCATCAATTTCCAAGTGCTCGTCATTTGGCAGTGGTTTTATCATTTGAACTTCGGCAATAACATAATTAATAGGAATTTTGATAGCAAATATCAATAAATTGTTATTATATTTCATCATACCAGATTTTAACAGTTTTAATTTATGAAGGTCTATTTCATATTTCTCGATTTCCTCTGACGTTAATATACTAGGGTGTATAATGTTAATTTTTGTTGCTATAATATTATCTAAAATTTGATTGACTCTGTTTTCTAGATATCTTAACTTTGTATTTTGATTCAATAAAAATAGTTTGTAATTTAGTTCCCTTAAATTTGTATCTACCACATCGTTTGCTTTTACAATATTTAATCGGTCACTTTCAATTAACAGTTTTATGTCAGAAAAGGTTCGATTAAAGTACTCGTTTATTTTAATCTGCTGATTTAAGTTTTTAATGGCTCTGTGATTATTTTCTTCAATAATCTTCATATGCTCTAATATATCGCCACGATCTCTATCATCCATAGTACCAAACAACCAATTTTCAATTCTACCTACCGCATTCAATAAACCTCGTTTAGCTCTGTTAGGCTTCATTATTGTTCCTAGCTTACTCCTGACTAAATTTACTTCAGAACTAAGTGTTTGCCTATCTTCCTGTCTTAAGTTTTTTATATTCTGTTGCTCCAGTTGATTTAAAATTTCTGTAATCTCCGTTATGTTTATAATATGTAAAATCGTATTAGTCTCGTTAGCTATTTCAATTTGTTTAATTTTAATTTTGACGAATCCGTTTCTGTCCGCTATTGGGTGAACCTGCAGTAGCCCTTGTATTGTTGTCGTAAGCATCATTAGAAGGACTATCATGACCTGCAAATTTATAAGGCCTTTTAATATTGGCTGGGTGAACATTTTTTAAGCAATATTTTCTAAAATATGGTTCGTCTTTATGTCTGACTCGTAGATAGTTCTTAATAAAACCTTCGTTTCTATGTTCTTCATATTGCTCTCTTCCTCTATTTAACTTATCTATGTATATTTTTTTCTTGCTTTCTAACTTTTTGGCTAGTAGGTGAGTATTGTTTAAATTAAAAGCTTCTTTCGGGGTCATTTCTATTGCAGAATGGTACCTATTATTATAGTTTCCTACAGCTTTTTGTATTTTTTGTTCTACTGATACATTTTCCTCAACTGCCTGAATTTTTTCAATGAGTGTGGAATGTAATCGCTCTATATCGGCATTCCCAGTATGACTATTGGGCGTTGTCCAATGAATTTGAACACCTTTTTCTTGCAAGAACTTAATAACTTGTTGTGATTTAAACTCACTGTCCATTACCACTTTTCTTGGTATATCGAATGATGCAAAGTACGCTTCTAAAACTGCTATTTTTTTAACCCAATTTCTGTCGTTAATTAAATATACTACTGCAAATTTTGTTAATTTATCTATAATGGTTACGAAACTTTGTTTTTTATAGTGAAAAGTATCAATGTGTATTATTTCATTTTTCTTACTTGGAGTTTCTGTTACGTTAAATACAGGTTTAATGGGATTCCTATCATATTTAATAGCTTTGCATTTCTCACAGTTATTTATTACTAAAATAATATGGCCTTTCAAATTTGGAAAGTAAATTTTATTCCTGAGTGTTTGAAAGGTTTCATTTATTCCACTATGCAGTGATTCCTGGGTATGGTATAATGCAATTTGCCTATGACATTCTTCTTCTGTCCCTACTTCTTGTGCTCTTTTTGTTACTTTTAAGAATTTCTTTTTTTTGTCTCCTGAAAACAATTCAATAATAATTTTCTGCACTTTGTTATACTCGCTATCTTCTAACTCTGAATATATACCGATATATCCTGAACTGACGTTTTCTTTTAAAATGTTTTTGATTTCTGCTTTATCAATCTGGGGATTTATATATATGATTCTTCTGCCATATGAAAATTCTACTTGCTTCATTGGGCTGTCTGTCAGTATTATCTGGGTTTTAAACTTATTAATTATATCTTCTTTTATTCCTATATGATCCTGAAGCTGTTCCTCCGCTGAGTGTATGGTGTCAGATAGGTCCATATTGGATTCACTGCTGTTACATTTATCTATCGGAGGGCTATTTTCTACTCTACTCAAAAAATCCGCTACTTTATTCATTTTCCCTTGCAAATATTCAATATCGAAATTGTACTCCTGCAACTTCAGTATCCACCGTTGGTTTCTTGGTGAGAATTCCTTGCCTTTATACTTTGTAGTTAGATATTTGATTGGAGCATGGTCAGTTATTATTTTAAATCTTCTGCCGTACAAATATGGTCTGAAGTAATTAACAGAAAACACTATAGCTAAAAATTCCTTATCTGTTGTGCTATATTTCTTCTCATGATCGTTTAACGTTCGCGAAACATAGCACACCGGCTGACCCTCTTGTGCCAGAACTGCTCCGATTGCATAATCGCTAGCGTCTGTTGTAACCACAAAGTCTTTTTCATAGTCGGGAAATCTCAAAATAGGATGTGAGGAAACCAATAATTTAAGTTTTTGAAATGCCTCGATGTACTGTGGGTCGTTAACATTGATTTTAACATCTTTTTTCAAATATTTTATTAAATGGTGGGCTATTTTCGCATAATCCCTTATGAACTTTCTATAAAAGCCTGTCATCCCCAGAAAGCTTTTGAGCTGCTTTTCTGTTGTAGGCAGATTTACTCGCATAATATCTTCTACCTTGGCAGCATTTGGTCTAATACCCTCTGTAGTCAGTGTATGGCCCAAGAATTGTGTTTCTTTTTTCATAAAACTACATTTGTTAGCCTGAATTTTTAAATTGTGTTCAGATAATTTTTTGAAAATTAGCTCTAATGACTTAAAATGTTCGTCTAGGGTTGTTGAGAATATCAGAATGTCATCTAGATAGACAACACAGATTCTATTGATGTAATCTCGAAGTATATCATTAATTAACCTTTGAAATGTTGCCGGCGCATTCTTCAAACCGAATGGCATCCGGACAAATTCATAAAGGCCTGCTGGTGTTACAAATGCAGTTTTCTCAATATCTTTCTCAGCTACTAGTATCTGATGATACCCTTTAGCGAGATCAATTGTGCTGAAATACTGAGACCTACCCAACTTATCCAATATACTTTCAATATTGGGAAGTGGATATTTATCATCTATAGTGACTTGATTAAGTCTTCTGTAGTCCACTACGATTCTGAATTGTTGAACCCCAGAGCTATCATTTTTCTTAGGGATAACAATAATGGGCGAACTGTATTTGCTTCTACTCTTTCTTATAATACCCTGAGATTCCATTTCTATCATCTGCTTTCTTACTTCCATTTCATGACGAGGAGGATACCTATACAATTTGGAATTTATCTGCTGGTCTGTTCTCGTTTTAATTTCATGTACCACACTGGTAGTATTAGTGAGTTTGTCCCCTTCCTTATAAAATAGCTTTTGATATTTCCCTAATAACGTGAGTAATCCCTGTTCTTCCTCTTTGTTTAAATGGTCAGTTTTAATACTACTTATTTTACTCTCTTCTAACGAATTTACTTCCTGTTGAATTCTTTTATTTAGAAATGGTATTCGTTCCTCATTATACAATATTATTTCTTGATTGGCTACATCTATAAGCCTAACGTTTTTCTCTATCCAATCCATGCCTAACAAAAAGTCATACGTCTTATCTAAATTTATTTTAACCCATTTCATTCTCGCATTTTCGGGTTGTTTAAATTCTTTGGGACATTTCGTCTTAACGAAATCTGTATCTTTTCTACAAACCCCATCTATTGTAGTTATTTTTGCTTTTCCTCCTATGCTATCGTAAATTTTGTTTGTAATCCTGTTTGCGTTTAATAAGCTAATAGTAGACCCTGTATCGACTAAAGCAACATACTGTTTATGTTCTAAACAAAGAATAATATAAATTTTATTTTCATCCGAGGCTAATTGATAAAAAATTCGGCTAACTGGTTCACTTCGTTTCTTCTTGTACTCACAGTACCGATTTGCATTGGCTCCTGTGATTGCGAACTATTAGCCTTAATTCCATTTGAACTCGATTGGTTCCTCAATTGACTACTATTAAAATGGTTATTATTTTGCCTAGAGTATCCGAAATGTCTATTATTTTGGTTATTCCAAACCTGGTTATTTCTTGAAGGATTCCGATATTGAAAACTAGTATTATTATTTTGCGCCCGATTAATATTATTGTTTGGCAATCTATTTTTATTTAACGTATTCTTAAATTGTGTTTGATCTCTAACATGTAAATTTGGCTTAAATTCCTTTAAATTAAAACAATCTTGCCCTATGTATTTATCGATAATAACTCTAATTTCTTGTAATTTAAATTTATTATGTAACTCAGCTGCCAAGGCACCAGCTGTTATTTCTTTTATTTTAATCACTAATACACTTATTAATTGGTTTAATATCGTGGTTTCATATTCACTAAATAAAGCATATTCTGATATATTGTCAACAAAAACTCTGATCTTTTCGCTTAACTCTAAAATTGAACTCACTTTCAAAACGCTGATTTCCGCTGTTATCTGCTGTAGGTCTTTCGTTGGCTTGTAGTGTAACTTCAATTTCGTTTTACACTCCTCCCATGTAGCTGGTGCTTCCACTTGGAGATAGTTTTTCGCTGGACCTTGTATCTTCCCGTTGTATATAATAGAGTATATATCCTGGGTATAATTCGGGTAATCGTGTAGGGCTTTTTCCACGGCTCCAATAAAGGACGGTAGTGTTCCTGGTGTCCCAGTAAACGGTGAAAGATATCTAAGTTCCTTTTCCAGGTGACTTCTAATTGGAATTTGATGTTGATTTGCAACTATTTGCGTTAGTTGCATCAAACACTGCTCCATTAGATTTTGATTTGCCATTCTTCTCTGGTCGAAAATTTTGTTTCTTATAGTACGCCTTTCCAGTTTTATTTGTTTATATTTTGTTTTATATACTACTATATATACTACTGTATATTTATAGTTTATTTCAAGTAGAAAAACACTTATATTTTCTTGATCACACACTTGATTTCAAGACACCGACTGCGCCACTTATGTTTTCTACCTTTTCTACTCCGGGAGTCGCTAACTACAAGAAAAAACACCTTAGCTTTGTTACGGATGCTTAACAACTGACGACTTTATTTATCTTCATCATTCGGTGGCAGATTTACAGTGCCACCCGACACTTGTGCATTCCATCACGTACATATGCCAGCGATCAACACGACAGCATGTACCTTCACCAAAAGATGCAATGTTGCGCATTCTCGTCGGTGTCATGCCGATCGCTAGCATCATGTTCATGGGAATGGTATGTAACTCGCGCTAGACAAAAATGATTAAACTTGCTTAAATAACTTATAACTACCTTACTGGCCCTATACTGACACTCTAAAGTAAGAAGAACATTAAATTATACCTTTCGGTCTTACGAAAACAAAAATGATGACAATTAAAATAATTTTAAATTTAAGCTAAGAAAATATTTGTTAAAAAAAAACTTAGCATCTGATTTTTATTTTTTTTTATATTTAAAACTTACACCCAAGTAAAAACTAGCTTAACCTACCTTAACTAAAATATATATACAAAAATATATACATGATATATATTATATATATGTGGGATAGAAGCGACGACACATAGCACAGACACTAACACAAAGTAGCAACGTACGACAGAACGATACCACATAACACAGACCAAACACCATACGACGCGGACGAGACAGATCCATATACGCATTTGAGGGTCGACATCAGAGATGAAGAACGAGATATGCAACTTTCGTACGTCTGTTCCCGTGACACCCTAAATTTTTCAGGAAATTTTGACAGGAGTTTGTGTACCAAGCCGACAACCCCCGTTATAAACGACTCTATACGACTCTATCCGTGAATACGTGTGAACTCATTTCATTGTAGCGCTGTGTACTCCCGACACACACACTCTTTAAATTATAACAATGCGCGTGATTGTTTACATAATTTTGACAGGACTTTATGTACCCACGTGCTCGCACAGCTTGTAGGCAAACGTCGGCGGCCATTTTAAGTTGCATATCTCGTTCATCATCTCTGGTCGACATACACTCAAATGAGCATGCGAGAGGAGGAACAGATGAAATAAGGAAAAGGAGTTAGTTGCGAAGTTGACGTCGAAATGAGAGGACGGAATTGAAAGTGGAGATAGTTGAATAATCGAAGTTGAGTTATATTGTCAAAATAAACGTTAATATTCGAAGTGAAGTGTAGTAATTACCCCGAAACACCACAATTGGGGGCTCAACCGGGATCCGCTAAGATCCTCAGAATTTAAAGAATCCGTTACGATTCACAAAACATTCGGGGTTGCGGAAATTATTCGAGACAATTCTAAATTGTGTGAAGTGAAATTAAAGGGCAACAACAAAAGGCGAGCAGGAAATCAACCCTTAATGATCGAAGCGTGTGCACGGCAAAATTGAGATAGTGCTTCGAAGAAAAGGGGAAAATGTATCTGTGTCGCTGTTGTTTGCTCCAACGAAGGCAGTGACGCAGAAAGGCAGACAAGCCGAGAAATAACAGTTGATGTATGAGTAGCAGTTGATGTACGAGTAGCAGTTGATGTACGAGTAGCGGTTGATGTACAAGTAGCGGTTGATGTAGCAGTCGGCGCAGCGGTTGAAGCGGTAAAAGTAGCGGCTGGAGGCGACATTAAGGAAGAAGTTGCTGTTCATACATTTAAGTTGATTTTATTTTTCTTTTCCTCCTCTCTTGCATATTGAACTCATATTGAATTGATTTAATAATTTAATTTTTCTTGGTAATTCTAATATTGAGAATATATAAAATGGACGTAGAGACAATTTTATCTTTGACTGTTGACGGACTGAAGGACAACATGACCCGACTGAATTTACCGACTAACGGGTTAAAAAACTCCTTACAGAATAGGCTTCTAGAGCACTTTGGGCTATCGTGCGACGATAACGACGAAGACGCGCTCCAGTTGGTCGACGACGACGATGGTGTTTCGAGCACTGCAACCCGCGGAATGGTCCATAGGGGAATGTTCACTCTTCGAGACGTAGAGTATTCATTGTCGACGTTCAAAGGCACCGGATGCCCAGACATTCAGCGTTGGATACAAGAGTTCGAAGAAAACGCAATCATCGTGGGCTGGACCGAGCTGCAGAAGTTCATCTACGCAAAGCAATTGATCAAAGGTGCCGCTCTGCTATTTGTGAGAAGTCAATCGGGACTTAATAGTTGGAAGTTGTTGAAGAGAGCTCTGACCGACGAATTCGGAACCAAGTTGTCATCAGCCGAGATCCATCGAATGTTGCGAGGCCGCCGTAAGAAGCCGACGGAGTCTCTACAGGAATATCTGTACAGCCTGATGGAAATTGGAAAGGCAGTAGAAATCGAGGATGAGAGCCTGATAGAATATTTCGTCGGGGGAATCCCTGATACTAAGCAGAATAAAGCCATATTGTACCAAGCTAACTCTTTAGTAGAACTCAAATCCCAAATCAGAGTTTACGAGAAGGTGCGGGGACCTCCTATCCAGTCGTCATACTCGAGAGGAAACCCACAGATTTCTAGTCGCAATCCACCTGCCGACATAACGGGAAGAAAGAGATGCTTTAAATGCGGGGATGCATCACATTTGGCTAGGGAATGTCCGTCGAGAAGCTTTAAATGTTTCAAGTGCGGTAGAGAAGGGCACCGCGCACACGAATGCAGAGATGGAGATCAAACGAGACGACAACAAATTAAGGCGGAAACGAACAACAACGTTCATACTGCGACAACGGATGAACCAAATGTTCCGGAAGCTCGAGTTTGCTTTGCAGTAGGATCCAATCGTATTTTCAAGGACATTGTAGTAAGAGGTCGAGCCATGTCAGCTTTAGTAGACACCGGTAGCGACTTACGCCTGTTACGGCGTGATGGTTTGATCATGCTTGACCAAGTTGAATTAGATGACAAGAAGATCAACCTGTATGGCATAGGGCCGAATAAAGTGACAACCTTGGGGAGCTTTTCCGAAAATTTAGTAGTTGATGGCGTGAACCTTAGCGTGAGATTCCATATATTGCGTGAACAGGACATGCAATATGCGGCCGTGATTGGGAACGACGTACTAAGTGATGTCAATGTTACGATTTCATCAGAAGGTGCTGAATTTCAGAAGAAGTCCGTCGAAGCAGCACTTCCAAATGAGACAGTTGGAACCAAAGGTCAACAACAGGGGCGTTGAAGGCGAAGTAGAAGAAGAACCCGTAGATGTTGATGTAGTTCAGGGCAATGAGTGTGCAGCTGGTTGTGATGTAGTTGGTCACGAACCAGGAACACGACAGGTTGCAAAGTTGGGTGAAGGTCAACAAAGGGGCGTTGAAGGCGAAGTAGAAGAAGAACCCGTAGATGTTGATGTAGTTCAGGGCAATGGGTGTGCAGCTGGTTGTGATGTATGTAGTTGGTCACGAACCAGGAACACGACAGGTTGCAAAGTTGGGTGAGGGTATGTTGTTGATCGTGGGCAAGTTAGCCCAGAGCCAGAAACGCGCCGGAGGGTTGACGTCAGTAAAAGTCGTGCAAGCATAAGACGATACACCGCGAGTAGGGATGTGGAAACCACCTTCGACTTACATAAGGAGTTTCAAATGATCTGCGCATCGGTCGGAGAGAATGAGTTCCAGATCGAACTTGAAGTTCCGGATATTTCGCTAGACCACCTGAAGCAAGACGTAAGAAGAACCTTGTTAAAGTTGTTAGCGGACTATTCTCCGGACGGAAATGAGAAGTCACCAATCGAGATGAAGCTAGTATTGAAGGACGAGGTGCCGATCTTCCAAGGACCAAGACCTATGTCATATGCCGACCGCAATGTAGTACGTGAGCAGGTGAATAGATGGCTGGCGGAAAGTGTATCTGAGTCCGCTTCGCCAGTAGTGTTGGTAGCCAAGAAGGACGGAAGCAAAAGGTTATGCTGCGACTACAGAAGGCTTAACGAAAAAATCATAAGGGACAATTTCCCGATGGTCCTGATGGACAATGTTTTGGAGCGTCTGCAGGGAGCGAAAGTGTTTTCAACACTGGATCTAAGAGATGGGTTTTTCCACGTTCCTATGGAGAAAGGGTCACGGAAATACACTTCATTTGTAACGCATGAAGGCCAGTATGAGTTTAGGTACGTACGCTTTGGAATATCGAATTCGCCAGCGGTTTTTGGTAGGTACATCTCAGCGATTTTCCGAACGTTAATCCAAGAAGGTGTAGTAGTTGTGTACATGGACGATTTGGTTATACCGTCAGCAAACCAAGAAGAAGGCATCGAAAAGTTGAAACGAGTATTAAGGGTCGCACAGCAGTATGGGTTGGGAATAACTGGGGAAAATGCCAATTCCTAGAGAAGCAGATTGAGTTCATAGGATATATAATCGCGGACATCGTAATCCGACCATCAGAAGCGAAGACAAACGCAGTGAGGAACTATCCAGTACCAGTCGACAAGAAAGCGCTTCAACGCTTCCTAGGTCTGACGTCGTACTTTCGCAGATTTATAGAAGGATTTGCTGCTATTGCGAAGCCATTGTCGGATTTATTGCGAAAGGGAGCCACGTTTATATGGGGAATGGAGCAAGTATTGGCATTCCGGCAGCTTAAAGAGGCGCTCGCCAAAGAACCCGTCCTCAAACTTTTCGATCCAGCAGCGGAAACAGAAATCCATACAGATGCAAGCAAACACGGTTACGGTGCGGTATTGTTGCAGAGAGATACAGAAGACCAACAATTACACCCGATCCAGTACATGAGCCGCAAGACCACTACGGTGGAGGAGAGATATCACTCATATGAGTTAGAGGTGCTAGCGGTAATCGAGACACTTAAAAAATGGAGGACACGCCTGCTGGGACTGAAATTCAAAGTCGTTACGGACTGTAACGCTTTCACGATGACCATGAAGAAAAAAGATGTTCCGTTGAAGGTAGCCAGATGGGCCTTGTTCCTTCAGGACTTCAATTACGAGGTAGAACATAGATCAGGTACTAAGATGAAACACGTGGATGCCTTAAGTAGAGTGTCGTGTCTAATGTTGGAGACATCCTTGGTTCATCGTTTGAGAGAGGCTCAGATCAAAGACGATTGGATTAGAGCTGTGATCAAAGTCCTAGAAAAGGGAGAGTACGAGGACTTTTTCATGAAAGCCGGAATCTTACATAAAGATCATGCCAAGGAATTACTGGTGGTGCCGTCCGCAATGGAACAAGAAGTGATAAGTATCGCGCACCAACAGGGCCATTTCGCAGTAAAGAAAACGCAAGATTTAGTAGAAAAGACATTTTATATTCCCAGACTGTCTACAAAGGTAGAAAAGCTCGTCAGAAGTTGCGTGAAGTGCCTCATAGTTCAGTCCAAGGCTGGAAGGAAGGAAGGAGAATTAAGGCCGATAAATAAGGAAGACAAGCCTTTAGGCACGTATCATATAGATCATGTTGGGCCGATGGAACAAATGCGAAAACAATATAACCACCTACTAGTAGTAATAGACGCGTTCTCGAAATTCGTATGGCTTTATCCAACGAAAAATACAGGTACGAAGGAGGTGCTGGAGAAGCTTAGAGGACAAGCGACGACATTTGGAAACCCTCGCAGGATAATATCGGACAGAGGAGCTTGTTTTACCTCGAAAGAATTCGAAGAATACTGCATCCAAGAAGATATCATTCATTTGGTGACAACAACCGGCGTACCTCGAGGAAATGGGCAAGTGGAAAGGATCCATAGGGTGGTCGTACCTATGATAGCGAAGGCATGCGTCGGGAATCCCCAGAATTGGTACAAGCACGTTGACAAAGTGCAGCAGCTGATAAACAGTACTCCGTCAAGAGTGAAAAAGTTCAGCCCATTTGAAATACTGACCGGATTGGAGATGAGAACAGCGGAAAACCTAGATCTGCGCACTTTGCTTGATGAGACGATAGTCGCTTAGCTGGCAGAGGCGAGAGAGACAGTGCGGGAGGAAGCTCGTGAAAATATTGCCGTCGTCCAAAGAGAAAATCGGAGAGCGTTTAATCGAAAACGGGTACCTGAAAGGAAGTACGAGTTGAACCAACTTGTCGCAATCAAGCGCACACAGTTCGGAGCGAGTTTGAAACTTCAACCGAAGTTCCTAGGACCCTATAAGGTCACGGGAATTAACAACCACGGAAGGTACGAGGTCGAACGGGTCGGAGAACACAGGGGACCTAGAAAGACGACAACAGTGGCCGAGTATATGAAAGAGTGGAATAACTAAGGGTTTCATTCGAGGTCGAATGAATTGTCAGGGTGGCCGATTGTGGGATAGAAGCGACGACACATAGCACAGACACTAACACAAAGTAGCGACGTACGACAGAACGATAACACATAACACAGACTAATCACCATACGACTCGGACGAGACAGATCCATATACGCATTTGACGGTCGACATACACTCAAATGAGCATGCGAGAGGAGGAACAGATGAAATAAGGAAAAGGAGTTAGTTGCGAAGTTGACGTCGAAATGAGAGGACGGAATTGAAAGTGGAGATAGTTGAATAATCGAAGTTGAGTTATATTGTCAAAATAAACGTTAATATTCGAAGTGAAGTGTGTTTTAATTACCCCGAAACACCACATATATATATCTTTTTTTGTTGTCTCTATGTTTTTTAATTTTTTCTTTTTTTTTTCTTTATGTTTTTTAATTTTTTTTTTTTTTTTTGAACTAAAAATAATTAAATCTACCCACCACCCTAGCCTACCTTAGCTTACCCTAAACTACAATAACCTATGTAAGCCTGCCATTGGTGTTTGGCGGGCTTTGCCTTGAAGAGGCTGGCCTATTAAAATGTACCACTGACGTAGTCCGCTCCAACCACCAAAAACGTTGATGCTGTCGGACGACGTCTTCTCGATCTCGACGTGAATTCGACTTACTGAACCTGAGGCGCTCGGGCTCGCGCCCTCGAGCCTCGTTCCTCGTTCGGATAAAATTTCGTGTACTCAGATTCAGGTGTCCTATGTAACCCGAGACAAGTCCTGAGACATTGCCTCTCAAACACCCGAATCCTTTCCATTAAGCTGGCTCTCACATTGAACCAGACGGGACATCCATAGGCAACCATGGGCCTGATTAAGGCCATGTAGCAGATTACCTTCACTCTAGAATCAAGTTGGCTGCTATGAAACAGCCATCTTGTCAGAGCAAAAGCGCCCCAGGCCCTCGCCAGAGCAGCATCTATATGTTTGTCAAAATACAGATACTGACCTAGCACGATCCCAAGGTATCTGACTACACTTTGTCTCGCCAGTGGACGCCCGTCCGGGCCAAAGATAGAGAACCTGCGCCAATTTTTTCTAGTGTCCCGAGAGGCCCTAGACAAAGGCGTTCTGAATAAAATAGATTCTGATTTCTGGAAGTTGATTTTCAACTTCCAGTCATCACAATACTGCTGAATTTTTTCGAAGTCACGTTGCAGAAGAGTAACAATGACGTCGATCGTTGGACCTGATCTGTACGCAATTAAATCGTCTGCGTACGCTATTGAATGGTGAAGAGAAGCTATCAGATCACTGAAGTAAATGCTGAAAAGTATCGGCGAGTTCACCGTACCCTGTTGCAGTCCATTGTTAATGTCAAATGTTTGAGTAGAAGTCACGTTGGCAATTTTCGCAACGAACTTTCTACCTGTTAACATTTCAAAGATCATAAAGGGTCCGCCAAATAATTTTTTTTTTTTTGAAAATGCTATAAAAAAAAAACTACTGAATATTTTCTCAAATTTCTTTTTTTATTTGAAAGCACAATCCTTCCGGTTAATAATGGAAAATAATTTCATTCAAATGGCTGCCTCGGCTGGCCATGCAGTAGCCTACACGGTCGGTCCAATTTTTAAGCACATTATCGATTGTGTGCAGCTGTATTTCACCAATGGCTTCACGAATATTGTCCTTTAAAGCGTCAATTGTCTCTGGCTTGTCGGCGTAACACTTATCTTTGACGGCACCCCACAAATAATAGTCCAACGGTGTCAAATCGCAGCTCCGAGGTGGCCATACGACATCAGCTCTGCGGCTGATAATGCGATCTTCAAAAACAGGCTGTGTGGCACGTAGCGCCGTCCTGTTGAAACCAAATGTTGCCAATATCCTCCTCTTCAATTTTTGTGAACAAAAATTCGTTCAACATGGCCCGATAACGATCGCCATTGACTGCCACTCCTTGCTCATTTTCGAAGAAAAATGGCCCAATTATGCCTCTGGGCCAAAATCCGCACCAAACAGTGGCTCATTTTGAGTGCATCGGCTTTTCAATGTATGCGTGCGGGTTTTCTGTGCCCCAAATGCGACAATTTTGCTTGTTTACATACCCGCCAAGATCAAAATGAGCTTCATCTGAAAAGATGATTTTTTTGGCAAAATCGGCATCTTCTGTAAGTCGACTTAGCGAAGCGAAAACGCATTGGATGGTCAGTTGGCTTCAACTCCTGAACCAATTGGATTTTGTATGGCGTCATACCAAGGTCTTTATGCAAAATTCGTCTCAATGATGTCTCCGAAATGTTCAATTGTTGAGAACGACGGTGAATTGATGTTGATGGCGCTTCACGCACACTTTCTGCCGCAGCAGCAATATTCTCGGGTGTACGCACTGTTTTTGGCTTTTCACGCTTTGGTTTATCGATGAGGATGCCAGTTTCTTTCACTTTTTTCACAAGATAACGAACATACGGAGCTGACGGTGCTTCTCTTCTTCCAAAATCCGTACGCAATTTTCGCACACATTCTGCAACATTACCATGATTTTCAAAGTAATGTCGCAATATTTCCCAGCGTTGTTCAAGCGTATACACAACCATATTCGTTCAGCGGAAGGATAAAACTAATTATCTGTCAAATCAGACATGAGCTAAGTGTTACCATTCACGAAATAAGCACTACTTGAAAAAAAAAAACGTTAGATGGCGGACCCTTTATATAGCAGTGGTTTACTTATGCCCAGCCGACTGAGCTTGTAATACAGCCCTTCTAACCATACGGTGTCGAAGGCTTTTTCCAAGTCAATCAGACAGGCACCCGTGCATTGGTTCTTGCATTTATTCCATTGGATATCCGACACGAGTTTCGACGCGGCATGAATAGTGTCATGCCCCGCTCTGAAACCGAATTGGTTATCCGGGATGATTTTATTGTCCTCAACCCATTTAGACAGGGCTCTATGGACCACCTTCTCGAAGACCTTGCTGATACTCGGAAGCAGACTTATCGACCGCAGATTTGCCGGGTTAGAGGTGTCTTTACCCCTCTTGGGGATTGGTTGCACTACCGCTGTCTTCCAGTGCACCGGATAATATGCATTATTCAGTGCATTGTTGAACAGGATGGTGTACATCTCTACAGCCACTGGTGGGAGGTGCCTGAGCACAACATTAGCTATTCCGTCGGTTCCCGCGGATTTTTTTCTTTTCAGTGATTCGAAGATCATCTGGAGATCCTCCGTCGAAATGAACAGGGTGTAAGCCCCTTCACTGGCGACGGCATTGTTTGCCATAAAATCATCATTGAACCTGGTAAAACCAAGGTTCTCTGATCGCCAATGATCTATATCATTTTGAAGGTAGAAGTGATGAAGTAGAACTCTGTTTTCCAGGTCGCGGTTTGGGCGAATGCTGTCATTCACCGTATACACTTCCTGGAATAAGGCTCCCACTGTCGCCACCTTCTCCTGGGGATCCTCGATCACAAAGAAATCATCATCCAAGACGGCGTTCTCTGGATCGATGCTAACTGTTCGTAGCAAGCGTTCATTGTCTGACGTCCTCGGAAGCTTCAGATCCTGAATGTCATTCTGATTGTTTCTCCGAAAGATTTTATTTATTTGCGGGAACATACTCGCGCTGTTGGATTTTACAGCACGAATTCTGTTGTTCCAATGCAAACTTACAGATATTCTGTAATTTTCCTTGATCAACTGTTGGAGATTTTTAATCAGTGACTTCAGTGTCCTGACCTCCGAGTTTTGTCTGTCGGTAAACCGCCTGTACAAGAGTTTGAGTCTTGTCAGGAGTCTACTTTTCTGTCTATGTAGTGCGTCGATTGTCGCGTTTCGGTACACGTTCGTGGTATCGTGCGGTCGTTGGCGTGGTATTGTACTGTTCATTGTCTGTTTAATAGTATCCTCCATTTGTGTGGTGGAAAGGAGGCGCTCGAAGTGAGCGCTCTCGTCAGGGAATTGGCAAAGCGTGGCCAGCGCGCCCTATTGTAATCATAGGGGTACGTTTGGACGTACTCTGCCATTTCCGCGAATTCGTCTGGTAATTTGATTACGGCACTTAGTCCGCAATGGTCACTGTCGTATATGAAGGTCCGTAGACAGTTAGTAGACCATTCGTTCGTGTCAGCCAGTCTCAGTCGAGAGTCAAGCAGCATGAAATCCAGATATTAGCCGCTCCTAGGATACGACGGACTATCCGTTGCGAGTATCTTGAGTCTATACTCTATGCTCTGCAGAACCCACCAATGGCTTAGTAGGCTCCCCCTAGTGTTGGGAATGTTGTTTCCCCAATCACTATGTTTGGCATTTAAATCGCCAGCCAGAATGTAGAAGTTTTCTACCGAGTTTAAGCGCAGAGATCGAAAAAGTGTCTCGAGCTCTGCGATGAAAACGTTGGGTTGAGGTGCTTCAGGTGCATAGGCTGATATAATGTACATTCTCTTTCCATTTCGGAGAGGAATGCACACAATACAGGCCTCTAGCACCTGGAACCTCCGCTCTTCACCGCTATATATAATTTTATGTTTAAAGCTATTTCTAATGAAAATCGCAACTTCTCCACCTTGTGTGGCGTTGGGTCGGTCTCTTCTTATTACTCTATAAGAACTGTGCCGGATTTTGTGCTTTTGGCTTAGCTTTGTTTCGCTAACCAAAAGTACATCGGGGCTTTCGTTCTGCAACAAGTTGAAAAGTACAGTTCTTCGCTCAATCCTAATCAGTGAATTCACATTCACCGACAGGACCTTTAAGGGACTCTCTACCGGCGTATCCATCACGATTCTAGAGGCGCTAGGCCCGGCAGAAGCGAGTAGATTCTGTCCACTCGAGTCGCCTGCTCATGGATCTGCTGTTGGAGCTGGCCGATCTGCCCTTGGATGGCGAGCAAGATCGAACGCAGGTCCCCCTCGGCCTCCGGTGCCATAGTAACAGGCACTGGGGCTTTAGTAACAGCCACAGGCTTTTGTACCGTCTGCCGCAGACCTGCCGCCATTTGGGCGTAGGTCATTGTGGGTGTAATGGCCGATGTTTGTGAGCGACCTGCGGTACGTTTCTCCTCAATCTTCTGCTTACGAGCCAGATTTAATTTAATGTCTTGGAACTTAGGACATCCCCGATAGTTTGCAGGGTGTCCACGGTTCCTACAGAGCACGCACTCGAGCTGCTCCCTATCCGCGACCTTGTCTTGTGTCAGATCGCATTCCTCGTTCGTGTGGTTCTTTGCACACTTAACACATCGAGGCTGCATCTCGCAGTTCGACGCGGCGTGCCCGAACCTTTGACAGCGGATACATTGTAAAATGTTTTCGTGTCTTCTTAATTTTTCCCATTTTACAGAATGGGATGCTAAGGAAGTGATGGTCCTTAGCCTCTCCAGTTTGCTATTGGGTGCGAGCTGAACCAGGAAGAAAGGTAACACACACTTCTCCCGTCTGGCCCGCGCCGTGGTGAACGACTTGACTCCCACGAACTTGAGGTCGTCGCTCTCGAACTCTTTGAGCTCTGCGAGCATTTCCTCGGGGTCAGTAATTAAGTACACGCCTTTGAGGAGCATCGTCTGCAGCCTCTCGGTCTTGGGGGTAAATGAAAAGAACTCAGTCGTGGTCTCTTTCAGTAGTTCCTTGACCCGCTTATGCTGCTCCAATGTGTTACATTGGATAGCATAGCGGTTCTCACCTATACCTTTAAAAACGAAATTGCCAACACCAATAACGTACTTACATAAGTCTATTGTTTCGCGTAGGGCTGTGGTGTGAGTAAGGATTGGTGGCACCTTCTCCATGGGACGTTGCTGCTGCTTCTGTTGTTCCTGTTTCTGTTTTTTCGGCTGTTGTTGTTGTTGCTGTTGCGACTGTTGTTGTTGTTGTTTCTGCTGCTGTGGCTGTTGTTGTTTCTGCTGCTTCTTTTGTTGTTGCGGCTGTTGTTGCTGCTTCTTCTGTTGTTGTTGTTGCTGCTTTTTTCGCTGCGGCTGAGGTTGTGGCTGCTGTTCAGCTGTTTTTTTCGGCAGCTTCTTCTTCGGCTGCTGTTGTTGTTGCTGCTGTTGAAGTGACTGAAGCTGGGAGGCTGCTGCCTCCTCTTTCTCCTTCTGCCGCATCTTGTTTAACTTGTCAACTACGGCCTTTAATTTGGCACGTAGGACACGTTCCTCCTCCTCGAGCTCGCTAAGCTCCTCCTCCGTACCCGAACTTGAAAGGGCGGCGAACGGGTTGTTGTCGCCCGCGTAGCGGCCTTCCCTACCAACGGAGAGGTAGGCTCTATGGACCACCTTCTCGAAGACCTTGCTGATACTCGGAAGCAGACTTATCGACCGCAGATTTGCCGGGTTAGAGGTGTCTTTACCCCTCTTGGGGATTGGTTGCACTACCGCTGTCTTCCAGTGCACCGGATAATATGCATTATTCAGTGCATTGTTGAACAGGATGGTGTACATCTCTACAGCCACTGGTGGGAGGTGCCTGAGCACAACATTAGCTATTCCGTCGGTTCCCGCGGATTTTTTTCTTTTCAGTGATTCGAAGATCATCTGGAGATCCTCCGTCGAAATGAACAGGGTGTAAGCCCCTTCACTGGCGACGGCATTGTTTGCCATAAAATCATCATTGAACCTGGTAAAACCAAGGTTCTCTGATCGCCAATGATCTATATCATTTTGAAGGTAGAAGTGATGAAGTAGAACTCTGTTTTCCAGGTCGCGGTTTGGGCGAATGCTGTCATTCACCGTATACACTTCCTGGAATAAGGCTCCCACTGTCGCCACCTTCTCCTGGGGATCCTCGATCACAAAGAAATCATCATCCAAGACGGCGTTCTCTGGATCGATGCTAACTGTTCGTAGCAAGCGTTCATTGTCTGACGTCCTCGGAAGCTTCAGATCCTGAATGTCATTCTGATTGTTTCTCCGAAAGATTTTATTTATTTGCGGGAACATACTCGCGCTGTTGGATTTTACAGCACGAATTCTGTTGTTCCAATGCAAACTTACAGATATTCTGTAATTTTCCTTGATCAACTGTTGGAGATTTTTAATCAGTGACTTCAGTGTCCTGACCTCCGAGTTTTGTCTGTCGGTAAACCGCCTGTACAAGAGTTTGAGTCTTGTCAGGAGTCTACTTTTCTGTCTATGTAGTGCGTCGATTGTCGCGTTTCGGTACACGTTCGTGGTATCGTGCGGTCGTTGGCGTGGTATTGTACTGTTCATTGTCTGTTTAATAGTATCCTCCATTTGTGTGGTGGAAAGGAGGCGCTCGAAGTGAGCGCTCTCGTCAGGGAATTGGCAAAGCGTGGCCAGCGCGCCCTATTGTAATCATAGGGGTACGTTTGGACGTACTCTGCCATTTCCGCGAATTCGTCTGGTAATTTGATTACGGCACTTAGTCCGCAATGGTCACTGTCGTATATGAAGGTCCGTAGACAGTTAGTAGACCATTCGTTCGTGTCAGCCAGTCTCAGTCGAGAGTCAAGCAGCATGAAATCCAGATATTAGCCGCTCCTAGGATACGACGGACTATCCGTTGCGAGTATCTTGAGTCTATACTCTATGCTCTGCAGAACCCACCAATGGCTTAGTAGGCTCCCCCTAGTGTTGGGAATGTTGTTTCCCCAATCACTATGTTTGGCATTTAAATCGCCAGCCAGAATGTAGAAGTTTTCTACCGAGTTTAAGCGCAGAGATCGAAAAAGTGTCTCGAGCTCTGCGATGAAAACGTTGGGTTGAGGTGCTTCAGGTGCATAGGCTGATATAATGTACATTCTCTTTCCATTTCGGAGAGGAATGCACACAATACAGGCCTCTAGCACCTGGAACCTCCGCTCTTCACCGCTATATATAATTTTATGTTTAAAGCTATTTCTAATGAAAATCGCAACTTCTCCACCTTGTGTGGCGTTGGGTCGGTCTCTTCTTATTACTCTATAAGAACTGTGCCGGATTTTGTGCTTTTGGCTTAGCTTTGTTTCGCTAACCAAAAGTACATCGGGGCTTTCGTTCTGCAACAAGTTGAAAAGTACAGTTCTTCGCTCAATCCTAATCAGTGAATTCACATTCACCGACAGGACCTTTAAGGGACTCTCTACCGGCGTATCCATCACGATTCTAGAGGCGCTAGGCCCGGCAGAAGCGAGTAGATTCTGTCCACTCGAGTCGCCTGCTCATGGATCTGCTGTTGGAGCTGGCCGATCTGCCCTTGGATGGCGAGCAAGATCGAACGCAGGTCCCCCTCGGCCTCCGGTGCCATAGTAACAGGCACTGGGGCTTTAGTAACAGCCACAGGCTTTTGTACCGTCTGCCGCAGACCTGCCGCCATTTGGGCGTAGGTCATTGTGGGTGTAATGGCCGATGTTTGTGAGCGACCTGCGGTACGTTTCTCCTCAATCTTCTGCTTACGAGCCAGATTTAATTTAATGTCTTGGAACTTAGGACATCCCCGATAGTTTGCAGGGTGTCCACGGTTCCTACAGAGCACGCACTCGAGCTGCTCCCTATCCGCGACCTTGTCTTGTGTCAGATCGCATTCCTCGTTCGTGTGGTTCTTTGCACACTTAACACATCGAGGCTGCATCTCGCAGTTCGACGCGGCGTGCCCGAACCTTTGACAGCGGATACATTGTAAAATGTTTTCGTGTCTTCTTAATTTTTCCCATTTTACAGAATGGGATGCTAAGGAAGTGATGGTCCTTAGCCTCTCCAGTTTGCTATTGGGTGCGAGCTGAACCAGGAAGAAAGGTAACACACACTTCTCCCGTCTGGCCCGCGCCGTGGTGAACGACTTGACTCCCACGAACTTGAGGTCGTCGCTCTCGAACTCTTTGAGCTCTGCGAGCATTTCCTCGGGGTCAGTAATTAAGTACACGCCTTTGAGGAGCATCGTCTGCAGCCTCTCGGTCTTGGGGGTAAATGAAAAGAACTCAGTCGTGGTCTCTTTCAGTAGTTCCTTGACCCGCTTATGCTGCTCCAATGTGTTACATTGGATAGCATAGCGGTTCTCACCTATACCTTTAAAAACGAAATTGCCAACACCAATAACGTACTTACATAAGTCTATTGTTTCGCGTAGGGCTGTGGTGTGAGTAAGGATTGGTGGCACCTTCTCCATGGGACGTTGCTGCTGCTTCTGTTGTTCCTGTTTCTGTTTTTTCGGCTGTTGTTGTTGTTGCTGTTGCGACTGTTGTTGTTGTTGTTTCTGCTGCTGTGGCTGTTGTTGTTTCTGCTGCTTCTTTTGTTGTTGCGGCTGTTGTTGCTGCTTCTTCTGTTGTTGTTGTTGCTGCTTTTTTCGCTGCGGCTGAGGTTGTGGCTGCTGTTCAGCTGTTTTTTTCGGCAGCTTCTTCTTCGGCTGCTGTTGTTGTTGCTGCTGTTGAAGTGACTGAAGCTGGGAGGCTGCTGCCTCCTCTTTCTCCTTCTGCCGCATCTTGTTTAACTTGTCAACTACGGCCTTTAATTTGGCACGTAGGACACGTTCCTCCTCCTCGAGCTCGCTAAGCTCCTCCTCCGTACCCGAACTTGAAAGGGCGGCGAACGGGTTGTTGTCGCCCGCGTAGCGGCCTTCCCTACCAACGGAGAGGTAGGCGATATTTGCTTCCACGGGTAGCACTGTTTGTTGATGTTGTTGTTGTTGTTGCCCAGCTGCTTTGGACGTTGATGGTGATGATGATGGTGATGGCGCCCCTTTCCTCCCTTCGACCCGCAGCTTTTCGGTCGAGGTGTTGAGGGAGGGGCGCTTAATTACATTGGGCCTCGGATTGACCCGTTTGCGTCTCTTCATGACGGCGGCCGGTGTTGCGAAATCGGATGATACATCATCCGATTCCGATTCCGTCAGACGTACGGGTCATCCCCCGTCGTCTCCCGACATCTCTTCCTGCTACTTCAAGTTAACTTTAGAAGCAGCAGCAAGAATAAGGAAAAAAAAGAAAAACGCACACGAAAAAATTATTCTCCCAGCTGGAGATTCGAACTGGCGACTTCCCGTTCGCCAGCCGTGCACCATACGATCGCGCTGACTCGGCTTCCGCGAGCACCTTGTCCAAACGCGTAGTTATAATTTTTATTTTTATTTTCTTTTACTACTCTAGCTGAAACACTTCCTTCTTCCACCCTGGTCTGTGAACGACTGCATGTGTCGAACTAGCTAGATCCTTTTGTACGAACGGGCGCTGCTGCGAGTGCCAGGCTGTCTGCTGAGGTCTGATTTGCTGCATCCTCCGACGGAGGTCCGAAACGAAGTCCGTTTGTGAGCGATTATCATGCGTGGAAGTTACCAAATCGGCTGGGAGTCGAAGTGTTGTACCGTAGACCAATTCTGCCGGGGTAGCTCCGATGTCTTCTTTAAATGTTGATCGCAAACCTAACATGATGAGAGGGAGATGCTTCGTCCAGTGCGCAGAGTCGGTGCAGTTGATCGCCGCTTTCAGGGTCCTATGGAGTCGTATGATACGATGTTGTCATGGAGTGGTTTGTGCCTGTGCGCCTGCAACGTTCACTGAAGATGGACGAAGTGAACTGCCTTCTTTGATCGGACGAAATCCGGGAGGGTGTTCCGAAACGGGCGATCCATCCTGTAATTAGGGCGTTTGCGCAACTAGTGGCGGTCATGTCTACTAACGGTATCGCCTCTGGCCACCTCGTGAAACGGTCTATAATAGTCAACAAATAACGATAGCCCTCCGATGTGGGGAAGGGTCCAAGCACGTCGATATTGATATCGGTAAAACGCTGATCGGGGACTTGGTAGTGCTGTAGCTTGGCTCTGGAATGGCGGTGTACTTTAGTTCGTTGGCAGGGAACGCATGTTCTTGCGAATCTAGCACAGTCCTGGCGGATGTTCGGCCAGATAAAACGTTCTGTCATCAAGCGTACTGAAGCACGCCGACCTGGGTGTGAGAGGTTGTGTGTGGCATCGAAAAACGGTTAGCGCAGGATCTTCGTGATGAATGGGCGAACCCGGCCGTGTGAAACGTCACATATGATGGGCTTTGCTAAGTGGGGGAAAGAAAGCGAGGTTAGCTGCAGCGAATGCGAAGGTTTACCTGACAGCAATTGCCGGAGTTCGGTGTCAGCCTCTTGCGATTCAGCGAGCTGACTGTACGTCCCTTGCCCCGACCGCCCCAATCCGTGACAGCAAGTCTGCGGCGGGGTTGTCCTCACCCCTGATGTGACGGATGTCGGTGGTGAACTCAGCTATAAATGATAAATAATTTGTCTGTCTTGGCGATGACTTTTCTGGGCGCTGTTTGAAGGCAAAGAGGAGCGGTTTGTGATCGGTTTGGATCTGAAAAACCCGCCCCTCTAGCAAGTCACGGAAGTGACGCACCGCCATGTACATCGCGGTGAGCTCGCGATCGTATGTTGAGTAGCGTTTCTGAGTGGTGGAAAACTTTTTCGAAAAGTATCCCAGCGGGTCCGCTACATTGTCGACCATTTGATGTAGGACCGCTCCCGCGGCCAGATTCGACGCGTCGGTTACTAGGCATAGTTCTGCGCTCGGCATAGGATGTGCGAGCTGCACCGCGTTAGCCAGGAGTTGGCGACAGTCGTCAAAGGCCTTGCTAGCTGTCTCCGTCCAAGACAGCGGAGTTTTGTCGTTCTTCCGATTGCCAGGTGCCATCTTCAACAAGGGGATTTGCACTTCTGCTGCATGGGGAATAAATTTCCGATAGAAGTTGATGGCCGCAATAAACCCTTTTAACTGCTTTATTGTTTCGGGGCGCTTGATCTGCTGGATTGCTTCGACTCGGGAACGGAGAGGAGATATCCCCTGACTAGTGATGAGGTGGCCTAAGAATTCGAGTTCTGGTTGGCCGAATCTGCATTTAGCGGCGTTGATGGCCAGGTTGTGGTTTGCCAGTCGCTCAAAAACTTCCCGCAGGCGTTGCCGGTGTTGGTCGATGTTCTCCGAAGCGACGCAAATATCGTCCATGTATGAAAATACAAAGTCGAGCCCGCGTAGGACCTCGTGTACCAAGCGTTGGAGAGTTTGTGCCGCGTTGCGAAACCCAAACGTCATGTGGGTGAACTCGTACAACCCGAACGGTGTAATGATGGCGGTCTTGGGGACGTCGTCCGGGTTGATGGGCACCTGATGAAAAGCTTTTTGTAAATCGATTTTTGAAAATATAGTCTTACCCCGCAATATGTTGGCGAAATCGTGCAGGTATGGGAGCGGATAACGGTCTGGTAGAGTGAGTGCGTTAAGGTTTCTGTAGTCACCGCATGGTCGCCAAGAACCGTCAGCTTTTTGAACCATGTGAAGAGGGCTTGACCAGTTAGACTTCGATGGGCGACAAATCCCGGCCCGCATTAATGAGTCGAATTCTTGTCTAGCTGCCTGCAGTTTGTCGGGGGGTAACCGCCTGGCCCGCTCTGTACACGGTGGTCCGTTCGTTTCAATGAAGTGTAACGCGTTCGAATTGGTTGACGCCCCAGGAGGCGCGAGGCGAGTGATGTTGGGGAACGATAGAATGATGTCTGCGAAAGGTGCATTGCGGTCGATGAGCTGAGGGGTCGGTACGTGGCTGGAGATTGCTGAGAGTTCCTGAAAATGGGAGTTTAATCGGACATCGATCAGGGGGGATCATTTGACGTCGACCATCAGGTCATGGTGTTGCAGAAAATCCGCCCCGATAATTGGAGATGTGACGTCAGCGACGACAAATGTCCAGACAAACGGGCGACGGAGGCCAAGGTCAATTTCGTGTACGACTTCTCCGTAAACTTTGATGGGAGTGCCGTTGACGGCGAATAACTGCAGTGATGTTGGTCGAAGGTTGCTGGGTGACGGTGATGGGGGAATGCAGGAGATCTCGGCTCCAGTGTCGATAAGGAACGCGGTGATCGGTGTATGTTCGCGAATGCACAGGCGGTTGATAGCAGCTGATGGCGAGGCGCGTACTGCTTCGGTCTTCTGGCGTCATTGTACCTGGGCTGTTGATGAAGGTTGGCGGAACTTGCAGGGCGGGCGGCAGTTGAGTGCCTTGTTGCCGAAAGTTCGGTGGAACCAGCAGTCGTCGAATTGTTTGATGGAGTTTTCTCTTCTACGTTCGCCGGACGGTCGGGTCTGGGCAGGGCGCAACGTTGTGCGGGAGCGCATTCGGGTTGGGCGCGGTTGGGCTTGTCGCGACAGCATCCTGGAGAACTCCGAGATTAGATGGGCGGTATCGGCCGTCGCTGGGGAGGCGCTGATGTGCGTTTCACCTTGGCGGCTGCTGTTGCTTGACGGCACCGGTGGGGCTATACCGCTCCGTTGGCGAAGCTCAACATTTTCCATCACCGTGTCTGCAATCCTGGCCTTGTCGATTGCGTTACCCTTTTCCGTTATGACGACGCCCTGCACGTGTGGAGGGAGGCGGGCAGCCCACAGGTCGAGAAGGACTTCTTCGCTTAGTGCGCCTTTCGCAACGCGGGCCATCTCGAAATAGAGTTGACTGGGCTTCCTGTCACCCAGGGGCATTTCGTGTATGATACGTCGAATTCGCCTTTGTTGACTGTCTGCGAAATAGTTGACCAACTGAGATTGAATATAATCATACTTATCTCTGGGTGGAGCAGCGTCAATGATGGGCCTCAGTTCGGTTATGCGGGAGGCTGGCAGCTGTGAGCAGACCGTATCGAATTTCCGGCCATCCTGGATTATTCCCGAAGCACGGAAGAAAAAATTCAGGAGGTAGAACCAGCTGTCGACATCTGAGTCCATAAATGGTGGCATCTGAAGGCGGGCTTGAAAGCTTGCTGCGACCTCGGGCTGGCTATTGTTAGTCGCCGGTGGAGCAGTTGAGCCTGCGATGGGACTCGGTTGCTTCTCTTCGTTCATCACGTCGGGGTCACCACTGTAGAGGTTAATAAAACCCTCAGCTAAAATTCAATTTTCAGTTTATTCCCTTAACCCAAGAAAAAGAACAAAACTCTGCACGCGGAATCCCAAAAACGACGGAGGCGATGGAGAGGCTTGACTGCTTGATACTGATGTCGGACGATGAGTGAGTAATGAAAGCACAGCGGCGATGCAACGGAACTTTCCGTGGTTCATCGAGCTTTTTGGGTGGCGTGATGCGTCGACGATGGGCTGACCGGAGCTGTCAGTTGTTGCTTACTCTAAGGCTGCCGTCACACCGCCACATATATATCAGATCTATATCAAGCATCTACTCTTTCACCTTTGGAAGCACCGGGACATTTCACCAAATGTTTCCCAGGATTCAGTGGAGTGTTTCTGATTACCTGATCCATTAGCGAATCATACTTACTTCGCGTAGACTTGAATAACTTGTCACCATCCGGTCGGTTTAGGGCATCTTGAACAATTGAAGTGGTTTGAGCTTTGCCAAATTTATCCTTTTCTCAACAATAATGCCCTCCAATGTGCTAGTTTGCTAGGTTTTGGATGAATCATAGTTCTCCGTTCTTTTCTGTTCATAATTTAAATTTTCTGCAAACGATTCTTCGCCTTCATTAGTAGAAAAGTTCCCATAGACTCTATCCTCGGATTTCACACAGTCAAAATCAAATAAATCTTCAGTGTGTTCAAGTGTTCAAGTTGGTCGTTGGATACTTTTTCTTTTCATCCATTTTCATTTAAATCTTCAAAGTGCAATCTTTGTTCGTTAACTGTGTTAGGTCAATGGAACCCTCTAAAAAATTGATGTCTCGGCTTTTATATATATATAAAAATATATATATTCATTTAGCCTATATGCCTTAGATTCTTTTGACTAGCCTACCATGAAACACTCAATACCTCGTTCTTGAGTCTGGTAAAGTAGTGTTAAGAAAAAATATCTTGCTACCTCTCCTATTGTTCGGTTTGCACGCTCGGAATTTCGGTTCTGTTGAAGAATATTCCACAGTCAACTGTCTTTTGACACCTTCTTAGCTAAGATATTTTGAAAAATCAGCACTGGTGTACTCACCCCCATTGTCACTTCTTAGTATTTTTATTTTATGGGACGTTTCGCGCTCAACTTCGGCCTTGAATGTTGTGAATGCATCGAGAACATCACCCTCGGATTTTAGAAAGTACTAATCATATCAATAACACAAAATAGTTTGAGCCGCCCACTGAGATGTTTCGCATTGGACCGTAAATATAAGTGTGAACTATTTCTAATATTTGTTTACTATTAACTTCATTCGTTTCCGGAAAGGCTGTACTGCATAATTTTCTTCTATAGCAAATAACACATTCAACCGATTTCGGAATATTATTCAAATACTTCCCTCTAACCATATCACTTTTATATAGATCATACAGATTTTTGATGTTTAAATGATCGAAACGAGCATACCATAGTAGAAAATTGTTGTCGGACTTATTCATTAAAAATGCCTTAGATGTATTGTATTAAAAATACATAGAACAAATACAAGTCGCCATATTTGTCAGCATGCAAAACTATGTTATTATTTCCATCACAAATATCAGCACCATATTTAGTAAATTGAACGATATGGCCATTATTTGCTGCTTTACATATTGATATGAAATTTCTTTTTAATTCTGAAACAAACAACACATTTCAATTCTTTGGTTATGGGTTGTAATTACAACGGAGCCGATACCTTTGGATTCAATAAAATAATTTTATGCTAGTTCCACTCTCTCCTTATGTGGCCGCATTATAGTAAACAGACTTTCTTTACAGCACTATCTGAACCGGCACTGGTTGAGCCGCTATCCAAAACCCGCTGTTGCCTAATGTCCCTTTTTATGACAGTTGTAACGCAAATGCGTATTTTCCCATCCTTTTTGGGAACATTGACCGTGGGTGTGACCGTGGGTGGGTGGCAATGCAACACGATAATGACCCATTCTTCCGCATGCCTCACATGTACTCGTATGTTCTCTGGCGGTACAATTTCCGTGGGTGTTTCTCCTTCTACCCGCAAGATATGCAATGATGTTGTCTGAGCTCACGCATTTTATGTTTTTGAGTCACTGATTTGTTTTCCTCTGCCATATTTTTAACTGCTATTTCGCTATCACTTGGTGAATCGAGGTCTTTCTCCGCTGCCTCTCTTTACAAGGACGCCGAAAAAAATTCTGCGAACGTAATTTCTCTTTCCACATCTTTGTCTATCATTTTTACGTCTGGTTACTTCTGTTTAAGTTACATAAATTTCCAGGCACTTGTGCTGTAAGCCTGTTGCGAACTTATTTCTATGCTGTCTGTCTCAGAGCGTGCTGTCATAAACACAATCACGACTTATTTCTTTTAAACAGTTCGCGTACGCTTCGAATGTTTGATTTTTGCTTCTAATACAATTCCAAAATGTTGTGAGTGCTTTGAATCTAGTGGTCTTTGTCTCGTACAGGCGGATGAACTTTAATTTAATGGCTTCGTAAGTTCGTTTATCAAACTCTGAGTGCAATTTTGAGTTCTCTGTACTGTTCGGTCTTCAAGGATGAGAAAAATTCTCGTTTTGCGTCAACATATTTATTCAAGGCATACAATCAGCATCGTGTTTCGAAACAATCCACAAATGTTTCAGCGGGGTTTGATACGTCATAAGAACTTCTGATAATGCGGTTGATACCGTTTGGCGTATCTTCGACGGAGCTCTGGTTTTTTATATTTCCTCGGTTGTAAGTTAATCGTTTGATAAGATCTTGCTGAGTTTGTAGAAGCAGCGCGAATTGTGCGGCATCCATCGTTGTAACACACGGCGGATCAGTAAAAATCCGGTTATATTTGTGCAATCCTTAGGGTTTATGACACTAAATCATAAGCCAGAATGACGTGTAATGGAATTCAAATAAGAAAATATTAGATCTCAAAATAATTGATAATGATTTTTAATATGACTTCAATATAATACAACTATATAAAAAAACAAAAAAAAAGTGGAGGAAATTATCTTGCGTGTTGTCGCTGTGGAAGTCGGAACCCAAAAGAGTGAGGGTCACAAATTTATAGGTATTATTGAATGCCCTAGGATTTGTTGACATCACAGTAACCTTTGTACACCAGAATTCACAACCTTGTCACTGTTTTATCGCTATTTTAACAACCGTTGCTCAAATGAGTTAGACAATTGCATTCCTGACATCCATGAATTCGCCCGCAATATTAGTCTTGCCAGAAATGCTCATCAATTCACCCTTAAGCCTGCTTTCGGACGTACAGTTAAGTTCAGAGATTCATTTTTTAGCCGCACAACACTATTATATGGAATGCTCCCCCCAGTCCAATATTACCTACTCACAACAATCCGCAGACATTTAGGACCAATGTGCACAGGTACCTCCTCTCCCTTTCTCCCTCTATACCTTCGGCCCGTGTTGTGTCTTGATTCCGGACACTTAAGGGTAGTTATAACTCGTATTGCGCGCGTAAATTATAAAAAAAAAGTGCTTGAACAGTGATATCTCGAATTGGTCGAAATGCAGTCGCTTCAAAACCTTGAAAATAGGAAAATAAACTTAAAAAATTATACGAGGAGCTGGACTTAGTAGCAGAACCAGAGAAACCAGAAAACATATATGTATGTTCAACATCTGACCAATATATCCTGAGAAACCTTGGCAACGACAACACAAACACAACAAAATACAAACACAACAGACGGTAAACATCAGAAGACGATAACAGCTGTTCAATGAAGTACCGAGGTTCTGAAACGAGTATAGCCGAAGGACGTTTGATGTCGCAGTACCAATGGCCCTGAACGAGCTCCCAAGAGAGCTTCGCAGTGAAAGAAAGTTCCTGACTATAACCATACTCTTATTTATTATAAGTTTATGTAAATGTTAAATTAATTATCTTTTCTGGTTGGTCCTTAATTTTCGTGTTCCTTTTCCTATAATCGAAGTTATGTGGATTTCAACAGTCGTCTGCAGACAAGCCCTTCCGGCTTTGCAGATAAGCGAATGTAAGCAACTTGAGCTTTTGACTATAATAAAATTAAATTGAGTTTAATTGAATATTATATCTACATATGCAGTTTCCAAATCAGTTTGTTGTCTGTTATTTCTTTGTTGTTTAGTTTGACGCTTTGTAGGTCGAAGTTTATATTTGTCGTGTATACTTATATGATTTGTACGGTTTTGTCCTCGTTTATCCTGATTCCTCATTTACGGAACCGGTCAACTGTTCTACTGTATCTAGAAATAATTTAGCTCCTTGTGTAACAAATTTACTGCATGTGCTTGGAGATAGAATAACAGTGAATAATAAATGTAGCTTGCATGGAGCTAGATGCCCTTGGTATTTCAGATGTGTGGAGGACGTACAGCGTTTGTCCTACAACACTTCCTTGGGGGATAACTGCGTATAATCCAAAGCATTCGTCATTGCATTGCCCTAGAAGTGCCTGTCATCTTAATAACATTTGCTAAGTGCGACAATTTACCGAGTTTGAAAGAATCGTTTGTGCCAAATGCTATCGAAAGCTTTCGCAACATGTAGGTAAACTGACACACAAATCCTTTTTTCGTCCAGATCTTTTAGTATTTTGCTGGTAACTCGGTGTACAAGTTAACTGTCGAGTGCTATTTTAAAAATCCAAATTGGTAGACTTACAGCGATGTTAATACAGTCAAGTAACATTTCAAAACTTTTTTTAGTAGGCAATACAAAAGGCTTATATATTATATGAGTTGACCATTGTTGGGTCTTTGTCCCGAATGACTATTATTTTAGACACTCCACGTTTTGGAATAATAATTTAGTCGCAGTATACCCTTAAAGGAGGTAGTGGTTTCGTTTTTAGTCTTTTAATTATGTTCCCTAGAAAGTAAAGAAAGAAAGTAAAGAATCTTTGGCCTAGCGATACTAGGCGTCGATTCTGGAGAGCTGGACAGTGGCAAAGCAGATGTTGGATCGTCTCAGTTTCTTCCTCATCGCCGCAGCTCCGGCAGAGATCGCTGGATCCCGAGTCCCATTTCCGGAGTCCCATTGCTCCAATGGGACAGTGTCCTGTGATCACTCCGACGAGCATACGGATCGAGTTACGGTCCAGCGCCAGGAGCTTCTTTGTTTTTCCGACATTGAGCTCTGGCCACGATGATCTTGTCGTGTAGCTGTCGTTTCTTGTAAGCCAAGACGAGTTGGCCTCTTTGATGATTATGTCGATTTGGGTAACTCCAGAGAATCCTATAGCAAATCGGTTGAGTGATTTTGCAATCCCTTCGTCATTTCAGTACCCCTTAACTTTCGGTCTTAGGGATAGAAATGTATAAGTGTTTCATATTTTGTACTTAGATAAATCAAAGATTGCTATTGTTTCATTGACAAGCTACCCGTGTGCTACGAAACATGTAGAAGACCAGATGGGGTCAGTATTTTATCGAATAGGTAACTACGGACTTTAGCAATTTGAAGTTGGCCGTTTAAGTATAGCTCTATTCACTTCCGCAAAGTGGAATAAAAGCCCAAACAGACAAACTTAGAATCATATGGCGTATCGAAAGATTCGACGTTATCGACATAGCAAATGCAATTTGCCATCTTAATAAATATAAAAATTTCCCCTAATAATGAAAAATTAAACAATTTGGGAATACACGAGGTCTTTAAGATAGGTCTACAGTTTGTCAAATGTACCTTGTTTTATACTCAATTTAAGAATTGCGGATAGGAAAGAAACTTTCGAATTATTTAGGAAACGTCAAAATCCAAGACAGAGATTAAATATAAATTTTAGCAGATTTTTTAACCTTGTAGCAAAGTATTTTACTACTAATGGGGGGAACATATCTTGAGTCTCCGCTTTTGATGTGTCAATTCTTTTCTGGTCTTCAACCCTAAGAAAACCGATGCTTAACATTTCAGCGACAAGGGATACAATTTGATTGGAAGGCTCGTGAGAATAAATATATTGGAAATAATTTGCAAACATATTTAAAAATTTTGACGAATCGCAGGCTGTTATGACTAAATAGCTCCTTCAGTTTGAAGAATTTGAATTTTGTCTAGAGTTAATAAATTTCCAGAAAATTTTAATAACATCTAATGTTGGTCAAAATGTTGTCTCTCACGTTGCAAAGTAGTTATTACACTTAAATAAAACACTTTTTGAATGCTTTATTTTTTAGAATTTTAAGCTGAGATAGTCTCTTGTTAAGTTGGGTAGGATTTTTGATTTTAACTTCTTCTTCGGAACAAAACATTGTGTTGCAGATATTAAAGTAACATTAAATCATAAGAGTTGTTCAAAGAGGTTGCGTTTATCAGATTGTTCCACGAAAATGAAGCCAAATACGCATTCACTGTATCAAAGTCAGCATCGAATGCTTGTTCATGGTGACAATGCTCCAACTGATAAATAATCTAGTGAATGATTTCTATGTTTTAAGAATGATGATTTCAGCGTTGAAAGTAAACCTCGCTCTGGACAACCAAAAATATTCGAAGACAAAGAATTGAAGGCATTACTTGATGAAGATGCGAGTCGAACCCGAATGGATCTTGCAGATTTATTGGGAGTGATTCAGCAAACAATTTCTATAAGACTAAATTCAATGGTAATGATTCAAAAGCAAAACATTGATTCACTTATGACTTGATATCCAGAGATGTTGAAAGGCGAGCTGACTTGCGAGCAGCTGATTCAAAAGCAGAAAAGAAAGGGTTTTTACATCCGATTGTGACTTAGGATGAGAAATAGATGAGATACGATAATAACAAAAAGAAACACTACTACATTAAGTGTTGTGAAGGCGTCTAAAAATTTATTCCTGTTATACGATGATATCTTTCTTTTCAATAAGAAAAGGATTTGATGGTGTTTGGTAGATGTTGATAGTATAAAGACAAATTTATGAAATCATGATAGTTATTCAGGAACAGTATCTTCCACGATAATGGGTTAACCGACATCGGGATGCGGCAACTTCGTTTTTTGGATAGTTGACAAATTGTTGAATTTTATCATCATGTGAGGACATTCATTCATTATCGTGATTAAGTTTCCAGCAAGAACACAAATTAAAGTTAACATGCCTTACATCCTATCAATAATTATACATATGAAATTAAAATGGCTATTTATCGTAGAAGATATATAATTATGTATTATTAGCAGGTTCATTATCGCGGTGAAAGTTCGACGTATGATTTCGTTTTCCCTCGTTTTCGCTCAGAGCAATAATTTAAGGGTCAGTTGGCCGCGAACTATATTGACGTGACACACAGCAGCGGCGGCACTTTCCTAAGCGTAAAGGGGACCTTGAATAAGTTCTTCCTATTTCTCCACAGATGGCGTGCCCGGATGTAAGCAAGCTTGAACTTCGGGGTATCTTAGTTTACCAAAGTGTCAACATTTTTTTTTTTTTAATGGGTTAAAACATGCCAAAAGAACAGTAGTTGTGGGAAATTTTATTGCACTATTTTAGTAATAAAAAAAAAAGGCATCTAAAGAACACAGAATTCTTGTCGGTACTTATACTGAGCACACTTTAAGGTCGTATATTGCTGACTTATAGGTCAAACAATTATTCCTATTATATCTTTCGATCCAAGAGCTCACATTTTATAATCGAATATAGGTCCCATGTAAAAACTTTTAGTACCCAATATCTGCCTTAACACCTTTATGTTAAGGGAATAAAAATAGTCGATCTGATAAATAAGGAGGAAGGTCAAGCACTACAAACCAAAGTTCGTGGATTATTGCCATTATTTTTTTTTGGAGGCTTCTGCTATTTGTTGGAGCACTCAGACACAAATACTGTATCCATTGTACTGTCAGACAGACACCTTAGATTGCATTGGAGCTAATGAAGAGCCAGAACCAAGCTTCTTTTTTATTCACTTATGTTGTGTGCGATTTGTTTTTCACACAAGTGAACGGCACCTAATGCTTAATGCTGATTCCGAATGGCGGGAACCGAGAAGCTTTTTCAAGGCAAGTGTACAGCGGGAGGTTTTGCCAGTACCCCGTCGAGGAGGGAAGCCGCGAAATAATCATTCAATGGCATTGGTGTTGTCGGGATCCGAACTCGCTCATCCTGCGTCAGTGTGGCAAACACATTCTTTGAAGATATTCGTCGCTTCTGCTATCTATGCATTTAATTTTACGAAGTTTTTTTGCTGGTTTGAATGATTTTTATCTTCATATAATCTCCATTGACCTCAACAAATTTGCGTTTCTCCAACATCTTTCTGAAGGTTCCAAATAAGAAGAATAGGGGGGATCGCTGAGCAACTCGTACCCCGAAATTGAGCCTCTTCGTGCCAATTTTTTACATCCAGCGTGTCAATCAGAATGGAGTTATATTCACCTCTAATTTCTAATTGTTTAGCCCGTTGCAGTTAACAATATCCCTTTCGAATTCCAAAAAATATTGGTCATGACCTATCCAGGATATGTGATCGGCTGCACTTAATTTGCCGCTGAGCTGTCGGGTTCCACTAACTGCATGGACTGCTGTTTAATTTCTGGCCCATGTTTCTTCCATGGTAATTGGATCAAAGATTACATCTTGCGCAGAGCGTTCGTAACCCTAATCCTCTGTGTACAGAACCTTTGCTATCTCACTCACCTTCACTCGTCTATTTTTTCATGTATTTTTTTCCAAGGTTTTCGGTGTCGCTGCTGTTTTTGGCCGTCCAACCGAATCGAACAATTTTACACTGCACGGTATTCAAGCTTATCCATTTTAACGAAAATACGCAAGGCTAACAAACTACTTGAGAGAGGAAGTTGAAACTTTTCAAACGAATGACACGTGTCTATGCAGGAAACATACATACATATATGTATGTGGGATCATTAAATAATAAATTAAAGCCGAAACAACTATTATAAACCGTTTTTTTTTAAATTCAGATATAAAGATAACAAAAAAAACTTATATAAGTAGAAATGAACAAAAGTTTTACTGTTTTCAATTACTGTACAATTTTTCTTTTCTTTAACTTTTTGAGTTCACCGATCACTTTCCAAATCTTTTCTTGTTTTTTCAACTCCCGCCCTTTCGCTTTTTTTCCTTGCCAACTTCCATCTTCCTTTTCTTTCTTTAGAGGATTGCCATCTTCTTCTTTTTCTTGTTAGCTAATAAAGAGCTTGATTGGAAATTCATATCCGAGAATTTGTCAACATACCATCGTAACTCGACGATTGTATGAAATTTTTCGGTCAGTTGTGACAGCTTTTAGACGTTCCGAATGTTTGTAATCTCCCAAGCTTATACGGCTAATTTTAAACCGCAATCCAAATATCCACAATGGTAATTGTTGGTGCAGAGTTCCCGTACACAGCGCATAATCAACTTTTATTTGCGTTCTCATATTACCGGTCCAAGAACGGATTGATACTCGATTTTTTATACTTTCAAAAAAACATTCACATCGAGACACATCTACAACTTCGAGTCCAAAATGGCTGCTGAGTACCTCTTAAAAAGTGCATAAAAATTTTTGTTGACGTGTGCTTGCATATATGATTTCAATTCAAAAATTTTCAGATCAATCTACAATCACGTGTATATACTGAATTTACTGAATAAATAAATATACGTAATAAAATAAATATAATAACGTGTGTATACTGAATAAATAAATGACAACTTTACCAAGAATAGGAAATTTTAAACTTGCTTTCTGAGAAAATTAATCAAAATATATGACCTGATATTCTTTCGACCAGCCAATGTTGGTTAACCAAGCAACCACGTGTTCCAAATACCTATGAAATAATATATAGTCTTCACTCACTTCCATTTTCAATAAATTAACCGAAAAGGAATATATGACTCAGTGCTCTACTTTGGCCAATTGTTTTACTGCCGCAATAATGGATTTAACTTTAAGGTTGTTAGCCACAACATAACAGCCGGAATTGGGGTAAGAACGTGATGTTAGAAAAGTTCTTCACTCCATATCCATAGTGGGTTTGAGGTGAAAGTATTGTATGTTTTCACATATGTTTTCTCTTTCATGAAAGCAATTTGTTCTTAGGTGTGTTTTTGTGTTCACTTGGCTGTGCACTTATAATTCCGATAATCCTTTCCGGTTGTTACTAGCCGATAGAAACTATGTTTAGGGCTATGGCTATGGCAATCAAAGGTCCTTATGTCAAATAATTTCAAATAATTAATACCAGAACCAATTTATTGAGAAAAATACCAGGAATATGTCAGGCGTATGTAATAAACAACCCCGCAAAGATCTTGTATAATATATGGTAAATTGCCTAACTAGAAGGCTATTTATTTATTTATTTAAATTTAAACCCGTTTAAAAATGATAATATCATCCAAATAATAACAGATCTCAAAAACTACTTTAAGTTATACTACTGGGTTTAACTGCAAAACAAAAACAAAATAATAAATAATTTAATAACATTGTTTACCTAAATGCTATTTCTGTATTTTTTATACCATTTTTAAGAGATTAAGTTTTGAAGTTTTGTTTCACAGGATGTGACTAGGTTAGGAAAAATACGTTCAAATATGTATACCCAAGTGAATGGATTTCCCTTGAAACAAAGTCGAAAAAGCTTAAGAAGTGGAATTGATGTTAGAACCCAAGTGAAATATCCTATTAGTGCGTTTCTTTTGATATATCTCCACACATATTAGTTGTCTATAGGTTTTTTGTCTCTGAACCATTTCTCTAATGCTACGGATTTGGTAAAGCTAGTTGTTGTATTTAACTTGAAACAAACATTTCCTACTCCGGAAATTAATTTCATTTAAAAAAAGATATCGATTTAAACTTCAACATTTACAAATATATGTAGGTATAGTGAATGCTATGTATGGTACACCTAACTCTATTTTTACACGGTTCACATATTAAGCAAATAATACTTTTTAAAACGAATTTTTTATTTTAGCACCAATAAGCAGCTTTAGAAACAAAAAAAAAGCAGCTAATAACAGACTTGACAATAAAAAAACCAACTGAGGCTAATCAACGAAATTCTTCATTTGAATCAAACCCGAATGTTGTGTTAGACATGAGAAATTTAATTTTTTTGATAAAAATTGTTTTATCGTTTTTTTAAAAAATATGCACTTCATTATTATTATTTTTGCACAGTTTTATTAAGGCTTTTTTTCCTTTTAACATACATGATTTTTATAAGGTGTAGAACATACCCCCAATTTGACATATGTAGGTCGTATTTATTTTTTACACGATATTTTTTTTTACTCGTTTTCTAAGGAACGTATCTACCGTTGGATGTTCATATGGTAAGTAGATTGTGGAGGGCACCATTGAAAATAAAATAAAAAATAAAAATAATCAAACAATATTTAATACTAGTATATTTTTTCAAATGATAGGAGATACCACAAGGCCCGATTAAAAACGATTTAGCTGTGAATGCGACCCTAATTTTCGGTTATACTGGGTATAAAATGGAAGAAGAAAAAATGAAAATGTCAATAGATTCAACCTCTCGAATAGTCCTCAGACAACATAAGACTTCTTCAAGTCCATTCATATGGTATTTTCTTTATTTTGTATCCTAGGTAAACATTCAATTCAATTCAATTTATTTTTCATTTCAATTTACATTAAAAATGTTTACCCCCTTTAAATATATATAAATAACAATTATTGTAATCAGTTTTTCATTAGACTAAGTTAAACATTTTTAATTTTTATTAATTAATTACAATAGAGCAACAAGATAATAAAGGATTTTAACCATGAATTATTCTATTGAAATGAATTTCGCGTTTAGCACTTGTGGTATAAACACCAGTTTTGTACTAAAAGTATACCTTTTTTCTATATTGAGAGTCGCGCAAGGAGTATAGTGTGTAGTGGACAAAGACGAAGATTTAATCAAGGCTGATGTTATTGAAGTTGACAGGCAAAGTTGTTAAAGAGGCGGTTTACGGGCCTGATACCTTTCAATTAATGTTTAAGAACAATAACTTTACTAAGAATGTATGAGAAATAGATCTTCCACATCTGATTTGGATAGTAGCCATATTCTTAGATTTTTGAGGAACTTGTGGGTTTCCAATGCACTGCGTATATCTTCAGGAAGTTTGTTGTATAATTGTGGAGCTATAACAGTTATGGAACGTCTAAAAAACTCTGTTTTGGCTCTTGGGACAACAACATTGTTTGCTGACCTTAATGAGTACGTTATATTACTTCCACATAAGTTGTTATAACCACTTCGCAAATAAAACAATCTTAACACTTTGTACACGTATAAATGTCTAAGAGGCAGAACGTTAACTTTTTGAAATAATGGAAAAGAAGTCTCCCATCTGGGTTTGCAGAGGATAACTCTGATTATTTTTTTCTGTGCTGTTATAAGAGGTTGGAGATTATTTATGTAAGCACTGCCCCAACAGGAAATTCCATATTCTAATCGGGAATTGACAAATGAATAGTAAATCAATCTAAGTAGGTTTTGTGGGACTAGCTTACGTAGGTGATATATTTTATTTAACGCGATATATAAGAATTTCTTTACATTTTTTATGTGCGCTTTCCAGTTAAGCTTACAGTCCACAGTAACTCCTAGGTACTTATATTCGAGTACATGTTCAAGTTGCATACACGAATTATTGCAATTATAACGATCACACCCTGCATCGTGTATACCAACTCCTTGGATAGAGACTTCGTTTGTTAGGGAGAAGCACATCATCTTAGATTTGCTACTTAGAACCATATCATGAAATTAAAACCAATGTTGCAGGGCTACTAGATCGGAATTCATTTTTGCTTTAAGTCCTTTTACGTTAGGAGCAGTGTAGGATAGAACCAGGTCGTCAGCAAAAGCGATAATATGCCCAATGAGTGACAGACTAAAAACTGAATTGATATATATTAGAAAAAGCAAAGGTCATATGTCAGGCGTATGTAATAAACAACCCCGCAAAGATCTTGTATAATATATGGTAAATTGCCTAACTAGAAGGCTATTTATTTATTTATTTAAATTTAAACCCGTTTAAAAATGATAATATCATCCAAATAATAACAGATCTCAAAAACTACTTTAAGTTATACTACTGGGTTTAACTGCAAAACAAAAACAAAATAATAAATAATTTAATAACATTGTTTACCTAAATGCTATTTCTGTATTTTTTATACCATTTTTAAGAGATTAAGTTTTCAAGTTTTGTTTCACAGGATGTGACTAGGTTAGGAAAAATACGTTCAAATATGTATACCCAAGTGAATGGATTTCCCTTGAAACAAAGTCGAAAAAGCTTTAGAAGTGGAATTGATGTTAGAACCCAAGTGAAATATCCTATTAGTGCGTTTCTTTTGATATATCTCCACACATATTAGTTGTCTATAGGTTTTTTGTCTCTGAACCATTTCTCTAATGCTACGGATTTGGTAAAGCTAGTTGTTGTATTTAACTTGAAACAAACATTTCCTACTCCGGAAATTAATTTCATTTAAAAAAAGATATTGATTTAAACTTCAACATTTACAAATATATGTAGGTATAGTGAATGCTATGTATGGTACACCTAACTCTATTTTTACACGGTTCACATATTAAGCAAATAATACTTTTTAAAACGAATTTTTTATTTTAGCACCAATAAGCAGCTCTAGAAACAAAAAAAAAGCAGCTAATAACAGACTTGACAATAAAAAAACCAACTGAGGCTAATCAACGAAATTCTTCATTTGAATCAAACCCGAATGTTGTGTTAGACATGAGAAATTTAATATTTTGAATAAAAATTGTTTTATCGTTTTTTTAAATAATATGCACTTCATTATTATTATTTTTGCACAGTTTTATTAAGGCTTTTTTTCCTTTTAACATACATGATTTTTATAAGGTGTAGAACATACCCCCAATTTGACATATGTAGGTCGTATTTATTTTTTACACGATATTTTTTTTTACTCGTTTTCTAAGGAACGTATCTACCGTTGGATGTTCATATGGTAAGTAGATTGTGGAGGGCACCATTGAAAATAAAATAAAAAATAAAAATAATCAAACAATATTTAATGCTAGTATATTTTTTCAAATGATAGGAGATACCACAAGGCCCGATTAAAAACGATTTAGCTGTGAATGCGACCCTAATTTTCGGTTATACTGGGTATAAAATGGAAGAAGAAAAAATGAAAATGTCAATAGATTCAACCTCTCGAATAGTCCTCAGACAACATAAGACTTCTTCAAGTCCATTCATATGGTATTTTCTTTATTTTGTATCCTAGGTAAACATTCAATTCAATTTTCAATTCAATTCAATTTATTTTTCATTTCAATTACATTAAAAATGTTTACCTCTCTTTAAATATATATAAATAACAATTCTTGTAATCAGTTTTTCATTAGACTAAGTTAAACATTTTTAATTTTTATTAATTAATTACAATAGAGCAACAAGATAATAAAGGATTTTAACCATGAATTATTCTATTGAAATAAATTTCGCGTTTAGCACTTGTGGTATAAACACCAGTTTTGTACTAAAAGTAAACCTTTTTTCTATATTGAGAGTCGCGCAAGGAGTATAGTGTGTAGTGGACAAAGACGAAGATTTAATCAAGGCTGATGTTATTGAAGTTGACAGGCAAAGTTGTTAAAGAGGCGGTTTACGAGCTTATATGATACCTTTCAATTAATGTTTAAGAACAATAACTTTACTAAGAATGTATGAGAAATAGATCTTCCACATCTGATTTGGATAGTAGCCATATTCTTAGATTTTTGAGGAACTTGTGAGTTTCCAATGCACTGCGTATATCTTCAGGAAGTTTGTTGTATAATTGTGGAGCTATAACAGTTATGGAACGTCTAAAAAACTCTGTTTTGGCTCTTGGGACAACAACATTGTTTGCTGACCTTAATGAGTACGTTATATTACTTCCACATAAGTTGTTATAACCACTTCGCAAATAAAACAATCTTAACACTTTGTACACGTATAAATGTCTAAGAGGCAGAACGTTAACTTTTTGAAATAATGGAAAAGAAGTCTCCCATCTGGGTTTGCAGAGGATAACTCTGATTATTTTTTTCTGTGCTGTTATAAGAGGTTGGAGATTATTTATGTAAGCACTGCCCCAACAGGAAATTCCATATTCTAATCGGGAATTGACAAATGAATAGTAAATCGATCTAAGTAGGTTTTGTGGGACTAGCTTACGTAGGTGATATATTTTATTTAACGCGATATATAAGAATTTCTTTACATTTTTTATGTGCGCTTTCCAGTTAAGCTTACAGTCCACAGTAACTCCTAGGTACTTATATTCGAGTACATGTTCAAGTTGCATACACGAATTATTGCAATTATAACGATCACACCCTGCATCGTGTATACCAACTCCTTGGATAGAGACTTCGTGTGTTAGGGAGAAGCACATCATCTTAGATTTGCTACTTAGAACCATATCATGAAATTAAAACCAATGTTGCAGGGCTACTAGATCGGAATTCATTTTTGCTTTAAGTCCTTCTACGTTAGGAGCAGTGTAGGATAGAACCAGGTCGTCAGCAAAAGCGATAATATGCCCAGTGAGTGACAGACTAAAAACTGAATTGATATATATTAGAAAAAGCAAAGGTCCTAGAACTGATCCTTGGGGAACTCCTCACTTCGCGCACGAAATTGGATCACTTAGAGAATTATTCACACGAACTAGCTGTGTTCTATTTTCAAGATATGAAGCTGTCCAGTTTAATGTATTATCTCTAAAACCGTATCTATAGAGTGTCTTTAGCATTAATTTGTGATTGACTAAGTCGAATGCTTTTGTCAAATCGAGAAACAAAGCGGCAGTTTTGTTACCTCTATCTATTTCACGGTTTATACTTTCCTAAAATGCCTGAATAGCATCTTCGGTAGATTTTCCCTTCATGAATCCATATTGCGAGTTGCTAAGTATTTTGTATTTTTCACAGAAACTTATCATTCTTTCAGTTAAAATTTTTTCATAGACTTTTGAGAAGACAGAGAGTAATGAAATCGGTCTATGAAATCGGATCACATTTGTCACCTTTTTTATAAATTGGAATTATTATTGCTGTCTTTAGACACTTAGGGAATATACCGCTTTTAAAGCTGTTGTTTATAAGGAAAGTTAAAGGTTTTATTATCCAATTACCAATTTTTTTTAAGACGATGGTGCTAAGACCGTCTATTCCACATGAATTCTTCGGCTTTAAATTTGCTACAACACGCAGAATTTCAGCTTCATTCACTTCAGCGAAAAAGAATGTTGGAAGGATTTCAAGATCAACAAAGGAGCCTGAATATACATTTGTAGTGTAATACGAAGAGGTGGGCTTATGGCTATCAACTATGTTTTTAAAGAATAAGTTAAAATTATTTGCAATCTCCACCTCTTCTTCTGATACCACACTGTCTAAAAACTTTATTCTTTTCGGGCCGTTTTCATCATTTCCCTTTCCTAGCAGACTATTTATAATGTTCCATTGCATTCTGGGATTCGATGAATTTTCATCAAACTTCCTTTTACGATTCTTTCTGCTTATATTTTACGATTCTTTCTGCTTATATACTTTTTCATTAATATCCCGTTGCATTTGCTTGTAGGCGTTTCTAATATGTGGTAAATGTAATTAATTTCTATTTCTAATATAGTACATATTTTTGGCATATATTTCCTCACACAAAGTATCTGTTATCCACGGTTTGATTTTGTTGAACTTACGTTTTTTTGTTACAACCTTACTATTAGAAATATGATCGGATAGAGTAGTTATGAAATTCCTAAATGCGTCTGATGGGCAATTGCAACTATGTATATACATTATTCCATCTTTCCAAAGAAAGTCTTTTATGCAGGACCAGATAATTAATTTTATTGATGTTATGGGTTTCAATCTTTTTACACTTTCGTTTAGAGCTCGCAAAGATATTAGAGATGGAGATCCCAGTAGCGAAGTGATCAGTTACGTCCCATTCAAGTACAAAAGGGCGGATGTAATGAGAATTTTTAACTTGTAACACCAATCAACATTTTATTTTTCTATTTTGCTTTTTGAATTATTTTTATTATTATTTCTTATTATTATTCCTTATTATTTATTATTATTGTTATTCCTTATTATTTCTTATTATTATTTTTCATTATTGCTTTATTTTTAAAATATGAATTAAGGGAATAAAAATGAATTTGTGAATATGGAATTTTATTAAAGAACTTTATACAATATTATACAGGGTGCCCAACGAGCAGTGTGCCAAAAAGCTAGAGCGTGTAGCCCTGGCCAAGACAAGAAAAAAATCGTACGGGAGGGGGGGGTCTATTCCCCCCCGTTTAGCCGGGAGGGGCAATTTTCTAAAAAATTGACTTAATTTGGAAAAAAAATTATTAAAAATCAACAGTAACAGCCACAATGCCGCGATATACTTTTTTGTAAAGCCAGAAACCTCTTCTTTGATATTGTTTTTAAACGAAGCTGTTGTAAGGAATAGTTTTTGAGAAATTAATTTTCAAACTCAAAATTTTGAAAAAAAAATTGGAAAAAAAAAATTTCGAACTACTTTTTTCCAAAATTGTATGTAATTAAGTACTATTTTTTTTCCAAAATTCAATTCCCTTGTTAGTTTTTAGTTAAAAACAGAAAACCGGATGCAAAAATGTCTTGTAGTTTTTGAGAAATTAAAAAAAAACCCGAACCATTTTTTTCTAAGAAAAACCTTTTTTTTTGGTTTTAACGCGGCTGGACTTGTAGGCAAATTAATGTATGAAAGATTGACCTCTTTTTTATTATTTTTAAAAAATTCGGAGTTTTATTATAATAAATTTTCAATATGATCCCCATTTTTTAGAAGGCAAAGATTATATCTTCTTCTAATGGCTGCACATTAGTCTATGTTTGACAAATTTTTCTGCAATTTGACTCCAGCGACTTCAATCCGTTGTTCCAAAGATACTATTTCCACTTCGTAAACATAATTTTTCATGAATCCCCACACTTAAAAATCTAGAGGAGTTAAATCTGGTGATCTAGGTGGCCATTTCGTGGGGCCCCTTCTTCCGATTCAACGGTCACTAAAATTATCATCCAGCCAGTGTCTAGCCCGTAAGCTGTAGTGTGCTGGTGCTCCATCTTGCTGGTAGATTAAATTATCTGCTATGGCCAAACGAACGTTGTCCATCAAATCGGGCAAAAGGTCTCGTAGGAACTGGAGGTATGATTCTCCCTTAATAACGGCATTCAAAAACCGGGCCCCGATTACAGTTTGTCCAACAATACCAAGCCAAACATTACAGCTAAAGCGGTGTTGTGATTTATTTTGTTTTTTGTTGTGTGGATTGGTGCTACTCCAATGATGCAAATTGTGGAAGTTAGTAACCCCATCTCTGGTAAACTGTGCTTCATCCGTCCAGAATATCCTTGCAAAATAGTTTCGTTCAGTTTCATCTCGAAGCAGTAATGATCGACAAAACTCTGCTCTCAAAAACTTGTCGTTTGAGGTGAGTCCCTGAACTGGCCTAAAATGGTACGGGTGTAAGTTTTCGGTATGAAGCACTCTCCATACTCTAGATTTGGGCACTCCAAGCATAATAGCCATCCTCCTTGTACTAAGGGAGGGATTGCGTCGGACCAAATTCAAAATTCGGGTAGAACCCATCTGCGGCGGGTGGACCCAGCCGAAATTCCCAGGTCAGTTTTCAGGCGTTATCAATGAAAAAAAAGAATTAATCCAGGGTTATTCCAATAGTGTATCACTTTATTGTATCCTCATAAAACTTCGAATTTTTTAAAAATAATAAAAAAGAGGTCAATCTTTCATACATTAATTTGCCTACAAGTCCAGCCGCGTTAAAACCAAAAAAAAAGGTTTTTCTTAGAAAAAAATGGTTCGGGTTTTTTTTTAATTTCTCAAAAACTACAAGACATTTTTCCATCCGGTTTTCTTTTTTTAACTAAAAACTAATGAGAGCATTGAATTTTTGAAAAAAAATTACTACTTAATTACATACAATTTTGAAAAAAAATAGTTCGAAATTTTTTTTTTTCAATTTTTTTTCAAAATTTTGAGTTTGAAAATTAATTTCTCAAAAACTACTCCTTAAAACAGCTTCATTTAAAATCAATATGAAAGAAGAGGTTTCTGACTTTACAAAAAGGTATATCGTGGCATTGTGGATGTAACTGTTGATTTTTAATAATTATTTTTCCAAAATAAGTCAATTTTTTAGAAAATTGCCCCTCCCGGCTAAACGGGGGGAAATAGACCCCCCCCTCCCATACGATTTTTTTCTTGTCTTGACTAGACTTACTGTAGCTTTTTGGCACACTGCTCGTGGGACACCCTGTATAATAAAAACACTTGACCATCCCTGTAATTAGAACTAAGATCACAATTGTACTAAATTAATAATTGTACTAAAATTAGACTAGTACTAAACTATGTGTTAAGACATGTATTAAGCTCTTCTAAAGCTTTAAGCAAGAGTGGAAAGCTCTGAATTTCGGGTATAAAAGGCCACGCAAATTCAGAGTCAGATCCAGAGATGAAGAATGAGATATGCAACTTAAAATGGCCGCCGACGTTTGCCTACAAGCTGTGCGAGCACGTGGGTACATAAAGTCCTGTCAAAATTATGTAAACAATCGCGCACATTGTTATAATTCCATAAGTGTGTGTGGCGGGAGTACACTGCGGTAAAATGAAATGAGCTCACACGTATTCACGGATAGAGTCGTTTATAACGGGGGTTGTCGGCTTGGTACACAAACTCCTGTCAAAATTTCCTGAAAAATTTAGGGTGTCACGGGAACAGACGTACGAAAGTTGCATATCTCATTCTTCATCTCTGGTCAGATCACTTCTGGTTGTGATCGCTTCATGCTCACTTCGACGGTACAGTACTGCCTTTTGAGTTTGAAGCCTTTACAATTAGAGGACTGAGTTGTATAGTAACGTTCCCAGTGACGGAGGTACACTACCGCCTCTCTGGTTTGAACTTAGATCCAGATCACTTCTGGTTGTGATCGCTTCATGCTCACTTCGACGGTACACTACTGCCTTTTGAGTTTGAAGCCTTTACAATTAGAGGACTGAGTTCTATTGCGACGTTCCCAGTGACGGAGGTACACTACCGCCTCTCTGGTTTGAACTAGATCCGCGTTTACTCTTCCGAATTGAGTTGCCGCCTATTCAGCGGGGTACTGCGTTATTTCGCATATCCTGCGGTAGAGGGCAAACCAATTGTTTTCCCAAAGCAAAGGTTTTCCACCCTTTCTTCCGTAATTCTCTGTAATAAAAATTTAAAAAATCTACCATACGGGTTTCACTGTTCCTTCAGGGGGATTTTGCAGAGAACAGACAGACCTACCCCCTACCTGAGAGACAAAGAGCGGAGAAAGAGAGACCACCACCACTCTCCCCATTACAATTTACCCCGCTCACCCACTCTCACCGCTACAAACTCTACTAAAGATATGATCAATGCACGAATTGGTAGATGAAGTTATTCTAGTTGGTACATTTATAACTGATTCAAAACCTAGAGAAGAAAGGAGTAGCAAGTAAGTATCGCTAATCGAGCAGAGATTCAGTATATCAATATTCATATCGCCAACTATAAAAGCATATTGACTTGCAATTCCGGTGAGGAGATCTTCAATATCTCTTATAAATACATCTTGAGGTACAGAATGAAGCCGATATACGCAGATAATGTCAATGGAAACACTATTGTTAAGTTTAAGTTTAACAATGATACTATCAGCACTTTTCAAATCAGGTGAGATAATCTTCGTAATCACAATGTTGTGTTTTATGAAAATTGCAATTCCGCCAGATGAATAACTTTCGTTACAATTGGCATATATGTAAGTCAAAGCCTGATATAGAATAATTGGATAATTCATGGTCAAAGATCCATATTTCAGATAAAACTATAACATCAGGAAGTGTTTTAAAAGAATTATTCAAATATAGACAGAAACTATCAAAGTTTTTTCTCATACTTCTAATGTTTTGATGAAGGATAGTAATGTCACTTAATTGGGGATCATAATAAGTACCAATAGAAATATTACTACTAGGATTAGTATCATAGAGATCAAGTAATTCATTAGATTGAGATTGCATAATTAATGTATAGATTAATAGAAGAAAAATAAATGAAAAATTATTATTATGAATTTGATCTATGTTCCAGTAGCCTTACGCATCATTATTCTGCCGTGTCTCACCCAGAGAAACTCATATTTATGATTTCTCTTTGCTGTTCTCGCCTCTTTCAGTAGCATCTTCGTTTCATATGACAGCCAGTCGTTTATGTAGATGTTGCCTTTACAAGAAGAGAAACATTTCTCTGCTTTGATGGGTTTCTTCTTTGCATATGAAGCCGATAAGATTTTCTCTTTTATTCTTCTGCTACGGAGTTGTACCACTACTGTACCAGATGCTTTTCCCTTGGTTTTCTTCCTATAGCATGTATCAACATCGTTTTCAGCTATGTTAACTCCGACGCTAGTGTTTAATAATTTTAATAGCTGTTGCTGCAACATTTTCGTTCTCTAAGAGAGAAACTTCGCGCAGTTCGATGTGGTTTGAGTGACACATATATTCTGCGTGTACCAGTCTCTCTTTTGTTGCTTTAAGCTCAGCTTTAATTGTTTTATTTTCTCTCATAATTTAGGAGAGCATTTGTGTTGTCTTCTCAAGTTCACTTATTTGTTGCTGCATGATGAGTAGTGATTTTACTGTATTATCAAGTGTCTTTTCAGTTCAGTGACGTTAACATGAATACACTCTAATATTACTTTGTCTTCTGTTGCTGCATTTTCGTCACTTCTAACACTTGTTGATACCGAAAGTCTGCGCGGGTTGTTTCTCTTTTTTTGTAGACAGGTGTCACAGGTCCACGGTTTTCTTGATTTATTGATGTAGTCTATATCAGTCGGTTGAAGTTTTACACACTCCGCATGCATCAATAGCTCACAATCCCCACATTTAATATAACAGGCATCTCTGCCCAGTCTCGAAGTGCAGATCTTGCAACTCATTTTATTTTTATTTTTATTTTTGTATACTTTTTTTTTTCTTTTTTAGCCACTCACAGTTTTACGTCCACACTCAACGCGACACTCTCACATCATAATTATACATAATTTGATTTGCTCCCTCTATTGTATTCTTTCTTGGCTTTGTTCGTACTTTCTTCGGTTTTACAGTAAGATGAAACTCAAAGGAAATAAAGAAAACAATTGATGGTGTCGCTAAATTTTTCCTCCCCACGTACAATTCGGGATTAATGGTTGCATTTGTTAAAGATCCCAAGAAAAACGCGTCCGTTTGGTTTCTGATCTTTATTAGGACTAAACAATATAATAAAAGGGTGCATAGAAGAAATGAATGAGAAAAGAGTGTAAGAGCAAATACATGTCTTCATTAAGGGAGGAGAATATTTATGAATTCTCTTTAACACTTCCACTTTCATTAATTCGACTGTTACGTTATTGATGGTTAAAATATTATACGAGTACTAGTTTAATCTTTTACATCAAAATTCTAACATTTCAAATTTTCTTAAAAAATACTTCTTTTAAAATTCAATCAAAAAAATATTCATAATACATAAAGAAGTTATGTCATCGGTAGAACACCAATCATTTTCCGCATTATTTGAAAACGTTCCTTAGGTAGAGCTTTGGTAAAGATGTCGGCTTTCTGCAACTGGGATGAAACATGCTCGATTTCAAAAGCATTTTCGGCATACTTGTCCCGGATGAAGTGGTATCTAACATCAACATGTTTTGTTCTCTTGTGGAACTCTGGGTTCTTCACCAGTTTGATAGCGCTTTCGTTGTCCAGGTAAAGTTTTATGTGCTGGCAATGAACATGGAGATCTTCAAATAGAAGCTTTAACCAAGAGATCTCTTTCACCGCTTCAGCAGCCGCGATGTATTCGGACTCTGTCGTCGAAAGCGCTACACAGCGCTGTTGCTGAGAGCCCCAGGAAATAGGACCATCACCGAGGAAACAAATAAATCCACTTGTAGATCGCCTGGTTTTATGATCCCCTGCATAATCTGCGTCACTGTAAGAGTCAAAACTAAATTGAGATATTGAACTAAAACCGATACCATAGTGTTGCGTTCCCTTTACGTATCGTATAATACGTTTTAAGGCCTTGACATGAACTTCTGCTGGATTTTCCATGTATCTGCTGACTACGCCTAGGGCAAAAGATATGTCGGGTCTGGTACCAATAGCTAGATACATAAGGCTACCAACTGCTGCTCTGTACGGAAAGTTGCTGTCCCTTGGGCCGTCGTCATCAACATTTTCAAAGCTCGACGTAACCGCAGGTGTTGAAACAGCGTTCGCGTTCGCCATGCCGAATTTTGAAACTATTTTATCCGCAAAGCTCGCCTGATTGATGAATATGGTACCATCAGCTTTTCGGTTAATCTCTAATCCAAAAAAGTATTTCGCCTCGTAGACCTTAACTGCGAAATCCTTCATCAGAAAGTTAATCACCTCCGTAATTCTGTCTTCATCAACTGCAGTGATTATATCGTCGTCAATGTAGATCGCCAGAACAATGTCATTTCCATAGAAGACACATGGATCAGCTTTTGACATTTCCAGTTGGAAAGATCGAAGAAATGATGAAAATTGTTCGTTCCAGACTCGTGATGCCTGTTTAAGTCCATAGAGGCTCTTAAGAAGTTTACAAACACGCCCTGTTCCGTCATCGAAACCTTTTGGCTGCTTCATAAAAATATTTTCTTTGAGGTGACCATTTAAGAACGCTGTTGTGATGTCGAACAGTTTGATTTTGTATCCTTTCGAAGCTGCCAAACGAAGAACTGTTCGAATCGATGAAAATCTAGCTACTGGACTGAATGTTTCTTCATAGTCGATGCCTTTCACCTGAGAGAAACCTCTAAGCACTAGCCTGGCTTTGAAACGGGCTGGCTCATTTGTACTGGAGCTTTTGATTTTATATACCCATTTGTTATCGATAATCTTTCGGTCGTTTGGTGGTTGTACTAGTTTCCAAGCCTTATTTTCTTTAAGAGCTCTGCCTTCTGAGCTCTGATTTCTGCCTTCATCGCTTCCTTCCACTTGATCGAATCCTTGGACTGCAATGCTTCTTCAAAAGTTGTGGGCTCCACGGATTCGGCTATAAAGGCACAGCCTGCTAATATGACCGAAGCAAGATCATGTCTAGACTTTGCTGAGCTTCTCAAACGATCCTTAAGCGGAACTTCACGGACATTATTCACATCTTGGTCTTCAGATGAATAAAATGAGCTCTCATCACCGTCTGCACCGCAGTCTACATCACCACCTGTATCGCCAACTGCGTCGCCACCTGCATTACCACCTGTGTCATTGAGAAAATCGGAAACGGCAAAGTTTTCTTTATGCTCCACAGCACCATCAAGAAAACCAGGATTAATTACAGCACCAACGGAAACTGGAGCAGTTTTGGGAAAAATTACGTCACGACTAACCTTTATTTTATTTGTACCTGGGATCCATATTCTGTATCCTTTAATACCTTCAACGTATCCAACAAATATACCTTTCTCGGACTTCACATCCCATTTTCGCCTTTTTTGTTTAGGAATGTGAATGTAACATACCTCTCCGAAAACTTTCCAATCGAGGCAATTCGAAAAGCATTTACCAGTCCATAGCTCAAAAGTCGATTTTCCATTATTATTCAAAGATGTCCGGTTTATAATAAAAGCTGCAGTGCTGACTGCCTCAGCCCAGAGTTTGAGTGGCAATCTCTTCGCATGTATCATTGTTCTGCCAGCTTCCACTAGGGTTCTCATTTCTCGTTCTGCCTTACCATTTTGTTGCGGGCAATAGGGCACCGATGTTTGATGTGCAATGTTGTATTTTTGTAGTAGATTCTTGAAGTCCCGGTTTAAAAATTCAGTTCCATTATCACTTCTTAATGTTTTTAAATTGTAGCCTGTTTCCGTTTTTAATTTCTTTATATATTCCTCAAAGTAGAGATAGACCTCATTTTTACTTTTTAGAAAATATACCGCGCGATAATTAGAAAAGTCGTCCTCGAGAAGTAGGAAATACCGAGAATATGATAGCGATGGATGTTGCATGGGCCCGCACAAATCAGCGTGAACGAGTTCACCTGGTACACTTGCTATATTTTCGCTTCTGTAAAATTTTAATTTTGATTGTTTTCCGAAAACACACGCTTCACAGAAGAAATTGTCTGAACCAACAACAGGTATATCTACGTTGATTAAAAAGTTCGATATCACTCTCGCGTTCTGGTGGGCTAATCGTTCATGCCAAATTTTTAAACTTTCTGCTTTGGTTGCAGCCACATTAGCACACGAATATTTAATTTTGAAAATCATTTGAAACAAGAATCTCTCGCGCACTCCCATTTCCACAATGTTGTTGCCATCCAACAGTTTACATTTCTCGCGATTGGACACTAAACGAAGTCCCTTATCCAAAGCAGAATTAGATGAAAATAAATTTACTTGTATGTCCGGCACAAACAACACATCTTTTAAGTATTTTTCCAGCCAAGTTGAACCGTTGAACGAAAAGATATGCACATCGCCACGTCCGAATGCTTTTATTAATTCCCCATTACCAACGCGTACATTCTGGGGTTGATCAAACTCACAGTACGTTGAAAATAGTTCTTTGTTATATGTCATATGATCCGTTGCCCCTGAATCTAAAAACCAACTTTGAGTATCATCATCCCTTTTACCCAATAGTGTGGATATGAACGCATCCTTTGTCTTATTCGCATGCTTTCTCTTTGGGCAGTCTCTCTTCCAGTGTCCTGGTCTCTTACAGAGAAAACATTTAACACCACCATTGCCACTTCTGTTATTTCTCATGGCGTGGGGTAAGTTTTGTGTGAACCTTTTTCCCTTCTCTGCCATGAATGCGTTTTGTTGATGTGTTGATGGATGAAGCGACAAACGGGTCTCCTCTATAATGAGACGACTTGTTAAATTTAACAATGTACGATCAGAAATAACCGTTGACTCCCATGCTGTATGGAAATGCATGTATTTGTCCGGTAGCGTCATCAGAATTTTCGTGATCAACATGCTTTCCGATACCGTTTCACCCAAATCGCATAACTGTTGAGCGATAAACTCCAATTTCGAGATATGTGTCGCATGTCTCATCTTTTGTGAAGGCATAAAATTTCTGCTGGAGCATATGTATGTTGGTTTGGGATTTTTGTTCATAGACAGATTCTAATTTAATCCACATCTCCCGTGCGGATTTACAGTTCACTATGTGTGTGAGTGGCTGCTGACCAACGGCGGTCACGATAACCTTTTGTGCCTTTACATCCGCTTTTAAAAAATCTTTGAAATCTTCATTAGTTTCATCTGTTGGCTTTTTTAATACACCACTTACAACACTATAAAGATCACTGGCTTGCAAAATTATTCTTATTTGGAATTTCCAAGTAACCCACTGCTCCGCCGTTTGCAGCTTCTCAATTCTATATTCAGAGTCCATTTTTAATACGCAAAAAAACTATTACTACCCTAAGACGCGTTTACACCACCTTTTTTGATCTGAAATGTTAATTTCCGCGGTTTCTTCGCAATTAATTATTTCCAAAAAAACTGTTCGGTGCACCGTGTGCCTGGGCCCATAACCTGCTAAAGATCCCAAGAAAAACGCGTCCGTTTGGTTTCTGATCTTTATTAGGACTAAACAATATAATAAAAGGGTGCATAGAAGAAATGAATGAGAAAAGAGTGTAAGAGCAAATACATGTCTTCATTAAGGGAGGAGAATATTTATGAATTCTCTTTAACAGCATTCGATTCATCAAGAAAATCACTCGAATCCACAGCTGGCATTTGTTGATTAGAACAATTCCCTTCGCTTTCCGTTTTCAGGAAACGCTCCAATGGTTTTAGAATAAAATGAAAAGGCCTTTAAGATACTTTTAGATTCGTTACTTTCCAATTTGATCTTGCGATCATTATGAAGAATTCTGACGTCCCTACTTCTTATCACTTTTTGCCTGCCTTGTAGATAAACTCTGTAAGACTTTGTATCTTCCGCGTAACCAACTAGGATACTTTTCTCAGATTTGCAGTCAATATGATGGCACTGTCTTATGATGCAGAATGCCACTATCTTCCACGTATTTTTGAAAGTCCTTGCTGCAGTACTTCTGACCATTATTATCAGTCCTTAAGGCTTTTATCTTTCTACCAGTCTATGTGGAATGTTTGAAGGACCTCGATTTTCTGTTTCAGGAAGTAGACTTTTCGTCAAAAGTCATAAATGAAGGTGATAAAGTTGTTTGCCTTTCCTTAGGATTCTTCCCGCATGGGACCGCAAATGTCTGAGTGGACAAGTTTCAATCGCTGCGATGTTTTTCTTTTTTGTTTGTTTCTGCTCGCGAAAGGTAACTGAGTGTGTTTCACTCGAATACAAGCTCCACAGGCTGTAAAGTCTTCGTTGAATTTATTCGGCAATCCGCGGATCATCTTCTTCGAAAAAGGCTGTTTTAAAGAATTTATGTTGTCGTGTCCCAACCTTTTGTGCCAAGACATAAGAGCCCCACATTGAACCCTTGATGTTCCACGACTGGTTTGCGCCCTTTTATTCGTGACTTAATAGTATTATACTAACTATTTATTTTTCCTGCTCTCATTATCAGGCGATCCGCCCTATCTAAAATGTTAGCTCCAGCACCTTCAAAATCTACCTTATAGCCTTGATCCGTTAGTTCCTGATCGAAATGAGATTATCTGACAGCTTTTGTGTTGCACAAGTAAAAGGGGACTTTTCTGTTTTGAACACAAATACCGGATTTAACTGTTCCAGTTAACGATGTGGCTGTCAGCTAATTGAACGTGATTTAGATCTTTGAATTTTTTGAGGGTGATGAACTTTGACTCACAGATATTTGACGTCGCTCCACTGTCCAAGCACCAGCTGTCCAAGCATCGTTTTGGTAAACATTCCTGTACGATGAAACCATATTCGGTTCGGGTGTGGGTTTGCCTGATTTGATCCGTTTTGTTACAACAATAAACGAAAGAGACCACTCCGGGTTATGTGCCGTGATCACAGTACCAAACGAATTCGCGAAGATGGCAGAGTATGTCCAACGCGCCCTTATTCCCTAATATCATAGTTGGGCTCGTTGGCCTCGCTTTGAAAGTAATTTTATGATAGCCCTCACTTTCAACCGTTCAATAGGAACCTGCCAAATGAAGAGACTGGCAGGAACTTCTAGCAAATGGATAATATAATTAAGCGGCCAGAAAGCACTCGGAGGTCAAGACACTGAAGTAACTGATTAAAAATGTTAATTGCCTAACAAGAAAATTACAAAATATGGAACAACAGAATTCGTGCTGTTAATTCCCACAACGTGAATATGTTCTAGTAAACGAGTGAAATATTTCTGTAAAACAATCAGAACGACATGAACCGGTTTTCGTAGTTTTTGTTTTGGTAGGTTAGGGTGGAGGGTAGGTTTAGTTTAATCATTACGAAAATAAGAATAAAAAATAGAAACAAAAAAAGAAGATAAAAAAACAAAACAACAAAAAAATTTTAAAAAAATTATAATAACAACGAAAAAATTAAAAAAAAAAGAATAATAAAAACGAAAAATATATATACATATACATATATGTATGTATGTAGATATAATATATATATTTGTATATGTGAACCTCGTTTTATTTCTTAGTGACGAATCACAATTGGAACGCAACGCCAGGAAAAAAATCTGGTAGAAATACTCTTGTGTGCGTTGGCCCATTGAGTGTATGCGATGCATAGCAAATTGGATGAATGTTTTTAACTTAACACTGCCCCTAATGCATATTTCGATGCATTGGTAGTTAAGACGAACCATTTGGTAATATCAGGACTTTGAAGAATGGGTTCGGACGTAAGTAAACTTTTTAATTTATTAAATGCTTTTATACATAGATTGGGGATCTGACATATCAATGCGTTCTGATTTCTTCAGGTATTTTATCATAAGATAAGCAACTTTAGCGTAAACCCTAATTAACTTTCGGTAGTAGCCTGTAATACCTAAAAAGTTCGCGAAATGGTATCTTTTGTTAAATTCTTTAAATAGGGGACGCTATTTTCGGAACTAGTCTTAATATTGCGTCCGAGCACCCTGATTATCTGTTTTTTTAAGGTATTTTCCATGTCGGATTGCATTAATTCCCCCCCAAACATTAAAGAATTAATTCAAATTGACTTCCAACGGGTACAATAGTTGTATGGTTGCATCGGTCATCGTAGGTGGGTTCCATTAGCCAATTGAATTTGACACGCGCTCGCTCTGTTGCCACGCCCAGGATAAACCTCTTCGACTACCGCCAACCGCCAGAACATCCGTGATAGAAATGGATCATGTAGAATGACGACAACATTAGGTTGGAATACAGAAGATATGCCTATCTTCGAGTGGTGAAGTGTTCGGAGTTGTTGCAAGTATTCATGCTTCCAACGTTTCAAAATATACCTCAAGGTTTTCAATCTTCTGTTCCATCTTAATCGAAGTTCGCCGCTTGTTTGTGTATTTTCGAGCTGATATAAATCACAAAGTCACAAATCAAATGAACCTAATAAAAATGAGATGGACTGAGGATATTTCATTCTCTAGGATCGTCTGAAATATATAAGTTAATGGCCGGGAATTGACAACACTTTAAGCTTCTGCTAATAACGTTCGTATTTGCTCGAAATTAAGTATACTTCGCCCTATTGTTACCTTCCCTACGAGTCGCTCCCAAAAGCCGCTCCACCAAACCGCCCTCTCAACGAAAATACCTTTTTTGCTCCCAAAATATTTCACTGTCGCACCACTGAGCGCATGATTCAAAATCCTTTAACACCTTAGATGCACCTTTAATTGTTTTCGCGTTATCGATTAGTCTGAGAGCTTTACTTCGTGCGAAAAATTTTCTCAAATGAACGGCTCTTGTAGAACCGCAAGTTAACAACATTATATATATTTGTTATATCTTCTTTGTTGGTCCCTCATCAACAGACTCGCGAATATACAGGAGTCCCGCATAATCCACTCCTGTCATTTCGGATGGTCGCGTGATTCCCATTCTGTCTATACGCCTACAAATCAAGCGTTGAGAAATTACCGATTTTACCAGCTTCTCCCCTTTAAAATCGGAAACTTATTCCTCAACTCCGATAATGTTATATAAGTCCCACCATGTACACCATGTAACATGCTTCGTGAACATGCAGTACAATGAGTTTGCTTACGGCAAGTCGATATGGCAATATAATTGGAAACTCGTTAATATCTGGTAATTCAGCATCATAATAGAGCAAGCGATTTAATTCAAGTAGGACAGAAAACTGACCGATAGCTTCTCCACTCTGAATTGCATGAATTTCATAGTCAAATTCTAGCTCTTAAACATATTTTATCCAGTATTTCTCGGCTAAATGAAGTTCCTGTGCAGGGAGAAATTGATTCTTTTGTCCAATAGGCAATTTACGCAGACCGTGAGTAAAACGCAGCACAAATGTGGTTACTCGCAACATTTTTGTCCAACTACTAAAGCGTTCTTTTGGGAAAAGAGGCTCTCTCGAACAGGTTTTATTTTTATCGGTAATAGTTACTTGCATTGAGATGTATGATTGTGAAAGATCTACCTATCGTTATTTGGCCAATTTTCAAGATCAAGTCGTAACAAAGCAAGACCATGTATCCAATGGTTGGCAGTTTCCAAAAATATTGATGCTACCGCTCTCATCAATCTCAGTATTTAGCCGGATTATCCTTCCCAGGGCAATGACTTCATTCAAAATCCTCGGTCAGCTGTCGAATTTCTCAATGTCTATTTTCCACATACGGTTGCCATTTCTTCCCCGAATCGGTTCTAATCCAACATAGAGCAATTTTCGAGTCTGTCCAAGGGCAAACGCGCTCAAATAAAACCTTTAAGTTTTGGACTAAATATCAACATACGAGTAACCTTGAAGCAATCAGAGACGCAGGTAATTCTAACCTAGGCAACGTTAGTTCGTTTTGATTGTCTGCCGGTGTTAAGGGTGCGACTCTATTTTTGGCACATAGAAACCGCACAATCGTTTGTGTAATATTTGTAGATCTTACATAGACAACAACGCCATATGCCTTTTGGCTAGCATCAGCAAGAAGATGGAGTTCCTTTCTGCTGGTATCTTTCAAAAACACAACTTGGAATTGAAACACAGTCATAAGATAGACTCTAAATTTTCAGTAAATCGGCTGGCAAATCTTCATCCCATTCCAATTTTCGTTTCGAAATCATTTGGAAAAGTATTTCAAATATTATCAAAAATGGGCTGAGAAATCCCAGAGGATCGAAAAAATATGATATGATATGATGTATAGCTTGATTGGGTTCGTTTCGATAGAAACGTTTGGTTTCAGCACGGGGTTTAAATCGACGGTATGTACATACCATATGACTCCTTGAACTTTCTGCCTAGCAGATGTCTCAGAAAAATATTTCTTTATTGCTTCATTATTGCAGCTTTCTTTAGGATTTGAATTGACTGTTGGCATAGACACACAGCTGATCGTCCATCGTCTACGCTACATACGACATCATTCATGTAGAAACTGTCAGATAAAAAGGCACATGTCTCCGGGAACTCATCAGGTTCAGACCGAAGGTGTCGTTTTAAAGTTGCCCCTAAGAGAAAAGGACTGGATTTTACCCCAAAAGTTAGCCGAGTCATCCGATAAATTTGATACTCTGGAAGAATAGAAGCGTTAGAACCAATTTCAGACGAAAACCAATAAAACCGATGAATACCTCGAACCTTTTACTCAATGATATCTGCCGAAACCTCTTTTCAAACGTCTGCAACTAGGCCAACAGAACCTATCCGAAAATTGAGTAACATTGTAAATAAATCAGGCATTAAATTAGGACCAGACAATAAGTTTTTTTCTAAGAGATAAACATGCACGGAAGCATAAAATACGATGCGGAGTTTTGAAGTAACTTTGTCTTCCCGATACACTCCTCGATGCGGCATATAATACGTTCGAATACCATCCGGTATTTGATGCCTGAGTTAATTAAATCCCATATTGCCTTATCATATTTCAAAAGATCCGCAGGCGTTCTAGAAAGTATTTTTGTAAGCGATTTGAGCCGAGTCAATGTCTCTTCCCGATTGTCGTTTAAAAAAATACATTCGTTTTTCCGCGGTAAACTATCCTCATATCGATCCTTATTTTTAATAATGCAATGGTCTATAAATTCCTATGTATAAGTTTCGGTTTCACTTTTAATGTGTTAAATACCAATCGTTTCAAGTTCCCAGAATGTAGGTATTATCATTTAACACATTAACACGCAAAACATTCGTAACATTTGCGTTACTTGTTTGAGTACTTAAAAACGCAAACCGGAGTGGGCCTTGTAAAGTCTATCCGAACAAAATATAGATTGCCATAAACCGTTTATTGATTCGTTTGACCTTCCGGTTTTTTTTTATTTTTGGGTTGGCGCCTGCTGCTATCTGTTGGAGCACTCAGACACAAATACTGGTCCATTATACTGCCAGAAAGACACCTTAGATGGCGTTACAGCTCATGAAGAGCCGGAGCCAAGCTTCTTTTTATTCACTCATATTGGGTGGTGTGAATTGAGTGTGAGCGTTCCCTTAGAATTTTGTAGAGAACACTCAATCTGGTGTGAATAAAAGTAGTTTTCGTTAAGTTTAACGAAAACCCTCCACTCACATATTTTGACAGTTGAGTGTTTCCTCAAATTTGGTGTGAATAAAGACGAAATGTATTGAGAGATCACTTGAAGAAGCTGAGTGTGCATAGGTGGTGACTTAAACGGAAAAAAAGTGAAAAAAAAATGGAAAATATTGTTTCGGATGAGGAATACTTGGAGGGTTTAATGGAAATACCATAAAAAAAAAAAGAAATCTGGAATGGAAGACGACAATTTTGTGAAATTGTTGCAATTTTACCCATGCTTGCTGGATAAAAGCCAAACTCCAGAAATGAAAAATAAAAAGCAAGCTGCGTTGGAAGCTATGAATAAAGAAATTAAAAAAGTGCATGGCATTAATTTAAGCACAATGCAAATCAGAAAAAAAATAGAAAATTTGAAGGCCCGCGTCAAATCAAAAGGGGATAAGAAAAAAACGGGCAATCTTCCCATGATTTTAAAAGATCATGAGAAACAATTACTGAATTTAATGGATTATAAAAATAATCCAGTCTTAAATAAAATACCAGGTACATATATACAATTATAAAAACTTTAAAACACTTAAATGCATTACAGGTGGAGAGCAATGCGGCGTGCCGGATACCAATAAAGATCCTGATGAAGTTGCGCATCTCACATTTCAGAAGGAATAATTGCCAGGATCATCAAGTAGCGCACCACAATTCAAGCAAGTTTCTAAGACTAGAAGAAGGAATGAAGATTTTCAAAATTCAGTACTTGATCTTCAGAGGACAGTTCTTCTACAACAAAAAGAACTAAATAAAGAAAAAAAAGATCTAAATGTTCTACAAAGGGAAATATTTACGTTGCAAAAGGAGAAGCTACTCTTAGAAATACAATTGTTAAAGAAAAATATAAATTAAATAAAATATCATTCTATACATATATATTTGCTGCTTAAAATGTATTTCAAAGGGGATATATATTAGTACACTACTTTAAAACTATTATAACATAAAGAAACCTTGAATTATTGATGTTATTTCGCTTCTTCTGGATACTCCTCGTTTGTAGACAGTGTTATTCTCTTCAGAATATTCAGGTACAGGGGCTTCCTGCGACGGTAACGTATCACTTTCTGGAAAGTCTTCATCTTTAAGATACTTTGCTATATTATGCAATACAAAACAAGCTATTATAATTTTCGGCACTCTTTTTGTAGCTAGCCTAACTCGGGAAGCCAGTAAAGGGAATCTTCGTTTTATTTGTCCAAACATACGTTCAATAATTACCCTTTCCCGAGTATGTAATTTGTTATATTTTTTTTGGGCTTCTGTGACCGGATTCCTGTAAGACGTCATAACCCATGGTGTTAAACCATAGCCTTCATCTGCAAGAATAATAGCTGAGGCCGAATTATTATTGATAACATTAAAAACAGATGAATTTCGCCAAATTCTTGAATCATGCACAGATCCTGGCCATTGGACATCAACACTTGTGAAAAATTCCTTAGCATTGCAAGTAGCTTGTACATTCAATGAAAAAAAACCTTTGCGATTCAGGTACTCACCGCCATGTACATGAGGTTTTAAAATCTCTATATGAGTGCAATCGAGAGCACCAATTGCACTGGGAAAACAATACTTTGTTTGCCATTCTTCTTTAGCTTTTCGCAATTCCTCGATCGACGAGGGAAATTTTATCCATAAACTTGCTTTCGCACATATAGCACAACAAACTTGCCAAATAATTTTCGATACAGTGGATCTATGAATTCCAATGTCTTCGCCAACTCCAACTTGGAATCCTGGGTCACCAATGTATCGAAGAAATATTTTCATCTTTTCAATTTTCGGTATAGCACCACCACGGGTTTCTTCAGAAATATCGGAAAGGAACTGATTGCTTAACCATTCCATGTTATTAAATTCGAATCTATACAGGTTCTTGAAATTATCTCCCGTATTCCCGAAACGCCGTGAATTATAAATTTTCGTTTTTCTCGGTTGTATATTTAAGAACATTACTGAAAAATAATATAGTAACAATATACAAATATAATAATAATATTTAGTCTGCACTCACTTTTGTTGATTAATTTGCAAGATTGACAAGTAAATTTGACAGCTCTCCTTTCTAGTTTTCAAACTTCAAGTCGAGGGAACGAGCCTACTTTTATGAAATTCTTTATTCACACCAAATTGAGGGTTCCCTTTTAGCGAAAACACTTCACTCCTAGGAGACCTCTAGGAGTGTTCCCTCTGTTTTTATTCACACCACCCATTGTGTGCGCTTTGTTTTTTCACACAAGTGAACGAAACCTAAAGCTTAATGCCGATTCCGAACGGCGAGAGCCGAGAAGCTTTTTAAGGGCAAGTGTTCAACGGGGGGTTTTGCCAGTACCCCGCCGGGGAGAGAAGCCGCGGAATAATAATTCGGTAGCGTTAGTGTTATCGATATCCGAACTCGCTCTTCTTGCGTTAGCCGCCGACACACTACCCACTGCACCACGGCGCTCCCTTGCCCGTTACTATTCGCCAATAATTATCCGCGTTGATCAAGATCGATATGACGTTTTGGGGATGATCATTATTCGGACGCGCATCAACTTATTCAAAATTATGTACAATTATCTACACACATTTCAGAGGGAATTGTAAGTAGATCAGCACAAATATTCGGCACAACCATCGCGTTCAATTCCAGCATATTGCCATTCATTTGACCTTTCAGCTTTAAACGAACTACATATATTATATTTTTTATCCGACGACCGCCTTTCCACACTACCGAAGGGGATAACGAAAATATTTTAGGAGGCCACAATCTGCAAATTCAGTTTATTCACAAGCGATTCTTTGATGAATGTTAACTGGCTTCCACCGTTTAATATTACTCGCACGTACCTACGCATTGAGATTTTCATCCGAAAAAGTTTTGAACGAAAGCTTTGGCTTTCTAACACCATTTGTATTATAACGCGAAGAGGGTGCTGTAATGGTTCGAGCTAACGGAGAGTTAACGTTCCGCAGACGGTACAATCGTTGGAGGCGTTACGTTAAACGCGCGATAACGGAATTTCCTTTGTCTTCGTTATCTTTAATTTGTTCATCTAATTCCGTACTAACTACAAAAGCATTATTCGCTATAGTAACACCTATAAGGGATATTCTTAAACGATGAAGGAAGACGTTAAGTTCCTCCTCGAAATTGTCCAATTTTCTTCGTTCGCAGTGGTAGGTTTTGATTCCGGCGAATTCAAATAATCGTTTGCACTTTTCACAGTATGTGTCGCCTGTCCTCGATATGAAGATCTACTCGCGTTCTCCATTTTGACATAATTCTTAACTCAAAGTTCGATAAATTCCGGGTTTCGGCCGCATGAAGAATCGGAGTTCAAACAGCAAAACTTTATTCAACCGCATTTCAAGATGGTTAAGACAGGTTATTGTCAAAGAAAATATGACCGTTTGCGAAATATGACATTTTACGAAATATAATAGTTTTCAGTCTGCTAGTTACAAATATGGCAATTAAGGATTACAGATAAACAATAATCTGCAACCATCTTGCTTTATTTGGGGTGACTGACCACTACACATGTAATCATTTTATTTCCTTGGTTGTCCTCCGTTATATTGTCTTGATGGTCACTGTTGTACAAATATTATCTTGATGGTCCACTGTTGTATTGCCTTGATTGTATGTTGTTGCCATATTGTCGTGGTTCCATGTTGTTGTATTGTCTTGGCTGTTAGTTATAGTTTTTTTGTCGTGGTTGTCTATTTTGTTATATGGATGTATAGTTATTGTTTTGTATCATAAGATAACTTTGTGTGAATTGATTGTCAGTCCTAGCATGTTGGTGGTTATATGCCTGGCTATAAGAATTACTGGGGTTTCTGTCCTTATCGACCTTCGACAACTACCATCCTACTCTTCTTCTCTCATTTTTTCACGACTCTCCAGCATTGAACACTTCCCCTCCGTTTAAGTCTTACGACTTCAACAAAGCAATATTCAACCTAATCAATGAATATCTCAATACGCCTCCTTCAATTTTGACAGCCTTACAATAGACGATGCCATATTGAAATATTTGATGCTATTTCTTTTCACGTTCCCTTTTCCCAATCAAAACATTTATCTATCTCCCTTCCTTGGTATAATCGCAGGCTCCGTTCACTAAGAAACAAACTGTGGGCAATCTTCCTTCGTACTCAATCCACCAATGACTTTTCCAACTATAATGGTACTTATCTGCAATTCACCGAGTTTCATAACTCTTTCTATGAACGCCATTTGATCGAAACGCAAGCCAATCCTATGTCCTTCTTTTAGTTTGTCAACTACAATAGGAAATCTGATGGCTAACCAACTTCACTCTTCTTCAATGGCGAATGATTTTGTTGGGGCTATACCCCCATTTTATTGTGCATTCAAGCTACGTAACATACTTAATTTACTTACAATCTAGGAAACTAAGAAAGAGGGCGATTGAGACGGAGTTTTAGACAAGGAGTGCTGATGTTAAAGTCGAAACTGTTTTTCGCATTAACATTCCGCAGCATACGGGAGATAGGTTCATTGGAGCCATAGGAGGTACGAGAGGTGGGTACATAGAAGAGACGTGGATTTCGTGTATTTCGAGGGTTAGTGTTAAAAAAGATAGAGTTATAAAGGGACGCGCAGTCGATGGTAGGCAGAGGAGTCGATGGATGAAAAGGATGTCGGATATCCTTCTTCATTCTTCCAGCGAATTCAAATTAATAAGCTTTAGGCGGTCTTGATATGGAGGTAGGATCAGAGGATTGTCCCGGGGTAAGCCGCGAAGAGCAAAACGGAGAAAACGACGTTGGATACTCTCGATTCTGGAAATGTGTGAATGATAGTAAGGAGACCACACTTGAGACGCGTATTCGAGAATAGGGCGAACAAAGGTTATATAGAGGGACCGAATGACGTAGGGATTGGAAAACTCTTTAGACCATCGTTTCACGAAGCCGAGTGCAGAATTGGCCTTAAGAATTATATCGCTGATATGTGCAAGGAAATTGAGTTCCTGGTCGCATAATACACCAAGATCACGGATCACCTGAACGGTAGAAAGGGGTTGATTATGGAGAAAGTAGAGGCGGGGAGGAGGTTTGTTACGTTTGCGAGAGAAAGTAATGTTAAGGTCGAGGCAGTTCTTGGAGCACCAGATGGGAAAGCTGTTAAGGTCCGATTGAATAAGGGAAGAGCCATGTTCTGAGGAAATGATCTTAAAGAATTTAGCATCGTCGGCATATAGAGAGATGTGGGAATGTTTGATAACCATTTCAATATCGTTTATGGTAAGGATAAAAAGAAGCGGGCCTAAATGATTGCCTTGGGGTACACCGGAGGAAGCAAGGAAGGGGTTAGAGAGGGCAGATCTGAAGCGAACGCTGTAGTGGCGATTTTCCAGGTAAGGGCAAATCCACTTTAATAAGATGGGTTCAAAGCCAAGAGAAGACAGTTTGAAGAGTATTAATTTGTGTGAAATTTTATCGAAGGCTTTACTGAAGTCAGTTGAGATAACATCGACTTCCTTGCCATTTTCTAAGGCTGAAAGGGTGAAGGAAACGAATTCAATAAGGTTTGTTGTTGTAGACCTACCTTAAGGAAGCCGTTCTGTCTGGGGGAGATTAAAGACTTGGATTGAAAACTTAAATTATCATACAAAATACTTTCCAAGATTTTGGGTATATGAGACAGTTTGGCAATGGGACGGTAGTTGTTAATGTCATTCTTTGGACCCTTTTAGTGTATAGGTGTTATAAAAGAGGTTTTCCATATCCGGGGAAATTCACCTTGAGAAAGGGATAGGCTGAAGATTTTTGAGAGAAGTAGAGAAAGGGAGGAGGAACATTTTTTTAAAAATATAGCTGGGGGCCAGGGGTGAATTCATCATTAAGTAGCTTTAATCTTTCTTCGATGATAATGGGGTCGACACTACGAGGGAGAAATGGACCAAAGGAGAAGTTTGGTAAATAGTTGAAATAGGTAGGATCGGGTGCAAAAGAATCATGGGTGAAAGATTGATTGAAAAAGGTGGCAAAAAGGTTGGCGATGTTATGAGGATCATTGGAAGTTTCATTATTGAAGGAGAGTGAGTTTGGGTAGCCATCAGATTTTCTTTTATAATTAATGAATTGAAGGAAGGACCTGGGATTATTTATAAGGTTGGTTTGCATCTCGATTAAGTAGTGTTGATAGAGAGAGTTATAAAGCTCTACAAAATGCAGGAAAGTTAGTTAAATAGTTAGAGAAGTCACTTGAATACGAAGGAAAGTTGTCCAGAGCTTATTCCGTTTGTTTCTCAAAAAACGGAGCCTGCGATTATACCATGGTGGGGAGGTGGAGAAGGTTTTATGTCGAGAAAAGGGTACGTAAAGGGAGAAGGAATTAAATATTTCTTTGTTGAATATATGTAGAAATGGCATCATTTACTACATTTGTTGTTGTTGTTGTTGTTGTTGAAATTAAAAGGAGCACTATTGAGATATTCATTGTTTTGACGGAAGTTGGCTTTGTGAAAATCATGAGAGATTCGAACAGTGGGGGGAGAGTTCTGTATATGGGAGTTGTGAAAGAAGGAGAGAAGAAGGGGAGGGTGGTATTTGTCGACGGCTGATAGGGACATCGGAGAAACTGAAACTGAGGAGTGACTTGTGAAAATGAGGTCGTGTTGTCTGCCCATGTAATTCAAAATGGCGCTGGCTTGGTTAAGGCTGGAATCAGCAAGCCGATCAGAGAGGAGGCATTCTTTGACTGCAGTGGGATTAGAGGCAATGTAAAACGATTGGTGGTTTGAAGAGATCCATTTAAGCTGAGGAAGGTTGAAGTCACCGGAAACTAGGATATGATCTTGGGGATCTCGTAAATCAATTAAATTATCTATTGTATCAATGGCCAAGTTATATGTTTCAATAGGTTGTGAGGGCAAAATGTAAAAGCCGATGATGTAGAGCGATTTCCGGGGTAGTACAATCTTAATAGAAACTAAGTGAGGTAGGAGTCCATTGAGTTTCGGACGGCTAGAAGAACACCGCGGCATGGACAACCATCAGTGGGTCGGTTAACATCATCGTCGCGATAGACGTTAAAGTTGGATGGGAATAGTTCAAGGTTGTTTATATTAGTTAAGGTTCGTTTCGGTTAAGGCAAAGATTTCAAAAGGTGAGGGATGTGATTGCTGCAGGACTGCCTGAGTTTTAGAGCGCAGACCTCTTACATTTTAATAATAAAAGGTAAGAGGAAGGTTTTCGGAGAACGTTAGAGTGGCAGGGAGATTTTTAGGGACGAAAAAACCTATCATGGTCAGCTTTGCTACGCTGAAGGTGCGATATGCGCTTTGAGTGTATACATATATTGTCTGAAGGTATGAAGATCATTTGATACTTTTTTGGGTGAGATATTGAAAAACTCGTGATATTTAATGAAAAGGTTCTTGAGGGTAGTGAAATCGGTGGGGAGGCAGTAGGGGATCAACGAAAGATTTGGAAGGGACTGATGTTAAAGAAAATTGGGGTTGGAGGTGATACGGTTGTATTGGTAGAAGAACTAGTTCAGATTAAAGCTGACCCGTTGGCTTTGTGGTTTTGGTGGAACTGAGGGAGAAGACTGTATATGGGAAATTGATGGGTGGTTAAAAATTGGGAAGAGTTTGGTTTTGAAGCTCTAGCTATCGTGGGGATTGGAGGGGGGCTTTGAATGCTTGCACTTATATTATTAATCTTATTATTGTACTAAGTTTATATTTAGGCTTAGTGGTAGATTTAGGGTGGGAATCATTCTTTTCATTCAATTTGGTAAATGTTGTTCTACCGAGAGTGAGTGGGCGGCCGGAATTGAGAAATAGCCAAGCATATTTCGTTGCGATGGAGAGCTTTAGTTTGTTCGGTCCGAGATGTTGAAGCATTTGGCAGCTGAGTGTTGGGATTTTGTAGTGCTTCGTACATTTATGTAACCATTGTTCCATAGCGATTGGGTCCTGTCCTTCAACCAAAAAAGTAGTGATATCCTCGTTGCTACTTCGAAGCTTTTGGAGGCGCTGATTCCATTCTTGTAAACTGTTTGTTTGGGTGTAGACAGATGATGTTGTTTTAGGTGGTGGTGGGGAGGCATGAATTAACGGGGTGGAAGAATGGCTTCGAGTAGTTCGTAGCGTAAAGAAGCGTTACCAAATAACGGATTGGTATGATACTGGCCGGGGAAGTGGATGTCGTCAATTTCATGGGGGAGATATACTTTTTTTTCGATGAGTGGCTGAAATGTATGTCAATATCGGATTGGAGGGAATTTAGGTGTTCGTTTATTTTCTTAAACAGAACAGGGTTAAAGTGCGTGTTAAGAGTGGAAACCAAGTCGCGTTTTAGTTCGGCGCTACGGGTATTGGGTGAGTTATGTACGGAGATATCATTAACGAGTTTTATTAGGGTAGATAATTGTTTTTCGAGAGAGTTAAGTTTAGAAAAGTTCGAGCACTCCACAAGGTTGTTTAAGTCTTCAACGCATTTTGGAATTAGGTCGAACTTCGCCGATAAGTTTTTTAACACTAGGTTGTTGTTGTTGAAGGCAGTGTTAATATTGTCACTGTTACATTTAACAGCGAACAGAACATCGGCGAGGGATATATTTTTGCATTATTCACAATAGAAGAAGAAATGCTCCGAAAATTCTATATAATTAGTGATGGATCTTTTACCAAGCCCGATGCAGGGGAGGTGGAACGACTTGCCGCAAATATCTCGGCACATAACTCGATCAGCATTTTTGTTGTCGGTGGCACAGTGGGCTAAATCACAATGATCCATATTTAAGTATTTTGCACCAATAACACAAATTAAGAAAGGGCGCAGAGAGTCACTCGCGTACGGATTTTGAAGTGGGTCAGTAAATAATGCACTGGCGACAGAAAATGGGAAGTGGCGAGAAAGAATTACGCGTAATAATTTTCGCAGTGAACAAAAAATGGGCAAGAGACAATTAATGTTGGGAGCGAAATATCACAACGACTGCACACAATAGGGGTTGTCGAAGAACTACGACCTCGAATGATCCTAAAATTATCACCAACTTTCTTGCCAATTTTTTCAAACAATCTTTAGCCGATGATTACTTTGGTACAGCACTACTTACCAAATTTCTCCCTTGGACCATTTCTCCTTCATACTATTGACCCCCATGTCATTGAAAATAAATTGATTCAACTTCATGATGAATTTACTCCTGGGCCCGATGGTCTCCTTGCCCTATTACTAAAAAATTATTCATCCATTATTTCTGTCCCGTTCTCAAAAATATTCAAATCATCCCTGTCTCTTGGAGGATTTCTTCAGATATTGAGAACAACTTTTATAAATCCTGTTCACAAAAAAGGTCCTAAGAATGATGTTAACAACTACCGCCCTATCACCAAACTGTCACACATACCCAAGCATTTCGAAAGAATCTTGTATGACACTCTAATTTTCCAGTGCAAATCTCTAATCTCTTCTAAATAACATGACTTCATCAAATGCCCTTGTAGAATTTGTGTCCTTCACACTCTCAGCATTAGAGAATGGATATGAGGTCGACGTCATTTCAATTGATTTCAGTAAAGCCTTCGACAAAATCTCCCACAAAATATTACTCTTCAAACTGTCTTCCCTTTGCTTTGAACCCACTGCGATGAAGTGGATATCTTCTTATTTAAAAAACCGTTACTACAGTGTTCGTTTTAGATCTATATTTTCCAGCCCTTTCTTAGCTTCTTCCGGCGTTCCCCAAGGCAGCCATCTAAGTCCACTTCTTTTTATTTTTACCATTAACAACATTGTGTTTGTCATCAAACATTCCCATCTCTCATTGTACGCCGACGACACCAAGTTCCTCAAGACCATTTCTTCGTAATAAGATTCTTCCCTTATTCAATCGTATTTCAACAGCTTTTTCGTCTGGTGCTCCAAAATTGCTTGGAGCTTAACATTTCAAAATGCCAATCAATTTCCTTTTCACGTAAACGAATCATACCTCCCCCTCGTCTCTACTTCCTCAATAATCATCCCATCACCACCGTTCAGGTTATCCGCGATCTTGGCATACAATTAGACCAAGATCTCAATTTTCGCGCATAAATCGAAGATATAATTCTTAAATCCAACACTGTACTGGGTTTCGTTAAGCGTTGGTCTAAAGAATTCTCCAATCCCTACGTGACTCGATCCCTCTATATTACCTTTGTTCGCCCCTTCTCGAATACGCATCTCAAGTGTGGTCCCCTTATCAACAAACCTGCATATCTAGAATCAAAAGCATCCAACGTCGGTTCCTATGTTTCGCTCTACGAGGTCTGCCCTGGAACAATCCTTTGTTCTACCGCCCTACCAAGATCGTCCGTCGATTGTAGTTTCGACTCTAGCCGTGTTGATTTTATCGACAAGATTATGAACTGAATCTTTTCGCCAAAATTATTTTTTTAAATTTCCTAAATTTTTTTTTTTTAGTTTTTGAATTCCGCTCCTTGCTTTTCCTACCATTTTGTCCTTTACGTAAGCTGTTAGAATGCCTACCGTATTTTATCGAATGATTCTAGGGTGGGTAACAACGAGTCGATCCCATTGAATTCAGGAATCCTATTTATTTAATCTAAAGCCATTCTAATTTTTTCTGAAATACTTAATAAAATTTCCTTAATGGTGAATATTATTAAAACCTATTTTCTTCTTTTAAATTTCTGAGTTTTCTTCTGGTCGGCACCAATTACTTCGTCAGGGTATATTACTTTTTTTTGTGCAGTAACTCGCGTGAGAATGGAGCCCCTTATATATGGAGCGGCTTAATTTTACCTGTTTCGACTTATTTTAATTTGAGTAGTGTATTTAGTTTGTTGGTTGTTTTTCTTTCCCGTATGTTCTGACGCTTGGCTTCGGTTAACGGTTTCTCGATGTTGAACCTCTCTTTTAATAATAGGTGATTTATTCTTGTCGAATTGGAACGCTCGTACTAGAGAACATTTTCCAAATCAACTCGAAAATTTCACGGTAAAATATTTCAAATTATTATTTCAAATTAAATTTATCTTAAGCCCCCAAAGTTTTCCTACTGCACCACTTATGTCTTTGAGGTTTGATTGAAATACGAGTTCATCTCTTTAGTTATTCTATTATTTATTAAAATGGGTGTAATTAAATAAAAAGATGAAGATGAAAAGATGAATTAAATAAAAAATGAAGTTTCACTACACGCTTAGTATTTGCGAACAAATGCTAGAGTAGTAAATAGAACTCTTCATGTGAATACCATTATTGGGTAGATACGTACATAGGGAAGTGCAGGTAGCACTGTATTACCCTTAGCTGCTTCCTAGGTTAATACTGCAAACTGGCATTTCAATTTGGGTTATACCCCAGGTCGAGCGTTGTTACTATATTCGAATGCCCCAGTTTACAACATTTAGAGCCTTGACTCGGGGTCTTGCCCAAACGGCTATATACTACTACAAACCATTCGCTACCACTCAGTATCCAGACTCGGATTTTAACCACGAAGGGACTGATAAGATATTGTCAGAACGACAGTATCAAACGAAATGACCTAGGTGCCAATATGTATAAGTGTCCTGGTCGGGCTATAACCCAGAAGTAAAACCAGTTTCGAGTATAACCCCGCCCGAAAGCTCGTTACACAACCATCGCGAAAATCGGAAATTTGAGGTATGAACTATTGCAATATCCACCCTATTCACCAGACATGACTCCCTCAATCTTCTAGCCTTTCACATTTCAAAAAATACCGTACGTGGAAAACAAGTTTTCATGAAACGAAAGGGCAGCCATGGAAACGTCTTACAATAGTCCGCCAGAATCTAACTTCAGGTATGGACTCCATGAATAGGATCACAAGAACAAGTGTATTGAAGTTCAGGGAGATTATAGAATAATAAAATGTATTTCATGACCATAATTGTGTGTTTCTTTTCGAACGACAAAACCTTTTGAACAACTTGGAATCTATGGTTTTTACTTTTACAATGAAAGTTATTCCTTTTAATTTAATTATGGGAAACGATCTCAAGGATGTCCACAGCTTTCTCTTGCTCAGAATTAAGACAATATTTCTAAATTCTTACACGGTTTACAGAAATCATTTTAGTTAACGTAACATGGATGACTTGGTCGTAAGGAATCTCTATGGGTGTCACCTGGTCTTACATTTCCACGATCTTCAGAAAAGTACGAGGTGGTCCGATAAGTACTTAGTCTACCAAAGAAAAACAAAAATTTTGGAGAAATGGCGATTTATTTTTCAATATAGTCTCCTTTTAGCTCGATACACTTGACCCAGCGATGTTCCAACTTTTTTAACCCGTCTGAAAAATACGTTTTCTCGAGGTCTGCACAGTAGGCCTCCGTGGCGGCGATGGCCTCCTCATTCGACTGAAATTTCTGCCCGGCGAGTGACTTTTTCAAGTTTGGAAACAAAAGACGCACGGGGCCAAATCCGGAGAATATGGTGGATGGGGCAGCAGTTCGTAGCCCAATTTTATCAATTTGGCCGTGGCGAGGGCAGAGGTGTGAGCCGATGCGTCATCATGGTGGAATAGCACTTTTTCTTCGCTAAGTGGGGCCGTTTTTTCTTCAATTCGGCGTCGAATCGGCCCAATAATTTGGCATAGTACAGCCCTGTGACCGTTTTGCCCTTCTCCAGGTAGTCGATGTAGATCACACCTTGTGAATCCCAGAAAACGGTGGCCATCACCTTTCCGGCCGATGGGACAGTCTTCGCTTTCTTCGGAGCACGTTCGCCGGGTGAAGTCCACTATTTCGACTGTTCCTTGGTCTCTGGTGTGTACCAGTGGATCCATGTTTCGTCGACTGTCACGAAACGACGCAGAAACTCCTTCGGATTGCGCTTAATCAGCGTCAAACACTGCTCTGCAGTGGTCTCACGGTTGCGCTTGTTGTCCGGAGTGAGCAAACGCGGCACCCATCGCGCAGCTTTCTCATGCCCAAAATTTCATGCAGGATATGACCCACGTGATCCTTTGATATGCCTACTGTCTCAGCTATCTCGCGCACTTCCAATCGGCGGTCTGCCAATACGAGATCGTGGATTTTTGTCACGTTATCCTCCGTCGTATCCGTTTTCAGGGCACCTGGACGTCGCTCATCAAAAACCGACGTGCGACCACGTTGAAACTCGTTAAACCAATTTTTGATAGTCGTCATCGAAGGAGAAGAGTCACCGTACACAGCATACAAACGCTCTCTGATTTCGCTGCGCGATTTCCCTTCCAAAAACAAAAATCGAATCACAGACGATATTGCTCTTTTTCCATTTTTCTAAAATCCGCGGACACTCCCGCTTCCACACGCGGTCAAAACAAAACTACGAGTCCGATCCGGATGAAATTTCGACAGTAGCCATCTGCTAGAATGAACTACACGTTACTCTAGAGATACTGGCGCCATCTGACGGTGAGGCTTATTATTTATCGGACCACCCTCGTATATGACCGAGGTTGCAAGGACCATTTAATTCTTAGGAAAATAAGGTAAGGTCAAGTTCTTATACCGTGAATATATTTTTCCGGGTGTTCGTAGCTGTTATAGAAACATATCGCATGCAGTATGTAATATTTGCTTTTGAGGAGTTGAACGTCACTTCCCCATAAAACCCAATGAGGAATAAAAAATCCAAATTGCTAGGAAATAAAAAAGAATAATCTACTATGACTTGATTGCCTTACTCTGCTTCGTGCTTGCCCCAAGCAATTCTCCCATTTATAAAAATATACTAGTGGCAGTGTTCCGCACATGTTCCCAGAAATTACTCTTTTACTGCCATATTCTCCCTTCAACTGCTAAATAAAATAGGTCACCAATATTTCGTCAAAACAGACCGACCGTTGTATGTTTAGTAAATCATGTGTACCATGCAGCCACATGCTTTCCGTGTTGAAGATATATTTTAAATAGTTGTATCTTGTTCAGGTTGGGTAAATTTATTTTGTTTGGTATGATCTCGACATAGCGAAGCTTCCATTATTGCCGTACACAAATACATAATTTTGTATTAAGCTGATCCTTCAGTTTTCCTCTGAACCTGTAGCGCATATGTAAATTGGTTTTGTTTACCTTGCATGTGTTGATGAAGGTGACGTTATTACTCTTCTACTTGCGTCATCTTTCATGCATATTTGTTTACTATGCATGGTTACGCACAAAGGATGACACAGTTTGGATGGTGAAAATGGGTCGAACTCACATCAACTCGAGAGATAGTCTTTTTACGTCTTGCGAGCATACGAGTATTTTTATTAAGTTATCAAAAGAGGAAACGGTAGTGGGAAAAAATATTTAAGTTGTACATACTGTGTACATCTACGGAGTTGGGTGGATCTAGAGGAAACAGAACAGAACAGAGAAACATGAAGGAACACACTCATGACAGGGAGACTTGCCCAAAAGTTTGTGGTTAATAATACACCTACAGAGTAGGTTTTGATTAATTTTTTTTTAATTTGCATATATTATTTTAAGGCAAGATTTTATTTCTGGTCACTGGATGCACGCCTAATCAAAATAGAGTTTTGGATTTGATTATTATTCCTGTAGTAAACAAGAAAAATGTACAACAATTTAAAAATGTACATATATGGCTGAGAGGAATTTATTAGCGGATTAAGGATATGGACTTAATTAGGTGACTTGGAGCTAAGTTAGCTAAGTTAGCAAGAAATTAATACCAGATATCAAACTTAGATAATTAGTAATGTAGATACTTGTCACCCTAAAACCATTGGAAAAACAATTACCACATCAATCTTAAACTTAGGATAATTCTTTAATTCATACATGACCTTTTTTAGTCTGATTTTATTGTTACTTCATCCGCCAATTCCGGAGCAAAGGCCTTACTGGGGTCAGCCTCACTGCGGCCATATTAAAAGTCTTATGACGTTACCTATTCGGTCGCCAGAGCTTCGTTTGGTTGAATTCTAAGAGATTATATTTAGTGGTAATTTAAAAAATTAACTCGACTTTTTTTGCCGACCAACAGCATTGTATAGAACTTGTTAGAGTATGCACTGACAGTTTCCTTAACCTTGATTATTGATTCAATTACTTAAAAAACTTGGTATTTGTAAGTTCTAATGTCTTGTTAAAATAGTTGCTCCAAATTGGTAGATCTACTTAATAAGTATATCAAATGTACTAATCCTTGCACGGACCATAAGTCGTTTACAATTTCAAGGGGTTTCTATGCCTTCAAGTAAAACAAAATAATTTGTTTCACCCTCAAGAAATGTTTTAGAAAGGGAACTATGTAAGTAATATATTTTGTCAAATAAAGAGTGAAAATAAAAACTAATTGGTAGTAGAGAAATGTTTTTAAATTCAGTTCTCCTTGATTTATCTTAGTCATCCTGTTCAGGCACACATTTTCTTGATCCATTTGTTGTTTTATTTACCTAAGTGGGCTATACATATATTGAATGAAGTTAAAATCTTTCAAAATTTACCGCCAGTATTAACACGATGAGGAGAAGCTGATATATGTACAGTATGTACACATTTATGCATGCACGAGGTATACGCACTAAGAGTAGCTACGTCAATGCTTCTGGCCTTTCAATTGCATACCCTATAAATAAAAGGCTAATGACATCTGTTCCATGCTTTTTGTGACATTTGAACAATCATATTTTTTTTCATCCGTGCGAAAGATAGTCTTTGGTCGCACTTGGAACCAGCTCACGAAATCTCATTGAGTTTTGCAAATCCATAGTAAAGATTCAGAAATACAAGTATCTACTGCGGCATGAATGCAATTGTACTCATCTGAAAACCTGTACCAGTGAAATCGTACATCTTAACGTTTGGTTAAATTCGAGCAAATATAAAAGCCAAAATTGGATTTTCGTGCTAAGGTGCAATGAAATAAATATTTCATGGTGTGGGTTTCGATCTCTCCTAACTTTCACATCAAAAGGGATATTGCAAATGAGTTGTCTCAATTCTTTCCCCAATCCAATAATAAAGGAAATATTAAGAAAATGCTCAAATGCTCAAATGGGTACCGGCGGACCCCACAAGCGGACCAGTAGGAATGCAGTTAAGTGGGAAGGTTATGGTCCTACACTTCTGACCATAACAACGCCGGAGAAAAAAGGAAAAGAAGAAGATTAAGAAAATGCTCAATACTTTCCCCAAACCAATATTTTTGGTTATGGTTAATTAATTCACTGTCATTTTGTCAAGCTATTTGTCCCTGCCTGTGTAAGGTTGTAAATATCCTATGAGTATTTATTTTATAGATTGGAAAAATGTATTAATACGAAACACTTACCGTATAAAAAAGAAACACAAATACATATAATATCGTGTATATACGTGTCATCTTGTATCTAAAGGAGTGATACTCATTTTTACTACGGCCGTAAAATTTACTCACGAAGGGTTTAAGCCGTAAATCTAGGTAATGGAAAACGAACACTAAGCGTACTACCCAGTGGTCATATAAACACATAGTCTGAACGTAAACGCGAACCCCCCAAGTGCTTTTCGACCTTAGTATATAAAAGCTTTAGATCTTCTGCCTGATATTAATCTAAAGCCTTAAAAAAATCGAGAAATGCTATTAGTTTCATCACATTTCGGAGAGATGTCTCAAAGATTGAAATCCGTTTCGTTTATTGAATCGGAGGATAACATGTTCACAAAATCGTCCCACAACATATACGTATGTAAAAAAAATCAAACTTTCCTTACTCTATAAACTATTATTTCATGTGACCAAGCCCTAGGCCGTTTAGTGTTCGTTTTCCATTACACAGATTATCTTTCTCCCAAGGAGAAATGAGGTATTCGATGACGATTAAGAACAAGATAAGGGCAACGAGTTACAGAAATACAATGTGATAAGACTAATGACTTGGGATCCTAACTATATCCTTCTTCAATACGCATACGTCGAAACGTCATTTCATTAACAACGAAACAAATAGGGAAAAGCACTCCTATTTTCCAGACCTCCTTTATTTCTCAGCCACATCTATTCGCCGCGATTATCATTTGCATTTCTAATTTCAGAAAGCTTGTTGAAAGTTGAAAGTAATGAACTCGGAAGTTGATGTTCGTGAGATACAAACAAGCGGAAGCAACACATTGCATGGAACACAACGACTCTCGCCGTTGTAAATTGTTTCGGTGACAATGTAATTGAACGGGGCTGGTGAGGTATAAAATTAATAAACCTACCACAGGATAGTAAATATTGCCACCTTCTACTGATGGCCACCAGACCATTAGACCACCAAACCAAAAACGCCACACGTACCATAATCAACGTAGTAGCTCAGCAATGTACGGGTAGTTCAGCCATCTGTGACAATATTCATGAAAATCTTATTTAAATTCATTAACAGACCTCACGAAGACAAATCAGTTACGTGTGGAACTCTAACATAAGAAAGTATGTATGGCTAAAAGTTAAATTGGATAATCCGAGATAATTCGAATAATCAAACACATCCTTACGTTGCGGCAGGATGGATTGGGGTTCTAATGTTCGTAAAGTAGGTACATGGTTTGAACGTGTGATGGGTTTTGCTTTAGATCTGGTATAAACTTTTATGCAATTCCGTAAATTCTGTTCGTAATTGCACACATTTCGACTGTAGCCCAGGAGCTCACTCATGTGTTAATGGCTTCTGTGGAGTGACATACCCTTCTACAATAATTTGTTATGCGCATCAGTTTTGGCTTGCTTTTGGGTTAGTTTTATGTGAAGGAATAATAGGAAACGTATAATTGAGAGACCTGCAGGTTGAAGAAAGTGGAATAACCACTATGGTCCACGTGATAGAATAGAACCATTTTCATTCATTTGATTTTTGTTATTTGCTCCTAAGCGTTGAGCTTTCTTCCTATCTTTATTTTCCGATGGAATACAATTACTGTCCGTTGTTTACTCGAATTGTGTGGTGGGCACATTGAATGCAAATGGATTCATTACCGCATTGATGGAAACAATTTCGAGTTGCCTCTTTCCAAAACGAGATGGGATGTTTGAGTATACGAATATATGTAGGTACAATATCTATTAATTTCAAGTGAAGTCACCAGAAATGTGCTTGCACAATGTAGTTCGCTACTTCAGAAGATAAAGGAACCTTACGTGGTGGTAAGTTTCATTTAAATATACATATTTTATTTAATCAAAGTGTACTACTATACTTTTCGGCATTATCTCTTTAGACCAAAATTCTGTTTAGAATTTTCATTAGTTTTGTGATAATTAAATCAAGTGCTTTCTCGATCTCTGCACTTAAATTTGGTGCCCATCCTAACCGGCGATTTGAATGCCAAACAGTGATTGGGGAAATGACATTCCCAACGCCATGGGGAGCCTACTAAGCCATTGGTTGGTTCTGCAGAGCATAGAGTTCAGACTCAAGATACTCCCAACGGATAGTCCGTCGTATCCTAGAAGCGGCTCCTATCTGGATCTTATGGTGCTTGACTCTCAGCTGAGACTGGATGACACACACGAATCGTCTGTGTACGGATCTTCGTATACGACAGTGACCATTGCGGACTAAGCGCCGTAATCAAATTACCAGACGAATTCGTGGAAATGGCAGAGCACGACCAAACGTACCCCTATGATTACAGTAGGGCGCGCTGGCCACGCTTTGCAAATTCCCTGACAAGAGCGCTTACTTCGAGCGCCTCCTTTCCGCCGTCCAATAGCAACCTGTCAAACTACGAGATTGACAGGTACCTCAAACAAATGGACGATACCAGTAAACATACAATGAACAGTACGATACCACGCAAACGAGAGCACGGTACCACGAACGTTTACCATAACGCGACAATCGACGTACTACACAGACAAAAAAGTAGACTCCTGACAAGACTCAAACTCTTGTACAGACGGCTTACCGACAAAACTCGGAGGTCAGATCACTGAAGTCACTGATTAAAAATATCCAACAGTTGATCAAGGAAAATTACAGAATATCTGTAAGTTTGTATTGGAACAACAGAATTCGTACTGTAAATTCTAACAGCTCGAGTATGTTCCCGCAAATAAATAAAATATTTTGGAGAAACCATCCCGCAAATAAATAAAATATTTTGTAGCTTTCGAGAACGTCAGACAACGAACGTCTTTTACGAACAGTCAGCATTGATCCGGAGAGCGCCGTCTTGGATGATGATTTCTTCGTAATCGAGGATCCTCAGGAGAAGATGGCGAAAGTGGGAGCTGTTTTCCAGGAATTGTATAAGGTGAATGATAGCATTCGCCCAAACCACGAAATGGAAAACAGAGTTCTACTTCATCACTCCTACTTTAGAAATGATATCGATCATTGGCGGTCCGAAAATCTTGGTTTTACCAAGTTCAATGAAGATTTCATGGCAAACAATGCCATCGCCAGTGAGGGGGCTAATACCCTGTTCATTTCGACGGAAGATCTCCAGATGATCTTCCAGTCATTGAAAAGGAAAAAATCCGCGGATATCGACGGTATATCCAATGTTGTGCTTAGGCACCTTCCACCTGTGGCTGAGAGGTACACCACCCTGTTTAACAATGCAGTGAATAATGCATATTATCCAGTGCACTGGAAGACAGCGGTGGTGCAACCAATCCCCAAGAGGGGTAAGGACACCTCTAACCCGGCAAATCTCCGGTCGATAAGTCTCCTTCCGAGTATCAGCAAGGTCTTCGAGAAGGTGGGTCATAGGGCCTCGTCTAAATGGGTTGAGGACAATAAAATCATCCCGGATAACCAATTCGGTTTCAGAGCGGGGCATGTCACTCTTCATGCCGGGTCGGATATCCAATGGAACAAATGCAAGAACGAATGCACGGGAACAAGGAACAAATGCACGGGTGCCTGTCTGATTGGCTTGGAAAAAGCCTTCGACACCGTATGGCTAGAAGGTCTCTATTACAAGCTCAGTCGGCTGGGCATAAGTAAACCACTGCTATATATCATTTTTGACATGTTAACCGGTAGAAAGTTCGTTGTGAAAATGGCCAACGTAACTTCTACTCAAACATTTGAAATCAAAAACGGACTGCAACAGGGTACGGTAAATTCGCTGATTCTTTTCAGCATTTACCTGAGTGATCTACTTGTTTCTCTTCACCACTCAATAGCGTATGCAGACGACCTAATCGCCTGCAGATCAGGTCCAACGATCGACGTCATTGTTACTCTTTTGCAGCGTGACTTTCAAAAAATTCAGCAGAATTGTGATGACTGGAAGTTGAAAATCAACTTCCAGAAATCAGAATCTATATTGTTCAGAACGGCTTTGTCTAGGGTCTCTCGGGACACTAGAAAAAATTGGCGCAGGTTCTCTATCTTTGGGCCGGACGGGCGTCCACTGGCGAGACAAAGTGTAGTCAGATACCTTGGGGTCGTGCTGGATCAGTTTCTATATTTTGACAAACATGTAGATGCTGCTCTGGCAAGGGCCCGGGGCGCTTTCGCTCTGACAAGATGGCTGTTTCATAGCAGCCCACTTTATTCCAGGGTGAAGGTAATCTGCTACATGGCCTTAATCAGGCCCATGGTTGCCTATGGATGTCCCGTCTGGTTCAATGTGAGAGCCAGCTTAATGAAAAGTATTGGGGTGTTTGAGAGACAATGGCTCAGAACTTGTCTCGGATTACATAGAACACCTGAATCTGGGCACACGAAATTTTACTCGAACGAGGTCCTATACAATAGGACCAGGATTGTATGGGTGGATAATTTTCTAATAAAACTGATTCGAAGCCACGTTGCAAGAGCAATGACTTCGGTCAATAGCCAGATCTTCGGGTCTTACTACCTCAACGATTTATATCATGAGAGAGTATGCCTTAACGGCTTTGTCCCGCCAGAAGCATTCCTCTATCTAGATAGATGTGGGCTGATCCAGGACAGATTGGCGGTACCGATAATGTTCCAAGTGGGTCGCAATTCCGTGGAACGGCGATTCCTCTACGGACCCGATGTCGCGTTCCGTGAGCCCGAGCGCCTCAGGTTCTGTAGATCGGTCTCACGCCGGGATCGAGGGGACGTAGTCCGCCAGCATCAACGCTTTTGGTGGCTGGAGCAGACTGCGTCAGTGGTTAACTTTAATAGGTCAGCATCTTTAAGGCAAAGTTTGCCATATGCCAATGGCAGGCTTACATACATAGACTAGGGTAGTTTATAAAAGGTTAGGGTAGGTTAGGAAAATATATTATACATACAAAATATATGTCACGTATGTATTTTTGTACATATATGTGGGATTTGTGCGGAGCAAAAGAAACACCGAGTTCACAAATAAAAAAGTTCACTTTATTTTCACAACTGGATTTACAATCCGCGCGATCCGTCGCCTTTGCTGGTTGATGCCAAAACTAACTAATTTCTTTTGTAGGGAAAAGGGACTAGCTCTCGGTCGTACGTTGTGTCGTATGTTTGTTTACCGTTGGTACTGAGTATTGTCTGAGTACTATAACATCGCCTGATGTTATAATGTGTCTTATGTTTTGTTCGGCCCTATCCTACATTCGGCCATCCTGATGGCTCATTCGACCCGAATGAAGTACTCCACCTTTTCATGTTCTCAGCAACGGTGTTTGTCTTTGAAGGTCCTTCATGATCCCCTATTTTATGGACTTCATACCTCCCGTGATTAAGTACTTTTGTCACCTTGTAGGGTCCAAAGTATTTGGGTCTCAGTTTCATGCCGCCTCCAAACTGCGTTCGCTTAATGGCTACTAGCTCGTTCAGCTGATAACTCGGCTCGGTCACTCTGTTCTTATTAAACGACCTCCTATTTTCTTCTTGGATTTTGGCGATATTCTCACGGACTTCTCTCCTCATAGCTAACCTTTCTGCATCCAGCTCATCTAGGAGTTCATCTTGTAGGATCTCTCGAAGATCTGGGTACACCGCTATACGCATCTCTAGTCCCGTCAGTATTCGAAATGGGGAAAACTTCGTGCTTCTGGGCGGCGTGCTGTTCAGTACTTGTTGAACACGATCGATGTGCTTATACCAATTTGCGGAATTATCGGCGCAAGCTTTGGAGAGCATTGGCTTAATTATCTTATGGATCCTTTCCACTTGACCATTCCCAAGCGGCACCCCTGTTGTGATCAGCAAGTGTTGAATGTCCTCCTCCCTACAATACTCCTCGAATGCTATTGATGTGAAAGCCGCTCCCCTGTCCGTTATCATCCTTTTAGGGTTACCAAAATGTACTGACTGCTTCTTAAGCCGATCTACCACCTCGTTCGCCCCCGTGCTCTTGGTTGGATAGAGCCAAACAAACTTGGAGAAAGCATCCACGACGACAAGTATGTGGTTATATTGCTTGTGTGTCGACTCCATCGGTCCGACATGATCGATATGGTAGGTTCCCAAAAGTTCGTTCTCTTTGTCGATGGGTGTTAGCAGACCTTCCTTCTTACCCCTTTTTGCATCCGCTATTATGCATTTGACGCACCCTCGTACGACGCTCGTCACTTTCGCAGACAAACCGGGAATAAAAAACGTCTTCTCTACCAGCTCTTGCGTTTTCTTGGTGGAAAAATGTCCTTGCTGATGTGCGACGTTTATTATCTCCTGTTCCATGCTCGTTGGTATCACTATTTGTTCTTTGGCTGGGTCTTTGTAGAGTACACCACCCTTAACGTAGAAGTCTTCGTAGTCTTCCTTCTCGAGAATCTTCCTCACTGCTCGGATCCAATCATCCTTCAACTGCGCTTCTCGTATGCGGTGACTCATGGAATCTTCGACTAAAAGACACGTCACTCTGCTCAGCGCATCAACATGTTTCATCTGTTGAAACATCGCCCACCTCGACACTCTTAGCGGAACATCTTCTTTGCGCATCGTCATCGCGAAGGCATTACAGTCAGTGATGATCTTGATTTTCATTCCCAGCACGTAGACTCGCCATTTCTTTAAGGCCTGAATAATGGCTAGCACTTCCAGCTCGTATGAGTGATAACTTTCCTCCACAGCGGTAGTCTTGCGACTCATATACTGGATAGGATGATACTGCATATCATCTGGGTCCCTTTGTAGCAACACTGCCCCATATCCAAACTTACTCGCATCAGTGTGTATTTCTGTAGACACATTGGGTGCCGATGCATGAGATGCATGAGTGCCGATTGTTCAAAAAGACTGTTCAAAAGCCAACTGCTGTTCAATACCCCACTCAAATCTCTCATTTTTACGCAGTAGATCTGACAATGGCTTAGCTGTAAGTGCGAATCCTTCTATAAACCTTCTAAAATACGATACAAGTCCCAAAAAACGTTGTAATCCCCTTTTCTCTACTGGGGTTGGGTACTCTCTTACTGCTCTTGTTTTTTCCTCAGATGGCTTGATGGTGTTATCGTGGATGACGTATCCCAAGAACGCAAACTTTCTTTTAAGAAATTGGCATTTCTCCCATTTGATCCGCAAGCCGTATGCTGCAGCCACTTCAAGGACCCTTTTAAGTTTTTCTATGCTTTCCTCCTTATCGATCGATGGGCTAGTCATCCCATAATAGTCGTCCATATAAAGTACCACTACACCTTCTTGGATTAAAGTCCGAAAAATAGTGTAAATATATCGACAGAAGACAGCTGGAGAATTGGAAATGCCAAAAGGAACGTACAGGAACTCGTACTGTGCATCTTGAGTTACAAACGCCGTGTACTTTCGCGATTCTGGATCCATTGGAACATGGAAGAAACCATTTTGGAGGTCTAACGGTACTAAGAGGTGTAGACCTTCGCCCCTTGCAATCTTTCGATCACTTCATCCATCATTACCATCGGAAAGTTGTCTCTTATTATCTTTTCATTAAGTTTTCTGTAGTCGCAGCAGAGTCTCTTAGTACCGTTCTTCTTTGAGACTAAAACGATTGGCGAAGCATACTCCGATCGACTTGGCTGAATGATTTTTTCTGCCAGCCACTCGTTCACTTGTTCTCGTACAAACTTTTGGTCCGCATATGCCATCCGTCGCGGTCTTTGAAAGATCGGAATTTCGTCCCTCAACAACAATTTCATCGTAACTGGTGGTTCCTTGTTTCCGACTGGGCGATAATCTTCTATTATTTTAAGCAACTTAGTTCTCTGGTTTTCCTCTAAATCGGTTAGTTCCAACTTCATTTTCCCATCAAACACTCCTTCTTCAACAGCAAGACATAAGTCACCAAACACTTCTGCAAACTCTTCTACACCCAGGCTATAGTTAGCTTCTCTACACCCGACCGTGTACTTATGGCTCCCAGCCAATCGATCAACCTCATTGTCCTGTACGTCCAGTTCGTGGTCAACTTCCCCACAACCGGCTGCGTACCCTTGACTTTCGTTCGATCCGACACCCTTTGTGTCCGCTACATCAGCGCTAACTCCATATGACTGACCTTCGTTGGTCCGTGCTACATCGCTGCTGCTTGAGTTGCCTCTGTCTTGCTTACTTTTGAATTCCACTCCTTCGTCTGTTACTATCAGATCTACATCAGTAAGGATATCGTTCCCTATCACTGCTGAGTACTCGATGTCGCTCTCTCGAACTACGTGGAAATGAACCTTCAGTTTAATCCCATCTACCACCAGCTCTGTCCAGAAACTACCTATTGTTGTTACGTTTTGCTTCCCAATACCTAACAACGTTCTTCTTTGCTTATCTAGGTCAGCAAAATTACCCATTATTAATATGTCATATCGCAGAAGACATAAGTCGCTGCCTGTGTCCAGCAATGCAGACAGAAGGACACCACCTACAGAGATGTCTTTGAATACCCTATTGCGACCAATGGCCATGTTCGCCCTAGCTACCGGGAATGAGTTAGTTCCGCCACCCGTTGATGCAGTGTGTGCGTTACCATCCTCGCTTCGTGACTTCTGCATCCTTGGGACATCGTTTTTGCAATCGCTGGCTCGATGATTCGGTTGGCCACATCTAAAGCATTTAAAATTTCTTGATCTACAGTCCCTGGCTACGTGTGTAACATCACCGCACTTAAAACACGCCCGTTGGGTTTTCTTCAGCGTCTGTTGTTCTGTCATTTGCCTACTTTGTGAAGATCTGTGGCTCCCCCTTAAGCTTGGTTGACTTAGATAGGGGCCCCGCACCTTCTCATAAACGCGCAGCTGCATTTTCAACTCACTGATATTTTTCGCCTGGTACAATACCGCCTTGTTTTGAGCGCTGTCGGGTATGCCTTCAATAAAATACTCAATCAAGCTCTCTTCGTCCAAATTTATCGGTCTGGCTATTTCCATTAAGGCATATATGTAGGTACTCCACAAAAGATTCTTCGATTTGTTTTTTCCGCATGTTTAGCGATCGATGAACTTCTGCGGTCGAAGGTGCACTTCCAAATTCAGCTTTCAATGCGGACTTTAACGAGTTCCAATCATTGATGCAATGCTGTCCCCGGACAAACATTTTTGCAGCTCCATTTAAAAGTTGTTTTGCGTAAATGAATTTCTGTACCCCATTCCAATTAACCATCGCTGCATTATCCTCCAATTCCTGGATCCACCGATTAATGTCAGGGAATCCAGTTCAATTGAAAGAAAGCAACGAATCCTGAATGTCTCGTAATGTAAAAATACTTCGCGCCTCAGACGCGGTTGTCGCGGCCGAATCATTACGACCTCTTTCCCCTTCCCCTTCTTCACCGTCGCCAAGGGATAAACCGCAGTGATCAAGTAGCCTGTTTTGTAGTGCGTCTTTACGTCCAGTTATCGGTAAGTTCAAGTCAGTCAGATGTGCCCTAAGTCCGTCTACGGTCAGAGCTAGTACCGTTTCTACATTCATTTTACAAATCTCAAAACGTTTATAAATCTAAAAACTAAAGGCAAAAAAAAAGAACCAGCAAAAGAGATTACAAAAAAAACTACTTGCCGCACGACTGCGATTTTCTGCTTCTTTCCTCTCTTCTTTCTGTTCCGTTGTTTTCTTCTGCTTCTCTGGTTTTGTCTCGACAGCGGCTGCTTCTCCGTGAACAATCTGCTACCGTGGTGGTTGTTTTCGGCACAAATACACAATTGTCGCTGTTTTTTTTGTTTTTGCTTTCACATTCGTTTCAGTGCACCAAGCATTTACATGTACGCAATTATCACTGTTTCTTTTGTCAATCGTTGTTTATTTATTATTTAATAGGATTTTAGCGAATCTCTAATAAAATCAATAAGCAATAAAGTCTCGGGAAACGTTTAACACAAATCCCGGTTGAGGATCTTGGCGGATCCCGGTTGAGGATCTTGGCGGATCCCGGTTGAGCCCCCAATTTGTGGGATTTGTGCGGAGCAAAAGAAACACCGAGTTCACAAATAAAAAAGTTCACTTTATTTTCACAACTGGATTTACAATCCGCGCGATCCGTCGCCTTTGCTGGTTGATGCCAAAACTAACTAATTTCTTTTGTAGGGAAAAGGGACTAGCTCTCGGTCGTACGTTGTGTCGTATGTTTGTTTACCGTTGGTACTGAGTATTGTCTGTCGCCTGATGTTATAATGTGTCTTATGTTTTGTTCGGCCCTATCCTACATATATTTTAGTTAAGGTAGAGTTAAGTTATTTTTAGTTATAATCTTTTTCCTAAAAAAAAATTATCTGATGCTAATTTTGTTTTAAAAAATATCACTTTTCTTTGCCTAAGTTGTTTATTTATTTCAATTATTGGCAACTAATCGTAAGGCCGAAAGGCATAGTCTTAAATTGTTCTATTTGCTTTAGAGTGTCCATATAGGGCCAGAAGGTATTTAATGGTAGTTGTTATTTAACCTAGTTTTAAGCATTTTTGTCTAGGGTAAGTATGTTCTTAATAAGTAAAAACAAAAATGAATTGCAAAAAAAAAAAAAAACACCGATTGCGCATGTTATGTTGAGCGAATTTTGTTTATTTTTTCTTTTTCGCTGATGTTGATATCTTGCCGGTCGGCACGGAAATGATGAATTCTTTCTGATCAACTCTCATTGCACCGCATGAACGGCATGTGTTTTGTAAGCCATTGTTAATTTGGTCGGTTTTTGCTGAACAGTGTCTTGGGTTGTTTAAAAGCGTCGTTGATTTGGAAAAATGTAAACCGCTGTTCTGTGCATCCTGACTTCCAAGGAGAATTTTTATTCACTAATCGCTTAAATGTAGATATTTAAAAGGCCTTCTGTTATTATGTCTAAGATTTTCTTCCAACAAGGTTTTTTGTATACACTGCTGCATCTGTGATAAATTATCCTATTTTCCACACTGGAGATATCCGACAATAAGTCTTAGATTCAAATTAAAAACAATTATTGGAACAAAAGTGCACAGAATATTGCGATAGATAATTACAATCCAATAAACAAAAATAAGGAAAAAGGCTTATACCTAAAGTGCTACAGTAAAGGGATACAGACACATTATAACCATTAATTTTTACAATTATCAGCTCATTACAGAATTATGCTGTCATCTGGAAATATTGTTGGCTGTGTGTATATGTAAATCATATTTAAATGTGAACATATTCCTTAAAATAAATAAATTAGCTTAATGTGCTTAATTTGCTTTTGTGCCCGTTTACTACATATTTTCTCTTTTTAATACTCAATATCACCTAATTTGATAAGAAGAAAATTGAAGCACAATTTACAAACTTAAAAAAAAAAATTATTTTCATAACGCATGCGTCCAAATTAAATCCTTTATCATGTTTATGACATAGATGGAACATTTCTCTCCCTCAAGTAAATACTTTAATCCTGCCATATACATACTTTCGGCTATCACCTAACTTAATATTAAATTCCAATACCATTCACAACTCCCTAAACACATAAATTCATATGTTAAGATTATCTGACAGGACCTACACCCAGTTTAATTTACGTACTACCTCTTGAAATACATATTTATCCATTTGTAACTACAGCCACTGCCAGACTTTCCTTTCAAAAAAGAAGAAATCAATTTCATTTGAATCACGTCAGTAGCCGGTGGCCCAATGACTGTCCCGGGAGTGAAACTGGAAAATTTTCATTACACACCATTCGCATTTGGTTGTTTATATCCTTTGCCCTGACTTGTATTTTTGTGTTGTTGTCAATTGCAGGTACCGAATACGAGTAAGCATGGACAACCTCGAATGAGCTGTTGACAATTATTGTCGAAGGAAAGAAAATGCAAGCGTATTTCGAGAATACAACACAAAAATCGAATATAACTGCAGGCCGTCGAATCGCAAAGTTGCATTTTAAAGTGGAAAACCTTGGGGATTGTGCTGTAAGTAAACATAATGTGTAAATTGTACATATGTTGTTTTCTCAACCAAAGGAAAAATGTTTAATATTTAGGTGCATTTGGCGTGTGAGCGGTTTCAGATATAATATCACATTATATGTTTATGACCTTTTTTTAAAATTAAATATTAAACATAAGAAACAATTTTTTTCTTCCCATTTAGTATTACATTTAGTATTAGGCATTTTTTCAGAGGTTATTTTCCAATTCGCGTCATAATTAAGAAATGTTTCTGAATTGGATCTTTAACCGAGTTAAGAAATAAAATCCCAGAGACAGATTTCACCCATTCAAGATGTTTGGAGTGCATGTTTACTACAGAAATCGACTGTCAATAGCTGTGCCGATTAAGCTAGAGCATAAACGGCCAGGTTTGTTTGATTGAAAATTTACTCTATTCCATTGAGATAAGGCTTGTCCTCATGCATCTAGAACCACATACAGGAATTGTGTTGGAAAAAAGAAGTACATCACCAGATTTATTCCCCAGATTAGCACTTTCAGATTTCCATTGTTCCGAAGTCTGCAAAATAAAAAAAATTAGTAACGGTAGCGTTTTAGTTTTTTTCTGTTTAAGTAACAGAAGCGTTGTTTAATGAAAGAAATTACATTACCGTTTAATTTTGCATTTGGTACAAATTATTTACATTAAACATGTACATATACATTAAACAAAAATCTCATAAAATTTAGTTGATAATAAATAGCAATCATAATTGCTACACATACTCGAAAATACTCATATGCTGTTTCGATATTTCCAAGTGTAAATGGCCAATGCCAGTAAAAGCAGCATGTTGTCCTTCCGTACTCAATAAAAGAAGTCGAAGAACAAAATCAAAAACAGAATAGATAACTAAAGAATATTTACAAATCAAATATTTATTACAAAATTTAAAATTAAATAAATAATATTTAATTATAATTAAATAATAATATTTATGCCTATTGAAAGAATAAAATATAGTTTAGCTGGTACGAAATAATATATATCCAATATATTTTCCTTTTTGACAGGTTTCGTGGATCCGGAAAGTACTATGACATACACCAACGACCACCTCTTCCAAGAAATGCATCTAGACGATACCGATGAATGTATCAGGTAGAGACAAGAGTAAGGGCGGATGGTCAATAAATTTCATGATTTCAGTTTTGTTTCATTTTTTTACTAAAAAGCTCCGGTAAATACTTGTACTTGTGCCGGGAAGATATATTTTTATTGTCTAAATATCGTTCAAATAATGCATTTTAATTCATGATGTTGTACATATTTCAACATATATGTATACACATGCACATTTATATACATACGTACATATTTATATTTTTTAAATGCTCAATTCAGTCTTAATCATATGAGACTATGTTTAAAATAAAAAATTGACCGAAAGGATTAAAAAAGAGCAGATGAGCATAAAGCACATTAAATAGTAAATTCATTGATAATATTTAAAAATTATTAATTCAGCTAATAACATAATATTTAATAAGAAAAAACAAATTTTGATACTAAAATGTAAAATACCATACGTAAGCGGGACAGTATATATGTATGTATATACTGCTCAAACTGCTAAATTTATTCTAAAAAATATAGATAAAAAATTGATCCAATTACAAATGAGGTAGATAGATCTGTTTTTAAGCACCCCATTTAAAATATAATTATTCGGTCATTAAGTAAACAAAAAAAGTAGTAAAGATAAATAAATGATGGTGAATTTTTGTTGCTCATATGTAGGATGATGTATTAGTCTGGAGTTCCAACTTGGTCCCCTTTATCCGCGGAATCATTCCCTTTTTGCAATGATCCATCACTATTTAACTCGTATATGCCTACATTTAGGTCAGATAAGCCTCCTTGGATTTCTTCTAGTGTTATGTCCTTCGGCATATCTAATCTTGTATCGCTGGGTGGAGTATTTGTCGTTCGTGTTGCCTTAGTTTTAATGACCTTCGACATGATTTTACGGTCAAGTCCGATATTTTTTAACTGCTCTGACAATGACTCTATAACGTTCGCAACTATTTTAAATATGTTGCATACTGTGGAGTTTGGGCGGTTATTAACTTTTTAACAGTATTCCTCACGTATTTCGAAAAATCAAGAGCCCACATTTTCGAAAACTATGTCGAAAAATAGTTACCAAATCTTTATTTTTAAAAATTCCTTTTTTTATTGCCATTCTCGGACTGTATACTTCCAGTCGGATTTTTGTGGCTTACATACACTTAAATATGTACGGCAACTGTTTGCATTTGGTGGCAATGTATTTAAAATTTGCTGCTTGTTGAAAATCCACTGGGCTCTAAGGTTAAATTCGTTTTGTTCCCATACACAAACAAAATAACTGACCGTTTCACTTTATTTGCCATTAAGCACTGATGTACAGCATCACAAAAAAACATCAATACAACTCATGACAAATCAATACGTAGTATCAAACGTTTATTGAAATATTTTAGCGCCAAAATGTGTTCATTTCATTTTATTTGTTTTTGGTAAATTGAGATCAACTCTACCTTCAAGTTATACCTCACTCGGCCAAACACATTCTGCAGCGAAGCGGTACGACAAGCGACTGCGGCCCCCTAGTTTTTATTCTAAACATAGTATCAGCGAATGTGATATCGTTAACTGTTATCTGCCAAAGTTACTTTTTTCTTGTGTGCATAAGAATAGCAGTGAGGTTGATTTGGTCATTTTTGAACAATAAATCCATTACCTTTCCATTAAAAAGAGAATTTTTATCAATTTGGAATTTGTTTGTAATACTTTAGGTAAAAGTGGTGCAACATTGAGTCGAACAAATTCAATATTAACGTATAGTTTACATTTAGACAATGCATTGTACTGAAAAGAAGAGGGATCTCATTAGAAGTTTAATTCGAGATGGAAGAACCTAAATCTTTTGCAATGTTTAGCAAAAATGATATCAAATGCATTGCAATATGAAGAGAGAGCAGAAAAGCGACAATATTAAAAAAAAAGACTAACATTTGCCTCAGATTATAATAATATATTAATAACAGAAACCACCAATGAGACGTCCCACTCAAAATGGCCGCCGACGTTTGCCTACAAGCTCGGGCGAGCACGTGGGTACCTCAAGTGCTGTAAAATTTTTGTAAACAATCACGCACATTGTTATAATTCCAATAGTGTGTGTGGCGGGAGTACACTGCGGTACAATGAAATGAACTCACACGTATTCACGATTAGAGTTTGTTTGTAACGGGTTTTGTCGCTACGCATCTGAACCTCTGTCAAAATCTCGTCAAAATTTCAGGGTGTCACGGGGGAAGACGTACGAAAGACGCACGTCTCATTCTGGTTTCTGATTAATAATTACATATTTTGGAGCGACGAAAGCAAAATAGTTTTGTTTGGTTCCAGTGGCTGTCGCCAGTATGTTCGGAGACTACCATCTTTCGAATTTGCTCCCCGGCTTATTGCAAAGACAGTTTCTCGTATTACGATGTCGGTCATATGCGTAGGATTATCATGAGGATATCATGTTGCCTTTTCAAATATGCCGTTTAGATGGGTCTATATGTACCCAAAGCACACCAGCAAATGCGTTAAGAAATGGTTAAGTTTAGTAGGGTTGAGGTCATGGACTGGCCAGCACAGTCCCTTGATCTCAATCCCACAGAAAACTTATGAAAACTCAATACCACGTTGATGCCAAGCGATGATAAAAAATAAAGGTTTCTCTACAAAGTACTGATTAATATAATTGCTTTAGGACACTGCTATTTTATTTCATACCACTGTGGGTATAGAAACAAAACCATTGCTTCAAACACTTCCCAATCTGATGAGACAGATTGAGGAAACGTTTTGTGTCCTTTGGGGACCATTAGTCTACCAGTTTTCGTGTAATGGTAAAAGATAATCTACGTTCATTGAACGATTTTAGAATAGCTTCCGGATGACTATTGCTCTGCCCTTGCTAATATTTTCAACATCTCTTTTTGCTAATGAAGAATTTCTTTTCATAAATAATCGCACTCGTGTTTTACTCGGCCGGTCATTTTTGAACGGTATTTCACGTCTTTTTTAACCTTTGTGTCGTATTCAAAAGATCATCCGTTTTTAATGAAAATCCACACGTGCATAAATCGAATAACATAACATTATTATTCATTTGCCGGGGGCGCGAGGAATTCAATCATCAATGACTAGTTGGTTAAAGCTGATTGATGAAAATATGTTGAACTCCATAGTATCAGACACGAACGTCTATAAACGGAATCTGACACAAAATGAAGAACCGAATTACAGTCGAGAGAAGAACAGCTTGGTGGAACTGGAAGCTCTTATTGGTTTGCTGTATATCGCATGGAAATAGAATTCTGGGCAACTGACAGCAATGGATTTTTCCCGCTACAATGGGACAAAATAGATAAGATTTGACAATGAAAGACGTGACCTCGATAAAATTGCTCTAATAAGAAATGTCTTTGAAAAATTAGTTGAAAGCTCCAAGTCAGCGTATACTGTAAGTACGAGTAAGTATACAGTCCTTGATGAGATACTTTGGGCTTTCAGAGGACGTTGTAGTTTTCGAATGTATACTACTAACAAACCGGCAAAATACGACTTGAAAGCGTTTGCTTTAATTGACGCAAGGATCTTCTACTTATACACCACCAATATGGAGATTTACTATGGTTCACAGCGTGATGGGAGATATAAACTGAGCAATAAGACAGATGATGTTATGGAGAGAATGTGTGTTCCTATCTATAACACGGGAAGAAATGTGCCTGTGGACAACTGCTTCACTGGATATGAAATCATGAAAAAAATTATGACAAATTATAAACACGCTATAATTGGTACAATCAGAAAGAATAAATGAGTACTTCCAGTGATCTTCACGAATCCGAAGAATAGACCACTTTGATCTGCCATATTTGTTTTTCGTTTTTAGTTTTAAATTCATTTTTATTCATAGTTTCTTAGATCTATCTTATCCTAGACCAAAATGCTTAAAACTAGCTTAACTATCCTTACAAATTTAGGAATCTCACTGGCCCTAGGCGGACACTCTAAAATAAACAGTATAATTTTAACATATGCCCTTCAACTACTATATAACAAACTTACAATCAACATTATTATAATTAACTTAAGATAAGAAAATTTTTTTTTTCAAAAAACTTATTTAATATATATATACATACATATATCTTTTCGGACAAAGTGCTCTTCTACTAATAGAGAGGAAAAAGCTCGCCGTGAAAAGTTATAGATATTGCAAAGGTATCGTGAAGAAAAAGTGCGCCGAATTCAAAGCGAAAAGCATGGAAGGCCTATATCAGTTGGAAGAAATATCGTCTTCCGCGTCTGACAGGAACCAGGCTACCCAGGAGCTTCGACAAAGCAATTTGAAGAAAGGAGCACAAATCTTTAAGATAGCCGCCCAGAGAAGAAGAAATGCTCAGGAGATTCGTTTCCCAAAGTTTATTAACAATGCTGAAGGCCAACTCCTTGTGGAAGACGAAAAAATTCTCCACAGATGGCGACAGTATTGCGAGGAACTTCTGAACGAACAGTTTCCCCGAGTGTACTTTCCAAGAGCCACCCCGAATCATGCCGAAATATCCGACATCACAGTCGAAGAAATTCGGTACGCGGATAAAAACTCCAAGAAAAGAAAAGCTGTTGGGCCGGACGGGATACCCTCTGAGTTCTGGAAAAAGAATGGAAACATCGGGTCTAGATGGCTCATGGTTCTTATCTCCAAACTTATGAGAGGCGACACTATGCCTAATCAATGGAGGGAAAGCTATCTTCTTCCTTTGCACAAAGGAAAGGGTGATACGCGAAATTGTGATAACTACCGTTCTGTGAAGCTGATGTCGCACACCATGAAGATCGTTGAACGGGTATTAGATAGCCGACTGCGGAAAATAATACGACTATCTGATCACCAGTGCGGGTTTGTCTCGGGTAAATCAACAACAGATGCAATACAAAGTATAAGGGTCATGATGGAAAAACATCGTGATTCGTCAAAGGACTTGCATATGGTGTTGGTTGATTTCGAGAAGGCCATTGACCGGCAACCAAGAGATCTTTTATGGGTAGCGCTAAGACAAAAAGGAATTCCAGAAACCTACGTGCGAGTGATCATGGACATGTACAATAGAGCAACGACAAGAGTAAGATGCACCGCAGGAGTCACCGAAGAGTTCGCAATCAAAGTCGGTGTACACCAAGGGAGCGTCCTCAGCCCACTGCTCTTTATAGCAGTCCTTGATTGCTTGCTTGAAGGAAAAGTGACGGACCCCAATGTGCACCAGCTATTCTTTGCTGACGATGAAGCCATTATAAGTGATGATCAGGCGTCCCTACAACGAGCACTTGATGTGTGGGTGGACATTTTTGAGGGACACGGGTATCGTATTAGTTCAAAGAAGACAGAGTATCTGTGCTGCCCGTTCTCTGACCCTCATCAGCCTATTCCAGACATTTACTTGAATGGAAGAGTGCTTCCCAAGTGTGAAAAGTTCAAATATCTGGGATCTATGATTAATAAAGAAGCAACTTGTGATGACGACATCAACCATCGCGTAAGCGTAGGGTGGATGAAGTGGCGGGAAAACTCCGCCTTCTTCTGTGATCGAAAAATGCCCCCTGAAAGGAAGGAATGCTGAAAGGAAGGCTCTACACTTCAGTTGTACGTCCGGCGCTCACATACGGTTCACAATGCTGGACAATGCACAAAAAGTATGAGAGCAAATTAACGGCAGCTGAGATGAAGATGCTTCGCATGACAGCGGGAGTAACAAAGCGTGACAGAATTAGAAGTTCAAAGATCCGAGGAAGCCTCCACGTAAAAGAAACCATCACAAGAAAGATAGAGCGCGACCGACTCAGTTGGTATTGCCATGTTCAAAGGAGAGATCCTTTGAATCCCGTCCAAAAGGCGATATCAATCAACCTTCCAATTTCAACACGCAAGAAAGGCAGGCCAAAAACAATTGGTGCAAACAAATGCAAAAACACCAGCATTTGATTGGCCTCAGCGATGAAGTAATCCCAAACCGGGAAGCCTGTCGCTACTTTCTGAAGTCAAACCGGCGGACCCCACAAGCGGACCAGTAGGAATGCAGTTAAGTGGGAAGGTTATGGTCCTATACTTCTGACCATAACGACGCCGGAAAAAAGGAAAAGAAGAAGAAGATACATATATCTTTTTTTTAATTTCCCAGTGGGAAGTTTTTGTAATGGACCGATTTTGTAAATCCCAAATTTTGACATATTATCTCCACGTTTCAAGGTCACCAGAATCCAAATCCAACGTTTTTATAGAGATGTCTGTGTGTGTGTATGTACGTAGTATGTGCGTATGTGTGTATGTGTGTTCGTAATCATTTTCCGACTCGATTATCTTGAGAACCAAAGATGATATTAACATGGAACTAGATACATTAGACGCGTAATTACATAGCATAGAACTGAAAGAATTTTCAGCGAAATCGGTCCAGCCGTTTTTTTTTTAACGAGAAAACCAAGAAAAAAGGCAAACAAGCTGAATTTTAAAATGAATGAAGTGTACAATTTATTCATGCAGATTTTAGATACCTTCATATTCACATTGTTGTGATTGAGTAGTTTAGCAAAAATGCAATAGGAGTTGTGAGAAATGTCATTAAAGAAAGGTTATAAAAAAAACAACACTTTTTTCTACAACAACTCTAAACTTATATCAGGTTTGGAAGTATAGTATCGGTAAGGCTATAGCAATTAATAATATAATATTGTTAATAACAATTGAATATTGCTAATAACAATTGAATATTCCTAATAACAATTGAATATTGCTAATAACAACTGAATATTGTTAATAACCATTGAATATTGTTAATAACAATTGAATATGGTTAATAACAATTGAATATGGTTAATAACAACTGAATATGGTTAATAACAATTGAATATTCCTAATAACAATTAAATATGGTTAATAACAATTGAATATTGCTAATAACAACTGAATATGTTTAATAACAATTGAATATTGCTAATAAGAACTGAATATTGCTAATAACAATTGAATATTGCTAATAACAATTGAATATGGTTAATAACAATTGAATATGGTTAATAACAATTCAATATGGTTATTAACAATTCAATATTGCTAATAACAATTGAATATTGTTAATAACAAATGAATATGGTTAATAACAATTGAATATTGCTAATAACAATTGAATATTCTTAATAACAATTGAATATTGCTAATAACAATTGAATATGGTTAATAACAATTAAATATGGTTAATAACATTTGAACATTGTTGATAACAATTGAATATTGTTGATAACAATTGAATATTGTTGATAACAATTGAATATTGTTGATAACAATTGAATATTGTTAACAAAAATTTAATTTTTTGAATAACAATCGAATATTGTGAATAATAATTGAATACAGTTGAAAAAAAATTTAATATTGTTTGTAACAGTTGGATATTGTTGATAACGTTTAGAGAATAGTGTCGATAAATTTTTGCTTATAATAAAACAAAGTTTTAATAGTTCAAATACAGTGTGTGTAATGATATCGTAGGATACCAAAAATTTAACAATCTTTTTGCAAGTAATGGTTGATTTATTATTATGTAATTCAAACAAAAAAATGTGTTGAAAAGAACAGTCGAAAACTACTATTTAATAATGTATGCACGTTTAATAATTGAGAAATAAACGATGACTGAAGGCCCGGTTGTAAGTAGAAGTTGTTAACAGTAAAATAGCTTTTGGTGAAGCTATGGTTTTTTTTTGTTTTATAGTCATAAATTAATATAGTAAAATATAGTCAAACACAAAAAAAAAAAAAAAAAAAGGCCGAAAAACAATTTGTGCAAAAACACCAGCATTTGATTGGCCTCAGCGATGAAGTAATCCCAAACCGCAAACCGAGAAGCCTGCCGCTACTTTCTGAGGTCAAACCGGCGGGCCCCACAAGCGGACCAGTAGGAATGCAGTTAAGTGGGAAGGTTATGGTCCTACACTTCTGACCATAACAACGCCGGAAAAAGGAAAAGAAGAAGAAGAGTCATAAATGAATTAGACTTAAAAAATATTGTTATTTCATATTCTGATACGACTTACGTTATGTTAAGTTTTTGAAATATGTCGTGATCCTATTCAATTGTAGCTGCTGTGGATAGGATGACCTATGTCATGAGATCCTCATTGATTGTTTCCATATTTTTTTTTTCACCAAGCCACTACGAACATGTTTTTTGGAGATAATAACAATATTCAATTGATCATATTGTTAATAACAATATTCAATTGTTCATATTGTTAATAACAATATTCAATTGTTCATATTGTTAATAACAATATTCAATTGTTACTAACAATATTCAATTGTTCATATTGTTAATAACAATATTCAATTGTTACTAACAATATTCAATTGTTATTAACAATATTAAATTGCTATTAACAATCTTATTATTATTATTGTTTCAGAACGGGGTAGAAATGGTGGCTCCCACCACTCCCGAGGGAAAAAAAATTAAAAAAAGAAGATGAAGAAAAAGAAAGAAAAAAATAAAAAAGATGAGGACAGAAAAGGAAGCGGTCAAAACAAAGGTTACCGGGGACACGGTGGCCACGTCCGAAAACAGGGACGAGGTGGCAGCCGTGGTGGATCTCGGGGCAGAGGTGGAGGAAGCCGAGGAAGGGGTGGAGGAAGCCGAGGAAGAGGTGGAGGCAATCACGGAACAGTATGGCAAGGTGGTCGGGGCTTTGGTAAAGGACGACCAGTTGGCGGAGGTGTTTACCTTTACCAAAGCTTCCACGGTTAAAATTATAAAAAAAAAAAAATATTAAATGAATTTAAAATTATAATAATAATAAATAATAATAAAAAAAAAATTCTTCTTTCATTCTTCTCACTGGGAAGTTAGTCGTGTGGACCTTACGGTTCACACCTTGACCACTTTTTTAATTTTAATATATTTATACTTTTTTGGTTTTTGGTGTTTTCCCTTTTTTTGTCCTATCCTACCTTAACCTACCCTACCCTACCCTAGCCTATGTAAACCTGCCATTGGTGTTAGGCAAACCCTGCCTTGAAGAGGCTGAAGCTATTGAAGTGTCCACTGACGTAGTTCCCCCCAGCCACCAAAAGCGTTGATGCTGGCGGACTACGTCTCCTCGATCCCTCGATCTACAGAACCTGAGGCGCTCGGGCTCACTGAGCGCGACATCGGGTCCGTAGAGGAATCGCCATTCAACGGAATTGCGACCCACGTGGAAGATTAGCGGTACCTCAATCTATCCTGGATCAGCCCCTGCTATATTTGATTTTTAAGAGAACATTACTATATTGTCCTATATCGCGACATTGCGTTGCAATGCATTGCGTCCACAATGCATCATGATGACAAATTGAATGAAGTTACAGGTGAACAAAGAAAACCCGAAATGGTAACATTTTACAAATTGTTCAATAAGTGGTGTGGACACAGTAGGTCGACTATGTGGAGAATACAGTATTGCAAGGAATAATAGACGGCCCATGATAGTTTTTTATGGAATTCTAAATGTTGCTGGAATAAATGCAGCTGTTATTTTTAACTATCAACAACGTAAGCCAGCAAAAGAAGGTTATTTTTGAAAGAACTATGGATGCAATTTCTAAAAGACCATTTGAAGGATCGTGCTTCCAACAATAATTTTCCACCTGAAGTTCGTGCAAATGCAATAAAATATGCTGGATTTTTGTCGGTTGATGAATTTGTGGCGGTGAACATGCGTCGATACTTCTGCGACAAATGCATTTGCCTTAAACATGCGCAATATTATTGCACAACTTGCTCCAATTAATAATAATATTTAAGTTTTATTTTTGTCTTTATAAGTTTATTGTTTTCGAATAAATGTGTAAAAAAATAAAATTTCATTTTCATAGTATTATGTTTACCGGCAATGCGTATGCAATGGTATAATTTTTTCTTAGGTCAGCACTGAAGGGCTAATGCGGCAACATTTTTTTTTGTAAATTCACCAGAAAGTTCGTACTCGTAGCTTTGTGTGCCCGAACATATCTGGAGCTACAGTTTCTGTTCAATGGGAATCGAGTTTATGAGAAATCACGTTGGTGCATACACACTAACACACCAACATATCTATGTAAAAGCCCTGTTTACGAGAAGTCATACACACTAACGCACCAACATATCTATATAAGCTCTGTACGCTACTACTTAGTAAATATTTTGCAAACGCCTTGCCATTGCCTAGTTCAAATAATAATCGTCTTTATTTGATTGCTGATACATATAAACCGCGATGTAGATCTGTTACGAATATGGTTTGCGGAACACAGACTAATTATCAGCAGCAAAACCAAACTTATGCACTTTAGCCTAGTCATGCAGGAGTCCTCCGACCTCGAAATAAATTTCCACGCACATTGTTGCTGTCGCTACAATATGGTAAACTGTAGACGTACTGACAAAATCTGTAAGCCCATGTATAATCATGGATTGTCGTGCTATCTTATTTGTTTCCAAGTTGAAGAAGTAAAAAGATTTAGATACTTAGGCATTACTATAGACCAAGAGCTGATTTGGGGCGAACACATCGCGATTCTAAGAAATTGTCTACGTTCGTCTATTCGTAGTCTTTACCAACTCAGAAAATGCTGCACAAATCATACTTTATAAACAGTTTACCACGCAATGGTATAAATGGTATAAATTGTTGGCGGGGTGCCTACATCACTTATCTCCAATCACTCGTTGTGTTACAGAAATGTGCCGCCAGAATAATATGCAAGGCTCACCGCTTATCCAGCTCGATGATGCTGTTCAGGTCCCTGAAGATGCTGCCAATTAGACATCTTTATTATTTTAAGGCCTTAAGAGTATTTTTTATAAGATGTGGCTATTTGCAAAGCCTAATCTGTGACAGATGCAATTTAAGAAGTAATTCCCTTTGCACTGTCGAAATACTCTCTTTCGTACCACTCATTTCAGAAACTTTTGTTGTGTTGTATTTTGCAAACTGTTTAATAGACTCCCTAGCGACATACGATGCATTAAAACACTTAGCACTACGTAATTTTAATCATAATGATATCGAATTGAGTTTTTTAAATCAATTTATATGCTCTTTTTTTATTTCTTTCCTTCTTTTTTCGTCTCTCTTTTTTCGTATTCTCTATTTAAATCTGAAATGAATTACTGTCCACCCCATAATGAATAACTTAATCTTGAAATGACATTTAACATCTATAAATATTGTTTAATATGAAATCTCACTAACTATTCTCTTATTTACTGCTCAAGAAGTGTGTAATAATTAATCTAGATAATTTTTTTTTTTGTATTTTTGTGAGAGAATAATGGAAGAATAAAAAAAAAATAAAAAACTAATAGACAGCTGTCTTCAGTTTCAGTTTCAGTTTATTATCTTTTTATCAATTTACAGAGTTTTGACTTAGTCTTACTTAGAATAATAATTTTTTTTTTTGGACATTAATCAAGATGAAAAGAAAACAAAAATCGTAAGTCGAGAGGAAAATGATAAGTAAAAACCTCTCATTGTAATGACAGCTGTCTTATTCTTTAGACTGTCTAGATAAGGTTCCCCACCCCCGAAGGGGTTAGTCGAAAGTGGGAGTGATTTGGGGGGTTGTTCACAACACGGTCGCTCCATAAGAAAAAGTTATGGCCCCATAAACTTTGCGATTTTTGGAAAAAAAACGTAAAACGTTGGCAGATGCTTGTATAATTTTGAAAAAAAAATCCACCAATCCAAACGATCGGCACGGAAAGACGTTGTTTAAGCAATTTCTTCAATTAAAAATGGAAGGTAACAATATTCATCACCATATTAATGCTTTCTTCGATTTAGCAGAAAAAATCAAAGAACTTAATATCGAATTACAAGATGAGCTTTTGGTAGTCATTTTGCTATCAAACAAAGGTAAGCTTACGAAAATGTTATCATTGCAATCGAATCACGTGTAGTGTACCCACCAGGGCAATAATAAACACTTCCTACACACTGCACAGTACACATTACATAATAGTGTCATGCGACATCAAAAAGCTAAACACTGGACGGCACACGACAAAATGCTGCCACCACAAGAATACAGGCAGAAAGAATTGGAATATAAACATTACAATATTCACTGCCCAAGTATTTCGATAGATGTGTGTCATGAATGGCATTTAACATCACAGAGCATACATCATCTGAGAAGTGACTCTTTGTGGGAACACAATGCAGTATAGCCGAGATATGATGGCGCGCGACCTATTTGAGATCGATATGCATTGGAAATACTAATGGGGGAAATAGTATATAAAAACCGATAGATCGAAAATAAAGGCATATTCAATTTGACCACAAGCAAATGTGTTTCTCACTTTTTCTGGCAGACCCGTATGGGATTCGTGCCCTACCAGTCCATTAAGCTAACCCTTCTCTTCTTTGGCAGAACTCTATGGCATTCGTGCCCTGCCGGATTGCTTAAACTAGAGTAGATTTTATACCACCCCTTTTTCCTTACACCACCCCTTTCACCTTACACACGTGATCAACTACCATCGGTTGAAAATTTGAAGGTTAAACCAATCGAGGAAGGGCATCGTCGGCATCATGGCGAAAATGAACTAAACGATAATTTTCCAGAAGGAGCACGCAATCGAAAAAATAAGTTTCCTCATAAAATCCAGCGCATCAATAACATGCCCACGGAACAAGTTCGACAGGGCAATCTTCAAAGGAAGGTGTTATCGATGTAAACGTCAGGGCCATGTGGCGTCAAATTATCACGAAAGGCAAAGAGATTCTCCAAGTGCGGTCACAATAGCGTTTGCCTTATTAAATTCATTCTGGGTCAAAGAATTTGACAAGAACTCATGGATTTTAGATAGTGGATCAACGAGCCACTTATGCTGTGACTTATGCACATGAACTTTATTTCAGAGTATTATTATAGAGCAACCAGCACTGGAAATAAAGTTGTTGTTTTTTTTCAGAAAATCGTGCCGAAATTATTGATGGTTCAACCATAAAGCTGCTGTGCGCGACCAAGTACAACAATGTTTATGCTTTCAAAGAAAGATAATTTGATAAATTTGTTACTGGTGTAAGAGATGATGGTGATGCTGGGGATGTTAAAGCTTCTTAAGGTGCTGTTGGAGCTGACGAGAGGAACAAACTGCTTGCACTGTAGCATCAAAGATATGGCCATTTGAATAGTCAACACAGCTAGTTCTATAAAGACATGGTTCGAGGTCTGAGCTCCCAAAAAATCAAAAGGCGAATATTAAGTGTGAGGTCTGCTTAAAGGGGAACATTTCATCTGTACCCTTTGGACAGTCGGAGAGTCAGAGTAAGTCTGTGCTTTCAATTATTCATACCGATATATGCGGACCGATAAGAATAAGCTAAATAATTTTTGACTTTTATAGATGACCACTAACGTATGATTTTTGTTTATTTTTTGCGTCAAAAAAGCGAAGCCTTAAACTATTTTAAGACATTCAAGACTATGGCAGAAAACTAGACGGGTAATAAAATTAAAATGTGACAATAGAAGTGACAATGGAAAAGAATGTGTTAACAAAGATTTTAAAAATTATCTAGAACATAATGGTATAAGCATCAATTAACTTCTGCCTATGAACGGCTGCACCGAAAGAATTAACAGGACTCTGGTTGAGATGGCACGCTATGTGCTGATTTCTTTCGGCTTAAAGAAAGGTTTTTGGGCTGCAGCGATAAATACATCTGCATGTCTACGAAATCGATCACCAAAAAAATTATTAGATCATCGTTCGGTTGGGGTCTAAACCGAATGCATCGCCTCTTCGAAGCGTTCATGCTCATTAAGAAGCCAGGTATGTCTAAGTTTAGTCCTAAAGGCATAGAATGCTTGATTATGGGCTACTATAGGGAGGATAAAGCATATAGATTATATGAACGAAAAACGGGTAGGATTCACATCATTCAATTCATTGAGAATCCCTTAAGAATGTGTCCCACAAATTCAGATTTATACAATTTTTTAATCCTTGAAAGAAGATGAAGATGATGACGCCGAATTCAAAAGTGTACTCTCACAATCAGACAACGATTTTTACACCAGTAAAATTGAAAAATCTGGTGATAGTGCAGCCGCGCAAAATGTTGTGGGTGCTGTGGCTGGTATTCGTGATGAAGGTGGAGCTGGGAAGGGAAAAAAGAATTTAAATTTGAAGATGACAATGCGGTTGCAGATGAGGACTATTACGAAGATTGCGATGGCGGAGAATTAAAATCCACTTCCAATGAAAGACTTTAGGAAGTGGAAATCAGATTAGTGAAAGCATTCTAAGAAATTGTAAAATAAGAAACAGAGACAATGTGAATAGAAACAGATCAAATTCATTAGGTTCTATGCATAATATTAGCAGTGTTTGCCAAAATATACCGAATTCCATTGAAGAGGAGCTTCAAGATAAAGATTCTAAATTCTGTGGCAAAGAACTATGAAAGAAGAATATCATTCACTACTGAAAAATACGAGTAGAACTTAGGAACTCGTAGATTTGCCAGCTGGTTCTGGTTTCGTGCGGTCATCCTATGATACTTGCGTTTATACTTGTAAATAAAATGGAATCATTAATATTTTGGTGGTAACGTAGATGATATAATTTTTGCTTTTAAAGAAAAAAGCGTTTCAAATAACATTAAGTTGAAACTTGCTGCGGAGTTTAAACTAGAAGACAAAGGACCTATTAATTATTTTTTTGGGGATAGAATTCGAAAGAGAAGGTGATAGGGGCTTAATTAAATTGGGCCTGCAGGAAATGATTACAGATATTTTGGCTTCTTTTCAAATGTGCCATGTAAGCCTGTAAACACACTATTGGATGCAGGATCGAAATTGGAGAAATGAGCATAAAGCCTGAACTGTACAAATAAGGTCGATACAAGGATGTTTCAATCACTTGTAGGATCTTTATACTATATAAGTCTGACAATACGGCCGGATATACTCGTACATATATCATTCTGTGATAAAATTATCGCAATTCAATACGAATCCCCAAATGAGCATTTTACTGCAGCAAAACATTTGCTGAGATATTTAAATAAAACAATTTGAATTGATTGGTTATGCTGATGCTGATTGAGTAGGAGATTCTAACGATAGACGGTCTTTAACGGGTTTCGTATTATTGCTTGCTTGCACATACAGTGTAGAGCATAGGTCAGATAGAAGAAAGGGAGAACATTTTTAATTGTCACAAGCAAGGAAGAACGAAATCGACAATAAAAAAGGTAATAAATCGTTTTGAAAAAGAAAACAGAGATCTGGAATCCCCCGCAAGCTTACCGAAACAGATGACCGAAAAATCTTTCATTCAAAACGATCCAGTCAGAAGAGCCCAAAAATAGCTGCAGATATAATTCTTGTACACCCCGCAGAAAACCACTTATAAGTGCGATAAGCAAGAAAACGAGAATAGACCTCGCTAACGAGTTCGAAAATTAGACAAACGAATTTTGGTACAGCGTGATTTTTTCGGAGGAGTAGACATTTAATGTGTTAGGCCCCAGTGGACATCAAAGTGTGGAGCAAACAAGGCGAAGCACTGAACCCAAAGAACACCTTAAAGACAGTGCAACAAATGGTGGTGTTATGGTGATGGTCTGCTGATGTTGGGAGTTTTATCACAACTGACGAGATTACGAATATGGAAGTGTATTTAAATATTTTAAAGGCAAACGTTGAACCAAGTGATAGAAAATTGGTTATCTCAAACATTTTTTACTTTCAATAAGAGAACGATCCCAAACACACTGTCTTAGATGTTAAGATGTAGATCGTTTACAATACACCCTATATGCTTGTAACACAACCACAAAGCCCACATCATAATCCGATTATGGGATTATTTAGAAAAAAGACTGCGAAAACATGAAATCAAAAATAAATCTCAACTCGAAGATTTGCAAAGAAGAATTGTAGCAAATACCTCCTGATATTTAAAAAAATCTTGCACAATCCGTGCCCTTTTTTCTCCGGCGTTGCTATAGCGTTGCTCTCCTAAATAGCATGAGGGAACGACTCCTACTTGTGCCAAAAGAAGAACACGAACAAACAATTCCCACTAAGTGTCGACATCACCTGAAGCAGTATAACCCAAAAAAACCACATAAATGGGGTTACAAGAACTTTGTTTTGAGCGGAATATCGGGATTTAGTTATGTATTACTTCGACATATTCGCAGGGGGGGGCAGAGTAACGTTATTTCGGATGGTTTCCCAGATTTGGGTGTTAGCGGAAATGTTGTGTCCAGGTTGGTATCAACGGTGCCAAAATATGTATATGAACCACAAAATTTATTTCGACAACTGCAAGTGCATATAACGAAAGCGGGTCTTCTTCCATTGGGGACGGTGAGGTTTTGTTAAATTGTTGAATTGGATTAAATTTTTTTTGTGTATTTGAATTAGTTTGTAACGAATATTTAAGAAAATGGTTGTTTTGTTAAACCATTGGATTGAATTAATTTTTTTTTCTTTTTTTTTAATTGAAAAATGTGTGACCAGCCATATATGGCAAAAGTTAATAACTTCTAATAAAATTTTTTTTTTTATTTTAGTCTCTTAATTGTACCAAGCGAATTACAAAAACGACAGGCTTTTTTTTTTTATTATTGGATCATAGTGCGTGCAGTAGAGGGTTAATTCCTTCCTTAAGTGCAGGCTACAGCTGCAGAGTCCTCTGGTAACTTCCGCGCAGGAAGGACTCAACGTAACACTAAGCTTTCGCCACATGATGAAGATTGAAGGGGTCAGCAGTAGAAACAGTGACGCCTCATAATGTCAATAGTCCCATCCGGGCGGTCAGGTTATCGAGTCTTTTATGTATTCAATGCTGGGCTTGTGGAGGAATAAGAGATCCACATCATTTCCTTTGTAGTGACGTTCGTCATCACTGTCGGCTGGGTTTGGAGAGTAGTGTAGCTTGAGCTCTCGAAGGTCCTGTTCCCTAGTTTAACTCTAAGGTACCTAGACTGGGTATCGTGAGAAGCTGGCTATTGAAATTTGTTGCGAAGATAGTGTTTCCTTTGACCAGTTCGACGATTTTACGAGTGTTGGTGCATCCCGCATGAACCCCCTTCAACAACCTGGTCATACAGTGATCCTCTGGAACTCTTGACGAAGACTCCTCTCTGCACACGGTGGTGTTGCACTTTTTGACTTATGTCATAGGTTTCTTCCTAGTTTCTTCCCTTTGAATTCCATGCTTACTTGCCTGTCGTTGATTGTTTATGGTTTTATGAGTAACAGGTTATAGTCCTCCCTCTTCACCTTTGGCTACCATTCGTGTAAACGGATGATATGCCGAATTCGACGGCTTTAAAATTGTGTTGTTTTATGCTGGAGGCTTTTGCTATCTGTTGGAGCACTCAGACACAAATACTGGTCCATTATACTGCCAGACAGACACCTTAGATGGCGTTATAGCTCATGAAATCCAGAACCAAGCTTATTTTATTCACTTATGTTGAGTGCGATTTGTTTTTCTTAATGCCGATCCCAAACGGCGAGAGCTTTTTTCAAGGCAAGTGTACAACGGGGGGGTTTTGCCAGTACCCCCCTGCGTAATGCATAGAAAGAACTTGTTTCATACTACGCAGATCGCTGTCGAAAATGTTATATGAAACCAAAGCAGAATTTGCTGGTTCAGGGAATATGCTGGTTTTCCTCGAATATGCTAAAGTACGAGTTTCGCTCGGTATATGGGTTTTTGTCTCACCATACTAAAATGTCTTAAAATACTTTCAAATACTATCCAGGATACATATTGAGTTCGATGCGCCTTGGCATTTGTTGTTACAGGTGTTGTTGGTCTACCTAGGTACCCTCTTGTATTTATATTGTTATGCCTTGGCACTAATTGTCAAAAACGTATTATCGTTCGCGTTACCGCGGGCTGGTATTAACTTGGGAATTCAGTTCCAGCATTACCCTTGGTAATATTCGCGGACGATAGATTCAACCACAAAAAAAAGTAAGAAGAACAAACAAAAAAAAAGACGAATTTAATTTTAGTGTCTTTATTACTTGACGAACGGAGTACAAGTGATTATTCTAAAATATCTTAAATCTAACTTAACCCTATACTGCATACGCAGTAGTCTCCGTACATTGCATACGCAGCAGTTCTATCGGCGTCGGTTCTCGCGTAACTGTGAGAATTGGCGTTTTTCTTATGTTTGCAATTTGAGGTGCACTTTAAGTGCCTCGGTAACTTGAGGTTTATTCGGGGTACATCCGTAACAATATATTTCCCTTTATCTCAAAGTTGTTTGAAAGATTGATTTTTAAGCGTCTCTAACCAATCGTAGAAACAAGAAACCTTATTCCAAGTCACCAGTTTGGACTTCGAAGTAAGTACTCCACAATGGAAGAAGTACACAGAATAACAACCGAAATCGAAAGAGCATTAGAAGAAAAAAGTGTGTTTTTTGCAATCTTCTTAGATGTAGCACAGGCCTTTGACAGGGTATTGCATGAAGGTCTACTCAATAAATTAAAAATGTACCTACCAGAACAGTGTTTCCATCTATGGAAGTCTTATTTATTATCATGTTACTTTCGCATAAAACTGGAAAACTGTTATTCTTAGCAAATTACTAAGACTGCAATCTTTGCCAACGACACGGCAATACTATCAGTGGAAGACAGAACACTTACAAACAAGTCAGTCTCGTATTCCCCTATAGTGAAATCACCCACGACTATACCATATACCAATATAGCGAAGTATCTAGGTATGACCATAGACGTCAAGCTTCGTTGGAAAGAACACTTCTTCTTCTTCTTTTCCTTTTTCCGGCGTTGTTATGGTCAGAAATGTAGGACCAGAACCTTCCCACTTAACTGCATTCCTACTGGTCCGCTTGTGGGGTCCGCCGGTTTGACCTCAGAAAGTAGCGGCAGGCTTCCCGGTTTCGGATTACTTCATCGCTGAGGCCAAGCAAATGCTGGTGTTTTTGCATTTGTTTGCACCAATTGTTTTTCGACCTGCCTTTTTTTTTGTGACACCGGGCATGCTCCAGATTTTTTTGTTTGATCTTACTCTTACAACACCGGTGATCTCCAGTCATGTCAACCCACTGATTTGCATGCACACTTGTGGGGCAGTTTAATGGTGGTATATGTGTCCCTAGGCTCACCTTGGTGTTTTCTAAATTGCCTAGATGTGATTTTTGTTTACCTTTGTTTTAGTCGCCTTTTACGACAAGCGAGAGGTATCGCTGCAGGGATATTCTTAACCCGTCCCTGCACGGAAAGAACACATTTAAATTAAAAGAATAGAACTAAATATCAAATGGCGAAAATTAGAATAGCTTTTAGGTGGGAAATCAGATCTCAATTAATAATAAATAATAAATATAAAATTAAAAATAAATAATGATTTTAATATTAATAATAAAATTAATAATAAATAATAATAAAATTATTTTGTATAACCAGTGTGGAATGTATGGCGCTCGACTGGGGGATGTGCGAGATCAACCAACATTGCAATTACCCAATGCTTCCAGAATAAAGTCCTTATAAGTATCGTAAATGCTCTATGGTGCGTCAGAAATAGCGACTTCTATTGGGACCTAAGGGTACGTACTGTTTTTGAAGATATAAATTCTAGGGAAAAGCACACAAGAAAAGACTTCAGGAGCACATCAACCAGGAAGTAACAAATCTCCGACGACTGAAACGTACAAGACTGTCAGACTTTGCCTGGCAACCGGAAACAACGAGATAGTAACAAAGCGACAACCACGTGCGAAAAGAGACGCTTGGAGTGAATTTAATTTCCAACGTTTTAGATGTATTAAATCCCATCTATGCTCTTATTACTACCATTTAAAAGTAAATTGTTAATCATTTACTTGCTTATCCCGTATAATTAAGAAAAGCAAACTGCTCGTTGGTTATATTACTAATCGCAGTGTCAGCACCAGCACTTGTAAACTTTTAGTTTATAATTATGTTTAAAATAAAAAAAATCAGTGGTCTGTGATCAACGACGGATACGTGTGTCCGCCGTAGTTCATGCGCATGTTATGTGATACCCTTGCACTTGCAGATATCGTTCTCACCTGAAAAGTGCCTTAATTTCAATAAGAAAATAATTGCTTTTTTTTATTGAAAGAAATAAGAAAGCCGTTTCAAATTCAGTCGTGTATATAATTTGGAATACCTTTATCTTGTAATTTTTTATTTGGACATTAGTTTAACGAAATGCTAATACCCAGTGCCATAACCCCAATTTTTTGTAAGTTCTTGCTACCGGCGGCATCGATGCCATAAAATTATTTCATAGGCATCAAAGAATTGATAATGAATCATTTGTATATGACGAACTAGTAGTCTTTAATTAGTTTTTCAAAATAAATCAACATGTTCTACAGTTTTATTTAAAAGACCAACATACTATCATAATATAGCAACCCATGTCATAATTTTCCCGTCTCCGTGCTTAAGATTTGGACTAGTATATTATTATAATTATTATAACCGGCCAATTGGAACTCGGAAATTCAGAGCCCACGCTTTGTCAGGCTTCCATATCTTGAGTGTGCTCCTTTCAGGTTTGGCTGTTCTGTTCCATCTGTACCATTTCTTCTAAATCCATGCTTATATTGTCCTCCTATCCACGGCGTGGTCTTCCTGGCGGTCTTTTTCCTACGGGCTTTCTACTCATTATTTGTTTGACTGTTAATCCGTTTGTCCGACACTGTGAATCCGTTCTTCTCGTCCTGTCCATCTTAATTTAAGTGATTTAATTGCGCGGACAATGCTTGGGATTGAATAGAGTTCCTCAAGTTCTTAACTGTGTAGTTTTCTCCATTCGCCTGTTTCTTCATCCTGTTTTCCATCATAGATTAACCTTAAGACCTTATTTTCAAAGACCCAAAATCTTCTTAGTCACAGATCAGGTTTCACATGCGTAAAGTGTCGCTGTCATTATTATGTTTCTAGAAATGCGGATTTTAACATTGTGAGCCAAATGAGTTGTTTTGAATAATTCCTTCCTCGCGAAAAAGCACGGGTTGTACATACTCGTAGCAGGCTTTTATTTATTTCGATCCGTATGTCGTTTTAGGCGGCCATTATGGTACCCAGATATTTGAATTCATCCACTCTCTCAAAGCGTTTTTTTTGAGTACAGTCAGGTGCGAGGTTTTCTCTTCATTTACTTCTAAGCCTACTGCCTTTCTTTTAGTTACATATACTGTATTAGTTTCACCAACTTTTTCGGGATTCCTAGCATTACTGGGACGTGATACATTTTCGATCGATTTATAGAGCCATATGTCTTTTTAAAATCTACAAATTGTTGGTGTACCGTACCATGATATTCCTATTTCTTTTCTAACAGCTGCCGTATAATGAAAATGTGATCACTCGTCGGGCTGTTCCTCTGAAGTTACACTGGTAGTCTCCGATTATTGGAAGATGATGAGGATGTGGTCTGTATTGCAATCCTCTCCTCTGTATACTAGTAAGTTCGTATGGTTTCTTCTATCTATCAGAAAACGATCAATTTGGTTAAGCGGTACTCCATCAGGTGGTATCCATATAGTGTATTCTGTTGTGTTTGAATGTAGTAGTTATCGCAATCATATTTTTTGAGCTGGCGAAGCTTATGTCCAAAGAACATTATCGTTTAACGAGACATGGAGACTTTCTTCTCCTATTGTTGGCCTATATATCGCTTCTTTTCCTATTTTCGCGTTGAAGTCCCAAAGTAAGATTTTTAGGTCGAAGGATGAGAAATTATTCAGAAGTACATAGTAATAGCGGATACCCCAGATTTCGACCATCGACATTCAGGCGTTGTAAATACTACGTCCATTACGTTCTGTACGATTTTGGACTGGTATACCTTTAGTAAAATTCTATTTCTTTTATATCCTCAACAACATTTTTTTCCTATGAGCAATGTGCAACTAGAAAAATTTCATCACAAATTATTATCATACAATGCATTTTGTTCAAATTTAAATCATGTTATTTTTTTGGTTTTTTTGGTACAAATATATTCTTTCCCATGAATTAGTAATTTTTTCATTTTTATGACTCTTCTAATTTCGCAAAACAAAAATCATAAAAAAAGCAAACAAACAGTGTAGAAATGCTATTCCCAAACAAAAAACCTATTTTAATTCAGGATAATCTGTTTAAAATTTAAAGTCGTAAAGGGATGAAATTTAATCGCTCCTAAATATGTGCATATTTATGTTAAAAACATTATTGAACAAAATTTTGCGTTTTTAAACTAATTTGCGATTTCATTGGTTAAAATGGTTTAATTTAATTATTGTCGGATAACGCCTGTTATTAGCATATATAATTTTTTGAGTAGCTTAATAACAAACAGATAAGTCGCTAATTGTTTGCTTTTACTATGTTTTTTCTATTAGCTACCTACATTTTATATGTTTCGAATTATTTATAGATACATAGATAGTGTTAAAAATAATACATCTAGTTAAATATACTGATACTACAATATGGCAACTGTTGATTATCATAATTTAAACACCACCGTAGTTCAGTTCATCTACACTTTTTCTGAAATTTTTGTGTGCACACTATTTTAATTGAAAAATTTACTCGTACAAAGTTTTTAACATCCTATAGATGTGTACATGAAATATTGTGAAATTCAAGGCGCGCTATCTGCGTATATGTTCATTAGATATTACTACTCATCGAACAATTTGTATTTTCGCTTTATTAGCCCGATATAAGATTAATCATATGTTTATGTGCATATGTTAATTTGGTTTCATCATGGTGATAAAGGCCCCCCTTCAGGATAGGGGTTAGAATATATCTGCGGCTCGGAGTACCAGTAGTAAGAGGCGACTAACTTCCTCATGGATATCTGCCCCATAAAAAAAAGCTGAGTTAGGTGCAGAGCACCATAACTCTGCAATTTTGCACTACTCACAATGGCATCACTACATCAATAAAATGTAAGAACAACACACTTAAAACAACATAAAAAATCGTTGATTCACCGTTAAATATGACTGGTCTTCCTTTGGTATAATATTTCGAAGGTAAACTAGTCCCCCGATCTGATCACCAGTTGGGAAGTTTCCCAGGAAGATCGTCCATGACAAGAAATTCACAAAAATTAAGGATTGGTTCCTGGAATATATGAAGTTTTTACATACCACGTGCTCTCCAAACAGCACTCAATGAAGTTAGTAAATAGAAATTGGACATTACACCGGCACAAGAAGTTCGACTTTCAAACGAAACAACCGTTAAGGACGGATAAACTTTCGTTTGCAGTACGGATATCCACAGTCTTGGCACAGGATTCTTCTTCCATAACAAAACTGTGCAGACCATACTGCAGACGTAGTATTTTACAACGACCGAATGCCGATGGCCAAAATCCGGGGTCGCCGCTGTAACTAAAGGGTCCGCCAAATAATTTTCTTTTTTTTGAAAATGCTATAAAAAAAAACTACTGAATATTTTCTCAAATTTCTTTTTTTATTTGAAAGTACAATCCTTCCTGTTAATAATGGAAAATAATTTCATTCAAATGGCTGCCTCGGCTGGCCATGCAGTAGCCTACACGATCGGTCCAATTTTTAAGCACATTATCTATTGTGTGCAGCTGTATTTCACCAATGGCTTCACGAATATTGTCCTTTAAAGCGTCAATTGTCTCTGGCTTGTCGGCGTAACACTTATCTTTGACGGTACCCCACAAATAATAGTCCAACGGTGTCAAATCGCAGCTCCGAGGTGGCCAAACGACATCTGCTCTGCGGCTGATAATGCGATCTTCAAAAACAGGGCGCAAAACATCGAGTGTAGCTTCGGCTGTGTGGCACGTAGCGCCGTCCTGTTGAAACCAATGTTCAATTTTTGTGAACAAAAATTCGTTCAACATGGCCCGATAACGATCGATATTGACTGTAACGGCCACTCCTTGCTCATTTTCGAAGAAAAATGGCCCAATTATAATTCTGGACCAAAATCCGCACCAAACAGTGACTCGTTTTGGGTGCACCGGCTTTTCAATGTATGCGTGCGGGTTTTCTGTGCCCCAAATGCGACAATTCAAAATGAGCTTCATCTGAAAAGATGATTTTTTTGGCAAAATCGGCATCTTCTGTAAGTCGATCGCAGGCCCACTTAGCGAAGCGAAAACGCATCGGATGGTCAGTTGGCTTCAACTCCTGAACCAATTGGACTTTGTATGGCGTCATACCAAGGTCTTTATGGAAAATTCGTCTCAATGATGTCTCCGAAATTTTCAATTGTTGAGAACGACGGTGAATTGATGTTGATGGCGCTTCACGCACACTTTCTGCCGCAGCATCAATATTCTCGGGTGTACGCACTGTTTTTGGCTTTGGTTTATCGATGAGGATGCCAGTTTCTTTCACTTTTTTCACAAGATAACGAACATACGGAGCTGACGGTGCTTCTCTTCTTCCAAAATCCGTACGCAATTTTCGCACACATTCTGCAACATTACCATGATTTTCAAAGTAATGTCGCAATATTTCCCAGCGTTGTTCAAGCGTATACACAACCATTTTCGTTCAGCGGAAGTATAAAACTAATTATCTGTCAAATCAGACATGAGCTAAGTGTTACCATTCACGAAATAAACACTACTTGAAAAAAAAAACGTTAGATGGCGGACCCTTTATATAGAAGTACGGACACCGTCCTGCGGAAGATAAGGATGAAGAGATAACGGAAGTGTTTTGATTTGATGAAATATTGGGTAGTTTTTTATCCTTCGACGTAAAAATCGTACTCGGGGACCTCAACGCGATAATAGGAATAGGGCCAAACAATAGGAGAAGAAGGTGTTTATGTCTCAGCAAACGATAATGGACAATAACCTTCGCCAACTCAACAAATACGATCGTACACAAGGCTACATGGATATCACCGGATGGAGTTGCGCGTTACTTACACGGTTGACCGTTATTGATCATTTTCTAATAGATAGAAGAAACCATACCAACGTGCTACACGTTAAAGCATATGGAAGAACGGATTGCCACTCAGACACCATCCTAATCATCGTCAAAATTAAAAACCAAAGCCAAATTCGCAGAAGCAAAACACAGCAATGTACACAGCATCATCACCAGTATGAAATAAATGCTACAGAAATTAAAAACGAAACAAGACAGGTAGAAGAGTATGGTCAACAAAAAATGTGTTGTAAAGCAGGCAGCAGAAAACAAACTAGGCTGTTTCAAAAAAAAGCCCTGCTTCGATGAAGAATGCGAGGAAAAAGTAAAGACCCGTAATAAGTCTTCAAGCTCTGGAAAATAAAGAAGAGATCACGCGTACAAGTAGGAAATCGGCCATCTTCTTCGGGATAAAAAACCAGAATGGCAAAGGTATGCTAAAATTCAGGAAGAATGTGTGGCTAAAAATACGAGAGCAATGCATAAGGGCTAAACGCTGTAAGAGGGAATCGACATATTACCATCCGAATTAATTATATGGTGGAGAAAAATTAAAAAAAAAAATACAACTATATGGTACAATGAAACTATCCTCGGGGAATGAAAAACTAGGTCATCATTTCCGTATTTAAAAAGGGTGACCGAATACAATCCAACAATTACCAAGGAATACCACTGCCCTCAAATTGCTCGGCCTCAAGGTGCTGAAATATTCTTTAAAAGAAACTGGCATCATACGCTAAAAACAATTGGCTTCAGAAGGAACCACTCGACGAGTGATCAGATTTTTTTTTTTTCCTCGTTTTTATTATTTTTAAAAAGTTCGGAGTTTTATTATAATCAATTTTCAATATGATCCCCATTTTTTAGAAGGCAAAGATTATATCTCCTTCTAATGGCTGCACATAAGTCAAACAATTTGACTCCAGCGACTTCAATCCGTGCTTTCAGTCGTTCCAAAGATACTATTTCCACTTCGTAAACATAATTCTTCATGAATCCCCACACATAAAAATCTAGAGGAGTTAAATCTGGTGATCTAGGTGGCCATTCCGTGGGGCCCTTGCTTCCAATCCAACGGTCACTAAAATGATCATCCAGCCAGTTTCTAACCCGTAAGCTGTAGTGTGCTGGTGCTCCATCTTGCTGGTAGATTAAATTATCTGCTATGGCCAAAGGAACGTTGTCCATCAAATCGGGCAGAAGGTCTCGTAGGAACTGCAAGTATGATTCTCCATTAATAACGGCATTCAAAAACCGGGGCCCGATTACAGTTTGTCCAACAATACCAAGCCAAACATTACAGCTAAAGCGGTGTTGTGATTTATTTTGTTTTTTGTTGTGTAGATTGGTGGTACTCCAATGATGCAAATTGTGGAAGTTAGTAACCCCATCTCTGGTAAACTGTGCTTCATCCGTCCAGAATATCCTTCCAAAATTGTTTCGTTCAGTTTCATTTCGAAGCAGTAATGATCGACAAAATTCTGCTCTCAAAAACTTGTCGTTTGAGGTGAGTTCCTGAACTGTCCTAAAATGGTACGGGTGTAAGTTTTCGGTATGAAGCACTCTCCGTACTCTAGATTTGGGCACTCCAAGCATAATAGCTATCCTCCTTGTACTAAGGGAGGGATTACGTCAGACCAAATCCAAAAATTGCGGTTTTATTGCCTTAAGGTCCTAGCCGGTTGAACCCATTGGCGGCGGGCGGACCCAGACGAAATTGGCAGGTCAGTTTTCAGGCGTTATCAATGAAAAAAAAGGATTAATCCAGGGTTATTTCAATACTGTGTCAGTTTATTGAATCCTCATAAAACTACAAATTTTTTAAAAATAATAAAAAAGATGTCAATGTTTCATACATTAATTTGCCTACAAGTCCAGCCGCGTTAAAACCAAAAAAAGGTTTTTCTTAGAAAAAAATGGTTCGGGTTTTTTTTTAATTTCTCGAAAACTACAAAACATTTTTGCATCCGGTTTTCTGTTTTTAACTAAAAACTAATAAGAGAATTGAATTTTGGACAAAAAATTAGTACTTAATTACATACAATTTTGAAAAAAAATAGTTCGAAATTTTTTTTTTTCATTTTTTTTTCAAAGTTTTGAGTTTGAAAATTAATTTCTCAAAAACTATTCCTTAAAACAGCTTCGTTTAGAAACAAGATGAAAGAAGAGGTTTCTGGCTTTACAAAAAAGTATATCACGGCATTGTGGATGTAACTGTTGATTTTTAATATTTTTTTTTCCAAATTAAGTCAATTTTTTAGAAAATTGCCCCTCCCGGCTAAACGGGGGGGAATAGACCCCCCCCTCCCATACGATTTTTTTCTTGTCTTGACCAGACCTACACGCTCTAGCTTTTTGGCACACTGCTCGTGGGACACCCTGTATATTATTCCGCATAATAATAATAGAACATAAACACAACATTTTATTTTAAAGGGTTAATAAAAACAATTCAATCTTCAACAAAAATCTTTACCTCCTTTCCACGAAAAGATAGATTTGAATAACTTTTGCTAGAAATGTGTTGGCGAGCGTGTTTTTCCAGTTGATCATCTAAAGATTTTCCTTGGTTTTTGAGGTCTATGATATGAGACTTTTTTATTGTTAATTTTAATTTTTATATAATTTTCAAAATAGAGAAGGTATTATGAGTGAACGAAAACTCTTGAAATTTGGAAAACAAACGAGGATCATTAATTTCAATGTTCCCACTTTTAGGCTTATATTACTCGTATGTACTTTTGTGATTTTTTAGGTCTACATAAAAAGTTACTTATTGTACCTACGGACGCTTTTTGCGCTCTGTGTATTAAGGACGTCATATATATGTGTATGTGTTGGATATATAATTTTGTTAAGGTAGGCTAAGATAGATGTAGTTAGTTGTAAGTTTTATATAATATCGAAAAGTTTAAAAAAAAAATTCTTGGCAAAAACCGTCTATTTATTTTTAATGTATACTTAAATCTAAAAACTAAAATTTTTAACCTTAAAATCGAAAGGTATAGTTTTCAGATCTTCTTCCGTTAAATTACGAGTGTCTGCATAGGGCCATTAAAAAAGTTTTAGCTTTATTGTCTAGCGTAAGATAGTTCTAGCAAATTTGAAATTAAGTTAAAACTGAACTGGAAAAGGAAATGAAACGCACCTGCTCCTGATGATTTACCTATAAATTTTCAGCTTGTATTTAAAATTGTTAGTTATTTTTCATAACCCTACAAAAATATGAGAGCAATGCAGGAATGTTTGTACATGACACACTTTTATATATTAATTATTATTTTACAACTAAATTGGCCTAGGAGATTTTAATACGAGGCTGGGTAGCGAACAAAACCCGGAGAAAACGGATTCAATTTGGTGGATTTTCTAACGGAACGTAATTTTTAGTAGGCAGCGCTCGAATCCCACACCGCAATTTCAATCAACATCTTATCAATTGACAATCAGGCAAATTCATCACATTGCGAGATTGAGGATATGGGGAAATTACGGAAGTTTCGACAAAGGGGTAAAACGAACAAGTCAGAGATCAAGCCTGCATGAATGAACATGAACAACAAAGTGGAATCACAGTCAATGCTGAGAATATGAAAGGCTATTTTTGCAAACTGTACGAGGGTGGTCTGATAAGTACTTAGCCTACAAAAGAAAAACAAAAATTTTGGAGAAATGGCGATTTATTTTTCAATATAGTCTCCTTTTAGTTCGATACGCTTGACCCAGTGATGCTCCAACTTCTTTAACCCGTCTGAAAAATACGTTTTCTCGAGGTCTGCAAAGTAGGCCTCCGTGGCGGCGATGACCTCCTCATTCGACTGAAATTTCTCCCCGGCGAGTGACTTTTTCAAGTTTGGAAACAAAAAGAAGTCGCACGGGGCCAAATCTGAAGAATGCGGTGGATGGGGCAGCAGTTCGTAGCCCAATTCGACCAATTTGGCCGTGGCAAGGGCGGAGCACTTTTTTCTTCTCCAAGCGGTGCCGTTTTTTCTTTAATTCGGCGTCAAATCGGCCCAATAATTTAGCATAATACAGCCCTGTGACCGTTTTGCCTTCTCCAGATAGTCGATGTGGATCACACCTTGTGAATCCCAGAAAACGGTGGCCATCACCTTTCCGGCCGATGGGATAGTCTTAGCCTTCTTCGGAGCACGTTCGCCGGGTGAAGTCCACTGTTTCGACTGTTCCTTGGTCTCTAGTGTGTACCAGTGGATCCATGTTTCGTCGACTGTCACGAAACGACGCAGAAACTCCTTCGGATTGCGCTTAAACAGCGTCAAACACTGCTCTTAAGTGGTCTCACGGTTGCGCTTGTTGCCAGGAGTGAGCAAACGCGGCACCCATCGCGCCGACAGCTTTCTCATGCCCAAAATTTCATGCAGGATATGACCCACGCGATCTTTTGAAATTCCTACTGTCTCAGCTATCTCGTGCACCTTCAATCGGCGGTCTGCCAATACGAGATTTTTGTCACTTTATCCTCCGTGGTAGCCGTTTTCGGGGCACCTGGACTTGGCTCATCAAAACCGACGTGCGATCACGTTGAAACTCGTTAAACCAATTTTTGATGGTCGCCATCGAAGGAGAAGAGTCACCGTACACAGCATCCAAACGCTCTTTGATTCCGCTGCGCGATTTCCCTTCCAATAACAAGAATGGAATCACCGACCGATATTGCTTCTTTTCCATTTTTCTAAAATCCGCAGACACTTCCGCTTCCACACGCGGTCAAAACAAAACTACGAGTCTGATCCGGCAGTTTCCGTCTACTAGAATGAACTACACGATAGTAAGTAACTCTTGCGATACTGGCGCCATTTGGCAGCGAGGCTAAGTACTTATCGGACCACCCTCGTATTACGGCGATGGTAGTCAATGATGTCAGACAGAGCGAACCATTCAGAATGGACGAAGGCGACAGAGTATTCTGATCACCCGACCCGATATTGATATCGTCATTGAAAGTAAATGGCCAAAGAAGCACCTACTTGGTCGGACGTGTTTAAGTAGTCTATTTTTTAATTGGAGACAACATTTTTGCCTTGAAAGAAGTATGCAAGTTGTAAGTAATAATAATTTAAGTAAGGCCAGCGAAATAAAATAAAAATGTCCGTGTATTTAATAAAAAAAAATTAACAAGTCCAATTGTCGGTTTCAAAGCGTGTGTCGTCTTAAAAGAGGATTCTAATCCCACTTTTCACGCCGCGTATAGCGTTCCATACAAATTACGCGAGTTCATTAAAATGTGTAAGGATGATCGAACTCATCGAATATAATAGTTGGGCGAGTCCAGTGGTTGTTGTCCCTAAACAAAGATATTCGTCATTGCGTTGATAAAAAACCGCATTTTATCCTTTGCCTAATCCATTTTTATTCATTATTTATTTATTATTTATTTATTTATTATTTAGTTATTTATTATTTATTTCTTTTTTCTTTTTTTTTTGTTATTGTTATTGTTTCATTTCTCGTTATTAATACATTTTACACCTGTTCGCAGCAGCAATAACCATTTCATTTTCGTCTCTACAATTTGACACACAAATACAAGTTAACACGATCCATCGGAATTCACTAGCATCCGGTCAACAACCAGCAACGACCACAGTGCACCGTGATCCATAAGCGCACAGGTGCAACCAAACACCCTCCATAAGTTCCCACATTCTCCCAGCGCATCTCCACACAATTCCACACAAGAAACAGAACATATCTCCATGTGCATTGCAACTCCCAACGAACCCGACTCATCCGACACCCAGCACATTCCTTCACGTACGCGATGCTCCGTTTTAGGTTAAGACAGGTGATAAGTAAAATTTATGTTAGATCGTAAGTCAGTTCGTATTATAACTTGAAAGCGGACAGAAGTCCCAACCCGAGTAAAAAATAAAAATTATTTTTTTTAAGAAAATAAAGTTTAATTAACTTACATAAGCTTAAATTTACGATATCATAGCTGAGCTTAATCTCTCTGTTTTGTATTACATATTTTCTCTATCAAATAACGATAGAATTTTTGGATTACCAAGTGAAAATGGTTACAATTCTAATTAAATGGAAATCGTTAACACCTTTAATAAATATTTGGCGTCTATTGCGATGGACTTCAAACCTTGTCTTCCCCTTTAATAATCCAGATGTGACTTGTATTCGGACCTATTTCCTGACGAAATTCAAAACAATACCTTTGTTTTCAATAATTTTACACCAGGTGAAGTACATAAAACTATAATCAATAGTTTTAAGTAAAGTCACAGCGTTCGCTGATGATATTACATTAACGTACGACAATAAACATTTTTTTGAATAGTTGATCAATTTGGAACACGACATACAAATTTTGAGGCAATGGTTCACCAAACATGAGCTCCTTATAAACAGAGATTATGATTTACAGCCAGTCCGTCTTAGTTGACTGCAATATACGTTTTCACTCTGTTGTATGTGAACAATTTTATTTGTCTTTTCATGCTTGTGGCAGATCCAATTACGTCTCAAATGCTGTGTGTACGACCAATTGCTTTAACATAGAATCGTTGGAAAACTTTAAGTACCTAAGAGTTGTTCTTCTTTTCCTTTTTCCGGCGCTGTTATGGTCAGAAGTGTAGGACCATAACCTTCCCCCTTAACTGCATTCCTACTGGTCCGCGTGTGGGGTCCGCCGGTTTGGCCTCAGAAAAAAGTAGCGGCAGGCTTTCCGGGTTAGGATTACTTCATCGCTGAGGCCAATCAAATGCTGGTGTTTTTGCATTTGTTAGCACCAATTGTTTTTCAGCCTTTTTTTTTTTTTTTTTTTTTTTTGTGACACGGGCATGCTCCAGATTTTTTTGTTTGATCTTACTCTTACAACACCGGTGATCTCCAGTCGTGTCAACCCACTGATTTGCATGTACACTTGTGGGGCAGTTTAATGGTGGTATATGTGTCCCTAGGCTCACCTTAGTGTTTTCTAAATTGCCTAGATGTGATTTTTGTTTACCTTTGTTTTAGTCGCCTTTTACGTCCCTGCACGGAAAAAGTACCCAAGAGTTGTTATTAACAAAAATATGAACTGGATCACATACGGCGGAATTAAGAAAGAATATGTTGTCCGTCATGCGAAATATATTTATGCTGCAACCTTATTGCTCACAAAAACTCTTAATGAGGATACACTACGGGCTTGTTCACTCCAAATTGAAGTTCCAGCATTTCCAGCTGGGGACGTGCACCCTTGAGCCCATCGTTTTATCTCAAAAGCATATTATAAAAAGTATATGTAAAAAGGCAGATGTAATAGAAGTTCATCGTCAACATCACCTCCATGTTTTACCGTTAAAACATCTTTACGTTTCTTCCACTCTTCGAGGCTCAAACACACATTGCTTGAGAATAAATAATAAGGCCTTCGTTAACATACCAGATTCACTCGAAACTCACCACTCGAAATTGTTTACTGTATCTGCATCTAAACTATTTAATAAACTACCATACGAAAGTTTTTTTTCAAAAGTGTACGCTCTTATGGTGTTTGTCACACAACCTGGACGGGGTGCAGATGGTTTGTGTCGAAAATGTTCGTTCACTACTCTCCGGGGGTGGTTATCCTAGATAGGATGAGAGATTCGACTGAATTTGTCGCATTGGTTGTAGTTCACTGTAAATTTTTGGTTTCCCAGTCATTAGGGAGTGATTGTGTGGTAAGACCAAAAGTGGCAATCCGCAGATATTGAATCATTCCATAAAAGTGGAGTTTTTAGATGGGGAAATGTCACGCATGTCAGTGTATCCCCAAAAACCCAACTACCATACGAATTAAGAATTTTAAATCATCCTACCCTGTTCTTAAATAAAGCAAAAAAAATGGCTTTTTACAATGGATAGCTCAGAAATCAAAAACCTTCTAATTAATATAGAATGGTCAACCGTTTATATTTTTGTTTGTTTCCTTTTCCTAATGATCTGAATACTAAGCAATATTATGTAATGTTTACTGATTATACACTAACTATTCATGGGTTTTATAAAGGCATATGACTTTACAGCGTAAATCAATCGAAAATGTATCACGTTCATGAAAGCTGGGAATCTCGAAAAAGTGATGAAAAAAATACAAAGGTTTATAAAATAGTAGGTTATATAGTAGGAAATGTCTTATCGGAAACATTCGTAATACGCGAATGATTAAAACAAAGAGAAGCCTTGTCACCAGTTCTTTTTAATCTGGTGCTAGAAATCGTAAAGAAATCCCGTCAAGAAAGGAAGAGGGGAATAACCTTTATTGAAGTCATATCCATTCTAGCTTACGCTAGCGATCTGAACCTGCTGTTAGATAGTAAGGAAACAGTTAAACGGAATGTAAAAAGCCTGATAATGGTAGGAAAAGCTTAAAAGTAATTAAAGAGAAAACCAAATATATGGTAACTGACCGAATTGAATCAATCCAAACCGCGCACTTGACTGTACTCGATAAGCGCTTTAAGAAAGTTCAGGAATTTATGAGTAAATACGTGGGTAGCATATTGGTTTCCAAAGTGAGATAAATAAAATGCTGCATATGAGCAACTCGTGCTTCTTCGCGATGAAGCAATTGTTCAAAACAACTCCTTATAAATTCAGTGACGTGCTACGGATGTGAAATTTGTTCTCTGATTAAGGAGGAGGAGAGTAAATTTGAGGTCTTTGAAAACAAGACCTTAAGGAGAATCTATTGTGGAAAATAGGACGAAGAAACAGGCGACTGGAGAAAACTACACAATCAAGAGCTCAAAGAACTTTATTCGGCGAGATAGGCAGGACATGTAGAACGAATGGGCAGTGAAAGACCAATCAAACGAGTAATGAGTGGAAAACCTGCATTAAAAAGACCGTCCGGCAACTGGGACAGAACGGCGAAACATGAAAAGAAGACACTCATGACAGAGAGGCTTTGCGAAGGATGGTAAACGGGGCTCTCCAATTTCGAGTTATGTTGGCAAAGATTACGGTTTTTATTATTGGTGAATAAATATTTTTGATTTGTGGTTTGACATTATTTTGTTTAATACAATATTATTTTGAGTTAGATAAGCATGCATTTTAGGATAAAGTCAAACCTTTCTTTCAAAAGATGATGGACGGATTAACGTAATTAACGTAAGCGTTATATATCCGTATGTCAATAATTTTAAGATTGCACTGGAGTCTCTTCCTCACAATCAACGAAATAATTACAAACGTGTAATTAGTGCTGGCAAACGGCCCGCGGCAAAATTAAAAAAAAAAAACATTTACTCTGTGTCCTATTCGTACCTTATGCATGTATTGTATTATGTATTATGTATTTTTAACCAGTTTGTGGCTGCTATGTACGCTAATTTAAGCAAATAAAAAAAGATAGCGTGCCGAAAATTATATTGATCTACAGGGCGCTATGTAAAAGGATGATAACATTGAGGAACTGGGGCGGTTGGTAATTCTGCAGTCAAGTTTCACGGATGGCACGGGCTATATGCACGACAGTACACTAGATGCGTTTTATTATGTAAAGAAGTATGGACATCCGTATGGACTTCACATCTACCATTTATCCTAATTGGGATGAAGTCATTCTTATAACTTTTCACAGGTGTAGCTACTTACAACTAACACGATGGCATTTAAAACTCAAAGAATATGAGAGAGGGTTTGGAAAATCCGAGGAACAAATTTTGCTTCTAATTTTTCCTGATGTGAGGCAGACAATTTCGCTAAAATGCTGCACTACGAGGAATTTCCATCTTACTATGCATACAATATAATAAGCAACATGGTGTTTTCAATCGACGAAAACGATGTGCTGGGCTAGAATGTGCTGTGGGCGTGTTCAAAAAAACGCGGTATAGAAAGCATATACAGTTCATCCAAATAATTCGATTGACACTGGCTCTTCGACAAGATACGAGTACCTACTTCGCTCGCCGCCTTTCGAACGGTTGATGATTTCCGACATCCCACCTGTCTTGTCGAGCTCGAAATATGCTGGATGACGACAAGCATTGGGATAACACGCTGAATGAAGCATGGATCAGCGAGAGCCTACGTTATGTGTTTGCCCTAATGTTCTGGACTTTCTGATGCTATTCCATTGTGGCAAAAATATTAACAGAGTTACCACAACATTTGTTGCGAGAAACGACGCAAATTATTCGAGGCAGCGAATTGAACGACACGGTACGTCGATAATGTTTAAATATTAAACAAAATACAAAATACGACCCCCTAGCACAATCATTTCGAGATGGCGTATCTAGCCTTACAGCAGGGCAGCGGAACATTTTCGATCGAGTTTGTCACAGCGTCACTAACAACTTTGGAAAATTGTTGTTTTAGGTGCCCGGCGGAACCGGATAAACTTTTTTACAAAAGTAGTACAAAGCCAAGGTTATATTGGCTTAAACTGTAGCGTCGTCAGGGATAGCAGTTACGTTACTGTCCTGGGGTAAAATTTCTTATATGTACAATGCATAAAATACAATATAAAATATGCTTGAAATGAAATATAAGACTCCACTGAAAGTCCAGTTTGCAATATTCCCTGAAAAAGTGACAGAGCTCGAGATGTATGTGACTGTTGCCTAATTGTGTTGAACGAATTCACAATGGTCCAGCATAAGGCAGTGGAAGTCGTTAAGAGAGCGTTGCAGGAAGTATGACAGTCTCACAAAGAAGCGGAAGTGCAGGCGAACATATGTATATTTGTCCCTCGAATTCCAATAATGCCTTACAATTTTTTGTTCCAATTTAAGCATATTTAATTTCCTGTCAGTGTATGCTTCACGATGACAGTAAATGCGGCGCTGGGACAAGCACTGTATACCTGTGGGCGTAGACCCCACCATAGACTGCTTCTCATACGGCCAAGTATACGCTTGCCCTTCGTCGAAAACTACGAGTAAATCCACTCTTTCGAATACACCATTGTCAACGATTATCTTCGTAAATTTAATAAATCATGAACCGTGAAAAATTTCTTCACTCTATCAATAAAGCGCACACATGCCCAACTCCCATAATAAATGATTGAACCTATTAATAAAAGCCAAAACACAGGAGCTTTCTCTTTGTCCGACAAGATTCATTCATAAGCTATTAAACACAACAACCAAGAAGTTAGTAATCGCTCTCCATTATAGCAACCCATTCAGCTTCACCCACCATAAACAGCTCATGTCAAGAAAAATCATAAAATCATCCAGTACACAAATACATCACATCCAGCGGAAGCTAGATACTATTAATTCTCACATGTGAAAATACTCCTTTTCTATTGTATTGATTGTTGCAAAAGTACCTTCTCCTTTTCCTTCCCCCTCCTTCTGCAATTTTACTTGAGCGAAGACAAGTCCAAACACTGAAGCTGTGAATAATGGCCGTATCAAGGCGAATCATCTTATATTCCTTTTCTTTTTGCGCAATGTCATCCGATAAATAATCGGATTTTTTTTATTGTTATGGGTTGCGAAGGAACGTTATTCTTCTATGTGGTCTGTGCTTGCAAGATAACGAAAGATACCTATCGAGATATTTTTGACCTAATATTGTACCATATAAATACGATGGTACTCCATATCTATCTGTACGTGCCTTAAAGCAGATACGCCAGAAGAGCGGTGCCAGAATTTATCTATGTAACACAAAGTTAATACTGACACAAGTTAATACTGCTAAGGATTACTAAACGCAAAACAAATCATGTCATGTGATGAATATATCGTCGTTATAAATTGAAGATGTAAGGCCACCTGTTACCTTTTGTGTACGATTCATACATTTTCACAACATGCACTATGCAGCAATAATCGAAGGACATTCCAAGTATAAATACACTAGGTAAATAAAATACAGGAGCTAAAGACAAAGTAGCACAAGGAAACAAATGGAAATCGTCGAGTTAAGACTTTATGTCACATATAGGCGGCTCCTCTTTTGGGTAAAGTGCAATACAATTTCTTGGTTCTTCTGTATTATTGTTAATATTGATCTATTATGGTATCTATTATCTACGGAAGTAGAACAGAGGATTGACTTAGCTTTTCGGACAAGGATCCATTCAACCATGTTTGAAGGCGATTCACTTATCATCATTATCTTTTGACCATTGTGGCTAAACTCATATGTATTCAATATTCGCTGGAACTAATGTTGCGGAACTTAACCGTTTTTTCTAATTACCATTACCAGCATGCTTTTAATCAATAAGATGTAGTCCAAGATCTTAATGAGAATTTATGGTGGATAACAGGACGGGGAAATAGGCGGATGGCGGAAACTAAAAACCATATCAATAACGAAGAAATAAATATAATAAATTTAATTCCGCACTAAGCATTGTCCGATGGGGGGACAATATAATGATTGTCCTAGAAGAAATAGAACAAAACAGTGAAACAGGAAGGAATACACTCATGACACAGAGGCTTGGCGAAGAGCTGTCTATTCATTTTTAAACTTCCGAGTTCCAATAATAATAAAAATAATAATAATGGGTGAAGCTACTACATTATTTTTTAACATATTATCAGAATTTCTTTTACAATTGTAAATTGGCCAAAATATACGGAAGGTACTCGCTTGAATCGCTTGAAACCTAGGACAGCTCCTAGGACATAGTGACAGGCATCGGTATTTAATACAAATGTTAATTGATATTAGTGTATGTAAGAAAGAGATCGTTTATTAAAAGAGTTTTTAGAGTACTAAAAGATTGCATATATGCAGGGTATGCCGATTAGAACCGTTGCGGTCAAAAAAAAAAACCCAGATGTGACGATGATCACCAGACAAGTTGTCTACTTGACAGTCGTAATCCAACTCAACTTTTATTTGTCACATAAGTAAACAAACGGTTAATGCAATTCTATATACTACACTGCTTGTACAATGTGAATATACATAAGTAAATTAAGAGTAAGAGAAAGAGAGTTCATACATAAGAAATACATAAGTATATGTGGACAGTACAAAAATATAAGAAAACATAAAGAATATGTTTTCATAAGGTAATTCATAATATACCTATAAATATATAAAATATTTATATATTTTAGCATCCTTTGTGAGGTATTTAGATTTTACTACACTGCACGAAATAATGATAAGACCACGATGCAAAAGGCAACTGTTGCGTTTAATGAATTTTAATGAATTTTTTTTAAGTTTAGGTACGCAAATAATACTAACGGATAATATTATGAAGAATTTTTCTCTAGATATTGTTACGCCTGGGTAGTTTCCAGATGGTTACTTCATCAAAATCAAATTTGAACAAATAAATTTATACGCGGGCTGGAATTTCCTTGGCTGGAATTTTGCCTCCAGTTTTTCCGTTGTATATTAAAGCGGACGAAATCAACGAAACAACAAGCGGAATGACAGGGAAAAACAAAAAAAAAAAACAATAAATGATTTCAAAGGAAACGCCACAGATTATCTTGCATTAAATTTCTATTTATTCACTAAGCAGGTCACAGGCAAAACTCGCTCGTTCCCATAGGTATGCCTCCTTGCATGGGTTTGTTTTCTTCTGGATGTCGAATATCCGGCGCATGTGTCCGGAACGCGTAACAACGTAACAATATATCTTTTTAAATAAAAATGCCATAACATTAATTTGGTCTTATCATTATTTCGCACAGTGTATTCTGTAAAAACTAAGAATGGTGTTATTTCTTTATTGTTGTTGAGATTTGGTAGTTTTTGACACACTCTACCTTTTTCGGATTTGTTCTTAATTTGGTGTAATATGTGGCTTAGAAATTCGATTGCTTTCTAAAGAAAACTTGACTTGGCCAGTTGTATTTTCAGACTTTCTTAAGTCTTTTAAAGATCTTCGTCAATCAAACAAGGAGTTCTTGTAAAAATGTAGTAAATATAATAAAGTCATTTATGTATTGTACAATATAGAAGGCAAATGGCATTAAAGTCCTTCTTCAATATCTTGTTTATGGGCCGTTGGAACGTCGCCGGTGCTGTCATCATACAAAGGATTTCGTAGCGTCCGTTCTCGATACTGAATTCTTATGAATATCTTCTTTCCGTATCTATGTTTGATAAAGTCCTTTGGCTTAATCGAGTCTCGTGAAGTATTTACATCTCCCAAGCTTGTCAAGGATTTCATCGATACATGGAATTGTGTACTTGTGGTCTATGGTTATCTTATTTACACCCAGCCAAGCGTCAACTTCAATAGCCAAACCCAATATTCATTGCAAGAAGCTGATGTTGTGCGTCTGATGGGATCAGCTCAGAGTGATCTCCATCTACTACTCCATCTTAACGAAACCATCACCGCAGATCGTTACCAACAACAATTGATGCAATTAAGCTGAGCTTTGAAGCTTAGACACCCCCAATATGCTAAAAGACATGGCAAAGTGATTTTTCTGCACGACAACGCTCGGCCACATCTTGCTCAAGTTGTCCGGGAAACTTTGAATGCACTTAACTGGGATGTCCTACCCCACCCGCCGTAATCTCCAGACGTTGCTTCTTCCGTCTACCACGTGTTCCGATCGATGGCTCATGACCGGGCGGAGCAGCATTTCACCTCTTACGAAGAAGCCAAAAATTGGGTCGATTTTTGGATCACCTCAAAAGATGAGAATTTTTTTTAGGCGCGTAATCTCTATGCTGCCTGAAAGATGGTTAAAGGTAGTAGAAAACGATGGGCAATATTTTGAATAAAGTACATTGTACCAATGATTGTGAATAAATCTTCAAAATTACAAAAAAAAAAAAAACCCTCAAAACCTATATGTATGTACACCTAATAATTCTATTTCTCCTCTACTCTCAATTCATATCAATTGTAAATTTGTGCTGAATACCTTCAAAAAACTTAGTGACACTCACTTAAGAATCATTATCAGCATTATTCCTTCAAGAGCTCATGAAAAAGAAATTTGTATTACACTCAAAAAGTGAACCCTGTTTACCTCTGTAGACAAAGATAGTCTTTAACAACATCAAACAAAAGCAAAAACGGAATGGGAAGTGTTCAGAATTCGAACAATCTAAATTCCTTCCTTCTCTAGAGATTGTCATGAATCAAATTTTTTGTTCTTATTCTATTCTTATCCACTAGGCGAAAGTGTTTAGCACTAACTTAATAATATCTTAATATTTTATATGTCCTATTTATTTATATGTCTCTTTATATTTTTAATTATATTTTATATGGTATATATACATATATACCATTTTTTATATATTATATGAAAATATACTATATAAAAATATATAATTGGATTTTTTAGTTACTAATGCCTTCGTTTTGTTTTTGTGTTTTTTATTTTGATTGATTTTTATTTCATACTTCTTAGAACTGTCTTACGCTAGACAAATATGCTTAAAACTAGGGTAAATAACTTAACTAACTTAAAATACCTTACTTGTCCGTATAGAGGACACTATGAAATGTACAGAAAACTTAAAAATGTTCACCAAACGTCTATACTAATTCTCTCTGGCTTTCATTTACTTATTTTCATACATATATTATACGTTTATTTTTGAATTTGATTTTTTGTAATTTTTTTTTCAATAATGTACTTTTTTATATTTTAAAGCTTAACCTACCCTTAGCTGATTAGTTCTTTTAATCTTAAATATAATCATATCGGCCAAATGATTGTTCTCCTAATTGCGCTCTTCATCATCTGTCCGTCCGAGAACTCTCCAAGACTTAAAGGCCCCAGTGCGTTTTCAAGTTCATGTTAACATAATGACAAACGGAAATGGCAGAGTCCATTCAAACGTATTCCTATGATTACAGTAGGACTCGCTGGCCACGCTTTGCCAATTCCCCGACAAGAGCGCTCAGTTCGAGCGCCTCCTTTCCACCGTCCAATAGGAGCCTGTCATACTATGAGATTTGTTTTTTATAATTCGTGCAGGTTCAAGAGTGTATATGGTTTGTGTCGAAGATGTTTTTTCACTTCTCTCCGGGGGTTCTCCTAGATAGGATTTGAGAGATTCGACTGAATTTACGTTGGTTGTAGTTCACAGTAACTCTTTTTGTTTCCATGTCATTAAGGTGTTTTATTAGAAATTCACACACAAAGGATGAATTTTTGAAGTGATTTTATGCTGCCAGTCGTCAACATTTTTTAATCATCTCTCATTTACAACTGATGTTGCTGCACAATTTTTCCTTATGGGAATTGTTCATGGCTATGGAGAGACTTGAACTACAGAAATTCATTTGCATCTCGACCACCCCTAAACAAATGGACGATACCATTAAATAGGCAAAGAACAGTACGATACCACGTCCACGACAGTACGATGCGACGAACGTGTACCGAAACGCCACAATCGACACACTACGGAAAAGTTGACTCCTGAAAGACTCAAACTCTTGTACAGGCGGTTTACCAACAGACAAAATTCGTAGGGCAGGACTCTGAAGTCACTGATCTCCAACAGTTCATCAAAGAAAATTACAGAATATCTCGATGTTTGTATTGAAACAATAGAATTCGTGCTGTAAAATCCAACAGCGCGAGTATGTTCCCGCAAGTAAATAAAATCTTTCGGAGAAACAATCCGAATGTTCAGGATCTGAAGCTTCCGAGAACGTCAGACAAGGAACGCTTGCTACGAGCAGTCGATCTTCGTGATGGAGGATCCCCAGGAGAAGGTGGCGACAGTGGAAGCTGTATTCCAGGAAGTGTACACGGTGAATGATAGCATTCGCCCAAACCGCGACCTGGAAAACAAAGTCCTACTTCATCACTTCTACCTTCGAAATGTTATCGATCATTGGCGATTAGAAAATCCTGGTTTTACCAGGTTCAATGATGATCTTATAGCAAACATAGGCGTCACCAGTGAGGGGGTTGACAACCTGTTCATTTCGACGGATCTCCAGATGATCTTCGAGTCATTGGAAAGAAAAAAACTCTCGGGAACAGGCAGAATATCTTTCGTTGCCCTCAGGCACCTAATGCGTCAATTCTCCGGTCAATAAGTCTTCTTCCGAGTATCAGAAAGGTCTTCGAGAAGATGGTTCATAGAGCCCTGTTTAAATGGGTTAAGGACAATAAAATCATTCCAGATAATCAATTCGGTTTCGGAGTGGGGCGCGACACTACTCATTCCGCGTCGAAGCTCGTATCGGATATCCAGTGGAATAAATGCATGAACCAATGCACAGGTCCTGTCTGATTGACTTGGAAAAAGCTTTCGACAACGTATGGCTAGAAGGTATTTACTACAAGCTCAGTCGGTTGGGCATAATTAAACCACTGCTATATATGATTTTTGACATGTTAACCGGTAGAAAGTTTGTTGTGAAAATTGCCAACGTGACTTCTATTAACAACGGACTGTACAGTGAACTCCCCTATACGTTACAACATTTACTTCAGTGATCTGATAGCTTCTCTTCATCATTCAATAGCGTACGCAGACGACCTAATCGCGTAGAGATCAGGTCCAACGATTGACGTCATTGTTACTCTTCTGCAGCGTGACTTCGAAAAAAATTCAGCAGTATTGTGGTGTGAAAATCAACTTCCAGTAATCAGAGTCTATATTGTCAAATGATGGACCACTTTACTGCATTCCTACTGGTCCGCTTGTGGGGTCCGCCGGTTTGACCTCAGAAAGTAGCGGCAGGCTTCCCGGTTTGGGATTACTTCACCGCTGAGGCCAATCAAATGCTGGTGTTTTTGCATTACCTGCTTTTTTTTTTTTTTTTTTTTTTTTTTTGTGACACGGGCATGCTCCAGATTTTTTTTTGTTTGATCTTACTCTTACAACACCGGTGATCTCCAGTCGTGTCAACCCACTGATTCACTGATTTGCATGCATGTACACTTGTGGGGCAGTTTAATGGTGGTATATGTGTCCCTACCCTCACATTGGTGTTTTCTAAATTGCCTAGATGTGATTTTTGTTTACCTTTGTTTTAGTCGCCTTTTACGACAAGCGAGAGGTATCGCTGCAGGGATATTCTTAACCCGTCCCTTCACGGAACGTATATATATTTTAGATAATAAAATAAATAATAATTTTAAGATTTGTGGTTGTCGTTTGCCATTTGGGTCGTTATATATTCAAACTGCCACCGTTTCCAAAACCCTTGAACCATATATTGTAAATGATTCCATCGAGACAATTGGTTTAGTGGATTAGTTAGATCATCGTCGGATAAGACACAAAGTGGATGAGATTTAATATTGATTCCATTTGACTTAGCACAGTGTATAGCCCCTCAAAGGTAAAAATCTACCTTCCGATTACTTTGTGTAAGTGTAGCTTAACAGACCTCACTCCCACTTCCCATAAGTCACCAAAATGTGGTGCAGAAGGCCGTATAAAGTGCCACTCAATTCCGTCCATTGCAAGTGCGTCAGCAGTATCTTGATTGTGAGTTTTTGACAAAACTAATTTCTTCATTTCATTAAGACACCGACAGGCTCTCTGGAATTACGTTCCGTTGTCACTATAAACGGAAACATTTACCTCGGGGGGAACTGAACCTCCTAAAAGCTGCAAGAAAAGCATCATTTGCGAGGTCACTCACCAATTCGATGTGGATTGCTTTCGTGCTCATACACACAAATAATGCAATGTAGGCTTTGGAAAGTTTCGGATTTCGACCACGAAAAAGTTTAATCGGGAATGGGCCAGGGTGTATTAGTGATTGGTCGACTTGGGCAAACACGATGAATTGGTAGCCAGCCCATAAGCTGTGTACTAGTCGTCTTTTGCTGCAAAAAAAAAACCTTTCTTAAATCGATGCACAATATTCCGCACTAGATTTCGGCTACCCAATATTGCTGTCGATAGATTGCAAATGTTTCCGAAACACCTGGATGAAAATGCTTATTGTGGATTTCAATAGCATTATAGCTATTGAAACATGGTTATCGGAAAAAAAAAGTATTGGATGTTTTATACAATATTAAAGGCGACGAAAGAGCTTTTAATACGTCCTTCTACGCGAAGTAAACCAGTTTGATCGATAAAGGGATTTATGCGGAAACTCACGATCAGTCACAAGATTATTTATTTCACTTCCGAACGTATCCTCTTGTACTTTCTTAAGAATGACTAGTTTAGCTCCATATACATCACTGAAGTTCAAACCGCCAATTTTCTTTTCAAATTTACTCGGTTGACAATTATGTGTAAACCGAATACGCGTCCATGTATATCGCGGAATCTTCTCGAGAATGGCAGCTGTACGGTTTGCGATGAATGTTGTCCAACGACGAGGTGTAGAGGACAGCCAATGTACAATGTACAATGTAATAGGAGTCACTTTTATTTTAGCTGCGACTGCGATTTTATACTGGTTAAGAGTGATCTGAGAGCGAGCATAAACCGCCGCGCTATTGGCCAATGATTGGCATCCGAAAATCCATGGAGTTCAATCTCGGCTTCAAAATGAAAACAATAACGTGGAATTTTTGGGTCCTCAAAACAGTGCAATTCCCTTCGATAGGTTATCCACTTATCAGTTAAATGTGATGGAAGAGGATCATTCCAATCAAGCTGAAGTTCCGACGACCACAGTCCCTGAAAGAGAATTTTAAACAATATAACAGACGGGGCTAAGAATCTTAATGGGTCAAAGATTCGGGAGCTCTCAGAAAAAAACGAACGTCTGGATGGATAGGAACACAAGCGCATATCAGTCATGCGAAACGAGTATTGGTCTGATGTGGGGTTTCAGTGCATACCCAAAACTTTGATTACCGATTTTGAACGTTCGGTTTCAAACCAGGCGAAGTCACAGTCATCTTTCGGCAACCGAGGTAGACGAGTATAGCAGTTTGAATTCCACTAATGAACTTTGAGATTAGCATTTACAACAACGACACAAGTTCGGAGTGTAAATTTATCAGATCACCCGAAGAATTCGCACCTGTCATAAAGTCCGCTACGTATGTAAGTATCTTCCAATAACACTCGCTCTGCATTTGGATACTGAAATTTATACTCTGTGGCTATCTGTTTTAAAACCCGAACCGATAAGAATGGAGCTGACGCAGTTCCATAGGTAACAGTGCGTACCGATAATGACCTATTTCGTCGGATGGACTTTCACGCCAAATGATACGTTGAAAATCTGCATGTATGTTGTTAATCAATATCTGACGGAACATTTTCTCAACGTCGTCTATAAGCACACATTAATATTGACGAAAACGTAAACAAACTCCAACCAGATCACGTTGAATAGGAGGGGCGATTAATAATTGACTGTTGAGTGATTGCCCTAGCGAATCTCTAGCTGAACCATCAAAGACGTTACGCAATTTTGTTGTGGAGCTTCCTGGCTTCAACACCGATGATGAGGTAGATAGAAATGGTTCCCATGATTAACATCTAACTCATTTTATGGTATAGGAAACAGAGGACATACAATGCAACGTTTTATCTTTCCGGAACCGACGTTCCAACCAATAAAACCGATTTACCACGGATTTTAGCGAATTACCGAACACGTTCGGAGAGTCTTTAAATGGCAACTAAACAACGTATTTTCCATTGGGTGAACGCGATAAAGTTTTCCCGAAGTGTTGCTCAACCTCATCATCACTAAATGAATCATATTTAGGCGGAGTGACTTCATCGAGCCCCCAAAACCATTGCAGCAGGAAATCAAAGATCAAGAGTGGAATGGAGCGACGAAATTTGAACATGTGGTGATTGTGTGAAATCTATTAACTCCTCTGAAACTATCCAAACGAATGAAGTTCTCTGTGCAATCGGAACACCGTTTGATCCACGAATTTGATCTCCCTGGAGAATTTATCAGTACCGAGCAACACGTCTATGGAACCGGGTCTGCTATTGAAGGGTCTGCTAAATCCAAATTTCGAAGGTGGGACTAACTAGAGACATCAAAGAGTCGAGGAGGCAGATTGGCAGTAAACTTGCTCAAAACAAATGCATTGACGAAGATATGATTTTGATTGAACCTAGTATAACCTGCTTCTATTGATGACAAACGATGAATGGGTATTCGAGCATGTTTCCGATGCAGCCCTAATCTCTGCGCAAACGATTCTAACACAAAGAATGCTTGAAAACCCGATTCAAGGAAAATTCGACAGTTAATAAATTTGCCTTGTTTGTCCTATATCTAAGCCAATATGGTGGGCAATATAGTCTGCTTGAACATGCCACATATCAAGCGAACAGTTATTTATTAGCGATAAAGGAAAATTCGACTGTTTCGAAGAATGATGCCGCGAGTTGCATGCACGACAACGGAGCGATGACCGACACTTGTCTGCAGCAAGGCAGTTAAAGCACAAAGAACTCGTTTTAACTAAAGCGCGTCGCGATTCCATATAAAGGGCTAGAAACTGTTCACACTGTGGTTGCCTTTGCATTTCGGACATTGTGAGGGCGACGATGGCGATTCTGCCAAATGGGTTCGAACTTGGGTTTGCAATTTTCCGCGCGAGACACTGGGCCGAGTTAGAGCTTGGCATGATTCTAAGGCATCACACCTTAGCTGAAGAAAGTCTAAACGTTCGTTGAACCGACAATCATCCCGATTACAGACACATTTAGCCCAACTCTGTTTGGTTTCAACATCAAGTTTGTTAAGCAATAAATAAATAAACCACGGATCGCGATTTTTTGCACTAAGAGCATTAAGTCCACGAATTACCTCATCCGCACTGTCTATTACTTTTCGCAAGGTGTTGACATTCCCGATACGAGTGACTGGGAGCGACATAAAGGCTTGGATAAACGATTGGACGATAAGATGTACTCGATCGTAGCGCCTCTCCAGACATTCCCAAGCTTCAAAGTAACCAGATTTGTTGCATCATCACGAAGAAAGGACTTTAAGTAATGGAATTTTTGGGTGGCAGTCAAATTTGTTTATTGTCTACCGAACCCATGAAAGAATCACTAAATGATTATCAATCTTTATAGTTGCCCGAAAAACACGGCACTATCAATTTGGGCAGTATCTGCTCAACACCCTCGGATTTGACCGAATTAATAGTTTCAAAAAATTTTGATTATGGTTGTGCGAGTTGTTCAGATACGGGGTATCTTTACCGACCGATTGCGATTGTCTTTCACGAATCGACTTGGAAATGAATGAATGCGCGAAGAAAAACCGGTTTTCGCAGTCAGCAAACTCAAGTTCTAAGTCTGTGACTTTTTCCTCCGAAACAATTGGCAACACTTCCTCGTGCAGTGAGGAATATTCAGATCACGTTTCATCTAGTTGCAAAAGTTTTACTTCCAACATCTCTAGCGTCGTCGAGGGACCGATAGTAACAATAAAGTCAGCTGCACGCGTTAATCCGCCTCGGCGATCAGACTACGAGTGCTGAGACTGTCCACAAAATAAATAATAACTCTTCAACAGCTAGCTTAAGTTTTAAATTATTTTAATTGTTATAATATAACAATTATAATAATATATATAGTAGTATAGGGCCAGTAAGGTATTTAGAAGCATCAGTAAGGTATTTAGGTGCATAACATAGTTTAAGAAATGAATAAAAAAAAAACAAAAAAAAATTATCACAAACCAAACGTCCAAATCTAACTTACGGAATAAGGTGTGACGAGGATCTTACGGGAGTAACGCACCGTGGGAACGTTTTCAACTGTCAACGTACTCGTCGCGTTGGTAAATTACCCGGATACTATGTCCATTGTATATTAACCTTTCGGAGACAATAAAGAAGTCATCCGATAAAGACCGATCGGAGTGTGTTCTTCTTTACCTATAATTATTATTAAGACTCGAAGACCACATTCTTGTCGTAAGTCAAAGCCCTAGCAATGTGCTTTCCGGTCATTTTAATAAGACAATTATGGATTCTGTTTAGGCCTACTCCATCATACTGCGACTCAGGCGTTCAATACATTCTACGATAGAACCTAAGTGTGTCTCGCGCATTTACTATTCTATTTCAAGTGAGGTGGCGTTACATTAAACTAAACCGGACAACCATACATGATGGTAGATCTAATTAGGGACCTAATGTGTACGCTACGAAACCACCTACGTAAGCTATTAAGTGGCTGATAAATCCTATAAAATCACTTGTGTAGGAATTTACGAATTATATAATAGACTTCGCAAGTTCTAAAGCTGTAAGTTCTCATTTTATTCTTCCGAAAATTTGGCTTGCTGGTAGAAACTAGCCATCGAACATAGGGTTCTTCCATGACTGTTTTAGTAGTACTTAATAATAATTCATATATGAGAACTAGCCAAGTCAGATCTTAGGCTTCAATATATTATCCTAAGTTATAAGAAAAAATTATATTTTATAAAATATTTTATGTTGTTATGAATTGATTTCAGGACTGACCATTGAACTTCCTACCCATTTATATCTCACTTCTTTTGTCATAGCATAGTATTGAACTTGGCTCTCTTTCCACATGTATGTTTTTGATTGGATTGTCACATTTATCGGACCACTGTACTGGAAAAGGATTATTATTCAGAGCGTTAATGAACAGCATGGTGAGAATGTCCAAATAACAATAAACTTAAAAAATATTTTGATCATTTGTATGTATTTTTTTTTGTTTTTGATATGTAATTCGTGCAGGTTTAAGAGTGTACGCTCTTATGATGTTTGTCACACAACCTGGACGAGATGCAAATGGTTTATGTCGGATGTTCGTTCACTACTCTCCGGGGATGGTTGTCCTAGATAGGATTTGAGAGATTCGACTGAATTTGCGTTGGTTGTACTTCACAGTAACTCTTTCTGTTTCCATGTCATTAAGGTGTTTTATTAGAAATGCATACACAGAGTATGAACTATGAAGTGATCTTATGCTGCGAGTGTTATGCCTTCGTCAGCACTTTTTGATCATCTCTCATTCACAACTGATGTTGTTACACAGTTTTTCGATATAGGAATTGTTCTTGACTATGGAGGATTTGAACTACAGACCATCGGCTCAACAGTCGGTGATGATTACCATTGCACCACGACCACAAGTTAGTGCGCAATAATATTGAAGATACGCGTAACAACTCTTATTCTGACTCGTTCGAACGTGCTTGTGGTAATTTAGGAGAGGATTGAAAGGTAATTAATTGCATTTTGGGTAAAATTAGGCAACCAAATAGAAACCTATAGCAACCTATAGAAAACTTGACGATATATAGTTGCTGTTGCACCATCATTTGCAACAAATTCAATGAATTATTCACTGCAGTCTCGGAAAAATGTAACCATCTGTAGGAGCCCCAACTGATTGTAATTGTTCTGTTCAATCAGCAATTTACACGCAACCGAACAGCTTTGTTTGCTCTTTCCCTCCATTGAAGTTTTGAGAGTTGTATTGTCATTAAAAAAAATCATGAAAAACATTTGTTTTTATGTAGTGGATGTATTATGTCATCCGTTCAATCTTAGCCCTTCGTTGCACTGTGTTGCAGATCTGCAACATACCACATTTCACATTATAAAAATTGTGTGAGCTGATCTTTTCTTAATCGGAGCAATGTTGCAGGAATGCAATATTCTTCTTCAAAAGATCTACATGACATGAGCTCTTAATTCTCATCTGTCAGATTTCATTTGTGACATTTAGACAGGATTTGTATTAAGCGTGAGTTTAATTCGTTAAAAAAATATATATAGAAAGAAATAATCCGAATAAAAGTTATTTTATTTTTAAGGTAAGTTTATATTCTTGTGATTTTGTTTGCTTTTGCTTAGTTTTTCTTCAAAGAAAGACCGTAGTACGTAAAAGTAGTATTGTTGCATTTCTGCAACATTGCACGTCATAGCACATACAAATCTCGTATATTTTACCCAGTACAGTGAATGTAACCTCAAATAAAATTCGCCTTGCAGAATGCGCCCACGTCGGAGTAACTTACTGAGTGACCAACAACTCGAGCAATTGGTCAGTTCATGGTACGAAAGTGAAGATGAGCTGGATTTTTCTGCCGATGAATCTGACGAGGATCCAACATTTGCTCCTCAGAAAGACAGTTCTTCCGATATTGATTCTGACAATGTTCCTGAAGGAATTGTGATTCAGCCAAAATCTACTGTTAGGCTGCCTTCCCCTCAGCTGTCAACATCTCTGGGATTTGCAAAGGCTTCGGAAGCTAAGCCAGCAAAAGTGAACGTCACTTGGAAGAACAAAAACATGGAACTGACTCAAGATCAGCTTAATTTTCTTGGTAACGAAGCTTTACCAGATGAGATTATGCAATTAGAGACGCCGTACCAGTTCTTTTTGTATTTTTTCACTGAAGAAATTGTAGATCATATACGCGATCAAACAAACATATATAGCGTACAAAAAGATCCAAATAAGCCCATTAATGTAGAAAGCGTAGATATTCGTCAATTTATTGGTGTTGTTTTGTATACGTCAATTGTACGGATACTGAATGTAAGAAATTACTAGTCGGATAAAATAGGAATATTAACAATTAAAGACACCATGCCACTTAAAAAATTTGAAGGCTTGCGACAAAATCTGCATTTCAATGATAACTCCAAAATGTTGCCATATACGGAGCCGGGAAGCGATAGACTCTATAAGATCAGGCCACTAGTTGAAATGCTGAACAAAAGCTTTTGTAAGGTGACATTGGAGAAGTATTTGGCTGTTGATGAGCAAATGTGCTCAACCAGGGCTCGGAGTATTTTGAAGCAATACATGCCGGATAAGCCTCACAAATGGGGCTTCAAACTGTTTATTTTGTGCGGCATTAGTGGATTTGGCTATAAATTAGAAATTTACAGTGGTTAAGAAAATATTTTGAGAGAACACGAGCCTCAATTGGGAGCTGCCTCAAATGTAGTTGTGCGTTTAGCGAGGCAAATACCTAACAATTGCAATTATAGATTATATTTCGACAATTACTATACTTCTTTACCTCTCATCGAATATTTGGCCAGAAGAGGAATTTATAGTCTCGGAACAGTGCGGAGAAACAGAATCCCCAATTGTAAACTATCAGATAAATCTTTTTTTAAAAAACAACCAAGGGGTACCTCATTTGAATTTGTTGGCGACCACAATGGAGTTGAGATTTCCATAACTGCCTGGAAAGACAATAAAATTATCACTATTATTATTATCACTATTGAAGTTTAAATAAATACCTTCATTATTGTCTTAGACAAAAAACTAACTTGGAAAACTAATACAACCGAAAAGCTCCCTATGCTTGTAAGAAAGGTATAAAAATATGGGAAAGATGGGAATTCCTACCCCAGAAAGTTACTGGTCTACATATGTGTTATTAGTTGAAAGAAGCCAAAATCACCAATTGAAACCAATTCAAAAATGTTTAAAAACTGCTGTATTTATATAAGGTATAGTAGAAAGGAACATACTATTTTACAACTATCCCTAACAGTTGACGTTAGTAATCTGTATCTCGCACTGAATTCGTCCTATCGAACGTACAATAGATGGCATTAGAAAGACGAGGTATCGCAGCAAAGAGAAAATATGCTAAATTCTAGAGTTTTCTTTCGATAAAGGTGAAAATGCAAGTCAGTGCTGAAAATGTGGTAATGATCCTGTAAAAGCAAACCATGCGCAGCTTTGGTTTCGTTGATTCTGAACCGGTAATTTTGATATCAAATGTGCTCTGGAAAGCTAATTATCAAAAATGTCGATAATGATAACGATTCTGATCGTCATGTAAACACTGTTTTTATTGACCAGGAGTCAAATATTACACAAGATACTCGTAGATAGATAATTTGTTTCATAATAAAGTGTCTGTATCAATTGATTTACCGCACAGTATACATATAATACAGCGATTTGATAGATGGTGTTTTTTTCTGGAAAAACGATTTTTGAAGTAAATAAATGAAAAAGAACACTCAATTTGGGAAAATAAGATAAAAACCCTAAAATAAGATATAAAAAAGAAGTACAATAATAAATAATAGTAAGTATGTTAAAAAATTAAAAAATGAATAAATAAATAGTCGAATTAAGGTAATAAATAAAAAAAATATTAAGGCAAGTAAGTAGAAGAATAAGGAAAAAAATCAAATAAAAGATTATTTCCCTTCAGTCATTAATAAATTAACCATTGACTAGTGTATTGGAGACAAAAGAGCACGATCCTTCAAATTTGTTCGAAAATTCTAATATTCTTCAGTTCAACATTCGTTTTTATGCAGTCTTGAAGTGGAATAATCCAAATAACTCGATGTATAGGTGCCACACGAATTAATGCAGATGAAGACTGGTGATGAGAAGTGAATCAATTATGGCAACTTCGATCGAAAACGGTAATGTTTAAATCGCGGGTAGCCAGCGCAAATGGTGGCCAAGGCAAGATTGAAGGTTTTGCTTTATGTTTAGTTGAATTGGCAGGGAATTATTTGCTATGAGCTTTTCCAGCAGTTGACCCGCCAGTAGCTCCGGAAGCTTGGTTTTGAGGTTCTTATGCATTCACTTTATACTCGTAGTCCAGACCTGGCACCAAGTTATTACTACCTGTCCCTGTCCTTGGTGAAATATTTGCTCATCAAAATTTGCCGCAAGAGGGGCTTTTGAAAAACGACTTTCCCAGTTTTTAGACCTTGGATGACAGCACTTTGATATAAGCGGGTGGAGTGGCCACACTTCCATGTACAATATTATACTATTTTTGTTCATTAAGTCAAAGAAGTAGAGTAGTATATGATTGCCAATAGATAATCATGATCTCTATGATATTATCCCTGACTTTCCATAATTTTGTGTTTATTATAAGGGCATACGACAAAAGGATGGATTTCAAGGGTTGAGTTAGTTTAGTTTTTAGGTACAACTGAAGTACAGCTAAAGAGGTAACTAACGAATATCTAAATATCTCACTTTCGGAATAATTGATTTAATTCAGTAACGATAAAGTGAGGCATACACTTTATTTGTATTATTTAAAAATATTGTTATGTTATTTAGGGATTTCAATTGAAATATTGCGTATATGAATCATTTGCAAAAACACCAGCATTTGATTGGGCTCAGCGATGAAGTAATCCCAAACCGGGAAGCCTGCCGCTACTTTCTGAGGTCAAACCGGCGGACCTCACAAGCGAACGAGTAGGAATGCAGTTAAGTGGCAAGGTTATGGTCCTACACTTCTGACCATAACAACGCCGGAAAAAGGAAAAGAAGAAGAAGAATCATTTGCATCTTATTGATGAAGAAATACGCATGAGTGTACGGTATATGTCTTTCTGAATGCAATTTTTCCATGCTCGCTCAATTAATCCAACGCTGTCTTTCATTCTTTGCTACAGAGTTCTACGTTGGGCAGTCTTTTTAAGAAGTTTAATCAATATTAATCAAAAAAGTGTTCGTTTCCTTATCCTGCTATCATTCCGTATCGTCGATTTATTTCACACGCTTCTACTATCACGCTGTCTACGAAATTTAAGCCATTTCACAACAGAGACTGTCGTTTCTGTATCTTGCGACGGTAATAGAAAGGCGAGGTCAACACGTTGACAAGTACATAAGTAAGGACATAAGTTTTGTCGTATATACTGCTTCTTACGCCTCTTTTAATAAATAAATCCCCCTAGAACAGCTCCTTTGCAGAATTCAATTTGGCGCAAATAACAACAGAAGTATAGAAGATATAATAGCATTACACGCGTTTTCAATTTTGGAAAATTATCTCGTAATTATTGACCTAAGAAAAAGGGATAAGAAAGTGTTTATAAATAGAATGTTTCTTACAAAAGGACAAAGGGACAAAAGACCTTAGAGCAACACCTCTTGCACTGTGTAAACGAGTACTTGTGATTTTACATCTGACATTACGTTTCAGTGCAAATTGCGTGGGATAGTAAGTAAGTGATGTCTTCATTTTCGATGCCGGCATAATTTCCAGAGAGAGGTACTTTTTTTGGTGATTAATCACCGTGGGCAGTTACATTTTGTGGCAGTGATGCTTGTCGTCATGTTCGAGTGATAGAATTTTTTTATTCGTTTCCATTTCCATAATAAAAACAAATTTTGTGTCGTATAGTGACATATACATACTGACATATATAGACGTAGTGTCTATACATACTGAAATCGAATCAAATTGAACAATTTAATAAAAAATCGGCAACGCGTAAGCCATTGATACGTCGTAAAACGAGGCAAACAAAAAAAAGATCGAAGATAGCTTCCGTCCACCACAATTTAGGAATAGATTCGCAGAAATATGCAACCAAATTCCCAATTCGCATGTTAAAGAAATTACGGCTTGGTATCTTACATGAAAAGCGTTATATACAAACGTTATGTAAAATCGATTTGAGTCCTTGGAGTTTATACTGAACCCGAATAAATATGGAAAAGCACATACAAAATTAAAATAAAACTTAAATAAAAGGACGAAAAGTAAACTTTTCGGTCGATTGATTTAGGGATCTTAATTATTTTGGTTTTGATTTTGCTTTTATCTTTGGGATACGTCGTTGTCGTTTCTAATTCGATAATTTATTTTAACGACTGACACGAGTAGATAAGGAGGCATTATCAGATTGCCATCTGAGATAGATACGAATGGAATCAGCGAACATGACGCGGTTATTTATATATGCGACAATCCTCCTCGTCATGTTAGACGGCATGACAATATCTTGCGATAGTATTAAATATGAATTGGCTTATTTTCCTCGTCATTGGCATGTTGTTAAATTTTATTGAGGTATAATGATGAAAAATATTTTATCTCTATCGCCCTTCTAAATATAACACAAATTCAGAATCAATCATAATTCGGAACATTCTTACAATCAGTAAAATTTCATACTGAAAGAGCATTACGATACAACTTTAATGCTGATGATTATGCAATATAATCAAAGTTTTGTTTTTTTTCTTAATGCATTTTTATTTTGTTCTGCTGTCTTTTGTTGGTAGTGGTTTTTATTAACTATCTTTGTTTATTTAACCTTCCTACGGTCCTCGGGTCATTTTTGACCCATTTTGGGAAAGAAATATTTTTTTCTCTACGACTACATACGTTTTTTAAGGACTTGATGTTTCTTGACTTTTTCTAAAGTATTGAACTGAGTATAATTAGCATACAATTTTAAATATTTAAATTATTAAACTAAAAAACCTCGCAGCAAAAAAATATCAAATATCTAAAATAAACTATGAAAATAGAATACTGGGTCAAATTTGACCCGAAACCCGTCCGCGTCAATAAATTTGGGGACCGTAGGAAGGTTAAGGTCTTTTCTGTTTATTTTTTTTACCTAAAGAAACAATAGTAAAATAATACTAAAACTAAATCAACAGTAGTCCATGTAAGCTTGCCATTGCCATAAGGCAGTCTTTGCCATGTCTGACCTATCAAAATTGGTCACTAACTCGGAATTCCGCCCCATTTTGAAGATTATCTGTAGATTATCTCATGTATCCGCATACATTGATCGAAATGGAGGAATGCCTCTGGTGGGACAAGGCCCATCCACGGCCCATAAGCAATATCCTCTCATGGTACAAGTATCGGGGTAGTAGCCTCGGATATGAGGTTATTGACTGAATTCATTGCTCTTGCCTCGAATCAGCTGTATCAGTAAATTGTCAACACGACCTCATTAGGGTAACATTTCTTGTACTCAGATTCGGTTTTATGCAATCCGAGACATGTCCTAAAACATGTCTCTTAAACATCCGAATCATTTACATTCAACTGGCTTGAACCAAACCGTCCGGCCATATTTAGTAATGGTCCAAGTAGAAGATTACCTTCACTCTGAAATCAGATTGTCTGCAATGAAGCAACCATCTTGTCAGACCGAAAGTGGCCTGGGATTCTTGATAGTGTAGCATCTATTGTATATTCAATCATTCACTTATTTTTATTGGCTTAAGTACCAGTAACAAACGTTAAAATACATAATAATTCTGCGAAGCCCTTTGGCTTGTCTGCAGGAATTTCAGTAATCCATTGTTATGTACAAATATTTGTTACAAGGTTTTGCAAATGTATTAATTTACCATTGTCATTTATATACTTTAGAATTGAAAATTGAGATTAAAAGAGGTATACGAGGGTGGTCCGATAAGTACTTAGCCTCACCGCCAGATGGCGCCAGTATCGCAAGAGCAACTTACTATCGTGTAGTACATTCTAGTAGACGGCTACTGTCGAAATTTCAGCCGGATCGGACTCGTAGTTTTGTTTTGACCGCGTGTGGAAGCGGAAGTGTCTGCGGATTTTAGAAAAATGGAAAAGAAGCAATATCGGTCGGTGATTCCATTCTTGTTATTGGAAGGGAAATCGCGCAGCGGAATCAAAGAGCGTTTGGATGCTGTGTACGGTGACTCTTCTCCTTCGATGGCGACCATCAAAAATTGGTTTAACGAGTTTCAACGTGGTCGCACGTTGGTTTTTGATGAGCCACGTCCAGGTGCCCTGAAAACCGCTACCACGGAGGATAACGTGACAAAAATCCACGATCTCGTATTGGCAGACCGCCGATTGAAGGTGCACGAGATAGCTGAGACAGTAGGAATTTCAAAAGATCGCGTGGGTCATATCCTGCATGAAATTTTGGGCATGAGAAAGCTGTCGGCGCGATGGGTGCCGCGTTTGCTCACTGCTGACAACAAGCGCAACCGTGAGACCACTTCAGAGCAGTGTTTGACGCTGTTTAAGCGCAATCCGAAGGAGTTTCTGCATCGTTTCGTGACAGTCGACGAAACATGGATCCACTGGTACACACTAGAGACCAAGGAACAGTCGAAACAGTGGACTTCACCCGGCGAACGTGCTCCGAAGAAGGCTAAGACTATCCCATCGGCCGGAAAGGTGATGGCCACCGTTTTCTGGGATTCACAAGGTGTGATCCACATCGGCTATCTGGAGAAGGCAAAACGGTCACAGGGCTGTATTATGCTAAATTATTGGGCCGATTTGACGCCGAATTAAAGAAAAAACGGTACCACTTGGAGAAGAAAAAAGTGCTCCGCCCTTGCCACGGCCAAATTGGTCGAATTGGGCTACGAACTGCTGCCCCATCCACCGTATTCTCCAGATTTGGCCCCGTGCTACTTCTTTTTGTTTCCAAACTTGAAAAAGTCATTCGCCGGACAGAAATTTCAGTCGAATGAGGACGTCAACGCCGCCACAGAGGCCTTTTTTGTAGACCTCGAGAAAACGTATTTTTCAGATGGGTTAAAGAAGTTGGAACATCGCTGGGTCAAGTGTACCGAGCTTAAAGGAGACTATATTGAAAAATAATCGCCATTTCTCCGAAAATTTTGTTTATCTTTTGTAGTTTAAGTATGTACTTATCGGACCACCCTCCTACAAGAATAAACAAGGATGTACCAGTTTATTATTAGTGTGGGGAAAGAATATTTGCCACATTTGTTGTAGAATTTTGCAGTTTTGTATCTTCCTTGTGCATTTTTTCGGGTGATGGTCGATTTCCGTTTGAAGTTGCTGTCGTCATTAAATTCGTTTATCAGATTTGATTGGAATATGCCTTCAATGTATAAGAGCTCAAGTTAGTTGTTTATCTGTTAGTTGTTACTGCTGATGTGGTAGTTGACATTTTTCTTTCCTGGGAAAATTTTCAGCAAATAGTGTCGGCTTAAGTTTATTGCTATTGTTCAACTATTATACCGAGGTACATTCGTCATTTAAATTTTTGCCAATTTTTACGCGGTGTTCGAAACTTCAGATAATTTTCCACCCATTCTAAACATTGTCACTGAATCCCCGCGCTCTCTCGACTGTAAATTTTCATGTGACAGTATATTGAAGGCCTTACTGAAATCAATAAAAAGAGCTAGGGTACGATGATTTTTGCTTAAGCTTCATTTAAGTGTTCCAGCGAAGTAGCTTAGAAGTTGGTTGATATTTTTGCCTCTTTGAAATCCATATTGTTCAATTATGTTATTTTATATTTGTCAAGAAATGGTTTCAGTCCCCGGTAAACGAGGTAAGATTGCAATTGGCCGATAGTTATTGACATCTGACTTTACTCCATTTTTATACATTGGTCGAGCTAGGGACACTTTCAGATTTTTGGAATAATCATTTCATCGAGACTAGCGTTTATTAATTTTATTATATTGTAATATTACTGGTGGAAGCAGTTGAGCAGTTGAGTTTATTTATTTTTGCAGTCTTTTGGTCGTATCCTTCCATGTCCCAGACCCTTATTTGCATCTAAGATTTGTGTGACTTCCAGCTCGTTGGTCCATTGTCATTGAATTGAATATTTAATGTTTTTGTGATTTTATAGACTTCCAGCTCGTTGGTATTTTGTCCTTTCTAAGGATAAAGAGTTTTGAGCAGCACTTTCGTTAATATTTAATGTTTTTATGGGATAATCATGTAATATTTTTTTTTACATTTTCATCAAAATTATAAGGAAGTTTGTTTGTTAGGACATCTGCTTCTTCGTTTTTAAAGTTGTTTAGTTCCTGTATCCAGGATGCCGGCTTTCTTTTATAATATCCCTTTTATAAAGGGTCCGCCATCTAACGTTTTTTTTTTCAAGTAGTGCTTATTTCGTGAATGGTAACACTTAGCTCATGTCTGATTGGACAGATAATTAGTTTTATCCTTCCGCTGAACGAATATGGTTGTGTATACGCTTGAACAACGCTTCGCTAAGTGGGCCTGCGATCGACATACAGAAGATGCCGATTTTGCCAAAAAAATCATCTTTTCAGATGAAGCTCATTTTGATCTTGGCGGGTATGTAAACAAGCAAAATTGTCGCATTTGGGGCACAGAAAACCCGCACGCATACATTGAAAAGCCGGTGCACCCAAAACGAGCCACTGTTTGGTGCGGATTTTGGTCCAGAGGCATAATTGGGCCATTTTTCCTCGAAAATGAGCAAGGAGTGGCCGTTACAGTCAATGGCGATCGTTATCGGGCCATGTTGAACGAATTTTCACAAAAATTGAAGAGGAGGATATTGGCAACATTTGGTTTCAACAGGACGGCGCTACGTGCCACACAGCCGAAGCTACACTCGATGTTTTGCGCCCTGTTTTTGAAGATCGCATTATCAGCCGCAGAGCTGATGTCGTTTGGCCACCTCGGAGCTGCGATTTGACACCGTTGGACTATTATTTGTGGGGTGCCGTCAAAGATAAGTGTAACGCCGACAAGCCAGAGACAATTGACGCTTTAAAGGACAATATTCGTGAAGCCATTGGTGAAATACAGCTGCACACAATCGATAATGTGCTTAAAAATTGGACCGATCGTGTAGGCTACTGCATGGCCAGCCGAGGCAGCCATTTGAATGAAATTATTTTCCATTATTAACCGGAAGGATTGTACTTTCAAGTAAAAAAAGAAATTTGAGAAAATATTCAGTAGTTAGTTTTTTTTATAGCATTTTCAAAAAAAAAAAAAGTTATTTGGCGGACCCTATAGTTTGCCAGATTTTCTTGATAATTGTTTTTTCAGAGAATTTATTTTTGAAAAGCAAGTTTTTGGCATTAAGCAAGTTTTTATTGATTATATTTCTGTATGTTTTTTACTCGTTATCCCTTGCTGTGTTTTTAGGTTTTGATAGCCAATTCGTGTTAATTATCTTTGGGATACGTTCGGTAATCTTTCCTTCCTTTTTTTGGGGATTATTTGCGATTCTGTGTATATTCATTGATTCGAACACAGTTCGTTAGAAATTTCATTAATATTTTTGAGATTAAGAAATTTCATTAATATTTTTGAAGATTTTACATCCCAATTTACCCAGTTCAAAAGAGCATTTGCTTAAACTTTTTCTTTTTTCTTTTCGTTGGTTTTGAGCTTCCTCCGTACTATTTCTCATAGGTCCCAATACCAGCATGAGTGAGTCTGAGATATTTGTTTGCACTACAGCTGCCTTAATGTCCACTCTCGTGCTCTTATTATTCGTTTACCATACCATTAGATCCCATCACGTCTTGTCCCTCTGTTGCTTAGTTCGTTGTCGTGTAAATTTATATTAATTTCGCCTACGATCACCGTGTCTCTCATTTTTTTCAATATCCTGGAGAACTTATATAAGTTCTTAATTTGTGTGGATTTTAACTAGCATCGATTCAAATGAGAAAGTTTTGGGCATAGAATGTGAATATTTCCGTGAATGTTTCTCTTATGTAGATTGCTTCTATTCCACCCTCTTGTTTGAAATCTATTATAGCATTCTGCGATGTACCCGCGTACTCGTATATGCAAGAAATCATTTTCATTATCTGTGATATGTATTAGTTTCAACTAATTAAATTTGTTTAATTTGAGCATTTGTACCTGTGTTTTTCCCACAAAATTAAAATGTGCTAATGTGATTCTTATTTTTAAGAAAAATGATAAAAAAATGTTAACAATTACAACCCTATTTTTCTGCTTTCTTCGAATCAAAAATATTTGAAAAGGTTGTTAAAAATAGAATGCTGCGTTCTGGACAGAAATACATTTTTCAGTGTGTCATAGTGCGGATTCAGAGAATGGCTTTTTACTGAAGATGCTCTCCTAGATTTCTGTTCCTTAGTTAACAAGGGCCCAGATGATAAAAAATATAGTCCTGGTTTGTTTGTAGACATAAACAAAACCTTCGATACTGTCGATCATCCATTCTCTTATTGAAACTTCAATCTGGTTTAAGTACTATCTTCAGAATAGAACTCGGAGAGTTAAAATCGACAAAATAAAACCAGCGATATCAGGGTTTCCAACATTGGTGCTCCCCAAGGGTCCTTCATCGGCCCCATTTTGTTCCTCATTTACGTAAAAACTGACTTTTGCAGATGATCTTGGCTTAGTCTATAACTCACCTAGTGCTTTAGACCTTGTAGCTGAATTGAATCACGATATCCACTTACTGCGTATCTAGTTTGCCAAACACAAACTTTCTATTAGCAATAAGACTAAAGTAATGCACTCCAGTTTAAGAACGTGAGATTCCCTGGGTACGAATATTGTTTTCCATGCTCAAAATTGTCCTAAATACGAAGTATCTAATTGTTTCTGTACTGTTGCCGTCAATGAATTAGAGATTCAAGAGATAAAGTGCAACCCAGATTGTTTTATAATTGAAGAAGTTAGTAGTTTCAAATACTTTGGTATATTGTTCGATCGAAGTATGAGTTGATGATATTTCAACTTTGGAGCAATATTTAGGATCATCAATCCGTTGTCTCAGCCATCTCAGAAAATTTTGTACTAACGTAACTTTAAAATATCTTACTATGGTATTTTCCATTTCAAACTACAGTATGGCTTAAGCTGCGTATGTGGGTCCTATCAACTATCAAACAAAAATCAATTCACTTGTCGTGCTATCAGGAAGATATGTGGAGTTAACCGATTAACTCCTTCAATGGGTCTGTTTAGATCATTAAACATTTCACCCGACAGACATTTGTACTATTTTAAGACATCTGTAATGTTCTTTATGAGAGGTAGTTATTTACAAACTCCAATTTCTGATGTTCAAACTACGTGAAGCAACCTTGAAAACCATGCATCTGTTCCCCCTTTCTGCACCACTCATATAAGATACTTCTACTCCATCGTGTCCTGTGAACTTCTTCATCATACTCGTACCTTATCATCTTTCTTGCAAAAAGTTAAAGCTTGGTTTCTTGAATTTGATCATAGCTAATGAAGGTTTTGTTGATCTGTAATAATTAGTTTATAACTTATACTGTTATTTTTCATATACCTGTAAAAAACTTAAATTTTGTTTGATTTTCATTTGTTTTGTAAAAATAATACAAAAAAAGTTTTTTTTTTATAATTTATTTATTTAAAATGGCGGACGTACACTAACTTCTTTCCGTTAAGGTCGCAGCGGCTATTATTGTAGCCTCGATTTTATTGGTCTGAAAATAAATTCTGTGTGTTTATTAATGTCATAACTTCCAGATAAACATAAAAAAAAATAAAAAAAATACGGAATAAAACACTTAAAAAAAATAATATATATTTTCGACCGATTTTTTCAATTGTTTTTCGATAAAATAATTTTTCCAACAAATTTTCGGAAGTTTGTAGGTCCATATACAAAATTTCAGAAAGATCGACCAATAACTTTATGAAAATTGTAATGTTTCTAGTTACCTCAACTGACTTGAACGTCTGCTAGGCGAAGGCAAACGAAGTGACAATTAAATTGCCGGCGGAGTTGAGACTGACTGACTGATTTCTTCTCTCTGTACCTAATCCTGCCATAAGTTCTGTTACACAATTTCCAGCCCTTATCGTTCAAACTTATTCCGGGAATAGAACCGTTAACTTTTTTTCAGAACACATGCACTGATCAGTGAAAAATACTATTCAGTTTGGTTTTAGTTTGCGAACAATTAACATGGAGTGGGGCGTAAAAGAGAATCGAGTCGCGGTAATAGCGTTGTATAAGTGCTGGCCAAATTTTCGAGTTGCTAAAACCACTCGGAATATCAAGAATATTCGTTTATCGGGCTATTGCTCGCTTCGGAGAATTGTCTGGAGTAGAGGACAGGCCAAGAAGTGGTCGCCCGCGCGTTGTCCGCCCGAGTGCGGTAGTAAAGGCAGTACGTGAACGAATTCGGAGAAATCTCCTTAGGAAGCAGAAGATCATGTCCAAGGAATTGGATATATCAATCAGATCCATGTCTGGGCTGATTCGGGATGATTTTCATATGAAAGCCTATCGTCGGTCCATGGTTCTCAATCAGAAAAAAAATAGGCTGGAAAGATGCAAGCGACTTTTGCAGTGGCACGCCATGAAAACATTCTGTTTACGGAGTAAAAAAATTTTACCGTGGAAAAAGTTTTCAACAAATAGAATGTCAAAATTTATGCCACTTCATCCAAGGAAGCTAAAAAAATTGTTCCAAGGGTTCAACGTGGCCATTATCCTCTTTCCGTAATGGATTGGTGGGGGGTCTCTCACCATGGTGTCACATCCCTCCATTTCTGTGAAGAGGGCGTAAAAACTGGTGCAAAGGTTTACCAAGAAGATGTGCTAGAGGGTGTTGAGAAGGGTTTGACCAATACCCTTTTCAATGGACACAGATGGATCTTCCAACAGGACTCTGCTTCCGCGCACAAAACCAAAACCACGCAGGAGTGGCTCAGAGTCAATTTCCTGGCTTTATAGTAGCAGAAGATTGGCCGTCGGGGTCTTCAATCCACAGGATTATGGTTTGTGGTCAGAATTATAGAACATGGCCTGCAAGACTCCCCACAGATTTTGGAAAGCCTTAAAACAGCATTAATCAGAGCAGCGTCCACGATCTCCATAGAAACCGTACGTGCCGCTATAGCCCAATGCACACCGTTAAAAAATTGTGTTTAGGCAAGAGGCAGCCATTTCGAATGAACACAACTTTTTTTAATAACCAATATTGTGTTCTAATAAATGAAATAATAATTTTGAATACAATATGCTCAGTGCTTTTTTTTATAGTGTTTTATATTCGTGGCGAGTTTTGCAAGAAGTTCGAAGAAATTAAAAAATATTGGTCTTATAAGCTGAATGAAGTTAATGCCAATTTGTTAAATGTCGTTACACGCGTCGAGAAGTTAGAAGCCGAAAAGATTATAGCTGCAGCTCTCAGAGAGGACCTACTTCAGCTGCGGAGTCAAGTCGATGCGTTCGAGCGTAAGGAGGTTTCTACGGATGCTGTTCTTTTTGGGATTCCTGAGTGCAGTGATGAAAATGTAACGCACATTTATAATCAGTTACACAGTTTACAGTGTTTCTCTATCGGGTGTAGATCTCCACCACTCAGAGGTATTTTTCGCACCAAACGAAGATCTCGTGCAAATAACGCCGCCCCCTCACCTTCGCCCACCATCATCCAATTTCTCAACAGATATGACAGAGACACTGTATTGCGATCAGCTGGAGCGTACCGTAAAGAGAAACGTAAACGTAAACATCTGGTCTGACGTCGGTATCGACTCAAACAACAACTTTTACCTAAATGAGAGTCTGACTAAAAAGAATCGCTCTCTGCTGCACATGGCTTTCAAGTATAAGCAAAGAAAGGTCCTTTACTCTGCGTTTACAAAGCATGGCTCCGTATACATCTGAAGAAGAAGTAAAGTTGAGAGCACCGAACAGCTAGTTGCAATAGTCACCACTCAAACGAACGATGACACCAATGATGCTGCTCCAGTGTTTCTGCCGATTAAAAGCGCCCAGAGTTACCTCTCCTTCCATCTTAATACGTTTTTAATACTTTTCTGTACTTTAAATTTATTAATTTTTCCTTTTAATTTTAATTTAAATTTAGAATCCCTCATGGCCTTGGTAAGTCATAAATGCTATAGCTTGTTTTTTGCTCGTATTGGTACTCTTTCTTTAAATTTTTGTGCTTTCTTCACTACCCATCACACCGGATAATATAACACTGCCGGTGCAACTAAGTCTTTACAAGGGAGTCTTCACAATATGATCAGAGTGTGTAGATCGCAGAGTAAGGGTATTCATATCTGTCACATCAACGCGCAAAGTTTGGAACCAAATGATGCAAGGTTGTTCATCAATCTATCCAAGTATGTCCCATTGAAATTTCCTCTAAAGGGGGAAAGCTCACTACTGGTGCAGCCTACAGACCTAACAAACTCATTAGCCTCCTGCCTCTAATTGATTGCTTAGAGGTACTTACTTGCACTTCTCCCAACATTGTGCTCTGTGGTGACCTTAATTGTAACCTGTTAGACTAATTCGAATCAGGTCCTATATTGGACATTATGAGATCTTTAAATTTGTATGCGGCTAACGTCACTACTCCTACTCATTTCTCTGGTGATTCTGCTACTCTTCTGGATATCATTCTTATAGGAAATACCTCAAAAATGTTATTCTATGATCAGTTGTCTGCAGCTGGTTTCTCTAAGCATGACTTAGTTTATCTTACATTTAAATTTAACAATGATTGTGGCAACGACAGCTTCCAATACAGAGACTTTAAAAATCTGTGCTACGAAGACTTAGTGTCTGATGTTAACCAAATTGTTTGGGATCAAATCTATTTTATGCAGTCTGTCGACGAGCAAGTATCTTTCTTTCAACAGCAAATACATTTACTGTACGATAAGCATATGCCCTTAAGAACAAATAGGTACAAACCTCTTTCATCTCCCTGGTTTAATGATGATATTCGTCAACTTATACATGAACGAGATTCTGTATATCGAAAATGGAAAAAGAATCGTTTAGAAGAATATCTTAATGCCTATCGTTGTCTTCGCAATAAAGTTGTCACTAAAATTAGAACTGCTAAAACTGAATTTTATGGCAGTAAGTTGGACATGTCTGCCTCGAGCAGAAGTCTTTGGAAACAGATTCGAAACATTGGGTTATGCAAGAAAAATTCCCCACGCACAGATGGTCTTGATTGCAATAAGCTGAATGCTGAATTCATCACTTTATCCGGTGCCCCTTCAAGAACGCTTTCAATCGACCTAAGTCCAGCATCCGATCACGAAGATGCCTTTTGTTTCCAAAGAGTATATCCGCCCGATGTTGTTCTTGCCATACACTCTATCAAATCGAACTCTATGGGCCTCGATAGCCTATGTCCAAAATTTATCAAATTGCTACTGCCGTTTATACCAAAATATTTAACACACATACTAAAATATTGCATTAATACCTCAACCTTCCCTTCCGAATGGAAAAAAGTTAAAATAGTCCCTATACCTAAAAATAGATCAAGTAATGCTGTTGAGTACAGACCTATAGCCATCTTACCTTTTATATCCAAAGTCTTTGAAAAGTTGTTATTGCACCAAATGCGAAATTATCTAATCAGAAAACTTGCTCAGCAACAGCCAGTCTGGCTTTCGACCTAAGAGAAGCTGTAATACTGCGCTTGTACTAGTAGTCGATGAAATCCGACAAGATTTAGACAATAAGAGGGCAACCCTTCTAACGCTACTCGATTTCTCGAAAGCTTTTGACACTGTCAACCATTCGATCCTGTGCAATAAATTGCGGAACAACTTTGGGTTCTCTTCTCCTTCTACTAAGCTAATGTTGTCGTATCTGAGTGGAAGACAACAACGCGTAATTGCTGATGATAGCTCATCTATCTTTATAAATGTACTGAATGGAGTTCCACAAGGTTCAATTCTCGGCCCTACGTTATTCTCCCTATATGTAAATGACTTGCCTGGAATTATTAAGCACTGTAAAATCCATATGTACGCGGATGATGTTCAGTTTTTTTTAAGTCGACCTCTAACAGAACTTAATAATGCAATTAACGCACTAAATGAAGATCTATCCAAAATCTATGAATGGTCTACAAGACATGATTTGCGGCTTAATCCAGATAAGTCAAAAGTCGTTGTTATTTATGACAAGACATTTGATCTTTCACCTCTTCCGCGTGTGCTCCTCAACCATAATCCCATAGAGTGGGTTACATCAGTTAAGAATCTCGGCATAGTTTTTAATCGTACTCTCACCTGGGATACTCACATTAATACAGCTATTGCTAAGACTTATGGCGGATTACGCACTCTTTGGGCTACTCAGAACTTTTTACCCACTAAAATCAAATTGATGCTTGCTAGATCCCTACTTCTACAAGTGCTGCTATATGGGTGCGTAATCTTCTGCAAGCCTGATGAAAAGAGCATGCGAAAACTGATTGCGGTCTATAATAACATTGCTAGGTACGTATTCAATCTAAGAAAAAGGGACCATGTTTCAAGATTCTCAAAATTAATTGACGGGTGCAGTCTAAGAAATCTGCTTAAAATAAAAACACTCTGTTTTCTGAACGATCTGATTATAACTCGACAACCTGAATATCTTTATGAAAAAATTCAGTTTTACCAGTCTCCCAGATCGGTTAGAATTATTCAACCAAGATATTCTTGTCTCCAGTCAGAACGACAATTTTTCGTACAATCTGCCAGGCTCTGGAACTCTCTACCAGCGCATTTGAGAGAGATCACTAGTACGAGCGGATTTAAAGCTGCCATTTTTGCTTACATGGCCTGAGAACACAGTTAATTATCTCACTACCAACAATCTTTCTTGGCTCTCCTTCATTTTTTCTTTTTTTTTCTTTTTTCTTTCTTTTATATTGTCAATCTAATTAATTAATTACTTTTATTTACGGTACAAAATGCTTGTGAATTCGCAGTCTATTTGCACTCCACCTAAGTAGTTTGCTTTTAAGCTTACATTTAACTTATAAGTTAACACACCGCCAACGACAATGACCTGCGGATACCCAACCCTGACCGTGAATTGCATCAGCCAATGTATCGGTGGATATGCTGACGCAACATGCACGCGCTTCCGACCAGACAACAGCGCTCGGGCAATATGTCCGAATATGAGCCGGGATATGCACCGAACACGAGCACGGGAACTACTGCCATCCGACGGAAACACCTGCGTCAGCATGGGGACGAGGTTGAAGCGAGGCGACAACGATGGGCGAACAACATCGAAGTGGCAGTCTTTTGGCAACAGCTAACGAGAGCGAGATTATTCGAATAAATGAACGTCAAATTAATCGGTTGTTTCCTTTTTGCGAGTAGTAAGTCGAACAGTTGGGGGGAAGCCCTGCTTCCCCGTTCGCGGTTTTTTTTGGATTCCCCTTATGGGGATCCTTTAACTGGCGCCCGAGCAGGGACCGCTCCTTAAAACGCGATCCTTTTCTCCTGGCGATTCATCTGTTGCCCCTAAATAAGGACACCGCACTGGTACGTTCTATCGAACGAAAATGGCTGTACCCATGGAAACACAGCCATTATTCCAATGCGACAGATAAATTTCCCGGTACCCATGAGAACACATGGATAATCGCAGAAGGCTAAAAGGATGCGTGTGAAGTAACCCGTGCCTTAGTAGGTCGCCTTCGAGAATAAAAGTTGGCGACTAAAACGGAGAACACGTACCTTCCAAAGGAGCGGCTCCCATAATCGAAACTCCCCGCGATACAGATTCGCATTTCTCCGCGAGCGATCACGCGAAACTAATATAGTCCTTCTTCTCGTATTTTTTTTAATAGGTTATTTGGCTGATTTAAACCAGTGGCTAAAGAACAAAAAGATAAAAGAGGACCAGAAATGATAAACCTTACAAAACTTACTTGCCTGCTTGTCATAGCAACAACCCATGGACTTCAAGCATTCCAGGACACCGGTCCCCTCGTCCCCATCAAGGAAGGCAGAGCATCAATAGTGAACGGAAACTTGAACCTCGTCCATGTCATCAGACTCAACCAACTCGAGCAACGGATAGCAGAGGTCACGAACTCCATCGAAAAGTACATCACGGATCGGGGGAACAAGTGGTCACTTAACATCCTCCTTGCCGAAATCACGGATCGCATCAGACTGTTGAAGAGAAGTCCACAACGAAAAGTGAGGTCTATCAACTGGATAGAGTCTGCGTGGAAGTGGGTTGCCGGGAATCCGGATGCTGCAGACTGGGACAGCATTCTTGAAAGCCAGCAACATATCGTCGAAAACAACAACCACCAATACAAGGTAAATGAAAAGGTCTTCGAGGTGATCGAGGATATGGCGAAAAAGATTAATTGGGTCATCGCCAGTTCCAATGGCGAAAGAGCTGTTGCTAATGTCCAAAGATTTAAGCAAGATATCTTGGACGAGATCCTGTTAACGAAGGAAAAAGTCGACGAAATAGTTCGAGCCTGTCAACTAGCAAAGAGCGGTATCGTGAATACGAACCTGCTGAACCACGATGAGATCAACATGTTGGTGAGCGAACTGGAGACCCTGCCTTACGAGAATGAAATCGAAGCAGCTGAGTTTGGAACGCCGTCAATCTGCACTAATGGTTCGACGCTTTTGTATGTCCTTTCGATGCCAAAGATAAAGAAGGAAGAATACAACCTGCTCCTGACGAAATCATCGATAACAAATGGTAAACGAGTTAACGTCGACTACGATAGGGTTCTCATCAGCCAACAGGAGACTTATGGTGTAATAAGGGACTGTCTCTCAATAAATAACTCCACTGTTTGTAAAGACGAGTCATTGGTAAAAATCCCGGAGGATCACTGCATAGCCAGACTACTAAAGGGAGGCCACGCAGCGTGTACATACCGGGCTAACACTCACGAGGTCATCGAGCTTATCAAAGGAAACACCATCTTCGCGACAAACCTCAATGGCCAACTAACTGCGGGAAACATCACCCAGTCCTTGAAGGGAACCTTTGTCATCCAGCTGAACAATGAGACGATCCAGATAAAGAACAGGACATTCATAAGTTCTACGTACACTACTCTTCAAGCTTTACCACCAGCTATGGTGAATATTACCACCAAAGGTTACGAAGTGGACCTCGTATTCGTCCACACACTTAGCATCGAGAATATCAAACGTCTCGGTAGCCTAACCAATCGGATGAGGGTCGCAACCATATCGGACGTCATCATCCTGACACTTCTAATAGCATTCGCCTTCTTTGTGATGCGTAAAGTTAGCGGAAAACTGAGTCTCCCTACATTGAGGTTGCCTCAGGGCACACCGGCCGTGATTTCGCATTAAGAAGGAAGTACTAGCTGACACCACTGATCTGCTGGACGCAGATTTTTGAAAGGAGAGGAGTTAACACACCGCCAACGACAATGACCTGCGGATACCCAACCCTGACCGTGAATTGCATCAGCCAATGTATCGGTGGATATGCTGACGCAACATGCACGCGCTTCCGACCAGACAACAGCGCTCGGGCAATATGTCCGAATATGAACCGGGATATGCACCGAACATGAGCACGGGAACTACTGCCATGCGACGGAAACACCTGCGTCAGCATGGGGACGAGGTTGAAGCGAGGCGATAACGTCAAATTAATAGGTTGTTTCCTTTTTGCGAGTAGTAAGTCGAACAGTTGGGGGGAAGCCCTGCTTCGGCGTATGATATTGTCGAACAATTATTATATCTGAATTGTTCATTATTTCGATGAATGTCGAAATGTCATTGAATTTTTGAAAATTGCCTTCATGAGGCAATTTCAATGACTTCTGAACATAAATTTAGGTGTTTTGGAGCGAGACGACAAACGGTAGAACTGAAGCTTTCATTTGCGTCTTGCGTATAACCACCATAACATCTTTGGAACAATTCAAATATTGGCTCAACATACTTATGGACATATGGATGTATTAGTGCATTATCATTTGTTTATTAGACCTTGGGTTAGTTTGCCTCTTTCTTCAAGTTTATTATCTTTTGTAACATTTCGGAGACGAGTACCCAATTTCTTCTGCACGTGCCTAATGCACTCACTTTTTATTAACGGTAAATCGTCGCCATATGGACTTACATCTATAATTCCTTTAAATGTTTTTGAATCTCCGTCTTCTATATAATTACCGTATTTCGCGCCTAGCAATTCTTCTGATCTCAAAAACGACTGTAATTGATTCGACTTCCATTGCATCCGCAGAGCATGGTGATTCTCTTACATTTTGGCTGGTGTTCTTCATAACATGCATTATATTCTTCCGTATTTTGTTTATTTTTCTAGAAGTTGCACGCTAAACAATAGCTGCTTTTTACAATTATAGCGACAATTTTACCATGGTATCCTATGAGTGTTGTTACACCGTTTAATCCATGACCCATTGCCTGATACTTTTAAGAGCACGGCGTATTTAGAGTAATTTTCATGATTTTTTTTAACATATAAATAATAAATATACTTTATTCAGATTTTGAGGATATTTTATATACATATTGATTGAATATTTACTGAAATTTTCAAACATTTTTCTTGAAAAATCCCGGAGATATCAGCTGCTCACTGTAAGTGGCCACCCGTATAGGCAGTTTGTGTACATCCTGCAGGTCACAATTTTTATCAGAAATCAATTAAAAAAAAAAGTAATTTTTTCATAAGTGTTTCTTCTACGAGTATTTGAACTACAATTATCACAAAAAAATTTAAAAAAATCCATTCTTTTTTAGAATGTGAAAATTAAGGACGATTGTAAACCGTTTTTTTGTTCTGTTTTTGCAATAACAAAATAAGTAAAAATAAGGATATTTATAATTGAAGTTCAAATAAAGCATATATATACACATATATAAAAAAATGTGTGCTAAGTTTCGTAAGGATTGATCAAGAACTCTGCGAGGTAGAGTGTACACAAATTCGAAAAAAGTAGTTTTGAGAAAAACGCGTTTGATTAAGACTGATTTTAAAATGCGAACGTCATCACATGGTCACTAATACTTATTGTGTTCACATCAGTTTTCATTACGTTTAAAGAGTATTATATCGTTTTGGTCTGAGTATTATTTACCTACATACCTACCTCAGAGGCGGACTTAACTTGATGCCGCCCTAGGCAAAGGGAGTAATGACGCCTCTTCCACACCACCCCCTTCCCCACATGCAAATAAATAATTCGATAACAATATAAACATTTTTAAGAAAGAAGAATGCAAAAAATATAAATTTTCAAAAACTTTTTTAATATTTAAATTTTCTTTTTTCTACATTTCATTATAGCAAATTTTTCAATCAAACTATCAAAATCTATAGCCTCCGTTATTTCATTCTCTATTTGTAAGAGTGACAGTGCATTTAATCTTTCTTGGGACATCGAAGTTCTCAAATGATTTTCTATGCGTTGCAACACCGAAAATGATCTTTCTCCAGAGCAATTCGTGACAGCAGTACAAACGCACATTCGAAGTGCTATTTCAATATTCGGATAGATTGTTTGAAAATAGTTTTTTCTAATCCATTTCAATAAAAAACCTGGTGTTTTCTCTGTACTCAATTTAGACTTTTTATCGTGATTTGTTTCAATATCTAAGGTATTAAAATGAATACACCCTTTTACTAAGTTTTCTTCCAAATCTTCGGGGTATAATTTGATTAAAAATTTTGCTTTTTCTTTAATTTCATCAAAACTTAAATTCTTAATATTGAAAATCCATTGAAATTTTTCGGCATAAATTTTATAAGATTTCAAACGTTTTTTCAACTCACTTGACAAACTGCCTAATATCACGTAAAAAACATTAACTCGAAAATTTTCTCTTGCTTCAAACTTGTATTCTTGCGTCGATGACTCGTCAAATTGCTTTCTTCTTTTTTTCTCGCGTTTCAATTTACTTTCATACGTTTTAATTTTAGAAATTTTTAAAGCCTGATTCTCAAAGTTATCAAAATTATCTTCATTTCTAATTTCTTGAACAAGCTTAATCAAGCTATCATATAAATTTACAACCGAAATAATGTGAATATCTTCACCTTGAAGGTGTTTACTTACAGCATTGATTCTTTGTAGTAAAAATTTCCAAAAAATAGATATGAAAGCTGTTAATAAGCGTTCTAATTGAGTTTGAAGGCCTTTTGCTTGAGATTTTACTACTGGCTTTTGCCATTCATCGTTTTTTATTATTTCAAGAGCTTCATATACGGGGACCCACAACTGTAGTAAACTTTCGCAGCAATCATGACGAGCAGACCATCTAGTTTCAGACAGAGTTTTTATAGTTTTTCTTTTAGTCATGCATTCAGAATGTTTCTCTTCTTCTTCTTTTTTTAAATATGTCACATTGATTTTTAAGTATTTGCCATCTTTTAGTCGATAAAGAAAATAAATTATGCAGCTCTTGAAAAATATTGAAAAATTTACAACTTTCTTCGCAAATTTCTGCTGCACATACCCCTACCAAATTTAACGAATGAGCCGAACAAGCTACGTATTCAGCATAAGAGCAAGATTCTTTGATTTTCGCTTGAACTCCATTGTAAATTCCCGACATATTACTCGCATTATCGTATGATTGACCCCGACAATTTTTTATGTCAATATTTGCGTCTTTTAAATTAGCAATAATAGCACTGGCGATATCTGTACCTTTGTGACCGACATTAGGTAAAAACTTCAAAAATCTTTCTGTAGGTGAACCATCATCCTTTACATAACGTAAAACCAGCGTAAGTTGATCTATATGTGATAAATCAGGAGTGGAGTCAACGATTATCGAAAAATATTTTGATTCTCTTACTTCGTTATGAATTACTTCGGTAACTTGATTCGCCATTAATTTTATAAATTCATCGCAAATTGTGGATGATAAATAGCTTGTATGGCCACTGTTGAAGCAGGAAAAAGTAAAATAAAAACACGCTTGTTACTCTCTACGAGGTCTATATTCAAGTGGGATAAATTGGAGTTTTGCAATATGATTTTATATAGTTGACAGTACATGTGTATGTGTGTGAATATAAGAATTATATGTATTTTGAATTCAATTGACTGTGTAGAGTATGTACATTATACAATATAACAATTCTTCTCTCAAAACGGAAATATATCAAAAACAATAAAAGAAAAAAAAAAAGTAGTTATCAAACTATATCAATCCTAACTTCTGAACAAAGTATTTTTGTTTACATTTTTTCAAATTTTTTGTCAAAATATCAGCCGGCATTTCGCCAGTTGCTATATAGTCAATTTCTATTAGTTTCTTCTCTGCAAGGTCACGAATGTGATGAATTCGTACATCTATATGCTTCGTTCGGTTATGGAAAACCGGGTTCTTAACCAGCTGCTGTGCACTTAGATTGTCTCCATAAAGCTTGGTAGGTCCACCAACTAAAGACGTAAATCCCATTTCCGTCAAAAAATTCCGAAAGTGGATAATATCTTTGGAGGCCGAAGATAGCGCTACATATTCTGCCTCGGTGCTACTCAGGGCCACACATTGCTGCTTCTTGCTTTCCCAATTGATGGCACTTCCAGCCAAAAAGAGAGCGAATCCGGAAAACGACTTTCTATCATCACAGCTTCCCGACCAATCTGCATCAGCAAAACCTTGCAAAAGAAATCTGTTCTGAAAATAACATAATTGTAAGTTTTGTGTTGTTTTCAGATATCTTAAAATATGTTTAGCCGAATTCATATGTTCCACATGTGGATTAATATTGAAGTGAGCGAGCTTACATACAGAATGCATGATATCAGGCCGAGTCGATATGGCCAGATACATAAGTGATCCTATAATAGACTGGTACCATTTAGGATCCACTTTAACGCACGCGGAACAGTCATCACACTTCTTAAATTTACTCCCAGGTTCCAAAGGAGTGTTGCGGGGTCTGCATTCACTCATATGAAAATCGTGCAGTAGGTCACTGATGAACTGCTTTTGACAAATTTTAATACACCCCCTTTCCGTTGAGATTTCCATACCAAGAAAATGATCAGCTGGTCCCTAACAGTATATCATCCACGTAAACTGCTGCAATGTTGATTTCACCATCTTCTCTTAAAATATATACACAAGCATCACCGTTGCACTTCTGAAAACCAATACTTTGTAGAAACGTATCCAGATCCTGATTCCACTGACGTCCAGATTGTTTCAGGCCATATAAAGCCTTTTTAAGTCTTTGTCAGGATTGTCCTTATCCACGAAATATTCCGGTTGATGCATAAATAGTTCTTCGTTTAAGTCACCATTAAGGTAGGCTGATTTCACGTCAAGCTGATGGATAGTAAGGTTGTACAGTGCACTTAATGCCAAAATAAGTCGAATGGAAGAATAACGAACTACAGGTGAAAACGTGTCGTGATAATCAATACCAAATCGTTGGCTACAGCCTCTTGCTACCAAACGAGCTTTATACTTGGATATGTCACCATTCTTATCTCTCTTGATATTAAATACCCATTTGCAACTGATAGGACGAGAGTTTTGAGGTAAATTAACCAGCTCCCAAGTTTCATTTTTGATCAAGGAGTCATATTCATCTTTCATTGCTTCCCTCCATTTTCCCCCATCCTTTCGTTTAAGGGCTTCATCCACACTAGGCGGATTTCTGTATACCATTGCATTTTGCATAAGCAAGTTGTTGTAAGATATCGGTGCTTTTCTTGGTCTCAATTGCATTGGAAAAGTTTTAGTTTCTTCTTGTAGCTCTTCATTATCAATATCTTCTATGGATTTTTCAATTGCATGCTCTTTTATATTTTTCGTGACTTCACTATTACCGCTTTCTGTATCCGCTGTTACTTCGCTTTCTTGTTTACAAGCTTCATCGAAAGTGTCACTGCAATCAGATTTATCTGATGAAAACAAAGTGGAATCAAATGCATAATTCTTGTCCTCTTTTACGGTAATGTGATCTTTTTCTTTCAAAGTTGTATTAAGAAGAAACCGAACATCTCTAGCTGTGAGAATCTTTCGTTTTTCTGCTTCATACAACCTATAAGCTTTGCATTCCCTTGAATATCCTACCATGAAGCACTCGATACCCCTTGCTGCAAACTTAGATGACTTTTGTGTTTTATCTAAAGCAAAACATTTGCTGCCGAAAACTTGAAGATGCTGCACATTTGGTTTTTGGCCGCTCCATATTTCGTATGGTGTAGAACTTTTTAAAATATGTGTAGGTGATCTGTTTCTAAGGTATGCAGCTGTATTAATTGCTTCCGCCCAAAGGAAATGTGGTAATCCCGAATCAATAAGCATGCAGCGCGCCATTTCTACTAGTGTCCTATTTTTTTTTTTTTATTTTTTTTTTTTTTTTTATTTATTTATTTGTTTTTTATCAATCCGTAACTCAATGGTTAGTATGGAATGATACAATAAATTGAATACAAACATAAGTGTGGTGTGGGGGTTAGCATTGGTTATAACAAAAGATACATGGATTTCAGCTTAAGATTTCAAAGAAAATTAAAGAAAAAAAGAGATTCAAAATGAAGTTCAATTACAAAATTCAATTTAATGTAAACATAATTCAATAATTATTGTGATATTAACTTGTGCTATTATTAGGATAGTCAATCAATTTTGAGTAGCGATTCAAGAACGTTATAGCTTATGGTAAATAACAAGTCTTTAACTTTTTTTAAAAAGGAATTTAGGTGTGTAGTCGTTCTAATAGCAAAAGGCAATTTATTGAACATTAAAGGAGCTGTAACAGTGTAGAATTTAGTAAAGTGAGTTTTGCAGACGTTTGGGACATTGACAAGATGCATTGTATTTGTACGAAGACTATAATACAGATTACTTCTACTAGGAATGTTACCACTTTTTTTAAAAAATTCTTTTAATACTTTGAAAACATAAAGGTGTCTCATCGGTAAGATACTCAGTTCTTGAAATAAAGGCCAACTCGGAGTAAGACGATTTTTTTTACAGATAATTCTCAGTAGGTGTTTCTGGGCTGTTAGCAACGGTTTAAAAGAAGTGTTATATGAGCCACCCCAACTTGAAATACCATACTGCAATTTTGAATGAGCAAGACCATGGTAGATTGTTTTTAAAACTTTAGTAGAACAATGTTGTTTGACGAGATACATTTTACGTGTCACTAATAGCAAATGCGATTTTATGATATGTATATGCTTTTTCCAGTTTAGGTTTTGGTCGATTACTACTCCAAGATATTTGAAGTTATCTATTATCTTTCTATGTGAAAACAATTATTAGAGCAAGGGGAACTATCATTATAATTACATTTACCACAACTATGCACAGGAATACAGAATTTCTTACAATCGTGAGCATGAAACCACAAATTATACTCTTTCAAGACATTATTCGATAATTTGAAGGACATAAGTTTTGTTTTTTCGCTAATGATTAAATTGTGTAACGTAAACCACAGTCTTAGATTTTGTAAATCATCCGATATTTTTGCCACGCATTCAAATTCTGAATTTAACTGATAAGTGAAAACAATGTCGTCTGCGAAGGCTGTTGATGTTCCATTCAATTTTAGTTCAAAGAGAGAGTTTATGTAGATTAAGAATAGTAACGGGCCAAGAACTGAACCCTGTGGCACGCCATTTTTTAGTAACCGGGGATCACTAAAGCTCCCATTTATTTTGACCGTTTGTTTTCTGTCTTTTAAATAAGAAGTAAACCAATTATGGATTACTCCTCTAAAACCAGCATTGTATAGTTTTTTTAGTAGTATGTTATGGTCAACCATGTCAAATGCTTTCGTCATGTCAATAAAGAGCGCCATTGTAGATTTATTATAATGAATACTTTCATATAGTTGGCTGCACACTCTCAAGATTGCATCCTCGGTAGACAAAGATTTTCTAAATCCAAACTGACTACTACTGAAGAATTGATTTCGTTCCAAAAAAGATAACATTCGAGATTTAATAAGTTTTTCGAAAATCTTTGAGAACGTTGGTAGTAGGGAAATAGGTCTATAATTAGACACCTTGCTTTTATTACCTTTCTTAAAGATAGGTATAACTTCAGCGCATTTAAGATGCTCAGGGAAACAACCGTTTTGGACACTTCGATTGAACAAGTAACATAGAACATCCACTACATAAAAACAAATTTTCTTCAGTAACATACTTGATATACCATCACTAGTACATGAACTTTTGTTATTTAATGACAATATAACCCTTAGGATTTCTCTTGTAGTAAGGGGTTGAAAGACAAAACTGTTTGGTTGTGTGTTAGTCAGCGATACACCAGAACAATTGCAGTCAGCTGAAGTCTCTATGGACGGTTTAAGTTCTTCAGAAATTGCAGTAAAGTATTCATTTACCTTATTGGACATTATTTCTGGATTAGAGTAATTAATTCCATCTATTTCCAAATTACTAATACTCATTGGTTGTCTACATTTACCTAAAATCCTATCAACAACCTTCCATTCTTCTCTCACATTCCCTCTGGCTCGTTCAAAAGAATCAGTATAATAGCTGTTACGCGTTTCTTCTATATTTTTGCGCACCCTATTGCATAAGGTAACATAGTATTTTTTAAGTTGTTCGTTAAGGGGATGTTTATTGACTTTCTTCGCTATTTTGTTTTTTCTTTTTATCTGCCGCAAAAGCTTATGTGTCATCCACGGCTTTAGGAAAGTATTTTTGTTGGAGTTAAAAACGGAATCAGATGTACAGGTCCTAATATGATTTTTTAAAATGTTTAGAAAGCTATCAAAGGCAATTGATGGATTGGGTTCGACATATACTGATTCCCAGAATTCATATATTAATCGTTCCTTTAAATCATTGTAGTTAATGTAACACCTCTTTTTTATATGTGCCATGTTACAATCAGAATCATTAGTACTCTGACAAACATTTAGAGTAATCATACAATGATCGGTTAATTTACAATCAAACATAGCACCATAGAACTTATTTTTGTTATTTTTTTGGGTACGCAAAAATATATGATCTATGCAGGTTTTAGTAGAGTCTGTTACACGAGTAGGTTCATTAATTAAACTCTTTAAGCCATAAGACGCCATAACGAACAAATAACATTCAGTATCCCTATCCGACTCATTTAAAATATCAATATTGATATCGCCAATTACTATCAAGTTTTTCTCTTTACAAGAACTTAGTATGTTGTTTAATTCATCAATAAAGATACCTTTAGAGACTCCGTGTAACCTGTAAACACATAACATTCCATAATTTTCATTCAAGAAGTTAAAAGACAACTTTAAGACATCGGCACTTGTAACATTTAATTTAAGACAATCAATTGCAAAACCATTTTTTACATAAACTGCTACACCACCAGCTGAATACGTTTCGTTGCATTTACCAAACAGAGTATATCCGACAATGTCATATAAATGTAACTCATTTTCGTAAAGCCATATTTCGCTTAAAACAATGACAACAGGTAAATTCTTTAACGATTCTAAATGTGCTATAAGGGCTGTAAAGTTCTTCCTAGCGCTACGTATATTTTGGTGTAAACAAACAATGTCGATAGAATTAAGAGAGTTGACAGGGTAATTACATGTATTTGGGGCTGAGAACGGAACAAGGTCAAGAGAACTATTCATAAATTATTTAATATATCAGCACAAGTTACTCTTACTAATTTATCGCCTTCCTTTTTCCGCATGTACACAGTCCCATTTTTTGTCCAAACATACTTATATCCTTTTTCTTTCTTCATCGATAATGCAGCATTCAGAAGTTGACGTGTATGATGTGTTAAGCTGTCGTTTAAGTACATCTTTTCTGTTCTACCACAAGTGTTGAGTACTGTTGTTGTAAGTGGTACTTTTTTTTCTCTTTTCGCTTTCATCACTCTTTCTTTACACTGATGAGAGACAAATTTTACGAAAAGAATGTTCCTCTCTGTTTTGGAACTGCTATCAGCTGTTGTATTATTCTGCCGTTTGTTTATTTTTTTATTGTAGCAAAGGTCAATATCCTCCTTCGATACGTTGACTTGAAGACCTTCGCGGAAAATTTTCAGCGCTAGTTCGACGTCTGATGTACCACTGCAATCAGGTGGAATGTTGCAAATCTCAACTGCTTTTGTGAGTAACTTCTGTTCTAGGTGGTCGACTTTCTTTTCCAGTTGCTGAATTCTTAGTTCACACTCATTATTTTTCGCTTGAAGTTCCTTTATTTGCTTCCTTTGGATCTCCTTTATTTCCTGAATTTCAGCGTAGATAATGTCCAGTGTGACGTTCTGTTTCGGTGGAACCAGAGGTGTTTGATTGTGATTAGTCACGTTTGAGCTGGATGCTGGTGCTTCTGCGGATAGGGATGCACGTCGTTTCAGAGCAACACATGCATTGCACTGCCAAAATTTATTTGATTTTTTCATGTATTCAATGTCAGCAGGCAAGATATTTACGCAGGCCGCATGTGAAATACTCTTACAATCATGGCACACTATCTTCAGTTGAGTGCGCTCCACTTTATTATCACACTTTTTACACGACATTTTAATTTAATGATTAAGTAATGTATATAGAAAATACGTTTAATGTTATCCACAATAGTTCCGACGCGTGTGTGCCCCACAACATACAGCTAAGAACCTCTCTCCTTTGCTCGTTCGGCAACCCCGTTCTGTTGGGGGGTATAAGGAACAGTTAATTCTCGGCGTATGCCTTCGCTTTGCAAGAACGTAGTAAAATCGTTATTCATATATTCGCGCCCGTTATCAGTTCGTAAGCACTTGATTTTCTTATTAGTTTCCTTTTCGACCAACAGTTTAAAATGTTTGAATGTCGTTAAAACCTCACTTTTGTTTTTGATGAAATAAACAAAAACTTTACGACTGTAGTCATCAATGAAAGTTAAAAAGTATTTGGAGCCACCAAGAGAAGTAGGCATAGGACCGCATAAATCACTATGAATAATTTCAAGAATGTTTTTACTACGTAAATCAGAACTTTTTTCAAACGATTTTCTACTTATTTTTGACTTTATGCACACAGAACAATCAACAAATTGTCTATTCGATTTACATTTCATTCCACGAACCATAGCATGTCTATTCAACATATTCAGACTTTTAAAATTTAAATGTCCGTACCGTCGATGCCATTCAAAAATATTATTGTCCGTTCTCATTAGGTTTAGCTTATTTACTTTCGGATTATATACAAAAAGATCACCTGATTTGAGATTTTGGATGATCTTACCACCGAATCGATCCTTTATTATTGCATGCCCATTGGTAAACTTCACACTGAAATTATTTTGCACAGCTTTACTGATCGACAAAAAGTTATATTTTAGTGTTGGTACATACAATACATGTTTCAAGTGTAAATTACATGTTGTTGTTTTTAACATGAGATCACCAATACCTTCAGACATTATATACTTTCCACCCGCTAACTCAATTTTTTCTGTATGGGGAGTTATATGTGTAAACAAGTTTTTCATACAACACATATGAGATGTCGTTCCACTGTCAAAAATCCAACTGTTTTCATCAGCACTGGACCCACATGCTATATTTAACATAGAAAAAGCCGCTTCTGGTTTATCTTTTGACGAAAAAATGGAATTGCAAGATGACGCGAAATGACCCTTTTTACCATATTTATAGCATTTTCTATTGCGTTTATTAGAGTTACTTTGATTTTGATTACGTGTTTTTCTGGATTTTAGAAAAAATGCGGAATCAGATGGTTCTTCTATTATGTCACTTTCTCGCCGCTTAGCTTCCTCGAAGAGTTTAATTTTTAACACGGACATTTTTGGCAATTCATCTCTCGACTCCATTGCAATTATGAAATTCTCATAACTCTTTGGGAGACTTGAAAGAAGAAGAATTACTAAAAGTTCCTCTTGTAACTTTATATCTACTTCATGTAATTTCTCGTAAAGATCAAAAAACTTATTTATATGTTCAGTCATTAAAGTAGAGTCATGCATTTTTAAATTAAGAAGTTGCTTAAAAAGTGTGACCTTACGTGCTGGTCCAGTCGGGCGATGGACCTCCTCCAACTTCTTCCATGCTTCCCCCGAGGTCTTGCAATTTTTTACATGAAGCAATTGTGAAGACTTAACACATAATAAAATAGTGGCTAATGCTTTCTGGTCCTTATTTTCCCACGCTGCTGCATCATTACCATGCTCTTCAGGCCTCACACTTGACACACAGTCCCAAAGTCCACTATGAATTAACACTGAACGCATGTGGATTTTCCATCCGTCATAGTTTTCGTTGTCGAGCTTATCAATCTGATATAAAGCCGAACTCATGGTCTTATATTAAGTTCCCAAAGTCTTATTATAAGTCACAACCGAAAACAAAGGCACTTCACGAAGGAAAAAAAAATTATTCGTAGCCTGGGCCCATAACCATTGTTGAAGCAGGAAAAAGTAAAATAAAAACACGCTTGTTACTCTCTACGAGGTCTATATTCAAGTGGGATAAATTGGAGTTTTGCAATATGATTTTATATAGTTGACAGTACATGTGTATGTGTGTGAATATAAGAATTATATGTATTTTGAATTCAATTGACTGTGTAGAGTATGTACATTATACAATATAACAGCCACTTCCTGGATTGCCGTAACGAGAAATGTGTTTAGCTAAAAAAGGATCGTATTCAGCTAAAAGTTCAAGTGACATAATGTAATTTCCACTCTGAATACAACCAAATTTTTCTGTGTGGCCTCTGAAAGAAAGTCCTCAAGATGATAATTTTTTTATTACACTTACGATCCTTTTAAGAACATTTTTCCAATAATTTATTTCATTGTTCAATGAATCAGTTAATCCTTTTTTACGGAATTGATAGAATTTTTTTCTCTCTCATTTTTAATGCCAATAAGCAGTTTTTGTGACTGTCACTATTTTCGTGTTGCTCTATTCTAATTGAGTTTTTCCGATCATCAAAACCGCACTACTCTTTGTTGATGCCCCAGGAGGAACAGGAAAAACATTTTTGCTAAATATGTTGCTGGCGCAAGTAAGAAAAGATAACTACATTGCTGTGGCCGTAGCGTCCTCCGGTATAGCCGCCACGTTACTGAGCGGGGGTCGTACTGCGCATTCTGTTTTAAAATTACCATTAAATCTCGCCCAGGAAGATTCGCCTATTTGTAATTTTAGTAAAAATAGCGCACGGGATGCTATGTTACGTCAGTGCAAGCTCTTAGTGTGGGATGAAAGTACTATGGCGCACAAAAAAGCGGTAGAAGCACTAAATCGAACGCTCCAGGATTTGCGCAACAGCACCGATGTTATGGGAGGGATGGTGGTTTTATTGGCTGGTGATTTCCGCCAAACGTTACCACTGATTCAGAAGGGGACACCTGCAGACGGAATTAAAGCATGTCTCAAGTCGTCCACTCTATGGGCCACCGTAAGAAAGTTCAGTTTGACTACAAATATGAGAGTGCATCTATATGATGACACAAATGCTGGCAACTTTGCCAAAACACTATTGAAAATAGGAGATGGTCGGTTAGAAACTGATGCCGAGGGCTATGTGACACTGACGGAAGATTTTTGTCAATTAGTACACAGTGATTCAAAATTAGTTGCAAGTGTTTATCCAGATTTACAAAACAATATCCACGAAAATCAATATTTATGTGAAAGAGCAATTTTAGCACCTAAAAATGATGTTGTCAACAAAATAAATTCAGACATGTTGAGTAAAGTACCAGGAGATACAACAGAGTATTTATCAATAGACACAGTTATGGATACAGAACAGAGCACATCATATCCCGTAGAGTTTCTAAATTCGCTTGAGCTGTCAGGTGTACCCTCACACAAGCTTCAATTAAAACTAGGCGTCCCAGTCATGCATATGCGAAATTTGGATGCCCCGAGATTATGTAACGGGACGAGACTTCGTGTCACACAACTTGGCCGCAATATCATTAGCGCCACTATCTTAACCGGCGTAGGAAAGGGTGAAAATGTAATGATACCACGAATCCCAATAATTCCTACAGATCTCCCGTTCCAGTTTAAAAGGCTACAATTTCCTCTTAAGCTTAGTTTCGCTATGACCATTAACAAAGCGCAAGGTCAAACATTAAAGGTGGCTGGGGTGAACTTAGAAAAGCCGTGCTTTTCCCATGGACAATTGTATGTAGCATGTTGGCGTGTCCAATGCCCAGAATCTTTACATTATATCCCCAAATGGAAAGACATATAATATTGTCTACAGTAACGTATTAAAATAACATTCTGTTCCGAGTTCTCTTCTGTGTTCTAAATCAGGAAAGGGGAACCGTGTTACCCCGAATTTAACGCGAGCGACGCCGCGGCAAAAGCTAATATTATATACAACTTGAAGAAATATTTGTAGGTAAAAAAAAAAAATATTAAAAATGAAAAGCGGTTTTTAAATATAATTATTACATGTATTTTATTCATTTTATTTATTTATTATTTGCACAAAAAAAAAATTTTAATTTGAAAATTTGCCGCCCTCCTGAAGCTGCCGCTCTAGGCAATTGCCTTGTCTGCCTATATATAAATCCGCCTCTGACCTACCTCACTTTCTTCTCGTTGTTGCTTCTGGTTTGGTTCATGATCAGCTGGTATTGTTTGGGCTGCCGGTGCAGTTGATTTTTGTTTGGGTTTTTGTCTGCAGATATAGAATCGACGTTCTTGATTCATTTTGGCATATAGGCCACATATTGACAATTGACAGGTCACAAAGTCACCTTTCGCGGAGAGCGGCTTGAGGCATGTGTTGCAGAGCGCTACAAATCTGCACGGATAACCCATACCATAAGTGGAGGGGATACGTATACTGAAAAATTTTTCGTGGAAAAAATGCTTGATTCGAGAAAATTTTAAATTAATAAATAAGTGAAAAGTAGTTGAGAACTCCCTCAACAAATATTGGATAGGCATAACTAGTAAAATATATAAAAGGAGGGTAACTAACACACCTGTACTTCTTGCAATAAAGGGGGAATGACTGACCCCTTTATAATACTGCTAAGTTTTATCAATTTGACGCTGCAGCAGAATGACAATGACTTCAATCGTTGGACCTGATCTGTACGCAAGTAAATCGTACACGTACGCTATTGCATGGTGAAGAGAGGCTAAAGTGATGAAGGAGGGCTCTGTTTTCCAGGTCGTGGTATGGGAAAATGCTCTCATTCACACTTCCTGGAAAAACGGCTTCCCTGTCGGCACTTTCTCCTGAGGATCTTCGATCACGAAGAAATTGTCATTTTATTTATTTGCGGGAATATATTCGCATTGTTGGATTTTACAACACAAATTCAGTTGCCCCAATGCTAATTTACAGATATTCTGCAATTTGGTTTGGTGAACTGTTGGAGATTTTTAATCAGTGACTTCGCTGACTTCCGAATTCTGTCTGTCGCTAAACTACCTGTACAAGGGTTTGAGTCTTGATATAAGTCTTCACTTTTGTTTCTATTGGATAGTGGGAAGGAGGTACTCGAGGTGAGCGCTGTCGTCAGAGGGCCAGCAAAGCGTGGCCAAAGCGGTCTGTTGTAATCGCAGGGGTGAGTTTGGTCATCTCCGCGAATTTGTCTGTTATTTTGGTGACAACACTAAGTCTGCGCCTCCTGTGACGTTGGGTCAGTCTTTTTCAATTATTTTCTAAGACATTTGTCGCGATTTTTGCTTCTGGCTTGGCTTTGTTTCGCTAAACAAAGTATGTCGGGGCAATCGTTTTGAACAACTTGAAAAGTACGGTCCGACGCTTGTAATGTAAATTCACATTTATCAAGTTTAACTTTACGGGACATTCTACTGGCGTACCCATTACGACTGCAGGTGCGGTAGGTCCAGCAGAAGCGAGTATATTTTTTCCACACGGGTCACCTGCGCATGGATCTGTGGGCGCAGGTCATATTGGGTATGACGACTAGTGCTTGTAATTGTAAGCGCCCTCAAGAACATTTCCCCACAGCCTTTTGTTTACAATTTGATTTTTTTATGCCTTGGAAGTCTTAACATCCCCGACAGTTCGCAGGGTGTCTTTAGTTCTTACATTTTTTTTTAATATTTAAATTAAACGCATGTAAATAATTGGTAACGCGTTTATTTATTATTTCTTAATTTTTGAAACGTTGTTTTCGCGGCGACTGCTACTAACCAAGTGTCCGACTCACTAGTTTTCCCGCCAGAACCAAGCTTGATGTAAGTACATGAGCTGCACTTGGGAAGTTATTTTATGGTAAATATGTACCTTCCGCTATGCCATGTTGATAAGATGGGCATCATTTTGCTGGTTCCTGAAAAGGTGTATACATTTGTAACTCACGCATTCAAGCTGCGTGCAGGGACATGGCCATGTCTTGGGCTAAGTCGCATATCTCGTTTTTTGGTTCTTTCACAACTAATATATCGAAGCTGCATCTGGCAGCTCGAAGTGGTATGTGCGAACTTTGCATATTGCAAAATGTTCTTCTGCCTTCTTAATATCAGCCATTTTACAGACTGTGTTGCCAAGGAAGTGTTGGTCTTTAGCATCTCTGTTAAGAGTGTTGCAGCTGTTATTGTAGCTGCTGTTGTGTTTGTAGCGGCTGCTTTTGTTGCGGCGGCTGTTGTTTTTGCTACTTCTACTGTTGCTTCTGTTAAGGCTCCGTTTGCTGTGGCAGTTCTTGTTTTGCTTGCTTCTGTGAATCTCCGTGAACTATCCAGTATGGCCTTCCATTTAGCTCGTAGTACCCGATCCTCATCATCAAGCTCACTCCGCTACTCATCCGCATCAGGGCTTGATGGGGCGGCGAAAATGCATAATCAAGGTTTTAAATTATGCGTGAACAGATATGTGTATGATGTAATTTGTGACTGTGTGTGTGGCGCGGTTGACGATATAATCTTTGGGTCTTACGACCGGTAGCGTGTGTGTGGGGCGGTTGATGATCTTATCTTTGGGTTTTACGAATTTTTCAGGAACCGTATATATTTTCGCATTACATTTTACTCGGCCGTGAACAACGTGAAATGAGGATCGTCAAGAAACGTGCAGACTCGAAAAATAAGGAGTTGTGTATGTATTAGTTGTCTGCCCTGCTCTGGCACTCGATACGCGGTAAAAGATTTTACTCCGTTCAGCTACTTCAGCTCCCCCTCCAATATAATTAGTTTTCTGCCGCTAGAAATACTCCCGTGTGTATGTTATAGTTAAGGAACATATTAAATTCACATACATATGTTCCCTTTAATCCTTTGAGACCAATTGTTCCCTGTACACATTTATTGTATAGACCACATGTTGATTGTCAAATAAGGATCATATGATCCTTAATGGCATATAGATATGTACATAAGAATTTGAGTGCATTCTTTTATTGTTTTGTAGAAGCAAACTAATGAAATTATCCATCTATGAGCGCCGTGACGCAGTGGGCAGTGTGTTGGCCTCTGATGCACAATGATCGAGTTCGGATCCCGATAACACCAACGCCATCGAATGTTCATTACGCGACTTCTCTCCTTGGCGGGGTATTGGCAAAACCCTCCGTTGTACACCTGCCTTGAAAAAGCTCTCGTCGTCAGTTGATCACAGACCAGTAGGTAGTAGGTAGGTAGTGTAGGTAGTGTAGGTAGTGTTTCGGCTAGCAAAGTGTAAAAACAATTATAAACAATATAAGTGCGCGTTTAGGCGAAGTATTCGCGGAACTCGAATTAGCCGACATATAAACAACAGCCACAGCAGCAGAACAGCAGCAACAACAACAGCCGCAGCAGCAGCAGCAGAAACAGCAGCAAAACCAACAGCCGCAACAGCAGCAGCAACAAATACAGCCGCAGCAGCAACAACAACAGCCGCAGCAGCAGAAGCAGCAGCAACGTCCTAAAAAGGAGAAAGTGCCACCCATCTTCACCTATACCACGGCCCTACGAGAGACCATCGACCTCTATAAGTATGCTATTGGTGTAGGCAATTTTCAATTTAAATGTTTAGGCCAGAAACACTATGCTATTCAGTGCAAGACACTGGAGCAGCATAAGCGTATAAGAAGCATATGTGACGGCGCATACGAAAAGGTGGCACGCGCCCAAAAATTAGTTTCTGAGAAAAACGCGTTTAAAGTTTTCGAAGTTGATTTTGCAGTTTCCATCCAGATGATTACAGAAGAGAAATGTTGATAATGTGATAAAATATGAACGCGGTTGAAATTTTGAATTTGCGATGTATTTTTTAATGATTGCGGATTAAGTGTGTAATTAAATGTTTGTAATTAAATGCGAGATGTTCAATACGTGAAATGTTATTATAATAAAACCGTCTACAATCAGATTAACACACCGCGTCAAATTATTTCAAGTGGTATGTGAATGAAAAAATATCCGCCACATAATTCAGATCTAAACATACATACAACGCTGATGTACAAAATTATTTTTGAATTCTTTTCCAGTATCCAGTGGTTAATCTTCAATTTCCAATTCATTTGTAAGAATTTTAGTGCTGGAGATAAAATAACTCATCATTACTCATCACGTAGTAAGTATTCTATCAGAGATGATTGTACTTGAATATTGGGAATCAGTGTATGTTACAAATTTTCGAATATCATTTCCCAATTCAGCGCTTCAATTGTGTTTATGTTCTTCATCTATTTCCTCATTTTTTTAGAATTTGTTGATGGTTCATCATAATGGCAGAGGATCGTATTAAAAAGTTGGAATTGGAGTTACGTGCTGTTGACGACATTTATAAAAGGACGAGGATAGTACTACTTTGGAAGAATTTTTTAATCGATCACTTGAAGACTTGGAAGAGGAAGCTAATTTTGCCGTTGGTTTTATGAGCAGTACTGCTGAGAATTGCTTTTCGAATGCACACGAATGCAATGCACACTGTTTGTTGTTTTTGTCTTTACTATTTTGCTACAGTATGTGGAAATGCCCTCAGTTAAATGGATTAAGTTGACCTTCTTCCGCCCGACCAAAATGTCTATCGACACGTTGTCTAAACCTCAAGTACAGTTTTTGTTCTTAACTCTGGTTTATGTACAAAGTTTTATGAGCTGAAATTTTCATCGTAACGTTCAACGGAAGTGATGCTTAATATGTTTGGACTTTGCTGTAATTCCGCTGGGAATTTACGGTTTATTTGCAGCTTAAAAATTATAGTCCAATGGAGGGAGAAAGTTCTTCTGAATTATTTTTCCAAGGTATCAACTGGAAAATGTTAAAGTTGAAGAATTTTTTTAGTTTCTTATAGCTTGCATTAGTGCTAATGTTGTAAATGTTATAGCCAGGTTACAGATTAAAAGAAATGAGTTGGCGAGTGGTGAGTGGAGTAATACCGAAGGCATATTCGTAAATTGGATGTGAGAAGCAGGGTTGTTTTCTCAGTTGATCCAGATAAAGAGCTGGATCACGTGCTGTTATTGTAATACATGTAAACCATGATCCGGATAAGATCTGGATGGCATAATAAAAAACACCTAATAAAAATTACCTACATAAATGTATTGAATAAAAATTATGGACGGCTGATTAATTCAAAGGAAAACATGGGCTGCTTCAGTTTTGTCCAAGTGAAAATGTGACTTGTTGCGTTTAATAAATTGTTGTTTTGTTTTGTGCAATGAACAATTTTTGGTTTTTATTAATATTTCGTTTAATAAATTGTAAAAATTAGTATAAAAAAATAGTTTTTTTTTTTGCTTCACTCTGACGTTCGTTGTAACCAAAATCAATAGTTTGTCGGGGGGTGCTTTAGTTTTGTCCAATAACATTTGTACATAATATATATTATGTATATGTTTTTGTATATGTATTTTAGTTTAGGGAGGGTTAGTTTGTTTTAAGTTAATTTTTAGTTTTATATAAAGGAAAAAAGTAATCTGATGCTACTTATTTGAAAAAATCGCCCGTAATCGTTCTGTAAGAAATGTAAATATCATTCCTTTTCGATTTCAGTGCTTGTAATCCTTTTGGATTCCCAATTGTAGTCCGTTTTAGAGGGAATAGCCTGCTCTATTCATCACCGAAATATTGAACCCTAGCAGCGAGCCCGTTTCCGTGCTTTCGACAATTTTCTGATAAATGAAGTTGGTAAATGATGAGCGTTCGCCTCAGGTATGCTTTAAGGCAAATAACGGCTATTCTGAATGAAGTTTTTTCACAACTGTAGCTAGAGATTAGAAAAAGAAAAAGTTTGAATTTGTTTCATTATCTAAATGTTGGATTCTCCTAGACCCAATGGTTACGTACTCCTGATATCGTTGGTCTTCTATCAAGGTGTCGGTCTTCTTCAATAGTCCATATATGAAAAAAAAACTCTGCCAACAGAGGAATTTCGTCAATTAACTAAGTGCTATTGAAAATATTTAGCATCGATTGCAACTTTTGTATTAGTTATCCTATTTCTTTTTTTGAATATAGTTGTTCTTACTAATCTAATCTAATTATCTTAACTGGCTCTACTTAGGAGGTGATTGAACTAGCCTTTGTGGTGTAATTCTTGTCCTCTGTGAGGTACGGGCGCAAAACAAGGCTTATGTTACTAAATTTCGCTTTATGCGAATGCAATGAGGCGCTCGCTAACATGCGTCTTAGGTGTAAGGCTATGCTTTTGATAAAACAAAGATTTCTTACTTATCTGGGTTGGAATTTAAGTTTCCAACATCGATAGAGACAGTGCATTGAGCAAATTGGCATGGCGCCTGTAATGCCGAGACATGCTAGTCTCTAAAGGCATTGAAGTTTAGCTATTGTAGTTTCCTGTTCAACTTTTTTCCACCATACGGCAGACGTATTTGCCGTCTGCAGGTACTTAAAAGTACTACCATGTTAAAGTTCAAATATAACCTATGGACGAAAATATTTTGTTACTTGCGACCAACGGTACTTTTAAGTAGCATATTATCTTCATGTTTTCTGTTGCATTGGTTTTTTTGTTGAGTTTTAATGGTTTCTTTTTTGACATCAGCTTAGGCTTTGAAGAGATCTATTTTAGTTGATTTTGGTTGTGTCGTAATAAAAAGCTGTTGTGAATTTCCTTAACCGTATAATAAACAAATAAAACATTTTTTTTTCATTTATAAAAACTTCGTCAGTAAAAGAATATAAATATTTCTCGAAAACATGTATTCCGACTTTATAAAAAATAGAAAGTTTAACGGTTTGGCACTGGTGTTCACTTGAGAATATCTTATTTCCAACTGAACGAAAATCATTATTTTTTTATTTCATGTGATTCCATGCCTCGTATTTTGGTAGATCGGTTTCGCGCCGAGATCGAGAAGTCGTTGTTCGACAACATCACCACTTTTGCTAGCTGGAGCGTCAGTGATTAGCGACCCAAACGCCAATGGCAGACTAACATAGGCTAGGTTAGGTCAACGCTGAGGTAGTCTAGGGCTTGGTATTGTTTAGGTTCATTTTAAAGTAGCTTGGTGTGAAAAATTAAAAATCCCAAAATCTAAAATAAGCATATAAATAATAAAACATTCTTATCCTTTTCCTTTTTTCCGGCGTCGTTATGGTCAGAAGTGTAGGACCATAACCTCCCCACTTAACTGCATTCCTACTGGTCCGCTTGTGGGGTCCGCCGGTTTGGCCTCAGAAAGTAGCGGCAGGCTTCCCGGTTTAGGATTACTTCATCGCTGAGGCCAATCAAATGCTGGTGTTTTTGCATTTGTTTGCACCTATTGTCTTTCGGCCTGCCTTTTTTGCGTGTCGAAATTGGAACGTTGATTGATATCGCCTTTTGGACGGGGTTCAAAGGATCTCTCCTTTGAACATGGCAATACCAATTGAGTCGGTCGCGCTCTATCTTTCTTGTGATGGTTTCTATTACGTGGAGGCTTCCTCGGATCTTTGAACTTCTAATTCTGTCACGCTTTGTTACTCCCACTGTCATGCGAAGCATCTTCATCTCAGCTCCAGTTAATTTGCTCTCATGCTTTTTGTGCATTGTCCAGCATTGTGAACCGTATGTGAGCGCCGGACGTACAACTGAAGCCTTCCTTTCAGCTTAGGGGGCATTTTTCGATCACAGAAGATGGCGGAGTTTTCCCGCCAGCTCATCCATCCTACGCTTACGCGATGGTTGATGTCGTCATCACAAGTTGCTTCTTTATTAATCATAGATCCCAGATATTTAAACTTTTCACACTTGGGAAGCACTCTTCCATTCAAGTAAATGTCTGGAATAGGCTGATGAGGGTCAGAGAACGGGCAGCACAGATACTCTGTCTTCTTTGAACTAATACGATACGGGTGTCCCTCAAAAGTGTCCACCCACACATCAAGTGCTCGTTGTAGGGACACCTGATCATCACTTATAATGGCTCCATCGTCAGCAAAGAATAGCTGGTGCACATTGGGGTCTGTCACTTTTCCTTCAAGCAAGCAATCAAGGACTGCTATAAAGAGCAGTGGGCTGAGGACGCTCCCTTGGTGTACACCGACTTTGATTGCGAACTCTTGGGTGACTCCTGCGGTGCATCTTACTCTTGTCGTTGCTCTCTTGTACATGTCCATGATCACTCGCACGTAGGTTTCTGGAACTCCTTTTTGTCTTAGCGCTACCCATAAAAGATCTCTTGGTTGCCGGTCAAAGGCCTTCTTGAAATCAACCAACCTTTGAAGAATCACGATGCTTTTCCATCATGACCCTTATACTTTGGATTGCATCTGTCGTTGATTTACCCGAGACAAACCCGCACTGGTCATCAGATAGTCGTATTATCTTCCGCAGTCGGCTATCTAATACCCGTTCAACGATCTTCATGGTGTGCGACATCAGCTTGACAGAACGGTAGTTATCACAATTTCGCGTATCACCCTTTCCTTTGTGCAAAGGAAGAAGATAGCTTTCACTCCATTGATTAGGCATGGTGTCGCCTCTCATAAGTTTGGAGATAAGAACCATGAGCCATCTAGACCCGATGTCTCCCATCTTATTCCAGAACTCAGAGGGTATCCCGTCCGGCCCAACAGCTTTTCTTTTCTTGGAGTTTTTAACCGCGTACCGAACTTCTTCGACTGTGATGTCGGATATTTCGGCATGATTCGGGGCGGCTCTTGGAAAGTACACTCGGGGAAACTGTTCCTCTCCTCTCCTCGCAATACTGTCGCCATCTGTGGAGAATTTTTTCGTCTTCCACAAGGAGTTGGCCTTCAGCTAAACTTTGGGAAACGAATCTCCTGAGAATTTCTTCTTCTCTGGGCGGCTATATTCAAATTACTTTGTCGAAGCTGCTGCGTAGCCTGGTTCCTGTCAGATGCGGAAGACGATATTTCTTCCAACTCCTGATATAGGCCTTCCATGCCTTTCGCTTTGAATTCGGCGCACTTTTTCTTCGCGATACCTTTGCAATATCTATATACCTTTTCACGGCGAGCTTTTTCCTCTCTATTAGTAGAAGAGCACTTTGACCAAGCTTGGAAAGCCATTTTCTTTTCGTGTATCACTGTGTTTCTTTTGCGTGTTGGCAGGGGCCTTTAGATGTTCCGAGCAGTGATTTGGCTTTCTCCAGGCCAGATTGTTGTAGGGAATCCCACATGGCTTGTGCTCTGCACTCGTCATTACCGACCTCATCGATAATGGAAAAGAGGTAGTTTTTCATGTTGTTAATAAAAGCTTCGCCTTTTCTTTTATCCAGCTTATACCACTTGATTCTCTCAGACACTTTCGTTTGCTGCTTTGACTTCTTACTCGCCTCCATAAAAAAATCAGTCAGGAGGAGACGGTGTTGAGGGGCGATCGCGCCTCCCAGGATCACTTTGCAATCTTTAACTTGTGGCTTCATGAAACTGGATACCAAATGATAGTCTATTTGAGTTTCATTTCCGCCGCTGCTATAATCAGGTGCCGGCTTTGTTTGCCGAACATGGTATTTATCACTATAAGACCGTACGACTTGCACATGTTTAGGATATCTTCACCTGAAGAGTTCCTGGTGCCGTATCCCAGCCCTCCGTGGTAGTCTTCATAGTCTTCGCTTGTCTTCCCGACATGTCCGTTTAAATCTCCCCCAACAAACAAAAGCTCTTCCTTTGGGATGATTTTGACAAGGTTGTGGAAATCTAGCCAGAATGCATCTTTTTCTTTTTGTTCGCAACCTACTTGAGGGGCATGTTCCACACCTCACCAACAATAAAACATTAAAATCTATTAAAAGAAATATTTATTTATATTTTATTAAATACATGTATATATATTTGTTAAAATAAATAAAGCTAGTCGCAGTTGGTCCAAGATAGTTTTTACTTTGATGAAAATATCATGTTTATATAACCGTTTTTACTTAGCCTAAGAAATGCAAAATGTAGTCGATAAAACATAAGTAATTAATACCATTTTGTCTTAGAATATCCGTACAGAACCAGTAAGGTGCTCCATTTTACTTTTAAGTGCTGGTTTTAAGCACTTTTGTCGAAGGTAAGGTAATTTTGAGTAAAATGAAAAAAAAGGAATTTAAAGAAAAAAAAATAAAAAACTTGAATTTATCTCCCCCGAAGCGATACATTCAAGAAATGGTGTAATATTCCTGACAATATTCTAACTAACCAACTACATCCATGATATCTGCCTAAGGTTTATTATTTGTGTATACTATGAAACTGTATTCGCTAATTTAATTCATTTAATATTTATTATATGATACCTTTTTCCTTTCAATAATATGATACCTTTTTCTTTCAATAATATACAATATACAGGGTGTCCCACGAGCAGTGTGCCAAAAAGCTACAGCGTGTAAGTCTAGTCAAGACAAGAAAAAAATCGTATGGGAGGGGGGGGTCTATTTCCCCCCGTTTAGCCGGGAGGGGCAATTTTCTAAAAAATTGACTTATTTTGGAAAAATAATTATTAAAAATCAACAGTTACATCCACAATGCTACGATATACCTTTTTGTAAAGTCAGAAACCTCTTCTTTCATATTGATTTTAAATGAAGCTGTTTTAAGGAGTAGTTTTTGAGAAATTAATTTTCAAACTCAAAATTTTGAAAAAAAATTGAAAAAAAAAAATGCTCTCATTAGTTTTTAGTTAAAAAAAGAAAACCGGATGGAAAAATGTCTTGTAGTTTTTGAGAAATTAAAAAAAAACCCGAACCATTTTTTTCTAAGAAAAACCTTTTTTTTTGGTTTTAACGCGGCTGGACTTGTAGGCAAATTAATGTATGAAAGATTGACCTCTTTTTTATTATTTTTAAAAAATTCGGAGCTTTATGAGGATACAATAAAGTGATACACTATTGGAATAACCCTGGATTAATTCTTTTTTTTCATTGATAACGCCTGAAAACTGACCTGGGAATTTCGGCTGGGTCCGCTCGCCGCAGATGGGTTCTACCCGAATTTTGAATTTGGTCCGACGCAATCCCTCCCTTAGTACAAGGAGGATGGCTATTATGCTTGGAGTGCCCAAATCTAGAGTATGGAGAGTGCTTCATACCGAAAACTTACACCCGTACCATTTTAGGCCAGTTCAGGGACTCACCTCAAACGACAAGTTTTTGAGAGCAGAGTTTTGTCGATCATTACTGCTTCGAGATGAAACTGAACGAAACTATTTTGCAAGGATATTCTGGACGGATGAAGCACAGTTTACCAGAGATGGGGTTACTAACTTCCACAATTTGCATCATTGGAGTAGCACCAATCCACACAACAAAAAACAAAATAAATCACAACACCGCTTTAGCTGTAATGTTTGGCTTGGTATTGTTGGACAAACTGTAATCGGGGCCCGGTTTTTGAATGCCGTTATTAAAGGAGAATCATACCTGCAGTTCCTACGAGAACTTTTGCCCGATTTGATGGACAACGTTCCTTTGGCCATAGCAGATAATTTAATCTACCAGCAAGATGGAGCACCAGCACACTACAGCTTACGGGTTAGACACTGGCTGGATGATCATTTTAGTGACCGTTGAATCGGAAGAAGGGGCCCCACGAAATGGCCACCTAGATCACCAGATTTAACTCCTCTAGATTTTTAAGTGTGGGGATTCATGAAAAATTATGTTTACGAAGTGGAAATAGTATCTTTGGAACAACGGATTGAAGTCGCTGGAGTCAAATTGCAGGAAAATTTGTCAAACATAGACTAATGTGCAGCCATTAGAAGAAGATATAATCTTTGCCTTCTAAAAAATGGGGATCATATTGAAAATTTATTATAATAAAACTCCGAATTTTTTAAAAATAATAAAAAAGAGGTCAATCTTTCATACATTAATTTGCCTATAAGTCCAGCCGCGTTAAAACCAAAAAAAAATGTTTTTCTTAGAAAAAAATGGTTCGGGTTTTTTTTAATTTCTCAAAAACTACAAGACATTTTTGCATCCGGTTTTCTGTGTTTAACTAAAAACTAATAAGGGAATTGAATTTTGGAAAAAAAAATAGTACTTAATTACATACAATTTTGGAAAAAAGTAGTTCGAAATTTTTTTTTTCCAATTTTTTTTCAAAATTTTGAGTTTGAAAATTAATTTCTCAAAAACTATTCCTTACAACAGCTTTGTTTAAAAACAAGATCAAAGAAGAGGTTTCTGGCTTTACAAAAAAGTATATCGCGGCATTGTGGCTGTTACTGTTGATTTTTAATATTTTTTTTTCCAAATTAAGTCAATTTTTTAGAAAATTGCCCCTCCCGGCTAAACGGGGGGGAATAGACCCCCCCTCCCGTACGATTTTTTTCTTGTCTTGGCCAGGGCTACACGCTCTAGCTTTTTGGCACACTGCTCGTGGGGCACTCTGTATAAACAGTATTTTTTATATTTTCTTATTTATTTTTTATTTTATTATTTGATTGATTATTATTTATCTTACTTTCTTTTATAAATAAGTAACTGAAACAAATAAAAATGTATGTACCATACTTCAGTTAACAGAAACCAGCTGCAGTATTTTTACTTAACTTAGACCAAACTAACTTGTCCTGAATCAAATTATAATTCATCAAATTTTAGCAAATCCTCGAAAAAAAAAATAATGATACTAAAAGTATAAAGACACTTCAATCAACACGCAAGTCTAGTATTTTTACAAGAAGTATATCTTTTTAGTTTGCTCATCAAGGTACACATCTTTATGGAATACTATAAAATACTCATTCATTGTAGTTCATTTGTTGTATCCATACATATCAGGTAAATATCTCAGAGTATTATATATTATACTGCAATTATTTGTTGTTTCAATTGTTTCCTTTTAAAATTGTTCGCAGATAGTTAAAACCCATTGGAGGTTGGAATGAATGTACTTGAAATGCATTATTTTAAACTTTACCCATTAATCATGCAGAATATCTTTCCGATCCTTAGCGCTTATCGCGTCGATAGATTCTTCTACACGCTTCCTGGTAGTGGTTTTTGTTTTTCGCCCGCTCTCTGTCCATTAGTTTGCACAAGGAGCACAAAATTGGAATTACCATCATCATGCTATTATTGGATTCAGATTCATCAACAGTGGTGCCTTCCACTCAATGAATTTATTTTCTTTGTGACCATGGATGCAAGCTACTATCGTTGTGTCTGTTGATGCGTCTCTTTTATATCACAAGTTAGTGTATACCTATACTGCGGAGCAAAATGTGATAATGCATTTTATAGACTATAGTGCTATGTGACTGCTGGCAACGTGACTAAATGCTGAGATGTAATTTTCTTACAGACCATTGAGCCCGATTGCCATAATTCAAAGGTCTTAACTGGTTCATTGTTATCAGTTATCATAAAATTCACAACTTCTAATGTTTAGGCTAAGTGTTTCATGAAAGCAAAATCTTTCTGATTTTGCTACTGGAGTCTAGTTAGTGAAATATGTGTCGTTTCTAGTGGGTTATATTCATTGTTATCATTCAATAAATTATTAACTGTCAAGCGATCTTAAAATAATAATGGATTCCTAAATCCAATACGTTTCAACATACAATTCGCATCAATCTTAATGGCAACATACATACATATCTATATAATATGCATGTGAATAAGAACATGGGTTTAATAAGCATATCATTTATTTGTGAATTTTAATTTAATTGTCGTTTGAGTAATTATACCACGTAGGCACGACAGTTTTCCTTGAAGTAGTACATCTATAAAATTACAACTGTACGTCTATTGTTGCCACTATGAACTTATATTGATGAAAACTTAATCAATTTATCATTGAATTACACGTCGGTTAAAATGCATATGGATTTGATTTCTTAATTTGTGAACGTATTAAATATTTGAACTCATATGTTACGTACGTCCAAAACTAAACTACAATACATTTTTTTTTTGTAATTGCAGATGGATTTAAAGTAAATATGTAATTGAAATAAAGGGAATATTTTTTAAATATTTCCTTTATTAATATTTTTAGAGGTGTAAACCCAAATGCACTGGAAATATAAGATAAACGATCAAGTTTATTTCCTATGAACATTTTTTTGAGCATTTTCAGCATTGAACAATTTCTTTGAGCATTTCTTGCACTGCCAGAGAATTCGGGATGAAAAAACCATAAATCCCATACCAGCCTTACATATGTATATTCACAATTAAATTTTTTTCTTTTGTTGATTAGAACACCCCTTTACTCTTTGCTATACTCTTACTAAGGGCTCTATTGTAGAATAGTTTGTCATTACTTTTACAACACGGTTGTTCTTACAATCAAGAATTTTTCGTTTTTATAAAAGGAATAATCGAAATTAGAAGCCTCAAGAATGCTCCCCTTTAATCGATTTTTACCCTCGGTTCCTGTGGCTCGAAATCCCTTTTCTTTTAACCCAATAATTAAATCGTAGCTACTATAAGAAACATTAAAAAATATGGTAAGGTCATTTGGGCTTTTAACATCAGTTAGTAAACAATGGACTATACAATTTCACAGAAGCTAACACCAAATTTAAAAAAAAAGTCGCACTGGCCATCCGCAAATAAACTGTTTTGAGGGATGGCTTCCATAATAAATAGTACTTCTCCATCCATTCATCTATGTATATAGAGCTGTTCACTAAAAGTCCCGAAATGATTGAATTCCTCATTAAAAATATTCATTAGGGAACACACGTTGAACTTCTTGTCAGTAGATGTTAGTACAGTTGAATTGGCTTCTAAATGAACATTTTTTAGTTCCCCTAAGGGGCTTCTCAGCATGAGAAGAGAGATACTGCTTTGTCGTCGTCATTTGACCAAGTGGTTATTCTCGCAAGAGTTTTTTGTATCGACCAAAATCAGTATGCTAAAAAAAAAACTTCTAGCTTCTTTTGAACTCGTTCGGAAAGTTTTTTTAAGCCTTTATACGAATTTTTCAATAGTAGAATCATCGGATAACTTATCAAATATTTGAATTAGATTTAAATCCCTAATTTCTGTTAAAATATTATGTAATGAATTCAAACTGCATTTTCAATTCAATTGTACCACAAATATTCCGTTTTCTGCTGAATAAGCTATCACCGTCAAAATCCTCATTATTTGTTGTTGTGAAGTGCATCTGTTTCCTCAATGTCTTAATCGATGATGAAATCAGTCTGTTGCTCTAATCCACAGAATCCAGTACGGGATCTAAATGCATACAAACAAAAAATCAAATTGGGCACAACTGACATTGTATCCACCATTCTGGCTCAAAAAAACTACTTATTTTTACTCGTACATATTGCAAGTAATAATTTACAAAATATACGAGCTTTCTTCAAAAAACTTCTCTATTACCATGCAACATATATAATAGAACGCAGCTTACAAAAATTACTCCTTTTATTTAACGCACAATATGTCGAATACAGTTTATCGGAATCTACTATGCTTTAAAACAAGTATAGGATATGAACTTCGGCTTAATGTTACTTGCTGGTTATTTTCTTTTTAAAAAGGAAACAAATAACTGCATATAAAAATATGTAGCCAATTGGATACAAATAACGTAATTGGGTTAAAGAATGTGCGCACATAGACATCTCTCTAAAAATGATAGAGCTGGGCTTTAGAGAACGCTGATGAGGAGATACGTATATTTGTAAAATTGCTCGTTCCAAAAACTGGACCATCCCAATGACTTCTATAACAATGGTTCCTAAATTTAAAGGGTTTTATTTGAAAAAATGTATGAAAGACCTGAAATGATTGCATGCGAAAAAGAGTGGATACATAGCCTCGGACAGTCAAAAGAAAAAATTCGGAATACCAACTAAAATTGGAAAATGAACATCAAAGTCATATTTCTGGAGTTCCTACTGGAAACGAAAAAACTCAAGAACCACATGTTTCGAGACTTAGATGCTTAAGAAAATTGTTGCCTTAAACAGAAAAATTAAAAATACGAAAAATTTTTCAGCTGAAGATCCTCAAAAGTTGTTTGAGCACTCTTTTTCATGTTTCACATTGTAGTTGCGAAAAGGCAAATTGCAAGAAGAAAACCGAAAGGAATACAACCGCCACAGAAAACGAGCTACGGCATACTAATCCATGTATCTCGTATTCCTTTTATTAACTGATTTATAGGTCACTGGTATCTTTGAAGATTCCATATCCCTTAGACGCTTCCAGAAAAAATAAACACATTTTTAAGACCCATGCTTTTACAACTGACAATACAATTAAGATTTGTTAAAGCAATAACTGGGATTAGTGGTTTTTGAAACAAATAGAGAGAGAATGGAAATATTCAATTTAAATTTTCTAACACAGTTTGTTTTGTAAACGGGAACACCTGCGAACAAACCTTTTATCCGATTTCTTTGAATAGTCCATAGTTTTTCCAAAATATAGGCTGTAGATATCCGCATTTTAAAAAGCTTTACGTTTACGTTTCGAGGAAAATCTTTACGGTACACCATTGCATGTTCGTAAAGGTCTTGTGTGCTGCAGGTAAAGAACTTAGTCCTTTCCATTCCATTTGGTTTGAAAATCGTTCGACAGTTGCTGAGGTTCTAGGTCTCCACTCTCCTTCGGAGAACCTCCTTCTCCCTTCTGCACTTTGCTTGTCTCACCACCGCGCGTATGCTGTCCGAGAACTGCAGTACACGTTGAGTAGGCAGCTAAGCATAGGATTATGTATTGTATTTAAATAAAAGAATATTTTTTTTCTAACAAATTATTACAAATTTTATTTATAATTTTATTGTTTAATATAATTTTATTAATCGCGAAACACAAGTGTGGTGTTAAGTGTGGCATACCTTGAACTTCGCAAGATGAACTACTAAACCTGAGTGAGTGCCCACTGATCGGGTGCCGCCTTTTATATTCTTTTGGAAAGTTTCGAATTGGCATTATGTTAGGGTTCCCATACCTCCCAAAATATAATTTTACGTGTTCTTACGAATTACAATAATAAAATTAAAATATAATAATAGTAATAATTATATTATATATAATACATAATACAATAATATAATTCAAATTATAATACAATGCAAAATCCTACATATAACATTATTTCAAAAATAAGTACAAGTGTTACAGAACCATCAACCATTTCCAATTAAGGTTTTCCAACACTTTTGCTATCACACAACACCATTGCCGTTTTGCGGGGGTTTTGCGGAACTTCATTGCAAATTTCCTCGTCATTATGTCTCCGATTCGACAGCAACCATAATGATATTAGACGATAACTGAAACCTGACTCTTATGCTGCTGTGCAAATATCTTATGCTGCTGTGCACACCTAACAGTGTGCTGAATATGTAATAATTCTGTATACTAACTGTACGAACTTTAGAAAAGTCTCAGCAAATCTGACATTAAGAAAGGAAAAAATCTACTCCCATTATTTCAAATTGTTTCTTCTAATCCCCGGAATGAACTTTTAACTTATATTCTGCGAATGATAGGATATCTGTTAGAGTACTTATTTAGTAATTTTAGGTTTAGTTTAGGTTTAAGTTTAGTTGGGCATAAGTTATCATTTTCACTATACTCGTAAATGAAACTCGAAACACTTTTTACTTTTTCGTCTCTACTCTGTAGAAAAGTTCTACATTCTACTACCCGGCAATTTAAATGGCAATCATAGTGATTGGGGAACCACATTCCCCACACGAGGGAAAGCCCACGAAGCCATTGGTATGTATTGCATAGCACAGTGTCAAGTTATTCGTAACGGATAGTCCGACATATCCTAGGAGCGGCTCCTATTTGGATCCCATGCTGCTTGACTGCTGACTGAGACTGGCTGAAACGAACGAATGTTCTACTAACTGTCTACGGACCCTTGTATACGACAGTGATCATTGCTCACTTCGAGTGCCTCGTTCACTGATTAAAAACTCCCAACCCTTAGCCCTCGACCCGTGTACTGTAAAAATGTTAGTTATCGTGTACGTGGGCACTCAGTGCCCAATAAAGGAAGATGATAGAAAATTGCGTTTTTTATATTAGTTCAATGGAAAATAACGTTCTTTTTTGTGTTACTCGCATAGCTGACCAACTGCAGGCATCGTGAGAAACAAAATATCGAACTGAATTTTGCCCGAGTTCTTTTGAGTTCTTTATCATTTTGTGTAAACTCCATTGGTAATTGTGGTTTGTTGCCTCTTATTGTGCTAACCAGTGTTGTTTTTCTACTGGCTAGCTCTAAAGCCAATGGCACGGATGTAAAAACATTAAAATGTGGCAGGTCACGTTCCAGCGATAGTTCCTGCAGAGCTTGCCAGTTCACACGAGTTATTAATTATTTATTATCATGCTAAATCGAACGGTTTGGTTCTTTGTAGCCGGCGTAATTAATTATCTTCTTCTAAGAATGGAAGTACAGCGTTGTTAACGTGTTCCTCTAGTCGTCCTTTATGTCTACGAGCAAAATCTTTAACTGCGTTGTCGGTTGTTACAATTCCGAGATTTCTATGGATTAGATTAGAGATTTTAGATTAGAGTAGATTTTATTTTTCCATTTGATTTACTAGCTTAAGGTATAACAAAATCAATATGCATGGTATTGCCGTCTGCCAGATTGACAATTGTACTAATAGCTCCGCATCTAATTTTAAGTGCTCCTATTATTTTAATCGATTTCAAAGACTTCTGTTAATATGCTTTCTCTATATTTTAAAGCAATCCTGCAATACGCAAATAGCTTCTTGACATCGATTTCGTTGAGAAGTGATATCATATCCCTCTCCGATAAAAAATCCTTTTCGAAAACACTTCTTCTAGTTTCTCTTAGGACTGGGCACTTGCCCAAGAAATGTAAGGTATCTTCCCTCTCCCTTAAATTGCACATACTACAGAGTATACGCAGGTCTTCCCTATGCGGCATGAAATTGAGCCTTAGAAGTTCTCCTCGAAGTTTGAACATTGTTGAAATTTCTTGGATAGTATGAATGTCTTTAAAATAGTTTCTACCCTCAAGGTTGTGATTTAGCCGGCTGTATGTACTACGATGTAGTGATCCCGCCGCTTCTTCTAAAAACTTCTTTCTGGCCTGGAGGTCGACTTGTTCTATTAACTTATATAATGAATTTTCCCAGTTCCTGTCTTCCCCGTTCAGCTCTACTCCACACTCACCTGCTAATTTCAACCACTCTTCGTACCATGTGGATTTATTCCTAATTGCTAGTAGGGCAACTATCTTGGGAAGTCGATTGTCTGGCATTTTCCCCAACCTTAATATGTAGTTGATTTGCAGTTTAAGTGTTTTCACAAATAGAGGAGATAAGCCTGTTTCCAGCATAAGCATATAGTTCGGCGTATTAGGGGGGAGGTGGAAAATCTTTTTAATGAAAAACCGTTGTAGTTTCTCTACCTCTTCATAGGGCCTATATCCCCATACCTGCGCCGCGTATAGCATTATTGTCTCAGATGCGGCTTCAAATACCTTAAATTTGCTGCTGTGGTATATATTTTTATTGTTGAAGCAGTTTTTCCACGTTGCATTAATTGCGTTCTTAGATTTCGCAAGCTTTTCATGTAGATGCTTCTTCATATTAAGGTTACTTGATAACAGGATTCCCAGGTACTTGTACTCTTTTACTACTTCTATTCTTTCTCCATTGAAGTTCCATTTTTCGTTGTATGCAGATCTACCTCTTCCTTTTTTAAAAACCATTATCTTTGATTTTTCCAAATTTACGATTAAACTCCATAGCTTGCAGTACTCATATAAACGATTTATCATCGATTGCAGGGATTCCGGAGAGTTTGCCAGCAGCACGATATCGTCCGCGAACAGAAGGGCTTTAAAGGTAACTCCTGCAAATTCAACTCCTCCAGGCAGAAAGTCTACAATATCGTCTATGTAGAGGGCAAGTAGGTTGGGACTCAACGGACATCCCTGTTTTACCCCTGCCTCCGTCTGGAACCATTCTGATAAAGTCTCACCGTTCCACACAGCTGCTTTAGTGTTTCCGTACAGATTTTGTATGACCCTTCCAAATTTGGATGACATTCCCATTCCATATAATTTGTAAAACAGGGCGTTTCGGTTCACTGTATCGAAGGCCGCCTTAAAATCCACAAAAAATGCGTAAAGTTTCCTATGATGATTCATATATGTAGCTGCTATACTATTCAATACAAATATATGGTCAATAGTTGAATAACCAGATCTAAAGCCGGCTTGAAATTCTTTTAATAGGTTGTTGTTTTCTATCCATGTATTTAGTCGCCTCTGCAGTATTGTTGCAAAGATTTCTATGGATATCATCATTTCGCAGATACCACGACGCATTAACAATTGCCCGTAATACTTTGTTTTGAAAAGTTTGCAGGATTATCAGCATTACTTTTTTGGCACAACTCCATAGTTGTAGGCCATAAGTCCATATAGGTTTTACCACTTACTTATATATAAGCAGTTTGTTATAAATGAACTTAGATTACTTTCCTAATAGCCAGTACAATTCCCGAAACCTATGTTCCAGCTCTCTTTTGCATCAAGTGTCATTCCGAAATATTTCGCCTCCTTTACGAACGGAATTTGAGCAGCGTTTATAAAAACTGGAAACGGTAATTGGCGACGCCATTTTACGAAAAACGGTGGATGCAGACCCGAGAAAAACGGTGCAGGGCACAACATTGTATCCCCCATGACAATAAGTTGACACCTATTTCAAATAAGAAAAGTGAAAAAACTCGACAAGTGGGGGTACCCACTTGAATTGAATGAGGCCCAAAAACTACGCCGTTTAGAAACCTATGCACCGATGAGTCCAAAAGCACCGTTTTTGCACCGTATAATCACCTGTGATAATAAGTAGATTTTGTATGACAACCGTAAAAGATCTGGGCAGTGGTTGGATGCAGACGAAAACTCAAAGCTCATCCGAAACTTGGTCTTCACCCAGAAAAGGTTATGGTGACAATCTGGAGGACATCGAAAGGACCAATCCACTTTCCATTTCTTCAACCAGGGAAAACAATAAATGCAGTCAAATATTGTAAGGAAATCGACATAATGCATACGAGATTGGCTGAAAGGCAACTGGCATGGCCCAATCCTGTTACATGACAATGCTAGTCCCCATACCTCACACGTAACGGTGCAAAAGCTGCTACAGTTGGTATTCGAAATTCTTCCGCATCCACCTAACTCTCCTGATATGTCTCCAACGGATTATCACTTTTTCCGCAGTCGGTCATAGAAGCCTTTGAAAACTTTTTTGCGTCAAAAAACCAAGCCTTCTATAAAAAAGGAATAATGGACCTTGAATGATGGTGGAAGAAGGTTATAGATGGCAATAGTTCATATTTTGACTAAATTAAATTTTATAAAAAAAGAAATATTGACTTTTAATTTCTTACAAAAAAATCGGACATTTCATGTGGTACAACCTAATAGTTTTAAACATTTTTTTCTAGGGTAAGACAGGCAAAGAGTGGTGAATAAAAATGAATTTGAAAACTAAAAAAAGACATATACCTACGTGGGTTGATCTACTGTCACAACAATTCAAAACGAATGATTTTGATGAAGATGATAAATAATCATATTTCCATGATATTTTATCTGGTGTTCAGGTTTAGTCTTGTAAATCATCACATATATTATATTATATTCATTAAATTGTCATTTAAGAAAATTAATTCGTCCCATTCCAGCTCAAACGATTATTTGAGTGATTTATTCTTATCAAAACGGACATTATTATATCACCAAAAATAATCCATGAAGACAAAATAATGGCAACAAATAGGATTTATCACAGAAAATAATTATCTTTTATAAATTACCTTCACTTGGTTATGGCTACGTTGCTTAGTTACTGCATTCTGTGTATGTCCTGCTCGAAACTGACAAACAAACAAACTCATAACATGTAAATACTGCAAATGTACCGAAGAGAGTTATGCATGCTAGTAATGTAGAATAACCAAGGGACAGGCTAATGGGAAACTAATTGGTGGTGACTTATGCAGTTGGGACTTGCTTGGTTAATTTTGATACGTGAAGAGCATTCCAGATTTTGTTGGGCAGGATGTGCCTTGATAGAAAGGAAACCATTTAGTCATATCTAAATATGCAGATTTGATAAAAGAGCAGTTTCCAAAAATATGGAGTAAGGATATCCTTTCGCCACGATTCTTGGCGGATAAACAAGTTTTGAAGATGCTCTGGGATTTTGCATATTAATCCAATGATAGAGATGGCTGCATAACCCACATCGACAAAAAGGAAGGTTTCCGAAACCGCAGCAGGACTGGGATGTTATCTACAGAAGTCGACGAGGGCTCAGAGGTAAGCTAAAAATGTTGTATTTGGATCGTTTACATGGATACCACATATACCATCACAAGATACGCTTGTTCCGGAATAAAAGCGGTAGTTAACATTTAGCAAAGAGTTACGTTAGTGCGGATTATAATATAGATTGTTGGGTTTGATATTTATGCGATTATTGAATGGTGAAGAAAAGCTCCTCCTTTCTTTTTCTTTTTTTTTAATTTATTTTTATTCATTTTTTACTTAGAGCTAACTTACGTTAGACAGAAATGCTTAAAACTAGCTTAAATAATTTAACTAACTTAAAATACCTTACTGGCCCAGAACTATATAAACGATGTTGCACTGCCTTTAGCACCTGGAACCTCCACACCTCACTGCTATACATAATTTTATGCTTAAAATTGTTTCTAATGAAGATTGCAACTCCCCCGCCTCGTGCAGCATTGGGTCCATCTTTTCGAATAAATTTGTAAGAATCGTGCCGGATTTTGTGCTTCTGGTTTAGCTTTGTTTCGCTAATCAAAAGTACGTCGGTGCTTTCGTCTTGCGAAATGTTGTAAAGTACGCTTAATCCTATTGAATGTAAAATCACATTCATGGGCAGAATCTTTAAGGAATTCTCTACCGGAGGACCCATTATTATTGTAATGGATCCGACAGAAGCGAATGGATTATTATTGGCACTGTCGCCGTATGTCATTGTGGTGTGGCGGCTCTGTTTTTAAGCGACCTAAGAGCAGTTTTTCCTCTGACTTCTGCTTACGAGAGATTTTCTATTTTCGTGTCTTGTAATTTGATACATCCGCGAAATTTTGCGTATGTTTAAGTTCCTACAAAAGTAATACTTTTCTAACTATTGTGCAAGAGGAGTAAGAGCTAGCTGCCGAGCTAGACTTGTTTATAGTAGTATATCTCAGGAGCTTGTTGTTGCAAATCAATTGTGTTTTCATCCCCACTACGATAAAAAAGCAAAGGATATTGTCAAGTATAATAAAACCATTAAAATTCACTTATATAGTGTTCTTCTGTCAAAAAATCAAAAAAGTAATTGAGTTACTACTGTGCTAATACGATCAAGCCATAGAAGAAGTTTTTGTTATGACAATGAAAATGTTGAATTGGTAAAATGTAAAACTACAATTTTACAAAACCGAAAAAAAGTTTATGTAAAATCAAAAAAACCAATAAAAATTAAAAGCCTTTAATTCTAGCTAATTTTGATCCCCAAGCCGGCTAGAAGCCTTGTATTATTCAAAATATCATTTACATAATACACTGACTGGTATTGAAGAACAATATTGAAATTGGTAATCATCCGATTCACAATTATCCCAATATTCATAAAACTCCCTACAAGCAACAAGCATGGAACTATTCAGCACTATATATGATTAATGAATAACAACAACTATTGGCAATGGCACAGACAAAACTCTCAACTAAATTGAACAAAAGCAAATCAACCGACATCCCCACAACAATCCACTTTAAAAAAGAACATGATAAAAAAAAAATAGAAAAAAAGAAATACCTATTATTCCTTGATACAACAATAAAAATGATAGGTCATCCTATTTCCCGCATCCGCAATTCATTATATTCACGTTGTTGCCTTTATTTTCAGACTCCTTTTGCTTTAAGAAGAAACTGTTGATTCAGGAAAATGGCTTTGTACGAGCTTCCGAAATATTGATTACACTAGCTTTTCTCCTGACGCAACGTTTTGAATTTAACTCATTTATCTAGACATTTGAAGTTTCCTGGCTCAAGGCATTCCAATTGTTTTATTATAATATTTGGTAAATTTTTCATTTTGATGAGATTGATTTAAATGAAATGTTGGGTTAAAATATTTAAATTGAAACCCAAGATTGAGTTTGTGGGTTAAATGGATGCCAGACTTCTTCTTAAGTATTGTAATATTACGAGTATACATACATATATTTTATGAATTTTTTTTTATTTATTTTTTTTTTTTTTTTTTATTTATTTAACATCTGTCATTTTTTGACATCTAGTTAATGTTTTAACAATATATTATATAGAATGTACAACGTAGGACCAATGTCCTTTACAATTGTTTGTTGTTTAACATTTTATTTTTATTTCAGTTTTTTGTTTGTGTCTTGGCACAGGCACTTGGGTTTTAATCCACCCGGAGCGTTGGGGGTTATATTGTCTCCGAGCGCCCCTTGTCGCTCGTTGTTGTCGCCTATTTTGTTTCGCTTTTGCATTAAGCATATTCATATTACTTTTGAGACCTACCTACCAGTGGTCTTAGTGGTCTGGTTTTATGAATAACTTTGCCTTATTTCTTCCGAGTAGTACATTCGATATATAATGATAGACCTATACCAAATATCCGATTAATAACCAGCAATTGAACTTTACTCCTTCGAAGCTACTGAAATATTGGTCTGCGGAATAAAAGCCTCCATGAGCTACAAACTCCGGCAGTAAAATATGCCAAACGACCATGTGAACTAGTCTAATCAAAAATTGATGAGTCGCTGTTTGCAAATGGAAATCGATTTTTAAATAAAAATAAACAAGGTGTAGTTATGTGAGATTTAAATTATATTTGTTTTTTAGCTTTTAAAAAAAAGGCTTTATATATGAAATATGTATATCATCTTACAAATGTCCGCAAAGCTTGGTACGTTCGATTACTTCGTTCCATAAAAGGGTCCAGCCGATTTAGCATAGGAAACCCGCAGTCGCGTCTGATGTTTGTTTTTCTTGTTCCCCGTCTAAATTAACTATTTTCTTCAACGGTATTAATTATATCTGTCGTATCAAAATGGAGGTTAATATTTCAGCTGGTTTTATAATTTCCGATATATAACAAACATGGGCTAAAAAGTAAATAAGGGCGGCTAGATGTGTGTAAGGTTTAAAAAAAAAAATCGTTTTTTATTTGAAAGACTGTATGCCATTATGTATTTATTATGATACCGTTCAATAGACTTCCTCGGTTTCTTACGGTGGCACGGATGCGAGTGGTAAAATGTTCAATGACTCTAATGCATATATCCGGCTGAATTCGACCGATGACCTGTGTTACGTGCACCTCAAGGGCATCGGTCGAATGTGATTTATTCACATATATGTACATGCGATTTCAGGCAATAACACAAGAAAAAGTCTAGTGGGATCAAATTACTGTAAGAGATAACCTTACCCTCAAATCGTTCATGTCAATCGTGGCGTCCGCTGTGTGGCACGTAGCGCCGTCCTGCTGGAACCAAATATCGTCTAGATGCTTATGGTTCAATTTGGCCCATAGGAAATTGGTTAATATCGTTCTGCAGCGCTCGCTACAGATGGTGGCCGCCGGCCTCAAATCTACACAAAATGGCAACTTTTTGGGGATGCATTGTCAGCTACTGAACTTCGTGTGGGTTGGTGTCGTTCCATGATTTTTCGGCCAAAATTGGGATCATCGACTTTAAGCTCCTGGGTTAGTTGGATCTTATACGAATGTAAGTCCCGACGCAAAATTCGCCAAGTTGAAGTCTACGAAAGGCCAAGTTTTTGTGCATATCGGGGAATCGACTACCTCCGGTTCTGGTGTACACTTTCACGAACCGCAAATGTTGGCTGATTGAACTGTTCGTCTCAAATTTGGCTACAAAACGTTGAAGAGATAGAAATGAGGGCTCACCACGTCTGCCGTAAAAGGGCATATTGATCGTATGCTAAGTTTTCAAATAAACATTTTTTTTAAGTATTATTAATATTATATCATAATTCCAAGTTTATATTAAGTAGTCGAAAGACATAACTTTAAGTTATACTGCTTATATTAGAGTGTAGGCGAGCCGGTAAGATATTTAAAGTTGTTAAGATAGTTAAGCTCGTTTTAAGTATTTTTGTCTAGCGTAAGATAGTTATAGGATACATACATATGTTTATAAATATGGATTTAAAATTGAAAAAAAAAATGGGTGTTTGCACTAACGAACACTCATTTGGATAATAGAGCTTTATAATGTGCACGTGTGGTTCAATCGCGTAATTTGCATGGTGATTTGGTAGAGTAATTGATTAATAAACAACAGATTTGACAGATGTCAGCAAAACCACATGGCCGCAACAGAGACAGAAATCAAGATAGAACTTTGTTTAGAATATGAGATAATAGTATTAACATTAACATAAACTTCGAGAAAATAGTGGGGAAGCTCAATGTGAAACTACTTCCCAATTACCCAGATAGCCTTTTATCACCTTAGTTTAAGCTAGGAACATTTAAGAATGACTACAAACAATGGTGGTCATTTCCGAACATTAGTAATAATTATAATTTTGGCGTTTTGGAAAAATTTGATTGTCTTCGCAGCCTAAGTTGAAGAAACTTAAATAAAAAAAATCGAAGTTCTGTCTATATTGAAATGGCTTCGTTTATCATCATTTTAACCAACAACAACATGTCAGTCCGTGCTTAATTACGAGTATATGTCATTGACCTTGGGTGTGAACTCTACATTGTTGATATGCAGTTGTTATAGTAGTATAGATACTTGCATTAGATTCAAGGGATGATATTGATGATGACAAGATCACCTTACATTAGTTACGGAAAGAACACCGTGAGAGTTATTTCGATATTTTCATTTATAATTTTTGTTTTGTACAAAATGGTAGATTGATAAGTTGCATATTCTGAACCGTTATTTTTTAACTTATACAGAGACTTAAACTAACATTAAATAAGTGTTTTGAAGTAAAAGAAGAGAGAAGGAAAAAGGAAGATTTAAATTAATTTACTAAAAGGCTATCAACATAGCCATTGAATAGGAAGTTTGAGCTAAATATTAATTGTTTTTTCCAGAATTAATTGAACATTCGCTACTTGATAGAACTCGGTGGTTAAATGATAACGGGGAAGATTTAGCATAATTTTCAGTGCCTTGTTTGATACAATGCCATGTATAACATGATAGGTTGGAAAATAACTTTAAGTTCAGATTTTCGATTGATGAATCATTATTCATCATATTCAGAATGTAATGTCATACATATGTGACATTCTAGTGGGGATATTGACTTTTTTATGGTTTTGGATATTTGTTAAATAGACGTTAGTTTCTTATCTAGATATACATATTTCTAGTTATTTCACTATTTTCTTCTTCTTCGAGGAAAAAAGTTAGCTCACCTCTTTTCAGTTTTTTTTTGTTTTTTTTTATAGGGTTCGTGAAGGTTGCAGAGTTACGCTCTTATAATGTTTGTCACACAACCCGGACGGGGTGGTCGGATGGTTTGTGTCGACGTTCGTTCAGTACTCTCCGGGGGTGGTTGTCCTAGGATTCGAGAGATTCGACTGAATTTGTCCCGTTTGGTTGTAATACAAAGTTATTTTATTAATGTCCATGTCATTAAGATGTTATTTTGGAAATGCACACACAGAGTATGAATTTTGAAGTGATCTTATACTGCGAGTGTTATGCCTTCGTCAGCAGTTTTTTGTTTTTTATCATCTCTCATTCATAACTGGTTTGTTGCAAAGTTTTTTTCCGTATAGGATTGGCTATGGTCAGACATGAACTACATCCTTCCGCTCAGCAGTCGGTGATGATTACTATTGATTGATATGCTTGTCTTAATGGGATGAGAAAACTACAGTGTCAGCAGCGTAAGATGCGACTTCACATTCGGAAGGAAGTGTATATATTTTTTTATTTCATTTTTATTATTCATTTCTTAGAACGATCTTGCACGCTAGACAAAAATGATTAAAACTAGCTGAAATATCTAAACTAAGTTATAAATACATTAGTGGCCCTATATGGACACTCTAATTAAAGCAGAACAATTTAAATTAAACCTTTCGGCCTTATGAAAAAAATTATATCTAATAAATCAAATAAATGAACACTTAAGCTATGACAATGTTTTGTTTCTAAAAAAACTTAACCTTAGAAAAGTATATGGTACATACCTACTATGGTACATTGTATAAAATTGGTCCAATTTATAACCATTGTAAACACCTGCAAGAATTGGGGTATTTACGAGACCTTAAAAGTAACGATTGGACAAAAAACTGTGTAAGGATAATAAAGGTTAAGGAAAACGGAGCTTAATCGCTTTCAACAGTAACTTATCGTGCCAAACTGAATCATATGCTTTTTCAATTTCTAATAAAATTAGTCTGGTTGATTTACCGAGACCAAACACTTTATTTGGATATCATCCTGGATAGTTGGGAAAGTTCTAAGTTCGTTTTTCGCCGCATTGCGCAAAATGTTCTAGTAAGCGTTTTTAAAATCAAGGATATACTCCCCTGTTATAGACCTGAGTCAACATTAGACAGGAGAGTGATCGGTGCACCGTTCACTAAAAACAATAAGTGGAGTTATTGAAGGAGCTCGGTTTGTTATAAATAAGTCAAGAACAGATGGCAGGAGTTTAGAACAAGACGAAACATGGGTAGGACTCAACGCTGATAAAACTGAAAACGGATATTTACAAGAAAGATTATATAGAATATTTATCGCTGTACCTACAGTTAAAATTGCCAATGATATAAGTTAAGGTAACATAAGTTGCAATACGTCACACGACATCCGGTCAGACTCCACATTCCCCAAATTGCACACGGCACCAACGTACCACCAACGGTCCCACCTGACACCAAAGCATTCGGCAGTTGCACACGGCACCAACCGAGGAATTGCACACGGCACCAACCGAGTGCGACTCAACCGGACACCGGCTCAACCCGAGAAGCACCTGAGATGCAGTTTCCACGCCGTGCACTCGTCACCCGATGCCTTTGTTTTTCCTTCCTATCCCACATTCCTGCACGTATCCCACTCACTCAGTAGGTTAAGTTAGAATTAGTTTTCTAATATTAAGTCAGTGTCAATTGTATGTTCAAATAAAACGGAGCTCGACTCCAAAATCAAAATTATTTTTTTAAACATAATAAATATAAATATGTATATGTATGTATTTAACTGGCGCCCGAGCAGGAACCAACGAAAGTAACGCGTACGTGTAGTTGAACGGGTTCTTTCTGACACGGGTCAAGAAGTAAAAAGAAAAACCTTGCTATCCGTGAGGCCGCAGGTCGTCAAGAAGTTCAGGCCGCGTCCGCGACGAGTTTATTATCATAGTGCGTGACGTAGGGAAATCATCCCAAATAAAAAACTGTGCGCATGTGTTCGTTGGTCCCGAACCCCCGTAAACGGGAAAATTAAAAACCCTAAAATAAAAACATAAAGTGGGAAAAAAAAATAAAAATAAAAAGAAACAAAACTGTAAAAGTGACCGTAAGTGTGGGGAAAAGAAGCCCCTAAGTAGCCGCTAGACGGAGGAAAAGGAGACTCGTACGAGCCAGCAGCTCCACCAGGCACAGCGGCAGGATGAAGGTTCTTATGTAAATTAACTAAGTTAGAAATTAATAAAAATTATAGGAAAAGAAATTGATTTTGAAAATATAATTAAGGAAAGAAATAATAATTATATTCAATTTTGAAAAGTTAAATATACAGTTCGTAGATTAAGAAACTAAAAAGAATAAGAAAATATTATACGAGACGACAAAGATACAGAATAAAAGAGAAAAGAGAATTCGAAAATTAAGAAGATACTATATAAAAGGAAGAATTATAGCGAAAAAAGCGACGAATAAGTAGTAAAACTAAATATCAACTATTGATTCCTTGTTAGATTGTAAGAAGTAGTTTGCTCCATTCTCTTACCCCAAAACAATATTTCGTTCGACTTAATAGCATACAAATCATACGTTTGCAAAATATAGTTCCCATTTGTGACAAGAGTGCATTAGACCAAGATGCCAACCCTAAGATCACAGAACCAAGGCCCTTCGACTAGCCAACAATCCACCCCCCTGATTAGTCTCCCCGCTACGGATCCGATACCGCCTAATCAACGCAGTTCCGGCTCCACTATGAGCATACCTGGCGGCGTGGATCCTAAACCCCTCCTACCACTCTAGCCCTTCGCACACCGAGGGCACTGAGGTGCAATCTACCCCTGAGCTAGACGCCTTAGTCTCCGCAATAGTGCATCGCGTTCTAAGCCAACAAGGACGGAGTTTGGTTCAAAGTGTTCTGATTCCCTACTCGCTACGTTTCCAGGGTGCTGATCAAACCATCGCACCGGAGCACCGCGATAAGTTAGATGACTTGGACAAGGTTCCCGATGTCGTTAGATGCCTGAGGAATTTTTCCGGAGACGCAGCCGAGTTTTCCTCATGGAAAAAAAAGCGTAGAACGCGTCCTACAAATTTACGACCACACTAGAGGAACTCCCAAGTATTATGGGATACTTAACGTGGTCAGGAATAAAATAATCGGCCAGGCCGATGCGGCCTTAGAATCATATAATACCCCGCTCAATTGGGACAGCATTTGTCAGTGTCTCACCATGCATTACGCCGATAAGCGTGATGTAAGTACACTGGAATATCAGATGACTTCCCTCGTACAGTTCCATTCAAGCCTTTTACCAAAGAGTGTATTCCCATCTTACCCTTATCCTAAATAAAATATCCTATGTAATTATATCCATTATATAATTACAGAATCAATGAGCCAAACCTACAAGGATAAGGCGCTGGACACCTTCATTAGAGTTTTGAAGGGTGATCTACCAAGACTACTTGGTATTAGAGAACCCGTGGATTTGCCACAGGCCTTGCACCTCTGCCTGAAGCTTGAAAACCAAAGCTTCAGAACGAACTATGTGCAAAGCGGACAAAGTGCTTCAAGAAAGCCCCACATACCAAATTTTCTAGCTCGTAGACAAAATTCTCCACCCATGCAGAATTCCCAGTTAAGACAAGCAATGCCGAATTACCCGACCTATTTTAATCCTAATCAGCAAACTCGCTTTCAACCGCAGCTGAATAATAACTATCAAGGAAACTTCACAAACGCACATGCCCCTTTCCAACCTCGACCTAGCTTTCAACCTAGACCCAGTCCGCCCAATTCGATTTGTGAAACAGGAACCAAAGGAAAACGCCTATAGCAATCAGACAAGACGCTCAAATAACCCTACTCAATCGCAACCCCAAAGTTTTACCCCAACGAGATCTGAACAAAAGAACTTTCATATCACAGCCAAGGAAAAGGAGGCCGAATACCAAAACATGCCGACAAACGACGATCATAACTACCCAACACCCTTTACTGAGTACGTTACCTCTTATGACCAAAGGAATGACAACGACCTTCTCACAAACGAACCAATCGACTGTACCGATTTGCATTTTTTAGGCTAACGACCTCCTCGTTACCCTACTTTGAGAGTAGAACGAAGAGAGGTGAGATAATTAAAATCCTTGTTGACACGGGGTCCAACCGTAATTACATACAACCAAATTTAGTTGATGACCCCAAGCCTAACGAAAGTTATTTTTATGCGAACTCGGTTGGCGGAAGCGTAAGAATTACTCACCACGTAGAAGCAAACCTGTTCGGCCTACAAGACACTAAAATCAAATCAATCTTTCCATGCAATATTGGGTAATGACAGTCTAAAAGATCTTTCCCCTGTCATTCATGTGAAAGAAGGTTACATGACCATTTTAAATAAAACCAAAACCAGAATTAAGCAGCTAGAGGTCCAATCTATGAACACTATTGACATTGACAAGTCCCATATGTCCACCACTCAACGAAACGCAATAGACGCACTAGTCAGGGATTTTTCCGATTTATTCATAGAACCTGACGAGAAGCTTACATACACCACGAGAGTACTAGGCGAAATAAGAACCACCTCAGACTCTACAGTTTACACCAAGTTCTACCCGTATCCTCAATCCCTTAAAAACGAGGTACAGAAGCAAATTCAGAACCTTCTCGAGGATGGGATCATAAGACCATCTCCTTCTCCCGGTATGGGTCGTCCCCAAAAAACCTGATTCCTCAGGAAATAAGCAGTACAGGTTAGTGATAGACTATCGAAAGCTCAACTCCGTTACGATCGCCGATCGTTACCCAATTCCGGAGATCAACGAAGTCCTCTCGCAACTGGACAAAAATGCTTTCTTCTCTGTTCTTGATTTAAAGAGCGGATTTCATTAGATTCCTCTCAAGGAGGATGATATTGAAAAAGCCGCCTTTTCCACCAATAACGGTAAATTTGAGTTTACACGACTCCCCTTTGGACTAAAGAACGCCACATTAATATTCCAGCGAGCTTTGGACGATATTCTACACGAATACATCGGTAAAATATGCTATGTGTATATTGATGATATCATCGTCTTCAGACGGAGGCAGTTTTTCGAACATTGTATGAAGCCAGCATGAAGGTCCAGTTGGACAAGTGTAGGTTCTTCAGGGAAGAAGTAGAGTTTTTCGGCTTCATAACCTCAAACAGGGGGATAAAGACGAACCCCGACAAGGAAAATACAACAAACAATTTTCCTTTGCCTAAGACATTGAAGGATCTCCGCTCGTTTCTCGGACTTGCAGGATATTACCGCCGATTCGTAAAGAATTATGCGAAACTCGCGAAGCCTTTGACGACTCTCCTTCGCGGCGAAGACGGCCGAGTTTCACGGAACCAGTCCTCCAAGAAATTAATACAACTGAACTCGGACGCGCTTGAAGCTTTTAATAGAATAAAAACCTCCCTGACGTCACAGGATGTGATGCTTTCATACCCGGACTATAGCAAACACTTCGAGTTAACTACCGACGCATCTGGATACGCTATTGGAGCGGTCTTGTCACAAGATGGCAGACCAATTACATTTATCTCTAGGACATTGAGCAAAGCAGAAGAGCATTACGCCGCAAACGAAAAAGAAATGCTGGCAATCATCTGGGCTCTAAGTTCACAGCGAAACTACCTTTACGGTTCAGCTCACGTAGAAACCTTTACCGACCATCAGCCGCTTACATTTGCTCTTAGCAATAAAAACAATAATAGTAAGATGAAGCGATGGAAAGCGATCCTAGAAGAATACGATTATCAACTACAATACAAACCCGAGAAATGTAATGTGGTTGCAGATGGACTCTCACGACCACCCCAAACAACTCAAGTTAACTCTCTCACTTCGACTATCCATAGCGCAACGAGTTCAGCGCATTACCTGATCTACACAGTGGAAACTCCTCTTAATGCTTTCAAAAACCAAATCATCCTGGACATCAAAAATCCAGCTTCAAACGACTTTAAAATTATTTTCCCAACATATCACCGTCATCAAATCGCAGAACCGTTTTTTACTGCCGACTACCTTGCCCAAATTTTGAAAAAATGCCTAAACTACAGTCATAAATGGAATCAAGACCGACGAACGGACCATGGGTATAATCCAACAGTTATACCCACTGTACTTCAAGAATTATAAAATTCGATTCACCCACGTGTTAGTAGAAGACATAACCAACGAAAGGGACCAAGAAAACATAATCATTGACACACATAGACGAACACACAGAAACGAAAGAGAGAACAAAATACAAATTTTAACGAAATTATATTGTACTTCCCAGCCATGGATAGAACAAGTTATTAAAAATTGTACCATTTGCAAAGAAGGTAAATATGAACGGCACCCGAATAAACCCGAATTTCAACCCACCGAAATCCCTCAATTTCCTGGCCAAATAGTCCACATAGACATCTTTTCGACTGAAGGAAAATTTGTCCTAACCGCTTTGGATAAATTTTCCAAATACGCCCAAACTAAAATCCTTACCTCCCGAGCTGTCGAACACGTCAAGCAACCTCTTAGAGAAATTTTATACTCCTTCGGTATCCCCGAAACAATAGTTATCGACAACGAGAAGTCGTTCAATTCGTCCTCTATCAATTTCATGGTCGAAGACGAGCTGGGAATTAAAGTAATGAAAACCCCTCCATACACAAGTAGTGCAAACGGCCAAGTCGAACGATTTCATTCGACGCTGGCTGAAATTATGAGATGCCTCAAACGCGAAAAAACCCATACAACTTTCGAAGTACTGTTAGGTAAATCCGTTCTCGAGTACAATCCCTCCGTACATTCCGTAACTGGGAAAAAGCCAATCGAGATATTCTTTGGGAAGAGAGTTTACTCAAATCCCGAGAACTTCGAAAAAGACAGATTAGAAAACATAGAGAAAATTAGGGAAAAACAACTCATAGATTTAGCAACTCATAATACAAAAAGACAAGCCATTAAAAATCCCGGTGACGTAATTTTCGTTCGAATAAACAAAAGATTAGGAACAGAAGTGTCAGGTAAATTCAAAAAGGAAATAGTAAAGGAAAATAAACACACGACTGTGGTTACCAAAAGCGTCAGAAACTGACACTAATACGAACGACAATTCTACTTTTAGGATTGCTCATCTGTCTGCACTTCTCGTAATGGCGGAAATTGAAATCCTTGACTACACCAACTCCCAACAGATTGCAATAGAGACCAACAACGCGAAAATACTAACAAAATACAAATACAAACTTCCGACTAGTACACGAAATCGACCTCCACGAGTACGACAGCTTAATCAACGACTTAGAGAAAGACATCATACGGAACATTAATGCCAACCACTCTCTGTACCCCTTCCTTTCCTACTAGGTATCCTTTGCCCGCAGTCAAATGAAAAGACTGTCACCTAGGATAAAGAGACGATCCTTGGACTTCCTCGGCACCGCTTGGAAATGGATCGCCGGAAGCCCCCATCGCGCAGATTTCTAAATTTTAAAACAAAAAAATGAATAACGCTCTTAAAAAAAAATAACGAACAAGTCATTATTAACAAGGCAACCTTGGGAAAAATAACGTAACTTACTAAACTTACTAACTCACTTGTAAAAAGGATAGAGAATAGAAAAGACGACATAACTATAGCAATTAAGTTTAAATTAGCTATAATTAAGAAACAAATTATAAATATCGAATATTCCCTGCATTGGTCTAAGGCAGGTATAGTAAACTCATTCATTTTATCTAACGAAGAAATTAAGTTTGTAAAATCAGTCTTAGAAAAAGATAACATACCGTATGTTAACATAGATGAGGCACTCGAGTTTGCCGAAATCAAGATAGCCACAAATGGAAATTGTTTAATTTATATAATAAATCTACCAAAAACAAATGATGAAATTGTAAAGAATTAATGGTTAATCCAGTTAAGAAACTGCAAAATGTTATTAAAGTAAGCTTTGGAAAAATTCTAAAATGTAATAATAATATTTACGGTATAGCAACTAGATGTAATAGTAGAAACACATTGTGGCGTTCGCGCATTTGACAGGCTTTGCACCGACTTACGATAAACATATATCAAACGCGCAACCTAGGAATTTCTATAACGAAATGTGGCTTCAGGCGTTCCGCGGTTCAAAGATCGGGAATAGGGCAGAATGGAAGCAATGTTTCCTCAAACAACCCATACATACATTAAGCACTTTTTTCCCCCTTTTTTACAAATACAAATACACGAAGTAACCTATACAACAATTAATCGTCTGTCAAAACGCACGACAAAATAGAAAGTATCTCTACTTCGGCATTGAGATTGGGCTTACGATATTTACGATAAAAAGCCGATCAAACGCATGAAGTCGTATTATGTGTTTCCCCATAAGATACCATTGTTTCTAGTCAATCTGTCAACGCACGACCGACCGAACGCCAAATTGTGTTTCTACTATAAGTCTTACAATAATCTATCGATATGTAGTCTCAAAAACTTAGTAGACATAACAAGCACAACATGTATCCCCAAGATCCTAAATAGTCGTCCCAGTTCCTGTCCTCAAACTGGTAACAAAAACACTCCTACTATAGAAGAAATAGATGCCGGCATGTTGCTTCTCAATGGCTATAATGGAACCATTAAGTCAGCAAACGACACCCTCAACCTTACGGGCACTTCCCTCATAAAGTTTAAAAACACCTCTATAGAAGTCGATGGTAGGGAGTATTTCTCCTTCGGACTTACTAAATCTAAGCCGCTACACGCAATAGTCCAACCAGAAGCATGCCAAACCCACAATGATGACAAACAACAGACTCAGCTTATCAAGGAGCTAACGTGACAAATACTAACCAAATAGATATGCTGGAAACAACTAGAGGATGGGTAACCCTCATCAACATACCCTTCCCAATCCTTACCATCATGGCAATCGTCATTGCGATCGTTATAAGACGCAACAAGAGGAAGGCGCCGCTACAACAGCCCGCGGAAACGGTGACAACCAGACCCTCAACAATAACACCAGGTATCACAGACTCTATTCCGCATGAGGTGGAAGCCACCAGGATTTCACGCATTAGCCAAATACCATTATTTTAAGGTCAGACGAGGACGTCAGACTTTTGAGAGGGGAAGCGTTAAGGTAACATAAGTAGCAACACGCCACACGACATCCGGTCAGACTCCACATTCCCCAAATTGCACACGGCACCAACGTACCACCAACGGTTCCACTTGACACCAGTGCATTCGGCAGTTGCACACGGCACCAACCGAGTGCGTCTCCACCTGACACCGGCTCAACCCGAGAAGCACCTGAAATGCAGTTTCCACGCCGTGCACTCGTCACCCGATGCCTTTGTTTTTCCTTCCTATCCCACATTCCTGCACGTATCCCGCTCACTCAGTAGGTTAAGTTAGAATTAGTTTTCTAGTATTAAGTCAGTGTCAACTGTATGTTCAAATAAAACGGAGCTCGACTCCAAAATAAAAATTATTTTTTTAAACATAATAAATATAAATATATGTATTTAACTTATAATCTCCATTTCTGAGACGCAGTTTGCGTAGGTCAGAATTGTAATTCAATTGCTTGCCTTTGAATGTCGAATGTTGATACATATGTAGGTACCTTATAATATATGTATTTGAAAAGTCCTACGGTTATCTAAACAAATAAATTCTCTACACAACGCGTGTCCACCCCAGGTAGGAGCGAATATTCAATTGATCTCCGAATAAAAAGGACAAGACTGCCGCCGCGCTTGTCACTTCTTTCGAAACGATGTCATTAAACATTCCAGTGGAAAGAGGAATATCGGTGTTTAACCAGATTTCGGGGACGCAACCCTCTAGCATTCCACGTTGAAATATCTTAACCGTTTAGTTATGATACAATAGCGTATGCACATATGTATGTACATATTTATCTAACAACATCATAGGAAGTTGCAGTTATTGAGGTTATGTTTTTTGAGAAATTCCACTTATAACGGTTATAATACTATATTTTATAGTATAGTGTATAATAGAGGAGTTCCACAGATGGCGACAGTATTGCGAGGAACTTCTGAACGAACAGTTTCCCCGAGTGTACTTTCCAAGAGCCGCCCCGAATCATGCAGAAATATCCGACATCACAGTCGAAGAAGTTCGGTACGCGGTTAAAAACTCCAAGAAAAGAAAAGCGGTTGGGCCGGACGGGATACCCTCTGAGTTCTGGAAAAAGATGGGAGACATCGGGTCTAGATGGCTCATGGTTCTTATCTCCAAACTTATGAGAGGCGACACTATGCCTAATCAATGGAGGGAAAGCTATCTTCTTCCATTGCACAAAGGAAAGGGTGATACGCGAAATTGTGATAACTACCGTTCTGTCAAGCTGATGTCGCACACCATGAAGATCGTTGAACGGGTATTAGATAGCCGACTGCGGAAAATAATACGACTATCTGATGACCAGTGCGGGTTTGTCTCGGGTAAATCAACAACAGATGCAATCCAAAGTATAAGGATCATGATGGAAAAGCATCGTGATTCTTCAAAGGACTTGCATATGGTATTGGTTGATTTCGAGAAGGCCTTTGACCGGCAACCAAGAGATCTTTTATGGGTAGCGCTAAGACAAAAAGGAGTTCCAGAAACCTACGTGCGAGTGATTATGGACATGTACGAGAGAGCAACGACAAGAGTAAGATGCACCGCAGGAGTCACCGAAGAGTTCGCAATCAAAGTCGGTGTACACCAAGGGAGCGTCCTCAGCCCACTGCTTTTTATAGCAGTCCTTGATTGCTTGCTTGAAGGAAAAGTGACGGACCCCAATGTGCACCAGCTATTCTTTGCTGACGATGGAGTGATGTGATGATCAGGCGTCCCTACAACGAGCACTTGATGTGTGGGTGGACATTTTTGAGGGACACGGGTATCGTATTAGTTCAAAGAAGACAGAGTATCTGTGCTGCCCATTCTCTGACCCACATCAGCCTATTCCAGACATTTACTTGAATGGAAGAGTGCTTCCCAAGTGTGAAAAGTTTAAATATCTGGGATCTATGATTAATAGAGAAGCAACTTGTGATGACGACATCAAACATCGCGTAAGCGTAGGGTGGATGAAGTGGCGGGAAAACTCCGCCATCTTCTGTGATCGAAAAATGCCCCCTAAGCTGAAAGGAAGGCTCTACACTTCAGTTGTACGTCCGGCGCTCACATACGGTTCACAATGCTGGACAATGCACAAAAAGTATGAGAGCAAATTAACGGCAACTGAGATGAAGATGCTTCGCATGACAGCGGGAGTAACAAAGCGTGACAGAATTAGAAGTTCAAAGATCCGAGGAAGCCTCCACGTAAAAGAAACCATCACAAGAAATATAGAGCGCGACCGACTCAGTTGGTATTGCCATGTTCAAAGGAGAGATCCTTTGAACCCCGTCCAAAAGGCGTTATCAATCAACATTCCAATTTCAACACGCAAAAAAGGCAGGCCGAAAAACAATTGGTGCAAACAAATGCAAAAACACCAGCATTTGATTGGCCTCAGCGATGAAGTAATCCCAAACCGGGAAGCCTGCCGCTACTTTCTGAGGTCAAACCGGCGGACCCCACAAGCGGACCAGTAGGAATGCAGTTAAGTGGGAAGGTTATGGTCCTACACTTCTGACCATAACGACGCCGGGATAAAAAGGAAAAGAAGAAGAAGAAGAAGTGTATAATAGAGGAGTTCCCATTACCGAGTTCATAGTGTACGTATTGTATTTTGTCTACATTACTATATTTTACAAAATTAGACTTTCATTGAAAACCTGAATAGGAAAGATATAGAAATTTATTGAGATAAGTTTGCAGATCGACTGTATCCTCTGTAGAAAACATAAAGATGTGCAAACAACCGGTTTCTCCAGTGAAAATATTATTATTGTGTGCATTTCTTTGCGTGAAAAATAATCAATTTGCAAACATTCCCTGCCTGCCAGCGTCTGAATCATTTGTTCCGCGTTCCTATTTGATGGTAAGGTGGACATCTTAATGATGATGCTCCAGAATTTTTGCATCCGTATTCGTTAACCAATTGCACTCATTAGGCACCTTCACAGCGACGCCGCAGCAACAGATATACATTGTATTTTTTTATAAAATAATGTGGGATGATTAATTCTCTATTAAATACATACAGTTTGTCAAGAAAGTGTTTTTACAAGCAAACATTTTGTCCATTTTTAATTTCTTCTTAATAATAAAGACTCACCTGTATATTTTTTTCCAATTTTTTATTTACACATCTTAACATTAATATTCAAGGAACCAGTTACATAAAAAAAGAATGTAAATTTCATTGTTAAAACAATTAAAAAAGTAACAAAAACAGATCATTCTAAGAAATTCAGTGTCATGAAAGTCTTTTTACATAACTACATCATCAAAAGGCAATTTTATGACTTTAAATACATATTCAATATTCAATATATGTATATTTTCAATATATTCAATATTTTGTATGACAGCCTCCAGCATCAACTACGTCTTGTAGTCGGCTCCTCATAGATTTAATTAGTTTTTTTTTATATCATATTCGCGCCCATTCTTCTTGAATAAATCGCATAAGCTGATTTCGGGTCTTAGGACTTCTTTTACCCACCTTTTTCTTCAAATGTGCAGACAAATTCTCAATGGGATTGAGATCCGGACTCTGAGGAGGTGTATCGAGCACTTTAGTACAGTTGTGGAGCAACCAGATCTTAACTGTATGCTCCTTATGTTTGGGGTCATTGTCCTGATAAAATTTAAATGTGGGTTTTGTGGAACAATCACCGCCATCAAATCCAAATCTACGAGCACTGCTATGCAAATGAGAACGTAAAATTCCCAAGTACTGTTTAGCATCCATGTGGCCTTCAATAAAGACGAGATCCCCAACTCCTTTGCTCGATATGCAAGCCCACACCATAACAGACAATTTGCCAAACTTTACTGTTGGAATAATATTTCTATTATCCAAGGCTTTAAGAGGCTGCCGCCACACTGTGTTGGGTCCCTCGTTATAGCAGAGCATTACTTTTGTTTCGTCACAGAAAATGACGTCATCCCAATATTCATCTGGCTGTTGAATGTTCTGTACAGCGAACGACATCCTTTTCCTTATGTTATCTTATGAGAGCAATGGTTTTCTTCGCGCTATTCTCGATGAGTAATTGTGTTTTAAAAGAAATTGCCGAATAGTTTCATGAGATACATCGATTCTACATTCCAATTTCAATTCATTTGCAAGTGCTCTAGTTGATATTTTAGGATTTTCATATATTTTTCTAAGAATTAGCCGTTCATTCCTTTTTGTTAATTTTTTGGGCCTGCCTTTTGGCTCTATAAAATTGAATCGACCCTCATTTTCTGCACGGTGTATAATATTATATACAGTTTGCCTGGTTAAGCCAAACATCTGTGATAGTTCTATTGCACTCATGCCTCTGTGGTGGTTATAATATACCAACTGCATTACATCACTTGAAACTCTTTTACCAGGCATTTTTAATTATCCAAAACATCAAAATACTTCTTCGGTAAGCAAACAATAACTGAAACAGTTTGACTCCACTCATTTGAAATTGACTAAGTAACAAAAAAGAAAACGAAAATGTCCGTTATCACAACAAATTCCCGTTAAAAACGTGAATGAGGCGAGATGTGTAAAAAGACTTTCTTGACACAGGATTTCTTAGAATGTTCTACTTTTTGTTATTTTTCGTCATGTTTTTTCAATGAAATCGACTGTTTTTTGCGTTACATGGCCTTTTTAATGTGAATTGTAGACTGTGTGTAAATGAAAAGTCTTAAAAAAATACGTATGTAGATGAGTTTTTATTAGAAAGATGAAAATAAAAACGAACAAAATGTTTGCTTGTAAAAACACTTTCTTGACAAACTGTATCTTAGTTTTCCTCATATTTTTGTTTAAAAAAATACGAGTTCTTGGTAAATCATACATATAATTTTCACGATTACAAAAGGTTAACATTATATCAATAAAAAATACTAAAAATAATTAATTTTGCTAAAAATCAGTTAAGTAAAACTTTTCTTTTGGGTGTGGAATAAATATTATCCCATAAAATTAAACAAATCGGTTGCTTTTTTTAAAGGTCAATGTTGATTACTTGTTAGAGTAACCAGCCAAGATTTTTCCCACAACTAAGTTTTATTACATCAGCCTACCGACTCCCCCATATAAATCTATATAGAATACTAAACAGTAATGACGCAAGAAATCATCAGGCATGGGAAAGGTACATACATATGTATACATGTGGAGGCAAAATATTCCTTCAAGTATTTTGTATATCTAGGGCACAACCTTTATCAGCCATGAAAACACAGCGAAGGAAACCTCTTAACGTATTTTGTTCACAGTTCGTTTCATCTTATCGGCTAAGTTCAGTTAGGTTTCCATGAAGGATACCCCATACTGAAAGGCTTACCTTTCCAGAACAACAAAAACCCTCAATGTACTCCTTCATAACATGAAAGAGATGCACGTACGAGTAGATGTGTTATTTCCAGACAAAGCAAAAGCAATAACAAAACAGTTACCCACGGAGATAGGGCCATAAAATGGTTTTCAGTGAACTCTTGTAACACGATTGCAAAGCCCATTACACGGGTTATAATGTAGTTACGTACCTACTTCATTGACATTTTGAAACAGTCCTTTTTGACTTAAAGCTTTTATGAATCCACCTGTTTTGACATTTGAGCGACTGACCTGCTGGTTCATTAAATAGCAGGCAATACAACCTTCCTTACCTGTATAGCTGTATTATATTATATTATGGAAATTAGGACGGTTAGAGAATTAAGCCACCTCGATAGTCCATTTTAACGGTAAGGTCGTTAAATGTTATTGTAATCAATTTGGAACTAGAGTTTCATAACCTATTTTCCGCTCAATCAAAGACGGAATCTAGTACCATCATTCGGAAAGAGCGGAAATCACATTAGAACGTGACTTGACGGTATTCCAAAATAATGTTATCCATGAAATAAATGAAATATTTCGTTCCTTCCGTTCAAATATGAGCAGGAATATACGCCGGAGGGAACCACCGCAGTGTGGTTCCTTATATGTATACCGTGATGGACAAAAGTTTTCACACACAGCCGTTTGTTGAATAAAAGAACGCAGTCAATATTTTCTTTTCGTTTTATTTTAATGCTTGTTTTATTCAACAAACGGCTGTGTGTGAAAACTTATGTCCATCACTGTACCTTGTTAAGTTATGGATAATATAAGTTATACATATAAGTATTTAAAGGAATAATGAGTTTATCGCTACAATATATGTTGCGTTCTTGTACTTTAATGTAATTTTACATGAAGCATATTATTCTATATATTTTTTTCACAGCTCGGAATGCCCATCTAGCGGCGACTAAATCCCTAATATATCTCTTTTTAATTTTTAATGCATTTTTATTTACACGTTACGTAGAATTATCTACGATGGAGAAAACGACTAAAACTTGCTTAAATATCTATATTTCAGAATCTTATTGGCCCTTTGCGTACATTCTAAAATAAGCAACACAGCTTATACCTATGTGATTCTATTTGTAATCTTATATATATTATTCTCTGTACCGTACCCTTGTCGTCTAATTGTCACCCGTTAGAACGTCTATTTGTGTGATGTTAATTTCGCTGTATGGGACAGTTTCGTCCGTCTTTTGCTCCTGTCCCTCATATATTTAATTACACATATAGTTAATATATGTATATTATAAATATACAGTGAAACCTCCTAATTGGGACATTGTAATTGGGGCACCTCTGAAATGAACGCACTTCATGCAAGTGAACGTCTGAAAGCGTCTAGGATTGCTGGAATTTCGGCAGTAAACGATTTTTCTTCTTTCTTCTTCTTCTTCTTCTTCTTCTTAGATGGCGTTACAGCTCACGGAGAGCCAGAGCCAAGCTTCTCTCATTCACTTATGTTGTGTGCGATTTGTTTTTCACACAAGTGAACAGGACCTACAGTTTTAATGACGATTCCGAACGGCGAGCGCGGAGAAGCTTTTTTAAGGCAAGTGTACTACGAGAGGTTTTGCCAATACCCCGCCGAGGAGATAAGCCGCGTGATGAACATTCGATGGCGTTGGTGTTATCGGGATCCGAACTCGCTCATCGTGCGTCAGAGGCCGACACACTACCCACTGCGCCACGGCGCTCTCTTTAACCCTTTACTGCATAAATTAATTTGCAAGGAGGAAAAAAATAAAAAACGTCTGAAATAGCTTCTGTTGATTATTCTCCAACGATATTTACTAAAAAAGGTACAAAAAAAATATTTAGTTTAAAATATAAGAATCGAAGCTATTAATGGCTTTGTATGCATTAACGAACACAAAAACAAATCTTTACATAAAAGCCAACGACAAGATACAAAACCAAACCACTTAAAAAAAAAAAAACAAACAAATTATTAATATCATTACATTAAAAGTTTAAAATATAAAGAACTGCATATATTAAATGTATACTTGATGTAATTCAGAGAATACTCTGTTCATTATAGCACAGGAAAATTAGCATTTTTTTTTGCGAAATGAACAATTATTTGGCACATTTGCCGTTTTTTCGTACACTTTGGAAAACGCCCCACACAATTCTGAATTACAGAAATACAGCAAAATTTTGGTCTCTTTCTGGACGCTGCCGATTTTTTGGTGTTAAAAAATTATCTGAAGGTGTACTTGGTTCTGGAGATCCGATGTCACTTATTGTTCCTGGAGCCTATCCGCAACTAATCGAACGAGTGTTAGTAAAACTTTTTTGCAAAAGTAATACATTAATATATTAAAGAAAATTAAGTATCTTAAACAAAATGCATTTTTAAACTAATTGTACTTATCGATTGAATACAATTATTTGCACCTAAAATCCCACGTTTTTTTTTTCTTTAATACACACGTGCGAGAAACAGAACTGAAAAAACTGAAAACTAAAACACGTGTTGAAATGAGGAAATCGCCATATTTGCCAGTCGTTTTGGCTTCGTATGCGATAGAGGATTAAGGCCTTTTTTTTATGTAAATTCATTTTTATTTATAGTTTCTTAGATCTATCTTATCCTAGACAAAAATGTTTAAAACTAGCTTAACTATCCTTACAAATTTAGGAATCTTACTGGCCTTAGGCGGACACTCTAAAACAAACTGTATAATTTTAACCTATGTCTTTCGACTACTATATAAATAACTTACAATTAACATTATTATGATTAACTTAAGCTAAGAAAAATTTGTTTTTCAAAAACTTAGCATATGATCATTTTATATATATTTATATAAGACTTAATTCCAATGTTGTGCTTAGGCATCTTCCACCAGTGGCTGTAGAGAGGTACACCATCCTGTTCAACAATGCACTGAATAATGCATATGATCCAGTGACTGGAAGACAGCGGTGGCGCAACCAATCCCCAAGAAGGGTAAAGACACCTCTAACCCGGTAAACCTCCGGTCGATAAGTCTCCTTCCGAGTATCAGCAAGGTCTTCGAGAAGGTAGTCCATAGAGCCCTGTCTAAATGGGTTGAGAATAATAAAATCATTGCGGATAAACAATTCGGTCTCAGAGGGGGGCATGACACTATTCATGCCGGGTCGAAACTTGTATCGGATATCCAATGGAATAAATGCAAGAACCAATGCACGGGTGCCTGTCTGATCGACTTGGAAAAATATATATTTTACTCAAAAATTAGAAATCGGATGCCAGGTTAAGTTAGGTTAGGTTTGAGAAGGGGAGTGTGATGGTTAGACATCACTTCCACTCGGAGGCCAAGAGGTCCATTGTGATTCCCTTCGTTTGTGTGGGTACACATAAAATTAACCTGTCCTATCACGTTGTGGCTGAAACCACCCAGTGCTCTTGATGAATCTTAGAAGATCCGATATATCTGCATTAGCCACGTCCGCAATCTCTGTAAAGGATCTATGGCCTAGAGACACTAGGCGTCGATTCTGGAGAGCTGGACAGTGGCATCATGATGTTGCATGCCCCATCTTTTCCCGAAGGTCTTTTTGCATGCATAAAAAGCGTTCAATCCTTTTTTTATCCTTCCCTCCAGGTTTCTTTTCCTGGAGAGCTTCGAGTCAAGAATGATGCCTAGATATTTTGCTTCCGCTTTGAGTTTGAGTGGAGTGCCCTCTAACTGGGGGAGCAAATATCGGAATTTTCCTTTTCCTGATGAACAAGACCAGCTCGGTTTTCTGGGGGTTTATTCTCAGACCGTTCTGTCTTGCCCACGAGGAGAGTTCACTCAACGCAGATTCCATTAGTTCACTGATAGTTGGTAGAAATTTACCTTTTATCAAGATAACCAGGTCACCCGCGTACGCTATGATCTTTGTGTCTTTTTCCATAAAGAATTTGAGGATCTTGTTGACTGTAAGAAGCCACAGTAGGGGGGAGAGAACTCCTCCTTGTGGTGTGCCTCTAGTTGTCAGTTTCCTTATAGAACTGTGTCCAATGTCTGCATTGATAATTCTGTTCTTCAACATATTCTCAATCCAGATTACAATGGATTTGTCTACTTTTATGTCCTCAAGAGCTGTTGTTATGGCCTCTGTGCTTACATTGTTGAAGGCCCCGTCTATGTCGAGGAAGGCTGCCATTTTAAACTCTTTTAAGTTCAGCGAGCCCTCAATTTCACGGACAACACTATGCAGAGCACTTTCCACTGATCTGCCTTTGAGGTAGGCGTGTTGAGTGTTGCATAAGTTTCGTGAATTTGTGAGTCCTCTGATGTATAGGTCAAGGAGTCTCTCCAAGGTTTTTAATAGAAATGACGAGAGACTATTTGGCCTATAGTCCTTTGCGGCAGTATGGGATGGTTTACCTGCCTTAGGTATGAAAATTACGTTTTTTTCTTTCCACTGTGTTGGGATGTACCCCGTGCGCAGGCAATTGGAAAAAATGCTTACGAGATGGGGTACAGTGTGGATCTGTGTTTTTTGAAGCATCGCGGGCAAGATATTGTCCGGGCCCGGAGATTTAAAGGGTTTGAACGAATTTATTGCCCATGATACTTTATCCGCTGTGATAATCTTGTTTATCACTTGTTCGGTTGTGTGAACCGTAGGAACCGTCGTCTCGAAGGAGACTGTGGTTTCAGGGGTTTTACAGCCTGGGAAGTGGGTTTCAGTCAGCAGTTCTAGAGATTCCCGACTGGATTCTGTCCAAGAACCATCTGGTTTAAGGATGAATCCCGGGACGCAGGGGTCCTTGGATAGGATCTTCCTGAGCCTTGCGGCTTCGTTGAGATCCTCTATTGATTCGCAGAACTCCCGCCAGGATTTAGATTTTGCTGCTCTTGTTTTGCTCTTGTATTCGTTGAAGCTGGATTTGTAATTATCCCAGTCTTCGGTTCTGTTTGAGATCTTTGCTCTGTTGAATAGAGTTCGGGTCCTGGTCCTGAGTTGCTTTAGCTCTGTGGTCCACCAGACTGCGCTGGTCTTCCTGCGAGCACGCTGCAAAGGACAGGATTTGTTGAAAGCCGCTTTCAGAATTCTCACAAGATTTTCGACTGAATTCTCAATGTAAGTTGGATCAGGATTAGTGGTGGCTTGTGGCGGTTCTAACCTGTTGGCAACTAGGTTTGAGAAAAGATTCCAGTCTGTCTTCCGAGGGTTTCTGAAAGGTTTCGGTTTTTCTTTAATGACGTTAAGGTTGAAGAGTACTGTGGTCCGAAAAGGAACAGTTTGTGGACACTCTCCAATCCTCTACTCGGATGGAGTCCGACTCACTTAGTAAAGTGAGGTCAATTACCTCTTCCCTAACCCGATTGCGAAACGTGGGTGTATTACCTTTGTTGCAAATATTGAGGTTGGTGGAGATAATGAAATCGAAAATGGACTCACCCCTTTTATTGATGTCGCTGCTTCCCCAATTGAGTGTGGTGTCCGTTGGCGTCGCAGCCTATCAATAGACACAGTCCGCGTGACTTGGCGTGTCGCACGTGTGTTCGCACTGCATCTGAAGGTGGATCCTCCTCATCGTATGGTAAGTATGCGGACGATAGGAGCAAAATTGATTTGTCCTGTTGTTCGTATGTTACCATCGTGAGGTCTCCGTTGCTGTACGTACCTAGGAGAAAAATGTTTAAGTATCTCTTGGCGACTATACAGGTTCGTAGCTTATCTTCGGTATGTGGATAGTATAAATTATACTCCTTAGACCTTAATCCCTGAATTTTGTTCCTAAGGAGCCAAGGTTCTTGGATTAAGGCTATATCCACATCTTCCTGCAGCATGTACATCATCAAGTCGTCGGTGGCTGCTTTGCAGTTGTGTAAATTAATTTGCACCACTTGCGGCCTCCTTTGACTTGCCGCGTTCATTGGGGAGCCTTACCTGCAGGGTTCCCAGCCCGAACTTGATGCTGCCAGATCTGCTGCGGATGTGGTCGAGTGACTTTTGGTCAATGGTAACCATGAGGTCCTTTCCCACTCCGTTCTTACTCTTGGCTGAAGAAATTATTTTCCAGCTGAGAGTGTCAAGCTATTTTAAGCTCTTGTCAATTAGCTTCAAAATGGATTCGTCCTTTTCGAGAACCGGTGGAGGGATCCATATTGAAGCCAATGTGCGAAGCTGAAGCGTCGAACGAGGGATAACCTCGAGTTTAGCGTTCTGCCAGATTTCGCCGCAAATGTCGATTGTGCGCTTTAAGAAGTCTAGGGACCTCTGATTGTCACAACCGACAAGTTTGACTCCTTTCTGCCAGCCTGCTCCGTCGAACTTAACCTCATCGCTGCTATCCGCGACAAGCATCGCTTCCAATATTTTGGCTTCAACCGTTAGCCAATTGTCGGATGTAATCTTCCCATCCGGGTTGGAACGATCGACAATAGCCACTTGTAGACTCAAGGGAAGATTGAAGCTGGCTGAAGTTTTGGCCTTTTTCGCTTCCCTAAGGGTTTCTTCTCCGAGGCGCCCCCTCTTGACGTTCTGCTTCGATCCTGAGGCAGTGTGTCCCATGGAGGTGCCCGGTTGCTGTGCGCTCTTTTCGACAGTGGCCGGTTGTGTTGGCAATTGTCGAGTCAATTTTGGGACGTTGGGTTTGATAAGGGCCGTGTTCGGCGACCTTTTCTTCCAGCAGCTGGGCCTCAGTTTCAGAGTCCACTTGCATGGTGTTGCTTACCTGTGATGAAGCCAAGGATTCATCGTCGGTAGCGGTACCAATCTGTAGTCCCTTAAGGAGAGCCCCGGTTACGCTGTCTGAATCGATCGGCGGTGGCAACCTGCGCTGTTTGCCTCTTCAGAGGATGCACTTTACTATTTTTATCTATATTTTCCATATGTGATCCGATGAGTCGCGCAAGAATGGTTAGTCCAGCCCAGGGGAAGCGAGGGGGGAATGGAGGGGATACCCGGGGAAGGAAGGAGGAGGTGATGGCTGCAGCTTAGCTTCATGTCTCGTCATAGAGAATTCATGTCCAACATGGAAAGTGAATTCTCAAGAGTCATTGACAATTAATGAGCCTTCCCACCGCGACAAGGTGTGCAGCCACGCGAAGGAATCGGATGCAAAGTTTTTTCTAAAAAAAACATACAATTTTCTTAGCTGAACTATTTTTTTTTTAATTATTTCAAGTTAATCATTAGGTCGAAAGACATAGTTTAAATCATTCGGTGTACTTTAGAGTGTCCGTATAGGGCCAGTAAGGTATTTTGAGTTTCTTAAGTTATTTAAGCTAGTTTTAAGCATTTTTGTAGGATAGCGTACTTAGCGTTTACTTAGAGCTAGTAAAAGTTGAATAGAAATGAATAAAAAAAAAAACAAATAGGGTCACAATAAACCACCACTTACTGCCGGAATTAAATGAGCGGGGCTTAGTGAATATGCTACCGTACCCACAGCATGAGCCACAATAGACATTGTAAAGGAAGCCTTTCCTGGGCTGTAATCTCCCGTTTTGGCGATTTTACATGGCCAGCAAGATCGTTCCATCCATCCTTCCCAGACTTCTTTCTTTAGGCCACTTGAAGTCGCGGGTATATGCCAATAAGCCTCGGACAATCGCAGCTCTTGAGGAGAATATTCGACAGGAAGGCGAACAATTATCACCCGGAATCGTACGGAAAGTCATGGAAAATGCGATAAAACGGATACAAATGGATGGATATCATCTTTTCCGCTGAACAAAACAAAATTGCAAAAGTCCAAGTAAAGATTTCCATTACTCAACAATATTTTTTTTTTTAGTTGGTAAAAATTAATTCAAAAACAAAATTGTTTGATTAATCTTGCACCACCTTGTATATGTAACTCCTTCACCATTTCTAGATAAAGCAGTTCTTCTTCTACCTTTTCAATCGACTCCAGTTGCATGATAGCCGGTACAGACTGAAATGAAATTTTGTTGTGAAGTACTCTCCTAACTCTGCCTCGCTTTACACGAAAAGTTAATCGAAACCGCGTATCATATGAAGAACTTCAGGCAAAGGATTGTGTTCCTAAAAATAGGGAATATGAAAACCTATAAGAAATTAAAATCTTGAAGCTAGTATTTAATAATAAAAAAATGCATTTATTTCATCAAAAAAAAAAGAAAAAAACCAGAAAACTCACCAAAACTGAAACCATTTAACTTAATCATATACACGAAAAAATATGCGAAGTTAAAAACAATTATAATTGAAATCAATTATTGTTTGTTTTTTTGATTTTTCTGAATGAATTTTTTTTGTCTGGCACTTTGTCTACCTACTAACCAACTCTAACAGAAGTCAACCAACCCTTAACTACTATGGACGCGTTGGTGCCTATTTAAATAATTCTCATAATATGTAATAAATTGTTTGGTGTGCAATCAAAATATTGAGTGCGGAGACTCAGTCAACTGTAGTGACTACAATCGCAATGTCCGGTATTACACGCTGCAACAGTAGCCAAGACTCAAATGAGTGCGAAAGAGAGGCTCAGTGAAATGGATATATACTGGCACATTGATCACGGACAGCAGAACCACCAATGAGACGTCCCACTCAAAATGGCCGCCGACTTTTGCCTACAAGCTCGGGCGAGCACGTGGGTACCTCAAGTGCTGTCAAAATTTTGTAAACAATCACGCACATTGTTATAATTCCAAGAGTGTGTGTGGGGAGTACACTGCGGTACAATGAAATGAACTCACACGTATTCACGATTAGAGTTTGTTTGTAACGGGTTTTGTCGCTATGCACCTGAACCTCTGTCAAAATCTCGTCAAAATTTCAGGGTGTCACGGGGGAAGACGTACGAAAGACGCACGTCTCATTCTGGTTTCTGACGGACAGGCTTCTCCGTGCATCTTTTTACATTTTCGTATCTCCTTATTCTTTGCGATGTTGCTTCACATGCGTTTCAAACTTTTGTGTCTAGTTCCAAGTAAGCAGAGAGTTACATAGCGCTACTTTAATGAGTGAAATGAGTGATTTTAAGTGGTCAAATTAATTGACATGTGAGCTCATAAGCAATTATGAGATGCATCCAATTTTATATAATCCATGTCGCGTGGCTTATTTAAATCGCATAAAAAAGGCAGATGCATTTCAGGCGATTTTCGAAGCATTAAACCGTTAATAGTAATATCGTCGCTTCACTACAAAAATACTCGGCAAAAGTATTCCGTATAGCTTCTGCTTCTCCTTTACGGGAAATATCAACTTTTTGCTTGAGTTTGAAGCAGAATGAGAAAAATTGTAAAATGGATCCATTTCATCTGTGTGTGTTTTTAAAAAGTTATGCAATATCCAACAAGCTTTTGTTACGAGTAATATTGGTTTGTATGACTTGAATCTGTTAGGCAGTATTCCAAAAGTATGCTCAAAAACATGTCGCTCTATTTTTTCGTGCGTTGAAGATCTTTTTTTTTTTTTTTACGCATTGTGTTCGAAATTGATATGGCTTCATAATGTGCTTTTGAAGAGGAAATGCATCATCTCCAACAATCAGAAGTGGAAACTGTCTTCCATTTCCCACAATTTTGTCGAGTGGAAAATTATTTTTCGCATCATCTATAATTTTTCTCAAATCACTCTGAAGGAACACCAGCGTAATTTGCTTTACCATTGCACCAATATGCACATAAATAAATTTGCAATTCGCATCTGCCAAAGCCAGTAAAATTGTGCTGTTCATTCCCTTGTAATTATATAATACGCACCATCTTTTCTGAAAGTTACACATTTTCCATCAAGAGCACAATTTGGAAACTAGCAAGGATAGCAAACTCGTCGGCTATTTTCTCCCATTCTGATTTTGCCTCTGGAAACTAGAAATATGTATGTAAACAATGATGGTAATATTAACAAGAAAATAAATTTGTTTGTTTGTATTTCAGAGGTCCAGTATACCAAATTCAAACAAAAGGATGCGTGCATTAATGAACTTTCAGGGGAAGATGACTACAAAATCATCCTGTTCTTGGGTGGGGAAACTAGTTGTTTTCGAGCTAGAATGCTCCTTGGATATGAAAATCAAGCGGAAGCCCATTTGGAAGATACAAGATATTATCCGCGAACGCGCTGAAGGGGATTTGACTCCAAATCAAAATGAGCTCTTGAGCGTGGAAAATATTAGATATGCTTCGACACAATCGGATGGCCTAGGAGTCCTTTCACTCCCAACTTGCTGGAGCAATGTTTGAGAAGGGAGTGTTTGACGAGGAAGATTTTGTTTAGAGGAGTTGAATGTATATAATATGTATATATGTACATATGTATGTATTTTAGTAAACATATAAAATGTATATACATATGTATGTAAATAAAAGTAAAGAATAAATGTAAAGCTTTAAATATGTATTTTTCTACTTTTCCATATATGTAGCTGCGCAAGCATCTGGGATAGTTTGGCTAAGGAAAGGTTGCGCAGTGTCGTTTGGAAATTTAGACTTTTAAAAGATTCACCCGTCGCTAAGGTCCTATCAACTTTTTAGCTGGTGAAATCGAATCTCTCATTAATGTGTCCTCCTTTTTTGGGTCGTTTTCAATTAATGACAAAAACAGGTCAAAAGTTGTTTCATCCATCATCAAAAAATTCCAAAAAAGATGTTCTTTAAATTCTTTTGTTAAAAAGTTGAATGATCCTCAGGCAGATCATTCTTTTCTCCATGATGCTACCCATTTTCTTTTTTTCTTTTGTTTACTTTCATTCAAAGCATCTTGACATATGTATACTTATTCTTCTTCTTCGTTTGAACTACTGTCACTATTTATGCACTCCAGAAAGATTTCTCCATAGTCCAGTAATTCATTTATCTCCGATTCCATCTTTATTATAGTATGTACTGTATGTACGAAATAAAGAGATGTTCCATGTAATAACCCCTGCAACTCGGAATGACAGTTCAAAAGGAGTTGCACCTCAAAAAGATGCGAGATGTAGTATCTGACAATTGCATATGTGACAAGTGTTCTATTGTTCGTCAGAGATCGCTCCACTTGCAGCCTGTGCTGAAGCAACATGTTCAATCAGCAACTTCAACATCGGCGAAACAATGACATCATTCACATAGTCAATAGGAAACCTTTAAGTCAACAGCTGGACAAGAAATAGGGTGGGGAAGCCCATTTACCGCAAAAGCTGGCCGTCCTACCTCCGAGCGAGAATGCTTCTTCAGCATTTGTTTGATGAAATTGTTAACTCAAGGAAGCAGTTGTCGGAAAAGATTATCAACTTGAACAAAGTTAAGGCTTATTTCCTCTCATCGATTCAACAGTTTCAATCCGAAAATGACTATCTACAATACAAAAAAAAGTAAGTATTCTTGAGAGCAGGCCAAATACGTACGAACAACGTGAACTAAATATGCTATAGAGATTGTAGGAGTCTCTCATGTTAATGAGAGCAATGCACGCGAGATCGCTCATACAATTTTTGCAAATTCCCTTAGTGTTACACTTATTGTCACGATGTTGATGTGGTAAAGTGCTATATCAAGAAACAACGAAGGATGGCTGATGTATTTCGTGGCAGCAGAAGCAGTACCAGTCAAAAGAGCACAATTTGTGCTCTAATATTTTCAAAGAGAAATGTATGCAAAGTAAAAAAGCAAAGAGAAACAAATAAAAAATAGGTTGTAATGAACAAAACATAAATGATATAAATATAAATGATAATCTCATTAAATACTATAGATCATTATTTATTGCAGCGAAAAAGTATTATACATCAAAATATAAAATATCATATTGATCGCTCATATTGAGGCTTTTGACAGAAAGCCTGAATTTATATTTGTCTCTGAAATTTGGATTTTTGAATCTGAAATCGATGACTTTATTATTCCTGGTTATATTTTCATAGCAAAACGTAACGACTCTTAGGTTGCGCGCACAGTGATGCGAGAAAGCTATGCGATTCTGTGCGACAAATGCGAGCTTTTCGCAAGCTTTTCGCATACAAACTCTTCTGATCAGTTTTCACGCGACACTGTGCGAGTATTCATTCTTGTTGTTGTTTCATCTGATGCAATTTTATTTGTTTAAAAGAAAAATCAAAACAAAGGAAAGAAGAAAATAAAACTTCGTTCAGTTATTTGCTGTTGGAATTTTTTTCGTGAAGTTATTTTTAATCCCCGACCCAAAAAGAGGGATGTTATAAGTTTGACGTGGCTGTATGTGTCTGTCTGTGGCATCGTAGCTCCTGAACGAATGGACCGATTTTGATGAATTTTTTTTGTTTGAAGGGAGATTGGAGCTACATTTTATGAAGATCTGTTTAGGCGTTTTAAGGCCATCAGCTCTTTTAAGCGGCGCAAAATTAATCACCCTATCGGAAGATGTTATCATTTTTGCAAATGGCATCGTACCTCAATCATATCTGACACTAATGAACGAGATAGCTGCAGTATACCAACAGATAAGCAAAGGAGCGCTATACTTCGCAAGAGCTTGGAATAATTGTGTCAATTTTTTTGACCAATATTCGGTCGGTGGAATTTCGTGAATTTTGACGTCGATTTCCTATTCGCGTGATGCCAACTGGGCAAATATTCTGCTTAGCTACTCGAATTTTAGTTTTTAATTTTTAGTTTTTAATTCATTTTTATTCATAATTTTTTAGATCTATCTTACGCTAGACAAAAATGCTTAAAAACTAGCTTAACTATCTTAACAATCTAGATATCTTACTGGCCCTAGGCGGACACTCTAAAATAGACGTAACAACTTAAATCTATGTCTTTCGACTACTATATCAACTTACCACTAACATTACTATATCTAGCTTAAGCAAAGAAAAATGTTTTTTATTAAAAACTTAGCATATGATAATTTTTTGTATTATATGTATATAAAACTTAAGCCTACCTTAATGTATCTAAACCTAACTTATTCTACCTTAACTAAAATATATATTTTTTTTTTATATACATATGTTACTACCCTGAATGGTGCAAACAAATGCAAAAACACCAGCATTTGATTGGCCTCAGCGATGAAGTAATCCCAAACCGGGAAGCCTGCCGCTACTTTCTGAGGTCAAACCGGCGGACCCCACAAGCGGACCAATAGGAATGCAGTTAAGTGGGAAGGTTATGGTCCTACACTTCTGACCATAACGACGCCGGGATAAAAAGGAAAAGAAGAAGAAGAAGAAGAAGACATATGTTACTACCCTACTACTACCTACCCTACCCTACCTTACCCTACCCTAGCCTATGTAAGCCTGCTATTGGTGTATCTCTCGTTGGTGTAGCCCCCGACACAAAAAAAAACTTTAAAAAATAAAAAAAAAAATTAAATTTTTTTCTCGGCTTTTTGATTTCATTAAAAGAACCTATTAATATTTTTAAATTGAGCGCCGCCGCATCGGGTGACTGCTAAGTAAATAATCACATTCACATTATATCCATTCAGGAACCATGGGTGTGGAATAAACGCCTGTGTGGTCTTGGTGGTATATGTGATTCTACGATTCTTTATGATGAGCGATCCGAAAGGCCTAGGGTCTGCCTCATCATATCGAACACGTTATTGGTAACCAAACTTGGTCAATTCTGTATACAAGATCTGGTGGCTGAGAAAGTCTGCTTACTTACCCTAGGACTCGGTACTGCCCCCGACACCTAAGGCGGTTTCTGAACTCGTAGAGTACTGTGAAGCCAGAAGAATTGGACTGTTTGGGGCAGCAGCAAATGCAACCGGAGAGGGAGAGGAGACCATCTTTTAAACTACACTCTTTCGTCTGACTTTATCATCAAAAATGTTGGCTCTCAACCAACCATCGTGTCGGCGAGACTACAAGAAGTGATTGACCTAACCCTGTCTAATAGGCTTGTGGAGGCCATCACTAACTGGAGAGTCTTACCAGATGTTACGCTATCAGACCAGAGATATATAGAATTCCAATTGAAGTGTGGGATCTCCCCCTCGCAGTCCAAGCGGAATCCGAAAAAGACGGACTGGGTGCAATTCAGAAAGGGGCTTGAGAAATCGACTCAAGCCCTGCCTGAACTCAAAACAAAGCAATTGGTGGAGAATGCCGTTCATAACCACCAACTGTTTCGAACTCGCATGTCCTGTCAAAAAATCTCCCAGCAGGAAATTGGTTCCCTGGTGAAACGCTGAACGCCAATGTCTTCGCAGGGAAGCCAGAAGTCTCCCGAATAGATCGCTTAAATCGAACTCGGAAGATGATTGGAATAAATATCGATCTAGTGGATCTATACTAATGGGATATGCCCTGTTATACTGCAAAAAGGTATTAGACAGCTGTTTCCTACTCTGAAAAGAATTTTCACTGCTAGCCTGGCACTTACCTATATACCTATTCCTTGGCGCACGGTGAAAGTGGTTTTTATTCCCAAAATAGGGAAAGAAGATTACTCACTCGCCAAAAGTTTTAGACCGATCAGTTTAACATCCTTCTTGTTGAAAAGCATGGAGAGATTAGTAGATTAGTAGAGCAGAAAATCCTGCGAGACTGAGCTTCAAAACCTATTTGCGAGAATTTAATGCGCTCTCGAAGAAAAGAGTACATACTAGGCATTTTCGTCGACATTGAGGGAGCTTTTGATAACGCTACTTTCGACAGCATGTGTAACGCTGCTAGACTCTCTCAAAGCGCAGGCGGCGCTAGATGTGATCGAGGACTAGTGCACGAGTAATGGGCTGTCGGTTAATCCTCTTAAGACTGATGTCGTTCTCTTCACGAGAAGGAGGAAAAATACTAGCATTACTCAGCTGGTACCAAAAGGCATTACCATCCCGATATCCAAGGAAGCTAAGTACCTGGGAGTCATCCTAGATAGCAAGCTTCTCTGGTCAAAGCATGTTGAGTTCAAAACCACCAAAGCGCTGTCAGCTTTTCGGCAATGCAAGGGTGCCTTTGGCAAAACATGGGGTCTATCGCCGAAAGAAGTCCTCTGGATCTACACGGCAATGATAAGACCGATAATCTCATATGCATCGGTTGTTTGGTAGAACAGGCTAGCACGCAAACATGTTATGGCCTCTTTTACTAATCTCCAAAGAGCGGTGTGTCTCAGCTGCACAGGGGCTTTCCCCAGCACACCGGGAGCTGCTCTAGATGCTACAATGAATCTTCCACATCTTGACATATATATCAGAGGGTGCGCACTGAAAGCCATGTCTCGCCTAAAGAAAAATGGTGTTTGGTACAACTACCATTGGAGTGAGGGTGTACTTGCGCGAGAAATATCCTGCCATCCTACTGCGCTGTAATTTCACAGTCTCATTTCCATGGCGTCAGGTCTGGCTTTGGCCAGACACTGAACATGGAATGGAATGTCTTCGCATTTTCACAGATGGCTCCAGGACTGGGCAGGAGTCCGGCTCTGGAGTTTTCTTTGAGCGCGAAAACAGTCGACTGCACTTCTCGTTAGGAAAATATGCGTCTGTCTTTCAATCGTAGATTTACACAATCCTAATGGCCATGCACTATGTTGTGAAGCACAGGTGGAAGGGAAAAGCATATGCGTCTGCAGTGACAGCCAAGCTGCACTCAAAACTGTGTCCAACCCTCTATCGAACTCCAAATTAGTGCATGAACTCAAGACCTTTTTGAACAAAGTGGGAGGACTAAACTCACTTAGGCTTGTATGGGTCCCAGGTCACTGTAGGATCCTAGGAAACGAGATCTCCTATGAACTCGCTAGGGGCTGAGAGGAGAGTTTCTCAGGACCTGAACCCGCCTTAGCTCTACCTGCTTCCGCGGTCAAATCTGACATCAACGATTGGGTCTTTAATGCACACAGTCGTAGGTGGAGGGAATATCCAGGATGCAGGATGACTAAGCATGTACGCCCTGATGTCTGCAAGAAGTCCCAACATTTTTCTTATCCTTAAGGAGAAATGATTGCAGAAGGCTTACGGGCGTCATTACGGGCCATTACACTTTTGCCAAGCATATCTACGTGCTTGGCATCAGTGAGACGCCTACCTGTGCTGCATGTTGCGAGGAGGATGACAAAGCAAAACACTTTCTCTGCGACTGTCCTTCGCTCGCGGACGGTGGCGCACCTTTAGGACCGACGTGGTGGGTGCCGAATCTCTTAGCTCTACACTTCGCAGTAGAACAGTACAGAGCAGTTTTTACTGTACGAACCATATCGCATCAAGAATCGCATTTTGAGTCGAATCACATATGGCATCTCGCACCGCATAGCATTCGCGCATCATTGTGCTCGTGGCCTTATGCTGATGGTTATGTTGGAGTTTTCGTTAAAGATTAACTTAATTTTAATTTCATTAAATGTAATTTCTTAAGTCCAAATATGGCAGCCTAATACTTACATTTGTATTCCTATGCAAATTATATTCATATGCCCTAGATTTATTTATTGAGGAATATTTATGGCTCCTATTCAGAGAAAAAGTGACCGTTTTTGCATTTCTAAGAGATTTTAATCTTGATTTGATAATCCACAAAGTTTTAGCTGAGCATGGTCTGTATTCTCTTATAAATGGTATTATACGGCCTTGTTCAGGCTCATGCTTAGGCCACGTTCTTGACGTCATCACTCTTGACGATCAGATGGAAAATATTAATCATGGATGCATAAAGCTCAAACCATTCGAGTTTAAAAAATTAGATGGAAAATTCCAAAACTGGATTCCGTTTTGGTAGTAGTTTAAGCGCTTAAGTAGTTTAGAAGAACATTCTTCGAGTGAAGTCAGAGGCTTGCGACAAATGGATAATGAGGTGATACCTAACCGTTCTACAAATGACATCATCACAATGCGAAATTGAAGTTAGATAAGTTATTCTCAAAGTGACTTCTTCAGACTTTCGAGTGCGGTATCACCGAACATTTGTTAAAGGCTCTCTTTCCAGCACTAGATACCAGTAACGGGTCAGTCAGTGAGGATGACAACTCTAGACCCCATATTCAAGAAGTAAGTATGCTGAGAACTTTCTAGACTTTCTAAAATTCGAAGTAGAAGCGTTAGAAAATTTAGTGTAAAGAAATAGAAGAGTTGATGAAGAACGAGTGCGCAGATAAACGCGAACTTCAACACGAACAACAACTGGCTTATACAACTTTTGTGTCATGGCATCAAGAGAACCAGAAATATTCTTGCTAACAGCAAAAGCCGTATTACGCATTACGTATGACAAGAATAAAAGAATACGAGGGTTGCCTTTTAAGTTTTTACAATCGGCGTTAATGAGTTGTGGCACCACTGTATTTGTGAACATTGACGTTTGTTATTGCGGAGGCAGTGGCAATTTAGAAATTGACTGAGTAAGTTGTTGATAGTGAACGTTTAAAAGAAGCAAGTTGTGCAAAACTGGAAATCACCCGTGAAGGCTTACGTTGGATGATTTTTTATGATTTTAAAAATGGCCTTACTCAACAACAATGTATAGAATCGCTACGTGCAACTTTTGGTAATGAAGCACCATCAAAGGAGACTGTTTACAATTGGTTTGCAGAATTTCGTCATAGTCGTGCGTCCGTCAGTGATGAACGTGGAGAAGGTCGGCCAAAATCGGTTGTTATTTCGAGAAACATCGATGCTGTGCGCAACATGATTAAAGAAGATCGGCATGTGACTTACAGACAGATAGAGGCGTCTCTTAGGATATCGCAGACTGCAATACAATCGATTTTGCATGAACATTTAGGTGTGAGAAAGATATGTTCCAGATGGATTCCGCATAGTTTGACCGCAGCGCAAAAAAAGGGTCGTGTTGATTGGTGTCAGGAAATGTTGAAAAAAAAACAACATTGTTACAGGAGACGAAACTTGGATATATTCCTGAAAGTCAAACAAAAGATGCGCGGACAGCCATGACTTTCAAAACCATGTTTCTAAGATATCAGCTTCAGAGTGGAAAAAATATTTCCGGAATTGGTTTGAGCGAATGCAAAAATGTATAGACTTGTTCGTTTCTGTTTCACTTTTTCTAAAAACTTAAAAGGCAAACCCTCGTATTGATGGATAACGGCAGTCAGTGAACTTATGTGAGCAAGAAAGTTGCATCTGCATTAAAGCTGACATCAAGGGGAACAAGAAAAATTCGAATTCTTGGATTGAAAATGGACGGAAAACAAGGCCGAAGAATTTCAAATGTGTAAAAGAATCTCTTAGAAGTCAATATAGTCATATATAAACTAATAGAAGTTAAAGCAATTGAAGTACCAACAATCTGTACAGATGTCTTGCCGGCAGGGCCCGATCTAAGGAAGGGCAAGCCGGGCAAATGTCCAGAGCGACAAAAATGAGGGGCCGGACGGTTGCACGAAGTCAACAATTTTATCTGTAGGAGTGGAAAATCTTATCTAGTAGCCCGACAAAATAGTATTTATACTTTTAAAAAAATATACTTTAAAAATATACTTAAAAAATATACTCTAAATATACTTTTAAAAAAAAAATCTACTTTAGCGGAAGTAAGTCCTTTGACGGACCAACATATTTTAAAGTGCTGTCTTGTTTAATAATTATCTTAATGCTGTCTCCTAAGAAAATTTTAAGACAGCACTTAAGCAAGCTAAGCGAAATAAGGAAAAAAGAGGAAATACCTAAATACACTTTTTCGATATGTAATGATTTTCGGCTCGAGAATAATAAGAAATTCTCCTGATTTTTATACCGATTTTACATTTATGAACTTGCAACTCTTTTCGTTGACGGGGATTCCCCAAAATCGTTTAAGTGAGTAATTATATCCAGTAGTTTGTTTATAAGTACTATATTATTTTTGGTTGACTACCCTTTTATACTACATTCCTACAAACAGCGACATTTTAGGGGAATCCTAAAATATCGTATACAAGAAAATTTTATAATTTCTCCATTAGTTTTTCTGAAGTGAACATTCCTAGTACAAATATTCTGTGCTGGAGAGCAACTGCTGTCACATTTGTAAAAAGATTATCGGTAAAAGTTACTAAGTGATATAAAATCAAAGTATTTGTATATTTATGCGAAATCAAAGTGGCGTGAATAATGGTGGCAGATTAATCATATAAGTGCACGTATGAATTTACCTACCTATTTTATTAAACAAATGGAAAAAAATACGAATTTTTAACACGCGTTGCTAAAAAACTGTACGTTTCGTCCTTGTTAGTGAATAGTTTTAATTTAATATTGTCCGCAGGGTATGTTAAAAATGGTTTTAAGTAAGTACATTACTCGTGCAAAAACTTTGCTCCTCTTTTGTTGACTGGTTAATTCTTACCTGTGACTCGGGTACAACCGTATCTTTTTATCCACACTAGGTAAACCTGAATTAATATGTCCTAAATATGTTCGTCATCTACAGTGATGCCTGTGTAACTGACTATTCAAAATTAAATGTAATTTTATAACAAAGTAATTCAAACAAACTAAAATTCATAAAAATTGATGCAGCGGTTTAAGCGAAAAAAGTTAACATATAGATGGAAAAATATAATTACTTTGGAATTTATAATATTAGTAGGTAAGGTTATTACATCTATTTAAATTTAGATAATATTATTATTGTTTACTTAACAGAATGGCTGATGGTACAATAGATTACGCCTGTCGGGATACCAATATTAAAAAGGAAGGCTCGATAAAGATGCAGAGCGACAAAAGCAAGCAGGGGCATTAGAGTCCTTTTTGAAGAAAGCTGAGCTTAACAAACCGTCGCCACCCACAGGCAAAACCAATGTGATAGCTGTGGCTACGCTAAAACCACACGAAAAACATGCGCCCAATCCCAATGAAATCTGTGATCCTGATGCTTCTATTATAATTCTGGGTCAAGCGCAATTGCTATTGCTACTACAAGTTTGTATCTGCAGAATCAACGTCTTATTTGGATGTCGACCCAGTCATGTGGCCCTATAGATTATAAATTGGAGAAAGAATATGTTTGGTATATAGAAGTCCTCCTGACCCTCTGTATAAAGCTAAAAATGGTCGAAGATTTACTTCGAAATTTTACAAGAGAAAGCTTAATAATGGTGAAGAAATTCGGAGAGATTGGCTTGTATATTCTGTGGCGAAAAATTCAGTATATTGCTTTTGCTGTAAAATATTTAATGCAACTACAACTTCCGGTCTATCTGGAGGTGGCTACAATAATTCGAAGCATGTGGGTGATGTACGTAGAGTTTTGAAGAAAGAGGAGAAGCAAGGAATCTGTTTAAATAAAACTATTCAAAATGAGTTGATTAATACAATTTCAAACAGCATCAAAAAACATATTTTAGAAGCTGTTATTAAATCGAAATATTATTCTATATTAGATTATATTTTATATATCATATTATTTTATATATTATATATTATACTGTACCCCATACGCTAGCAAAACTGAGCATATGATTATAATATGATATAATTAGTTATATTATATTTCTATTAACTGTAACAAATGAAAATTTTTCTAGGATTTATACCAATCGAAAAATCGACAGGTCCTGAACTAACAGAAATTATCTTAAAACAATTATCAGCATTTGGATTGCCTTTAGAAAATATTAGAGGGCAAGGGTATGATAATGGATCTAATGTAAAAGGTATTCAAAGTGGCGTCCAAGTCAGGAAAAAAATCCACTGGCATTTTATGTTCCTTGCAGTAGTCATTTTTTTAACTAGTGGTAAACGATATGGCAAAGTCCTCATTGGAAGCAATTTTTTTTTTAATATTGTGCAAAAACTATATGTTTTCTTTTCCCCTTCAACATTGAGGCAGTCAATTCTTTTGAAGAAAATAGAGCAAGTTTACGATGCTTTGTTTAGTATTTACCAAAACACAGTTTTGTACCTCCACACGAGACGAAGCTTCGGGCTTTTTGAATCAAATTAAACAATTCAAATTTTTATGTTCTATAATTATTTTGTTCGAAATTTTGAATCGGATAAATCGTGTAAAGTAAAGGGTCGTAAATTATGGTGTATGGTGTTAGTGTAAAGGGCGGCGAATATTGTTTTTGCCCGGAGGAGCTAAATAGTTAGATCGGGCCCTCCTAGCCAGTTCCAAAATATCAAAGCGAAGTTTATTCACACATACGTTTTGAATTAGCAGACCTCAACATATGTAAAAAAATCATAATAAGCGGAATTAACTTACTTATCAGACAGGATTATTACTGGGAGTTTAACACCAATACGTCACTAACAACTTGATGGCGGTGAAGACATTCTTTGGCTGGACTTTTCAATGACAACATGATTCTGAAGACAGGACGAAATGTACTTTAAACGTAATTGGTTTGTATGCAGAAAAATTTTATATCTTCAAATTTTGGAACTAACAGCGGCCTTGATAGCGGCGAGATTAAACGATTTCTTGATTCAATCCTCTGATTTCCAAGTAAACTCGATGAATTCATGGACCGACTCTATCATTGCACTCCGAACCGCCAGATCTGCTTAGGAGGTGTTAAAGCTACTATGCTCCTAGAATCGACCTTATGGAAATATGGCCCTTCCTGCCTATTAGAAGCTCGAAACTTCAAAGGAAAACGAGATGCTATATACATATTTAGAGAGCATAACGGTATGCACATCAAATCAAATCAGCGATTGAGACAGTAACAACTAGCAGACCTTTCGAAGCAACTAGCGTGGATTTTCTTGGCCCACTCTACCTAAAATCAAATGAAGAAATTAACAACAAAAAGGTTTATGTGATGTTATTTACCTATGCTGCGATCCGAGCTGTACACCTTGAGCTGCATTGAAGCAATTCGACGATTTATATCGAGATGAGGTATACCAAATATTATAATATCGGATAACCTCAAAACTTTTAAACGAGCAGATTTGGAGTTAAGGAAGTTGGAAGAACTTTCAAAGCAGAGGGAGATGAAGCAGTTAGTAGCGCATCAAGGCATCACTTGGAAGTATAGCCCAGAGCGAGCCGCCTGGTGGGGTGGATTTTACAAACGACTTGTTCGGAGCGTAAAGAACGCGTTAAAAACACAATTGGAAAGCCATGGTTGCCTTCTTATGATTTTATTACATGGCTTACTGAAGTCGAAAGCGTTATACATAACGAACAGCACAATACTGATTTGCTCTTGCTCATTTTTTGAACAAATAATTATTCGATTTTCGTTCCAGCAGATGTCTATAATAACGGTTCATCATTTGATAAGCCTTGGCAACATCGAGAGCAGCTGATTACCAAATACATAAAGCACTGGCGTGCAGAATATCTCAGTCACCTTCCGTCGATTCATCATAACAGGAACGAAAATGTTGGCAGCATCAACGTTAGGGACACGGGGACAATAAACCATGTCTGCTATGGAGGTTGGCCGCGATTCAAACGATATATCCAGGTGGAGATGGTTGCATTAGAGCTGGAGATAACTTCTTCGATTGCCGGGACCATAAGGATGCATTACTGGGTATAATAAAGCAATTTTTACATCATTATTTTCATGTTTAGGGACGGATATTATTATTGTTTATTTATTGTTGCATATATAAAAATAAACTTCCAGGATCAATAAAGTCTACAAGATCGGTGAAAATCCTTATAAATAAATTGAATTCATGGCTCTTTACGTTCGACCACGACCAGATGGAACATCTTCTGAATCCCATTATTAAGCTAATTACTCTGTTCCTGTTTTTTTTTTTGTGTTGCGCGACTACTTAACTGTTTGATAATTGTATATATATTTTCTAATTTGTTATAAAACTTCACTGCAAACCCAAGTGTGTGATAATATGAGTGAATTTCACATACGTCACACATATTTTTAGTGTGTGGCAGGGTATTTGAAAATCACATAGCTCAATATGGTTGCAAATTACAATAATTTCATACACTTTTTGTGTATAATTTAACTCACACACTTCATTTATGTATGTGTAACAACATTCTTTCCGTGCAGGGACGGGTTAAGAATATCCCTGCAGCGATAGCTCTCGCTTGTCGTAAAAGGCGACTAAAACAAAGGTAAACAAAAATCATATCTAGGCAATTTAGAAAACACCAAGGTGAGCCTAGGGACACATATACCACCATTAAACTGCCCCACAGGTGTACATGCAAATCAGTGGGTTGACACGACTGGAGATCACCGGTGTTGTAAGAATAAGATCAAACAAAAAAAAATTGGAGCATGCCCGTGTCACAAAAAAAAAAAAAGGCAGACCGAAAAATAATTGGTGCAAACAAAAGCAAAAACACCAGCATTTGATTGGCCTCAGCGATGAAGTAATCCCAAACCGGGAAGCCTGCCGCTATTTTCTGAGGTCAAACCGGCGGACCCCACAAGCGGACCAGTAGGAATGCAGTTAAGTGGGAAAGTTATGGTCCTACACTTCTGACCATAACAACGCCGGAAAAAGGAAAAGAAGAAGACACACTAACAACACTCACCCATTAGCAATCTTAATACAGAAAATCGTCAAAAATTGCGTAGTGGAAAGCGGAGCTAAAAGTTATGCGTATAAGTTGTTATGATGTAATTTATCAATGTACCGGACATCGGTAAGACTGCTGTCGCCGATGCGCTGCAACGTTCTGTTTTATGACAAATATACTTGATATTTTTATCACTTTTTCTCATAAAGCCTATTTAAATCGTAACAACTTATTTCTGCTGTTTAAAAATCACACACGTTGAGTGTATGATTTGATCTACACATTTTGTACAATAAACTAAAAATTTATTGACACAATACAAAAGTATTAAAATCACACACATTTTATATTTGATTTAATTCACACGTTTCTTAGTGCGTAAAAAACTGTCTACAACCATTGACACGCGTTATTTTTGTAGTGTTTGGGCTGCAACCCTTTTGATGTCTAAAACGAGAAATACGAGCTCTGCGTATTTCTAAGTCCTGATATGGCCTGGTATCATTTTCGTATAGGGTTTTACTGGTTTTAAGGGCGGTTAGATATTGAAATGGAATAAAACAAGCTGTGTGTGGTATTAACAAATTTCTTTTTTTATTTGAAACGGTTCGCCGGGCACGGTTCCGAGTGGTCTAATTTTCAATGACTCTTCTGCATACATCCGGGTGAATTTAAGCGATAACCTATGTTACGTTCACCTTACGGGAATCGGTCGATTGTGATTTATTCCAACAGACCTGTGACTTCAGGAAATCCCACAAGGAAAAGCCTAGCAGGGTGAAACCGCATGACCTTGGTGTTCAATTCATGTCACCTATGCAAGAGATAGTTCATGCAGAATGTCATCGTGGCGTTCGCTGTATGACACGTAGCACCATCCTGCTGAACCGCATGTCGTCTAGGTTCAATTTGTACCATAAGGAATTGGTTATCATCGTTCTACAGCGCTCGCCATTGATGGTGACCGCCTCACCAATTTTATTTTCGAAAAACTTCGGACGAATGACACAGTCGACCTTAAAACATCACCAAACGGTAACTTTTTGATAATGCATTGTGGGTCGGTGTCGTCCCATATATGGCAATTTTGCTTATTAACAAGCCATTCATCCAAAAATGTCTCGTCACTAAAGATGATTTTTCAGCCAAAATTGGGATCCACTTCCACAGGCTCCGAAGCCCAATCAGCTAAGAAACAGCCGCTTTCTAGTCTTTGGTCATAAACTTTGAGCTCCTGGGTCTGTTGGATCTTGTAGAAGTGTGGGCCCAAGTCCCGACGCAAAAGCCACCAAGTTGAAATCTGCGAAAGGCCGAGTCTTAGTGAGGAGGTGAGGAATCGGGTTCTGCTGCACACTTTCACGGACCGCGGCGATTTTTTGGCCGTTCCTTTGATATACATAGCATAGCTCTCGCTTTTTAAGCCACAAATTCTACTCTTATATTGGCAAACTTTTCCTTTGCCACTGTCGTTTGTTATCCCGAAGGAGACGCATGGCTTCATTTCGTAAGCTCTAATATCTTGTATCCGCGATATCTTCATTATCTTCCGTGGTTTGAAGTTTTAGACTTTTACTTTTTCCCCGCATTCTTTATCGAACCAAAGCTGTACTTTGGGGTTTTGCAATTGCCTAATTGGAAATGTAACTCCTTGCTTTGCTAAATTTTATTGTTTACATTACTGCTTTTACTTGTCTTGTTTCGCGTTAGTTTCTATGCCATCTAGTGGGGCAGACTAGTTATATTAATTTCGTATATGCGCTAAATACGAGAGTCCTGTGTTTCAATTCCCTGCTTTTTATTTTGGATGTGGTCAAAATGACATCCAGCTTCTTTGTATTCTTTAACATCTAGTACATTGGTATGGTTACTTCTATCTATAAGAAAATTATTAATTTGATTACGAGTTACTCCATCTGGTGGTGATATCCAGGTTTCCTTGTGTATTGTCTTGTATTTGAATAGTTGTTGTTTTCATGATCATATTTTTTGAGCGGGTGTTTTGAGTGTCCAAGACTAAGTTTGATGAAACCTTTAGGCTTTCGTTTCCTATTGTTGACCGGTAAATCGCCTCTTCTCCTATTTTCAGGTTAAAATCCCCGAGTACGATTAATTTATTTATCATACACACATATGTATGTAAATTATTTATCTTCTGGCTCATTGAATCAACTTTTTTGCAATTCTAATCAAGCACTCTTTATGCAACTTCTTATTTTTCAATATAATTATCGACTATCCACAGGAACGCTGGTCATTCTTCCCAAGATCTTTGGGGACAAAAATATCAACCTGTAAGTCAAATATGATAAATTATGAAATTGACGAATACTGAACAAATGAACATCGTCAACTAAAACTATCTCTCGTATAGTCCAGACCAGTGATGATACCAACAAATATAAATCACTAACAGTAGACACGATTTATGTACAAGGAAAGAGTGGAGTTCTCTTCAGGCTTAAAAGATTATATCGAGATCAGAAATATCGATGTTCAGAAATATTCGACATTTATGAAAAAAAAAATTACAGAAAATCTGTAGGTTGTGAACTCTATAATTATGTTCCCGCAAATAAATAAAATATTCAGAAGATTCAAAAGATCATAACGACAACCTTTATGTCCGAATCCATGGACGACAGACAATATAGCGACGTTATTGATCGTGGGCGTAAAATACTAAACCCGCAACCTACTTGGATTTAAGGCGTAGCATGATATTATTCACAGTGGGCCTGCGCACACGGGAGTAATCCAACCGGCTGAAAATTGATTTCATGAGCTGAAGTGTGAAGTATGAAACGGAGTAAAATCTTCAACCGCGTATCGAGTGGTTGAAGAGAGCGCAAAATTAATGCAACACATTACACAACTCTTTACTTTTCGAGTCGGCACGTTTTTTGTCTCGTGTTGCGTCTCAATCGTAATTCGTCTTTCAAGCAATGAACACCGAAAGAAATAAAATGGACATTTTAAGTGCGTGGACAAAAGAGGAGACGCCTTATTCAAGAATTTAAAAAACACACTATTTTATATAAAGCGCAACATCCTGACCATTTGAAAGAGATTAAAAAAAGAGAAGCACTTACATCAATTGTAAATGAATTAAAAAATAGGAAACCAAACATGGACAAAAAAACAGTGAAAATGAAATTAAAAACATTGACGTAGCAATTAAACAAAGAAAGAAAAAAATTCTTTGCAGCAAAAGAAGTGTAGCAAGTACCTCGGCCATTTACAAACCGACGCTTTGGTGTTTTGAGGAATTATCTTTTTTATTGCAATGCCAATGATGAATATAAGGGAGTCTCTAATATCTCGGAGGTAAGCGTAAGGTAGAACTCGAATCAAAGAAAAAATATATTTATTATTTTATATTTTCAGATTATTAACAGCAGTGTTGAAGAGGAGGATTACGCACGTATTGAATCGAAACCAGCGAACTGCGAAAAGTAAATTATGTTTTCATTTATATATTTTTATCCCATTTAAGTATATCTTATAGTATTTAGCCAAGGAAATGTAAAAAGGAAAGCGACATAGATAGATTAGTCAAAACTGTCGACAGGTCACTTCAAATAATGGAAAGGATGACGACAAATATGCAATGGACAAAAGAAGATGCATTCTGTCAGTACCTCAGCAATGAGGTGAAAGCCTTTAAATTGGAGGAAAGTTTTGATGATGTACAATTGGAAGTGGTGATGTCAGTGCAATCGGCAAAGGCTAAGGAAAGAACAATCTTCCAGACAAATGAAATGTGGAGAAGTTCTCTAATTGCTTCAACTTTACCAACTCTTTACCAACTATTTTAAGGAATGAATTAATTAGTTCGGGGAATGAAGCAGGATTCGATTTCATTTCGACACCAACCAAAAATGATATGTTACCTGATGCTCGGTCACGAATTCTGGATTAATTTTGTGTTAAATAAAACTCATTAATTAATAAACAAACAATGTACACATATTCTTTTATTTTTTAAAATTTCCTTCCTTGGGAAAATATTCAACAAAAGTTTTCAGAACATTTTCGATTTCTTTATAGGTGGTTTTCTCTCGTTCACCGTCAGTGCTATCTTCTTCATCATCTTCGAAATTTAAGCCATTGCAAATAGTAACGTCGCCCAAATTTCGTCTATACCAAAGGTTTTGTTTATGAGAAAATTGTGTAGCACGCAAGAACACTGAACGATTTTCACAGTTTTCTCTGGACCGAGTTTTATTTTGGTTTGAAAAATTCGAAACCTGTTTGCCAAAACACGAAAAGCTCGTTCGATGTTTTGGCGGGCTCTGCAAGCGAGAATTGAAATTTATAATATTTTTTTCTGTTCTATTTCTAGGATATGGTGTTAGTATTACCCTTTGTAGTTATAGAACTAAGGCTGTTCTTCTTTTGACGGAGTAAAGGCGATGTGTTTGCCATCTAATGCTCCAAGACAAACGAAGACAAAGGGTGCATGCTAATCTCTCCTAAACCAGAACGCATAATCTCATTGTCGTATCCTTTTTCGATATATCGGCTTCAATGTAGGACACGAGTTCCAAAAAACATAATTCATCCATCAAATTATAGGACTTGTAACTTTTTAAATCCTTACAAAGATTAAACTCATTTAATAGCATTTGAATGTTACCACTCTGATAGCGTTCTTCACGCCAAGGCTTTACCCAACATGATCTTCTTTTCCGATTTTGTTTTTTTTTTTGCCATTTTAATTCCAATTGCTAATGGGCAAATTGATAGTAAAATAGGTTATTCGAATTCATTTCTACAAAAGATTGACACATCAAAATAAAAATAACTAAGACTCAAAACTGAAACAAATAAACGAAAAAATACTTACTTTACTTAAATTCTTAATTGACTTTATTTCTCAAACACCAAACTTTATTTTTTTCCCGAAATGTCTTTTGCGAAATATCTCTGTCAAATGAAATGTCAGAGAGACGAAAACGCTAACACAATTTACATATACAATTTTTTCAGCTGGAGTAATTTATTCCTTGTGCGCTTAGAGCAGAGCATTACACTAGTTCTCCTCCTAATAAAATGACTCTCGTGTGCGCAGGCCCAGTGCGTCGAAACTTGTTTTACATATTCAGTGGAATAGAGCGAGAAATCAGTATATGAATATATGTCTGGCTCACTTTCTGGCGCACCATCTTTCGACACCTGTTCTCATCTTTCGATCTGTTCTACGAATCAAGCTAGGCACGCTTAATCTTCTGATAGACATGATATACACAACGACTATGAGAGAGAAGATTCTTGTTGAATGTGACAAATTTACTTCGAGCAGGATATTAAGAAGTTTTTTCTATTTTTTTTATTTTCTGTTTTTCTAATTTTTCATTTTTATTTCAGAATTTCTTTCTATCTTACCCTAGACAAAAAAGCTTAAAATTAGCTTAACTATTTTACAAAACTATATATCGAGAGATTGGTGCCTAGGATGTAGATAACGCAGAGTCTCAGTTCATTAAATATTACCCTACTATAGTCATATTCGACGGAGCAGGCCTAAACAGAATCGAAATTTTTCTTATTAAAATTACTCGAAAGCATCTTGGAAGGAAGAGCTATGCAAAGGCCACCGGGAGGGAAGGAACAATCCCCAACGGGTACATAAACAATGCTCATGACCCATGGGTTTTAGTACCGATATGGTGGACTGGGATCTTGCCGATGTTGCTAAACAGCAATCCGAATTTTAATGGCTGTCAGGTGAAAACGCTTCCCAGAACGGTTTGTCATTTCGGTAAGATCCTCTTCACCCCTTAGTTCGTAAGAGAGATTAGTTTAGCATAGAAAACATACCATATTTTACAGTTTTTCTTCGATAACGGTGAAAATCACTGGTTACTGTTTATGGTTTATGGTGGTAATACTGTAACAGTCAATCATATGTAGAAGTTTTGGTTTCATCGATTCCATACCGATAATTTCAATGTCAAAGATACACCATCATCTGGAAGGCCTTTTGTGGAAAATCATGCAAATTATCAAGTGATCATCATGTAAACTCTGTTCCGATTGACCAGGAGCTGAACATTGCACAAAAAACCAGCAGGGATCATTTGAATAAGAAGCACGATGTGGATGCCACACCTATCAACACAAAAAAAAATTATGAATCACAACAAAATCGAGCCATTTCTGAAGCGAATGCTGGCTGATGATGAAAGGTGGATCACTTCAGGCGAAAATGGTCGTGATCGAATCGCACTGAGCCTGGGTAAATGGTGACCATGCCAGGATTGACGGGTCAGGAAGATTTTGCTGTGTGCTTGGTGATATTGGCAGGAAATCATCAACTATGAGATTCTCATTTGCGGCAAAACTCTTAGTTTGGAACTGTAGTGTTAACAGTTGGACCGTTTGAAAGAGGCAAGCATCCAGAAGCCACCAGCTTAGTCAATAAGAGAGGAATTGTGTTGAATCAAGACAAAACTAGACCACATATATCTATAGTGACTCGCCAGCAATTCCGAGCGGTTAGATGTGAGGTTCTTTTGCAACAATCTTATAGTTCGAACTTAAGATCAAGTGACTAACATCATGACGAACGATTTTGCGGGTGGAAAATTTGCCTTAAGAAAGGCAAAAATTGTGAAAAACCATTGTCCCAATTGTTTGCCAATAGGGACGAGGGCTTCTATGAGAGGGGCAAAATGAATTTAACTCCTGCCACTTGGAGGATTTGAACAAAGAGGGAGATATTGGACTTAAAACTGACCATTTTAAATATGCTAGGTCGTTCTGTTTACTACTCTTTATATTCAAGATTAGAAATAAGGAGCTTAAGGTAGGCTAGACTATTGGAATAAGCAAACAAAAACATGAATTTGGGTTTTGTACTGAAGAAATCGAAAAATTTTAAATTTATAAATAATGTATGTAAAATGTACGATAATTTAGAAATATGGTTGCGCTAAGAATGGCTTAGTTATTAACACGTTCACTGCCGTGTGACCCGCCGACGGGCATACCTTTTACTCCCTTGGAAGTCATGTGTTTTTTTTTTCACTTTTATTCAAAAAACACTTTTGGCACTAGGGTAAAAACACAAAACTTATATGGGGGACAGCGAACGTGTTAAGATATTTTTAATTTAAATTTAAACATTTTTGTCAAGGAAATAAAAATAGAATAAAAAGTAATAATTTTATTTCAAATCTGGAACGATTTTTGTGCGAATTTTAAACGTCACACTTTGTATGGATAGATTCGATTCATGCGCATTTTAGAATACAGTGAATCGTAGTTCACATTATCGACACGTGAATCGATTCACTTCGAACGGATTTGGGAATGCGAATCGTTCGAATTCGGTGGACCGTTCGATCCGTTGGATTTGGGAATAGAGGTGAATAATTAAAAGACAAAAAGGAAAAAACCTTGTACATTTCATATTCTCACTTAATATTACTTGATGTTTTTTGTTTTTAGGATTCAAACAAAAGGGAGTTGAAATGAACTACTACTTCTCAATGACTCCAAAACCAGAAAATTTTACAAAGTGGCTTTCAATGAATTTAGACGAATTAATTGCTAATTGCTGACTCAATAGAAAAAAATGTACTGACAAAAAATAGGCAAATCCTTTTAATAAAATTTGTTAATACGCTTTTTCGTTTAAATTTCAAGCTGGTTCAATGCTAGAATATGCAACAAAAAAAGAAAGACTATTGCTGGAAGTCAACAAGTCTATTGACGACGAAACAATGATAAACGATCAATTTGATCGGGGTTCTATAAAATCAATCATTAATTTGTTCAGTGAAATAAATAAATATGAACACTTAATAAAAAAGAGAACTGAATATGTAAGCTCAGCATATAAGGAGAAAGGGGAAACAAAACAAAACAAAAACCAAAAACAAAGATGTAGCATTTGTGAGAAACTGAAGAAAGGTGTTCGCTATCACCCAGAAGCTTCCTGCTGGTTCAAAACAGAAAATAAAGAAGAAAAGAAAAACCAAATTAAACTCGTCAACAACTCGGAATTGGAATGCGAATTACAATATGAATATCAGAAAAACTTGTAGTTACGCCATTAATAAAAGTAAAATTAGTATTGAACAAAAATCTTGAGGTGTTTGGTATTTATGATTCAGGCTCAAATGTCTCACTAATTAGCTCAAGACTGTTAAAACTAAAACTAAACAGAATAGGCAATTTTAAGAATACTAATCTCAAAACTATTAATGGTGTGAAAAAAACAGCAGGTTTAGTAATTTTAACTGCAAAAATTTTTAACTTAGAAAAAGAAATTAATGTTTTTGTAATAGACAAAGAGAATTTTGATTACGACTTTCTAATTGGACTAGATTGTATAAAAAGTTTTTTTTTTTAACCCAAGATGAAAATCTAAGAATAAGTCAACAGATTCCAAAATCAGATATTATTTGTAATGAAATCGTAGATGAAAATTCAAAAGATAATTTTTTTTCTAAAAATATGAAAAATTCAACTCAAGTAGAAGAAATCATTTATGAAAACAGGTACCAAAAATTAGTAAACTTTAATGAGCACATTGATGAAAAAAAATTCAGTGTTTGTGTAAACCATTTAAACTATGATCGACAGTCAAAAATAGATAAACTAATAAAAGAAAATTCTTCGATTTTCGCAAAAGATAAATATGATGTCGGCACAATAAACGATTATGAAGCACGCATAGATTTATTAGTGGATAAATATTGCAGTAAACGGCCATATCGCTGTACAATCGATGATAAGAATGAAATAGAAAAACAAGTCGCGATGTTACTAGATAAAAAACTAATAGAGGAATCATACAGCCCATTTGCAGTTCCAGTTACGCTAGCATATAAAAGAGATGAAGAAAAAAGTCAAGGTTATGTATAGATTTCCGTGATCTAAATAAAATTGTTGTGCCGCAATCACAGCCCTTCCCTCTAATTGAAGATCTAATGATAAAAACAAGAAATTGTAAATTCTTTTCTACACTTGATTCATAATTCATAAATTTAAATTCATGATGATTCATAAATTCAGCTTTTTGGTCTATACCTCTACGCATCTAAGATAGACACAAAACAGCATTTGTGACACAAGAAGGGCATTTCCAGTGGGCATGTTTACCATTTGGCCTTAAAACAGCGCCAGCAATTTTTCGGAGAATACTAAGCAATATAATTAGAAAACACAAACTTACAGATTTCACCGTAAACTACATAGATGATATATTAATATTTTCAAAATCCTTTTCGGAACACATGCAACATTTGACACAGATTTTTGAAGCTATAACAAAAGAAGGTTTTAGGTTGAAATTCTCGAAATGCACATTTGCAGCGGACTCTGTAAAATACTGTAAGAAACCCAGAACTCACTTTTCTTCACTTAACTATTTTATATATGTATAATATGAAAATGTAAATACAAACCAAACTTAGTACATAACAAAATATATAAAATGACGAACATCAGAAGATGAAACCGTTGTTGTAATAAATCCTCGAAAGAAACAAGATCCGCTTTTCCTTTTTCCAATTGTGTCTCCAACCCATAATTTCCGCGAGCCCTACAATAAAATCAGAAGTGGGATTGATACACACTAGCCGTGATTTAAGTGCAGTCTTAAAGTTTTTTTTTTTTGTTAATTTATGTCGTATTAGTGAGTTATTGTTTGCTGCTGTACCAAAAAAAAAAATATATAAATTTGTGAAAAGATTCATAAAAAATGGCAGAGCGCGCAAGAAGGTATTTGCAGATGGCAACTGTTCCACAATTGAAGGATAAACTTGCTGAAATGAATTTACCGACGAACCCACTCGTCGAAGATGGCGCTAAGAATTCGATTGGAGGAAAGAATCGAACAACTCAATGATGGTCAATTGGAGGATTATTTTCCTACAAGCATTCTTGATGGGATAAGCGTGGAAGAATCGTCATCAGAGCTGGAAGAAGAAAGTAGAAGTGTGACGCAACAACTGGAAGCTTTGCGAGAACTGGTGAAGAGGAAGGAAGAGATTCGGGAATTGCGAAAGAGGCTTGCCGAACTAAGCGAACCGCTAGAAACTACAAGATCTGATGACGTTTGCTTCAAAGACATCGAGGAATACCTACCTACTTTCTCCGGTGATGATAACTATCCCATCACCAGATGGATCAAGGCATTCGAAGATTCCAAACATATATATGGATTTGAAGAATCAAAGAGCTTCATCTATGCGCAACGCTTATTAAAATGTACAGCGAAACTATTTCTTAAATCCACACATTGTCGATCATGGGAGGATTTAAGGCGGCTCTGATTAGCGAATTCCATCAACATTCTTCAGCCACAGATGTTCATAACGCCTTACGTAATCGAAGGAAGCAAAGAGATGAGAACTACCAGCAGTATGTTCTTCGCATGCAAGAGATCGCCAGTGCAGCTGAAATTGAAGAGCATGACGTCATCAATTATATTATCAAAGGTATACCCGACGCAATGGTGAATAAACAACTTCTACTTACAACTAATACTCTCTCCGAGTTGAAAACCATATTGCGAAAATATGAGAAGATGCGACCAGAGTTCCAGCAAAGCACATCTCCACCACATGTGCAAGCGAATTCGACAATTAAATGTTTCAACTGTAATGAGGTGGGTCACGTTGTTACCAATTGTCCTAAACCGCGGAGAGACAGAGGCTCTTGTTATCGTTGTGGGCAAAGTGGGCATCTCATCAAAAACTGTTCACAATCAAAAGCGATGCTAGCAGTCCAGAAGAATGAGTCAGTCACCAGTCAACCTGCGTTCCTAGAAGATTTCCGTGGTGTTTTGGATTATCAGTTCGTAAGTGATTTAAGTGAAATCGCGTGCACAACGATGAAAGCAGAAACAATAATAGACACCGGAAGTCCCATAAGCTTTGTGCAACAAAAATATGTTCCAGCATATCTGACGACAGCGCTTGAAGGCTTGCAACAAGATTTTAGTGGTACCAATGGCAGCAAATTAATTATGTGTGGTAAGGTGTTATGTAATATTAAGTTTAATCAAATGCATGTATGTATGTATGTATGTCGTGAAAGATGATACTATGCCAAATGCTGTTATATTAGGACGAGATTTTTTAAAAAAAAGCAGTATTAAGTTAACTTTAAGGCATGATAGAGATAATGTAAAATATCAAGATGAACAGTTAGATTTATTGAAAAATTACACTATTGTTTCGGAGATTGAAAAGAACGGTATTTTAAATATTAACACGTGCTGTGATCGAGATAACTGTGGTTTGTGAATAAATTAAAATTTTACTTTGGGGAAAAGGCAAAAATAATCGATTTAGTAACTAGGAGTGCTTCAAACAATAACATTTTAGATGAAGAGTTTAGATCGAGTTTTAGTGTCCGATTGTGAAGAATATTCGATGAAAATCACTTTGACTGACGCGAATAAGATTTTCAATTGTACCCCAAGAAGGCTTGCCCATGCACATAAGCAAGAATTACAACACATTTTAGACGATTTGCTTAGGCGTGGAATAATTCGAGAAAGTCGTTCTATTTACGCATCACCAATTGTTTTAGTGCGAAAGAAATCACGAGATCTTAGGTTATGTATTGATTTTAGACAATTGAATAGTATAACTTTGAAAGATAATTTTTCGGTTTCGTTAATCGAAGACCATTTGGACACATTGCGCGGTAAAAAGTATTTTTCACTTCTCGATCTGAAAAGTGCATTTCATCATGTGAAAATGTCGCCAGAATCTGTGAAATACACCGCGTTTGTCACACCTTTAGGCCAATTTGAATTTTTGTGCATGCCTTTCGGCCTCAAAAATGCGTCCGCGGTGTTCCAAAAGTATATTAGCCTCATTTTTAAAGATCTTATTAAATCCGGAAAGCTGTTAATATATAATATAATATATAGATGATCTCCTCATCGCTTCTAAAACTAAAGAAGAACACTTTGCTATATTAGAAGAAGTTCTTAGGGTCGTGAAACTGCAAAAGCTACAGTTACGTCTGGACAAGTGCTTGTTTATGGTTGAAAGAATAACATACCTAGGATACGAAGTATCAGCGAAGTATCCCTTCCGCTCTTCGGGCGCCTTGTCGCGGCGGAGGGGCTTAAGAGGTCAATGACCTCGAACTAAGACCCGGAGAACCCCGAGTTAGTCATGAATGAATGGACAACCAAATGGATGGAAATACTCCAGGTGGCACCCGCAATAGCGGAAATCTACCCGCGATCTCCCTGATCGCGGCCGGGGCAAGGATTCTGGAGGCCCCACCAGTCATTCTTAACTCTCCGGCAGCCCAGAACGACACCGACTCCTGCGGCTCATTGTCCGACCACTTGGTTGGACTGAGCGTGAGCGGTGCAACCGACAGAGGCGACACCGACGATGGTGCGGCACGGGAAACCGCCAAGGTTGAACGAGCCCCAGAATTGGGACGTGCTGTAGATTGCACTGCTAAGTGCCCAAAAAGAAGGAGGAAGAGGCGTGCCCGAAAATCGTGCAAAGAGGCTGGCACAGCCGAAGGCACGAAGATTGAGGGCGAACCTTTGGGAAAGGCAGGTAAGAGGATCAGATCGGCGGAGGTATCCCCTACCGAAGCCCATCCGACCCTCTCACCTGCAGATCCCGCACTTCTTGCCGGCGCGCAGCGCAGAAAGCGTCGGCGGCTAGTAAAGGCTGCTGCTGGAGGCACAAGCATGCCAGCACTTTCGGCATGCGCCTCAAACACTCCTCCTCTTATTGGTGACGGTCAAACTCCCAATAAGAGCGTGCCAAGTTCCAAAACTGTCGGAGCTGAAGATGTTCAGGGTCCTGTCATGGTCGGTGCCACCGCCGAAAAAGGTGATGATGCTGGCAGACAGACTCTGATCGCAGAAGGCGAAGCGGTCTTGGATCATAACAACCCTCAGGCTGGCAAAGCTGTTCGAAAGCGGCGTCGGAAGGGAGCAGGAGCTCAAACCGAAAAAGGTAAGAGCACTTGCAAACGGAAGATTGCCGCCGGGGACAATCTTGCTGGGGAGAGAGAACGTGATGTCTCCTCCTCTGATATGGCGGCGGGAAATCGGAGTCCAAAGGCAGATGCGGCGATCAATAAAGATCAAAGCAAAAACCTGAAGACGGAGAGGACCAAAGGCTGCTCATCGGAGGCGGGCACTTCACACAAAAAAACCCCTTCCTCTGGAAAGGCAACACAAATGACCGTAAAGAGTCGAGACAAGCACCTCTCCTACAAAGAGGCAGCCATCTCCTCCGAAAAGGTCAGGATAGGGAAGGCTGGCAGTGACAGCAGAATGACCAGCGCAGATTGCCAACACTGCGAGGATCATCTACTGGAGCTAGCTTCAGCAACAGGCTTCTGTATTCAAGCGGAGAGGTCTGCTTTGATGAATGGTACCTTCGTGGTGAGCTGTTCCTCTCAGCAGACATCTGCCTGGATCAGGAGCATGGTGCCGAAAATCCCCCCCCTGGGAACTAGCACTTATCAAGTAGTTAGTCTCCCGAAACTAACGCGCGCCATCTGCTGGATTCCGGGAAAACCCGGAAACAAGCTGAAAGTGCTGACGCGACTACGTGCGCAGAACCCGGGACTCGACACGAGGGCCTGGACTGTCTATTCCTACAAGGAGAAAAAGAACTCTCTGAAAAAAGAGGGCTTCACTCTGGTAGTGGGAATGGACAATGGCTCTGTTGAGGCCCTGAAAACCGCGTACGACTCACGTCCCTACTTCGGCCTTGGTAGGATTGTATTCCATTTTGATGTCAAGTAGTCGAAGGATGGAACGTGTTCCCCAGTATGAATCCATGATTTTTACTCAGATCAACCTACAGCATTGCAAGGCTGCTACCGCTCTTCTAAGTAGCAGAATTGCATGCAGTAGTACAAATCATCACATTGTATCCATTCAAGAACCATGGGTGTGGAACAAACGCCTGTGTGGTCTTGGTGGCATACGTGATGCTACAATCCTTTATGATGAGCGATCCGAAAGGCCCAGGGTCTGCCTCATCATATCGAATACGCTATCGGCAACCAAACTTGGTCAATTCTGTGGTCAAGATCTGGTAGCTGCGAAAGTGAGCTACAAGGCGCACGGAGAAATTGAACACTTCGTCGTGGCGTCTGCTTACTTCCCCTACGACTCGGTACTACCCCCGCCACCTAAGGCGGTTTCCGAACTCGTAGAGTACTGTGAAGCCAGAAGGATTGGACTCATCATCTGTTGCGATGCTAACGCTCAAAACACATTTTGGGGCAGCAGCAAATGCAACCGGAGAGGAGACCATCTTTTAAACTTCATTCTTTCGTCTGACCTTTTCATCAACAATGTTGGCTCTCTACCAACCTTTGTGACGGCGAGACGACAGGAAGTGATTGACCTAACCTTATCTAACAGGCATGCGAAGGCCATCACTAACTGGAGAGTCTCACCAGATGTTACGCTGTCAGACCATAGATACATCGAATTCCAATTGAAGTGCGGGATCTCCCCCTCGCAGCCCAAGCGGAATCCGAGAAAAACAGACTGGGTGCGATTTAGGGAGGAGCTTGAGAAATCCACTCAAGCCCCGCCTAAACTCAAAACTAATCAATCGGTGGAGGATGCAGTTCACAACCTGAACAGCGCCATCACCAAATGTTTTGAACTCGCATGTCCTGTCAAAAAACCTCCCAACAGGAAGCCGGTTCCCTGGTGGAATGCTGAGCTCCAACGGCTTCGTAGGGAAGCCAGAAGTCTTCTGAACAGATCGCTTAAATCGAACTCGGAAGATGACTGGAATAAATATCGATCGAAGCAGAAGGAATATAAGAAGCTTATTCGAAAATCGAAGAATGATTCCTATAAGTCCTTCTGCGAAGAGATCAAATCCCTGAGCGCGACCAGCAAGTTGGTTAAAGTCCTCAAACGAGGAAAATCGACAAAGCTGGATGTACTCAGAAAGTCTGATGGTACCTTTACCGAGTCTAAAGCAGAAACTCTTAGTTTACTGTTTCAGACCCATTTTCCGGGAAATCAGACTGTCATCGGCTCGTTGCACACTCCCTCATTGGATACTGCGGCTGTAGCGATGAAAACAACTCGGCGTAGCTGGTATGTTGCGTCACGCGTGGCAACTACTGAGGCCATTGAATTTGCTGTGGCATCCTTCGATGGCTTTAAGTCGCCGGGCACTGATGGGATATACCCCGTTATGCTGCAAAAAGGTATAAGACAGCTGCTTCCTACACTGAAAAGAATTTTCACTGCTAGCCTGGCACTTGCCTACATACCTATCCCTTGGCGCGCGGTGAAAGTGGTCTTTATTCCCAAAATAGGGAAAGAGGATTACTCACTAGCCAAGAGTTTCAGACCAATAAGTCTAACATCATTCCTGCTGAAAAGCATGGAAAGACTAGTAGAGTTGCACGTGCGCAAAGTTGCCCTTCGAATGCATCCTCTGTCGGACATGCAACATGCTTATCAGCGCGGAAAATCCTGCGAGACTGCGCTTCAAAACCTAGTTGGGAGAATTGAATGCGCTCTCGAAAGGAAAGAGTACGTACTAGGCATTTTCGTCGACATTGAGGGAGCTTTTGATAACGCTACCTTCGACAGCATGTGTAACGCTGCTAGACGGCATGGCGTAGATGAAGCACTGGTTTTGTGGATCAAAGCAATGCTTGTGCACAGGACATTGATCGCTGATACAGGCCTCGAACAATGTGTCAAGTCTGGAGTAAACAGGGGCTGCCCGCAAGGTGGCGTCTTGTCTCCGCTGTTATGGTGCATGGTGGTCGACTCTCTGCTAGATGCTCTCAATGCCTCTGGAATCTATGCCCAGGCCTATGCGGATGATGTTGCTGTTCTCTCTGTCGGCTCATGTTTAGCGAATGTCTGTCTCAAAGCGCAGGCGGCGCTAAACGTGATCGATGACTGGTGCACGAGAAATGGGCTGTCGGTTAATCCTCTTAAGACCGATGTCGTTCTCTTCACGAGAAGGAGGAAAACAACTGGCATTGCTCAGCTGGTGCTAAAAGGCATTCCTATCCCTATATCCAAGGAAGCTAAGTATCTGGGAGTCATTCTAGATAACAAACTTCTCTGGTCAAAACATGTTGAGTCCAAAACCACCAAAGCGCTGTCAGCTTTCTGGCAATGCAAAGGTGCCTTTGGCAAAACATGGGGCTTATCGCCGAAAAAGGTCCTCTGGATCTACACGGCAATGGTAAGACCGATAATCTCATATGCATCGGTTGTTTGGTGGAGCAGGCTGACACGAAAACACGTTGTGGCTTCACTCACCAAACTCCAAAGAGCGGTCTGCCTCAGTTGCACGGGGGCTTTCCCCAGCACACCGGGAGCTGCTTTGGATGCTATGATGAACCTTCCACCCCTTGACATATATATCAGAGGGTGTGCACTGAAAACTATTTCTCGCTTAAAGAGGAATGGTCTTTGGTACAACTCGCAGTGGAGTGAAAGTGTACTTGAGAGAGAAATATCCTACGATCACTGTCTCATGGATATGCCCTCTGACGCAATGACACCTGCCATCCTACTGCGCTGTAACTACACAGTCACATTTCCTTGGCGTCAGGACTGGCTTTGGCCAGACACTGAACCTGGAATAGAATGTCTTCGCATCTTCACAGATGGCTCCAGGACTGATCAGGGATCCGGCGCCGGAGTTTTCTTCGAGCGCGAAAACATTCGACTGCACTTCTCGTTAGGAAAATATGCGTCTGTCTTCCAGACGGAGATTTACGCAATCCTAATGGCCATGCACTATGTTGTGAAACACAGATGGAGGGGAAAGAGCATATGTATCTGCAGCGACAGCCAAGCTGCACTCAAAGCTATATCCAATCCTCTGTCCAACTCCAAACTAGTGCATGAACTCAAGACCTTCTTGAACAAAGTCGGAAGACTTAATTCACTTAGGCTTGCATGGGTTCCAGGTCACTCTGGAATCCCAGGAAACGAGATCTCCGATGAACTCGCTAGAAAAGGCTCAGAGGAGAGTTTCTCAGGGCCTGAACCCGCCTTAGGTCTACCAGCTTCAGCGGTTAAATCTGACATCAATGACTGGGTATTTAACGTACACAGTCGCAGATGGAAGGAATATCCAGGATGCAGGATGACTAAGCGCGTACGCCCTGACGTCTGTAAAAAGTCCGCAACATTCTTCTTATCCTTAAGAAGAAATGACTGCAGAAGGCTAACGGGCGTCATTACGGGCCATTACACTTTTGCCAGGCATCTTTACGTGCTTGGCATCAGTGAGACGCCTACCTGTGCTGCTTGTTGCGAGGAGGACGACACAGCGGAACACTTTCTCTGCGACTGTCCCGCCTTCGCTCGTGCACGGTGGCGCACCCTTGGGGCCGACGTGGTGGGTGCCGAATCTCTTAGCTCAACATCACTGAAGCCCCTCCTCATTTTTCTCCGGATAACGGGGAAAATACATTAAAGACAAGGTGTCTGTCTGGTAGTACAATGGACCAGTACTTGTGTCTGAGTGCTCCAGCAGATAGTAGAAGCCTCCAACAAAAAAAAAAAAAAAAAAAAAAAAAAAAAATCAGCTGATGGCATAGGTCAAAATGCCGACGGATTGTGAGCAGTTAAAGAGTTTCCTATACCGATAAATTCGAGGTCATTGCATTCTTTCTTGGGATTGTGCTCATACTTTCGTAAATTTATAAAAGATTTTTCTATAATCTCGAAGCCCCTATATGATCTTCTGAAGCAGGATATTGATTTTGTTTTTGGTCAAACAGAGTTATCCGTTTTTGATAAGCTAAAAGAATTGCTTTCAAAGGCACCATTACTTAGCATATATAATCCAAACGCTGAAACTGAATTGCATTGCGACGCCAGCAGTTTAGGTTTCGGGGCAGTTTTGCTTCAGCGGCAAGAGGATAATTTGATGCATCCAATCTTCTTCTTTTCGAAGCGAGCTACAGCCCCAGAATCAAAGTATCATTCATATGAACTTGAGACTTTAGTCATTGTATATGCACTTAGACGGTTTAGAATCTACCTAGCTGGAGTAAGGAGAGAGAGTTGGACTGTGGTCTAGAACAGACGTGTTTCTTAAAGTGTCGTGGGGTGCGAATCGTTAATTAGTTTTTAATCTTCAAAACAGTCAGTTAACTCTTTAAAATGAACTGTCCGATGTGCAAAGGCAAAATTGATCGCAATGATACAACCAAAATACAGTGTGGTGATTGTAAAAGTTTGTTTCACGGTTCGTGTGCCAATATTCATCCAGCCGACATTGAATATCTAACCACAAACAATCTCACTCATCGTTCCATCCATTACCTGTTCCATCTATCTCACGCGAAAAAATACAACCCACATATAAACAACAGAAATCAGCTACATCAAAATCAACAACGGCACCATTTAAGTCAACACCTAAATCGACAGTAGCCAATCTAGCTTCACTTTCGTCTCAGTGCGAGGCAGAACCTGCACTTGGCACAGCTGATGACAATTTGTCGACGGTTTTTTCTTCTTTGGCCGAAAGTTCAATAACCCTTCTAATGCTCTACGAAGAAATTCTCAGCTTGAAAAAAATTAACTTCGATTTTCTCAGCATAGTCCAGAAGCTGAAAGAGGAGAATGAAACACTGCGTTCGATGGTGGCTAAATTGGAGAGCAGAGTGAACTGGGGGGAGCAGAAGCAACTGGAGAATGCTATTGAAATTGTTCCTGATTTAAATAGGTTAAATGCAAGGGAGAGAGTAAATGAAATCTTTGACAAAGCTTTAAATATCTCCGTATCGACAGAGGACATACAGAAATGTTATGTAAAGCACACAAATAAAGCAAAACATACAAGTGCGAGTACAACCTCCACCTCTAATGATCGAGGTAATATTCTTTGCGTGCATTTCTCTTCGCACAACATCAAGCAGAAAGTGATGGAAAGCAAAAAAAAATGCAAAGAAGAAACTGAACTCCTCGTTATTATATTATTATAACGTATTCTAAAGCTTCATTTATGGCAGCTAAAAGATTAAAAACGAAGAATAAATTCAAATACTTGTGGTTTCGAAATTCTCATATTTTAATGAGAAAATTTGATAATAGTGAGGCTGTTGTCATAAGATCATTTGATGATCTAGCTGCTCTGCAAGGGCAATAATATGAATGACGATTTTGATATTATGTTCGACAGCCCCACTATTAGAAGCATTGGAAGTAATTTTGATAGTATTTTTAGACGTGAATCTGATGGCAACTCATTTTTTGTTTTACACCAGAATATCTGCAGTTTACGTCAAAACTTCGATTTACTGGTTGGGAATCTTGAAGCTCTTGTAAACCTTCCAGAAATATTATTTGTATGTATCTGAAATTTGGATTTATTCTTGTGAAATTGAAGATTACCATATTCCTAATTATAATTTTTTTGCGAATACCAATGATACGTATTCTGCCGGTGGAGTGGGACTTTTCGTATCAATTTTGTATGAATGTGATGTCAACATTTGTAGTTTAAGAAGCGCGGATATAATCAAAGTTTGTTGCAACATCCACAATGAAATGTTTAACTTTCTCTGTGTATATAGGCTTCATTCTTCACCACTTAATCTATTTTTAGAGGAATTTTCTAACTTTCTGGCTAATGAGCGATCTAAAAATCTTGTTATTCTAGGTGACTTCAATCTAGATATTTTGAACTCTAATTCCGTTTCCGATTATTACCAAGCGCTCATGGCTGAACATGGATTTCTAGCGTTGGTTGTTGAACCTACTAGACCAAGTTCAGGCACCTGCCTCGACCATGTTTTTGTTCGCGTTGAGAATATTTCGATGGACCTCCTTACTGGTATCAACTTGGACCTTAGTATAACTGATCACTGTATGACTGGAATCTTTTTTGAAAACATAAAATGTAGTAAGCCAATCGTTCCATCTCAAGCCAGTTTTCGTAAAATTAACTTCCGTGATTTGAATAATAGGTTACGCTATGAGCTTTGGGATAGTGTCTATGTTGAACAAAATGCCTCTTTAGCATATGCTGTATTTCTTAGAATTTTAAAACATTACATAAGCTCTTGTACTGTTACTTTAACTCAAAAAAAAATCGGAGTTTCGCTTTAAACCGTGGATAACTCGTTCCCTTATCAAAAAAGTACGTATAAAACACAAATTAAGAAAAAAATGTCGGAAACTCCCATTGAATAATGCGCTATAGTGATTCCTTTATTTAAGAAGGGCAACAGGACAGACACATCAAATTATAGACCAATCTCACTGCTGCCTTCAATTTCTAAAGTTTTTGAAAAAATAATTAAAAACAGGATTTTAGCCTATCTTAATCATATAGATTTCTTTAGTCCCATGCAATTTGGTTTTAGGACTGGCTTCTCTACTGAGGATGCTCTGTTGGACTTTTGCTATAGAAAATTCTATATAAAGGGTTAGATAACAAAAGTTTTTGTGCTGGCCTCTTCGTAGATATAACTAAGGCGTTCGACATGGTCGACCATGTAATTCTTTTAGACAAACTATATAAGGCCGGATTCAGAGGATTCATATACAAATGGTTTGAGTTTTATCTTAAAGATAGAGTGCAGTACGTAAAAATTGGAAGTAATTTAAGTAGTTCTTGGGGGTGCCTCAAGGTTCTGTTCTTGGCCCGATTTTATTTCTGATATATATAAATTCGTTATTCTCTCTTCCATTCTTGGGTAAAATTAAAGCCTTTGCCGACGACCTTGGAATTGCTTATTATTCAGTCAGTCCGTTAGATTTAATCGCTGATATAAACCATGACGTTTTCCTACTTAGATGTTGGTTTCCCAGTCACAGACTTATTGTTAGTAGTAAAACCAAATTGGTATTCTTCAGTTTGACTGACGAGGGGAACCCCGACTTAGATATGGTATTTCATTCTTCTGACTGTACGCGTCACGACTTGCTAAACAACCAATGCAGATTCCAAACTGGTCTAACTTTCAATAGAAACGTTGACTGCAATAATGACTGCTTCACGATTGAAGGTGTTGATAGTTTTAAGTATCTTGGTATAACCATAGATCAAAATTTAAACTGGTCCAAACACATTTTTTCCTTGAAAAAATATCTTCTTTCCACTACTCGCTGTTTTTTTCGCCTTAGAAAGTACTGCTCTCTGAATACTATGATCAGGGTTTATTATGGTTTAGTCCAATCGAGATTGCAATATGGCATCTGTAGCTGGGGTGGCGCTTACCTTAGTAAACTACAGCAATTAATTGTCTCCCAAAAATCTGCAATACGAAATGTTTGTAGTTCTCACAGTTCAGTTCACAATGAACCTATTCAGGACCCTCAAAATTCTTCCTCTGCGACATTTATATTATTTCAAAGTTCTGAAGGTATTTTTTATGAGAGGTGGATATCTAGAAAGTCCAATCTCCGATTTACATAACCTACGTAGCTATTCTAACTTTATTGTAAATGTCCCTGCGTTTCACAGTACAATTTATAGAAACTCCTACTCCATTGTCTCATGCAAATTATTTAATACTCTGCCCCTGGAAATTCGTACCATAAGAAATTTGTCCATGTTCACAAAAGTAATTAAATCATGGCTTCTTGATTTTAATCACCTAGAAATCGAAACCCTGTTGCGGTATTTAGTAAAAAAAAAGTGATTTATTCATTTACTTAACTACTTAATTAGAGTGTAGCTATTCCTGCCTCTTATAAAAGCTTTTAAATATATTTTGCTTTATTTGAAAATCTTTTTTTCTATTTGTTAAAGATTTTTTTTTCTCTTTCCCAATTACCAGAATTTTTAAAAGTTAACTTTTTATTTTTTTTAACTTTGTACACCCCACCCCAATGTAAAATTACTAAAATGTGGCATCACCTCTATTATTTCATAAATATAGATGTCACTACCTATTCTGTATATGCTACTGCATGAAAAATTGTATATTAAATTGTAAACTTTTTTCTTGTATATACGAATAAAATTTAAAATCATAACGGACTGTAAGTCATTAACTCTGACTTTGAGCAAAAAGCTTTTGAATCCGAGAATTTCAAGATGGGCGTTGGAGCTTCAAGATTTTGAATATAGTGTAGAGCATAGGGACGGAAAGAGAATGGGTCATGTAGATGCGCTCAGCAGGTGTCACAACATCTTTCTTATCGAATCTGATTCTATTGAGTATGCACTTGCAGCTGCGCAACAAAATGATACTGTTATTAGTGTTTGAGAATGCAGAGTTAAAAACAAACATATACAACATCACACTATTAATACTCGTAATTACAATTGTTTCTCTTTTTTTTGTTCTCTCTTTCTTGCTACTCTTATTGCACAACATTGTAATATTAAGAGACCCTTCTGGTCTCTCGCTAGTGCCGATGCGCGGGAGGATTGCCGCTTCACGGCATTCGTGATTCAGCCAGCGATCGGCGTAGTTCTGTTGATATTTTACAAAACACTTGTTGAAATTAAATCCATATAATACACATTGTAACACACAACACAAAGTACAATCAAACATTCCTTTTATTATATTTTACAAAACACTTGTTGAAGTTAAATCCATATAATACACATTGTAACACACAACACAAAATACAATCAACTATTCTTTTTATTATAATTTATATGTATACAAGTTACAAAAATACTCGATTAACTTAACAGTCTCGCACACTTCACAAACAACACACACAACTCAGATATCGTCGTCGTTTTGGTGCTCAGCCCTGCTGATCAAGGGAGGTCATGTAATGATTTTTTGGGGAGACTATTTATGATAGTCATTGGTTGGTATAAGAAATGCTATACATATATTCTAACAAACATAGCTCATTTCAAAACAATTAGGAATTTGGTTAAGTTCTTGGAGGAAAAAGAAAGTCCCTGCTATGATTTAATTAATGGTCTCGTTTACCGTTGTTTTATGCGCCAACTCACATGGAAAGAAATGTAATTCAAACTCACCATGATTCTTTATGTCATGTAGGTGTTGTAAAGTGTTACGATTTCCTAAAGAAAACTTATTGGTTTCCCTTTATGAAGAATAAAATTCGCGATTGCATAGATAGTTGTTTACGGTGTATTCACTTTTCATCACAGACGGGTAAAAAGGAGGGAATTTTACATACCATTTGACACTTTACATATTGACCACTATGGTCCTTTGCCTTCATCTATGAGCAATTTTAAAAAACATGTTTTCTTAGTAGTCGATGGTTTTTCTAAGTTCACAAAACTATATGCTGTTAGGAGTACTAGCACCAAGGAAGCCGTGAAGTGTTTAGAGTCATATTTCTCCAACTATAGTAAGCCAAATACATAGAATAGTTTCTAACCCGTAAGCTGTAGTCCCCATCTTGCTAGTAGATTAAATTATCTGCTGAGGCCAAAGGAACGTTGTCCATCAAATCGGGCAGAAGATCTTGTAGGAACTGCAGGTATGATTCTCCATTACTAACGGCATTCAAAAACCGGGGCCCGATTACAGTTTGTCAAACAATACCAAGCCAAATATTACAGCTAAAGCGGTGTTGTGATTTATTTTGTTTTTTGTTGTGTGGATTGGTGCTACTCCAATGATGCAAATTGTGGAAGTTAGTAACCCCATCTCTGTTAAACTGTTCTTCATCCGTTCAGAATATCCTTGCAAAATAGTTTCGTTTAGTTTCATCTCGAAGCAGTAATGATCGACAAAATTCTGCTCTCAAAAACTTGTCGTTTGAGGTGAGTTCCTGAACTCGCCTAAAATGGTACGGGTGTAAGTTTTCGGTATGAAGCACTTTCCATACTCTAGATATGGGCACTCCAAGCATAATAGCTATCCTCCTTGTACTAAGGAAGGGATTACGTCGGACCAAATCCAAAATTGTTTAATCTAAGATTCCTGATCTTTCGCTTCTTCGATGCTCTAGCACTCCGTGCTCTCCCAGACGTCGGTGGATTCTTGAAAACATGCTACGACTGGGACACCTCCGATTGGGATATTTTTCAGCGTAGAGTCTTTCGGCTTCACGATCTCGACCATTAGCTAAACCGTAGCAGAAGTGCATGTCCGTTAATTCTTCTCGAGAGTATGAGTTTGACATCGTAATGTGTTGATGAGTTAACATCCAATTTGGAAATGTTTTTTTATTAAAAATGCGATGCCTTTTATTTACATTTGGGTTGCAAATATTTCGTTTTTCAATAAGAAAAAATGCGGTTTATTGTCTTAAGGTCCTAGCGGGTAGAATCCATCGGCGGCGGGCGGACGCAGACGAAAGTGGCAAGTCAGTTTTCAGGCGTTATCAATGAAAAAAAAGGATTAGTCAAGGGTTATTCCAATGCTGTGTCACTTTATTGTATCCTCATAAAACTCCGATTTTTTTTTAAAATAATAAAAAAGAGGTCAATGTTTCATACATTAATTTGCCTACAAGCCCAGCCGCGTTAAAACCAAAAAAAAGATTTTTCTTAGAAAAAAGTGGTTCTGGTTTTTTTTTAATTTCTCAAAAACTACTAGACATTTTTGCATCCGGTTTTCTGTTTCTAACTGAAAACCAATAAGGGAATTTAATTTTGGAAAAAAATTAGTACTTAATTACATACAATTTTGTAAAAAAGTAGTTAAAATTTTTTTTTTTCCAATTTTTTTTCAAAATTTTGAGTTTGAAAATTAATTTCTCAAAAACTATTCCTTAAAATAGCTTCGTTTAAAAACAAGATGAAGGGAGAGGTTTCTGGCTTGACAAAAAAGTATATTACGGCATTGTGGATGTAACTGTTGATTTTTAATAATTTTTTTCCCAAATTAAGTCAATATTTTAGAAAATTGCCCCTCCCGGCTAAACGGGGGGGAATAGACCCCCCCCCCCCCTCCCATACGATTTTTTTCTTGTCTTGACCAGACCAACACGCTCTAGCTTTTTGGCACACTGTTCGTGGGACACCCTGTATAACTCAACAAAAGCAGGAGATGATGTCAATGAATTGTGTGATGCGCGCGATGAATGTGTGATGTGTGAAGATGCTTACAGTGTTTCGCGTAACAGCAAGCGTTAGCCGATGACGATATTTTATGGGATGCTGAATATAGCTGCTATAAACGCTAACATAATTTTTCGGGAAAATCAACATAACACCAAACGAACATAATTTATTCGTAATTTGGGACTAGCATTAGTCTATGAACATCTACGATTGCGAAAAGATCTGCCCATTCGACAGAGAATATCATCTCAAATTTATGAACGCTATGTCAGGTGTGATTGTTCAAACCAAACAAGATAGAAACACAAAACACGCATGTACAGCCTATGGATGTATGGCCATGCAGATGTATGGAATATGAAATATTTTTATGCAAGGACTGTTACGATTTCGACACTAGTTCCTAATATTTTTTTAAAGGATATGTTAAGCTTTTTTATATTTTATATTGTTATGTTCTCTATTTTTTGCTTTTTTTAATAAATAAGAAAGAAAACTTGTTTATTTAAGGGGGTACTTCGAAAGATAGCAATTTGTGTTTTAAAAGTTAAGTGAATTCCGTTTTTTCAGTATTAATATACCTTACAAAAATTTAAGATATTACATTTGTTTTATTTTCAACTAATTATTATATAACCTTTTAATAATATAACATTTTGTAAATGTTAATATTTATTATGACGATATTTACAGGTAATTTTGTATGTGGGTGTGTCATACCCAGCCACATACTCTATGTTACATTTTGTTGCCACACTTTCGCCGGGTTAAATTGCTTATGGCCCGGGCGACCATTCAGCCTGCGCCAACAGCATATCATTTGTCCCAATAATACTGGTAGAAAAGCGAATAGCACAGTTCATGGAAATAGGTCGCATTTCTGTTGCATTCGTAGATTTTCATTTAAAAATCTCATTTCACCCACTAATTTCATTTAAGCTAAGAAACGAGCAAGCTTGCCTAGGGCTCAAATTTCCACCTGCTACTTTTAATTACACTGGGAAAGTGCATAAACATTTGAGAAGGTGTGATTAGTTCAAACAAAAGGAGGGGACGAGAAAACGGAAAATGCATTGCAGCAACTGAGGAAGCTGCTCCCTGGATGGCTTCGCGTTGAATTCAAAATATCTTTTTTTCTTTTTCATTGAATACTTTTACGGAAATTAGTGCTTGTAAGTGAAAGCAGACTCAAGAGAAGGGATATGAGTATACAGTGAGCACAGAACTCGGTAGAGCGCCAATTAGCACTTAGTCATATGTTTGGATGAAAGTATCAAAAACCTTTTCTACTGATTAAATCACTTGAGTGTGTGTCAATACAAGCACACGTGCATTTTTAAATTATAATAGCAAAGATAAAGTAAGTGCCATAGCTATGAAAACAAGAATGCAGAATAAAAATTGGAGTTCCTTCTATCACTTAAAAATGTTATATTATGTTGGTTGGATAAGGTATTGTAATAAAAATATTGAACAAATATTTTGTTTTTATTTCTTATATTAATTTAACACCTGTCTTCTTAATTGACAATAGTTAATCGTTTTATGGAACACGTACATACATATAAGGTTCAGTATCGATGTGTCCTGTGTCTTTTACACTGTTTTTTTTCTTTTCCCTTTCTTTTCAAAATTAATGAATTTCAATCTAATATATGTACATACATACATACATATATATGTATAAAAATCTGTCACGGCCCGTTCGGCGAATAAGTTGTGTCCACTTGAAACAACCGACCCGGTACAGCTGCATCCGAAATCGGGCCCGAACAATTCCTAGAACAGAACTGCGACACACAACAACAGCACAAATTCAGTTTCAAATTTAATACATATTTGACTTTCGGTTTATACCTATGTACATATGTATGTACGTTCTATTTCTTTGAAATCTCCGTCTGGAAGTCCAAATGACTTGGCGAGATACGCCATGAAATACTTGATTGCACCGATATTTCTGAAGGACTCCGTACCGATATAGCGTTGCGATTTTTTGTTTCTCAATAGAACGAACCTTTCACCTACATGTATGTTTATCGAATGACAATGCGCACTGTCACAAACCACCAATGAGACGTATCACTTAAAATGGCCGCGGATGAGCACGTGGGCAACCGGGGTTTTTTCAAAATTATGTCAACAATCACGCAAATTGTTATAACTCCAAGTGTGTGTGGCAGGTGTACACTGCCGTAAAATGAAATGGGCTCACACGTATTTACGGATAGAGTTCGTTTGTAACGGGTTTTGTCGTTACGAACTTGGACTTCATTCAAAATTTCAGGGTGATGTGGAGGAAGACGTGCGAAGACGTACGCATAAAAGCGGCGTTCACACTTGCATGAGATACTGATAGGAGTCACTCCTAGGAAACGTCAGACTATCCGTTGCGAGCAACTTGTTTCGCTAACCAAAAGTACATCGATGCTTCTGTCCTGTAACAAGTTGAAAAGTACGAATCTTCGCCCGATCCTAATCAGTGAATTGACATACATACACTGACAGGATCTTCGGTGTACCCATTACCATTGTGGATGCCCTAGGCCTGATTGTTAAAGTGTTCAAGGCATCTTGCATGTCAAACAGATCTACATTTTTTTGTTGACTCCACAGATTCCATTTACATCTGTGGCATTTTTCCAACGTTCCACCAAAGCAAAAATGCCTCTTTTGAAGAAGTTTTTATCCTTTCGGGCTAAGAAGTCCTTAAAGTCATGTTTTATGGCATCTGAGCTTATGAACTGTTTATTTTGGAGGTGATTGCACAAACTTCGGAAAAGGTGATAATCAGTTAGGGATAAGTCTGGTGAGTAAGGCGGATGAGACAAGACTTTATAACCCAACTCCGCCAGCTTCAAGAAATTCAAGAAAGTCGAATGTGTTGCGTTGGAGTATGCAGTATGGAACCATTCCTAATTACCAGTGACGGTTGTTTTTGGAGCAATTTGTTGTGCATTATGTCGATTTTTCTACAGTACGACTCGGTCGTGGTTGTTGCTTCGTGTTTGAGAAAGGAATAGTGGAAAATTCCACCATGTTGTCACCATTGTTTTTTTTTGTGTGTAAGTCTGCCTTGCCAAGTGCATTGGGAAGTTCATCCACGTCTACCCATTCTCCCGACCTCTTCCGATTAACATATATGATCCACTTTTTGTTGCAGATGAAGATGGGATGCTCCAAACGTGGTAGCATATTCGCTGGTATTAGGACGTGGGGCACCCATCTCTCTAGTTTTTTTTACTTTTCCGATGGCGGAAAGCTACTAATGACATTTCTCGCCGCTAATTTCTCAAATCGCTACGGCTGCGGTCAATTCTTCTTTTAAATTGAAAAAAAGGAAAATTGCCCTTAAATTTGTTGGTGGAAGCATTTTCTATGTAAGGAAAAAAGTCAACTCAATGAGCGAATAGCGTAAATTATTTTTTTAACGTTTCTTTTCCAAAAAAAAAACTATTTTCCACAACGATCACTTTAGGAATGATGGGTAGGTCGGCAATTTCATATGTAATGACCCAATAGTATGAACTGAACACTGATAATTTGAGTCTCCAGCGAACTAATCTCGAATTTGACTCCTGGGAACAGCCATATTAATGGTTTGTGATCAGTTTCTATAATAAATGTTCGACCGAAAAGCTATGGGCGATAATATTTAGTTGCCCATACTAACGCCAATATTTCTTTTTCCATTATGCTAAAGTTGATTCCATGTGCATTTAATGTACGGCTGCATAGCACAATAATTTATCGTCTTAGGAGAGCACTGCTCCTAAGGCATATTGACTGACATCTCCAGTAAAAACGAATGTTTTTTTTTGAAATTCGAATATGCTAGTATAGGATCATTCTCAGAGTGTTAAAGGATCGATCGTATTCAGTGTCTTTAATATTAATTTGGGTATCTCTTTTTAGGAAACTTGCCACAGACTTTTGCAATTCTTGAGAAGTCTTGTATGAATTCACGGTAGTATTCCGTAAGGCTTACAAATTGTTTGGTTTATTTAGCTGTTTTTGGTATTTGATAACTTTTTATACATTCTATCATTCTCAAATTTGGCTTTATGGCGTCTCGTTTGACAATACAGCCAAGGAATTCCGTTTTTTTTTTGTTAAAAAATTCGGACTTGTCCAATTGTACTTTCAATTTCACTTCATCGTGTCTTTTAAAAATGTTTGTGAGTGAATCTAGATGCTCTTGTAACGAACTGGAAAACATAATAATATCGTCTATGTTAACTAGACAGATGACTTAAATTATTTTTTTTAATATGGTGTTCATAAGACGTAAAAACCCGGGGTTGTCTGTGAAAGTAAGGTCTGTACTATATTTTCCTGATAGAACATGTGTTTGTATGTACTTATTTATGAGTTTCTTATTTCTAATTTTTCTTCACTCTTTACATGTTTAAGTCTAGGATATGCTAACTACAATGGGGCTTTAGAGATTTCGATTATATTAAAATTTTATCGCGTATTAGATCTAGGGTTTTGATTTTTAATGCCATTTTGGTTGATATCTAATTCAACTGATACTTTATGCCCTTTTACTGAATACATAACTTTTCTGATATTTGCGGTAACGTCTATCGACTTTTGCTCTGGCAAATAAACGATACTTTCATGTGCAGGTATTTGTAAAGTAATTTCTTTAGAAGATATTATTTTTTTCTGATTCATTATTTTCAAAATGAAAAACGGAAGAAATTGTAAAGATCTGAGTAAAGATTTCCATCATTTACAGTAATTTTTTTATTTAGTAAAAAAGTTATTCAAAAACAAAATTGGATGATAAATGTTGCACCACCTTGTACATACGAAGAAGCCTTATGCGTTGTTTCATAATACTTAAGAAAAATGTAATTTAAGTAGTTACCTATCGCAATTAGGGTCTGCGAGTAGTTTAAAAAAGAATAAAATAAAAATAAAATTGAAAATATTAAGTAACCCCCGACACAAAAAACCGAGGGAAAACAATTTTATTTTTTACTTAATATTTTTTTAAAGCTTTTTTTTGTGTTGGGGGTTACTTAAAATTTTTAATGTTATTTTTATTTTACTAGTTTTTTCTTTCTGTCATTGCTTCGGTAGTTTCTTCTACGGTTCTCATAAATCGTATTGAAATATTGTATGCCATTAAGATGGCTTGATATCGGTTGTGACTGACATCACAGAAAGACCGATGATAAACAGGGAGGGGCACAGGAACACTGAAATCGCAATTAAAATGAAAACAAATCGGAAAGTTATCTTACATTTTTGTTGTTTTCTTTTTTATTTAATACCTAAAGGGTCAATTGAAGATGTCAGAATTTCCATTGAAATTGATAGTCAGGTAATGTGGACTGCCATATTTGCGGGTCATGTATTGTGTGTGACATCGCCCCAGGTATTCATCAGGCATCATACTAAGAAAGATGTGGTGAGCAATTATCATATCAAATTTTTACAAAGAGACTCTCATCCACTGGAAATTTATTTTTCTGTTGACAATTTCGAACGATAATACATTTTTTCTCTAGCCTTTAGTTTCATACCTTGTTCTTTTCTCTAATAACATACAAATTTTTGAATTGATGTCCTATTTAAAATCATGTCCTTGATAATTAATTTTCATCGCTCTTTTGCGTAAGGCTTAGAATAAAACTCATAATTTGGGACACTTAGTTTTGTGATAAACGGATATTTTAGTTTCAGGGTATTTGAATTAAAAAAGTGTGAATATACATGCACAAGGTGTATGTACAAGGTGCGTCATAAAGTTCCAGAACTAAAACTCTCTACGAAGACGTTCAAATTAGGGAAAATGCTATAATACCAATGTTTAAAGAACTACTCCACAAACTGAATTTGGGATATATAATATATGTATATATCCCTTCCATAATTCTCACATTCACACATTCTCGTACCGCTAAATCTACTCGTATAAGTACCCGTTTCATCGCATTTTCCATGAGTTTCAAGATTTCCGGTGATGAATGTTTGTTTTTTTTTTTTTTTTTTTTTTTTTTTTTATTTTTGTTTTTATATTTTTAGAACTCACTTATACTAGACAAAAATGCTTAAAACTAGCTTAAATATCAACTGACATAAAATACCTTACTGGCCCTATACGGACACTCTGAAGCAAATAGAACAACTTAAGACTATGCCTTTCGGCTTTACGATTTACTTGTAATAATTAAAATAAATAAACAACTTAGGCCAAGAAAAGTGATATTTACAAAAAAACTTGGAATCAGATCATTTTTTTTTTAACAAATAAACTTATAACTAAGAATAACTTAACTCTACCTTAACTAAAATATATACATTTTTTTTTGGTTTTCGTAATTGTTTTGTATTTTTTTTTTGTTTTTTTTTTTAATTAAAGCTAAAACTAAACTAAACCTACCTGCCACCCGAGCCTGCCTTAGCCTGCCCTTACCTACTCTAACCTAATCTACCTTAGTCTATGTAAGCCTGCCATTGGCATGTAGCAAGCTTTGCCTTAAAGAGGCTGACCTATCAAAGTTAACCACTACGCAGTCCGCTCCAGCCACCAAAAGCGTTCATGCTGTCGGACGACGTCTCCCCGATCTTGGTGCGACACTGATCTACTAAACCTGAGGCGCTCGGGCTCGCGGAGCGCAACACAACGTTCGTAGAGGAGCCGTCGCTCCACAGACTTACGGGCCACGTGGAAGATTAGCGGAACCGCCAATTCATCCTGGATCAGCCCACATTGATCTAAATAGAGGAATGCCTCTGGGGGGACAAAGCCGCTAAGGCGAACTTTCTCGTGGTACATGTAATTAGGGAAGTAAGCCCCGGAGATCAGGTTATTGACCAAAGTCATTGTTCTCGCAACGTGACCCCGGATCAGTTTTATTAGAAAATTATCCACCCGTACAATCCTGGCCCTATTGTATAGGACCTCGTTCGGGTAAAATTTCGTGTACTCAGATTCGGGTGTCCTATATAACCCAAGACAACTTCTCAGACATTGTCTCTCAAACACCCGAATCCTTTCCATTAAGCTAGCTCTCACATTGAACCACACGGGACATCCATAGGCAATCATGAGCCTGATTAAGGCCATGTAGCAAATTACCTTCACTCTCGAATCAAGTTGGTTGCTATGAAACAGCCATCTTGTAAGAGCAAAAGCGCCCCGGGCCCTCGCTAGAGCAGCATCTATATGTTTGTCAAAATATAGATACTGGTCTAGCAAGATCCCAAGGTATTTGACTACATTTTGTTTCGCCAGTGGGCGCCCGTCCGGTCCAAGAATTGAGAACCCGCGCCAATTTTTCCTGGTGTCTCGAGAGGCCCTAGACAAAGGCGTTCTGAACAAAATAGTTTCTGATTTCTGGCAGTTGATTTTCAACTTCCAGTCATCCCAATACTGCTGAATTTTTTCGAAGTCACGCTGCAAGAAAGTGACAATGACGTCGATCGTTGGACCTGATCTGTACGCGATTAAATCGTCCGCATACGCTATTGAATGGTGAAGAGAAGCTATCAAATCACTGAAGTAAATGTTGAACAGGATCGGCGAGTTCACCGTACCCTGTTGCTGTCCGTTGTTAATATCAAATGTTTGGGTAGAAGTCACGTTGGCAATTTTCACTACGAACTTTCTACCTGTTAACATGTCAAAAATCATATATAGCAGTGGTTTACTTATGCCCAACCGACTGAGCTTGTAGTAAAGTCCTTCTAGCCATACGGTGTCGAAGGCTTTTTCCAAGTCAATCAAACAGGCACCCGTGCATTGGTTCTTGCATTTGTTCCACTGGATATCCGACACGAGTTTCGACGCGGCATGAATAGTGTTATGCCCCGCTCTGAAACCGAACTGGTTCTCCGGAATGATTTTATTGTCCTCAACAAATTTAGACAGGGCTCTATGGACCACTTTCTCGAAGACCTTGCTAACACTTGGAAGGAGACTTATCGACCGAAGATTTGATGGATTAGAGGTATCTTTACCCCTCTTGGGAATTGGTTGCACCACCGCTGTCTTCCATCCCACTGGATAATATGCATTATTCAGTGCATTATTAAACAGTATGGTGTACATCTCTACAGCCAGTGGTGGGAGATGTCTGAGCACAACATTAGATATTGCGTCAATTCCCGCGGATTTTTTCTCTTCAGTGACTCGAAAATCATCTGGAGATCCCCCGTCGAAATAAACAGGGTATTCGCCCCTTCATTGGTGACGGCATTATTCGCCATGACATCGTCATTGAACCTGGTAAAGCCAAGGTTCTCTGATCGCCAATGATCGAAATCATTTCTAAGGTAGGAGTGATGAAGCAGGACTCTGTTCTCCAGGTCGTGGTTCGGGCGAATACTATCATTCACCTTGTATACTTCCTGGAAGACAGCTCCTACTATCGCCACCTTCTCCTGAGGATCCTCGATCACGAAGAAATCATCATCCAGGACGACGCTCTCTGGATCGATGCTAACTGTTCGTAGCAAGCATTCATTGTCTGACGTTCTCGAAAGCTTCAGATCCTGAATGTCATTCTGATTGTTTATCCGAAATATTTTATTTATTTGCGGGAACATACTCGCGCTGTTGGAATTAACAGCACGAATTCTGTTGTTCCAATACAAACTTACAGAAATTCTATAATTTTCCTTGATTAACTGTTGTATATTTTTACTCAGTGACTTCAGTGTCCTGACCTCCGAGTTTTGTCTGTCGGTAAACCGCCTGTACAAGAGTTTGAGTCTTGTTAGGAGTCTACTTTTGTGTTTGTGCAGTGCGTCGATTGTCGCGTTGCGGTATATGTTCGAGGTATCGTAGGGTGTTTGGCGAGGTATCGTATTGTCCGTCGTCTGCTTAATTTTATCATCCATTTGTTTGAGGTACCTGTCAATCTCACTGTTTGACAGGTTCCTATTGGATGGTGGGAAGGAACCACTCAAGGTGAGCGATCTCGTCAGGGAATTGGCAAAGCGCGGCCAACGCGCCCTACTGTAATCGTAGGGGTGCGTTTGGACATACTCTGCCATATCCGCGAATTCGTCCGGTAGTGTGATCACGGCACTAAGTCCGCAATGGTCACTGTCGTATACAAAGGTCCGTAGACAGTTAGTAGACCCTTCGTTCGTGTCAGCTAGTCTCAGTCGAGAGTCAAGCAGCATGAGATCCAGATAAGAGCCGCTCCTAGGATACGACGGACTATCCGTTGCGAGTAACTTGAGTCTGTACTCTATGTTCCGCAAAACCCACCAATGGCTTAGTAGGCTTCCCCTAGTGTTGGGTATGTTGTTTCCCCAGTCACTATGTTTGGCATTCAAATCGCCGGTCAGAATGTAGTAGTTTTCCACCAAGTTTAAGTGCAGAGATCGAAAAAGTGTCTCGAGCTCTGCGATGAAAACGTTGGGTTGAGGTGCTTCAGGTGCATAGGCTGATACAATGTACATTCACTTTCCATTTCGGAGAGGAATGCACACAATACAGGCCTCTAGCACCTGGAACCTCCGCACTTCACCACTATATATAACTTTATGTTTAAAAGTGTTTTTGATGAAGATCGCAACTCCTCCACCTCGTGTGGCATTGGGTCGGTCCCTTCGAATTATTTTATAAGAACTGTGCCGGATTTTGTGCTTCTGGTTTAGCTTTGTTTCGCTAACCAAAAGTACATCGGGGCTTTCGTCATGCAACAGATTGAAAAGTACGGCTCTTCGCTCAATCCTAATCAATGAATTCACATTCACCGACAGGATCTTTAAGGGACTCTCTACCAGCGTACCCATTACGATTGTAGTTGCGCTAGGCCCGGCAGAAGCGAGTAGATTCTGTCCACTCGGGTCGCCGTCTCATGGATCTGTTGTTGGAGCTGGCCGATCTGCCTTTGGATGGCGAGCAGGATCGAACGCAAGTCCACCTCGGCCTCCGATGCCTTAGAAACAGGCACCGGGGCTTTGGACACAGCCGTGTATTTTTGTACCGTCGGCCCCAGACCTGCCGCCATTTGGGCGTAGGTCATTTGGGGTGTGACGGCTGGTGTTTCTATTCGACCCGAAGGACGTCTCCCCTCAGACTTCTGCCTACGAGCCAGATTTGTTTTTTTTTATATCTTGGAACTTAGGACATCCCCGATAGTTTGCAGGGTGTCCACGGTTCCTACAGAGCACGCACTCGAGCTGCTCCCTGTCAGCGACCTTGTCCTGGGTCAGATCGCATTCCTCGTTTTTGTGGTTCTTTGCACACTTAACACATCGAGGCTGCATTTCGCAGTTCGACGCGGCGTGCCCGAACCTTTGGCAGCGGATACATTGCATAATGTTTCCTTGCCTTTTTAATGTTTCCCATGTTACACGTTGGGAAGCTAAAGAAGTAATAGACCTTAGCCTCTCCAACTTGCTGTTGGGTGCGAGCTGGACCAAGAAGAAGGGCAATACCCGGTTCTCCCGTTTGGCTCGCGCCGTAGTAAACGTCTTGACCCCCATGAATTTGAGGTCGTCGCTCTTGAACTCTTTGAGCTCTGAGAGCATTTCCTCGGGGTCTGTGATCGAGTGTACACCTTTGAGGAGCATCGACCGCAGCCTTTCGGCCTTGGGGGTAAAGGAGAAAAACTCCGTCGTGGTCTCCTTTAAAAGATCCTTAACTCGCTTATACTGCTCCAGTGTGGTGCACTGGATAGCATAGCGGTTTTCGCCTATACCTTTAAATATAAAGTTACCAACACCAATTACATACTTACACAGATCTATGGTCTCGCGTAGGGCCTTGGTATGAGTAAAGATGGGTGGTACCTTGTCTATAGTAGGACGTTGTTGTTGCTGCGGCTGTTGTTGCGGCGGCTGTTGTTGTTGCGGCTGTTTTTGCTGGTGTTTCTGATGTGACTGCTTCTGTTGCGACTGCTTTTGCTGCGGCTGCTTTTGTTGCGGCTTCTTTTGTTGAGGCTGCTTCTGTTGCGGCTGCTGTTGTTGTGTTGATTGTTGCGGTTTTAGTTGGGTGGCTGCAACATGCTCCCCCTCTTTGTGGCGGATTTCCGAGAGCCGGTCTACTACGGCCTTCAATTTTGCGCGTAGAGTACGCTCTTCAATTTTAAGTTTGTTCTGTTCCTCCTCCACAACCGAACTTGAAAGGGCGGCGAAGGAATTGTTCTCTCCCGTGTAGCGTACTCCAGAGAGGTGGGCAACGTCACTTTCTACGGGGAGAGGTTGCTGCATTTCATTGAATTTTGATGACGCCCCGTCCCTCGTTTCGACTCGCAGTTTTTCCGTCGAAGTAGAGAGGGAGGGGCGTTCAAGTAAGTTACTCCGCGGCGTGAGTTTTCTCCGTTTTTTTATCGTGTCGGATATCGAAACGGCGGACGGAATGGCGAAGTCGGACAGATCATCCGACTCCGACTCTGTTAGATGAACGGGATTTCTCCCGACGTCCTTTGACATTTTTCCTGCTACTGCTGTTGAGCTGAGTAGCAGGACACACACAAAAGTTCAAGCACACCCACTGGAGGGTTCAACGTGGAATTTTGACGACCTCACACGGTTGTTCGCGCACACACGATTATTCACGCACACACGGCACCGCGGTTTCTGATCAGCAACTCTTTCTTTTTTTTTAAACAAATTTATTTTTATTTTTCAAATTTTCAATTTTAATTTTCGGTTTTCGAATTTAAATTTTTGCTTTATTCGCACAGCCTACTGAGCGAGAAGTGATGAATGTTTGTATTTCTGTGGAATATTCTCCCTAAGGGCTGAGAACGCGAAACTCCAATTGTTGGCATAAATCCGCGACTTTAAGAAGCCCCAAAGAAAGTCTGGGATGGTTAAATCTGGCAATCTTGCTGGCCATGCCAAATCACCAAAATGGACATTACGCGACCAGGAAACGCTTACTTCACAATATCCATTGTGGCTCGTGCTGTGTGTGCGGTTGCATCGTCTTGTTGAAACCACATGTTCACCAAGCCCATCCTCATACAATTCCGGCAGTCAGAAGTCGTTTATCATGGCCCTGTAACGTTCGCTAGTAACAGTGATGGTATTGTCGATGACGTCCTCAAAAAAATTCGCCCCAGTTACTCCTCCTGCGTGAACGCCGCACCACACAGTAATGGCTCTTCGTGTATCACACGCGTCATCGTTGTTGATTACGGATGGATTGGCAGTAATTCTCACGCAACTGATGGTCAGCAGGCAGTAACTGATGCACTGTTTGCACTTTGCAAGGGAACATGTGTAAGTTTTTCACTAAAATTCATGGTAGGGTATGTCTGGTTATGCCCAATTGCATGGCCCGTCATCTGGGTGATGTTTCTTCGTTCTCAGCGACATCGGTAGCCATAGCCGCGATATTTTCGGCTGAACGGTCAGTCCGGTGGCGGCCACGTCCTACATGGTCTCCTATGGTTCCATTCTGTTTAAGTCGAGTAGCTAAGCGCAATGTTTGCCCAGTTGGCGCGACATGAATAGGAAATCGACGTCGAAATTCACTAAATTCTACCAACCGATTATTGGTCTAAAATCGACAGAATTATTCCACACTCCATTGCTTATTTGTTTGTATACTGTATCTGTCTAATTCACTAATGTCAAATATGATTGAAGTACGACGCCATTTGCAAAAATTATAACATCTGGCAATAGGGTGATTCATTTTGCGTCACTTAAAAGAGCTGATGGCCTTGAAACGCTTTAGCTAAAAACCATCTCGATACCGTTAGCTTTCAAAAAAACACCAAAATCGGTCCATTCGTTCAGGAGCTACGATCCACAGACAGACACACAAACATACACGTCAAACTTATAACACCCGTCTTTTTGCGTCGGGGGTTAAAAAAAGTCAAGAGTATAAAAATCATTAAACTGCTGCTGGCATCGTTGTATCATACACATAATATAGTGCAATATTGAATGTTCGTTCTCCTACGGGGTTACCTGATGACAATTAACAGTTGGGAAATCCCAGGTGTTTGGCACGATGCGGCATGACAATGAAAGGCGATAGGATGACAACAATGAAGACAAACGAATTAACACGAATAACAGTTAAAAATGCGCATACCACTTAACAGCTTATCCGCCACGGGAATGCTGAATGTTCGTCCTTGCTGTTAATTCTCATAATTTTTCTACGGACTGAAAGTACAGTAATTGAGGTCGTAAATAGAAGCTTATTATGAAAAATTATGGCTTAATTGGCCTTATGTAAAATTGATGAAAAGCGACATGATGAAATTAAATTTCAGGATAGTATATCTTTTTTTAATCTTGCGCTCGCTCCGATGGTAAACAAATGAAACAATGGCTTAATACTGTTGCAATTTTATATTATACAACTCATGGTTTCCTTCAAAGTTAATGTACATTTGTACTCTACATTTTAAGATTTCATATTCAACATTGCTAGAAAAAACCTTCGGCAATTAGTTTTTGGCGTGAAAGCAATATTTTTATATCACAACAGATATGAAATTGTCGGAAAGTATAAATAAATACTAAACCGAATAGGAATGTGATAATATATGTGATCGCAGTAATGTTCTTACAATAAGAGACTGGGACCCAAAATGAGGCATATCCGAGTTTTCTGAAACGTGCTCAAAACGGATCTTCAAATGCATTCTTTTTCTGATTATGTATCTATCTGCAAGAAAAAATTATGTCAGAAAATGTTTTTGATTGTATATGTGATGCTACCATACCGCTCAGTATTTGTAGATGAAACACGAGTATTGTAGAAGCAATGCAGGGTGTCTTTAATTTTCGCCTCTAACGCTTGCCTTAACCAGTGTTTGATGTCTGGCATGAATGGAGGCTGATGACAAGGTGGTGGTCGGTGCCCATTGTTGTGGTACATGGTGGTGCTATGAATGTCTCTCGAGTAAACCAATCTTTTCCATATAAGATTGAACTCTACCTTTCGCTTTGCAATCGCGTTACGATATTAGCAAAAATTTACTATCTAACCCGCAAGGTTACATTTCGAACTCATTGTTTCTAGTAAATCTGTCAAGGGGTGCAGGCGATGCACGCGGCATTGTGAATAACCTTTTAAAACTTAAACTTTGAAAGATTAAATTAAATGTTGCTTTTGTGATATATCACCATTCCTTGAAATTACTGCAAAGTAAACATAAATCCTAAAGTATTAACCCACAGTTGTCAATGGGTATTAAAGCCAGATAAATATTCTATTAACATCGAGAAGAATATATAAAAACTGACTTAAAAGAATTAATATAAAATAATATCGAGGCGATCAAACAAGACGAAGGAGAACATTTGGAGAAAAAATTAATTAATTGAATGCAGAAGATGAAGAAATTAACAAACTTAATGATTAAAGAAAATATATGCTTTCAGAATCACCAATATTAAAATTATTCATTTATAGATAAAATTGTATTAAAAATGAATATACAAAATTCCAACTTCTAGAAATTGAGAACCTATTTTACTATTATCTTTGAAGAAGTTTGAAAAAGAAAAAAATAAGTACGTGGTCTTTACTTACTTGTGATAATTGTTGATAATTGTGAACTTTAAATTATGTATAAACATTCTGTTTGAAAATGAATTTTGCAATTTTAATTTTGAGATTACATCGAAAAGGTGTCAAAATATTTTTGGTTAGTTTTTTCCAGACTCAGACAGCAGTCTATTATTTTACAGACCATTTATTTTCATACATAATCTCTGCTCCTTTCAGTCGGATTTTGCACATTTTTTTTTCCATTTCCTTATATTCGGATTTGATTCTTCTCGAATTTCGATTTATCGTTTATTGTGTATAAACTGGATATTATAAATATGTATTTCGAATAGTTATTTTTTTTTTTTAACGTGGAAACAAATACATAACTCCTGAGTTGGATTAAAATAGATGAGAATAATTCGATATCAAAGAGTGATTAAATTTAATAAACCAAATGAGCATTTACAGTGACTTTGTTGTAATATTCTATTATATAAAATAATATGTCTGAGACAGGTTCCCTACGAGCGCTTCGTCACAAACGTGTACATCTCAAGGGCTCGTTATTTAAGTTAGCTACATTCACCGAATTAATCAATTAAACTGTTTCGATAGTTGATCTTGAGGTGCGAACACGGTGAGCGAGGATCCGTGGAAAGGCTTTAAAGATTCGCAAAACTTGTTATATAATTTCGTCGATGAGGAAGGTTATGTCCATTCGCGTCCATAATTTAAGGCCAAATTCCTCCTGTTCAAATCCGAAGACCTTGGCAGTCGTTTCTCAGTTAACTGACCAGTCATCACAATACCCCTCCATTTTTTCAAAGTCACGCTGCAAGAGAATGACAATGATATCGATCGTTGGGCCTGAAATTTGTGCGATTAAGTCGTCCGCGTACGCTATAGGGTGGGGAAAAAAACTTTCAGATCGCATAATTAAATGGTGAGAAGGATCGGTGACTACATCGTGGTGCAGTCAATTTTTCATTCCATATGTTTCTTTAAAAGCTACATTTGTAATTTTCAAAACGAATTTTCTCCCGGTTACTATGTCGGAAATCATATATGTCAACGGCTGAACTTGTAATAAAAACCTTCTCACCATAGGCATCAAAAATATTTTCCAATTGAATCAAGCGGGCTGCGTTGGTTCTTGCATTTTTTCTATTGGTTATCTGAAACGAGTTTCGACACGGCATGAATAGTGTCATGCTGCTCCCTGAAAACGAATTAGCTATCCGGAATGGTTTTATTGTCCTCAACCCATGTAGACATCAGATCTCTTGACTTTACCTTGGAAGAATAGTGTAGGAAAAAGTGATCCACAAATTAAAACTACAGAGTCTGCGCCACCGACATTTACGATTTATTGGGCGTCAATTATTCAACTCATTTTCGCTGCCTGTTTAGGTCAGCGTATTTATACAAAGAGAAGTATAGACCACCGGTCATTCAGCTGATCAGATGATCTTGAAATCTGTTTATGTGACAAGTTGCAGCATCGCCCCATATAGTAGAATTGCCTGGAAGACTACCTTATACAATAAAATTTTATTATCAGTAGAAAGTATGTAATGATTTTCTCTTAATAAATGGGTATTGCATCTATATTGCTATTCCTACTTTCTTTATATGTAGTTTTAACGATATGGTGCTTAAATGTCAACTTGGTATCTAAATAAATGCCTAGATATCTGACAGATGATCTAGCTTCCATTCAGTTGAAGTTGAGAGCTAGGAAGGAAGCAAATCTTTCGTTTCCGAGTGAAAAAAATAGCCTGCGTTTTTCCTTCATTAATTTCTATTTTTCATTTGTGGTAATATTTCATTAATATCATATTTTCATACAAATCATACAAATCAGAGACACTACCATTAACATGGACGTTGAAATAACGACTAAACAGGAAACTATTTTGCAGAGATATAAAGTAAAGTGTGAATGTATTATTTTGTATATCAAACCCTCATGCCAAGCGTTTGAAATAAGTTCTCTGACAATATGCTTCATGAATACAGAAGGAGCGAAGTACTTTTTATTTCTTTAACGATCAAAATGATCTTCGATAAGAGGCAAAGGATAATTATCACGTGGAGCAATTTTGTTGAGCTTCCGGAAGCCCAAACAAAATTTAAGTTTCTTATTTTTCTTTTGAACTAGAACTATTGTGGGGCTCTATTGGAATTAGGACATCATATATTACTAACACCAATTTTAGTTATCAAATTAAATAACTTTATTTTAAAAGTACGAACTCTCGCAAAGTTGATCACGAACTTGTCGTACCAAAAATCTACAAGAGACTCAGTGAGGACTATCTTAAACTATTGCTTAAATATACTTAAAATAAAAGCAGTGGGTTACAGATGTTTTATGAAAAATTTCCCATATCCTTATTTTCCTTTTTTATTGTAAGAAAAAGACCGAAGGGATTTCCCCTAAGAAGGTTTTATTACTTAACAACTAAGACAGCTTAAGACTAGATATATTTTTGTTAATAACGATCCATAAATATTCAATAAATGTTTAACAAACTCGATTCACGAATGATTCCCTTAGCCAGTAAATCGTCTAGAATAGTTTGTAGTGAAAGTTTGTAGGAGGAAACCGTCTAGGTACACAGCAGAAAGGGGTATCCTTTGTCAAAAATATTTTCATTTTAAAGTCCTTTTTATGAAATCGAAGCTCGGTACAAAATAACGCACGACTTGTTCTTTCTCTTATCCCACTCTTAATACCTTCACTTGACTAGTATTAATATTGAAATCAAACTCACTCTGATCTGCGACTTTGATATTTAATATTTCTTCAGTAGCGTCAACGAGGTTATCTTGACTATCTTGAGATGTGCGTAGAGATGACGTTTAAAAACCAGTGTTGCTTGTTGTTCCAAGATCTTGAATGCTACTAATGTGATTGTTTGTTTTCCGAAATGCCAAGCCAGTATTGCTTATGAAATCTCAACTTAGAATGATTAGAATTTTTAACTGTAAGTAATTGCAAATTGATAACGGAACGTTCTGTTGATGCTTCCAATCGCTTCCAATGGACTGTTATTGAATCCACAGTAATTGTGTTTGGTTGATAGCAGTGTTGATAGCAGGAATCGGTCTTTTAGGAAACTGATGGGAATTCCAGAATCCAAAAGTCAATAATATTACTGAAACTTCCTCTTGATCGCTGGACCGCTTGCATCGGATGTTACGTTCCAAATCGTTGTCAGCTATTGTTGTTACTATTGAAGTTCTGTTGGTATCGGCTTCTTTATCTGGTTGCATTGCCTTGACTGGTTATGTGCTTTCACATATTGTGGAAATGTAGCACTTGTAGTATGTCACATCCTTTCTCTGGAAGTTCGTGTTGGTCATTTGCTCGATGCCATTAAGTTATTTTTAAGTTTAATGTATTTCCGTAGAGCTGATTTAGTTCTCCAAGATTTTCTCCACAATACAAAATAGTTTTGTTGACTTCAGAATCAGGGAATGCAATTTCTTTCATGTGTAGGACATATTGGTGTAAAAATTCGTCATAGTGTTTTATTCTTTCACGCAGTTCGTTGTACACGTCAGATCTTGTCACAACTTTCTGGAACTCACTTTTTAAGGCATTTTTCAAATGCGTTCGGGTTCATACGTTTACTGTTCAAACTGTTCGAAGTTTGGACGTACCTTTCAGGAGCCTCTTGGCATAAATGAATTTGTTGCGATCATCTAAGTCTAAGACCTCCGAACACTCCTCAAATGGCTTCATCCAAAAGCGTGTATTATAATTAACGTCTTCGCTGAAATGTGATACGGAATCTTCGATATCTTTGAAGTTGCATGTAGAAACTGGTCGAGAATTAGATTCTTCTAATTGCATTTCGCGTAGTTGTTTTTTTAGCTCCCTTATCTCTTCTTTCTTCTTACAGACTCTTGCAGCTTCACTTACTCCGCATCGAGCGTCAGTTCGTCTTCTCAATATTAAGTTCCCTGCTTTTCGATGGGAACTCTTACATAAGCTTTGTGAAGTCCTCGCTTGTGTATTCTTTAGCAGCTTCTTGCACCCAGATTTTCAATTCGGCCTTAATGCCTATTGTTTGGCATTTGAAGTGTCTGAGAATAAACTTAAGTCTCGAAACTGTCGACTCCAGGAAATAAACACCTGCACTATGCAATATTATTATTTTTCTGGACTAATACACATATGTGATTTTAGCACAAACATACACTCGTACTCTACACTCGTTCAGACACCGTACTTTGCAAAAAAAAACTTGTTGACTCGTTCGCCGTAATCCCACTCCTGAATGGTAGGAAGAGTAGAAGTGATCCACAAAGGAAATCAACACAGTCTGTCGAATCGACAATTACGATTTATTCGGCGTCAACTCTTCAATTCATTTTCGCTATCTGTGACGGTCAGCGTATTAATACAAAGAGAAGTGTATTCACCTGACCAGATATAAACCGTACTATGTGATACATAATACCAAAGAATGGTATGCAAGAAATTTCTCAGATAATATTTAGTCTTTTATATTATTTTCTTCACAATTCATAAGCAAAACATTCATGAAAATTATACGTAAGTCAACCATGATTAAAGCTGTAAGGGTTGATAGTGCCTCCAGCATTTATATTTAATTCAATTTTACTGGCATCCCCAGACAATTGTATTTTCCCTCCTATTCAATTTCACAAGCTTCGTAATAGTAAACAGAACATTACGAGTATAACTGGGTTAGAACATACATTGTGAGATTAATTCACATTAATGTGATTGAGGGGAGCGTATTATACTACGTCTGCGAGAGTTGTATTATCGTGAAGCAAAAAATACCCTGCCATAACTCAGACGCATCCATCCAAACAATATCTCGGCCTATATGCCTTTACATTTATTTTTTATGATACTCCGGACGTATCTTAAAGCTACTAGAACGTCGGTACTTTGTACAGTAAAACAAAGAAATAAAAAAATTAGAAACAAACAAAAAAAAACAACATAGAATATATAATTGCGTGTCAAGAACCTAATTAGCGTTCCGTACTAATTATTACCACATTACCCCACCCGCTATTCCTTTAGAACTTTTTATATCCATTATTATTATATTAAAATAAATAAATCCTTTAGCCGGGAGTAGATGTTTTGCATGCTTTTTTTTACTGATATTTACCTAATACTGAATCAACTTCAGTTTGAAAAAAAGTATGAGGGTTGGAATTATTCTGTGGTTCTGTTTGATGAACGTTATATTGAAATACCGCGTAGGTTTTTAGAAGTACATATATTATCTTACAAAAAAAAAAGCAACTGCTGGGAACCTTTGATAAAATTTTATTTCGATTTTAGACTTATTTTTATAAAAGTGCAAGGAGTTGGTTGATTAAAAACCTTAACTTAAATTTATTTTTGAAAAATATTAATTTTTTTTAGCCAATTAGACACAGTTGTGCCTTTAGACTTAGACTTAATTCTGACATTAATTTTTTCTTACTCTACCTTAACTACTAATGATGTATCGTCGGCCTGTTGAAAAGGGTGTCGACAGAGGTGGATTGACCCGGTGTTCCAAAGTGCGTGGCTCAGGTGGGGGTTCTCGACGGCGCATATGATGTTGGCGTGCATTGGGTATTGATGACTCAGGTGAAAGCATGTGTAGCTTTGCACGAATGGTAATGCTCTAGTGCGAATTCAGCTGAATGTGTCACGTCGCTATGTTGTTGCCATAGATTGTGGTATTGAATCTAATTTGCGTTAAATCCTTTCTCGTTTTGTTTTTTCATATTTACTCTTAAAATATTGGGATCTAGCAAAAACGTGCGGGGTTGGTTGTTTATTCATTTCGACAGGTACTCCAGATGTACATAGTTGATTTCTTCTTCTTCTTCTTTCTTCTTTTCCTTTTTCCGGCGTTGTTATGATCAGAAGTGTAGGACCATAACCTTCCCACTTAACTGCATTCCTACTGGTCCGCTTGTGGGGTCCGCCGGTTTGACCTCAGAAAGTAGCGGCAGGCTTTCCGGTTTGGGATTACTTCATCGCTGAGGCCAATCCAATGCTGGTGTTTTTGCATTTGTTTGCACCAATTGTTTTTCGGCCTGCCTTTTTTTTGTTTTTTTTTTTTTTTTTTTTGTGACACGGGCATGCTTCAGATTTTTTTGTTTGATCTTACTTTTACAACACCGGTGATCTCCAGTCGTGTCAACCCACTGATTTGCATGTATACTTGGGGGGCAGTTTAATGGTGGTATATGTGTCCCTAGGCTCACCTTGGTGTTGTCTAAATTGCCTAGATGTGATTTTTGTTTACCTTTGTTTTAGTCGCCTTTTACGACAAGCGAGAGGTATCGCTGCAGGGATATTCTTAACCCGTCCCTGCACGGTCTGTACATAGTTGATTTCTTAACGTGCTTAATGCAGATCTTGGGCGACTGAGGCTTGTTTTGCTTCCAGGATTTGGTGACAAGTACGACCAATGCGATTATATAGATTAATAGTGGAAACACAATCTGGCTTGCGCGCGTGCCGACAGTATGAGTAGAAACAACGAAATCCTATGGAGTTGCCTACAATGTTACCTCAGGCTTTTGCTCGACCTCATATCGTAAATATCGTAAAGTTGAGCAAAGCTCCAGAGTAGAGCTACTGCCTACTCCGACGTGCGTTTGACAGATGAATTGTCTTTGACTTGTTTGATTTTAGCAAAAGCGAGTAACGTATTGTGCTCCGACTTGTTCGTTTCAATATGCATATATTTTCATAGCTTATTATTGGACTTTTCGATACAAACTAATCATGATGGAGGTTAGAGTAATAAATTCTTTTCTTTTTTTCATATTCGTAGACCTTTATTTGAGCTGATTTTTTATGTTTCAATTAAATCATATAAATAATAATAACAGCAGTCTACACTTCTTTCTGCACTGAAATCATACGTAAAGATTTTGAGGAAACCGAACTTAGTGTTGTCATATTCCTAAGTTCTATACGCGCTCCTGTGTCAAAGCCACATTGTGAATGCGAATTGTGGGTTGCCGGCGTTTTAACACATTTTATCGTAAGAGATCGTAAGTCGGTGCAAAGCCTGTTAAAAGTCGGCGCGCGCGCAAGCCAGATTGTGTTTCCACTATAATGATCGATTATAGCTTCCGATATGCTTTGTGTTGTTTATTTTTGAAATTTGTTAGCGATAGGAATTCTCGAATTCGAATTGGTTATGAGTAGGCTGTAATAATCCTGTTTAAGTTCTAATGGTTTTCAATGGACACGTATCTTCTCTCTTCCCCATTGTCGGTTGCACGCGGTTATTTGGTTAGTCAAGTCACTACTACAAAAAACACTATTTTCCACTTTAACTATGCCGTTGCATTGATTTAAAATATGTAAACATTCCGTTTACGATTTCTTCCAGTTGTGTAATGTGTTGACTGTTGGTTCTCTTGCACGACGACGATTGATTTTATCTAATTTTCCTAATTTAACATTTTCTTAAGCACCTTTTTTTATTTGTTTAGTCTACCGTAACTGAGGCTAAAAATATGTAGTGACATTAGTATTTATTAACAATTATTGATAATATTAGTTCATAAATATTGAAAATTATAAATAGGGAAACTTAATTTATTTATACTTTGTAAGCACTACCCCAGTAACTTATCCCGTACGGTTTATAATATAAACCAGAAATAGTTTAATTTCTTTAATAGAAGCCGATGATTAAAGGCTTTGGTACTGACTACAAACAGACCATTTTTTATCATCCAGAGTTTTACATTGTAAATGACACTCCATTCATCTTTTGTGGAAAGGCCTTCCATAAAACCAAACTGCGCGGGACTAAGGAATTTTACTCTTGACTCAGCGCTCTACTCTTGAAAGCTTTTTGTGAACTCTTTCGAATTTGTGACAGTAAAGAAATGAATCTATAACTGTATTGGCACCTTTACACAATTTTTATGAAGAGGGATTACATTAAAATATTTTAATTTACCAGGGAAAGTCCCGGTCGAGATGCTTAGGTTGAAAATATGAGCTAATATACATATATTATAGTAAGTATTATACTATATACCAGTTGTTATAAAGTCGGTTAGTTAAGTCATGAAGTCGTCAAGCTTATTACCATAAAGTCAGTCATCAATTATTATCCAAGTCTTCGACTTCACACTACATGGTGTCAGGTGTGAAAACAGAATGTCTTCTGAAGATCGGAAAATGCAAATTGTAAATAATAATTATTAGCAAGTGGCTGTAGATAGTGGAAGACTGCGTGCATTGGATTTGAAATCGTCCAATTCAGCAATCAGTTGGAAGGTATGAAAAAAAAACAATTTAATATTTTTCTGGCTGCCAACGATTTGTTGGGTGCGACCGACGTGAGGAAAAATTCGCTTTTGTCCTCACATAGGACCAGAGTGTTTCGAAACAGCTGATGCTTTTGATGTTGGTGAGGAAACTATAAAATATGAAGAGCTAATAGAGAAGTTAGATAATTATTCTATTCCGTAATACAATGTCATAATGGAGAGCTTTAATTTGTTTTCCCGACGCCAAAGCGAGGCAGAATCAATGGATGAATTTCTAACGGGCCTCTAGAATTAAAGCAAAACGATTTTAACACTCTGAAAGACGAGCTAGCGCAGAATCGATTAATATGTGGATTAAATCAAAATCATAATTTTATTTGGAAAAAAAATACTAAATGAGTCTACAAAAAACTGGATGAAATTATTCAAATAGCAAAATATATGGAAATCGCAAGGGTGCATTCAAAGGAATTTAGCGATCATGTAAAAGACATTTTGAGTTCATCGGTGGTATTCGGGAAATATAAAGAAACAACATACATACATATGTACAAATTATGGTCAACAACCTAGCGCATCAGGGAAAGGTGGACAAAATAGTCAGCATGCGTGCAATATATACCATGTCACAAAAGTCTACATACGAAGCGAAGTAACTTGATCCTAAATAAGGAAAATCTAATATAAATTTAAAGTTTTTCATATGTACGATATCTCATTATGAATTCTTATAGTCATTAGCAACAACAAATATTAGCATTTGCGTACACATCCTTGGTAAAGAAGAAGAAAACGTAATCAAGCAAAAGACAAATGTCGCAAAAGTCTACATACGATCGTAAAACCGATCGAAAATACCGTTAGAGTCGAACGGAGGCAACTACGGATTTTTTTGTAGTTGAGTCGTGCATAAGAAAGGTTAGAGAGAAGAAAATTTTATTTGATTTTATTTGTTGAAGACTTTTTTATGATAAAATGACTGGAAATTACATGAAAGGAAATTACAGCCGAAGTGCGAAAAATCGTAATCAAATTAAGAAATGAGGGTGATTTGATTGCCAAAATTGGCAAGACTCTAAATTTGCATAAGGCTATGGGCGAGGCTATTATAAAAAAACTATAATGACACGGGAATTTACGATAGTAAGCTAAGAAGTGGACGACCGAAAAAACTTGACAATAGGATCCAAAGGAAGATTGTGAGGAAAATTGCGGACAATCCAAAACACAGCGCTATTTTACTTGCCGCTGAACTGCAAACTTTTCAAAATATACCTGTACATCGCGAACTTTATTCAATTTATTCGTCGTGCACTAAAACAGTCTAAGCTCACACAGTTTAAGCTCACACATAGCTAGGAAAAAGCTGCTGATAAGCTTAACCAAAATTAGAAAAATTTTGGACTATGCCAATAAGTATGAGAAACACATTGACGACCCCACATTCTGGGAACGGGTAATATTTACGGATGAGTGTAAATTAAATTTTGTAAGCTTAAATTTTTAAAAGTATGGCGAAAGCCAAATACAGCACTCCACGTAAGAAACATTTGTCCCGCTGTTAAACACGGAGGCGTTACATATGTATGTTATTGTATGGGGATGCATGGCGGCGAATGAAGTAGGGGAGCTGCACTTCATTGACGGGATAATGGATCCGCATGAATATTTAAACTTTTTGAAAACAAATCTTCCCAAGAACACTCAAAAATTAAACCTTGAGACAGATTTCGTGTTCATGAAAGACAACGATCCAAAGCATACCTCGCTTCTCGTCAAAGAGTGGTCACTTTACAACGTTCGGTCCAAGCTTGAACATCCTCCACAATCCCCCGACCTTAATGCAATTGAGCATTTATGGGCTCATCTTAAGTAAAAACTGCTTAGAATAAGCTGAGAAGTGTCTTGGCTGAAGAATGGAGCAACATTTCACCCGAAGTAACCCGAAAACTGGCCCTTTCTATGCCCTCAAGATTAGGAGAGGTAATTAAGGTAAATGGTGGCCCAACACATTACTGATGGTTACAATTTAAGTTTTTATACACATCGTATGTTGACTTTTGTGAATACAATAAACAGATATTTATGCCTTTTTCTATAGCAGGGTTCCAGTTTTGCAAAACTTTATGTCTATTGAGCGAAGCGAAGCGGGGCTCCCATCGCGTGACTTCAATTGCGATCTAAGATAAATTGTTTCTTAGCCGTTTCTTAACCGGTCCTTATGCTTTTTGGACCCTCAGAAAGTATTTTATAATATCTAGGTTATTGTGGAAACAGAATTCTGATTTTTGTCCTAATTAAAAAAAATTAGTTAATGAAAAAACTTTAAATTGAAAGTGCAAAATTTTCGCACGCACTAGATATGATGACGAATTCCCAATATGCGTAATATACTGCCTACTCCTCCGAGTACTGTATACTTTAAAGATCATGGAACAAGTTACACACGAAAACAGTTTCCTCTTCAATTAGTTTACACAATCAGCATTCATCGTTCTCAAGTTTTAACTTTCGACTCCGGCGTGGTGGATCTTGGTAAAACTGAACATTCTTGGCTTTTGTAGTGTTTTCTAGGTTCCGATTCTCAATCGTTTCTGGATCGAACGACTTCGGAAAATTAGTGAGAAGAAAGACTTGCCATCTAAGCTCAAAGAACTTAACAGACTGAAACGGATGGCAGGAATTATGAACTAATGAACGTAATGAGTAATCTCTTCAATTAATAAAAAAAGTAAATTTTCTATCACTTTAAACTCATTAGCCTGCATATAGCATTGCGCGAATCGAATTATCTTAATTAATATTAGTTTTTACACTTTGACTGGACTGTATTAAATGAATTGAATTTAAGTAGGGTTATAACCATTAAAAATGAGAGCGAAAGAGAAGTCAGGAAACAGGAAATATTTAGTAACGAAACGGAAGTTAGTAATGTGAACTTAATAAAATAGTTAGATATAGAAAAGTTCATAAAAACTACTATATTTATGTGTTGGCACAAATTGGAAAACGGTATTTGAATGGAGTAAGGAGAATCGCATTGGCGATTTAAAAAAGGCTTACCATGTTACGAGAGTTAGATTTGCGCCATCCCAATCTATTAGAATATATCGAGATTTAAATGGGAGTGTCAATAATGAAGGCGTGGAAAGTAGGTAAATACCACAGGATTGTGAGGCAACGAAGTTTTTATTTATTTATTTATTTTATTTTAATTATTCATCAATGGATTTAAAATCTGTTTATTACGAAAAAATATATATGTACATATTTGCTAAATAAAATTACAATTAAAAACTGCAAATTTTTTTATTTTTTTTTTATGCTTGCTCAAATTTAGGAGTTAAATAGACTTAGAACAATATTTTTAAAAGTATCTTTTCTCACTGATAGGTCAACTTCATTGCAATTAGAATTGTACAGCGTTAGAGAACGAGTTATTGAGTTATTTGGACCATAAATTGTTCTATGAGTAGGAATAAAAAAGAGATCGTTTCTATTTCGAATATCTCTTTCGGGAATATACCAACAAACCAGAGCAAGCAGCTCCTCAGATTTAACTTTATTATTTAAAATATATTTTATAAAAAGTACGCACTGAACTTTTCTACCGCTTTCAAGAGTATTCAGATCTATCAGGGCACATTTTGAAAAAAAACAGGCATTTCATCGGACCACCTCATGTTTCTTAATGCAAAACGCGTAAGCCTTCTGTGAATTCTTTAAATTTTTATAATAGCGTTTTCATAAAATGGCGACCAGCGACACAGCAATATTCGAGGATCGGCAGTACAAATGATAGAAAAATTGCCTTTAATGTATGCACATCTTTAAAAACCACAGAAATTCGTTTAAGGAAACCTAAAAGAGAATACGCTTTAGATACAATAAAATTAATTTGCGCGGAAAAAGTTAATTTGGAATCAAAAATAACACCACGATCTTTCACTTCGTCCACTTCTGAAAGTGGTTCACCATTAAAAGTATAAGTAAAATCCATGGGCGACAACGTCCTGTAGGCACCAAAGATTTTACATTTTGATGTATTAAGTTTAAGATGACTGTATCTATACCAAAGAGTTCGAAAGTTTAAGGCGATCAGAGAGATTGAAAAGCCAGTCAAACAAATAAACGAAAAGCATGTTAATATATGATATCTAAAAGTAACTTAATTATAGAAAGGAAAGACGTGTAATATAATATATATAGTATGTATCATATTTTAGTACGTTATAGAATTAGGTATTATACATGAGTGTTAAACTTGGATAAGTTGTGAAATAAATCAGTTTCCATTAGGCCTTCAATGCGGAAAGTTTTCTCTAATTTTAATGTGTTAACTGCTCATGTCAAGAACATCAAAATACACTTTATAAGAACACACGTATTGACACAAAGTCGAAAAAAAACAATAAAAATAAAACGACCAAGTCTATTTGCTGATTATGCACATTATACTCATGGAAATAAGAGCAACACTGTGAATTAACCAGTGGACGAATAAACGAATATATCAGGATCAACATGACACAGATTGAGGTAATTTAAGATACTCTACATGATCAACACAAATTACATAAGACAGGCGATTAGTTTATTTGAGAGAAAGTTCAAAACAAATAATTACGTAGATATATGTACAAAAGAATAGAAACATTATGTACCAAGTTAATTGCAATAGAGTTAAACAAACGATGAAAAAGAGGACTAGTTAATATTGTAGGGATAGGTCAGAAATGGCTTTTTGATACTGTTTTGAATTAACACAAGACACACTCCTTCTCTTGTACTTTTGTTAATTCTTTTGCTTTTTTAGTACACAACATACCTATATTAATGCTTTGAATTTACCATACACTCTTTCTCTTGTACCTTTGTTAATTCTTTTACTTTTGTAGTACACAACTTACTTATATTACTGCTTTGAATTCACCACACACTCTTTCTCTCTTTGTACTTGTTAATTAAAGTCAATTATTTTTGTCATACATTGATCGATTTCTTTTTTTTTTTTGGTATATTCATCATTTTTCATGGTCCTTCGAGCCGGATGTCGAATTGGTTAAATAGTTTTATTAATTCGGTTTGTGAATTTTCGTGGTACACAAATGATTGGTAAGACATATGATGTGCACATATAATACATACATATAAAAATACAGTTATATAAGATCCCCAACACGCGATCTACAATACAGTTATAATACATATCTATTAAATTACAGTTATATAAGATCCCCAACACGCGATCCATAATACAGTTAATCGAACTGTTTTTTTTTAAACTCTTATTCTAACACGTGACTTATAAAAACTTTTGCTGACCGGTAAATAGATAATTTGATGTGAATAAAACTATTTCTGCACAATTTGAAAACTATTTTCGGTTGTGATATTCTATCCTATCGGCATGAACATACTAAGGGCAAAACGCGGTCAGGCTAAATGTGCAATAACACGTGCATCAGTTTTGCTGAGTCTATTAGCGACAACTGTCCACTTTCTATGTCGCAAGCCCGTTTAGAAAAATTAGAGGAATCGTGGACAGAATTTGTAAAACTTAATAATGAACTATTGAATTTCTGCGATGACCCAGATTACGTTGATCCAGAGCCGGAAATCGCGGAATACGAGGAGAAATATTTTGAGGCGCATTCAAAAATCATGATCGTCATCCCTGCTAAAAATGATTCAAACCCGTCCAGTGACTCTATTACTAAATTATTAGCTACTCAACAGGCTTCATTTCTCGAAACAATTAATAATTCCGCACGTCCGTCAACTGTTAATCTTCCTAAAGTCAACGTACCTATATTTTCTGGTGACTATAAAGATTGGCCCGCTTTTAAAGACCTCTTCATTGGTTCAGTTGATACAAACACTTCGTTAACCAGTTCGCAAAAACTCCAATATTTAAAATCGTTTCTTCGAGGCTATGCAACCACTCTTTTAAAGCATATGTCTTGTTCGGAAGGTAACTATGCTGAGGGATAGGTTGGAAGCACGCTTCAATAAAACTAATTTGTCGTGCAAAGTTTTATCCATTCTTATCTGTCACTACCTACATCAAATTCGGAAAATCCTCTGACGCTACGTAAAATAGTGGACGGTGCCGATGAGGTTATTCGGGGACTCCAACAGTCGGGATACATGGCTCATCCATCTTTTAGTTCAAAAGTTAGATCAGGACACAAAACGTGAGTGGGCCGAATATGTCGGGGCTCGCGAAAACATAACCATAACTGAACTCATTGACTTCCTACAGAACCGCTGTAGCTGCCTGGAGTCCTGCTTTTCATATAGCCGAATCCCTCAAAACCGTACCAAGCCTCAAGTGCCTATTCGGGCACACGTTATGGAATCAAGGGAAAGGTGTAGAGTTTTCTCAAGCTTACTCTTGAATCCCGTCGGGAATTGGTAAAACAAAACTCTCTTTGCTACAATTGTCTTAATATATAACACGAAAACGTTCTCGGATCCCTATAAATGTAACTAACGGATTGGTCACTCTGCAAATTCAATCCTGCTATAATTCTACCTCCGTTGAAATTGATTGCCATATCGTCACAAAATTAACTTCATTGTTACCAACTTCCTTTATCGCCACCATCGACACTACAAAATTACTTTCTATTGAACTAGCCGATCCTCATTTTTATCAACCTAGTCCCATCGATATTATATTAGGATCAGATATGTTCTTCAACGTCATTACTGGCCCAGTACAACCAGGAAAAGATGGACTTCCAGAGTCCATTCCTACTATCTTCGGTTGGGTATTTGCCGGTTGTATACCCAATGGTGCTCATAATGCCGGAACAAGTATGTCGCAGTCTATACAAGCTTGTTGCAGTCAACTAGACTATACTCAAAGTTTTGACCTTGAGCGCTTTTGGCGAGTGGAAGAAGTAGCAAATCAATCAATTTTATCCCTCGAAGAACAACAAGCTGAAGACCATTTTGTAACTACACATTCACGTCATTCTGGTAGAATTACCATTTAAACATAATACTAAGAGGAATTTAAAAAACTCGTTCACGATCGCACTTAACCGATTACAATCTATGGAAAAGAGATTTGTGGTGGATTCCGATTTTAAAAGTCAGTACATACACACGCTTCATTAAGAATACATATCGTTGGGCCATATGGAGGAGATACCTCAAAATGAAATTTTGATGCACACTACGTTGTGTTACTACCTTCCCCATCATGCTATATTGAAAAATCACAGTACTACCACCAAATTTCAAGTAGTATTTGATGGATCTGCGAAGACGTATGACTCACCCTCATTAAACGAATGTCTTCTAGTCGGACCTACTATTCAACGCAATATATTCTCAACAAGCCTGCGATTCCGCCGTTTTCTATATGCACTTTCGGGAGATATCGAAAAGATGTATAGGCAAATTTGGGTATCCCCCAAGCAAACCAATTACCAAAGGATATTATAGCGAGAGACAGCTGATAGTCCCTTAAAACATTTTCGTCTTTTAACTGTAACCTACCGCACGTCATCAGCCCCATTTTTTGCAATACGGTCACTTAAACATCACCGCTAGCATCACAGACTATTTTAGACGACTTTTATGTTGATGACCTTGCAACTGGCGCAAATACAATCGATGACCTAATAAAACTTAAAACAGATGTCGTTGAACTACTTCAATCAGCAGGGTTTCACTTGAGAAAATGGACTACCAATTGCTGGCAGCTACTTTTGTCTTCACCTGAGGATCAACGTGAAATCTCCCCTATTGAATTCGAACAATCCAGCTCTGTCAAAATCCTCGGTTTAATATGGTGTCCCGCGAAGGATGCATTCTCATACAGAGTACGTTTAGACTCAACATTTAGAATACTTTCAAAAGTATCCCGGATTTTCGACTCCATCGGTTTTCTAGCTCCAGTCATTGTTGGCGTAAAAATGATCATGCAGGATTTGTGGAAAGATAAACTAAGTTGGGATCAACCGATCCCAGAATAGCTGTCTTTTCGCAGGAGCACTATTCATCAAGAATTAACACAACTCGAATCGCTCAACATCCCTCGGATTCTTTGGTCCAAAAGGAACAACGTAGAATTACATGCTTTTTGTGATGCATCCCTAGATGCCTACGCAGCTGTCATCTATTGCAGAAGTACACATTCAGATAATACTATATCTGTGTCGTTAGTTGCAGCAAAGAGTAAGGTTGCATCAATCAAAGTTGTATCATTGCCTCGTTTAGAACTTTGCGGTGCCCTCCTCTTAACCCGTCTCGTTAACAAAATTAAAGATTCTTAACAGGTTAAGGAAGCTAAATTGTTTGCTTGGACAGACTCCTCAATAGTTCTTCACTGGCTATCCTCCCCACCTATAAGATGGTCAGTGTTCATAGGCAACAGAACTTCGGAGATCCTATCATCGATACCCAGCAAATTGTCGAACCATGTTCGCTCATCCAGCAACCCTGCGGACATCGCGTCTCGTGGCATTCTACCATCCCAATTAACTGTAAACGAGATGTGGTGGAAAAGCCCTAACTGGCTATGGTTAGAAAGAAACAAATGGCCGGTTTCTACCATATTTCCTGAGGACTTCCATACGGAACTTTTAGAAGAGAGGAAGGCAATCAACATCAACACATACTTGACGGAAACCAAATGTAAGAATATTATTGAAGAACTTCTATATCGATCATCCAGCTGGCTAAAATGTATTCGAACCGTAGCATATATCGTTCGTTTTATCTCAAATTGTCGGGCGGTTTCTAATCTTCGGAATTTTCAATCTTTGACTACACAAGAAATATCAAAATAATTTTTTTTCTTAATAAGACTTGCACAATATACACTTTTCTCTTACGAAATTAACACGCTCAAACAAAATAAAGATATTTCAAAACAAAATAAATTTCTTCGGTTAACCCCTTTTATCGACTCAAACGGACTGCTTCGTGTTGGTGGTCGACTGCAAGAATCGAATTTAAAATACGCTTAAAAACATCCACTCATTTTGTGCAAATCCCACCCAATTTCGAATCTGATCATTCGGTACATTCATAAAAAATATTTGCATACGGGTGTTACATTGACCTTTTCGCTTATCAAACAAAATTATTTTATTCTCGGATCTAGAAACCTTATTCGCAAAATTGTACATCAATGTGTCGTGTGTTTTCGTCATCGCGCAATTACTTAAAAACAACTTATAGGGAACCTTCCGTCCGAACGCATTCAGTATACGACTATCGCGCGGTAGAAACCCTAGATTCGTTAAGGCCTATATAGCCTATATCGTGTGCTTCGCAACAAAGGGAATTCACCTCGAACTGATCGGAGACCTCAGATCGGAGACGACAGACGCCTTTTTGTTAGCCTTGGACAGGTTTGTTTCTCGACGCGGGAAACCACTTGAAATTTGGAGTGACAATGGCACAAATTTCGTAGGAGCTAAACGTTTACTTGGAGAAATGTTTGATCTTCTTCGTAGTCAGCAACACAACAACATCGTATCTGATCATCTCTCGAAGGATAACATTACCTGGAATTTCTTACCTCCTTCCTCCCCACACTTCGGTGGTTTATGAGAGGCCGGTGTAAAGTCGGTAAAAACACACCTTAAGCGTGTCATTGGGGATACAAAACTGACCTACGAAGAGATGTACACACTTCTCACTAAAATTGAGGGTTTGTTAAATCCCCGTCCTATGTGGTACATATCAGATGAAGAGCCCAATGCTCTAACACCATCCCATTTTATGATTGGGGAGCCATATACCACAGTACCCCATCCAGATGTATCTGCTCGCGATTTTTCAATAAAAACTAATTGGTTTGACTTTTCGAACCTGGTTAAATGAGATTTGATTTCTAGGATTTTTTCGATGTTCACCTCTATAATTGGGACTCTGGAGCTCAATTCCCTTTATAAGTGAGACAATTTATCAGGTTGGGACATGTTTCGACACGATTGTTTACAAACATTTGAATTTCTTTCGCACGTGCTTTGCTTGTCAGTAGTATCTCAAATTTTGATCTGCAAACAAGAGAATAAAAGGTCACAAAATGTCCAAACGTAAATATAGCACCTTATCAGCATCTGAAAAATTAAAGCTTCTATCAGATTATGATTGTGGAAAGTCGCGTGATCAACTGTGTTCGGAGTATAAGATACCAAAGTCAACCCTGTGTAGAATTATTCAAAACAACGAGAAAATTCGGTCTCAGTGTATTGATGGAAAAGGAAAACTAAAACGAATACGATCAGCAGAGTATCCTGAACTTGAAAAATGTCTCTCGACATGGATAAAGCAGGTACGGAATAATAACATTCGAATAAGCGGACCAATGATTAAAGAGAAAGCTCAAGAATTTGCAAGTAAGCTCCATATTGATAATTTTTCTGGCAGTAATGGTTGACACGATGGGAAAAGACACGATATCGCATTCAAAAATGTTTGTGGTGAGAGTAATTCTGTGCTCAGCAACGACTGTAATTAGTGGATTAAAAACCTTCCAGTGTTATTACACGATTATTCCCCCGATGACGTATTCAACGCCGATGAAGCGGGCTTATTCTACAAGTATCTACCGGATAAAACATTTACGTTCAAAGGTCAGCCTTGCCATGGTGGTAAATCGAGTAAAGATCGGGTCACTCTACTTGTATGTGCGAATATGTCTGGAACTGAAAAGCTGCCACTTCTCTTAATTTAAAAATCTAAGAATCCAAAATGTTTCAAGGGAATTAAAACGTTGCCTGTTAATTATGAAAACAATAAAAAGGCCTGGATGACTTCTGATTTATTTTCAAATTGGTTAAAAAAAGTGAACGCCGATATGAGGGCCCAAAAACGAAAGATCGTTATGTTTGTTGACAATTGCACAGCTCGCAACAATATGCCTAAATTAGACTATGTTAAATTATTGTACTTACCCGCCAATACCACAAGTAAATTGCAGCCCATGGATCAGGGTATTATCAACAACTTTAAGGTTTACTTCAGAAAGGAAGTTGTACAATATGTTCTTAAATCTATAGAAGAGGATAAAAGCCCTGAAATCAACATCCTCCAGGCCATGAGATTTGCGAGAATAGCTTGGTTTTCTCTTAGCAAAACCACAATAAGTAATTGCTACAAAAAAGCTGGATTCAAAGTGACGAATGTATCTGAACCTGAGAGCCTACAAGAGGAGGTAGAGATTTGTGCAACGATTCCAGAATGGAACAAAATAATTAGCACCTGTACGAACGACCAAAATGACCAGCAGCCGACTTTTCAGGATTTAATTTCTATGGACGATGATGTACTCATTTTAGAAGAGCTCAATGATGATGATATCGTTTCGACGTATTCTTCTTTGGACACAGAAGAAGAAGAAGTAGAAGAAGACTGTGAAGAGACTTCAGTAAAAATATCAAAGCGTTCGGCAATGGAAGCTCTAGAAACTTTACACAAGTATTTTGAGATGTCAAATATGTATTGATAATTCTAGTATTTTTGATCAAATTTATTCTATCGAAAAACAGGTTCAAACAACTAGCAATCAAATACAAACAAACATAACCTATTACTTTAAGTGATAAACTTTACTGTATTGTATTATTTTTTTTTTTATAATAAATACATACCTACACTTAATTCATAACACCAAAAACAAGCATTTTCATTAACATTTTCATCTTTATAAATGGAATAACGGTACATTTCGACCTCTATAAGCGGGGGCCTCTGTAAATGAGACAACTAAATTTTAAACCTGTCTAATTGGAAAACTGGATAACTGGAAATCTTTTTAAATAGTACAAAATCCTTGGTCCCTTGAGATCCCAATTAACCAGGTTTCACTGTATTACTGCTTTGAATTCACACTCTTTCTCTCTTTGTACTTGTTAATTCTTTTGCCTTTTTTGTACACAACCTGTTGGTATTACTTCACTTGTTGTTTGACCGTCAATCAGTGCAGATCATTTTAAATAAGATTATTGGAAAATAATGGCAATTATTTTTGTCATACATTGATCGATTTTTTTTTTGTATATTCCAAATTTTTCAAATACCATAGACGACAATGACGGAAAGGAGCAAATAAAACACCCAGTGGAAACCAAGAAATGATAATTGACGATCTCAATAAACAAATTGAAATAAATACATATTCGAACGAAAACAAAGTTTATCTTAAAATAATAAAAGAGTTAAATAGAAAAGAACTGAATAGATCATATGCAGAATTATTAGATAATGAAAGAACGAGATAATGAAATGAAAGAAAGATATTACAACAATTGAAACTATATTAGCTAATAAAAATAAGAATGATGAAATAAAAACTGAATCAAATTATATATTCGCAGCTTTAGTCAAACATGGACTGATACACGTATCCTCTTAACATCAGATGAAAAGCTCAAGACTAAACTTGACTTCTACAGTCTAAAACATATAAAAAACAACTCACTTAAATATAAGGTAGACACGTAATATAAAAGTATCAGATAGTAGATTTGAAGATCAGTGAGATGTCTTCAATTAGATAAGATATTTAAGTAGAATCTAGCTAAGTGTGTATAAGTTCATATTCCAAAATTAATTAAGTTCAAGCAGGTAAATAAAAATAAAACTAAAGTATTAAAGAAACTTACCCGCGGACAACATAAATCCTATAATCCCCAATACATACTACCGAAAATTAGATACATAATAAATGTCCGTATACTATGGCAATCAAAACGATCGCAGGAACTAAAAACTAAATAAAATAAGACCATAAATGAACTAAAAAACTACTGCAAGATTGCAAAAACAAACGCCTTGATAAAAACTTGACTTCGACTTTAAAAAAAAATTATTTTCTTTGGAAACCCACAAAAAGTGTAAAGCCGGCGACTTCATAAACTACCGAAGCTAAACGAAAACAAAACGAAAAAACCATCGCAGAAAAAGCTGAAAGACAACAATCCACATCATTTTCACTTCCAAAACCCGGATGACACCATCTCTATCAGGTTATAGGCTGATACGGAAAAACTGTAAAAGAATTACCTTACCATGGAATTATTTACATTAGAACAAAATACTATCCAAAAACATGGAAGTTTGTTTCCCGAAACGAGGAAAATACATAACGTAAGCATGTAACTACCGCCCAATTCGCCTGTTGCCAATCCTGTCTAAACTCTTGGAAAAAATCATACACCAAAATCTACAGCCATAACTAAATTGTGCCGAATCACCAAATCGGATTCAGACAACGTCACTCGACTATACAACGATCGCACAGAACAATAAACAACATTTCAAGTGACTTAGGAAATAAAAAGGCTGTTCGACAGTATTTCTCGACGATAAAGCTTGGGACTGCTTTACAAACTCAACAAAATTTTACCATTAGACTCTTACCTGCTACTTCAGAGCTATGTTGACAAATGGTATTTTTATGTAAAATACGAAGAATACTCCGCACTCCATAGCTGGCTTTCTCAAGGAAGCGTATTGGGGACATTGCAACCTGATTTACACAGTCAATGTCCCTACCTAAACAGCGAAACATGCTCGCCACGTTTGCGGACGACACAACACCATACAATACGAGTAGTTCTCTAAATGGAGAATCAAAATTAACAAAGACTATCCAGGTAATTTACACGACAACCCATCTCCTATAAAAATTAACAGCAGAAGCATAAAAACTAGTGACCACACCAAGTACTTAGGCATGGTTATTGACAGTAAATTAACATGGAAGCAACACATTCTCGAAAAGAGAAACTAATTAAATGACAAATTTCGAAAAACTCTAGACTATCAACCGATAATAAATTACTCATTTACAAAACCATAATAAAACCTATCTGGACAAATGGACTACAACTTTGGGAAACTTCCAAAACCTCAAATGTTCAAGTAATTCAGCGTACACACAACAGGATTCTAAGAAAATTCTAAGAGCAACGCAGTATGGTATGTACCGAACTGCCGCAAAGGAAATAAAAACGTCTTGTGACAAATACTGGCACATTATTCTTCAACTTATAAACAAGGACATACATAAGCTCTCAAACGACGAAGTAACACAAAGACGAAGACTTAAACGCTATAGACCAACAGATTTATTTTAAAGATAATATAGATAGTAAAACTGGGGACGGAAGGTACAATAAATTCGGTTCGGTGTGAAATAAACCTACAACGTCTCGGTTGGATTAAAACCCACTCATGGTCTAACACCGTAACTGTAATGTAGAATAAAAACATGAACCTATTGTCAATAATTAAGGTGACAGACGTTAAACAAAAAAGTAATAAAACCAATATGCTAATGCCAGTACTTTGAAAATCAATATTAGAACATAGTCATTTATATAAAGAACGAATTGAATAAAATCCTGTAAGGTGGTATGCAGTTACTTATCGGATGAGCTTAAGCATTTCTTAGATTATTTTTTTGTTAGGACTTGTGTGTGTGAATGTGGATTTTGGCACGAACATCACTCAATTTTCTGCATTAATAAATCCCGGATATTAAAATACCAAAGTAAATTCAACTGCACGAACTGGTGGAACTGATTTCCGGACTTAATGTCTCTGTAGTATAGTGAGAATGCAACGTTCGTTGAGTATTCAGATGGAAAAATGGGTATTTGGTAGCAGGCGTTAATTACCTATATGTATACCTAGTAAATTAGGTATGTACATATACAGGGTTCCATCCGAATCCCAACACTTACATCCACAATGCCGTGATATACTTTTTTGTAAAGCCAGAAACCTCTTCCTTCATCTTGTTTTTAACGAAGCTGTTTTAAGTAATAGTTTTTGAGAAATTAATTTTCAAACTCAAAATTTAAAAAAAAAAAATGTCGAAATGTTTTTCAAAATTGTATGCAATTAAGTACTATTTTTTTTTCAAAAATTCAATTCTCTTATTAGTTTTTAATTAAAAACAGAAAACCGGATGCGAAAATGTCTTGTAGTTTTTGAGAAATTAAAAAAAAACCCGAACCATTTTTTTCTAAGAAAAAACATTTTTTTGGTTTTAACGCGGCTGGACTTGTAGGCAAATTAATGTATGAAACATTGACCTCTTTTTTATTATTTTTAAAAAAAATCGGACATGACTAATGACATGAAACTATCTTTTTCGGGTTAAGAACATTCGATTTTATCATATTAAAAAATTAATTAGTAAAATTTGGACCAGAGTGCGAAGAAACAAAAATTATTACTAAAAAGTATGAAAACTATTTGGACACTTTTTATCTAATTTCCCTGGAACAAATTAATACAATGTAAAAACAGTAAAATGTTTGGTCATAATGTCAACATAATGACATCTAGACACGCGGTAGCGTGTAAAGCCAAGTTCAAGCGAACAGAACTAGCGAGCAGCACCGTGTGTAATATTATACGAACCATTTGGAGCTACTTTTGACCCCCTCATAACTCAAAAACTAAGAGTATTTCATGTAAACATGTCAAATTTGGCACATATATTGAGACTTGCGAAATAGATACATATGTGCTCCAAATTTCATAAACAGACCTTAAACGGTTATTTAGATATTAACGTCTAAAAATTGTTATTTTTATCACTGACCATAGATCAAAACTCTAACCCAATTCAAGATGAACTAGAACTATGAAACTATAAGTACAGAAAAAATCTTAAAACTATACATTTGCAATTAAATCATAAGAAAAATAGTATTTATTTAAAACTGATTTTATGGGAGAGGGAGCTGAAATATGAAACGGAGTAACACATACATACACAACTCTTTATTTTTCGAGTCTGCACGTTTTTTTGTCTGGTGAATCAGGATTGTAGACGTATAATAGTTGGCGTATTATACACACTTAACATTTATAAAAGTGTGTATTATACATCTGAAAAATATTGCTGGTGTATAAAAGTGTATAAAAGCAAGTTCTTCTTCTTTTCCTTTTTCCGGCGTTGTTATGGTCAGAAGTGTAGGACCATAACCTTCCCACTTAACTGCATTCCTACTGGTCCGCTTGTGGGATCCGCCGGTTTGACCTCAGAAAGTAGCGGCAGGCTTCCCGGTTTGGGATTACTTCATCGCTGAGGCCAATCAAATGCTGGTGTTTTTGCATTTGTTTGCACCAATTGTTTTTCGGCCTGCCTTTTTTTTTTTTTTGTGACACGGGCATGCTCCAAATTTTTTTGGTTTGATCTTACTCTTACAACACCGGTGATCTCCAGTCGTGGCAACCCACTGATTCACTGATTTGCATGCATGTACACTTGTGGGGCAGTTTAATGGTGGTATATGTGTCCCTAGGCTCACATTGGTGTTTTCTAAATTACCTAGATGTGATTTTTGTTTACCTTTGTTTTAGTCGCCTTTTACGACAAGCGAGAGGTATCGCTGCAGGGATATTCTTAACCCGTCCCTGCACGGAACGTATAAAAGCAAGTTAAACGTATAAAAGTCAAAGAAATGTATAAGGATCCTAAAAATAAGCATTTGAGAAATAAAACAATAAAAACATTTTGATTTTTACTACAGCTCTGATTTATTCGAGTGCATTATTTTAAATGAATTGTAAATGTTAAGTAACATTTTGGACTTGTTGAAATTCGAACGATTTCTTAAATCACTATGGATCAGCGAACAATTGGAAAACACCCTATCCAATTGTGCCGAAGAAGCTGCTATTTGGGGTGCAAATAATTTGCTGTTATTGAATGCACATTGAAAACATTATTTTTGACTGTCCGTATTATTATAGGTACTTATGTACACTTTTAGATACTTTTTTACACTTTTATACAATTTAATACAATTTTATACACTTTAGTACAGGTTTATACGCTTTTTTACAGTAAAATGTATAAAAACCACAAAGTGTGACATTTAAGCAACCCTTAGTGATGCGCTTCAATTGCATTCGTCAATACACCAATGAAAGGATGTTCACATATATGTACAATTGAAATGAAAGAAGAAGAAGGATAAGAAGAAAGAAGAAAGAAGAAAGAAGAAAGAAGAAAGAAAAAAGAAGATAAAGAAAAAATAGTACCATGTGATCACAACACAATTATGTTTATATGGATGTACATATATGTACATATATGTATCCATATATGTATGTTTGAAAGTATAGATGAATGTACGAGATAATTTACATACATCCTTGAGTAAATTAAATGTGTACAATGATGGAGGACCGCTCAAGGATCTTAGAAGAAAAAATAAAAAATAAACAATAAATGAGATTGGGGAGAAAGTGGGAAAACATATGAACGTCGCAATCTTAAGAACTCTGTGTCAGATGGATCATGTAATAGATACCTACTGAATTTGAATTCTTTCTTTATAATTATAATTTTTCATTTGTGTGAAAATCTCATTACAATTAAAAATCAATGTATACGAATATAAGTAAATGTATATGAATATAAGTATATATGTATGTATATTGATACTTAATGATATCGATTCTCAGGAGGCCACTGATGTTTACTGTGCTGCGATCAAGATCCAAGTGACCGAGATCGTCACACAGCAGCTGCCACTAGACCACCCACTCGTGTTCATGATAACGCGCATCTCGCTGCAAATGCAGAGCGAGCGAAATGAGAAACCATCAATTGCGAGAGATAACACTCGACGAGAGAAAGAAAAACAAGAAAAACGATAAGTGCGTGGAGTTGTCTAGTGGGAGTTGCTGTGTGCAGAATTATTGGGATCCGCTGCAAAGACATTATTTAGTGATGAACGTGCCAAACATGAATGTACAGCGAGTCCCAGTGTTGTTTGAATATAATACATTTTACATTGAATTGAAATAGATGTACATTTATAATTAGAATATGTATATATATGTATATCATATAAAAAATATTCAGTTCCAAACATTCCGGCCCCCCTGGAACGAGTTTCAGGATACAGGAAGAAGCTTAGCTTTGCGATTGGGCGAACAATTGTTTCTGATGCAGTTCTCACGGAGGCAACTCGAACCTGCTGATCTTTTCCAGGGATGACGCATTCAATGCGACCTAGTAACCATTTGATCGGCGGAAGATGGGGTTCCTTGACGACTATCAAGTCCCCTGGCTTGAGGTTGGTAGTGCAATGCTGCCACTTGGGTCGCTCCTGAAGTGTCGTCAAATACTCTGTATGCCATCTCTTCCAGAATCCTTGGGTCATGTTCTGAATATGATTCCAATGTGACAAACGATTCAAAGGGGTGTTCAAGTGACTCGGCTCAGGAACGGCTGTGAGTGGTTCACCTACAAGAAAATGCGCGGGAGTTAATTGGTCAAGGTCAGTGTCGGACATAGAACACAAAGGACGAGAATTCAAAAATGCTTCTATTTGCGTAAGGACAGTATATAACTCTTCGAATGTTAAAACAGAGCTGCCAATAACTCTACGTAAATGCAGTTTGACTGACTTAACGCCAGCCTGCCACAAACCACCAAAGTGTGGCGCCAAGCGATACCGTCCTTGGCGAGCGTAGAAGCAATTGCATCGTTGTGAGTTTGGTTCATTAGAAGTTTATGCATTTCTGTCAGGTATCGACGAGCTCCCTTGAAGTTGGTCCCGTTATCGCTGTAGATATTGCTGCATTTGCCCCGGCGAGATAGAAATCTACGTAAGGCGGCGATGAATGCTTCGGTGGTGAGGTCACTCACTAGCTCCAAATGGATGGCCTTTGTAGACATATATACAAACAGAGCAATATAGGCCTTTGACATTTTCGGCTTACGACTTCGGGATAGCTTGATAGTAAGTGGACAGGCGTAGTCACACCCTGTGTTTGAAAATGGACGGCTTGGTTGGATTCGCGGTGCTGGTAGATTTCCCATGATCTGCTGTGTTGTACGTTTCTGCTGCATGAAGCATGATTTACATCGGTGAATGACCTGGCGAATGATGTTTCTGCTGCCTAAAATCCAGTACTGTTGTCGGACGAACGCAAAGGTTCCGGATACTCCAGGATGTAAATACTGTTTATGTATATCTGTGATTATGAGGGTGGAAATACGATTTGTTTCAGGAAGAATTATAGGATGTTTTATGTTAAAAGATACTATAGCATGTTTTATACGTCCACCGACACGTAATAATCCATCGTTGTCCAGAAATGCTGAATACCTTAATAGTTTTGACTTTGAGGGAAGTTGGTTTTTGGCCCGCAGGTGTTTGATGTCATCTGCAAAAACATTTAGTTGCACAAATTTTACAAGAGCTATTCTTGCAGCGTTAATTTCGGCATACGTCAAACCACGATGCACACGAGCAGAGAGGGGAATTCGACACTCTGAGGATAGCCGTAGGCAATGTGCAACGATTCGAAGCAACCGATACCATGAGGAAGCGTCCTTTATAAAATCCTGAAAAATATGGCCGTCGAATGACGTGACAAACACATGCCGTGTGATTGTCTTTTCTTCACGTTTCACTAATTCGCTTTCAGAGAGATTTGGCGAAGGTTTAGATCTCGGCCAGTATTCGTCGGATAAGGAAAGCCATGGTGGACCAGTCCACCAAAGGCTGTGAGTGCAGAGATTGGAAGGGAGGACACCGCCCGACGCGCAATCTGCAGGGTTTGATTCCGATGGTACGTAACGCCAAGAGTATCGCGGTAATGTTTCTAAAATGGCTTCCGTTCGGTTGGCTACGAAGGTGTTCCCGCGACGCGGGAGTGAAGAAAGCCAATGTAAAACTATTTCGGAGTCGCACCACGCGAAGGTTCTTTCGATATGGACATTTAACGATTTTTTTACTAAGGACAACAACCGGGTTAGCAATAATGTACCACAGAGCTCGAGACGAGGAATAGAGACAGGTTTAAGTGGGGCTACCTTGGTTTTTGCCGCGACGATGATGGTAGATATGTCACCAGTTGGCGACTTAGTGCGTGCATACACGACTGCACCATAAGCGAGTGACGAAGCGTCCGAAAACCCGTGAAGTCTATTGTTTCTTCGGATGGGAATACATTTCGCGGAATTTGGATTCTTTAGAAAAACGAAAGTTCTTTTCGATACATCAGCCATTCTTCCGCGATGGCATGAGGCAGTGGATCATCCCAGCCCAATTTTAGTTCGGCAGACCAAAGTTTTTGAAACATAATTTTAAATAACACAACCGATGGGGCAAGAAGGCCAAGAGGGTCGAAAATACGCGCGATATCGGAGAGCAAACTTCTTCTTGTTACCGTGAGACTCGGGGTGGATTTCGCGATACGATATGAGAACACGTCAGTACCAGGGTTCCAAAACATTCCCAATACCTTTACGAGCGGCTGAGAACGTTCAGGATCAACAAAAGAGTATTCGCAATCTTCGGGCTTTTGTTTAGCCAGTAGAGCCCAACAGTTGGAACTCCATTTCCGAAGCTGAAGTCCAGCAACCGATAACAGCGTGACTAGTTCTCCCTGCAATTCAAGTAACGCTTCGATTGAGTTGGTACCGGTCATTACATGGTCCACGTAGACGTCGTTAAATAATATTCTAGATGCGTTCGGATAGGACAAACGATAATCTTCCGCGAGTTGCTGCAAAACGCGAACTGATAAAAATGGAACCGACGCAGTTCCATACGTTACTGTTCGTAGCAAATAATGTTGAATCGCTTCACGAGGGTTCTGACGCCAAACTATCCGTTGAAAATCAATGTCTTTTTCGCAAACCCGAATCTGGCGGAACATCTTAACTATATCTGCCGCGAACACAAACCGATGTTGCCGAAAACGCAAACAAACACCGACCAAGTCACGCTGAATTGGCGGCCATATTAAAAGCCGGCTATTCAAGGACTGTCCCTTTGAGTCTTGTACCGATCCGTCGAAAACAACTCGTAATTTTGTCGAGGAACTACATATGTATCTGGTTTCCGCGTGATGAGGCAAGTAAAATTGTTTTGTTGAGTTTAGGTTTATTCTTTCGCGCGGTATCAGTTCCATATGTATGTCCCAATAATTTGGAATAAAGTTTTTGTAACGCAGGATTACTGCGAAACCTACATTCCATTGAGTGTAATCGCGAAACAGCCGACTGTAAGGTTTCTCCGAAACTGGGCGAAGGGGTTTTGAATGGAAGGGAAACAATGTATTTTCCGTTGGGAGAGCGCGAAACCGTTTTTCGGAAATGTTGTTCAGCTGGATCGTCAAGGTTTTTATACGTCTTAACAGGGGGAACCTCTTCTATTTCCCAGAACCGCTGCAAGAGACCGTCTACGTCGTGAGAGGCACAAAACGAGGATAATTCCGGGCTGCTGGGCTTTGGATCCGACAGTTCTCCTGAAATTACCCAACCAAATGAAGTGTTGAATGCTATAGGACTGCCCTCGAGTCCACGAATTTGTTCTCCTTGGAGGATATTCCAAACCTTGTCAGCTCCTAGGAGAACATCGATGGAGCTAGAAATGTTGAAGTACGGATCTGCTAGCTCCAAATTATGAATGTGCTTCCATGCCGATGCGTCGAAGGATTTTGATGGCAAATTCGATGTCAATTTACCAAGCACGAAAACGTCAACGGATAAATGAGTAGAATTATGGCGAGAGAAGAGTTGAATAGAAACGCGCACCTTCGTGAAACCCGCTTCTTTAGATGATAATCCCATTATAGGGATGCGAGAATGCTTTCTTGGAAGACCTAACCTTTGCACAAAAGATTCAGCAATGAATGAAGATTGTGACCCCGTATCCAAAAGAACTCGACATTCGAGAAACTGGCCCCAATTATCTTGAAGTTTCGCGAGAATGGTAGGTAGTATGGTTTGTTTTCGAAACTCAAGCGAATGGTTATTAACCAATGGGGAATATGCAGCCGAAGTGGACCGGTTCACCGAAGGATCAGGTTGGTTCGAAGCGGATGATGAGGATGGCAACACTGAAGATGGTGCAGAGGATGGACTCGAACATCGCGAAGGTAACGATGAGATATTATTTTTGACTATGTCTCGATGTACTAGAGAATGGTGACGAGATTTACAAACGCGACAACGAAACGATGACCGACACTTGTTTGACGAGTGACCTATTCGAAGGCAATTGAAACACAAGGATTTTGTATTAACGAAGTTTCTACGAGTAACGAAGTCTGACGCTAAAAACTGATTACACTGGGATAGGAAGTGGTTACCCTGGCACATGGAACACTGAACACTGCTATCTGAGGCTTTCTCTACATGCGCTCGAATTTGTACCGATTGTTTTCCGCGCGAGTTGACCGACCGATTGAGTGTTTGACACGATTCGAGTGCATCACATCGCAATTCAAGAAACGTAAGAAAATCTTCGATCGAACTATCATCGCGAGATCCGATTTCTTCAGCCCAAGCCTGCTTTGTGTCGTTATCAAGTTTGAATGTTAAGATCAAAATTAACCAGGGATCCCTACCATTCCTACCTAATGTATGTAGTCCGCGAATAACTTCGTCCGCACCATCTGTTATCTTCCTAAGAGTTTGCACGTTCGACATACTCATTGTAGGAAGAGAAAGAAATGTCTGAACAAACGATTGGATAATTAGATTGATACGGTCGTAGCGTTTTTCTAATCTATCCCATGCTTCGATATAATTTGCATCTGAGATAGAGATATGCTTTATTAGGTTAGCCGCATCGTCACGTAAGAAGGACTTTAAATAGTGGAATTTCTGCGTTGGATAAATATTGGGTTTGTTATCGACAGAACCCAAGAACAAATCTTTAAATGATGGCCAATCCTTGTAATTGCCTGAAAATGGCGGTATCACTGTAGGAGGCAAATTTACCGACGCACACGTGCTACCCGAAGAATCTAACTTTTTTAAGAACGTTGCCTGCTGATTAACAAGAGATTTTAAAACTGAATCGTCGGCTTCAGCTTGAATGTTAGATTGTCTATCGCGAATGGCCTTTTTCAAGCCAAAATGTGCCACGAAATATTTTTCTTCATATTGGCCAAATTCACTTTGACATTCCCCTAGCTCATCGTCTGCTGCCAAATTCTGTAAAAGTTCATTGTGCAGCGAAGAAAATTCCGACCACGCTTCAACAACTCTGCTTAAACGGATTTCTAGCATCTCGATTGTAGTCGATTCTTCGATAGATGCAACGAAATCTACCGCACGTGTTAAGCATGCTTTCGCATTACCACGTTTTTGCTTGATGGCACTCATTTTATGTTATACTCACGAAAATACGAGAATATCAAAGGTAAAAAAAAAAACAAGTGAAATGCTTCTTCACCGATTCACACAATTTACGTAGCCAATCAAAAACACGTGTCCTATGATTGCTAACTTTAGCTGCAACGCAGGTATGTACATATATTTAAGAAAAGTGTGTCTATTTCAAACAAAAAGATCTATTCCTGCTTAAATGAATTAATTCACGAACGCGATTTTTCTCAATTCATATATATACTATGTCTCTACGAATGAATACCACGCACACGCACGAGGAGTTTATCACGTTTTCTTATATTTTAATCGAATATCCGGTTTGAAGGACCAGCATGAATTTGAATTCTTTCTTTATAATTATAATTTTTCATTTGTGTGAAAATCTCATTACAATTAAAAATCAATGTATACGAATATAAGTAAATGTATATGAATATAAGTATATATGTATGTATATTGATACTTAATGATATCGATCCTCAGGATGCCATTGATGTATATTAATGATATCGATTCTCAGGAGGCCACTGATGTTTACTGTGCTGCGATCAAGATCCAAGTGACCGAGATCATCACACAGCAGCTGCCACTAGACCACCCACTCGTGTTCATGATAACGCGCATCTCGCTGCAAATGCAGAGCGAGCGAAATGAAAAACCATCAATTGCGAGAGATAACACTCGACGAGAGAAAGAAAAACAGGAAAAACGATAAGTGCGTGGAGTTGTCTAGTGAGAGTTGCTGTGTGCAGAATTATTGGGATTCGCTGCAAAGACATTATTTAGTGATGAACAAAAATGCGTGCCAAACATGAATGTACAGCGAGTCCCAGTGTTGTTTGAATATAATTCATTTTACATTGAATTGAAATAGATGTACATTTATAATTAGAATATGTATATATGTATGTATATGTATATCATATAAAATAAATTCAGTTCCAAACACCTACTGTTTGAATAATCCGTGCGCTGAGAACGGACACTGTGTGTATATACATTTTGTGATGTTTAACATCCGATTGATTGTTGTTTATAGGTCACCGCGATGTCTAACCAATATTGCTGTAGAAGGCATAAATACAGCAATATACGAAAACAGCCGCAATGGTAATATTTCTTCGTTCGATTCCCGAACTATTAACAATATGTACCTACAAATTTGTGCGGAACCCTCAGTGGGCGAGTCCATCTCTTATCTTGGAATAGCCCTATGTTCGATGGCTAGTTTCTACCAGCAAGCCAAAGTTTCGGAAGAATAAAATGAGAACTTACAGCTTTAGAACTTGCGAATGCTATTATATGTATAATTCGTATATGAGAACTAGCCAAGTCAGACCTTAGGCTTAAATATATTATCCTAAGTTATAAGAATATTTGATATTTTAAGTTGTTATATAATATTTTATGTTGTTATAAATAAATTTCAGGAATGACCATTGAACTTGGCACCCATTTAGATCTCACGTCTTTTGTCATTGAAGTCAATAACCAAGGCATATGTGTGTACATATGTATATCATAATATTGAACTTGGCTCTCATTTACATTTATGTTTTTGTTTGGATGCTACTCTCTTTGGCAACAATAATACTACTAACTGCAATAATTCAGGCATATTTAACACTAAACCTACCACGAGACGGATCAAATGACCCATATAAAGCTTTTTGTCAGAATTTCTTCTAAATAATATTAACACATCGCTATTTGCCTTTACTAACTTCACTTGACCCGCTGTAGTAGGACAAATTCGCGATGGATGGCCTGCTTTATTGTTAAATATGCAAATTTCAGACGAAATCACAAATCCAGTGACAGTTTTCATCCTTTTTTTTTTTTTGTTTATTTGCTTTTTGCTTATTTTTGGCATTTTTTTTAATTTTTTTTTGCTTTTTTGCCATAATATTCAAGTATTTGTTGGCAAAACCCTCCTCAGCCTTGATGCTGACGATCTGGATCTACTCGACCCCGGTGTGAAACCGATTTACAGAATCCGAGGTACTCCGTGACTGCGGAGCGCGACTTCGGGTCCGTTGATTAATCGCCGTTCTATGGAACAGCCACGTGGAAGATTAGTGGTATCTATTTTGGATCAGCCCGTATCGATCTCGAAGGAGGAACGCTGCTGGGGAGTCAAGCCGTAAGCCCCGCAGTTCAGGTTATTGATCGAAGTCATATGCACTTGAAGCACCTCAACCCAATATTTTCCTCGCAGAGCTCAAGACACCTTTCCTGTTTTTTCGCTTAAGCTCGGGACAAAACTTTTACATTCTAACATTGATTTGGGAAACAACATCTCCAACATTAGCCAACAAATTGCTCGCAACTGATGGTCCGCCGTATCCTAAGAGCGGTCCTATTCGGATTTCATGCTGATAAATTCTCGACTGAAAATTAATGATGCGAACGAATGGTCTAGTAACTTTTTGCGGGTCTTTGTATAGGACAATGATCTTTACGGGCTAAGTATCGTGATCACAGTACCAGACTAATTTCCGGAGATGGCAGAATGTCCAAAGGCACCCCTAGAGTAGGACACGTTGACTAGGCCTGCCGGTTCCTTGAAGAAAGCACTGACTTCGAGCCTCTCGTTCCAATAGATTCCTGTCAAACAACGAGATTGGTAGCTACTTTAAACAAATGGACGACATAAATTAAACAAACAATGGACAGTACGATATCACGGCAACCACAACGTGCACAAACCTGCCCCGAAACGCACAAGTGGCACAGCACAGGCAGAAAAGTAGACTCTTGTACAGGCGGTTATCGGCAAACAAAACGTCAGCACACTGAAATCACTGATTACACATCTCCAGTAGTTTATTAAGAACAACAGAATTTGAGCTGTAAAAATGAACAGCGCAAATATGTTGCCACAAATAAATAAAATATCTCGGAGCAACAATCGTAATGAGATTCAGTATTTGAAGTTTCCTAGAACATTAGAAAATGGACGTTTGTAAGGCACGTATATCTTATATAGACGTATATATTCGTAATCGAATGTCCTCAGAAGAAGGTAGCCACAGTAGGAGCTATCTGATTTCGGTCAATAACCTGATCCCAGAAACATTCCTCTATTTAAATCGATGGGGGCTGATTCAGGATAGATTACACAGATAAACAAAATCGAACTTTTTTTTTTGTTTTGTTGCATGAAGTTTTTCTACTGTTGTTTACTAATTTGGGTGCGCTTATTTCGAATCTACCTTCAAATTTTTTGAAGCAGCTCTAGTTAGTAAGATTCAGGTTTTGAATTTGCACGAGTAGTAGATAATTTATATCAATAGCGATGTGACTAAACTAGTTTCTGTATAAATGTCATTATGTCTTCCTCATAAGGACATGTAGATTAGGGGGTGGTAGTGGTGCAATGGTGGTGTAGAAATTTAAAAAAATCGATTTTTTTTTTCATATTTTCAAAGTTTAACTATTTAAGAATATGCCTATAAAAGGATTTTCACAAATTCAAATTATTTTTAGAGACATAGGTATTTTGCTGACGCGGCATCCAAACTGGCTCGGCCGGAACTAATCGAACAATAGACATTAGACTGTAATGTATGTAGGTAGAGTGGAGTTTACCAGGTAGGGCCTACCTGAATCCATATTTTTCAGTAAACCTTTTTGTTCCTTTATATATGTATATATACATATATATATATATTTAAATATATATTGTAATACAATAACCCAAGGTAACTAGTATCTTTTATATTTAGTGTTCACTTGCACCCAGCTGCTAACAGTTGAATTCTAACTTCCAAACGACGTAGACGTATGTGCTGTGAGTGAAATAAAAATATTTTGAGTGATAATTTTAATTTGAAGGCTTCATTCCTATTTTAAAAATGATGACGTTTATGGGAATCATTCATTTGTTGTAAAACGAGACAACGCCCGGATTGACCGCTCCGAGATATGTACGAGCATCCAGCGCATCAAAGGAGGCCAGAACTGCTCCATTGGAAGAGAGAAACGCAGAAAATAGTTTTTTCGAAGTCGAGGAAGGTCCGATGTATGAAGCAGGAATGGCAGATTAAATAAATGTAGGTAAGTCTAAAATATCATTTCATGACTTAGACTGCGAAATACTTGACGCGAAACTTTAAACGAGTTTTTCTCGGAACTGTCTTTTTCAAAACGATACCCATGACTTCTCAAGTTCTACTGGACCGATTAACTTGAAATTTTTTGAGAGTCTTCAAATTTTTACTATTTTTAAAAAATTCGCAAAAGTCAAAAAAAGTCGTATACATTTTTTTTTCAGGCCATTTTGTCAAAAAAAAAAATTTAACTTTTCCGTAGTTCCGGACATTGCGACATTACTTTAGATTAATAATCTTTTTTCTTTTTTCTTTCAGATTGCTAGGAGGGTTGGAATCGTGGGTATGACCACGTGCCAATTTTTTGAGACCCCCATTTCATCAGCTGCTCATTTTTTGAATTTTTACCTTTTTTATTTTTTAATTTTTTTCTGTATTTTTGTAATGTTAATAAATAACCCATAAAAAAATGGAGAGTAAAAATATAGATTGTCTTTTTTCTACAGCACTTCCAAAATCTCCTAAATTTCACTCCTCTACACTAGAATACCCCCTTAAGCGGAAGGTCTGTAGTTCAAGTCTGACCATAGCCAAGAACAATTCCTATACGGAACAAAAAACTGTGCAACAACACCAGTTGTGAATGAGAGATGATCAAAAAATGCTGACGGAGGGCATAACACTCGCATTGAATAAAATTACTGTAAAAACTACAAACAACGCAACAAATTCAGTCGATTCTCTCGAATCCCAAGACAACCACCCCCGGAGAGTAGTGAACGAACATCTTCGACACAAACCATCTGCACCCCGTCCAGGTTTTGTAACAAACATCAAAAGAGCTACTCTTGTACACTCTTGAACCTGCACGAATTATAAAAAAAAATAAAACAGCCCTGATAGTTTTTGTGTTATTTGTGAATATATTCTTCACAAAATTCAAAAATTCCGTTTTAACACGTTGAATGCCACGTCATTCAAATATGAATGACACTCATGTTTCCGTGGAAGACATTCATTTGTGTATGACGGTAACATACCTCTAGCAGGCCATGGCATTCAAAAATGAATGACACTAAGATGACCCATTGCGCGCCAAGCCAATTTGAAAAAAAAAAATTAGCTGAAAAACATCCGTTGGATTTTTATAACTGTTTTAGTAAAAAAAATATATTTGTAGGGCAGATTCGTCATTTTTTGGGAGAATTCGAAGCGGTAAGACGTGCAAACGACTGTCATTCATATATGAAAGACGTGGCCCTGCATGAAATTTTCAATTCATATTTACGTTACAGGCCATGTCATTCATATATAGGTATGACGCAAGTTACACATTGCCCAGCACCGGATCAATTAAGGATCCGGTCTGTAATAGTATCTAAGTTTATTATAATATTAAGTACGGTCGGATTAGGTTTTATTTGGGTTTCCCTAATCCCTGTTAACAAATGTTGGACCGTAGGTATATTCCCAAAAAGAACACGAGGTAGTGTTCTAATTACCTAAAGACCGCTTCCGGTCGCTTCCGGTTATAAAACTAAATTGGGTATTGGGTATTGAGAATTTTCCATAATAAAACATTTGTAACCCAATATCCTGGCATTTTTGCATATTTGACAGTAGTGGAAGACGATCGAAGATCAGTCTCTTGGTAATTCTTTCCCGTGTTCGGTCTCGTTCAGAGATATATTAAAAAAAACATTTTGACATTCTTTTTCTTTTTTTAACACGTTCTACTTGAGAAATTCAGTCGCGTACATTGAGTTATTTTCTCACTATTTTTCTTCATTTGAAGGATGGAAAATTAGAACAAGATGAGCAAGCGACGTAGGCTAACACTTGAGGAAGTAGAGGATATTGTAGCGGAGACAGATAACGAGCACGATTTTGAATCAGATGATTCTTTTGAGGATTCTGCATAGTTTCCAGAAGACTCATCAGATGATGAAGAAGAAGAAGGAAAAGTGGCAGACAATATAATCGATGTACTCAATAACCTACAAGTTGCAGATGATAATGAAGATATAAACGAGCTTCTACACGAAGATAACAGCCAAAACATTGGAGAAGAATAGTGGACTGATTTTGTCGGAAGACACAAATCTTTTCCATTCACGGGCAAATTCGGCTTGCAACTAACGTTTTCGACTAATATAACCCCTTTCGAAGTCTTTTATCAGCTGATAGACGATGAGATAATACAACACATTGTCATAGAAACAAATAAATTTGGAGAGCAAAAAATTTCAGCTAAGACAGGCAAACAGATACATATGTATATGCAAGAATAAATAAATTGACGAAAACAGATGCGGATGAAATAAAAAAATTCTTGGGGTTAATGATGTGGATGGGTCTTGTAAGACTTGGCAATCTTACAGACTATTGGTCGACCCATGGCATTTACAAAATGGATATACGACGGCGATCTGTTATGCCGCGAAATCGTTTTCAAATTTTACTGCATTTTGCGAACAACGGGACAAGTGATAGAGAAAACCGCCTAAATAAGATTCATCCTCTTATGGACATTTTGGAGAAAAAGTTCAAGGAATTGTTTTCCCCCGCTGAAGATACATTCATCGATGAGACACTCGTTCCTTGGAGCGGCCGTTTGGCTTTCCGGCAACACATTCCAAATAACTCTCATCGGTACGGAATTAAGCTTTTCAAATTATGTTCCGTTGATGGCTACACTTGGGCAATGAAAGTCTACTCTGGAAAATTAGCGTCAGGTCAAAGAGAAATCGGAATAGCAAAAAATGTCTTCGTCGACTGAAGGCCTAATCAATGAAGGAAGGTGCTTATTTGTTGATAATTTTTACACGAGTTATGAACTGGCACAATACTTCTTGGAAAACAGGTACTTTGCGAGCAAACAAAAAAAAATATCCAAAAAAAAGGCCTTCTTGCATATCTCAAACAAGGCGAAATTGTCTCAAAAGAGGATAGAAATAGAATTGTAGTCCTAAAATGGAAGGTGACCCGCGACGTGAGGATCTTGTCGACCAAACATGCTCCAATATTAGTACCTACGAGCAAAAATCAGAAGATTAAACCATTGTCGTCAGCAGTCATCACCACTGATCAGCCAAACTCAGGCAATATCCAAAGGACGTAAATTTCGAAAGGTTACCACAAAACCACATGCAGTACTTTCATACAATGCAGGTAAAGCTGGCATTGATCTGTCTGATCAGATGGCCTCATGTGCGACGACTCTCCGGAAAGGTGTAAAATGGTATAGGAAGCTTGGTGTAGAACTTCTTTTAGGAATTTCAGTTATTAAGGCATGGGTTTTGTACAAGCATATAACAAAAAAGAAGATTCAAATACGCGCATTTAGGGAATGCTTAGTAGCAAATATCTTGGGTATACAAGGTCATCAGCAGCGGAACAGGCCCAGGTCATTAGGAAACACGCACCATCTTTCCCAAAGAACCAACCCTGATGGCAAAAAGTTGCGGAGAAAATGTATTATTTGTTATGCAAAAGTAAAGCAAGAACCAGGTCGTGAAGAAGCCAGCAAACATTCAAAAATGGTATATATGTACGTCTGGCAATGATTGTCCTGGACAGCCACAAATGTGCCTTCCGTGCTTCAACACAGCACAAATAGTTTTTTTTTACACTTATACAGGGTGTCCCACGAGCAGTATGCCAAAAAGCTAGAGCGTGTAGGTCTGGTCAAGGCAAGAAAAAAATCGTATGGGCGGGGGGGTCTATTCCCCCCCGTTTAGCCGGGAGGGGCAATTTTCTAAAAAATTGACTTAATTTAAAAAAAAAAAATATTAAAAATCAACAGTTACATCCACAATGCCGAGATATACTTTTTTGTAAAGCCAGGAACCTCTTCTTTCATCTTGTTTTTAAACGAAGCTGTTTTAAGAAATAGTTTTTGAGAAATTAATTTTCAAACTCAAAATTTTGAAAAAAAAATTTCGAACTATTTTTTTGCAAAATTGTATGTAATTAAGTACTAATTTTTTTTCGAAAATTAAATTCTCTTATTAGTTGTTAGTTAAAAACAGAAAACCGGATGCAAAAATTTCTTGTAGTTTGTGAGAAATTAAAAAAAAACCCGAACTATTTTTTTCTAAGAAAAACCTTTTTTTTGGTTTTAACGTGGCTGGACTTGTAGGCAAATTAATGTATGAAACATTGACCTCTTTTTTATTATTTTTAAAAAATTCGGAGTTTTATGAGGACACAATAAAGTGACACAGTAAGGATAAGGATAATAACCCTGGGAAAAATTAAGTGGTGGCTGAAACCACCCCGTGCTCTTGATGAATCTTAGAAGATCCGATATATCTGCGTTAGCCACGTCCGCAATCTCTGTAAAGAATCTTTGGCCCAGCGACACTAGGCGTCGATTCTGGAGAGCTGGACAGTGGCAGAGCAGATATTGGATCGTCTCAGTTTCTTCCTCATCGCCGCAGCTCCGGCAGAGATCGCTGGATCCCGAGTCCCATTTCCGGAGCATTGCTCCAATGGGATAGTGTCCTGTGATCACTCCGACGAGCATACGGATCGAGTTACGGTCCAGCACCAGGAGCTTCTTTGTTTTTCCGACGTTGAGCTCTGGCCACGATGATCTTGTCGTGTAGCTGTCGTTTCTTGAAAGCCAAGACGAGTTGGCCTCTTTGATGATTGTGTCGTTTATGATCCTGTATAATGCGCTGATCGGTGGTTGCAGTGACGTGTCCGCTTCGCTGATGTCCAATTCAGAACCTTGCCTGGCCAGCTCGTCTGCTCTTTCGTTCCCTGCGATTGAGCTGTGGCCCGGTACCCAGCAGAGTTTAACTTTATGGTGTCTGATGGACTTCAGTGAGTCGCGACATTTCTTGACAGCCTTTAATCTCGTTATACAGGATTCTATTGACTTCAGTGCAGCCTGGCTGTCTACGAAGATGGTGATATCAGATGGTGGGATATCGGCTACCTGTAGGTGTTTGGCTGCTTTCTCTATTGCCAGGATTTCTGCTTGGAACACGCTACACATATAAGGGAGTCTGAATGATTCCTGTTTGTGTAGGGTATCAGAGTAAAACCCGGCCCCAGTGCCTGTGTCCATTTTCGATCCGTCGGTGAAGAGGGTGGTCTCATGGTCGTTGATTATGGCGTTTGATAGCCACTCTTCTTTGTCGGGGAAAAGGATAGGTATACTGAGAGAGAAGTCATTTTGGGGGGGAATATAGTCGGTCGTAGCTGCGAGGCTACTAAAACTGTAATGTTTGGCTTGGTATTGTTGGACAAACTGTATTCGGGCCCCTGTTTTCGAATGCCGTTATTAATGGAGAATCATACCTGCAGTTTCTACGAGACCTTTTGACCGATTTGATTGACAACTTTCCTTTGGCCATAGCAGATAATTTAATCTACCAGCAAGATGGGGCACCAGCACACTACAGCTTACGGGTTAGAAACTGGCTGGATGATTATTTTAGTGACCGTTGGGTCGGAAGAAGGGGCCCCACGGAATGGCCACCTAGATCACCAGATTTAACTCCTCTAGATTTTTATGTGTGGGGATTCATGAAGAATTATGTTTATGTTAAGTGAAAATAGTATCTTTGGAACAACTGAAAGAACGGATTGAAGTCGCTGGAGTCAAATTGCAGGAAAATTTGTCCAGCATAGACTTATGTGCAGCCATTAGAAGGAGATATAATCTTTGCCCTCAAAAAAATTAAAATCATATTGAAAATTTATTATAATAAAACTCCGATTTTTTTTAAAAATAATAAAAAAGAAGTCAATGTTTCATACATTAATTTGCCTAAACGTCCAGTCCAGTTTTTCTTAGAAAAAAATGGTTCGGGTTTTTTTTTAATTTCTCAAAAACTACAAGTTTTGCATCCGGTTTTGTTTTTGTTTTTAACTAAAAACTAATAAGAGAATTGAATTTTTGAAAAAAATTAGTACTTAATTACAAACAATTAGTTCGAAATTTTTTTTTTCATTTTTTTTTTAAATTTTGAGTTTGAAAATTAATTTCTCAAAAACTATTTCTTAAAGCAGCTTCATTTAAAAACAAGATGAAAGAAGAGGTTTCTGGCTTTATAAAAAAGTATATCACGGCATTGTGGATGTAACTGTTGATTTTTAGTATTTTTTTTTCCAAATTAAGTTAATTTTTTTAGAAAATTGCCCCTCCCGGCTAAACGGGGGGGAATAGACCCCCCTCCCGTACGATTTTTTTTTTGGCTTGGCCAGACCTACACGCTCTAGCTTTTCGGCACACTGCTCGTGGGACACCCTGTATACCGCAACTATGTTACATCAGAAGTCCAGACAGCACTACTACATACAGCATACAAAGACAATTAGCAAGCACTACATCGATATGAGAAAAATCAGTTGTCTGGAAGACAAGCGGAACATATGCGTCTAATTGCTATACCATCGTAATCACTATCAGAATCAGTGCACTAGCGCTAGACGAAGAAAACAATAACGTACACAACGATAATCAAATAATGCAAATAAGAAGGCCACACAAGAATAATTCTACCTGTGAAAACTGCGTTACAAACAAAAACAAAACAATAAATCAACAATAGTACAAACGATAACACAATTACAGTACTTATTGTACAACTAAAGACTACACAAAGAACAACAGAATTTTAATATATGAACCAAAATTAGAACCTGGGAGCGCAAAACTATACACCTTAACAGGCAATGTCAATTTATTGAATAAAATACTAATAAAAGAATTAACATCGTGTGTGACTATGAAAACTGGGGAGAGCCAATATCGACATTCTCTGAGAAACCAGAATTAAACATAATATTCCATTCCTACAAATAGCACAAAATATAGCAATCCACATAATCAATTTAAATAGGAAACATAGGGCTGATATATCAATGAACTAAAGAAGACGAAGAGTGATGGAAAATGTAGATTAACAGTAAAAGCTAGTGATGACGTTTATACGTGAAGAAAGACATATTTAAAATTAGAGTTTTCAAGCCATACATTAACACACACATTTCATGTAGCCGAAAAGGTTTTCCCAATATCAACAACATTCATGGTAGGGCCATTCTGTTGAAATATATCTACTACTAGACAGAAATTTTAGTAATTGCAATATCACCAAAATCTTTCCATATATTCAAAATATTACCCAAAACAGAAGTGATATACCCTACTAATTTGTTTCTATTAGAATATAGCGTCCTACTAAATAAAGTTGTATACATAAGTAATTCCATAGCACTAGTAAATAGTATATGCTACCAAGACTACCATTTGGTTTTAAGATATCATCCAATAGCTTCCAAAGACCACTGACAATAACTCTAAGCGGTTTAGAAGCAACGACATTTCTCAACGCAGGCGTCGGACATACTCATAGTATTAACCATATCGAAATCTGAGAAACGTATTTGAGAGATTAAAAGTACATTTTAAAATCAACGGTAGAAAATACAATTTCCTTAAAACTGAATTAATATAACTATGGCACTAAAAAGGGTCAACCTTTCATGCGGTCATAATGTGGACAAGCATTCAATGTTCGGAAACAAAGATTAATAAAACCACCGGTAATCCCATGTCTAAATTTAAATATGAAAGGAATAACCACGGACACATAAGACTTTGCTCTTGGAACAGTACATTCATAAGGAGAGATGGGACAAGATAACATACAAATATACCTATAATAGAAAATATAAACGACATAAACAAACCTATAATAAGAAAGAATTTCTAATCATACACTGGAGAATATATTTCTCAAATCTTTTTATAGGGAAGAAAATGTATAGTAGTAATAGTAATAGTAGCAGTAATAGTAGTAAGTTTAAGTCTCATTATTCGCACATTAAAATTCCTCTTCTTAACTAACGAAAAACACTTTGACCTAAAAAAAAAAAATGGTTTCTCCTATGGTTTTTTAGCCCTGCTACTAGTTAGCAAACTCTGGCAGTCTTTATTGCAACCAGCCCTGCCAAGAACGGGGAAATTAAAAATAAAACAAAATATCTTTTTATTATTACTTTGAATCAGCTAAATTTGTGTAATAAATAAATAACCCTCGATGTAAACAGCCAATTTCTAAAGGCTTTAATAAGAGAACTACAGCAGGCGGTATCATAAGGGTAATTTCACATCGAATGTTATTGGGCACTCCATCGCTTACGGAAGACAAACGCTTATAGACAAAAAACACGGAAAAGACTGGTTGACTGAAAAACTGAAAGCTATTTTTCACAAATGCCAAGTCATGATATAAACTGAGTAGTCTTTCCTGAAGAAAAATATTCAAGTACAATATTTGTGCACTTAATACACTATAATACGATAGAACATTTTCCCTACAGGAATAGATACATATGGTACATATATAAGGTACAAGTCTAAGTAAAATTTTTTTTTCAACCCTTAAAAAGCTAACAGACTTTTGGCAATATTCCATAATATTCATATTGTTCACGTGCACCTACTGAATAACATGACACACTGCATCTGCTTCAGGCATTTTCAATATGTTAATCGAAAAGTTAGCTATTCGACTCAACGCCCATTTTGCCATCCACGCTATCATTGTCATAGCTTTTCTATGCCGAGTGCACTACTACATTTGGCCCAGACAATAGTCCTGAATTTTCTTGGCAGAATGCGTTTGGCAAATTCCAAAATTATATTCGACTTTGAATTAGCGACAGGAGAGAAAACTTCAAGACGATGATTTTAACGTTCCTTCACAAAACACTGGTAAAGTGATGCGATTTAGCGTTTTTTTACATCTCATTAGCAAGATCTATTTACGTCTAAAAGGATAAATACGTGCGACAAATTACAAGTCCAAGTATGTAGCAATTAAAATCTTACATTTTAATTTTGCGATTTGATTGCCAACAAATTTGCAGCTAAAGGTTGCGTTCATTTTTAATGAAATAAGATTACTGCTGCCGTTGTAATTAACATAGTTATAATCGTTTTCTCTTAAGTGTATTTTGAGATATTACAGGAATGTTTGGTTTTAAGATTGGTAGAATGATATCATCTCTTGGTTAGATGCGTAAAAACATTTTTTACATTTTGTTTAGGTTACGAGGTTACGGGTCGAACTTTAGCCGAATTTTTAAATATATCTGAACATCATTGAATTCTTTCAATCAACAACTGATTTAGCTTCCACGACAAATTTGTTCAATGTCACTGGTGTACGACGACGACTTAACGAAAATGAATACTTAAATAAAGTTGCGGAAGAGTACAAAACATCAATGCATCAGTCTCGTAGAAAGGCTTACCGCGAACATAACAGAATGATGCGGGGGCACGGCAGTGCCCCCGCCAAGTCGAGCAAAAAAGCGGCACGGCCGTACCTGAATTTTTAGTAACCAATCAGGCATCGTATAAACACGGTATATTTCAAATTTCATTCAATTTGAACTAGTAGTTTAAGAATTATAACTAGTCAAAGTTTCTTAATTTTGTCATCCACTCACTGACCGATCATCAAAACTCTAAGGCACTTCTAGCAGACATAGAAGAATACAATTAGTGTTTAGTGTACAAATCAAGGAAAAACTAAAATATTTTGCAATTTCGGTTTAGTTTTCTAGATACACCAAATATTATTATTAATAGGATAGTGTATATATATACATATGTATATATACATATACAGGGTGTCCCACGAGCAGTGTGCCAAAACGCTAGAGCGTGTAGGTCTGGTCAAGACAAGAAAAAAATCGTATGGGATGGGGTGGAAGGAACAGTTTTTGAGAAATTAATTTTCAAACTCAAAATTTTGAAAAAAAAATGTTTGAACTATTTTTTTTAAAATTGTATGTAATTAAGTATTCATTTTTTTTCGAAAATTCAATTCTCTTATTAGCTTTTAGTTAAAAACAGAAAACCAAATGCAAAAAATATCTTGTAGCTTTTGAGAAATTAAAAAAAAACCCGAACCATTTTTTTCTAAGAAAAACCTTTTTTTTTGTTTTAACGCGGCTGGACTTGTAGGCAAATTAATGTATGAAACATTGACCTCTTTTTTATTATTTTTAAAAAATTCGGAGTTTTATGAGGATACAATAAAGTGACACAGTATTGGAATAACCCTGGATTCATCCTTTTTTTCATTGATAACGCCTGAAAACTGACCTGCTAATTTCGTCTGGGTCCGCCCACTGCCGATGGGTTCTACCCGCTAGGACCTTAAGACAATAACATCGCAATTTTTCTTTATTGAAAAACGAAATATTTGCAACCCAAATGTAAATAAAAGGCATCGTATTTTTAATAAAAAACCATTTCCAAATTGGATGTTAACTCATCAACACATTACGATGTCAAACTCATACTCTCGAGAAGAATTAACGGAAATGCACTTCTGCTACGGTTTAGCTAATGGTCGAGATCGTGAAGCCGAAAGACTCTACGCTGAAAGATATCCCAACCGGAGGTGTCCCAGTCGTAGCATGTTTTCAAGAATCCACCGACGTCTGCGAGAGCACAGAGTGCTAGAGCATCGAAGAAGCGAAAATTCAGTTACAGATGGATCAGGAATCTTAGATGAAAGAATTTTGTATTTGGTCCGACGTAATCCCTCCCTTAGTACAAGGAGGATAGTTATTATGCTTGGAGTGCCCAAATCTAGAGTATGGAGAGTGCTTCATACCGAAAACTTACACCCGTACCATTTTAGGCCAGCTCAGGAACTCACCTCAAACGACAAGTTTTTGAGAGCAGAATTTTGTCTATCATTACTGCTTCGAGATGAAACTGAACGAAACTATTTTGCAAGGATATTCTGGACGGATGAAGCACAGTTTACCAGAGATGGGGTTACTAACTTCCACAATTTGCATCATTGGAATAGCACCAATCCACACAACAAAAAACAAAATAAATCACAACACCGCCTTAGCTGTAATATTTGGCTTGGTATTGTTGGACAAACTGTAATCGGGCCCCGGTTTTTGAATGCCGTTAGTAATGGAGAATCATACCTGCAGTTCCTACGAGATCTTCTGCCCGATTTGATGGACAACGTTCCTTTGGCCTCAGCAGATAATTTAACCCTTAGATGCATGATTTTTCCAAATTTGGATTAAAAATTATCCTGACTAAGTATTGGCTATAGAAACACTTCCTCATCAATAATTTTTAGTTTTGTCAAATGATATCTTAATAATTTGCTAAAATATAGTTTGTGCCAAATATGGCACATCATGCATTTAGCCTTCAAAAAATTAAAACGAGAACCCAGTTGATTTGTTAAGGTTTTAATATTGTTAACAATTCAAATTTTATTTTTTCGTAATATTATAATATGTACATACATACATATGTAAGTATGTTAATGTACATTAATATTATATTTGCATGATGGGAACTTACACTTCGGACTTGGGAGAACTGACCGTTAAGCGACTGTTAAGCGGAAGGTTTGTATTTCAAGTCTGTCCATAACAAAGAACAATCTCTATACGGAATAATTGTTCAACAACATAAGTTGTGAGTGAAAGATGATCAAAAGAACGCTGACGAAGGCATAACACTCGCAGTACGAGTATAAGATCACTTCAAAATTCATACCCTGTGTGTGCATTTCCAATGCAATACCTTAATGACATGGAAATAAAGAAAAATTTACTATGAACTACAACCAACGCAACAAATTTAGTCGAACCTCCCGAATCCTATCTAGGACAACCACCCCCGGAAAGAAGAACATCTTCGACTCAAACCATCTACACCCCGTCCAGGTTGTGTGACAAACATCTTAAGATCGTAACTCTTGATCCTGCGCGATCCGGCGTATGGTTGACGCCATCACACTTGTTGAAGGAGAATTGAAGAAACAGGCTTTCCACGTTTTAACAAAGACTGTGAGCTGGTACAAATATTGCACTAGGTCTTTGCTGATTCGTTTCGAAAGCGAACTAAATTTATGTCATTGTGAGCCGAAGTTTATTTATAGAGGAGCCACGAATTTATAATAGCCAAATCGACCAAGTGATAGAAAATGCACATATACAACTTTTTGGATTTCATAGAAATAGTAGACCTTTCGATAAAGCTGGCCATCAAATCTACCCCTCCCATATATCGATTATTTTATGTTATTACAGCCGGAAATTTTATTGTTATGTATGATTTAGTTTTTCTACGGTTGATACTATGTTGACGCATTCATTATCTTTCCATGTCAAATTGAAAATAGATGTTCCTTCAAAATCAGCACGAATTCGACTGAGGCCTCTCTAGCTGCGTTCTTTATTTCATTATCGCTTGGTAGCTTGCAACTTGGTATCCTCTTCCGCCTCATTATTTCCGAGGAAAGTATTCCAACTTTGCCAAATAATACTGAAGCTGAAGGATGGTGTAAAAATTATCAAATCAATCTTGCATGCCCGGCATCCTCGACAACTACACAATATTGCTACTTGATCCTAAATCTGACACTTTGTGTTATACACGTTCAGCAGCATTATCTTCGAGACATGTGTAAAATTCAAAATTGTATGCAGAACCAGACACACTATATAAAACAAAAATATATTGAAGTATTGCTTCAGATGATGTTTGGTTTTTGATGCACAAACTTGTTCATCGGCAGAAAGGTGAATTGATAGACATTTCCTTTTGAATAATTCAATAACTACGAATATTATAAAATTTGTCAAAATCTGAGGAAGTTTGTTTAGTTATTGCTTTGGAATTATTATTGAAGTGTAAAGAATGAATTTTTTCAAAGGAATTTAGTGTCATAAAATTCTTTACCATATCAAGGCCGATATCTCTATTTCAATAAATTCTTAAATTTGGGTACATTGCAGCTGAAGATAGAATTAAAACGCCGAGATAAAAGCCACATTTTACAATAGAATTTTTTTCCCAACTAAGAAACATTACAAATACGTGTATGCATGAATGCATAATGTGCCATATATGGCACAAACACACAGTCGCCCAAAAAACTGGTAAAAAACTTACCGTGAATTATTATATGTTTATTCCCCGATTCAGTAAGCTATAAACTTACTAAAAATATTTTTTGTAATAGTTAACTACACAAAATTATAATGTTAGACGATGTTCGCTCAACTGATTTGCACTAACAAAGAGATGCACTGTACAACAATTACGCTATGTCAATTTTGTAAATATTTATAAGAGAAAATCAACAACTGCACATATAATGCGTCCATGGATATAGATGACATGATTTGGCGTGTTATTTGTACCAACATAATGTCTCCAAGCTCAAATATTGGACGGAAACTTGTTTGTGCCACATATGGAACATTATGCATCTAAGGGTTAATCTACTAGCAAGATGGGGACTACAGCTTACGGGTTAGAAACTGGCTGGATGATCATTTTAGTGACCGTTGGATCGGAAGAAGGGGCCCACGGAATGGCCACCTAGATCACCAGATTTAACTCCTCTAGATTTTTATTTGTAGGGATTCATGAAGAATTATGTTTACGAAGTGGAAATAGTATCTTTGGAACAACTGAAAGAATGGATTGAAGTCGCTGGAGTCAAATTGCAGGAAAATTTGTCCAGCATAGACTTATGTGCCAGCCATTAGAAGGAGATATAATCTTTGCCTTCTAAAAAATGGGGATCATATTGAAAATTTATTATAATAAAACTCCGAATTTTTTAAAAATAATAAAAAAGAGGTCAATGTTTCATACATTAATTTGCCTACAAGTCCAGCCGCGTTAAAACCAAAAAAAAAGGTTTTTCCTAGAAAAAAGTGGTTCGGTTTTTTTTTTAATTTCTCAAAAACTACAAAACATTTTTGCATCCGGCTTTCTGTTTTTAACTAAAAACTAATAAGGGAATTGAATTTTTGGAAAAAAAATTAGTACTTAATTACATACAATTTTGAAAAAAAAATAGTTCAAATTTTTTTTTTTTTCAAAATTTTGAGTTTGAAAATTAATTTCTCAAAAACTATTCCTTAAAACAGCTTCGTTTAAAAACAAGATGAAAGAAGAGGTTTCTGGCTTTACAAAAAAGTATATCACGGCATTGTGGATGTAACTGGTGATTTTTAATAATTTTTTTTCCAAATTAAGTCAATTTTTTAGAAAATTGCCCCTCCCTCTCGGCTAAAAAGAAAGAACACATAATCATAACCGCGGCCGCCGGAGGTGGCTTGTCCGCGCCGCGGCTTCCATGCTTTCAGTCCGTCACAGAAAGGCGACCACTTTCTTCCGGGCAATCTTTGGGTCTTACTGCGATATCGTAGGTATATACACACAAATCAAGTTTTAGTTAACAGACGCAAATTGTATCAGTCATTATGGGTATAAAAATTTAAATAATCTTTATATAAATCTAATTCTATAGAAAAATAATGGGATGTCAATAAGGGTTACCAAGCCTTAAAATATTTAAAAGTTGTAAATGCTCTTTACTCTCAAATACAACTTCCACATTCACCTCAGCAATTGATTGGTTATATTAACGAAGAGGATAATATCCATCATATAGTAGACCAATTAGAATCTCAAGTGGATAACGTTGTAGAAGGAAACGATGGGCTACTAACACAGGTTACATCAGAAAAAGAGGCTGACTATGAACAATACACTATTTACCCCTTGCATGAAAGGAGGAGAAACGCTCCTATTTCAGAATTCTACCAAATGCTCAAAGTCAACGCTGCTCCAATTGATTCTAGAGATAAACATTTAGATGTAAAGTGGTTTCCTGTTCTTTATGTTGAAGGTAAATATGGGCAGTTTTATGTTCGGCAGCAAAAGTTAACATCTAGTGAATATATTAAAGCAAGACTAATGTCAAAACACTCTCAATTCCGCCTGAATCAACAATATTTATTTTTTCTACTTAATGATGCTAATATACATACGTCAAATAAATTCAGGCATATTCTATAAAATGAATTGCGTTAATCGAAAAGAAAAAATTGCAACTGACCAGTATTTTGAGATGCTTAATAAACATGAGTTAGAAGGTGACTTAACAGCGATATTTGGTAGATTAAGAAATACGGAACAGATTCGGAAAAAACCGAGCAATGATGTCAACTGTATGACACAACACTACGGGCCAGCTACCTGGTTTCTCACCATGAGTCCTTCAGAATGGATGTGGGATGATTTAGGCGAGTACCTTAAGGAAGTTAATGGTCCTGAAATGGCGAACAAGAGCATTAGTGAATTAGTTGCACTTGATCCTGTCCCCACTTCTCGATTTATTGATAACAAGCTTAGAGCTACATATGTTAGACTTCATTATGTCATCCGGCGAGCCGCTTGGAAAAGTAATATATTTTATTATTTTATTTATAAGTAAAAGTAATACATTTTATTATTTTGGAGACGAGAATATCAATCGCGTGGAGCGCAACACTTTCATTTAATGTTATGGGTAAAAGACGCCCCCATACTTCACGAGTCCTCGCTTGATGAGGTTGCATCATTCATTTCAAAGTACGAAACTTGTGCTATACCTGACAAGAATGTTTCACCAACACTCTATTAACGAGTTACGTCATATCAGACCCATAAACATAATAAGTATTGCATGCGCCAAAAGAAAACAAGAAGAAACTTCGTAAAAGTTTGTCGTTTCGGATTCCCCCGGTCACAGAAGTACTTACTATTAGAGATATAATAGCTGCAAGAAAAACATTGTCGCCTAACAGTAGACTTTACTATATTGTACGCAAAAAACAGTGGGTTATGGTTAATGATTATAATCCCGCGATTGTGCTCGCATGGAATGGCAATACACACATTCAATTTACATAGTTTTATTGATGTTCGATATTCGAAAGAAAAAAAGGGGGAATTCGCTTTTTAGAAATAGGGAGAAGTTTTTATTTTCACTTTTACTTTATTCATTTTCACTCTTGGTTCTCCTTATAATACGTCTTCACTCCTCGAGGGTTTCCAAAAGAAGAAGGAGTGTGCTCCGCTTCGGCTTAAAGGAAGTCGAAGTCGGAGGAAAGCGCAAAGAGCGATAAGCCTTATCGGAAGCGCAGACTAGACTTGTTTGTTTGTACAAACTGATAACCTGTGGAAGCTACTCTTTGATAGATGGCCTTGTATAACAATATGTAGGCGAAAAAACAGCTGCTTTAAATTATTACGTCACTAAATATACCATCAAAAGCGAGAAAACTCATGTTGCTGATGTGTTTCAAGACATGAACTTTACAAAACCTTTAAGAAGCCGCCTGTTTAATATTTGCCTTAGAGTTTTATCTAATAGAAAGTGAGGTTCTTTGGAAGCCAGTGACTCTCTACTTGGTATTCCTTTGTACGGTACAGATCCTACCATAACAATTCGATGGCTGGACGTCAACATCTTTCGTGACCGGCGCGTTAAATCTAAATCTGATATGATGATGCTGCAACCGGAGTCCACCGATATTTATTACGAGTTTTGGATTGATGACCACTATCCTAAACGGCCTAAAGAGTTGGAGACTACTACAGTTTCGCTCAAAATTACGATATTGTTAAAACACATATTTGATCAATCACTATTTCTACGACGGAGAACAAGTACCAGAGAAATACTTCTTCTCTTTACTTCTTTTATTCAAGCGATGGCGTTCCTTAGATGAACTCAAAATGGGGTGTGATACTTACACGGAGGCCTTTAATTTGGCGAAAGAAGATTTAAAAGTAGTCGATTATGGTAATTCAATGATAGAATCAAGATACAAGATACAAAAAGCATTTGAAATGATAGAATCTAAAGTTGCTGAGATAAACGAAGAAAGGGAAATTGTTGATGATGACGATGGTCCTGAAAACACTTTAGACTTTGAAGCTGTGGAAGCTGCAAACGCAATGGATGACTTTCAGAGAATCAATCTGGTAGAAGAAGAGCAGACTGATCTTCAAAGTATGATCGCAAAACTTAATGCCGATAAAAAAAGAGTCTTCGATATGATCACAAATAAAATGGACACAACTGATAATAACGGTGGCACTGGAAAGAGCTTTTTAATAAAAACTCTGAAAGTTTGGGTTAAGACGTATTTAAACAAAAAAGTGGCAGTTAGTGCATAGCTGCATTCAATGTGAATGGATTGACTATACACAGACTATTGCAGCTGCCTGTGGTTCACAAGCAAACACCGAAGTACAAGCCACTTTCTGATGAGGTGTTCCAAGTTCTGAGATCAGATTTGAAAGAAGTAGTGTTGTTTATCATAGACGAAGTGTCGATGATATCCAATGTTACTTTAACATATATTCATTTACGCTTGTCTAAGATATTTGACACAAGCGACGTTGAGAATGGGTGGTTTGGAAAAAAACAACCTGTAGTTTTCGAGGATCTCTTACAGTTTCCGCCGGTAAGAGAAAAGTCACCTTTTTAAAAACTCTCAACTGCTGAAACTAACAAGTTGTTAGGTTCCCTCATTATGCCGAATCTGTGGAATGGACTGTTCATATACGATGAATTTACTATTAACATGCGACAGCTCAATGATTCTGACTTTGTTGAAATGCTAAATAGAATAGGATTAGGTGTGACTACACAAAAACACCGCGACTTACTCTCGACTAGATTAATAATTCTAAAATCCTATTCAAATGAAAACAGATTAATTGAAATAATTGAACACCTCTCGAAACTTCCTGATGATACCGTTTGCTTATTACCTACAAAAAAACATGTGTCAACAATTAAATACTGCAATGCTTAGATCTCTCCCACATCCCGAAATAAAACTTACAGCTGTAGATAGCATAGATATCTAACAAAAAGAGCTCGTAAATGCATAAAAAAATATGAAAGCGATGCTTCCATGACTGCGGGCCTGGAAGAGAACATAATTATAAAAATAGGAGCAAAAGTCATGTTAAGGCGAAATATTGACGTGAGTCTTGGTTTGGTTAATGGTTGTATCGGTATAGTGCAAAGAGTAAAGGTTGATCCGAAAAATACAAAAATAATTAAGAAAATATGCATTACATTTAATAAAGAACATGTTTACGAGCTTGGTCCGGTCAAAACTAAATTTGAAATTATTAACAGAGCTTATGTTCATCACAAACAGTTTCCTATATGTATAGCCTATGCTATAACTATACACAAAAGTCAGGGCCTAAGTCTAAATAACGCGCTGATGGATATCGGTTCTGCACTATTCACATCCGGTCAAGCTTACGTGGCACTTTCGAGAGTTACAGGTCTGGGCGGCTTACATCTAATTAATGTCGACTTTGGAAATATTGTGAATACGATAGATTAAGAAGCATTTACCGTCCAGACTTGACAAAAATTGTAACATCAAAGCCTCCGAAAAAAACCGATAGAGACAGGGAGTGGGCTTTGAGGAAAACTGTAGCTGAAGCTCAAGAAGTAGTACCGGAAAAGAAAAAGAGGACTACCTACAAAATTAAGAAAAGCTCATAAGGCACAGAGTGGGCTTTAAGAAAATCCGTTGTTGGTATTCAAGAAGTAGAAGGCACCGGAAAGGAAAAAAAGTAGGACTATCTACAAAAAGAAATGAAAACACAATGTATCTCACAAGTAATACATATTATATTAAATTAGATTGTTTAGTGCGATTGCCAAGTAAATCTATTTATTTAAAACATAAAAGGTTTTTGAAATTAATATGGTCACTATAAGATGTTGTTAGGTTAGTTAATTACGTAATAACTTAAGACAGAAGGTCCCTTAAGTAGGGACTGAATAAATTAACCGACTTGGTATTACATACGAGTAGATCTCACAACTTTTTAGGTAGAAGAACTGAGTTGCGAGACTTGGTTTTTTTTACAAGTTATGTTTTTGATGGCTTTTTTTTACTAGAACTAGTGAGATTCAAATAAATGTTTATTTTCAAGCACTGTTTAGAAAGATGGAAATGCGACTCAGAGGTTGGTGTATTAATGTCGTCGATTTCGTATTTTACTGTGTTTTCCCTAGAAATTCGCCATTAGAATTGAACAATAATTAGCAATTGAAACTTGAAACTTACCTGTAGGAAGAGGGGAAATCAGTGACCACAAACCATATCCGTTTAAGTTGATTTTTCAAACCTTTCAGGAAATCATTTTGGAGTTTTAAATTGTCTCTAGCAATCAGGGATTTACTGTTTTAAAATGTTTGGTTGCAAGAATGAAGAAAAGAAAGTACTCTTTTCTAACAAATTAAAAGTTAATAAGCTCAAATCAGATAATTAAGGATAAAAAAACACATGCCGTTATAGTTAGTGAAATGGTAAAAATGTAAATAATTTCCCATACCAAGAGTGAAATTTTAAATTTGGTATGCCAACTTAAGTTGTTTTTGCCATAATAATTTTTATGTTGATTAAGAATTCTTTCCTTACCAACTAAAGCAACAAAAAGGGTTTTATTCTGTTCAGAATATTAATCGCTGAATCGTTTTAGAAATAAATGTTTTTTTTTATTTCTTCTGGTAAGTTTCCAATAACATAAACGCTAGATGATATTTCATTTCCGCCGCGATGGGTCATGGTTTCGTGCCACATAAAGCATGTTGCTTTGTTGTGAACCGCTAAGTTGAAAGTCCAGAGTTGCCTTTTATAAAAATTGAACTTAGTTTTTTTTAAGAAAGGCGTTGGCAGGCATTGTTGTAAATTAAATGTAAAAGTTAATGGGCTAGAATTGTTTGCCTCATTTTGGCGTTTCATTTGGTTTCATAAAACATTTCAGCCTTAGTTAAATGTTTTTTTCTATTCAATCATGTGTTACTTAAAGAACACTTAAGTATCTACTTTTGTATCTTTATATTTGAGGCTCATCAATTTAAAAATGTGTGAATACTTCGAATGGATGTGAAGATTCTGTTTTATAGAAACCGATCATTAATAAAAGTTTGGGATTGGCTGGTAAACTCTTTTTGCTTTCATCCCTTAGACTGTAGTGGCTCTCATATGCAGGAATCTTAGAAATATGAGTCTTTAATTAATCATCTACCATTGAGACAGTATTGGCAAGATGCAATGGATGGAATGGAATCGAGGGACAGCAATTTTTTATTTTTTTTTTTTTTGACGACTGTTCTTATGAAACTGTCAATTTCATCAATGGCTATCATGGAAGCAATATATAAAATTATTTGGTCATAAATTCCTAACTAACAGATTAAACAACAATTCAACTTTTTCAAAGCCGATATTCTCGTGACATTTGCTTTTACAATTATTAAACACATTATTTGCAAACTATCTTTGACGGTCTTTCCGTTAGCCGATTCGTAAAACTGCTCGTTATTTTTAAGTTTAGAACACTTTGGTTTTGTTAACGCATCTTCTATTTTTACTCCAAGAGCAATCTGTTCCTCATCACTCGCGGGATCCAGATATTTTTCTGAACCCATCCAGGCTTATCAAGTACAATGCTATCAAATTCGTCACTACTTTCAGCATTTTGAGCTATCCATGGACTAAGCAACTAAAAACTTAACACGAAAGACGAAGAGATGCATTTGGTTTTGAACTTACACCTCCCTTAGATTAAGGTTCGCATAAGGAAGATAAGTGACCCACAGGGAAGGAGTACAAGATCTATAAACTGGATAGAAACTGCCTGGAATTGGTAACCCACTTCCCCCGAATCATATGACTGAGACCAGGTGTAACAGAATCAGACGACGGACATAAGCAATAATAACAATCTTCACTATAAAATCAACGAGAAACTATTTAATGTGGACCACCATATTGTGGATAAAATTAATAAAGTTATTGATCGATATTATAACAAATAAATACATGACTTACTCTATAAAGTGCCAAAAAACTTAGACTGAAGCAGTTAACACTAACATATTAGATTTTGATGAAGTAAATCTTTTGATGAAGTAAATGAACTAGAAGTTTTTCTTTCCCATTGAATTGATTGGAGGAAACACAATTTTAGTGACAAACATTAATTGTGCACTTATAAAAAAAAAATCGGACAAGTGCGAGTTCCGTACAAATTTGTAGGTACATATTATAAATGTCTATCCAATTAAAATATAATTTGTATAATAATACTAGGTGCAAGACACTTAAGTAGGTAGGTACTTATTTAAGATTGTGTTTAATTATAAAATTTAAAAAAACCGGCTAAGTATGTAGGTACGCATATGAGTGCAAATTGTTACATACACCAAAGTTTTTAGGTACCTATATATATAAAAGAGGGAAAAGGTATTTATTTATTTTTTGTCATTCTTCGTCATAAATCGAAAACTAAACAACATTAAAATAATTAAAAATTTGTTCAAGCTTCAGTCTACCCGGAGCTTTTGCCTGCGTAGGTCTTCTGATCTTAAGTCTTGCTCTGGTATATCTGAGATCCATACAAATAGTGCAAAAAAACAAAAAAACATCAAGATTTCAAAGCGCGGAAGATCGCCAGATAACGAGGACAATCATTTGTCCTCGGATAAGAAATCTCGTGTCGCAATGGAAACCACAAGTGTTCGTAAGGACTCCAGAACAAATTATTGGAGTCCTCTACAATGTCATCCGGACAGTGATAATGATGATATGGATGATATTATCGCTCCCAGTGTGCCATTAAAAAAAGTTTATGTTCCACCGATCAAAATTTTGCAGAAATCAAGTGAATATGTTCATGGTTTGTTCAAGTCATTAAACATCAACGACTATTGTGTTAAAAAAATATCCATCGGGATAAAAATCGTGTGTGAGTCTATAGTTTCGTATAATGCTATAATCTGCAAGTTAAAAGAGGAGAACTGCCAATTTTTTTCACATGACCTTAAAAGTGCCAGTGCATTTAAAGCAATTCTCTACGGTATGGAAGACGTGGACCCCCAATTACTTAAAAACGAACTGTTAAGACTTGATCTTAAATGCATTGAGACAAAAAAAGTTAAAAGAAACTATGAACATTACAGTGACACCATTTATATTGTATCATTTGAAAATGGTTCTGTGAAATTAACCGATTTAAAAAAACGTTATCGTGCAATTTTCCACACACAAGTAAATTGGAGCTACCAAAGAAAATTAAAAGGTAAGGCCACTCAATGTCACAACTGCCAAATGTTTGGTCATGGTGAAAGAAATTGCCACATAAAAACATATTGTGCCATCTGCGCTGGTCCACATAAGACTGCGGAGTGTGACAATACTTCTCCACAAAAATGTGCAAACTGCAGAGGCTCTCATAAATCTACAGACCCCACATGTGGTAGCAGAGCCAAATACTTGGAGCTAAAGGAAAAATCTGCAAAGCTTAAAAGCTCTTCCCAACCAAAAGCTATTTATGCATCGCGTGGTTCTGCACAACCTGCACCTCCACAAATGTCGTTTGGGTCTATGGCAGATTTTCCCCCACTCCCGCGGCGGAATAACCAAATCAACATTGGAAGCGCAGTTCAGACTGTCACTCAACCAACAAATGCGTGGGAGAACTACGCGAGCACAAGTACAAACATAAATTGTGGTAACAGCAACATCTCCAGCAATAACACCAGCAACAACTCTGGCAACACTCCCGGCAACAATTCCAACACATTGTTTACGGCTGAAGAAATTAATTCCTTATGTATGGAAATGATTACCAAACTATCTGTATGTAAAACCAAAATTGAACAATTTAACGTTATCGCACATTTAGCTAAGTTTTTATACCCAATGTTAAATAGTATGGTAGATAGAAACCTAAGAATTATAACATGGAATTCTAGAGGGATACGCAACAAAATTATTGAGTTTATTTATTTTTTAAACAGTAGCAAAATAGATATTGCCTTGGTAACTGAAACCATGTTACATAATGATGTTAAATTATCCACACCTAACTACAAATGCTATCGATATGATAGAATGGATAGACAAGGCGGTGGTGTTGCAATATTAATTAAACGATCAATTCAACATTCGCTTTTACCTATGGTAAGAACGCGTTACGTAGAAAACATAGGCATTGAACTAAACTTAAGAAACCAGCAAAAGATCAAGGTATTTTGTATATATTTTCCCGGCGGCCGTGTTTTTAGTGACAAAAGAATTGCCGTCAAAAATGACTTACACAGGTTATTCTCTTTGAGCGGTGAATTACTCATTGGAGGGGACTTCAACTGTAGGCATAGGGATTGGGGTTGCTTGAGAGCTAACTCATGGGGTAATATTCTGTCAGAATTATGTGTTAACCTGCCGGTTTCTGTAATGTTTCCTCCCAGTCCCACCTATTTCCCTTCTGGTTTTCGTGGTCAGCCATCTGTCCTAGACTTGTTTGTTACTAATGTTCCTAGCTTAATAACACAACCAATTACTGTAAACGTCCTTAGTTCTGATCATATGCCTGTTTTCTGTAAACTTTACTGGTCAGGGGTAAAACAAGTGCAATACGTACAAGATTTAAGAAATGCAAATTGGTCACGATTTCGATCTGAAATCAATTACATGTTAAGAAGTACACCAGCCAACCTAGAAGGCGTTTCAAGTAAAGAAAGTGTGGATACTATTTTAAATCAGTTTTCGACAAACATATTAAATGCTGCAGAAAAAAGTATTCCGAAAAAAATTGTAACTGAAGCTAACTTAAAACTTCCCCCTTATATACTAGAGCTTATGAAAATAAGAAACGTTTACCGTAAAAACTGGCAAAGATACCGGGATCCTTTTTACAAACATGCGGTATCGAATCTTAATAAAATCATTGCTCTGAATATATCACAAGTACGCAATAAAAATTGGAATAGAAAACTCAGTTCACTTGAAAAAAACGCTAGACCTTTTTGGAAATATTGTAAGGGTAATAAAAAATAAGAAAAAACAATTACCATTCTTAAGGGATTCTGTCAACACCTATTTCACGGATGTAGATAAAGCAAATATACTTGCGCTAAACTTTGCAAAAAACCACAACATTTCCAGAAATCTAGGTGATGCAGAAACTGAAAATGTTGTCAACGCTACAGTTCAAGAATATTCTTCAAATAGTGTCCTTCAAACATCTGTAGTAAATTTCGCTTCAGAAGAAGATATTCAATATATAGTCAAGGACTTGAAAATAAGAAAAACAGGTGGTGTTGATGGTATACGTAACGTATATATTAAGCATTTGCCTAAATCTGGAATAAAATATTTAACATTTCTCATCAATGCCTGCCTGAAAATGGAATATTTTCCAGAGGCATGGAAGTTAGCAAAAATTTGCCCGGTGCTTAAAGCTGGTAAGCCACCTGAAAGTCAAGAAAGTTATAGGCCAATAAGTTTGCTTAGTAGCTTAAGCAAAATATTAGAAAAAGTTCTCAAGAAACGAATACTCAAACATATCTGTGATAACAATATTTACCCTAATGAACAATTTGGCTTCAGGCAGTTTCATAATTCTTCGCATCAAGTGCTTAGGATTTGCAATATTGTGAAAGCAAATCGGTCCGTAGGTAAATGGAATGATTCTGTTAGATATCGAAAAAGCATTCGATACTGTCTGGCACAATGGTCTGATTTTTAAGATGATACGGTTTAATTTCCCATCCTATATTTGCAAAATAGTACAAAGTTTCTTGTCTAGTCGTCGTTTTAAAGTTCATGTTAATGGTAGTGTCTCTGAGATAATAACGTTCGACTTTGGCGTCCCTCAAGGATCTGTATTAGGTCCAATCTTATATAATATCTACACGTCCGATTTCCCTGATTTGCGCAATTGTCATGTAGCCCTTTTTGCTGATGACACAGCAATATTTTCATCACACGAGTTTGCTTCCAATATAGAAAGCAATCTTAATAATGCAATGGATGTATTAGAAAAATACTATACAAAGTGGAAAATTAAATTGAATGAAGAGAAAATGCAAGCTATCTTTTTCACTAGGAAAAGAAAGCATTGCTTTCTCCCTTCGACCCCATTACAAGTTAATGGTATAACCATTCCCTGGGAGCCCTGTGTCAGATATTTAGGTATCCATCTAGATTCAAAGTTAGTGTTCAATGAACAGACCAAAAGAACGGTCAAGAAAGTAGGGGTGGCAATCAAAATGCTGTATGCATTTATTAACAAAAAATCAGCGCTTTCAACAGAAAATAAAATCATAATTTTCAAAGTTATTTTTCAAGCGATTCTTTTGTATGGATGCCAAGTTTGGGGGGATTGTGCAAAATGCCATATAAGGAAACTACAGATATGCCAAAATAAAGTTTTGAAAATGATGCTCAACTTACCTTGGCATCACTCTACCGTAGATCTACACCGTAAAGCGAATGTTGAATTGATCTGTCGTAGAATTGAAAAACTTCGATCTAATTTTGTAATTAGGTGTATTTTTCCAGACAACCCACTCATTAATGAATTGTGTACTAACTAAATGCGGCTTAAGACTGTACTTTCCATCATTTGTATTTATTTATTTGATTACTTATTTATTTATTTATTTATTTATTTATTTATTTATTTACTTATTTATTTATTTATTTATTTATTTATCTATTTATTTACTTATTTATTTATTTATTTATTTACTTATTTATTTATTTATTTATTTATTTATTCATTTATTTATTTATTTATTTATTTATTTATTTATTTATTTATTTATTTATTTATTTATTTATTGTTTTTGTTTATGTATCCTTTTTGGTTTTTTTTTTTTTTTTTTTTTTTTTTTTTTCTCTTATGTGGAAGGTTTTTGTCGTATTTTCCTTCCGAACTCTGATTAATGTTAGTTGTTCCTTTTTCCAATTTTTCAAAAATTATTTCAGTGGCAAGATAATATTATCAAATCCCTGTACTGTAAAATGTGCGGTAACAAACCTAATGTAAATTATTATACGAAATTAATAAATCTATCTATCTATCTATCTATCTATCTTGTTCAAGCTTGTGCCAATGAAGCCCTCTCATACGACATGGTTAACTCACTTCAAAAATTGAACGCCCGTTCCTAGCATAAAGACCCTTTTTTTCTTGTGATTTAATTAAAAACATGCGGCTTTCAGATTTATCTCAAAATTAAAAAAAAATCAACAAAAAGATTTAGTAACCCAGTTGTGACCGCGCATACAATTTAATTACAAATGTATAGTTGGTAGATTTTCCCTGTACTTGTATTAGACGATATTGCTTGTCAAATTTCATAGTTGTTGCTCTACGGAAAGTACCCTATAAGCCTTGATTCCCTTGACTGTGATAAAATATAGATACATTCTTTGCGAAATAAACGGCCGTATTTTTCTTTTTAACTTAGAAGTTTGATTTTTTCACAGATTCAGGGGACTATAGACCTGAGTATATGGTCAGATAGACTGCAAGAAAGTGATCCTATAAGGGTTCCGTTTTTTTGTTTTGAGGTACGGAACCCCAAAAATCTTTCTTTTCCTTTTAAAGGTATTTTCTTGCTCCAGTTAGACAACGAGACGACGGGCATCAAGTCTACTTAAGCAGAATGCTTACGGGCTTACAAGCGATCTTTCCTGTTCTGGCCATCGTTACAAATAGATAATCAAGCCCAACATAGAACATCTACACGACGCCAGCCTCGAGAATACAAAACACATTAACACTAGATAAAAACATGGAAAATATAGAAAATCTAGATTTTTCTTTCATTGCCGAAATGCTCACAGTTATTATTGGTCTACTCTTCAGTAAGATGAATGGGAAGGTCAATGTTCCAGAGCTTCCCCTTTCCTTGCGTCGGAAACCATCTCCCCGAGTTGTTTAACCTACTGGAGAAGTTCAACTACCTGGTAGTTAATTAAGCGGTCCTACATGCTCAATCGTTGATGTGTGGGGTGCTGGGACGAGGTGGAAAGCCGGCAGTTAACACAATCCAATTCTAATGTGTCGACGAGACTAGATCCCCAACAGACATTGCACACGGGAAAAGGAAGAGAAAAGGAACATCTATTGAACCCTACATTGTCAAGGTTATATCTGAACTGGCTGGCAACTGCAATCTGGGGGTTTAGTTTAATAAAAGTCGAATTGAGACTTGGTCATGTATAAAGACGTTTTTTGATCCGCGTAATGCACGGAGATATTACTCTAACTTTTATTTAATTTATTTATTTATTTATTTACATGTTTATTTGCTTTATAAATAATATTTGTTTTATTAATGTTTTTTATGTTTTATCTATTTAATTGTTATATACCTGAATATTTCTTATATATTTTTTTACCTATTTTTTATTTAATGATCAAAATTAAGAGTAAGAACGCTCTGTGTGGCCGTGCGTTTTCTTGTACAGGAAGTACCTCCGGAATTGGCGGTTTGTTGCTTTGTATGATTTGGCACACACTTCTTTAAGTTATCGACCGACAAATGAATACGTACACGTACTAAACACAGAATACACACTAAAAAGGACAAAAGAATACAACACACAATACTGAATTCCAATATCGGAAGTTGGCTCCATTACCCATCAATGAATTGAGCAGACCTATGATCCAGATTGAAATCAAAACCTTATATTCTACATGTAATTCTTTTGGACGTTTTCCGTTCAATGTTTCTTATGGATGAGTGAGCGTGGTTTTAGTTAAAAAAGCTCTCTATGTATTGTTTGAATTCGAATTTATACATATATATACCTATGTATATATGTATATTAAGCACATTTATTACACAATAGCCGAGCCACATGTTCTCGGACAACAAAAAAAAATGGACAGGCTTTAGACGAGTTTAGATAGAGTACACTGAAGTGTATTGTATGTAGGTAGTGACTTGATATTCTATAGCTTCTTAAATTATTATCGGACATAACAGATGTACATTGCCATGTTTTCGCTCCACCTCTAAAGATTGAAAGGAAAGTATGGCTAGATTGAATTTGACTTCTGAAAAATTGGAAGAATATTCACCAAGTTATTCACTTGGACACTAATGTCAGCCAAGCCCAATGTAATTGAATGTAACCCAGAAGGTGTGTACGAATCGTGATTATGGGTTACCTTTGCCTTCCCACTACTCCAAAAATGTGTGTTTGACTCATGTGGGTACAATTTTCTGTATTCAATGCGAAAAGTTTCTTGCTAGATCATTCGATTTTGAATTACGGAGATGAGTACTATTCGGAACTGCATCCCTTACTTGAATGAAAGTGCTTATTCTTAGGTTTTTTCTTCGCATTTGATTTGTCTTAATTAGTCGTGCATTTCTCTAAGCCGTTTTTAATTGATTTCCTTTGGAGTAAACAACATTTTTTAATTTTGCTATCCCACTTGTTTGTAAGCCTCCTTAATTTTTATTATAATGATTAGTACTTGAATCTTAATTACACTCTATATTATATATTATATGATATATGATATATTATACTACAATATTTTCGTCAATGAATAAACTTAATGAAATTTTCCTATTGCCAATGTTGAGTAAATGTCGAAGAATGACAGTGCCAATGGATTATCTTGCAGTTGAATATGTTTAATGTTCGCTACAATATCTGTCTTGCCAGATAGCAGCGGTAGAGCGCCGCCAGTCTGGTATTAAAATTAGGATCTTTCATTGTTCTATCGAGAGCTTCAGCTTGAGGCCATTGTGTATTCGTCACAGATAATATTTTTTTTTGTCCATTTCTAAGGTAGAAGTGATGAAGCAGGGCTCTGTTCTCCAGGTCGTAGTTCTGGCGAATACTACCATTCACCTTATACATCCTCTCCTGAGGATCCTCTATCACGAAAAAGCCGTCATCTAGGATGGCGTTCTCTGGATCGATGCTAACTGTTCGTAGCAAACGTTCATTGTCTGACGTTCTCGGAAGCTTTAGATCCTGAATGTCATTCTGATTGTTTCTCCGAAATATTTTATTTATACTCGCGCTGTTGGATTTTACAGCACGAATTCTGTTGTTCCAATGCAAACTTACTGATATTCTGTAATTCTCTTTGATTAACTGTTGGAGATTTTTAATCAGTGATTTCAGTGTCCTGACCTCCGAGTTTTGTCTGTCGGTAAACCGCCTGTACAAGAGTTTGAGTCTTGTCAGTAGTCTACTTTTTTGTCTGTGCAGTGCGTCGATTGTCGCGTTTCGGTATAAGTTTGTGGTATCGTGCTGTCGTTGGCGTGGTATCGTACTGTTCATTGTCTGTTTAATGCTATCGTCCATTTGTTTGAGGTACCTGTCAATCTCGTGGTTTGACAGGTTCCTATTAGTCGGTGGGAAGGAGGCGCTCGAATTGAGCGCTCTCGTCAGGGAATTGGCGAAGCGTGGCCAGCGCGTGCTACTGTAATCGTAGGGGTGCGTGTGGACGTACTCTGCCATTTCCGCGAACTCGTCAGGTACTGTGATCACGGCACATAGTCCGCAATGGTCACTGTCGTATACAATGGTCCGTAGACAGTTAATAGACCATTCGTTCGTGTCTGCCAGTCTCAGTCGAGAGTATATCAGGATGAAATCCAGATAGGAGCCGCTCCTAGGATACGACGGACTATCCGTTGCGAGCAACTTGACTCTATATTCAATGTTGCGAAGAACCCACCAATGGCTTAGTAGGCTCCCCCTAGTGTTGGGAATGTTATTTTCCCAATCACTATGTTTGGCATTTAAATCGCCGGCCAGAATGTAGAAGTTCTCTACTGAGTTTAAGCGCAGAGATCGAAAGAGTGTCTCGAGCTCTGCGATAAAAATATTGGGTTGAGGTGCTTCAGGTGCATAGGCTGCTAAAATGTTCATTTTCTGTCCATTACGGAGAGGAATGCGCACAATGCAGACTTCTGGCACCTGGAACCTCCGCACTTCACCGCTATATATAATTTTATATTTTATATTATTTTTTATGATGATTGCAACTCCTCCGCGAGTATAGCATGGAGCACTGTGACCAATATAGACCAATTGCTAGCCGATTAGACGAGGAGTTCCCCTACTTTCCTAATACAATTGAGGATGTCTCTCGTAGAAGTTTTGATGATCCCCTCAGGAGTTATGATTTCTCTGAGGAGGATGCGCTTCCTAAGATGGCAACAGCCCAATCGCATAGTATGTACTCTGCAGTTTCCTAGTCCTCTAGGTAGAGTCGATACTCGGTTTCAGGTGAGAGTTTAATGTTGTTAAGATAATATCTCAGACTACAGTGTCCCAAAAGGTAACTGGCCAGTATTCTGTAATCGACTCTATTAAATTTAAGCATATTAATGGAGTATTTGTTCAGATCCGTGCAGGGACGGGTTAAGAATATCCCTGCAGCGATACCTCTCGCTTGTCGTAAAAGGCGACTAAAACAAAGGTAAACAAAAATCACATCTAGGCAATTTAGAAAACATCAAGGTGAGCCTAGGGACACATATACCACCATTAAACTGCCCCACAAGTGTACATGCAAATCAGTGGGTTGACACGACTGGAGATCACCGGTGTTGTAAAAGTAAGATCAAACAAAAAAAAATCAGCAGCATGTAAGTGTCACAAAAAAAAAAAAAAAAAAAAGGCAGGCCGAAAAACAATTGGTGCAAACAAATGCAAAAACACCAGCATTTGATTGGCCTCAGCGATGAAGTAATCCCAAACCGGGAAGCCTGCCGCTACTTTCTGAGGTCAAACCGGCGGAGCCCACAAGCGGACCAGTAGGAATGCAGTTAAGTGGGAAGGTTATGGTCCTACACTTCTGACCATAACAACGCCGGAAAAAGGAAAAGAAGAAGAAGAAGAAGAAGATTGCAACTCCTCCGCCTTGAGTAGAGTTGGGTCGGTCTTTTCTAATTATTCTGTAAGTACTGTGCCGGATTTTGTGCGTCTGGCTTAGCTCGCTAACCAAGAGTACATCGGGGCTTTCGTCCTGCAACAGGTTAAAAACGGCTCGTCGCTCGATCCTTATCAGTGAATTTACATTCACCGACAGGATCTTCAAGGGCCTCTCTGCCAGCGTACTCATCACGACCTTAGGTACGCTAGGCCCGGCAGAAGCGAGCAGATACTATCTACTCGGGCCGCCGTCTCCAGGATCTGTTGTTGGAGCTGCCCAATCTGCCCTTGGATTGCGAGCAAGATCGAACAGACATCCACCTCGGCCTCCGGTGCCTTAGAGACAGGCAGGGGGGCTTTAGGAACAGCCATGGGCTTTTGTACCTTCTTTCCCGAACGTGCCGCCATTTGGGCGTAGGTCAACTGGGATGTGACGGCTGGTGTTTGGAAGCGACCCGAGGGATGCTCTGAGAGCATTTCCTCGGGATCTGTGATCGACTCCACGCCTTTGAGGAGCATCGTCTCCAACCTCTCGACCTTTGGAGTGAAGGAGAAAAACACCGTCGTTGACTCTTTAAAATAGGCTTTTTGTCCGCTTATGCTGTTCCAGTGCCTTGCACTGAATAGCATAGCGTTTTTGGCCTAAACATTTAATTTGAAAATTACCTACACAAATAGCATACTTACAGAGATCGATAGTCTCTCGCAGGGCTGTGGTATAGGTAAAGATGGGTGGTACCTTCTCCTTTTTAGGGCGCTGTTGCTGCTGCTTCTGCGGTTGTTGTTGCTGCTGTTTCTGCTGCGGTTGTTGTTGCTGCTCTTGCTGGCGGGCGGCTGTTACCTGCTCCTTTTTTTCAGCTCCTTCATCTTTTCGACTACGGCCTGCAACTGGGCGCGTAGGGAGCGTTCTTCTCTTCAAGTTTGCTACGCTCTTCCTCCGTAGCCGAACTTGAAAGGGCGGCGAAGGGGTTGTTGTCCCCCGTGTAACGGCCTTCCCTACCATCGGAAAGGTGGGAAATATCCTCTGCGGAGACCACTGGTTTAGGTTGTTGTTGTTGTTGTTGTCCAGCTGCTGTGGACGTAGATGTTGGTGGTGTTGGTGATGGCGCCCCTTTCCTCGGTTCGACCTGCAGCTTTTCAATCGAAGTAGTGAGGGAGGGGCGCTTAATTAAATTGGGCCTTGGGTTGACCCTTCTGCGCCTTTTGATGACGGCGGCCGGTGTTGCGAAATGATAAATCATCCGATAAATCCCGTCTGACGAATGGGATTCACAACAAGAATTTTTATATTTGAAACTAGGTTTTCAACAGACATGTAATGTAAAACTGAATCGTCTACAATTGTGACTATGGAAATGAAAATTATAGTGAAAAAGTTGATGACCAAACGTTTTAAAATTTTTGAAATATTTATTGATTATTATTAACAATATCTATTGATTATTAACAATATAATGAGTGGCCTTGGAATATTGTTTAGACTGTAAACTAGTCTAAAGTTGATAAGTAATAAAACTCTCTTAGGGAAAATCCCTCCGGTCTTTTTCTTACTATAAAATGTATGACTCACAAGGATAATAAGGATATGGATAAAAAACTCCTTGTATTTTTAGTATATTTAAGCAATAGTTTAAGATAGTCCTCACTCAGTCTCTTCTAGAGGTACAACAAGTTCGTGATCACCTTTCCGAGAGTTCATTGAGCCATTGGAAAAGAACACCTCTGAATCCTGCGTTATACAATTTACTTGGAAGCAAATTATGATCAACCATATCAAAGGCTTTTATCATATCAATGAAACGAGTCACAGTAAATTTATTCAAGCTGTCATAAAGCTGGCGGCATGCCTAAAAATTGCATTTTCGGTTGATTTATCTAAATGGAAACCAAATTGGTTCTCAACTAAAAATTCTGTTTTCATTTAAAAAAGAAGTGATTCTTTTTACAATTAGTTTCTCTATATTGTTTTGTTTAAAGCAGTTACAATCAAATTTCAGAAATGTTAGCGTAATATTGACAAAACTTGTTCGAAATACAGCTAGAATCTGTAAGAAGAATATCATCAACTGCCATATATTCAATTTTGTTTGGACTTCTGTTCTGCACCAAACTGCTCCATTGCTGGTAATATATCGGCACATTTGATAATGTATTATTTCGTCGTTAGCATTTATATTCTGAACAGCAAATAATACTACATTACGGTTCTTATAACCGGATTAGCAAATGTATTTCTGTGATTGTAGGTTTCGCACAGCAAAGGCGAATACAGAACCATCCAGCGATTGTTAATGTCAACCATTTCACCATTTGACATGCGCAATTAATATGATTGGCCACCATGATCTTTATCTCTAGAGGAATTATGCTTATTCACTGCTATAATGATAATATCAGATGCAGTCAATTTAATATTAAATCAATCCAAACCCTACAATATCACTCTATGAGGGCACTCTAAAGTAAAGAGAACAACTTAAACTATACTTTTCAGCTACACCTAAGTTTTTTCCTAAAAGCTCGCTTAAGCCATCTCAACTAAACTATATATGCAAATATATACTCATACATATGTATGTACATTGTACAAGTTATATTCGTATTATATGTATATATATATATTATATTAATATATATTTTTATTTGTGTGTTTTATATGAGGTGCGCAAGTTAATTCCCACGTTTTTTTTTTCTTACAACTGCTTGAGACAACATTTTTTTATAAAACGTTTATAAAAAAAAATAATTTCCATCTTTAGTTAATTTTTTCTTCTTTTTTGCTTTTCAAACTAAAACTAAACTAAACCTACCCACCGCCCTAGTCTACCTTAGCCTTCCCTACCCTAACCTATGCAAGCCTGCCACTGATGTTTGGCGAGCTTTGCCTTGAAGAGGCTGATCTATCAAAATTTACCACCGACGCAGTCCGCTTTAACCACTAAGAACGTTGATGCCGTCGGACGACGTCTTTTCGATCCCGGCGTGAATTCGACCTATAGAACCTAAATCGCTAGCGGTGCCGTCAGTCTATCCCAGATCAGTCTAGTTGACCTAAATAGAGGAAAGCCCCTGCCGCGACAAAGCTTTTAAGGTGATATAAATCATTGGGATAGTAAGCCTCGGAGATCGCCTGACGAGATTTGTCCGATTCAAAAATTGAGAACACCGTCCATTTTTTTCTAGTGTCAGACTAGGGGTCCTAGTCACAGGCGTTCTGAATAAAATAAATTCTGATTTCTGGAAGTTGATGTCTTGTTTATATCCATTGGTGTTAAGTGCCCTGATCCCGTTTTTGAACTGAATAATAATCCAGTTGGCCTTCTTAGTTATGTCCCCAATAGCGCTGAAGAAGTTGTTATTGACTTTATACTGGTGGTTATTATTTCTCACTATTTGCTGCTCGCTTCGTAGTCGACCGCATCAGGGCTACCTAAGATATCTAATATGTATTTTATTTTACCAACGTGTACGGATTATGCTATCAGACATCACTTATATTTACGTAGACTTAGGTGATCGATAATTAATATGATATATAATTATGCACATGCCCATCAGATAGGTTTACCGTCTTCTGTATTTCTAATTTATATCCTTGCCTTTTCTTCTAATTTATCATTACAAGTATGCATTATTTTAGTGTGTATTACATTATATTATATGTATATGTTCCTGTATGTCCATGTAAATTTCCGTTTTATTATACTGTGCTCAATACGTGCTCATACTTTTATATGTACAAATGTTGTGCTAAGGTTTCCTAGGCGTTCCTTATATGGGTCTTGCGTATCTTTCGCCCTGTTGAAGTAACTAGTTACCTTATTGGGAAATGTATTTATTGATATACAGTGAGCGTCAAAAGTGAGTAAACAGTCATCTTTCTAAGGTTCATCCCATTATTAAAGCTTACCCAAGTGAGCTTCTGAAAATACTCATATATCAAATTATAGCAATCAAATCATACTTTAAAATGCACTATGTTCCATTTCATAAAACATAAATGTAAAGTAAAAAATTCAATTTGTAAAAAAAAGGGCTAAAAACAAGTGTCAAAATTAAAAAAACAACAGATTATTTTTTATTTGCTGAGTAGCAGGCAACATTTACAAAAAGTTTCTCCCCCACAGGATATTTGTTCCCCGAGCCGAGCACTATGCTCACTTCACTGGCATTTGAACGTTTTCTGCTTATTTACTGTTATCCCTGCATTAACACACGACACATGCTTACACAGTCAAAAGTTGTCTCAGCTTCTTCTAACTTCTTGCCCTCTACAGACACCAGGTATTTTTCGAGTCGTTGTTTGCTGCTTTCATTTTTTTCTAACGTCGAATAGCCGAGATACTTTGTTATTTGTCTGGCAGAACTAGTTCTGGAAAATATACCTTAGTCCTTTTCCATCTGCTTAAACGTATGCGCCAAATGTGTTGTCATTATGAATAATATGTCTCGTGATTTGTATAAGTACGGTAATATAATCGAATTAGGGTCAAAGGACCAAAATGTTCTGTGTGGACCGATAATAAAACTTCTTTCTTTGTATTTTCTCTCATTTGATATCTCTATTATATGGTATCAATAATATAATCGAACAACATATAGTAGATATAAAACTATATCCTCAATGAATTTTTGCTTTTCTTGTTCCATGTCAGCACTCCAAATTGTAATTAAGATAAATTATGTCAGTTTATTTATGTATGTCCGTTTGGTATGTATACTCGTATTATTAAAACATAAAAAATTGACTCAGTTACATTTGCTAGAGCATCAAGTATTTAATGGGGCAAATGCGCAAGTTAATTCGTTTACTACATATAATTGATTTCAACGATGAATACTATCTGCAAAATGGGCGAACGTCGTCGAGAGGTATTTATATCAGTAGTAGCAGTAGTTAGTAATTGGAAGCAATGGACGGGACACCTACGAAATATCATAAATACATATTGTAAGCATTAATTAACGATGTGCTCAAAGTTTGGATCGATCAAATCAGTTGGCCAAAACTATGTTACTTCGCCCTAATTTATATTCAAACCATTCGCAAAGTTATAATCACCTTTGTTTAGCTACCTATCAACCCATTCGAATCAAATACCTCTACATTTATCAAACAATCTGATGTTTTTTAGATTTACAATATGCCTACATACTCGTATGTAATTCAATCCGTTTTCTATTTGTAACCACTCAAAATTCTTCGAAACTAATTTTATGTTTTGCCTTAAGCGAAGAAGAGTAAGAAGTCACTGAAAATTTCCAAAAGAAAAGAGCCCGAAACGAAGAATGTACTCGGCCTTATCTCCGGATAAATTGGAAAAATTGCAAATATTAATTAGCAAGCACGGATTCGGAAAGAATAACGTTGAGTAGAACTACATTCATCCAGTAAGTATAGATAAACTATGATATTTCTGATTATGTTGCTAATCTGTGCTATATGGTCTCTTTTACTAAAATAACTCATTTAAATCACTTTTTGATATTTCTGATCAAATGCAGGTCATTAAAGAAGAAATACATGATGAGTCTCTTATGGCGGAACGAACAATATCTCTTTATTTACCTCCGTGAATTCAGCTTCTAATGATGAGTAATTCGAGTGACTTTAATAACAACATGAAACTTCAGAACCAGCTTACTCTACTCCAGCTTCACCTTATTTAACATATTTAATATGTCAAGGACTTGTATATACATATATCTTTCTTAATACATCCTATTATGAAATGTATATATAGTGCCAGCGTTATAGCCAATGATGGACTAGAGCCGAAGTTTTTCCCAATTATCTATGTTAAATATGATTTATATTGCCGCCTGTGAACGGCGAGCTTCATTAACTTTTTATTAGTCAATTATACTGCTGTGGATTTTATTAGATTTATTTGATTTTATTTTATCTAAGGCCTCGCACATTATATACTGGTCCAAGGTGCTCCACACAGGGGGATATGTAAAAAAATGATGACAAAATAAAAAGAAAATTTTCAGCGTTTTCATTGCTGTGGATACGAAATAAGACCAAGAGATGTCAGGTGGTGCAAACTGTAAATGAATGCATTTACGCTACACTTCGCGGATAAGCTGCAGCTGCGTCTTTGGAATTCGTTAACCATACTCATAAGTATATCCGCGCTTTCGTTCTGCGCGGCAGAAGCGATTAGATTCTGTTTACTCTGGTCATAGACCTGCCCCCTGATGGTGGGTAGAATCGAACGCAAGCCCAATTGGGCTTTAAGAACAGGCATAGACTTTTGTACATTCTGACATTTGGGTGTATGTCATGTGGAATATAACGCCTGGTGTTTGTAAACGACCTGAGGGATATTTCTCCTCAGATTTTTGCCTAAAAGCCAAATTTAATTTCTTACATCACCGATAGTTTGCAGATAGTCTCCAATAGAGCAACGAAAGTGTTAAAGTGTACAGTCAGTGTACAATTGCCTTATTTCGGAGAGGTAGACAGCATGGTCAGTCTCGTCAGTTGCTGTTGTATAGTGTCTTTTCCCTCGTTTCGATCCACAGCTTTTCTATTGAAGTGAAGAGGAAGATATGTGTAATCGTATTGTACATTGGGTTGAGCCGTGTTATATGTATGTTTAACCACGTCCCTCATAGGCTCAGCCTACAGTGTTGGGAAATCGACCACGAGAGGTAAGGATCTTCTCTCCCCGCCTTTTGAGATGTTTTATTGCTATATCTAATTTACAGTGCATTAGAGTAATACGGACTCACTTATGTCGTTATACTATAACAACCAGGTCCCGCCTCGGGCATCAGTTAAAAACTATCAAGTCAAAATTTAGATTAACTCTTGAGACAAAATATTTTTCACCTCGCTCAGCCTAGTTCAAAATATCTCGTGAGTTAGGGAATATCTTGTATTATGTCAGATGAAACGAGTTAGTTGAAAATAGAAGGAGAAATGGGATAAGGGGCAGGTGTATTGGTGTATATAAGCTGCGAAAATAGTGACTGTCAATCTATGGATAATGATGGCGATAATCATGTCCTAATCGAAAAAAACTTATGGAGAAAATAGACTCAAAGGAAACAGCCGTTTCCATCGTATATCATACTAAGCATATAATTAAATAAGTTTCATTATTTGTGTTTACGCCACCTAATGTAAGGTAGTGGAACCAAACAAAATTACAATAATATTACTACGACGCCGTCAGTGTCGAATATGAGAAACGTTGTTTTTAAATTAACTACTGTTGTGAAATTCAATATTGTGAAATCAAATGTTGTGAAATAAAAACTCAATTGCACATCTAACGTCGAGTGAGAAGGTTTACACATTTTTCTTCCAACAAAGAAGCCGAGTAAATAGGTCCAAGAAAGCAAGGAATTAACACAAAGAAACAGAAAGGATAAGGCGCGTATATTTTATGGTCCTTCGAGCAGGATTTTGGACATTATTCAAGGACATATTTCAAGCAGAATAATTCCACGGAGGACCACCATATTAGACGAAACAGATTGGAGCACCAACACCATCTTTCGCAGTGAGTACTTCACCTTAATTATTACTCATTTTAATTGGAAATGGAGACACTAAGAAAGAAAAGGGGTGTCGTGAAGGGTTGTCTGACCAGATTAGAAAAGGTTATTCTGGAAGAGGGGGATAATATTTCGACAATCGATGCACAAATCAAACTGGAAAAACTGGAGGATATAACAAAATCATTCGAGCAAGTGCAATTGGATATCGAGATGCTCTTAGAAGAAGAGGAGATAACAAACGAAGGGAACATCAGGGAGGACTTCGAAACGAAATACTATAATATAAAGGGATTGTGTTTGAAGAGAATTTCCCAAGGACCATCTGTGGTTGAATCGACGACATCTCACGGTGGTGGTGCGGGGGATGGTACGCCTGAAAACTACCATGAAACCATACAGCAGTTGGCAATCAGTCAAGCTAATATTGCGAGTGTATTATCAAATCTTTCCGAAGGTGTGGGGGGAACAAGGTCTACGCCTGAGCGGGTTGACATGAAACTTCCGCCAATCTCATTGCAAACATTTGGTGGCGATTATAAAGAATGGTATACGTTCAAGGATTTGTTTAAGGCGATAGTGCATGAATCAAGGAGTTTGTCACCAGGTTAAAAGCTGCAATACCTGAAGCGGTCATTAACGGGAGATGCAGCAGCGGTTCTCGAACATACAAAAATTTCGGATGCAAACTACGATCAGGCATGGATAGACTTATGCAACATGTATGACAAGGAAAGGGTTATTATCGATTGTTTTATTAAAACAATTATGGAACAACCTCACGTCAGTCATCCAGCAAATGCAAGGGGAATACGTAAGCTATACAATACATCCAATGTACCCGTGTCTGCACTCAAGTCGTTAGATGTTCCTATTGATCACTGGAATGCATGGTTAGTTTATGTAGTTGCCTCAAAACTCGATCAGGAGTCCAAACAACTATGGGCTAGGGTTTCTGCTGCAAACGATAAACCCCAATTTAAGGACATTATGACTTTCCTATCAAACCGACAATTTGAGCTAGAATCATTGCCCACATCAAGAGATATTTCATCGACAAAAGGAAAATCCAATCGTACGATATGTACTGTAATATCTAACAGTTGTGCCTTTTGCAAGGAAGCGCATTTCGTAGCTTCTTGTGGTCAATTTCTGAATTTGGATATAGACGGTAGACGCGAATTCATCGCAAAAAATAGATTATGCTACAATTGTCTTAACATCGGACATTCAGTTAAGAATTGCAGATCAAGCGTTTGTCGAATATGCAAGGCACGTCACCACACGCTTATACATCCAGATGTCCAGAATAGAATGAAGACCACTACGGGAACAGCAAAGGAATTGTCAACATGTGGAACAGCAAATAAGATATCGATTCACGGGACTCAAAACCTGGAAGGCAGTAAAGGGGCATATTCAGCAAGGATCAGCAGTCCTCACAATAAGAGCCAACGCCTCAACTTATTACCCACAGCTGTGGTTTTGGTTAAGGACAAATGGGGCCAATTCAAACCATGTAGGGTTCTATTAGATTCTGGGTCGCAGGTAACACTCATCACGGAATCGTGCGCACAATATTTGGGACTGCAAAGGGACAAGTGTACTATTTCAATCGATGCAGTTGGTGACACCGAATGCGTAGGTAGAGGGATGGTAGAGTTAGATATTCAATCACGAATTTCTAAATTTCATATATCATCTCCGGCTGTTGTTGTACATCATATTACGAGATGGATGCCGCAGAATGCTTCGTTTTTTAATATTCCTCCTCATTTCACAAGTAAGGAGTTGGCGGATCCTTCATTTGGCAGGCCAGGACCGATTGATATATTGTTAAAGGCCAGTGTGTTTTTCCGGGTTCTTTTGGAGGGAAAACTATACGACGACGATAGCAAGGTAATTGCTCAAAACACAGAATTCGGATGGGTCTTGACGAGTGAAGATGACAACACCATTGATGGAAGACAATACTCATGCTATGCAGCAGAAAGCATGGAGGGAATGGTAGAACGATTTTGGGAACTGGAAGAACCAAAGCCCACCACACGTTATCTGCACGATGATGATCCTTGCGAGACTCACTTTAAAACTCACTTCAGGAGAAACCATCTGGGGCGATTCGTCGTCAGATTACCATTCAAAGATTCTGCTACGATGAAAGGAGATTCTAAGCTAATGGCGGAGCAACGGCTTAAATCCATGGAAAGGCGTTTCGCAAAGGACTTGGAACTCTACCGTATGTACAAGGAATTCATGGACGAGTATCAACAGCTGGGACATATGGTGGAAATTTCGACAGAAGAAGACAAGGAAGGAGAACCAACTTACTATTTACCTCACCATGCCGTTATTAAGCCAGACAGCACAACAACCAGGCTTAGAGTGGTTTTCGATGCGACTTGTAAACCGCCAGGGGGTAACTCACTAAACTCCCAATTGCTTACGGGACCAGTTCTTCAAAATGACCTTATTACCATTTTGTTGCAGTTTACATTGAATCCCATAGCATTGAGCGCCGATATTGCCAAGATGTACAGGCAAATTTTAATGCACCCAGATGACACACGATTCCAGCGTATTCTTTGGCGAACGACAACATCAGAGAAAATAAGGACCTTCCAGTTAACAACGGTTACCTATGGGACGGCACCAGCTTCATTTCTTGCCACAAGATGTTTAACTCAACTTAGCGTTGACGGCCAGGATAGATATCCAGAGGCATCTTCTATGATCAAGGAATATTTCTACATGGACGACTTTACTGCTAGCTGTAAGGACAAGGATATGGCAAGAAAGATTATCAAGGAACTATGTTTGTTACTCCAAGAAGCTGGGTTTAACTTAAGAAAATGGGCTTCGAATGCGAAAGATTTACTGGACGAAATTCCTCTTGAGAAAAGGGAACCCAACTGGTCATGGTCGGTCGAGGCGAACCCAGCGGTAAAAACATTTTAGAGCCAGCTTGGAGGAGGTATCGTGCTATACGAAAAGGAACCTCTTGTCGGAGGCAGCGCGAATATTTGATCCGCTAGGCTTCTTGGCACCATTCCTGATTAACTACAGGATACTGCTTCAAAATCTATGGCAGGAAAGGTTAAATTGGGATGATCAAATTCCCATAAGATATATAAAAAGATGGGAGCACCTGAGGAATGGAATTCATTCATTAAGTAACCTTCACCTTCCTCGATACAGGGAGCACAATCAAGCCACTTTAGAACTACATGCATTTTGCGATGCTTCCGAGCAAGCATATGGAGCGGTGGTATATCTTCGCAGCATAAATGAATCCGGGGAGATGGTAACCAGCTTAGTCATAGCTAAGACCAAGGTAGCTCCGTTAAGACCGACGTCAGTAATAGCGAGATTGGAGTTATGTGCAGCGGTTCTAGCATCAACACTTATTGAAAGACTACGAACTATTAGGGAATTTTCTTCGCTACCAGTGTACAGATGGACTGATTCCAGTATAGTTATTCATTGGCTTAATGGGCATCCACGCCGATTTGCAAATTTTGTGGCTAATAGGATTTCGGCCGTAACTGGGGTAATCCCAGCTAGAAACTGGCGACACATAGCAGGTGAGATGAATCCAGCTGACTGTGCTTCCCGTGGTATAGAAGCTGACCGACTTGCAACACACTCGCTGTGGTGGAATGGGCCCACCTCCATTCTAAGGAACCCAGACGAATTTAATATTATTCCACCTTATAAAGGCAACAAAGGGGAGCTTGAACAACGAAAGATAACATTGGCCCTTACAACCGTATCTGAGGAAGATCTTCAATTCTTACAGAACTACTCCAACTTTGCCAAGCTGCTGCGGGTGACTGCTTGGGTGTTACGATTTGTCCAAAATCTTCGTGTACAAAGGGAAGAACGTAAAGGAGGAGTACTGTTAACCGAGGAAATCAAAAATGCCGAATTAACGTTGGTGAGAATTGTTCAGAAGATTCACTTTGGAGAAGGTATTGGCGAACTAAAATGCAAGCAACGTATAACTTCAAACCAGCTGGTGAGACTGAATCCCATTTTAGATTCCTTCGGCATACTCCGTGTTGGTGGGCGGTTGGAGAAGGCTCCGTTGGGATACGACCGCAGGCATCCTATTCTTCTTCCACACACGTCTCCTTTTACTAAGTTGCTCATTCGATATTTTCATGAAAAATATTTGCATGCAGGCCCTCAGCTATTACTTGCTCTACTTCGAAGACAGTATTGGATACTCGGCGCACGAAATGCAGTACGAGGAGTTACAAGGCGTTGCATAACTTGCCAAAGGTATAGTGCAAACCCAATGCGACAGATGATGGGAAACTTACCGTTGTCTAGGCTCCAAGGAGAAAAGGCGTTTTTAAATGCTGGTATAGACTACGCTGGACCAGTACTTGCAACACCGTGGCGCAAGAGAGGCTGCAGGGGCCAAAAGGTATATATTGCGCTGTTTATATGTCTCTGCACTAAGGCAATTCATTTGGAATTGGTGTCGGATCTATCATCCGATGCCTTTTTGGCGGCACTAAAAAGATTCATAGCTAGAAGGGGAAGGTGCGAAAATCTTTACAGCGATAATGGGACGAACTTTGTAGGTGCAAGGAATATTCTACAGGAGTTGGATCGATTTTTATCATCAGCAGACACACAAAGGGAGCTTCATCATCAGGCAAGCAAGGAGTCCATTAACTGGCATTTTATACCACCATCAGCTCCGAATTTTGGAGGTCTCTGGGAGGCCGGGGTAAAATCTACTAAGTACCATCTGCGTAGAGTTATGGGATCCGCCCTGCTCACATTTGAGGAACTGCAAACACTTCTCTGTCAAGTCGAGTCCTGTCTTAATTCCCGACCACTGGTAGCAATGTCCGACTCCATTGAGGATTTCGAGCCGCTGACACCCGCCCATTTTTTAGTGGGAAGCAAATCCTATTTTTTACCTGAACGTGATGATTTGGCTGTCAATATTAACCGTTTATCTAGATTCCAGATAGTTAATAGAATGCATCAAGCCTTCTGGAAGAGATGGCAACTGGAATACGTTAGTACTCTTCAACAACGCAATAAGTGGCAAAGGAAGTCAGCGAACCTAGCAGCTAATGATCTGATACTGATTCGAGATGAAACACAACCCCCTGGACGATGGGCATTAAGCAGAGTGAAGGAAGTTCACTACGGCACGGATGGATTGGCGCGGGTGGCCACCCTGATTACTAAGGCCGGTTTAATCAAACGTCCAATATCTAAATTATGTTTGCTTAATTTAAATTGATTTTTTTTGGTTTTTGCGTACGTTTCTCATAGTTTATATCCTTGATTTAAATGTTACTAGATGACTTTGACTATGTAAAATAGAATAGATTCTATGTGAATATTAGACCTAAATGTAAATTTTGAAATTATTATTATTATTTCAAGGTGGGCGGCATGTTTACGCCACCTAATGTAAGGTAGTGGAACCAAACAAAATTACAATATTACTACGACGCCGTCAGTGTCGAATATGAGAAACGTTGTTTTTAAATTAACTACTGTTGTGAAATTCAATATTGTGAAATCAAATGTTGTGAAATAAAAACTCAATTGCACATATAACGTCGAGTGAGAAGGTTTACACATTTTTCTTCCAACAAAGAAGCCGAGTAAATAGGTCCAAGAAAGCAAGGAATTAACACAAGGAAACAGAAAGGATAAGGCGCGTACAATTTGTTTACTTATTTTACTTAAACTTTTTATTACAACTTTATAATTTGTTTTCACATTTGTTCTTCGCTTCGACTTCTGTCATGGTGATGATCGACAGGTAAATAGACCAAGTTCGAAAGACAATGTGAAAAGTAAGAGACTGATGAATTAGTCAAAGCTGTGCTTTTACGATTTCACAACTGTTAATATTAAATACGGATTTGGCGATATTTTTATATAACAATGTGTACATATTTTAAAAATTCAGAAAAACGTAAGAAATTATGGCGCAAATATTAACGTTGGCTGACGGCGATGTTTTAAGAGCAACGGTGGTTGCGGACCCAACGAGATTGGTGCGGGAGATTGTACAAAACATGGAGGTATCCTCAATGACAATAAATCGACACCTTTCCCTCATAGGAAAGGTAAAAAACCTCAATAAATATCACATGAATTGAAGGAGTCCCAAAAACTACAGCGCCTGGAAATCTGCACATCGCTTAGATTAAAAACCAAACTCAACTGTTTTTGAACCGGGTGGCCACCTGTGATGAAAAGTGGATTTAGTATGATAAAAAAAAAAGTTTATGGTGACAATTTAGTGGACATCGAAAGGACCAATCCACTTTCCTTTTCTTCAACCAGGAGAAACGATAAACGCTTTCAAATGTTGTGAGAAAATCGACATAGCGCATGCCAAATTGGCTGAAAACCGACCTGCGTTGTTCAATAGGCACGGTCTGATCCTTTTGCATGACAATGATAGACCCCACACCTCATAAGTAAGGGTGCAATAACTTTTGCAGTTGGGATGTGAAATTCTTCCGCATCTACAGTGGTCTCTTGATATTCCTCAATGGACTACCATAGCTTCAGCAGAAGGTCTTCCGAAACAGAGTAAAGCCTTTTCATTGCCTTAAAAAGCAATTCAGAAAAAGGAACAATTGACCTTGTATGAATGAAGAAGGAAGAATGTCATGCAAGTAGATGCCTACGAATACTATTTTGATTTAATTAAAATTTACGAGAAATCATATTAGCTTTTAAATTTTTACTATAAAATCGGGTATTTCATGTCGTACAACCCAATTTAAAAATACTAAAAAGACATATTCAGAATTGCATTGTTATTGTCAGCTCAGACAACTTAAAGTTAAAACGTCTTAGGCCGTGATGTAATAAAAAGCTGGGTATGAAAATAAGCGAAAAAAAAAATCGCTGGCAAATGCCGCCTTTGTAACACGGTATTAAAATGCTTTTAATTAAAACTAAGCTAAGACATAATAAAAGCAGTTAAAGAGTGTTAAAGAGTAAATAATATTCAACAGCATTCATAGCTACAATGCTAATCCAAAGCAAAAGTGAAGAATATTTAATAGCATTAAAAGAGGGAAAATTAAAGATAGGTTTGAAATTGATGATATTGCAATAACAGATCCAATGGACATTTTAAGTCAATTCAATAATTTTTTACTACTATAATTTCAAAAATGAAACTATGTATCTCTCTTATTGACTATAGTTGTAATTTTAATGTGATATTTCTTTTAGGAATAGTTTTGTTTTTCGACCATTTACACCAGTCGAGATTTATAAATGAATTATGACGCTTTGTAGAAAAATTCTTACACATCTATATTAGCAACAATCTTCTGAAGTGAATTTCTTTCCATATAAATGATGTGTTAGGTTATATGTTTAACTTAAGGGTTCATTGTTCATTGTGGTATTTTTCAACCTTTAAAAGATGTTAATGTTTATTCAAAAACGGCGATGAAATATAGATAATTTACTCAATTAGGACCCATCTCCTTACTTCTTTCATTCAATAAACTGATATTTTGAAAACCGTTTGAAAAACTAATAAAAGCGCGAATTATATCATTTCTCAACAAAAATGGGTTTTTATACGGAAATGAGGGATATAACCCAGCAGTGAAATGCATGATAGTTTTAATAAAATCAGAAACTTTAATTTAAGGGGGGAGTCTGGTCCAGCACTTTAAAATTTTTAATTTTTTTTTTTTGCTTTAATAATTCAATTACATCCGCAAGAATATATTTCCAAGGGTTTTAAGCCCTTACGGAGTCTAAAAAGTGTCTGAAAATTCAAAAAAGTGAGAAAGCAGGAAATCGAGCATTTTCGTTTTTTCCCGCTTTTTGACTGTATCTTGTAGAATTGACCAAGGGTAGGTAAGGAAGGGTTCGCTCTTGACGTCTGGGCGAAAATAACACAACTACCAAAGTATACGAAGCCCTCTAGGTATATATTTTCGTTTGCTTATGTACGAAGCGAAGCATTATTCGCGCCAAAAGAAGGTTATGCACGCGTAACGCGTTTTTTTTAACGCCGTGCAACATAATTCAAACAGTTTTAAAGATAATGGGCTGAATATTCCTTGGGGTATTGTTGTGCGCATGAACCTAGAATTTTGCTTAATTTGTTGTTATAAACATTGTTTATAACAATTTGTTTATAAAAAATTAGGGACTTTTTTTTCTTTTTGAGTTTAAATTTTGAAAAAAAAAAAATTTTCCACGGATTTTAGGTTCATGCGCCTGCCAATTCAATATACTAATGTAATTTTTTTGTTTGATTGGTTTCAGTTCAGTAGAAAAGGCTGTGGATTGCACGGCGCAAAAAAAAATCTTCAACTTTGGACAGCTGTAGCGAAATTTTTTTTGTAGTATCTTGAAAATATGTACAATAATATGTATTTTCATTTATTTTAATAAACGTGTTAAATTTTTCAAAAAAAAATCCTAAAAAAAGTGCTCTCTGGACCAGACTCCCCCCTTAACACTCTTTATAGATATGAGAAAAATATTTGATATGGTCAATTATGAAATTTTGCTATGTAAGTTATAAAAGACAGACTTGCAATTTGTAACAAATGGTTCTTTTCACATTTATCTGATGGAATTCAACGAGTAACATACTCGAAATATGGTATTTTTAGTGATCTGTTAAAAACCAAGTTAGCTATATCATTAAGTTAACTTATTGCTTTATCAAAACCTTTGTAGTAACATTATAGCCTTTGCTTATAATATGGCTTTAACATATAGTTACAAAAATATTTTGATCTCAGCTATCCAGTTATATAGGAATCCAAATCTTCTACGCCAATGGTTTTCTACATAAGCTAGTCATAAGCAACAAAACCAGACAAATGATTTACAGTCTAAAAGATCGTTGTTCATTTGTGATATCAACTTTCATTTTAATCCAGATCTCAAATTATTACCTGTTTTACTACTACCTCCTCCGGCCTAAACTACAGCACGGTATTTTAAATTGGCGGAGTACAACAGTACGACTGAAGTATTGTACATATCAAACAAAAATCATATTATCTAATTTTCAACTGCTAATGGTCCTGCATCAATTTGTGTAAGTTTTTTATTCGCACGCGCTTTGTTTCCACGGGCAATAACATCCAACCTGTGCATGATCGGGTAGAATTACAGTCATAGAAAAACATAATTTCCACCGGACACATGGGACGTCGATCTGAAGTTCCCAGCGCACCTGAGCAACGAACAAACATCCGCTGCTGATTAGGCGTCTTGATGCACGGGCGAAATTAGATTTAAGTTGTGAAAATATTTGTCAGTAATTAATCCTAAGTCAGCCGTGAAGGCAGTCGAAAAATAAATATTTTTTTTTAAGTAAATATATTATAAAATAGTTTAATTTATATATCAAATTGATATTTGCTTTAAACAAAAACTTATCAAATTTAATGTGTACAAAAGATAAGAAGTTATTGAAATTGGTAAACATTGTATAAGGAGAACCAACAAGATTGCTAAGTTTTTTGAAAAAAAAGAAAAATTTTTCTTAGCTTAAGTTAATTATAATAATGTTAATTGTAAGTTATTTATTTAGTAGCCGAAAGGCATATGTTAAAATTAGTCAGTTTGTTTTAGAGTGTCCGCCTAGGGCCAGTAAGATTCCTAAATTTGTAAGGATAGTTAAGCTAGTTTTAAACATTTTTGTCTAGGATAAGATAGATCTAAGAAACTATTGTATAGATAAAAATGAATTACAAAAAAAAAAAAAAAAACCAACAGGATTAGACAACTCATTGTATAATATTATATTACGGTCTGCACCGGATCTATAGGAAACTTCCGAAACGAGCTAAGATGCCCCATAAAATATTTATAGCAAATTCATTCTGCTATGGGACACTGACTGAACTCAATTATATGTAAGTTAAGAGCATGCGTAACACAGGGTACAAAAAAGCGCCTAGTGCAATATCGGCAAACAACTGAATATCTTTTCTTTATTTCGTTCTCTTTTATATTCTTACAATTGTGATTAATTGGCGAATAAACTAATACACATACATTGTCTTGGAATACGTAATTGTTAGATTGACAATATTAATTTATTGTTAAATTGACATAAATAACTTATTGCTAATTTTACAATTAAGCCCGAACATTTTTCCCAGAATTGGAAATTTTAAAATTGCACTTGCTAATGGTTAACCATCTTCACTGCAATTCGTTGGTATGGGTCACAGAAGTGTAACAGAAACTTAGGGCACTAAATTATAGATCGCCACATATACTCTGGATACTGACCATAAATCTTTAACATCAATATATGCTCGCAAATATAATATATACGGTTACCCTATTGTTTTAACCTCAACAAAACCTACACTTCCTTCAGTTCCGCCAGACATTGGAAACAATGTATAATACAATATACGCGGTCAAGTCCAGTAACAGATAAAAATCTGCTGCTGGCTCGTAAACTGTGGGAGTAAACTCGTAAATACTCGTATTGTATTTTCCACTAAAGCCAAATCGATAAGCGAACCAGGATGAGTGCCAGATTCGGTTTCAGAATATTGCTCGTCTCTGCTACATGCTATTTGTGAGATCTGCCATGAAGGTTTACAAAAACGTTGAGATTTTGTTTCAGCATAAGCAATTGAAAACAGCAGAAAAGTTTTTTTCTACAGCGCTTTAGAAGATGATGAGCATTTTATTGGTATTACATCTTTCAATATTTTTGAGGATGCTGATGTACATATATATGTACATATGTATGTTATTTCATATAAGATATCTATTGTTATATTTTTTCTTTCTTTTGAGCCTTTAGATACATATCTTGTTCCCGCATGTTTTCTATGTGGTTGGTGGTTGTGGCAATTGTTATATGTGTTAAACGGCACTTATGTATATGAATATTCAGTTTCAAGATAATTTAGATATTAATGTTTAATTTCGCCACTTCTATTTTGTAGAAGTGGCCAACGAAAAGCTGGCACATACATACATACATACATACATATGTACATATTTTCAAAAATTACATGTGATATTTTTTGCTTAGGAACAGATAATTTGTTTAGTATTTTTTTCATCGTTGGAATAATAGCAGTTGTGGCAGTAGCAATACAATAAGTTGAATCGTATGAACATAGTGTACTGAACATATATACGAACAAACTAGTTTCGGCATCGTCAAGCAAACTAGCAACTTCAAATGACAGATGGCGTTAACATGGCGCAAACCATAACCAAATGTACCATAATGCCTGATGCTCTATGCCCTTATTCACCCTGGTACTTTCGATTCTTTTATCCTTTTAACCCTCGTCGCCAAAAGAGAGGTGTTATAAGTTTAAGGTGTCTGTTTGCCTGTGTGTCTGTCTGTGGCATCGTAGCTCCTGAACGAATGGACCGATTTTGATGATTTATTTTTGTTTGAAAGCTAACGTGATCGAGATGGTTCCCAGCTACAATTTATGAAAATCTGCTCAGGCGTTTTAAGGTCATTAGCTCTTTTAGATGACGCAAAATGAATCCCCCTATCGGAAGATGTTATACATTTTTACAAATGGCGTCGTATTTCAATCATATTTGACATTAGTGAACTACACAGCTGCAGTATAAAAATAGATAAGGACTGGAGCGTTATACTTCACAAGAGCGTGGAATAATTGTGTTGTTTTGTTTGACCAATAATCGGTCGGTGGAATTTCGTGAATTTCGACGTCGATTTCCTATTCGTGTCGCACAAACTGGACAAACAATCCGCTTAGGTACTCGACTTGGACAGACTGGAACCTTGCATAACGTGGCCGCCACCGGAGTGGTCGTTCGGCCGAGAATATCGCGGCTGTGGCTACCGATGTCGCTGATAACGAAGAAACATCAACCAGACGATGGGCCACGCAATTGGGCATAACCAGACGGACCCTACAATTTTAGTGAAAAACTTACACATGTTCCCGTACAAAGTATAAACAGTGCATCAGTTAATGCCTCCTAACCGTCAGTCGCATGTGAATTGCTGTCAAGCCATCCTTAATCAACAACGAAGAGCACGATTTTGTGTCGAAAATCAACATGAGCGACGAGGCGCATTTACACTTAAGAGGTTGCGTCAATAAGCAAAGTCTTCGTTTCTGGGGCATTGAAAATCCTCGCATGATACACGAAGAGCCATTACATCCACTCAAAGTCACTGTGTGGTGTGGCGTTGACGCAGGAGGTGTGATTGGGCCGTATTTTTTTGAGGACGCCATCGACAATACTGCCGGAATTGGGTGAACGGGGCTTGGTGAACATGTGGTTTCAATGGTGGTCGCGTAATCTCCCGTTTTTGCGATTTGACATGGCCAGCAAGATCGCCAGATTTAACCATCCCAAACTTCTTTCTTTGGGGCTACTTTTAGTCGCGGACTTATGCCATCAAGCCTCGGACTTTCGCCCTCGCAGCCTTTAAGAAGAAAATTCGACAGAAATACGAATATTTATCACCGGAAATCGTGCGGAAAGTCATGGAAAGTGCGATAAAACGGATACAAATATGTCAACAATGAACGGAAATCATCTTTTCCACATAAAATTGCATAAAATTCCAGAAAAAATTGTAAGAGTCCGAATAAAGATTCCATGACTCAAAGTCTTTTTTTTTTTATTTAGGAAAAAAGTTATTCAAAAACAAAATTGGATGATAAATCTTGTGCCACTTTGTACATACAAGAAGGCCTATGCGTTGTTGGACAATACTTAAGATAAATGTAATTTAAGTAGTTACCTATCGCAATTAGGGTAGACGAGTAATTCAAAAAGAACAAAATAAATATAAAATTAAAAAAAACTTTAAAAAGTAAAAAAATAAAATTTTTCTCTCGGCATTTTGACTCCTTTAAAAGGACCTATTAATATTTTCTTGATATAAGCGCCGTGGCGTCGGGGAACTGCTAAGTAAATAAAAAAAAAACAGAATACAAAAAGAAAAAAAGAATATTAATAATGATAAAGTATGGATTATACTTTACAAAGATCTACTCTATGTAAACAACGTAAGTACCGAAACAACCATATCCAATATTATAACGCAATGCACGCGGCTCTCAAGCGAACGCCTCATATAGAAAAGGTGCAAAATTAAGTTTAATTAAGGTGCAATTTAAGACTAGTAGATATTTTTTTATCCGTTACACCTAACTAACTAACTAACTGACTAATAACCCTTCTTCAGTTAGCGGTCCCCCGACGCGGCGACCTTTTAGTGAAGTCAAAAGACCGAGAGAAATTAATTTTTTACTTTTTCAAGTTTTTTTTGTGTCGGGGGTTACTTAAAAAAATTTAATTCTATATTTTTTCTCCTCTACTTAATTTAAGCGATATACATAGCTGATGTCTTCGTGTTCTCCTTACATTTACAATAAAAGTTTCTGAACAATTTTGGTGCCTGCTGAGAAACTTTCAGCTTTAGGTAACCGATAGAAAGATAATGTACTAAAACAAAAAAAAGATAAAGGACTAAAACAAATTTCCATCTAACTTCAGGTAATGTTATGAAACATGACAGGATCATATCCAGATTTGAAATCCATTTCAGTGAGAGTTTCTAGCATCCTATATTCCAATTATGGAATATTCATATGTGGGTAAGATGAAAACTTCTCGGCCTAAACATGACTGAATTTGATTTTCAGTTAAAAAATTATGTTGTTTTTCTACATCTGCCTTGGCTTCAGCACACTCAATCCAGCGTTTCTCCAATCGGTATTCCTTCTCGAAAGTGAGACTCTGGAAAGCTGTGCAAATATTCTCTCTCAACTTCATCATTAAATGCGAAGCGATTGCCTGAAATTAATTTCTTAAAGTTTGGCAACAGATAGAAGTCTCAGGGTGTCGAATAAGGAGAATATAAGGGATGGCCGAGTACCCCAAGTCCTGCAGTTTTCCATCGCTAATGCGCTCTTGTGAAGGATTATTTTTTTCTTCTTCAAGCTAAGTCTCTTCTCACGAATTTAGGCATCCAGCGGTCGAAGATGTTGGAGTAATATTCGTCAGTGAATGATCTGCCTTTTGCATGGCAATCAATTACGATAATCCCTTTCGTTTCGTTTACATGCTAAATGTAATAGTTCGTATGCGTTAGTTGGAGTAGCTGCCTTCATAAATGAAAGTTTGAGCGTATCATACGATACGGAAACTGCTGGTATGATAAGAGTATTGTGCAATACAGAGTCGCAAAAGTATGGTTTTATGTGTTTCTATCATCTTCATGAAAAGAGTAAGGCTGTTTTCGTTGAGGGATTGAATACAATCCTCACTAGTGAAAAGGTTAAGAATCTTTTTATTATAGGTGATATAAATTTATATATTATAAATGACTCTACAGATGTTTTAATTACAGCTCCATACTGTCTGCAGACGGGCTTGAAACCTGCTTCCTTGCACCTTCTAGGCTTACTCACTTCACACGTATCTGTATTTTGTACCGGTGATTAGTTCCATATCCGATTTCTGATCACTGCTTGATCGGCTTAATCTTTCTCTGTGAAGTTTTAGTTATCAAATTAAATAACTTTATTTTAAAAATATGAACTTTCGGAAAGGTGGTCGCGAACAAGAGACTGAGTGAAGACTACCTTAAACTATTGCTTAAATATACTAAAAATACAAGGAATTCCGTGCAGGGACGGGTTAAGAATATCCCTGCAGCGATACCTCTCGCTTGTCGTAAAAGGCGACTAAAACAAAGGTAAACAAAAATCACATCTAGGCAATTTAGAAAACACCAAGGTGAGCCTAGGGACACATATACCACCATTAAACTGCCCCACAAGTGTACATGCAAATCAGTGGGCTGACACGACTGGAGATCACCGGTGTTGTAAGAGTAAGATCAAACAAAAAAATCTGGAGCATGCCCGTGTCACAAAAAAAAAAAAAAAAAAACAGGCCGAAAAACAATTGGTGCAAAATGCAAAAACACCAGCATTTGATTGGCCTCAGCGATGAAGTAATCCCAAACCGGGAAGCCTGCCGCTACTTTCTGAGGTCAAACCGGCGGACCCCACAAGTGGACCAGTAGGAATGCAGTTAAGTGGGAAGGTTATGGTCCTACACTTCTGACCATAACAACGCCGGAAAAAGGAAAAGAAGAAGAAGAAGACTAAAAATACAAGGAGTGGGCTACAGATGTTTTATGAAAAAATCCTCACATCCTTATTGTTCTAGTCATACATTTTGTTGTAGGAATTCTATTGCGCTCTTTTCTTACAATTAGATGTTTGTCACACAACCTGGACGGGATGCAGATGGTTTATGGTTTGTGTCGAAGATGTTCGTTCACTACTCTTCGGGGGTGGTTGTCCTAAATAAGATTTTTCGAGAGTTTAAACTGAATTTGTTGTATGGGTTGTAGTTCACAGTAACTTTTTTGTTTCCATGCCATTAAAGTGTTATATTGGGAATACATTCATACAGAGTATGAATTTTGAAGTGATCTTATGCTGCGAGTGTTATACCTTCGTTAGCAGTTTTTGATTATCTCTCATTCACAACTGATGTTGTTGCTATGGACAGACGGACAAAACAATCGGTGATAATTACCATTGCACCCACGACATCCCCTTATTACTTAACAACTTAAGACTTGTTTAAGGTCTAAGCAAAGCCTTGCTTGTAAAAATTAACAACAAAAACAAATTTCGATCAATATCTAAAAAACATCTAAGTAACATTCATCTTCGAAACCTTTGTATTCAAGTTTTTTAAAAGAATTACTACTGAGGTACCGATTCTTAAGGAAAATTATTAGATAAATAAATTCCATAGAGCTTAAGGCATCTTGAAAAAAAAAATAACCAATTATGAATGAACTTCTTATTCAATGCTTACCTCCGAGCCCACAAACTTACATAACTTTTAAAAATAAAGACATTCAGAATTTTACTGAAATGGCTAATGTTTTTAACGAGCATTTTACTAGTGTTGCCTTACTTACATTTTTTGATCTGGGCCTTCACAACAAATTCTGTGGGGAGGACTGTTTCACCAAGGAAAGAAACGAAGTATTTAGCTTCTATTTTGAGACAGTCTCGTCCTTTGAAGTATTTAGAGAAATAAAGCTGCTTAATAATTCTAACTCATCTAGGAAAAAAAGTTGGTCCATCAATTTTGTTAAAAAATGTTCATATAACATTACCGATGTTTTAGCTCACATTTTCAACAAAAGTATTTATTGTGGTAAATTTCCTGATTTCCTAAAAATTGCTGAGGTTATACCTATTTTAAAGAAGGGCGATAGCAAAAACGTAAACAATGAGAGGCCAATATCCCTTCTTTCGATGTCTTCGAACATTTTTGAAAAACTAATAAAAACTCGAGTTGTTGCTTTTTAAGAAAAAAATGCGTTCCTTAATCAAAACCAATATCGATTTAGAGCGGGTAAATCGAGTGATGATGCGCTCTTAAATTTCACCAATTCTAATTATGATAGCTTAAATAAAAGAAAATTTACTGCTACACTTTATATAGACATAACAAAAGCGTTTGACACGTGGCGTAGGCCACGAAATATCGAAATATAATTAGAAAAATAAAAAAAACGGCTTCAGAGACTTCGTACTTACTTGGTTCTCTTCATACGATAATAACCGCAAACAAGTAGTCTAAATTGTAGACAAATTCAGTCAAAGCGCAGATGTTTGAGTTGGAATACCGCAAGGATCAGTTATTGGTCCCATCTTTTTCTTGATATACATTAATTACATTTTTAGCCAAAATCTAAATGGAATTCAGACAGGATTTGCAGATGATATTGTTTGCTCTCACCCTAATCATTCCGTTATGGACTCAATTACTAACTTAGATTTAGAATATCTCAGGCATTGGTTTAGTTTGCATAAACTAGAAATTAGTGACAAGACCAAAATTATGTTTTTTAGTATATCGAGTAAATTCATCGAATTCCCCATTGTGACTTATCGCAGTACTAATTGCCAACACATTTTAACAATTAGTAATACTTGTGGTATAAACAATTGTTCCAACATGTATAACACCGACGTAAGTTGTTTTTCTAAATGCTTTGTTAGGAATTGTAGTTGATAGCGGACTTAATTGATATGCGCATACTGCAATACTTAGAAAACATTTATTAAAAACCACGAGCACATTGTGCTGCCGTAAGCTCCTAGAAATAATATATTACGGTTTGGTGCAATCGAAACTGCAATGTGGTCTGGTATGCTGGAGTAAAATTCAATCGTTGATTATTGTCCAAAAATATATTATTACATTTATGTGAAGAAAGGAACGTATGGAGAACAGCTTTTCCCTCTTTTTCAACTCAAAGATACTTCCTCTTAAGCACCTTTACTTCTATAAAGTTTTAAAAATATTTTTCTTATTAAAAGTGGGTATTCAATCAATCGTAATTCCACTGTCCATGGACTCCGCTGCATCAATCTTAACCTGGCCGCTGTACCAACTCAGAACACAACTAATTTTCTGAATTTCTTCTGCAGTGCCCAGACTTTACAATAAATTACCACTTGTATTAACGTGTACTACTAATTTCTTTCTTTCCTATAGGGTGTTGAAAATTGGGTTTTTAAATTCAACTTAAACGAAATGAACGACTTGCTTAAAAATCATTTTGTGACGCAAAGTTTGCTTTGAAATAATGATCACTGTACCGCTACTGTGTCTTCCGTAAGCTTAGTTACGCCATTATCACTATTTATATTTACTACTTAATCTTTTTTCTTTTTGGCGATGATATATTCGACACTAGTTCCTCCAACTACAGAGTGTATCTATCTTCATTAATTAATGTTTTCAAATAATGGAATACACTTAAAATATCTTCTTATATAATTTGTTTGTTTTTTTTTTCATGATTAACTTTAAAGGCTCTGTAAATATCAAGTATATGGTATATTATATACATATCTATTTATTGAAAGATGAATAAAATTTGAAATAAGTTTGAAATAAAAATATGCTGTAAAATTTGCAGAATAATCGATAAGATACAAAGAAAAAACAGATTTGCACGCCTTGCTTGTGAACAACCTGTCTGTTTCCAAGACAGTTACATAAATGCCATAAATGAATAAATCAAGAAAATACTTCGTAATATCAATGTTATGTAAAAAAAAACTTTAAATTAAAAATAAAAATAATAACATGTCCAAAATAAGAAAATAACTTCAATTATTTCATTGAGTTCCATTAATTTTCATAGAAAACGTATGAAGGTCCAGTGATTAGGAAGGTTTTAAAACATACATTGACAGAACGGTTAAACCAGCATAATTTCTTTTTACTTGGGGGGGATAGAATATTCCATTGAATAATCATACAACTCATCGTCTTAACGGAAAAGATTCGATTAACTTATTTACCTAATTTCCATAAAATAAACAGTGCTGATCTCGACGCCCTTCTCATCAGGGGCGTCGACTCCCCTTTTCTTATTCCTATACATAAGGGAGAACCTTTTTGTGACTTATTAAACATAAAATGTCCCCTTTTTTTGGGTATTTTTCCTCTGCACGCTTCCATCGCATCTCCATCTCGGTAATTAAATTTGTTCCGTTACCGATTTCAAGCAATGTGGAAGTCCTCTGCGTCCAACCGATGTGGTCGATTAATGGAATCCTAAAATAAAAGAGAATAAGGTTGGGTTAATGCTTTTAACCTTGGTCATTTCAGAGTTATAACACACACACTAAGTTTAGTGGTGACATAAAACCATCTGGTTGTAATGGGTTGGAACTACTTAATCACTTGTCCACACGCCAAGACATGTATAACTGCAAATGTTTATAATTTTATAATTGGTTTGTTTCTGTCATTTATGTTTGCAGTTGATATGTAAAACCAACCTTTCGTTTGTCGTCAGCCAATATTGTGGTTCGAAAAATTAGGGATCCATTATATCGTTTGGGGGTTGAAATGTGTTTCTTCTTTATATTGTATTGTATATGGTATAATACGAGTAGTTCAGTTGAAATGTCTGTTTCGTGTGCGATCGGAATCATATTTATGAATGTGTTTATGAAATATCTGAGAGCTTTCAATCTGGACAGAAATTTGATTAGATAAGTGATCTATAGGATTTTATTCGTAATATAGCAGGTGTGTTGTATGAATCTTCGTCTTTTTTACTCAAAAAACTTATTTGTTTAAGCATTATAATAAATTAATTCAATAAAAAAAGTATTGGCGGTCGTAGCTTTTTCCAATTCTACTTAGATGTTTGACCAAATTTTCTAGTAAATATCTGCCTACTATTTTGCAAGCGACTTAGTTTACAACATGTAGACAAACATTTCTAGAACTGAGATGTGTTTAAATATTTTGGTCGTACTGGTGCTACCAAATACACAACATAACCTTATTTCCACGAATTCACATATTTGGTCGGGCCTGCCATGACTTTTTTTATTTGCAATTCTCAATATATTGTAAGTTATCACGATTTAAACACAAGGTACGCCCTGGAACCTACAAATCTTGCATTTGCAAATTTCACCATCCATAACGGCTAATGCAGTACTTGTTCCCACAATAACAAGTCAGCGATATGACTCCCAAAAGCTGCTATAATTTTTTTTTTAACTGTAGCGGGAAAAAGGTACATAAGTTATATATTTTTTCTTCTCCAGTGAACTGCCGGTGTGTTACGTAATATTTTCCCAGGAGGGCATTTGTGCCACCAGTGGGTAACTAACTTTGTACACCTAATAACATGGAAACAAAAAGTTACCGAGAACTACAACCAACGCGACAAATTCAGTCGAATCTCTCAAAAAATCCTATCTAGGACAACCATCCCCGGAGAGTAGTGATCTTCGACACAAACCATCTGTACCCCGTTCTGGTTGTGTGACAAACATCATAAGGGCGTACACTCTTGAACCTGCACGAAATATTATAAAAAAAAACGAACTCGTGTCTTTATATTTTTATAATATAATATTTTAATATTTTTTTTCTTTATGTTTTTATTTTTTTTCAATTTTTGATTTTGTTTTTTTTCTGTTTTTCGCTTCTTATTTCTTTTTCTCCATTGTATTTAACCTAGCCTACCCTAAACTACCCTACCCTACCTTTCCCTAACCTAGCCTATGTAAGCCTGCCATTAGTGTTAGGCAGGCTTTGCTATAAGGAAGCCGCGCCTATTGAAGTGTCTGTTGACGAAGTCCTCTCCAGCCACCAAAACCGTTGATGTGGGCGGACTATGTCTCCTCGCCACGATCGTGAGACCGATCTACAGAACCTGAGGCGCTCACGCTAATGGAGCGCGAGACAGGGTGCGTAGAAGAATCGCCGTTCCACGGAATTGCGACCCACGTGGAAGATTAGCGGTAACGCCTTTCTATCAAAAATTATATATATGTAGCGGGCGACTGAGAATGTAGTCCATACGGTGTCGAAGGCTTTTTCCAAGTCAATCAGGCAGGCACCCGTATATTTGTTCTTGCATTTATTCCATTAGAAAGATTTTACTATCCTCAACCTATTTAAACAATTGCTGATACTCGGAATGAGACTTGTCGACCAGAGATTTGCGGGTTGGAGGTATCTTGACCCCTTTTGGAGATTAGTTGCACCTCCGTTGTCTTCCAGTGCGGTGGATAATATGCATTATTCAGTGGATCTTTGGACAGGATGGTCTACCTCTCTACAGACACTGGCGAAAGGTGTCTAAACACAACTTTGGATATACGGTCGACTCCTGCGAATTTTTTTCTTTTAAATGACACGAGGAGATCTAGAGATCTTCCGTCCAAAGGACAGAGTTGTATGAGATGTGAAGTGAAAGATATTCGATGTGATTTTACAATTCAGTGTACAATTAATTTTACCATTTATTGCCAAACTTACAAATGAGCGCTCGGGTCCGTGGTTGTCATCGAATTGGGCGAGATTACAAGATTAGTTGGCCTATTGCAATTTGATCATTATACTTGAATATATGTATGCGTATAACAGTTTTGTGTATAATACTATAATACAATTATCATTTGTATATATAATTGTTAATATAATAAATAATAGAAATCCCAAACATTCCGCCCTCCTGGAACACGGTTTCACGATACCGGTAAGAATGCCAGTTTTGTTATGGAGCGTACCAAGGGGCCCCTGGCAGTCCGTATGGTGGCTAGTCGCACGACATTGTCTGCTCCTGGTGAAACTTCATCAACTCTTCCTAGAATCCATTGCATAGGAGGAAGATTCGGTTCTTTAAATACGACCACACCCCCAATTTTAAGGTTTGGCTTCGAATGCTGCCACTTATTGTGCTCTTGGAGTCTTGTTAAATAATCCATATGCCAATGTCTCCAAAACCCTTGGACCATATTTTATAATAATTCTTCTTAAGTGAAACTTTACCGACTTCAGCCTGGTTCGGCTTTCTAGTATCTACATATATATTTCTAGTATCCAATATTATTGGCGGACGGTAGCGAATGTCTCCGAGATTCCTACATGTAAATTGCTGACATGAATATCTGTCACTATAAGAGAAGAGATGTTAGTATCATTGGGAAGGGCTATTGGATGTTTAATTTTGTATGATATTATTGCATGCTTGATCCGTCCTCCAACGCGAAGGAGTCCATATGTAACCACCAATGCTGAATACCGCAACAGTCTGGATTTTGAAGGAAGTGTGCCTTGGTTATGAAGATGTTGAATATGCTCTCCAAATGATATTTCCTGTACCTGCTTGATGATTAGCGTTTTTGCGCTTTTAATGCATGTAAGATAATAGGCTATAACTCGTTTCAAACGGAACCAGGACAAAATTTCGTTTATAGCCGATTTTAACATATCAGCTTCTACTGAACATGTTTTGACGCATATCGTTTATCAAGTTTTACTTCCTCTTATTCAGAATGTAGCGCAACACTGACATTCTTGTTCGTCAAGGACTAACGAATATGGACCAGTCCACCAGAGTTTGTAACTGACAAGATTAGATGGGGGAATACCTAGCGATGCACAATCTGCAAGGTTTTCTACGGAAGCTATGTATTGCCACGAGGGACGAGGAACCGTATCGAAAACCTCGCTGGTGGGCGACAAACGTAGCCCACCGACGAGGGGAGAACATATCTATTGAAGTACAATTCTAGAGTCACACCAAGCGATCGTTTTTGAGAATGGTGTAGAAAAGGTCGGTTTCACCCGATGTATTAATCGGGCCAACAAAAGAGCACCGGGCCAATGATATGTATTTAACGGAGAAGGGTTGTTTTTGGACATTCTTCGATCGCGCAGTAGAGATCGTTTCTTCCGTGTGTCCCGCATGAATCTCGCACAAAAACTGATCGCCACTGTCCTCTTCAACACATCAATCCTCGTCTTTCTTCGTCTCTCTTCGTTACCATTTTTTTCGCAGAACACCACGTCACAACGAGACCTACTCGGCAGAGAAACGTGTTCTCTGCCCCGCTCTCTTTACATGCCTCTTAAATATGAAACAAAGTATATTCCAGTTTTACAAAGTTTATTATTTTATTATTATTTTCATTCTACATAGTTATTCATCTACGACACGGCCAATCCTGATAAACGCACGTCCCAGTGTGTTTGTTCAAATCACAACATAACGTTAGTACCCCGTCTTGCTCAGAATTAAAAAAAGAAAAAAAAATCATATTCAAAAATTCAAAATTCAGACTCAATAAAATAATTCGATAATTCAAAAAAAGAATAATAAAAATCGTACTCGTCGTACTAATCCGCTTAATCAAATCACATAACAATGCGGGGAACAGCTCCTTCACCGACTGTTCTTTGAGGCATTTCACACTGGCCACTCAACAAGCCACCTGGCCACACTTCTTGGTGCCAATTTTGAGACATTTTACACTGGCCACTCAACAAGTCACCTGGCCACACTTCTTGGTGCCAATTTTGAGACATTTTACACTGGCCACTCAACAAGCCACCTGGCCACACTTCTTGGTGCCAATTTCAAGACATTTTACACTGGCCACTCAACAAGATCATCTACTGCATCTATTCAACATTTTCCCCCATCATCTCTTCATCATTAAGAAAGTCTCGGTTGCTCTCTTCACCTTCAGCAAAGGTTAAATCATTTTCCAACGAAACTATTCGGCATTGCCCTCAAAGCATCATGCGCATACTTGTATGCGCGCCACCAGGCCGCAGATGAAAGGGTCGGATGGGCTTTGATAGGGGATACCTCCGCCGATCCAATCCTCTTGACTGCTTTTCCCAGAGGTTTGCCCTCATCCTTCGTGCCTTCTGCTGTGCCAGTCTCTTTGCACGATTTTCGGGCAGGTCTCTCTCTCCTTCTTCTTTGGCACTTTGCAGTGCAATCTGCAGTACATCCCAATTCTTGGGCTCGTTCAACCTTAGCGGTTTCCCGTACCGCGCCATCGTCGGTGTCGCCTCTCTTGATTGCACCACTCATGCTCAGTCCAACCAAGTGGTCGGACAATGAGCCGTCGGTATCGTTCCGGGCTACCAGAGAGTTGGGAAGGGTGGTGGAACCTCCAGAATCCTTGCCGCGGCCGCGGTCAAGAAGATCGCAGATGGATTTCCGTTATTGGGGATGCCACCTGGAGTGCATGGCTCACAAAAGAAAATTCTTATCTATCGTTATAGCCTAAACTAGACGAAATTCGCTCGCCATCGGTTGCTTCTTCCTTGTACAGCCAGATATGCTTACAGTTACATTTTTTTGTAACTACATATTTTTAGACTTCTGTTATGGATTTTCTCATAGAAGGGCGATAAATATGAGTAAATAGCAAGTACTAATCGGTGAAAATAGTTTGTATCTTACAAGTTTTTGTATGAAAAATTAACGACTTTCTTAATGCTTTATAATTCTTTCTTAATGCAAATGTTTTGCACAGCATTTGTGTTAGGAACTATAACCTAACACAAGAAATGAAAAGACATGCTGTTATTGTCGCTATATGAGCAAATACACTGATTTAAAAATATCGAATTTTCACGATTCCGCCGAGGGACCTTAAAGCTTCGGAGGGCCCAATACGTGGACTTTTCCACGAAGGCCTTCGTTATAAATCGTACGTAATGTACAGATAACCATATATGCAAAGCGTCTTTTGAACAGCCTTAAAATGCTAACTCCATTTCTTCACTGAACGGTGCTATAACATGATCAATATGAATAAAGGACACTTAATTCGGCTTTGCAAATGTTTACGTCCGTAAATACGTTACGGGCCGTAAATAGATTATTGCTGCTAACAGAGATTTTATTAAATAACATAGTGTACTAAATTCATGGAAACATAAAACATTGGGAAACATTGGGAAAAATGTTAGCAAATTAGTTTCAATTTCAATGCCCATCATTTGAATAGTGACTAATGCTCAATCAATGATTATGGGGCTGCCATTTCCTTGAAACCCTTTAAGCCCAGTATATCCCTTATTCAATGGAACCTGTAGTTGTGATAGAAAGAATTGTTTACTTTTTTCTCCTACCGCAGCGCACTCATATACGCCTGCACTTACATAGCACACACGCTCGTAAAGAGCTCAAGTTCTACCGTCCCTCAAATCTATATGTTCATATGTATGTTTTTCAATTATTGCTATATAATATTATTACTACTATATATTATTTAAGCATTACAATGACTTTCACATGGCAAGTTAAGTATGTTGAATTTACTTCTCGTATTGCATTGCCGTACAAAATTTCTTAAAATCTTATAAATTATTCAACTGCGACGAATGTTTAGTCTACTTGTGGCTAAATATGTATTACCTTTTCTTTTTACTCAGTCGATTCCAGAATATGCACATACAGTGTGGAGCATGGTACCCTGCGATAATTTTCGCAAGTGATTGAAAATCTAATATTAAGCTACAAAATCTAAAATACTTTTTAATCTTCATTTATACGAGTAATAAAGTAATAAATATAAATAAAATAAAATAATTGAAAGTAAAAAAAAGAATTGTAATATTTCATTCAAATCCATCAAACTAGTGTTGCAAAAGTCTGGGTACCCTTTGAAAAGTAAAGTCATTTATTAGCTTTTATTTTAATTCAATGCTCAAAACCAAAACCTAATACTTAGTGGGAAATTCTTTAAGCTTTTTAACTTATATAAGAATTCTTTAAGTTTTTAAACGATTGGGCACGGATTGCCCATAGCAACGCCGGAGAAAACGGATTGTGCAAGATTTTTTTAAATATCAGGAGGTATTTGCTACAATTCTTCTTTGCAAATCTTCGAGTTGAGATTTATTTTTGATTTCATGTTTTCGCAGTCTTTTTTCTAAATAATCCCATAATCGGATTATGATGTGGGCTTTGTGGTTGTGTTACAAGCATATAGGGTGTATTGTAAACGATCTACATCTTAACATCTAAGACAGTGTGTTTGGGATCGTTCTCTTATTGAAAGTAAAAAATGTTTGAGATAACCAATTTTCTATCACTTGGTTCAACGTTTGCCTTTAAAATATTTAAATACACTTCCATATTCGTAATCTCGTCAGTTGTGATAAAACTCCCAACATCAGCAGACCATCACCATAACACCACCACCACCGTGTTGCACTGTCTTTAAGGTGTTCTTTGGGTTCAGTGCTTCGCCTTGTTTGCTCCACACTTTGATGTCCACTGGGGCCTAACACATTAAATGTCTACTCCTCCGAAAAAATAACGCTGTACCAAAATTCATTTGTCGAATTTTCGAACTCGTTAGCGAGGTCTATTCTCGTTTTCTTGCTTATCGCACATATAAGTGGTTTTCTGCGGGGTGTACAAGAGTTATATCTGCAGCTATTTTTGGGCTCTTTTGACTGGATCGATTTGAATGAAAGATTTTTCGGTCATCTGTTTCGGTAAGCTTGCGGGGGATTCCAGATCTCTGTTTTCTTTTTCAAAACGATTTATTACCTTTTTTATTGTCGATTTCGTTCTTCCTTGCTTGTGACAATTAAAAATGTTCTCCCTACTGAAATGTTCTTCTACTATCGTTAATTATTTTCTGTTAATTTTGTATCTTCAATCTTCGTATAATTCCGCACATACAGATGAAAGTTCTACAAAAAACTGACAACTCTTCCGAGTGTCTCTTACATAATGACGAAATTCTGTCGAACAAGAATTTACCGCTATCTTTGTTTAAAGTGGGGCTTCAAAAATTCTAAGGGTACCTAGACTTTTGCACTGCAATTTTGTTGTTTCAGATTGTGAAATATGATTACTTTCCCAAGTTTGTAAATTATCATTACTTTTTCTTTGTTAAATTAAGGAGCACACCTGAATACAATTAGAAATTTCAAATCATTTAAAATTTTGGTCTTATTACCATATTTTAATCACCAAGTTGTGCAACATAATGTAGAGTACCATGACCTATGCTCTTCACTGTATGTGCAAGCAAGCAATAATACGAAACCCGTTAAAGACCGTCTATCGTTAGAATCTCCTACTCAATCAGCATCAGCATAACCAATCAATTCAAATTGTTTTATTTAAATATCTCAGCAAATGTTTTGCTGCAGTAAAATGCTCTTTTGGGGATTCGTATTGAATTGCGATAATTTTATCACAGAATGATATATGTACGAGTATATCCGGCCGTATTGTCAGACTTATATAGTATAAAGATCCTACAAGTGATTGAAACATCCTTGTATCGACCTTATTTGTACAGTTCAGGCTTTATGCTCATTTCTCCAATTTCGATCCTGCATCCAATAGCGTGTTTACAGGCTTACATGGCACATTTGAAAAGAAGCCAAAATATCTGTAATCATTTCCTGCAGGCCCAATTTAATTAAGCCCCTATCACATTCTCTTTCGAATTCTATCCCCAAAAAAATAATTAATAGGTCCTTTGTCTTCTAGTTTAAACTCCGCAGCAAGTTTCAACTTAATGTTATTTGAAACGCTTTTTTCTTTAAAAGCAAAAATTATATCATCTACGTTACCACCAAAATATTAATGATTCCATTTTATTTACAAGTATAAACGCAATTATCATAGGATGACCGCACGAAACCAGAATCAGCTGGCAAATCTACAAGTTCCTAAGTTCTACTCGTATTTTTCAGTAGTGAATGATATTCTTCTTCCATAGTTCTTTGCCACAGAATTTAGAATCTTTATCTTGAAGCTCCTCTTCAATGGAATTCGGTATATTTTGGCAAACACTGCTAATATTATGCATAGAACCTAATGAATTTGATCTGTTTCTATTCACATTGTCTCTGTTTCTTATTTTACAATTTCTTAGAATACTAATCTATATTCCAACTAATCTGATTTCCACTTCCTAAAGTCTTTCATTGGAAGTGGATTTTAATTCTCCGCCATCGCAATCTTCGTAATAGTCCTCATCTGCAACCGCATTGTCATCTTCAAATTTAAATTCTTTTTTCCCTTCCCAGCTCCACCTTCATCACGAATACCAGCCACAGCACCCACAACATTTTGCGCGGCTGCACTATCACCAGATTTTTCAATTTTACTGGTGTAAAAATCGTTGTCTGATTGTGAGAGTACACTTTTGAATTCGGCGTCATCATCTTCATCTTCTTTCAAGGATTAAAAAATTGTATAAATCTGAATTTGTGCTACACATTCTTAAGGGATTCTCAATGAATTGAACATCGCGGCTTATGTGAATCCTACCCGTTTTTCGTTCATATAATCTATATGCTTTATCCTCCCTATAGTAGCCCATAATCAAGCATTCTATGCCTTTAGGACTAAACTTAGACATACCTGGCTTCTTAATGAGCATGAACGCTTCGAAGATGCGATGCATTCGGTTTAGACCCAAACCGAACGATGATCTAGTAATTTTTTTGGTGATCGATTTCGTAGACATGCAGATGTATTTATCGCTTCAGCCCAAAAACCTTTCTTTAAGCCGAAAGAAATCAGCACATAGCGTGCCATCTCAACCAGAGTCCTGTTAATTCTTTCGGTGCAGCCGTTCATAGGCAGAAGTTAATTGATGCTTATACCATTATGTTCTAGATAATTTTTAAAATCTTTGTTAACACATTCTTTTCCATTGTCACTTCTATTGTCACATTTTAATTTTATTACCCGTCTAGTTTTCTGCCATAGTCTTGAATGTCTTAAAATAGTTTAAGGCTTCGCTTTTTTGACGCAAAAAATAAACAAAAATCATACGTTAGTGGTCATCTATAAAAGTCAAAAATTATTTAGCTTATTCTTATCGGTCCGCATATATCGGTATGAATAATTGAAAGCACAGACTTACTCTGACTCTCCGACTGTCCAAAGGGTACAGATGAAATGTTCCCCTTTAAGCAGACCTCACACTTAATATTCGCCTTTTGATTTTTTGGGAGCTCAGACCTCGAACCATGTCTTTATAGAACTAGCTGTGTAAGCATTGACTATTCAAATGGCCATATCTTTGATGCTACAGTGCAAGCAGTTTGTTCCTCTCGTCAGCTCCAACAGCACCTTAAGAAGCTTTAACATCCCCAGCATCACCATCATCTCTTACACCAGTAACAAATTTATCAAATTATCTTTCTTTGAAAGCATAAACATTGTTGTACTTGGTCGCGCATAGCAGCTTTATGGTTGAACCATCAATAATTTCGGCACGATTTTCTGAAAAAAAACAACAACTTTATTTCCAGTGCTGGTTGCTCTATAATAATACTCTGAAATAAAGATCATGTGCATAAGTCACAGCATAAGTGGCTCGTTGATCCACTATCTAAAATCCATGAGTTCTTGTCAAATTCTTTGACCCAGAATGAATTTAATAAGGCAAACGCTATTGTGACCGCACTTGGAGAATCTCTTTGCCTTTCGTGATAATTTGACGCCACATGGCCCTGATGTTTACATCGATAACACCTTTCTTTGAAGATTGCCCTGTCGAACTTGTTCCGTGGGCATGTTATTGATGCGCTGGATTTTATGAGGAAACTTATTTTTTCGATTGCGTGCTCCTTCTGGAAAATTATCGTTTAGTTCATTTTCGCCATGATGCCGACGATGCCCTTCCTCGATTGGTTTAACCTTCAAATTTTCAACCGATGGTAGTTGATCACGTGTGTAAGGTAAAAGGGGTGGTGTAAGGAAAAAGGGGTGGTATAAAATCTACTCTAGTTTAAGCAATCCGGCAGGGCACGAATGCCATAGAGTTCTGCCAAAGAAGAGAAGGGTTAGCTTAATGGACTGGTAGGGCACGAATCCCATACAGGTCTGCCAGAAAAAGTGAGAAACACATTTGCTTGTGGTCAAATTGAATCTGCCTTTATTTTCGATCTATCGGTTTTTATATACTATTTCCCCCACTAGTATTTCCAATGCATATCGATCTCAATTAGGGCGCGTGCCATCATATTTCGGCTATACTGCATTGTGTTCCCACAAAGAGTCACTTCTCACATGATGTATGCTCTGTGATGTTAAATGCCATTCATGACACACATCTATCGAAATACTTGGGCAGTGAATATTGTAATGTTTATATTCCAATTCTTTCTGCCTGTATTCTTGTGGTGGCAGCATTTTGTCGTGTGCCGTCCAGTGTTTAGCTTTTTGATGTCGCATGACACTATTATGTAATGTGTACTGTGCAGTGTGTAGGAAGTGTTTATTATTGCCTTGGTGGGTACACTACACGTGATTCGATTGCAATGATAACATTTTCGTAAGCTTACCTTTGTTTGATAGCAAAATGACTACCAAAAGCTCATCTTGTAATTCGATATTAAGTTCTTTGATTTTTTCTGCTAAATCGAAGAAAGCATTAATATGGTGATGAATATTGTTACCTTCCATTTTTAATTGAAGAAATTGCTTAAACAACGTCTTTCCGTGCCGATCGTTTGGATTGGTGGATTTTTTTTTCAAAATTATACAAGCATCTGCCAACGTTTTACGTTTTTTTTCCAAAAATCGCAAAGTTTATGGGGCCATAACTTTTTCTTATGGAGCGACCGTGTTGTGAACAACCCCCCAAATCACTCCCACTTTCGACTAACACCTTCGGTGGTGGGGAACCTTATCTAGACAGTCTAAAGAATAAGACAGCTGTCATTACAATGAGAGGTTTTTACTTATCATTTTCCTCTCGACTTACGATTTTTGTTTTCTTTTCATCTTGATTAATGTCCAAAAAAAAAAATTATTATTCTAAGTAAGACTAAGTCAAAACTCTGTAAATTGATAAAAAGATAATAAACTGAAACTGAAACTGAAGACAGCTGTCTATTAGTTTTTTATTTTTTTTTTATTCTTCCATTATTCTCTCACAAAAATACAAAAAAAAAAATTATCTAGATTAATTATTACACACTTCTTGAGCAGTACATAAGAGAATAGTTAGTGAGATTTCATATTAAACAATATTTATAGATGTTAAATGTCATTTCAAGATTAAGTTATTCATTATGGGGTGGACAGTAATTCATTTCAGATTTAAATAGAGAATACAGACGAAAAAAGAAGGAAAGAAATAAAAAAAGAGCATATAAATTGATTTAAAAAACTCAATTCGATATTATTATGATTAAAATTACGTAGTGCTAAGTGTTTTAATGCATCGTATGTCGCTAGGGAGTCTATTAAACAGTTTGCAAAATACAACACAACAAAAGTTTCTGAAATGAGTGGTACGAAAGAGAGTATTTCGACAGTGCAAAGGGAATTACTTCTTAAATTGCATCTGTCACAGATTAGGCTCTGCATATAGCCACATCTTATAAAAAATACTCTTAAGGCCTTAAATTAATAAAGATGTCTAATTGGCAGCATCTTCAGGGACCTGAACAGCATCATCGAGCTGGATAAGCGGTGAGCCTTACATATTATTCTGGCGGCACATTTCTGTAACACAACGAGTGATTGGAGATAAGTGATGTAGGCACCCCGCCAACAATTTATACCATTTATACCATTGCGTGGTAAACTGTTTATAAAGTATGATTTGTGCAGCATTTTCTGAGTTGGTAAAGACTACGAATAGACGAACGTAGACAATTTCTTAGAATCGCGATGTGTTCGCCCCAACTCAGCTCTTGGTCTATAGTAATGCCTAAGTACCTAAATCTTTTTACTTTTTCAACTTGGAAACAAATAAGATAGCACGACAATCCATGATCATACATGGGCTTACAGATTTTGTCAGTACGTCTACAGTTTACCATATTACCATATTGTAGCGACAGCAACAATGTGCGTGGAAATTTATTTCGAGGTCGGAGGACTCCTGCATGACTAGGCTAAAGTGCATAATTTTGGTTTTGCTGCTGATAATTAGTCTGTGTTCCGCAAACCATATTCGTAACAGATCTACATCGCGGTTTATATGTATCAGCAATCAAATAAAGACGATTATTATTTGAACTAGGCAATGGCAAGGCGTTTGCAAAATATTTACTAAGTAGTAGCGTACAGAGCTTATATAGATATGTTGGTGCGTTAGTGTGTATGATTTCTCGTAAACAGGGCTTTTTTACATAGATATGTTGGTGTGTTAGTGTGTATGCACCAACGTGATTTCTCATAAACTCGATTCCCATTGAACAGAAACTGTAGCTCCAGATATGTTCGGGCACACAAAGCTACGAGTACGAACTTCCTTAATAACCTTCTTTTGCTGGCTTACGTTGTTGATAGTTAAAAATAACAGCTGCATTTATTCCAGGAACATTTAGAATTCCATAAAAAACTATCATGGGCCGTCTATTATTCCTTGCAATACTGTATTCTCCACATAGTCGACCTACTGTGTCCACACCACTTATTGAACAATTTGTAAAATGTTACCATTTCGGGTTTTCTTTGTTCACCTGTAACTTCATTCAATTTGTCATCATGATGCATTGTGGACGCAATGCATTGCAACGCATTGTTCTGTTACCGGACAGCGACTTTAGTCTGTAACGATCACCGTCCAAAATTTCTATTACTTCAAATGGCCCTTTAAACTTTGGATCCAATTTAGTCTGGTGTCGTTCTTCCCCTTTGAGCAAGACGTGGTCCCCAACACTATGTTTTACAATTTTTGCTTTCCCTTGATCATAACGTTTCTTTTCATAAATCGCATTCTTATCAAATAATATTTTAGCTTGAGATCTAGTCTGCACCATATCAACTTTCTCTTCATTTATTATTGGTAAGAGATTCATTGGCCTAGCCACTTTTCCTATCAATAATTCTAGGCTCTAGCTCCACCTGTCCGTTTGCCCTACTAGCTCCAGTCGCAATTAAATGCAAATCTACACCCTGAGCTATACAAAATTCACGAAAGGCATTACAAGCAAAGCTCCTATCAGCGATGATCCGCCGAGGCACGCCAAAAATAGAAATTGCCGCTTTCACAGACTTGATACAATTTTCCGCGTCCAAATTCAGTGTATGATACAAATAAACGAATTTTGTAAAGGCATCAATTTGCACTATTACATACTCCTTCAATTCGTTCTTACCACTGAGCTTTCCGCTAATGTCTATGTGGATCGTATGCCAAGGTATGTCTGCCTTGGGAATAGGATGCAGTTCCATCTGAGGCTTTCCAGTAGTTGGTTTTGAGAGTTTGCATGTGATGCAGTTCTCGACAAATTTTCGGACGTACTTTGATAAATTTTCGAACCAATACTGTTCGTATACTTTGTCCACTGTCTTTTCCCATCCCAGGTGCATAATGGCTTCGTGAACATGGTTGATTACGGACCATCTGAATGCCCTTGGAATAATTGGTAGACATCGGGTTCTACCGTGCCGCTGAAATTTGCGAAATAATATTCCTGTGCGAATCTCGTACGTTCCGGAAATTTCTTCCTTAAGTTCATTTTTGCGCAACTGAGAAACGACTGAACATATTTCTGGATCGCGCTGCTGTTCGGCGAGGAGCCAATTTTCTGTAATTTCAGCAAGGTCAACCCTCATCTCACCAATTTTATCTGATTTTGCCTCACTCAAAATGGGGTTTCGTGACAAACAATCCACATGACACATCTGATTTCCTTTACGGTATTCTATTGAAAATTCGAAAGTCTGCAGGTAAGTCCACCATCGATACACTCTCGGTGTCAATTCTTTCTTGTGTTGACTGGCTTTGAGCGAGTTACAATCCGTGTAGACCACGAACTTTCGATTATGTAAATAATGACGGAAATGCTTCATGGCGTTATATACCGCCAATGTTTCCAACTCGTATGAGTGATATTTGGATTCGGATGCTGTAGTGCACTTGCTATAATATTCAACTACTTTTGGTTTGCCATCCACTCGATGCATCAGCATTGCTCCGTAGCCATCGGAACTCGCATCCGTATGTAACTCTATTGGATACTTCGGATCAAAGATTATCAATACTACATCACTTGCTAACGTTTCAATAATGTAACGGCGTATTTCTTCATGCCTTGACTTCCAATGAAAGTTCGCATCTTTAGAAGTCAGATGATATAATGGTTTCATTTTCTCTGAAAATCGTGGTACAAATTGTCTGAAATACGTTGCTAACCCTATAAACTGCCTCAATTGCGCGACGGATTGTGGTGGAGGCATTGCTACCAATGCTTGTATTTTGCGTGGATTCGGTTTAATTTCACCTCCTCCCACCTGGTAACTAAGATATTCCATGCTGGTTTTAAGAAATGAACACTTATTAATGTTGAACGAAAATCCCGCCTTGGATAATGTTTCTAAGACAATCCTCAATCGTGCGCAGGCCTCTCCCTTTGTGCTGGCGACTATCATCACGTCGTCGACATAGACAATAGCGTACGAGTAGACCAAATCGCCGAGCGCTCTAGTGATGGCTCGTTGAAATACGGAGGACGCATTTTTCAAGCCAAAAGGCATTGAAAGAAATTCGAATTGTCCTTCTGGACTAACAAACGCTGTTCCTTCTATGGAATCCGGATGTATCGGGATCTGGTAGAAACCACTTGCCATATCTAGACTGGAAAAATATCTGCTGCTTTGCATTCTATTAATCTGATCAGAAATAAGTGGTAAAGGGAATCTATCCGAAATGGTGTTTGAATTTAATTCACGGAAATCAATGCATAATCTATCAGTACCATCCTTTTTTTTAACGGACTCGCAAACGGAGAACAACTCCTACGTATAACCTGTGCATCTAACATTTTCTGAATTTTATCTCGGACAATTTTTTTTTTCTTCATCGCTCAGTTTGTATGTTTTTCGCTGGACCGTTTTAATTGGATCAGTCAAGCGGATTTCTAATTCACCTGTCGTGACTCGGTTAAGAGGTATGCCATCAATAAAATTATCCGCGTATGGTTCTAGAATCTTCATCAATTTAGCCCTATCAGATTCATTCAATGTATCATCATTATTCAGATGATCACGATAATTACAGTTTAATTTGGTTGTAAAAACATTGACTGTCTTAACTTTAAAAATTTTGAAACTGTCAGCGTCCATGGCAACACCCAGTCCCTGGCTCAATATATCACGACCTATGATTACACTGTGTTTCAAGAATTTACTCATTACAATATGAAATAATATTTCTACAGAAAATTTAGAACATTCAACAATTGATAGAACCTGAGCTGTGCTATGTACGGCATCCTGCCCAATGCCCTTCAAAATTACTAAATTGTTAAATCGTCTACCCTTTAATCTTGTTGCTTGGGTTTCGCTTATTAATGAGCATTCAGCTCCCGAGTCAAATACAAATGGAAAGCTCTCACCCGATTGATAGAATGTTCCGCCCGGCTGCACAATCGTGCACAAATCGATTCGCTTCTCGGCACTTCTGCCGCTGTTGCCTGTACTGTTCGTCGCCGTTGTTCCCATCATGCACGCCGATGCTATGTGGCTGACTTTGCCACACTTGAAGCATGATACTGGTTGTCGCTCTCTTCCATTGTTGCCATTTCTTCGAATATTCGTCTCAACGTTTCTCCTCTTCTGACATGCTATTACCTTATGCCCAAGACGTCTGCAATAATGGCATTTTATTTGTGTGTGGTGTGATGTCTTCTGTCGTTTTGTATGTTCATCGTACAACGGTGTTTGTTCATTTCGCTTTCCGTAGGCATATGCTTGCAATTGTTGTTGTAGCTCTCCGCGCGTGCTTATTCTTGTAGTATATAGTGTTTGGCGCAAACGGTTATCAATCTGCGCAGCGTGTGCCAGAACAATCGACACGGCAATCTCTTCTTTGCTTATGCCTTCCCATCTATTCAGCAATGATGTTGTCAGTCGATTCGTATATACCGGTATTGACTCTCCAGCATGCGGTCGACTATTTAGAAGATCAAACACAATGGCCGCTGGCGTCTCGCTGCCGGCAAATTGTTGCAGAAACAATTCCTCGAACTGCTTCCAAGTAAGCTCTCCGTGGCTAATCTGTGACAGCCACTGTAGAGCGTCTCCTTCTAATGACGAGCTCAGTGCCATGATTAAATTGGGGCCTTCCAGGGGATTGCTGGTCAAGATTAGATTCGCAGTCTTGCACCAAGCGACTGCGTCTGCACCATTCGCCGGATCAAACTTAGGTAACTTCACTGTTGCACTTCGCGATACCGAGTTTGTCACTTGCATTGCATTTATCAGACTTTGAAAATGACGATGTTGTTGGTCTAATATTTCACGTAGTGTCATCGTGTCACTATTTTCGTTCGGCGGGGCCGATCCCACTTCTGATAACGGAGAAGGGTTGTTTTTGGACATTCTTCGATCGCGCAGTAGAGCTCGTTTCTTCCGTGTGTCCCGCATGAATCTCGCACAAAAACTGATCTTCAACACATCAATCCTCGTCTTTCTTCGTCTCTCTTCTTTACCATGTTTTTCGCAGAACACCACCTCACAACGAGACATACTCGGCAGAGAAACGTGTTCTCTGCCCCGCTCTCTTTACATGCCTCTTAAATATGAAACAAAATATATTCCAGTTTTACAAAGTTTATTATTTTATTATTATTTTCATTCTACATACATAGTTATTCATCTACGACATATTGATATGGGCTTTAAGGGAGCTACCTTTATCTTGGCTGCCATTATGGTAATGTAGTACTTTCTGATGACGAGAACCAATATCAAGGTATGCGAAGTTTTTCGAAATACGAAATCCGATAGAAAATCCATTTATCTGCCTCATTAGTTGGTAAAAGATCATCCCATCCTAGTTTTAGATGTAGAACAAAGGTGCCTGGAACACGAACTTGAACGATACGGCCGATGGAGCCAATAATCAAAGAGGGTCGAAAATATGTCGGACAGTAGCATCCTTCGTGTGGATGCAGATCTAGAAAGCGATGAGTTCATCTTATAGAAGAGCTAATCACGCCCTGGATCCTAATACATTCCTAGGACTTTAACCGATGTATGACCGCCTTCCATGTCAAGAGCTGAATACATGCAATCTTCCTTTGGTAGGCTAGCCAGTAGTGACCAACAGTTAGAACGGAGCGTAATTCCTCCAAACGACGATTAAGTAACTAATTCAGATTGAGGTTTTAAAATGGCATCAACTGATCTAGTTGCGGCCATCACATCATTAACATATACATCATTAAGGAGAATCTCAGAGGCTATCGGATATTCTGAGCGATAATCATGAGCGAGTTGGATTAAAAGACGTATTGCCAAGAACGAAACACATGCAGTGCCATAAGTAATAGTGGTTAAGCGAAAATGCTGAATCTCATCATTAGGATTGGCGTCCCAAATAATCCGCTGGAAGTCTGTATGTGAAACAGATGAAAAAACATCTTAACAACATAAGCACAAAAAACATACCGATGTTGCCGAAACCTCAAACACACATCAACTAAGTCTCTTCGGATTACTGGGCTTATCAACAACGTGCTGTTAAGTAATTTACTAAGCGAATCTTTCATCGAACCACCAACAACTACACGCAATTTAGTTGTAGAGCCATTTTCATGACTACATGGTGCGGAAGGTAAAACTGCTGGCTTGAGTTAGATGATATTTCCGAGGAAGGGATGAGTTTCATGAGCCGTCGCAGTACTCGCGCATGAATTCAGAATACAGCTGCAGTAATTTCCGGTTTTTAACGAATCTGCGCTCTATGGAACGCTACCGCGAGGATGCCGCTGTTAACGCGTACGTTGGATATTCCTCTTTAAATGGAAAATTTACAATATAACGTCCCGGGTTTCTAATTTAATTTCCTTGTAGGATGTTCTATAAACTGTTTGAACCTAGGAGGATATCAATTGGGCAAGATACCTTAAACATAGGGTCAGCGAGATCTAAATGCCGAATGTGGTTATATGAGAATATTTCGAAAGGTTGAGTTGGAAGTTGAAAGATGAGTAAATGCGCGAGTAGATTTGAATGAATATACAGCCTCTTGTGTACCCTGCTGCGGTTTAAGATTCTGAGAAGTTCTTTGAGCGAATGATGCTGTAACGAAGGAGTTTTGAGAATTAACCGAGAAATGGCAATTCACGAAGTCTCCTTGGCTGTCTTTAACCTTCGCCACTATCGCTGTTAGAATAGATTGTCGGTGGCCGACTTGTTGTTGGTGTGAAAAGTTATTAACTATGGGGATAAGACAGGTTGTAGTAGAAGTTTAGTTTAGAAGTGTCGAGGACCTGAAACGGCTAACAACCGCGGTACAAAGCCAGTGTGTAATATAGGGTATAGCGCAGGTGTATAGCGCAGTTGTTGCTGTTTTCGTATTCAATATCGTATTGTTCGCACGTATTTTTCGTATTCAATTTCTAGTTGTACTTTCTGTCGAGTATGACGCCAAAGTATTTGGCGTTCTGGTATTCTAAATAAAGTACAATTGAATTTTGGTTGAATGATTTGTGGAACCTGGCGTTTTCTTGTGAATAAAACTAGTTCCGTTTCGGAGGAATTTATTCCAAGCCCGCAGTTCTCTGCCCATTTGGCCAGTATGCTTAGGCCTGTTTCCATCAAATCTCTGGTTGTTGGGTGATGTTCCCAGCTAATTGCTATTGCAATATGATCTGCATACGTTAACCTCTGGTTTGCTTTATGCATTCCTGATGGTTAGCGGTTTTATGTTGTTGAAAGCTCCTTCAATATAGAGGAAGGAAATCACGGTGAACTTTGTTGGAAAGTGATTTTTCAACAGTTTCAACTATCGTGTGTTGAGCTGTGTCTACTGATTTCCCCTTTCAATAAGCATGTTGCATTTTCAAAAGCAAACTATTTTGTAGTTTTTCAAAGTCCACGTCCAGCGTCTAAAGTAGAAAGGAAGAGAGATTGATAGGTCTGTAGTCTTTCGCAACTGTGTGAAAGTTGTCTTTTGCTTTTGCCCAGTGGAGTTTCCTTTTTGCTAACTACTTCCTTTGAAATGAAGGGAACTCTCGGTATGAGTTGTTCAAAATTGTAACTATTAGCCTCTGCGTTGTCGGGATAAAAGTTTGTATTGAGCAAGATGTCTAGTGACTCCTCGCGGTGCGGTGTCATCTGGTATGTTAATTAGGTCTGTTCTGTTTTGATTTTTTGCTTTGACCGCCATGGGGTTTGGGTTTCCTTTGTTGGTCTACTAGACTTTAGAAGGGATTTGTTCATTGCTCCTGTAACTTTAGTCACCAGACGTTCAATGCCAATGCGACTTGGGATTACTTAATTGAGCGAGGTCAAGGACGCCTTTTAGGGTTTCGGATTCCTACCGAGTTCTGAAGGAGGCTGAGGTGGTGTGCGTATTCCTTCAACCTGATGGTTTTAAGGCCATATCGAACGCTTTTAGTGGAGGGAGGAAATCTCATAGGGGTCATTGTTCTGCCCGAGTCCTTTTCAACCTCCATATTCCAGGTATTCGGAAGATCGGGATTTTGCCTCTGAAACAGAAGCAAAATATCTTGTGGGTCGCTGGATTCCACGAATATACGAGCGCCGTCCTTGGCCTGAGGGAGATCTCGTCCTTGCTTACAACCTCCGGCTTGGGACCTTTCCACAAATTGTTCGCCGCGGCAACAAAAGCCCTAAGAAAGGACGCCGCGCTGTCATCGTCGCAGACAATAAGTTGTAACATAATACAAAAATAAAAAACGGTCAATATCCTCTAGAAGCTGTTCTTTTGTTGGAAAAATAATTATGATAATGGCAAAATTTGACTATGTCTTTCCTAAGAGCAACATCTATCGATCTTTGGAAACAACGGTGCATTCTTTAGAACAAACGGTTGCCTGCAGAATTCAGATTTTCCGTTGTTGAAAAAAGTTTTCCCTTTTTCAGCAAGCCTTAACTGATGAAAACCGCACTTCAAATGAATTGTAGTGAATTATGTTTTGTACAAGGATTACAAAGAACTACTGCTGTGTCGGAAATTGGATATTTGCGGCTTATGGTTTTGTTATTTACCATGCGAAAATCTATGACCATGTGCATTTTCCTTTCTCAGGTCTCGTCGACTCCCTTTTTGTTGACCACATCTCAAATGGTATTATTATAAGGTAGCAGATTGGAGCATTATTCACAAATCCCATCGGATAAGGATATGATTTTGAATAAATGTTTTCATTGGCCGAATGGTTTTGAATAAATGTTTTTGTTGGCCGAATGGTTTTGAATAAATGTTTTCATTGGCCGAATGGTTGCAATGGTATTCATATTGAATGTCAGAGATTCATTAGGATCGGCAAAAACGGTTAAATACGTATGAAGTAATGAAGAGAGCCTGTCAGCTATATATGTATGTCGAATGGCATGGCTTCCTAATATAATATATGTATGTTGTTCACGTTTTTACAGCAGAAGGAAAACAATTTTTTTCCCCCTTCACAGTAGGTCGGAATTCAATTTGTTTGGTTTCGTTTGCGCCTACTTTTTTTAAAACATCAAATTCTATGATACCGTCAAATGTTTCAAGGTTTGGTAGTAGGAAAAATGAATTTTTATTGAAGATGTTTATATGATCAAAGAAAATACATGAAATAAAAAATATATTAGGTATGAAGTTGAAATTCGGCCCTTAGAAAAATCGAAATTAATCCCGCAGTATAAAAACTGCAAAAAATACAGTCACGCTCAAAAGTACTGCGACTTCAACCCAAGATGCGTTAAATGTACGGAAGATCATCCCACGCAAAACTGCAAGAAGGACAAAAAGCTTCCGCCGAAATTCGCCAATTCCGACAAAAACCACCTTGCAAATTACAGAGGATGCCTAGTCGCAGTAGAATTTTAGAAGGCAAACAAAGAACGAAACACACAGAATACTAACAAAAATGACTTACTCACCAATAAACCGCATCTACTTACAAATTTGTAATCAAATCACCGCAAATACACAATACACCCAGAGGGTGGACTGCAGTGATAAATAAAAATACCAGCTACTATGGCCACGATGAGGACACGGCTTATCAGACCTGTGAGCCTCAAGCAACTTCTGCCAAAATGAAAACAACAAGCGCTGTAGCAATAAAAGTCGCAAACTACTCTCCCAGTTACAAGCTAAAGAAAAGTAATTTTGATACATAACTTATTCAAAATATTTGAAAATAAATATGTATATAGCAGGTGGAGTTTTAATGCTAAAAACAAAACCTGGGGATTGAGATTGATTAATTCAATAGGAAGATAACTTCTTTTAATAATCAAGAAAAATTATGAGAAATCAAACTTACTGGCCTTGAGATTTAAATAAAATCTCGGATGTTATAGACTTCTTTACAGCAAGAAGTATCTCTCCATATAATACAGTGGTAAACATTCGTTTAAGCGCATTGGGATATTTTGCCTAGTTCACATCACGAAGTAATATACGAACATATGTACATATGTATCTTTCTCAAAACATTTCGACACAGACTTGCCGCTATTTTTTATCTCAAAAAAAAAAAGATCGCGCATGTAGACTTTGTTTTGTGTGGCATATTGCATTCGCGCATTAGGAATCGTTTGTTCGAGAGTTAAAGATTCAATTAAACGCAGCTAAGTTTTTGTGCGATAAAAAAATAAGTAAATACTTTTTTGATAGATTTTGTTTTCCAACGGTAAGACACAATGGTTTCAAGTTATTCTTGGTGATTTATAATAATATTAAAAAAGGTTTTGCAGACATGGGAAAAGGAAAGCGGTTAACAGCTCAAGAAATTGAACAGATTAAATTCTTAAAGTCACAGGCGCATGTTGAACTGTCTAATCGACAAATTGCAAAAGAGATTGGAAGATCAGAGACAGTCGTCCGCAATTTCTTAAAAAAAGGAACAGAGTATGGAAAAAAGGGAAAAACCAAGGGTAACACAAAACTCACCCTCCGTCAAAGAGGTCAAATATTTGAGGAAGCAATAAAAAATCGCCTTAATTGTAGGCAAATAAAGGAAAAATTGTATTGAAAAAGAAGGAATCCAGTTGCTAGTATGAGATAACTCCTTGGTTCTCCTGGCGCACAGCGGAAAAATGACTATTAAAAATAACAAACCACATTTTAAAAAATAAAATAACCGACTGAGATTGCTTTAGACAAGGCTTAGAAGATAGTACAAAGTAACAAAGGAACAGCTTGAATATTCCGTGCTTAAATTCACCAAGCAAATCAATCTGTGTGGACTGTAACTCCTGAATTAAAAGAAAAAATCAAAAATCAAAATATCCCAGACACATACGTGAGATCTTCTTCTTTTCCTTTTTCCGGCATTGTTATGGTCAGAAGTGTAGGACCATAACCTTCCCACTTAACTGCATTCCTACTGGTCCGCTTGTGGGGTCCGCCGGTTTGACCTCAGAGAGTAGCGGCAGGCTTCCCGGTTTGGGATTACTTCATCGCTGAGGCCAATCAAATGCTGGTGTTTTTGCATTTGTTTGCACCAATTGTTTTTCGGCCTGCCTTTTTTTTTTTTTTTTTGTGACACGGGCATGCCCCAGATTTTTTTGTTCGATCTTACTCTTACAACACCGGTGATCTCCAGTCGTGTCAACCCACTGATTTGCATGTACACTTGTGGGGCAGTTTGATGGTGGTATATGTGTCCTTAGGCTCACCTTGGTGTTTTCTAAATTGCCTAGATGTGATTTTTGTTTACCTTTGTTTTAGTCGCCTTTTACGACAAGCGAGAGGTATCGCTGCAGGGCTATTCTTAACCCGTCCCTGCACGGAAAAGACACATATGTGAGATAGTTGCAGATAAACGAGCGAGAAAACATTGGCAACAAACAAGGTCACCAAATGATAAAACTCATTGATCAATTTGAAAAATAGGATCAGGAAAGCAATTAAGAATAATAAAAGTGAATCTATCAAAAAGTACCTCCTAAATTTAACAAATGATGCTAGTACAGAATATTTACTCGGGAAGGCAACTAGGAAGATGAAGAAACCAACTGTATACATACCACTGCACTAAGCAGAGCAAACCTAGTGATGGCAATCTTACAAAAAGCTGAACCTTTTGCGGAGTATGTTCTACTTGCCCATAGAAAAAATGTCTGAAGTTGGCAGACAAATTACCCTTGTAACATCTTATGAAAGAACAAAGGAAATTAAGAAAAACGTGAATCCAAAAAAACGCCTCTGAATTCGACTTAATCACGGTAGAAATCTTTAAGCAACTTCCCAAAAGGCAACAAAGAAGCTAGCCTTCGACAAAGTTTAGCATAGGGGGTTGATGAATTAATTAAGAAAACGACTACCAAGGCAATACTCAGATATACCCGAGTCATACATAACCGAGCGATTATTAGAATAAAACAAGAGGACGAGTATTCACACTTAAAATATATAAAAGCCGGTGTACCACAAGCCAGTGAATTAGGACCGGTGTTATTAATAATAGATCTGCCACAAAAGGTAGACACTTTTTTTACGTTTGCAGATGATACAGCGTTCCTTGCCGTGGGAAAAACTATCAAATAAGCAACAGAAAAGCTGCAGGTGGCGATCAACAATATGTCCGATTGGAATATAAAATGGCAGACAAAGCTAAATGAACTAAAATCTGTACTTGTCAATTTCACGAAAAGGAATGTAAAACAATTCTCAGTGTACACAAGCAACAACCCAATTTGAAATTCCAAAGCAGCTAAATTTCTTAGCATTGATGCGAAATTGCGATGGAAAGGACATATTTCGCTTCAATACTCCTGATATTCAATAATCTATAGCTTTATAACAAGGCTGCTCATAAGGACGGTCCAGACATTTTCATTGGGCCACTGACATGACGGTTCCTATTTGAATTACTTTTCTATGCGAAAGTAAAAAAACAATGGCTAGCATAAGACTGTACGGAAACTCAGTCCCTTTTTTATTTTTTCCGTGCTTCCTGCCCACACAACCTTTCATATTTTGAAAAGGAAGTTTTTAGCTTTCAGCTAATTTCAGCTAATTACTCATAGTTAACTTGACTGTTAGTATGCAGCATTAAGTTTGAGAAGCCTTTTATTCGACTCTCTCGTGTATACCCCTCAATTATGCTATGGAATTGAATGTAAACAACATGTTCCGGAATACCGTCATCAGCGAATGAGTGGATTGGATTAGAATAACTCTCACATGAGCGACAATTTTTGCATCTTAATCAGTACCTTATTTACCCGGGTAAATATTGTTATTCCCTTTGTGTTTGTATGGGGTTTCTGTTTACAAAAACGAAATTCCTACTTCCTCTCTACTATTTAATTGTTCTTTGTGGTTTCAAACTGCAAGGAGAATCCCCCATTACTATGATAACCATGTGAAAATGAAATTTTCGAGGGGAATCCCCATTACTATGATAACCATGTGAAAATTAACCGTCCGGAAGTATTTCAACATACATAGATAACAAGCAGAAAAAAAACTCACAGAAAGCACATGCTACAATACTTAACGCGTCACTAGTAAATATAGCAGCAGTAATAGTAATAGAGTTAATAAAATGGTTATTGCCGCCATATACGCGACATTGGACCGAGTAAGTAAAAGTGCAATGCCGCCATATAAGAACAAAGCGAATTTCCTCATAATGTACATTTTATTTGGCAATCAGATTCAATCAGGGCGCTTGTGAATATGGATCAAAATGAATATAAATTTCTTTCAAATGTGGCATTAGCCAGGTAAATATTTATATAGCAGATACAATTAGATAGATGTACAATAGTACGATCAATTGGATACATTTGATTTTTGTTCAAGATTGCCGTACGAGGAGCAATAACAATACCTGAAATCGGTTTTGGATACACTTCAGTCTGATGATAATGAAGAAAATATTGAAGAGTCCTTATCCGGCCAGACAGCAAATGCTGAAGATATGAATTTAGCCCAGGTATTAGATATTGTGGATTCGGATGCTGAAACAGAAGATGAGAATGTGGAATACAACGTGGGCCACGAATCCGAGGAGGATGAAGAAGACATGAACGCATCTGGTCAACACGATGGAAATAATCTTTGTTTTACTGGAAAAGATGGAACGGTATGGCAGAAAGTGCCACCAAAATTCAGTCGTGCTTGTGCTCATAGTATACTGAAAGACAGCAGTTTTTTTCGGTCCAAATCCAAACCAAACCGGTCCAATGACAAAACCTCTTAGTGATGTTGGTACTTTTTGTAATTTGATGAGCCCACCTATTCAAGCAATTATATGCAGGCACACAAATAGGAAAGCACAAGAAGCGTACAAAATATAAATGAAAAAAACAAACCAGTAACAAACCAGCGTTGCTATCAAACCCGTTAGATGAAGAGGTGCTGTTGGCATTCTTTGGAATTCTTTTGGTCATAGGATGTCGTAAGTCGAATTACGCCCCGGTTGCAGAATTATGGGAAAAAAAATGCCTATCCACTTTTCCGCGCAACCATGTCTGTGAAACGGCTTAAGGCCATATTAAGATTTCTCCGTTTCGCCTCAGCGATGAAGTAATCCCAAACCGGGAAGCCTGCCGCTACTTTCTGAGGTCAAACCGGCGGACCCCACAAGCGGACCAGTAGGAATGCAGTTAAGTGGGAAGGTTATGGTCCTACACTTCTGACCATAACAACGCCGGAAAAAGGAAAAGAAGAAGAAGAAGAAGGAGGGAGAGTCAATCTCTTCCCGTTTAGGAGGTAACGACAATTTTAGAAAATAATGACTTATAATGAAAAAAAACAACGGCATTACTTACAATGAAGTACTATAATGGTTTCGAAAGCCAGAAACTTGTTCTTTAATCTGCAATTTCAGTTAAATTGTTTTTTGAAAAATTGGCCTACAAACTCAAAAATTTGATTAAAAAATTAAAAAAAAAAATTTTTTGACTTTTTTTTTTTAATTATGGATAGAAGTGCTAAATTGGCTTTTGTGGTCAATGCTCATATCAATTATAAATCGAACACAAAAAACCGAATGGTTTTACATTGTCTAGAAAATCGAAAAATACTAAAGGTACTTTTTTATGGGATTTTTTGTTTTCTGGTATAGTAGTAAAAAATCTTGTTTTTGACCCCTCTACAAAAAAAAACCCTTATAAATTGTTGGCGCCAAAATTATCACACTCTTTCCTAGCTCCCATAAGTGAAAAATTCGAAGTGATGTTGGCAAATTTGGGAAGGAACATCAGGCCATATGGATGTATGACAGTTCACGAATAACTTTTTCCATCATTCACGTTCACCCAGTATATTCCATCGAAGCCAGCGACATACGGCAATAAATTGAGGTGGGCATGTGACTCCAAAACTGGTTATCCCCTCAAAGGCAAAATATACATATACTGGGTAAATAAATGAAACCAGAGACGTTAACCAAGGAGAGCGAGTGGTCAAAGTTCTCGGTGCCCCATATAAAAACACTGGCAGGAACATCACGATGGACAATTTTTTTACAACCTTTTCACTCGGACAGCAATTGCTGAACTGGAACTTGTCAATGGTAGGAACCCAAAAAAAAACAAGCGATGCGTTCCCGAGGAGTTCAAAACTTCGAATAGACAGGCTGTGTTCAGCAGCGAATTCGGTTTCAATGACAAGATGGTCCTATGTTCATATGTGACCAAGAAAAATAAGTCGGTTGTGCTGTTATTAACTCTTCATAATGACACCAAATGTTCGGGGGAAAACAAGACAAATGGAGGTGTGGATATGACGAAACAAATGCTTGTTCAATATACAACTAAGAGGAAAACAAATCGCTGGCAAATGGCTTTATTTTACAATATTTTTGACATAGCTGGCTTAGGAGCATGCTTAATCTTCCGGTTAAACAATATAAGCGCATCCAAAACAGCCCAGTCGAGGGAGTTTCTGGAAGAGCTGGGAGAACATCTTTGCATACCTGCAATAACTAGAAGAGCCCGAATTGGTGTACCAATTGATGAAAAGGCACAAAATACCCACCTGCCTTTTTCGCCCGATGATTCTTTTCAACAAGACGCTTCAGGTCGCCAAAAAATTAAAGATACTTGCTTTTCATTATACCAGCAAGAAAAACGAAAAAGAGCAATGCGAAAGAATTGCATACAGTGCAAGAAGCCAATTTGCCAGATGCACAGCTTTACAATGACAAAATGCGAAATTTGCCACATGTCATCGTAATCCATTTTTTTATTAGTTATAGAAAATTCAGTGTAATAAAAAAGAGATATAAAAAGCAACAAATTATTTTTAAATTATTTGAAGGTTTGAAATTAATTGAGGTACAACACAAATGACATTATGTTATATTTTATGTTATGTAAGAACATGTATGTATGTACATACGTACATGCATATTTATGTGTTTACATATGTATATACACAAGCTTGTGTACATGTATTCCAAGAAAAACGAAAGTGATAACATAAATTTAGAGTTCTTTCATATAAAAGTTGATATATATAGTATGATATTAGCTTGCTACAATTTGACGAAAAGTCAGTCGAAAAACCATTAATTTGATTTTTTTTTTATTTTTCTAAATATATCAAATATTTAGGCACTGACTCTAAACAAAAAGATATTTGGGTAAAAAGTGTTCAAGATAAGATAAAATGAAATTGCTCATATTAACCCTGGTTAATAAAGAACATGTGAGGGATAATGAGATAGGAGATCATTCAAAAAAACGGGCCTTTTGAAACAATAGCATTTATTTGGTGAATATTAAATATGAAACTATTCAAAACGACTTGCATTGAACGGCCCGAAAAGTAATTACTAGTCGATCGAAGAAGACATTCACCAATACCCGTAAGCATGCAGGCAAAGAGCCTGATATCCAACTCTGTCAAATGATTTGGAAGTATCAAGCGCGACGATTATACTTTTAAAGGTTGTGTAAAGATTTATTCTACTTTTCATTACGTCATCAAAAACAGACACGACGATAAAAGCCGCCTGAATGCGGAAAAGAGAAGGAAAGAACAACAGCGCGTAGATCGGCTGCCGTCTCAAACGAAGAAGTTAGCCAAAGCGTTGTGGGAATGGCGCCAGGGGTTCCAAGACATCAGAATTATCAACTAATAATTACTTTACTTCTCGGCCTTTAATTGAGTACTTAGCTAAAGAGAGCAAACAGAGTCTTTCGCAATCGAATTCCCGATTTCAAACTGCCTACCGACAAGAAAGTGATGAAAAAAGGACATGGATTTTCCGTTGAACATTTAGAAAGACAACAAGGTTTTAACGCTTGTGTCTTCTTTTGCTGGTGAATTGCCCAAGGTTTAAGTCAGACGTTATGATAAGGCCGACAAGAAGTACATCATCATCGATCGTCCTCATATTGTTGGGGAGTAGAATCGACACATAGGGGATGTAGTTTTGATGGCAGGAAGTTGCAGTATTACAATACGAAGCAAAATATGGCATTAATGATCATTTACTGCAGCTGACTATGGCAAATTTCTGGCTATTATACCGAAAAGTAAGGAAAGCAACTCAACTCTAAACAAATTTCAACTTAAACGAAACTTCGACGTGAGATAGGTGAGAACTTATGCAAGTTTAGCCTGAAGCCTAATATCAGGAGCCGAAGGTCTTTATAAAATGAGATTCAAGCCAAAAAACATAAGGGCACTGCGCAACATGTTCCTCCATTGGCAGTAAGGCAGGACCAGATCGGCCACTGTCCGATTTGGGTTGGAAAAAAATACGTTGCAATCTTTTCAAGTGCACTGGCGTCTAGCAAACTGTTTCCGAAAAATGCATTATGTTACAACAACCATAATAATTGTTTCAAATACTTCCATAAGGCATAATAGTTTTTATTTACCTTTACCTCATGTTACAGTAATGTCACACTCCCTAAAATGTCAAATAAGTAATTAATAATAAATTTGTTTTTTTATGTTTTAAGAAATACGTGTTTTTTTACATGCCTAAACTTATTTCATTATCAACATAATTTTCCTTTTTATGATAATGGACTACAGAGGATTAAAATATAATTAAGTCATCTTATTTCAATAATTCCAGATTTTTTAAAGTAATTAAATCACAACACCACTTGAAAAATAACTAGATATTATAGGAAGATAACAACCACGTGTTCTACTACAAATATAAAGTATCATTAGATGTGATAAAAAGTTGATAACTTGTTCGTTGACAGAATCAGACTTTAATCGCCTGTCGCAATGTTATCATTAACAACGTACGAGTATTCATAGTTTTCTTATTCATCTTATGAAAAAAATCGATTTACTCCTTCTTTGTAAATAAAATGAGAAGATGGATATGGAATCAGCCATTTGCTATTCACTTATATGAATACAAATCACTGGTCATCATTGCGCATCCCACAGTCTTATCATAATTTCTGTGCACCGTTATTAGCGATACAATTTATAAATTCAACTTTTTTTTTGCTGTTCAAATTAAAATTGTTACACCCATCATACTGATTTCTTTTATTTTTTATTTATTAGTTCTACTGTTGTTTATATTTAAATTCATAGATGTATATATTTATTTATTTATTTATTTTTTTATATATAATTTATTTATTTATTTGTTTATTTATTTATTCATATATTTATAATTATATATGTGTATATTTATTTATTTATTTTTTTGTATATTTATTTATTTATTTTTTTGTATATTTATTTATTTATTTGTGGATTTATATACTATTATTATGGATATATGTTTTTTGTTTTGTTTTTTTTTTTTTTTTTATTTTTTTTTGTTATACATTGAAGGTTTTTGCTGTAATTTTCCTTCATAATCGTTGTTTCTCGAGTACAAAAAATAATTAAAAGTCATTTATCCTTATCCAGCTGAAAGATATAATAAATATCGAATCTCTGTATGTAAATTGTGTGACAACCACATTGTAATTTTATACGAAATAAAGAATATCTATCTATCTATCTTATTAGTTCTACTTTATGCCTATATTTGAAGTATATACCTATATGTTGGCATTAAAATGTCTCACTCGGTTAAATTCTATTACCTCATGTTTTTGGGCTTTATTTTGGGCTTGTTTACCGTGCCATTTTATGTTGCTACATTAACGAAGCGGTCGGAAAAAAAGCTCTCTATCGTCTAAATATGCATTTCCAATTTAAATTTGAAATTATACAATTTAAATTTAAATAAATTATATGTACATATGTAGGGAAGTATGTGGTTACTATCTATCATCAATGTCTTTAACTCGTGTACGTTGTCATTGCTGATCTATTAAAACAGTAGAAAGCAGAGAAACCATAACGAATGACAATTCGCACAGAACGAACCAGCTTGTTGTAGTAGAATTTATAAAATTTTAATATAAAAATTAATATTTGTTAGTCAGCTACTAGAAACAAGTAGATGTTTAAGATTTTTTAAAAGTCTGCAAAATCAATTTCAGCTTATTAAGCCTGCGGCGATCTGTCACCATGGAAGAGACATGGATTCACCACTACACGCCGGAAACTGATATTAAAGTAACGACTGATCCAATGTGGTCAAGCGAGATCATTTAAAAAAATTAAATCATTTTTTTAACTGAGAGTCGTGGTCTTCCATGGTCAGGCCGAGAACTTTTCACGTTACTCTCGTATAGCTTGAACAGCATGAATAGCTTGTAAAGCATTTTAATACAGAATAAAATCTAATGGCGTCAATTTTACTTATCGATATCCATCTCTTAGAAAATTGAATGCCATCTAAGTAAATAATGAAACAGATCTCATGAAAACCGTTATACAGGGTCTCCGAATTTTTTAACAATAATGAAAAAGAGGTCAATGTTTCATACATTAATTTGCCTACAAGTCCAGCCGCGTTAAAACCAAAAAAAAGGTTTTTCTTAGAAAAAAATGGTTCGAGTTTTTTTTTAATTTCTCAAAAACTACAAGACATTTTTGCATCTGGTTTTCTGTTTTTAACTAAAAACTTATAAGGGAATTGAATTTTTGAAAAAAAAAAAATTAGTACTTAATTACATAGAATTTTGAAAAAAAATAGTTCGAAATTTTTTTTTTCAAAATTTTGAGTTTGAAAATTAATTTCTCAAAAACTATTCCTTAAAACAGCTTCGTTTAAAAACAAGATGAAAGAAGAGGTTCCTGGCTTTACAAAAACTGTTGATGTAACTGTTGATTTTTAATAATTTTTTTTCCAAATTAAGTCAATTTTTTAGAAAATTGCCCCTCTCGGCTAAACGGGGGGGAATAGACCCTCCTCTTGATCAGACCTACACGCTCTAGCTTTTTGGCACACTGCTCGTGGGACACCCTGTATATGTATGTAGGTAATAAATAAAACAAAAATTAAGTTAGCAGTTTGCATCGTATATGCATTTAAAAGATAAGAAAACGGCTTATGTGATAGATGTTCATACAGTTTTGATTTGGCTACTATAAGAGAATAATACAATATTTAATCTGTTTAGCTGCTTAACTAGCACCCCCCCAAAACTATTTCTCGGAGTACCACACTTCGACAACTTGAATCAGCAACCATCTGTATATGACAACATTTTTGTTTTTTGTACATTAAACTTTTCTAATGTTTCACGCAACATGTTGTCAACATCATAACATTTATAATAAAATATATTTATAACCATGTATCGTATGTAAAATGTATAAAATGTATTTTCAAAAATGTTGCTAAATTTTCCCTGAAAGGTTGCTTTCAACTTTTAAATCGGAACATTCTACCACCATGTTGTATGTTGTATAGTATACCATATACTATTCATTGAACGAAAAATCCGAAAATCTACATTATATTTGAATTTGAGTGCGCATGTGCAGTTCTTATCAACAATTTTTCCTTCGAAACTAAACCTACGATACTAAATGTTTAGTTGTTATTCAGCTATGTCAAGGCTTAGTAGTATGTATTTATTTTTTGACGTCGTATTTTACCAATTCCTTTGTGGGTGACAGAGGTGGCTCTAACGTATTTTCACATAGGATGATCTTATATTCGGATATTCGGAAAACCAGTCGTTTTAATTGGTTTCTTATTTTTATGACGCCATATTTAAAAAAGAAATCGGACAAAGGCAGATGTGTGTATTTCGTCAATCAGTTTGAAGTCGAGATGGCAAAACAAAAAACTTGATTAAATTGTGTATTTAGATACAGGGGTTTCGAAATCAATCTGCAAAATGTTGTGTTATAAATTCAATATATTAAGGAATTGCATATTTATTATTTTATTTCTCGCTTTTGATTTGCGAATGTGTATGAAGCTTGCTATGGGTAAATTTTCGTGCTCCGCGAGTTCTGTGAGTAAGTGTTTTCCATGTAAATGATGTGCATTACTAGAAAAAATAAAACGTGTTCAATCGTGATGATGAATTATATGGGGGATGATAAGAGTGCTAAAAATTATAGCTAATTGCTGTGAAGGAGAAAAATAAACCAAAAAGAATATCTAGACTTGTTATTCCTTTGTGTCAAAAAGTGGAAGTGTATTTACGAGTGTAACAGAGTTTGGGCTGATTGACACAGAATAAAGTTCGTCTTTTTTAAGCTTTACATTTTTCAAGGTGTGGACATTTTCAAAAGAATGTTATGAAATATTGCTGTTGTTTCCGTTTTTTTTATGGGTAATTAATCGACACATCCAAAACGGGTAATAAGTGGCACACAAATTGCTGTTATGTATTGTTGAAAAAAATTAATCATTTTTTTCGTAATCGTAAACTCCGGAGAAGGTGAGCACTGGTCCGATCGGCTAAGCTTTATACTCCAACTGCTTAAGGAGCGATGACTATGCTGTAGGCGATCTTGTATTATAACTACCTTTAAGGGATGGAGTCCTGTTCTGGGCAGTCAAATGGAAACTCACTTGCACCTTCCCACTCTTCCGATTATCATGTACTACATACTTCTGGTCACGAATTTTTAAGAAGTATGGTGGATAAAGTTGTAGCGATAACGTCCAAAAACGAAGTTTGTTCAAAACTACCGTACTCATACCTTAATCATACAATGTTCCTTCCTATAAAATATTTTCATTATTAATGTCCTGTTGTACCATATGTTTGTTTTTTTTTTTTTGCCAAACACGGAATCAAACGAATGTTTATATTTTTTGTTTCCTTTCCTGTGCACTTGCAGTGTAGTCAAAAATTGAGTGAATATGCGCAAAACCAAAATGGGATCAGCTCGCCGGGGGCCAAGATATAATTCTAGGTCTTTATCCTTAAATTTTGGAAGTTTTTATCTGGATCTCAGGAAACACAATAGCTAGGGTTCTAAAACCGGTAGCTATGAATCATGTACTCTATAACACAGCCAAGTTTCAGACTCATAGACCATATATATTTGGTTTGATATATGCGTACGGACAGACAGGCAGACACATTTATATAAGTCTTCCCTACCGCAACTTTCCAAGGTAGAAGGCTAAAAAATAATCATAAACATAGTACAACACAAAATAAATAACACAACACAACACAACAGAATACTAAGACATTTTAATACACTTAAAGTTGCACTTTATTTAGTCGCCAACTTCTACATCTATGAAGACTATAAAACTGACTACGAGTATTACACCTGTGCGTCCTAAGTGAGGACAACTTGCAGAACAGTTTGGAACATCCCATCGACAAGTGGGAAATAAAGTAACTATACGAGGGGCAATCAAAAAGTAACAATAAACAGGTATTATTGCAGGGCCTAATTACGTGAAATTTATTGTTTTTACTCACATAGACCCTCACTAGTAGGAAGCAAAAAAACCATATTAATAGTTCACCTTTTTTGGAAGATACATTCATTCAAACACGAGCAGTCGAAGAGATCACATCAAAATGGAGAAAAATGAAGTAAGAGCCGTCATTAAGTACCTCTGCCTGAAAAAAATGTCTACGAAAGAAATTCACGCTGACTTAGTGGAAACATTGGGGAACTTTGCTCCTCCATATTCCACAGTTGCAAGGTGGAGTAAGGAGTTCAAACTGGGCAGAACGTCGACTGAAGACGAACATCGCTCCGAGGGTCCATCCACATCCCGCACCCGAGGATAATATCAAAAAAATCGACGACATCGTGCTAGATGACCGACGAGTGACCATCCAACATTTAGTTAAGATCACAGGGCTCTCATTTGGAAGCATTCAAAGTATCCTGACAGATGATTTGAACATGAAGAAGGTCTCCGCAAGATGGGTCCCAAGAATGTTGAGCGACGAACAAGAAGAGAAGCGACTTCGCATTTCAAGAGCGAATCTTGAAAAATATCAAAAGGATCCGGCGGCTTTTTGCACTCATTTTGTAACGATGGTCCAGTCTATGGCCTGGAAAAGATCTTCTTCACCGACCCCTAAGAAGTTCAAGGTTTCAAGCTCGGCAGGCAAGATTATGGCGTCTGTTTTTTTGGGATGCCGAGGGAATTATCATTATTGATTATTTGGAGAAAGGAGCTAGTATTACAGGCTCCTACTATGCAGAACAAATAAGAAAGTTGCGGGAAGCCATTAAGGAAAAAAGGCGGGGCAAACTGTGTGCGAAGGTGTTGTTTCACCAAGACAACGCACCCTCTCACAAAGCTCAAGTTGCGTTGGATGCCATACGGGAAGCGGGCTTCGAATTGGTTGAGCACCTTCCCTATTCTCCAGACCTAGCCCCCAGCGACTTTTATCTCTTTAATCGCCTCAAGGAACACCTCAGAGGCCAGAAATTTGCCGATGATAGTGAAGTGATGGCTGCCGTACAAGCGTTTTTCGAGGAGGAAGATAAAGATTTTTTTTTTAAATGGAATACAAGCTTTAGAGAAGAGATGGACTAAATGTATAAACTTATTAGGAGAGTATGTAGAAAAGTAAATTTAATTTGAAAGAATAAATGTTGTATTATACATTGATTATCATTACTTTTTGATTTCCCCTCGTATATGATCTATAAATAGATCAATTCGATATTTCGTATTCTTCAAAATTTCATGAAAGATGTCACTACCAGAAAAGACAAACAATTTTGGTGAAATGTTTTTATCTTAGAAAAGAATAATGCCTATTTTAATATATTTTTGATTCATTTTTATATTATATTTCTTAGAATTATCTTACGCTAGACGAAAAACTAGCTTAAGTAACTTAACTCATTTAAAAATACTGGCCTTGTATGGACACTCTAAAGTATGGAGAACAACTTAAACAACTCTTGACGTCATGATTAACTTATGACTAACTTATATTGATTAAAGGGAAGAAAACAATTAAAGTTAAGAAATTTCTTTTATAAATTATATATGTATATATTTATATATAAAATTTACAAAACTTAAAAATAATTAGAACTTGTTAAGATTTGTTCATCATCATATGTATTATAAGAAGAAAAAAAGGGGGAGAAACTTAAATTTGACTCCTTGAATATTTGACACTGCATACTCTTTCGAAACAGCCATCTCGTCAAAGCGAAAGCTTCCCGAGCTCTTACCAGAGCAGCATTTACATTTACAGCATTTACAGATCCCAAGGTGTCTGACTACACTTTGTTTCGCAAGTGGGCATCCGTCCGGTCCAAAAATTTAAAATCTGCGCAAAATTTGCGAAAGGCTCTAGACAGACACATTCTGAATAAAATAGATAATCATATCTGGAAGTTGATCTTGCTTAAAAGGATCGGAGAGTTCAACTTACCCTGGTGTTGATGCTGACTGTTCGTAGCGAGCGCTCGGAAGTCTTAAATCTTGAATGTCATTCTGACTGTTTCCCCGAAATATTTTATTTATTTGCGGGAACATATTCATGATATTGTTCCAATGCAATTTTACAGAAATTCTGTATTTTCTTTGATTAATTGTTAAAAATGTTCACCCATTGACTTCAGTGTCCTGACCACCGAGTTTAATCTGCCAGTATACCGCTTGTACAAGAGTTTGAGTCTTGTCAGTAGTATACTTTTTAGTAGGATCGTTTTATTCGAGGTATCGTTATGTCGTTGCCATGGCATTGTACTCTCCATCGTATGCTTAAATATATCGTCCATTCGTTTGAGGTACCTTTTAATCTCGCAGTCTTACAGGTTCCTATTGAACTGTGGAAAGGAGGCGCTGGAAGTGAGCGCTCTCGTCAGGGATATTATAATCGTAGGAATGCGTTTAGACTCTGCGAATTCGTCAGGTACTGTGATCAATGCACATAGTCCGCAGTGGGCACTGTCCTATACAATTAGTAGATAGTTCTAACCAAAAGTACATCGTTGTTTTTGTCCTGGAACAGGTAGAAAAGTACAGCTCGTCGCTCGATCCTAATCAGTGGATTGACATTCACCGATAGCATCTTCAGGGGGCTCTCTACCGGCGTGCCCATTTCGACTGTAGGTGCGCCAGGCCCGGCAGAAGCGAGCAGATATTGTTTACTCGGGTCGCCTGCTCATGGATCTGTTGCTGGACCTGCCCAATCTGCCTTGGATTGTGAGCAAGATCGAACAGACATCCACCTCGGCTTTCGGTGTCGAAAACAGGCTTTAAGAACAGCCATCGGCTTTTGTGTGTCTTTCCTGAACCTGCCGCCATTTGGACTGAGGTGTGACGCGAAGGACGCCACTCCTCGGCCTCCTGCTTACGAACCACGTTTTTTTTCTTGATGTTCTGAAACTTAGGACATCCCCGATAATTTGCAGGCTGCGGTCGGTTACTACAAGAGACACACTGGAGCAGTACTCTGACGGTCACCTTGTTTTTTCTAAGGTCGCACTCCTCGTTCTTGTGGTCCTCCGAACCTTTGGCAGGGGATACATTGAACATTTTGTCTGCTCTTATTTAATTGTTCCCATGTGACAGTCTGGAATGTTAAGGATTGATGGCCCTTATCATCTGCAACTTGCTTCTAGGTGTTAGCTGCAGCAGGGAGAAGAGTATTAAATGCTTCTCAGTTTTAAGTTCACTGTAGAAATTGGCTTAACCCCCGCGAACTTGACGTCATTGCTCTCGAACATTTTAAGCTGTGAGGAAGATCGTCTGTAACTCCTCGGCTTTTGGTGTGAAACAGAAAAACTCCATCGTGGACTCATTCAATAGGTTTTTGATTCGCTTATGTTGCTCCAGTGTCTTGCACTGAGCACTGAGTATTCTTGGGGCTGTTGTTGCTGTTGCTGCTTCTGCTGCTGCGCCTGTTGTTGCTACTTCTTCCGCGGCTGTGATTGTTGTTGCTACTGCTGCCTTTTTTGCTGCGGTTGTTGTCGCTGTTTCTTCTGCTGCTGTAGCTATTGTTTTTGCTGCTTCTGTTGCTGAGGCTGTTGTTTCTGCAACAATTTTTTGTTTTAGTTTTGAAATTTTGAATTGTAGAGAGTTATTTAATAATAAAGCCAAAAGGCACAGTTTCAAGTCCTTTGCTTAAGAGAGCCGGGATTAGGTAAGTAGTTGTAAATATTTTTGTCCGGGATTAATATATTTGTATTAATTATTATATCAATATTATATTTATATTTATATAATATATTAATATTATATAAATATATTGATATATATATTGATAAAAGAGAATTAATTAAACAAAGACCAATAAAAATAAATAGGAAAAGTGAAAATACTCGACAAGTGGGTACTCCATGAATTCAACGAGGCCCAAAAACTACGCTGTTTGCATCGCTGAGTCTAAGGCAATGAAATGCATCGTTTTTGGTCCGTGTAATCACATGTGATGAAAAGTGGATATTGTATGACAACCGTAAAATTCTCATACCTCACACGTAACGGTGCAAAAGCTGCTTCGAAATTCTTCCCCATCCACCGTACTCTCCCAATATTTCTCAATTGGATTATCACCTTTCCCGCAGTCTGGCGTCATTTTGTCGGCAAAAGATGTTCCGAAACCGAGCAGAGGTCATAGAAACCTTTGAAAACTTTTTAGAGTTCAAAAATCAAACCTTCCATAAAAAAGGAATAATTGACCTTGAATCACGGTGGAAAAAGTAAAGGAAAAATGGCTCATATTTAGACTAAATAAAATTTTTGAAAAAGAAATATTGACTTTGAATTTTTTATAAAGAAATCGGACATTTCATGTGGTACAACCTAATATGTTATTAAAATCTCCATACATATGAAATATCGATTTTGATTTTTGTCTGTCACTAATAAAACTTCAAACCTCGCATACTCAGAGACTTGGAACGTAGATTTTCTAATAATAGAGGGGAATTCCACCGTTAACAGCCTTCAGGCACACAACCGTAAATAGCGGAACTGTCCCGGGGGTAGGCTGAAAAAGCGTATATCCCGTATGTAAGAAGCCTCCGGCTTTCCTTTTCTCACTAGGAATATCTAACTGCAATAACTTAAATACGGTCCTCCACATCTTTGCTAAGCTAGCTAAGCTATGTGTCTTTAAAACCATGGAGCATTTCCTCTGTGACTGTCCCAATTTTTGGTGCAGCCTTGTGGTCATTTGTCAGTTAACTCTTTGCCTGTGCAGACATGCCTGACATGCAGACATGTCAGTACAAATTAACAAAAAAAAAAAAAAAAAAACAAACAAATCAAACGAAACAAACAAACCGAAGCAAAGTAAAACCAAAACAAGGAAACAAAGTAAAAAAAAAAAAACAAAATTCAACCCTACGATTTACGCTGCATTATTGACCTAATTAATAACTTTACCTGCCGTGCACACACCCCACTGCATAATGCCTTCTTGTGTATCCGTAAATTGTTCGGTCACTGCTCACTCATTGGAATTGATTACATGCAAGGGGATTTCCGGGAAAACCTTCCACCCACTACCTACACGAATATGATTGAATACTTACTTTCTTGTGTGAGAAATATAAGTCCGGAGTTCACATATTCTGCTTGCCATTAAATGCAACAGCGCGCAAATGGGTTTAGTAAATTACTCTCCGGCCGGACTTAAATCCGAACTACAACCTACAACACTACACTACACTACAAAAAACCCCACCTACTCACCGACAACCTTAACTCCATGAACCTTTGCATGGACAAACTCGCAACGAAACAACAATCAGCTTTCGGGAAATACAACGAATTAGCTCGAAGAAGTGATGAAAATTATGGCAACCTGGTGTCCCTTGTATCCCAGCTGAATCTAAAACTGGTTTGTAAGCGCGAACTGCTCTCCCGCTTCCCAACCCTTAATTCTGTTCGTTCAAAATTAAAGATCCTGGACGACAAAACATCCGACCATCGTGAATGTTTGGACAAAATCGAAGGCACCCTGCACACATTTAATTTTGATTCCAACTATACAGGGTGTCCCACGAGCAGTGTGCCAAAAAGCTAGAGCGTGTAGGTCTGGTCAAGACAAGAAAAAAATCGTATGGGAGGGGGGGGTCTATTCCTCCCCGTTTAGCCGGAAGGGGCAATTTTCTAAAAAATTGACTTCATTTGGAAAAAAAATTATTAAAAATCAACAGTTACATCCACAATGACGTGATATACTTTTTTGTAAAGCCAGAAACCTCTTCTTTCATCTCGTTTCTAAACGAAGCTGTTTTAAGGAATAGTTTTTGAGAAATTAATTTTCAAACTCAAAATTTTGAAAAAAAAATGAAAAAAAAAAATTTCGAACTATTTTTTTTCAAAATTGTATGTAATTAAGTACTAATTTTTTGTCAAAAATTCAATGCTCTCATTAGTTTTTAGTTAAAAGCAGAAAACCGGATGCAAAAATGTCTTGTAGTTTTTGAGAAATTAAAAAAAAACCCGAACCATTTTTTTCTAAGAAAAACCTTTTTTTTTGGTTTTAACGCGGCTGGACTTGTAGGCAAACTAATGTATGAAACATTGACCTCTTTTTTATTATTTTTAAAAAAATCGGAGTTTTATGAGGATACAATAAAGTGACACAGTATTGGAATAACCCTGGATTAATCCTTTTTTTTCATTGATAACGCCTGAAAACTGACCTGCCAATTTCGTCTGGGTCCGCCCGCCGCCGATGGGTTCTACCCGCTAGGACCTTAAGACAATAAAACCGCAAGACAATACTGAAGAACAAAATATTTGCAACCCAAATGTAAATAAAAGGCATCGCATTTTTAATAAAAAACCATTTCCAAATTGGATGTTAACTCATCAACACATTACGATGTCAAACTCATACTCTCGAGAAGAATTAACGGACATGCAATTCTGCTACGGTTTAGCTAATGGTCGAGATCGTGAAGGCGAAAGACTACGCTGAAAGATATCCCAATCGGAAGTTTCCCAGTCGTAGCATGTTTTCAAGAATCCACCGACGTCTGCGAGAGCACGGAGTGCTAGAGCATCGATAAAGCGAAAGATCAGTTACGGATGGATCAGGAACCTTAGATGAAAGAATTTTGGATTTGGTCCGACGTAATCCCTCCCTTAGTACAAGGAGGATAGCTATTATGCTTGGAGTGCCCAAATATAGAGTATGGAGAGTGCTCCATACCGAAAACTTACACCCGTACCATTTTAGGCCAGTTCAGACACTCACCTCAAACGACAAGTTTTTGAGAGCAGAACTTTGTCGATCATTACTGCTTCGAGATGAAACTGAACGAAACTATTTTGCAAGGATATTCTGGACGGATGAAGCACAGTTTACCAGAGATGGGGTTACTAACTTCCACAATTTGCATCATTAGAGTAGCACCAATCCACACAACAAAAAACTAAATAAATCACAACACCGCTTTAGCTGTAATGTTTGGCTTGGTATTGTTGGACAAACTGTGATCGGGCCCCGGTTTTTGAATGCCGTTATTAATATAGAATCATACCTGCAGTTCCTACGAGACCTTTTGCCCGATTTGATGGACAACGTTCCTTTGGCCATAGCAGATAATTGAATCTACCACCAAGATGGAGCACCAGCACACTAAAGCTTACGGGTTAGAAACTGGCTGGATGATCATTTTAGTGACCGTTGGATCGGAAGAAGGGGCCCCACGAATGGCCACCTAGATCACCAGATTTAACTCCTCTAGATTTTTATGTGTGGGCATTAATGAAGAATTGTGTTTACGAAGTGGAAATAGTATCTTTGGAACAACTGAAAGAACGGATTGAAGTCGCTGGAGTCAAATTGCAGGAAAATTAGTCAAGCATAGACTTATGTGCAGCCATTAGAAGGAGATATAATCTTTGCCATCTCAAAAATGGGGATCATATTGAAAATTTATTATAATAAAACTCCGAAGTTTTTAAAAATAATAAAAAAGAGGTCAATGTTTCACACATTAATTTGCCTACAAGTCCAGCCGCGTTAAAACCAAAAAAAAGGTTTTTCTTAGAAAAAAATGGTTCGGGTTTTTTTTTAATTTCTCAAAAACTACAAGACATTTTTGCATCCGGTTTTCTGCTTTTAACTACAAACTAATGAGAGCATTGAATTTTTGAAAAAAAATTACTACTTAATTACATACAATTTTGAAAAAAAATAGTTCGAAATTTTTTTTTTTAAATTTTTTTTCAAAATTTTGAGTTTGAAAATTAATTTCTCAAAAACTACTCCTTAAAACAGCTTGATTTAAAATCAGTATGAAAGAAGAGGTTTCTGGCTTTACAAAAAGGTATATCGTGGCATTGTGGATGTAACTGTTGATTTTTAATAATTTTTTTTCCAAATTAAGTCAATTTTTTAGAAAATTGCCCCTCCCGGCTAAACGGTGGGAAATAGACCCCCCCCTCCCATACGATTTTTTTCTTGTCTTGACTAGACCTACACGCTGTAGCTTTTTGGCACACTGCTCGTGGGACACCCTGTATATGCCATCCAAATCCCCGGTAACTGCGATTGTAGAACTAGCTATAACATCTCCCTTATGGATGAACTTCTGGAAAACGAGACCATCCGTACCATTCTCTTCTCCCTAAACGAAAACTTTATCTTTCCCGTGTTGTTACTTAAGATCTCCGAAGCCCACACATCGCTACCAACTCGCCGTTGATCTCGTCGACTCCATATTTGATATCACCGAACCCAATAACAATAACATCATCTGTGGCGATTTCAATCTCCCACACCTGAAATGGGTTCGATCCGATTATGTGACCCCTTATATCGCCACTAATCCCTCCCTTGGTAAAGAAATTCTATTCACAGACCATTTCTCTAAGTGCGGCCTTCTGCAGCTCACTAACATTACCAATAACACGGATAGACAACTCGACCTGATGCCGTAAACTGCGTTAATACCCCAGGGAACCATTTTCTTTCTATTTTAGACCCCCTTCATCCACCTTTCATTCGAGACTCAATCCTCTAATCTTCCCCCCGAAAATAAGTACTGTTTCCGTTTCCGGAAAGTTGACTTCCCTCTTTGCGCAATAAAACAAACAAAAATTGGCACATCTATTTTAGATCCTCCTCTGCTTTTGACCTTTCTAATTCCATGCAATCCTATACTAAATTTGCACAGCTGTGTGAATCAATCTACCTCCGACCCGATACCTGAACCGAATGCAATCCTCCCCTATCTCTGACCCTAAGTGTTTCTTCCATTTCAATAATACAAAAAGAAAAACCGATTACTACCCCGCTACATTTAATTTTCTTAATAACTCTTCGATTGAACCCGAAATAACCGTCAACTTCTTTGCTCATTTCTTTTCTCATTTCTTTGCTCATTTCACGGACCAGGATCTTCAACCCGGTCACGGCTATTTTCGGTCTTTGAAAGACAGCCCCCAGACGTCTCTTTTTTCCCGATCTAATCCTCGGAAAAATACGCAACTTAAAGGACGACGACTCTCCCGGTCTGTCTACTACTCTACCGGTTGTCTGCCTGCATAGTTTTAGAAAATTGCGCGAACCATTTTATTTTACCCCTTACTGCTGTATTTCCAAGCTCTATCTCTCAATGACTCTTTCCTCAGCTTTTGAAATATACTTAGATCATTCCAATCCACAAAAAAGGACTGAAAAAAGATGTGTCCAACCATCGTCCCATTGCCAAGCTGTCATGCATACCCAAACTAATACTACACTCGGGTTCGCATAAGGTAGTCATCTCGGCCCATTGATATTTATTCCAACCATTAATGATGTTGACAGTGTTATGCTGAACTCTCAGCTCTCCAGGTATGCCGATAATATGAAAATATTTAAACACTCGTGCTCTCTCCAATCAGACCTCAACAGGTTCACTTCTTGGTGAGCCATCACTTATCACTTTTTTATTTCACAAATTATGACTACCATGGACCAATGTCCAGAATGCGGTGCAATTCTGATCTACACATCAAAAAGTCCAAACTTAGAATTGCCCTATACCACAACCCTTCACCCTTCCTTAATCGTTTCCACACTGCCACTTAGTTAATAAATTAATTAAGTTACTTTTTTTTTGTTAAGACTCTCATTAAGCTAATAAAATGCCCCTGTGGGGGCCTTATAATCAAATCGACATGATGTAAGCCGAATATCTCAGCTGTTCATTATTTTAGCTTCTCCCAACTTTTACCTATTATTTGCATATGAAAAGTGGAAAACATATAGTTTAATCGCACAAGTAATTTTATTGTGTTATATGAAAATAAAATTTTATCGAGATAAGCACGACGAATAAGTTGAACTAGTGATATTTACCCGATTTTACACCCCTTTTCCAGCAAGAGTGCGCTCGAATGAAAAAAGTGTTTTTGTTTACAGTCGTGGCACGTTTGGCGACAAAGTAACGTACGAGTATTTAACTGTTTCGAAACAAGGAGAAAACCGAGGACTAAAAAGAAAAATCTCAAACTGGAATAAGAGCAGACTTCAAGCCACCATTCTTTTCTAAATTCGTTCAATGATATATGTTCGAGTATGTGTGACACATGATAATATAAATAACCTATACATGAGAAGGCAAACATACATACATATAATATATAAGCATATACCAGATGAGTTGCACATCCGCACATCTATTTAAGATATAAGATATTACGAGTATAATTATGCTTGTGGGAGGAAAGTGCGGGCGCAGACTTGGAAATAATGAATTTATTTGTTTGCACACTCTTAAAATATAATACATTGTTTCTTGCTATCACATGGGCATGCTTTTTCATATTAAATCTTCGATTTTTGGTCATACTGTATATTGTAGAATACAAGTCACAACCTGGGCTTTTTCATAATTGTTAGACTTAGTCAACGCAGAAAGCGACGAGTGACCGAGCGACTAATTCAGAACGATGTATCGACAAAAAAAAAAATTAAAACATTTGGCAGTTTTGGCCTCGTTGAAGGATGAACGATACGTTTTGTTTTTTGTTTTGTAATTCATTTTTATTTATACAATAGTTTCTTAGATCTATCTTATCCTAGACAAAAATGTTTAAAACTAGCTTAACTATCCTTACAAATTTAGGAATCTTACTAGGTGGACACTCTAAAACAAACTGAATAATTTTAACATATGCCTTTCGGCTACTAAATAAATAACTTACAATTAACATTATTATAATTAACTTAAGCTTGGAAAAATTTTTCTTTTTTTCAATATATGTATATGTATATATGTATGTTTATATAATCCTTAAACCTACCTAAACCTAACTAAACATATCTTATTCTAACTTAACTAATATGTATATGTATATATAAATATATATTTTATATATATTATATATATGTATATATATCTTTTTTTTTTTGGTTTTTAATATTATTTTTTCTGTTCTATCCTACCCTAACCTACTCTACCCTACCCTACCCTACCCTATGTAAGCCTGCCATTGGTGTTAGGCAAGCCCTGCCTTGAAGAGGCTGAAGCCATTGAAATGTCCACCGACGCAGCTCCCACCAGCCACCAAAAGCGTTGATGCTGGCGGACTACGTCTCCTCGATCCCGGCGTGAGACCGATCTACAGAACCTGAGGCGCCCGGGCTCACTGAGCGCGACATCGGGTCCGTATAGGAATCGCCGTTCCACGGAATTGCGACCCACATGGACGATTAGCGGCACCGCCAATCTATCCTGGATCAGACCACATCTATCTAAGTACAGGAATGCTTCTGGCGGGACAAAGCCGTTAAGACGCACTCTCTCATGGAATAATTCATTGGGGTAATAAGCCCCGGAGATCAGGTTATTGACCGAAGTCATTGCTCTTGCAACATGGCTCCGAATCAGTTTGATCAGGAAGTTATCCACCCGTACAATCCTGGCCCTATTGTATAGGACCTCGTTCGGGTAAAATTTCGTGTAATCAGATTGGGGTGTCCTATGTAACCCGAGACAAATCCTGAGACATTGCCAGATCCCAAGGTATCTGACTACACTTTGTTTCGCCAGTGGGTGCCCGTCCTGTCCAAGAATTGAGAACCCGCGCCAATTTTTTCTAGTGTTCCGAGAGGCCGTAGACAAAGGCGTTCTGAACAAAATAGTTTCTGATTTCTGGCAGTTGATCTTCGACTTCCAGTCATCACAATACTGCTGAATTTTTTCAAAGTCACGCTGCAAGAGAGTGACAATGACGTCGATCGTTGGACCTGATCTGTACGCGATTAGATCGTCCGCATACGCTATTGAATGGTGAAGATAAGCTATCAAATCACTGAAGTAAATGCTGAAAAGGATCGGCGAGTTCACCGTACCCTGTTGCAGTCCGTTGTTAATATCAAATGTTTGGGTAGATGTCACGTTGGCAATTTTCACTACGAACTTTCTACCTGTTAACATGTCAAAAATCATATATAGCAGTGGTTTACTTATGCTCAGCCGATTGAGCTTGTAATAAAACCTTCTAGCCATACGGTGTCGAAGGCTTTTTCCAAGTCGATCAGACAGGCACCCGTGCATTGGTTCTTGCATTTATTCCATTGGATATCCGACACGAGTTTCGAAGCAACATGAATTGTGTCATGCCCCGCTCTGAAACCGAATTGGTTATCCGGGATGATTTTATTGTCCTCAGCCCATTTAGACAGGGCTCTATGGACCACCTTCTCGAAGACCTTGCTGGCACTCGGAAGGAGACTTATCGACCGGAGATTTGATGGGTTAGAGGTCGTTTTTTTTAAATTAACAATATGCTTTAGGTTGAGAGGTATTGAATTCATTAGTGTAGGATAGTTGTCGTCTACCATAATTGTTAGATATCTCAGGTATTTCGAGTAGTTGTTGCGCTCGTTTTCTGATATTTTGAGTGTGACGTATAGTTTGTTCAAAACGTATGTCCCCGTAGTATTCCAGAACAGGTGTCATCTTGAATATGCCCTGATTATCTTAAAATTGCAATCGAGTATCGTTTGCATATGACTTTAATCAGACCCCGTTGGAGACTATGGATCTTATCTACATAGATGAGATTTAGACGCGTTTCTCCAAGCTAAAATGCCGTGTCTAAAAGTAAACCTGCCTTTGCCCATCTGCAGTAGTACCTACTGTATTTTTTAGTAGTAACCGCAGGCATTGAATTTGCTAACGCCATGTAAAACATTCGTCTATGATCATTCCTAGGGTGTTTAACCGATCTAACGACATAGATTGATGGGCTTATTCCTGTAGTTGGGCAGCTTCGGATAGTAAATATTAATTGCAGCTGTTGTTTGATTTGGTGTTCGAATATGCATGATTTTTGTCTTTTCCGAATTAATTAGTTGGCACCATTTTGACAAGTTATCGAACTTATGTTGAATTCTTTCAATCGCTGTTTGGAGATGTTGATGTCTGACTACGATGGCAATGTCGTCTGCGTATGCAAATGCAGTCGATAATTTGAAGACACTCAAAAGATCATTGATGAAAAGAATGAATAAAATTGGACCAAGTTTTGAACCTTGTGGTACACAGTAGGTGCACTACCTTACTTTACTTACTGTCTTTCCAACTTTCACTATAAATATTTTTTCAGGCAGGTAACAATTTAGAGAGTCTGCAACCCTAGCTCTAATACCAAGTCGGAAAAAATATTCAAGCAAATTGCTGTGTGCAATTGGCTTACTAAAATTGACGTACATAACTAAAACTAAAAATATTTAACATCTCACCCAGAAGTCGTCCAGTACTCTTTTCTTTTTGAAAAGCATATTCGTTTTCCTGTAGAACATTGTTCCTGCTTATGAAATTTGAAAGTCGATTAACAAATATCTCCTCCATGCATTTCTCTATAACTGATAATATTGATATTGTCCTATCTTTAACTCCTCCATTATATTATATAGGTCACAAAACGCTTCCCTGATCAAATGTTTTGTAAATTCTCGCTTGCACATTTCAAATCTACTGGCCTAATGTTATCTGCTCCAGGACCCTTATTTGTTTTGAGATAACATCTCATTTTATATAGTTCTTCTGCACTTGCATTTTAGAGAAACGTAGATTGAACGATATTACGATTTTGCTGTGTCAATGTTATTTTATCACCCCTTTGAACACATTTAGATACTTGTGCTGAGAAATGGTTGGCGAATTCATCTACAATTTTAGGCAGCTGCCATCAATCGACTATTTTTTTCTATCCAGAACTTCGTTCAGAAAACTCCACGTTTTGCTTAAATCATTTCTGGAATTAATTAACTGCAGGATATAATAATTCGACTTGTCGAGTATTATTCTTTTGCTTGCAATATTTTTAAAATTTAATTTCGTGAATTGTTTTTCCACCTTCTGTAAAATTCATCTCTTTTTGTACATTTGATTGTACGAGTAGTTCCAAGGTTTGCATTTACCTTTTTTTTGTATTGTGTTATTTCTGTGGATTGAGTACATATGTAATTCATTAATTTTTTCCACTTTATTATAAGGTGACTCCATGCGAAATTTGTTCACTTTTCCTCAAACACGACTAACTTTATATTTTACCAACTAATGGCAATCATAATATTTAAACTTTTTTGACATTTATACCTTATTCTTGGTTATATTCTGTGCAACAAAAATCGAATTTAGCAAAAAATAAGAAGACGAAATGATCAAACTTTTCTATAGATATCCGGGAATTAATTGTTAAACACTCGGAAAATCTATTCGAGAAATATCGCGTATTATTCGTGGCATAATAAATGTTATGAGATAACAAGAAAGGTGACGAATAACGAAAAACATGCTCACAATAAAATTGTTAGTGAAGCGGAAGAAAGGTATTTGTTACGCGAAATTAAAAAAAAAACGTCAAAGTTTGCCGTTATTGGCGAAAAAGATTTGGGGAAAAAAGTCAGTCCTTCTATGATAAGAAACATGCTTCATTAAGTACATTTGAATGGAAGGAAAATGAGAAAGAAGTCAAAACATGTAGAAGAGATTTCGATTCGCCAAGGAATACATACATAAGGATTTCTCTTTCTAGAAAGACGTTTTGTTCACTGATGAAAGCAAATTTAATTTATGCTCATCAGACGGTAATCCATACATTTTGAAGACACCGAAAGCAGAGTTTCCGCTTCAAAAACAAAACAAGGAGGTGGTCTGTGATGGTTTGGGATGCCTTCTCGGCTGTTGGTCCCGACATTTTCCACTTTATACATATATTTTATAATACATTTGTGTTTGGATATTTTTAAACAAATTATTTCACAATGCAAGACAAAGCTCGCGCTTGGGGACAATTGGCGGTTATATCAAAACAATGATCCCAAACACAAAGCATTCAAAGTTCGTACTTGGCTTTTGTACAATTGTCTTCATGTTATTCATGAAGTCCTATAGACAATTTGTGGGACCATAAAAAAACAAATTGGTAAAACACAATTCAATTCAAATAAAAATTCAATTTAAATTAAATTCAAATAAAAATGAGAAATAAAAATGATCAAGAGGGTGTTATTTGATGAGTGGCATAAAATTAAGCCTGCATATTGCGAGCGATTGGCCAATTGATGCAGTCAAGGTTAAAAATGATGTATAAAAATAAAGGTGACAGTGTTCCAACTTCAGCGTCACTCTTCGCCAGAATCAAAAACATCCTGCCCGGCTGGGCGGGTACGTCCAGGATTTTCCAACAGCCTACATAGTTTCTGTATTGGTCGGGTGCATTCACCCTTTGAGTGCTTGATTGTAGCCACGCGTACTAAGCCATCTTCACCGGGGTGCAAAGTCGCCAATGTGTTGATGGTAGATTTTCATGTCGCACAATGACGATGTCGCCAAGTTGTATATTGTCGTTAGGTTGACGCCATTTGGATCTAGGTTGTAGAGTCGATAGGTATTCGTCATGCCATTTTTGCCAAAAGTGTTGTTGCATCTGCCTTAACTGACGAAAATAAGACAAACGATTAGTTGGCATGTTGCTTACCGGCTTATCAGGTACCGCCACAATGGATCTTCCTATTAGAAGATCATCAGGTGTTAATGCCAATTTGTCATTTAACGTGTCGTGTAGTGCAGTAAGTGGTCGTGAATTCAAACATGCCTCCACATGTACCAAAAGAGTGTGTAGTTGATCGTAGTATATTGATCGTGCATTTTTAGCGGATTTGACTGCTGCCTGCCACAGTCCACCGTGATGTGGAGCCCCAGGTGGAACGAAATGCCAAGTGGTGCCTCGGTTTGCCAAATGTTGTTGAGCATATGCACTGTGCCAGGCTGCCAAGTCTTCATTCATCATCCGCTTTCCACCGACAAAGGCAGTAAAAGATTGATAAATGCCTCAGATGATAAATCCTCTCCCAATTCGATGTGAACCGCCTTGGTTGCCATGCACACAAAAATCGCCACGTAGGTTTTCTTCACGGTGCGCACATTCCTTGAGCCAATTCGGATGTTGAATGGACCACAATAATCCAGGCCAGAGACTGCAAATGGTGGTGTTGGTGTTACTCGAGCCTTGGGTAATGATGCCATTCGTTGATTCATCATAATGTGCCTATGACGACGGCACAGTGTACATTTGTAAATGCAAAAAAGCTGAATTTATAACAGAATTTTATTCAAAACATAACAATTAAATAAAGAATTCAAAACAAAAAAATATAATGACTTGTACGTGAGTTATAGAATTTTTTTAAAAAATAACATAAGACTTTTTCTTTTTCACATTCATTAAGGTACATTTTTGAAACTTAAAAGCATGAAAGTTGGTGGTTCCTTTTAAGAAACCCCGTAAGCCAATCTTTACCAGCGGTTTTGTTTTCATTCCAGGTATCAGGAAATCGTATTTTGAATTTGGTTGCACATTTGTAGGCAAGCGTGCGAACATTCTTTGGCGTTAAGCCATAAAATATAGAAGATGCTTTTAGCAAATATTCCTTCAACAACATTTCTTGTTGCGCATCGAAAACTTGGCTTGGGGCAACATAACCCATGCGAGGATTTTCTTGCGACTCTTTTTTCTGAATATACCTTTTTAGTGTTGTTCTTGGTATTCCAAATTCAGACGCTGCTGCTCTTATAGATTTTTCTTTAGCCAAGACAGATCTCGCAGCTGTATTTAGCTGTTCTTGACAAGCAGCAGCTCTCTCAGTTTTTCGCTTGTATGTACGCATTCCTAAACAAGCGATAACAGTACAATACAGAAAACACGTGTTTTATTTAATTCAGGGGGGCAAGTTGGTCCACCTGGCCCAACTTACCCCACATCTAGTTTTAAGAACATATGCGTCATAATTAAAAAAATACTCAAAACAGTTCAATTTTTCAAACGGAATACTAAAATATAATAACGTGATTCATAAAAAAACTGTACCTTAATGTATAATTTGCACCTTTTCGCCACTAGAATAAAAAAAATAATGACAAACTTTTTTTTACTTTTTCACTTGAAAAACAAAAAATTGCACGTGGTTCACCATCTACTGATACAATGCAACTGAGATCGGTTTTGCGGGTTGCTTAGTGTGCACGTTTCATTCGTGTGTGATCTTGTTCGTTCAGTAGGTAACGGTTCTTGAGTAATTCGTGTGGCCCTACTTGCCCCGTGGTCCAACTAGCCCCGCCCTACCCTATCCAGTAATTTTCTTGAAGAGTGCGCAACATGAGCTGAACACCTCCATGCAATGTGTCGTAGTGAGTTTGTCGTATAATGAGCTTCGACAAAGTGGCTTCTTTCGCTAAAATGATCGGCGTCGCTCATAGCCAATTAATGCGTGGTCCAACCGACCACCCACTCTAAGAATATCGCCAGCTTCTCTATCAATGAATGGTGCCAATAATGCGATTTTACTTGATGGGAAAATGCCCAGTGATTTTCGCAATTGTTTAATTTCCGGGTCAAAATACTTGACTTGTTCTGCGCGTATATGCCAATGCAAGGCAAGTCTCATTTCAGCTGGCATTATTTGTGAACGTGAACGATATTTCCAATGCTGTTTCCGGAAACGCCATATGTACGCGGTTGTACGTAATAGTTTGCCAAGACTGCTAAATCTGTCCAATAGATCTATGATGATCACTTCCGTATCCTTTACATATTGAGTTTGCAAGGCGTAAAGTCGTTTAGTCTGAGCTACCTTTGCCTTCAGAGGTTTGAACTCTGCTTCCATCAAAACGATTTCTTCCTCTGTCAGTGATTGAAGATCGGAAATAGGATAATTTTCTGAACTTGGGCCATGCCACCATAATCGATGGTTGATCAATGCTGACGCCTGTATGCCACGACTCGCACAATGCGCTGGATTTAGTCGTGTGCGAATATGATGCCAATTAATTATTGTTGAATTTTCTTGAATGAAGCGAACACGACACTCGCAACATACTCCTTCAGCTGAGTTGCACTTTTGCGGAGCCAGTGTAGCACAATTTTTGAATCAGACCACATTGTATAGGTGGCGTGTTCCATTTGCAATGCTGTTTGTGGTTCCTTCATTAATGTGGATAGCAATTGAGCTGCGCAGAGTTCTAATCGAGGTATGGTTATTGGATGCAAGGGTGCCACTCGTGTTTTTGATGTTATAAGTTGATTATTACATTTGCCATCGCCTGTCGTGGTGCACAAGTAAATAACAGCTGCAAATGCCTTAGTGCTGGCGTCGCAGAAGCCATGTAACTGTGTCGTGAATGGATCTTGAGCCCCCAACCATCGTTGGATTCCGACCGCTTCTAAATGTGGCAACTGGTTTCGAAAAGTGAGCCATTCATGCAATAAATCCGATGGGAGTGGTTGATCCCAGTCTAGTTTTGCTTGCCATAATCTCTGTATGAGAAGCTTTGTTGTCAGTTAAACAGGAGCCAGCATACCTGTAGGATCATACAATTTCGCTGCATCGCTAAGCACCTGTCGCTTTGTGATGAATGTAGTTTCGCCCCAGCAAATGCGATAGAATAGTTCATCTGTTGATGGATCCCAATGTAAGCCAAGCACGGTAGTTTCTGCCAAATATAAATCGAGTGAAGGAACAGTGTTAGATGTGCCATTAATGCTGGAAAACCCTCCAATATACAATACAAAATCTAGAGAAATGCACTGCAACAGGTAAATGAGAGATGGCGTGACCTTCAAACATGCAACTACACGAGAAAAACCTGGCCCAGTTATTGTTAACGCAAAACCACAAGCCTGCAAATAATATGCAGGCAGATTATAAGCAGCCTAATCGGAGACTTAACAGGAGACTGCGCTTTAGGAAAACATGCTGCAAGATTAGGACTGCCATATAACTGCAGTAGGTGTCATGATGAGGAAGGGGACTAATCTCCATCCAATCGCCTATGTAATTGCCCTGCCCTAGACGATTTCAGCAGGTAGCACAATGGACCGATCCTGGTCTAAGAAATCCCCACTACTTTTTACGGACGGAAGCCATCTAATCTAACCTATGACTCTATAAAATTTCACAGAGTTGAATGAAGACCCAAAAGCTTATTGAAAAGAATCTTATGGCGAAATCAGGGAAAATAATGAGGTTTGTGAGCTACGTTCTTGTATCGAAAGATTCGACGTTTTTGACCTATTTAATGCGATAAATAGATATATGTCCTCTAATAATGAAAAATAATTTACTATAAACAATTATGTATGTCAAACAATTTGGGAATGCATGAGATCTTACAGAAAATATTGTACTTTGTTTTAATCCCAATTGAATGATTGGGAATAGGAAGGACATTTTCCAATTATTGAAGAAACCTCCACTTCCAGCAGAGATGTCAAATATAAATGTCAGTGGTTTAGCTAATGATGCAATATTATTTTAACTAAAAAATGGAGGAATGGAAATGGATTTTGATGTATCAACTCTATTCAGCTTCCTCAACCTCAGCTAGGAGAACCGGAGCTAAACATTTCAGGGACAAAGGGTACAACACTAGTGGGAGTGTCGTGAGAATAAATAGATTGGAAATAACTTAAGAACATATTTCAAATTTTTAATATATTCCTAAATGGCTCCTATAGCTTGGGAACCCATATGATTTTCGTTTAGTGTTGATAAATTTCCAGAAAAGTTTACTACCCTCTTTGATTTTTGATTCTATGGACAAAAAGTAGTCTCTCGTAGTCTAAATCGATTGAAAATCAAACTTACGTTACAGGTTAAAGTATTTGTACGTAAGTCAGATTAATTTTTATTACATACTTTTTGAATGCTTTATTTTTAGATTTCTCAGATAAGATAGTCTCTTTTAAATCAGAAGAAATTAAAATAACAAGGGCATTGTATGCCCTGCTCAAAAAAATTGCATTTATCACGCAGTCCCAAGAAGACGAAGACAAATGCCTACGCATTCTTTACATCTAAGTCAATATTCTCTTCCATATAAACACATTTGATTAGACGCTAAGCTGCAACAGTCAATGTGATAAAAAAGTTACGAATGTGATCGATCATTAGTTACATTCAAATGAATTAAGTGATTCACATCTGTATCAAAAAACCAATTTATATAATATATGTATAATAATGAATTTAGAGATATTCCATCAGTCTTGGTCAAAACAAATTGGGTATTGATGTCATAAACGGAATCGTTGGAATTTAGCTAAACACTATGAAAAGCAACAATATCAACCGATAATCAACGTATACAGGGTGTCCCACGAGCAGTGTGCCAAAAAGCTAGAGCGTGTTGGTCTGGTCAAGACAAGAAAAAAATCGTACGGGAGGGGGGGTCTATTCCCCCCCGTTTAGCCGGGAGGGGCAATTTTCTAAAAAATTGACTTAATTTGGAAAAAAAATATTAAAAATCAACAGTTACATCCACAATGCCGTGATATACTTTTTTGTAAAGCCAGAAACCTTTTCTTTCATTTTGTTTTTAAACAAAGATGTTTTAAGGAATAGGTTTTGAGAAATTTATTTTCAAACTCAACATTTTGAAAAAAAAATTAAAAAAAAAAAAATTTCGAACTATTTTTTTTCAAAATTGTATGTAATTAGGTACTAATTTTTTTTAAAAATTCAATTCTCTTATTAGTTTTTAGTTAAAAACAGAAAACCGGATGCAAAAATGTCTTGTAGTTTTTGAGAAATTAAAAAAAAAACCCGAATCACTTTTTTCTAAGAAAAACCTTTTTTTTTGGTTTTAACGCGGCTGGACTTGGAGGCAAATTAATGTATGAAACATTGACCTCTTTTTTATTATTTTTAAAAAATTCGGAGTTTTATGAGGATACAACAAAGTGACACAGTATTGGAAAAACCCTGAATTAATCCTTTTTTTTTTCATTGATAACGCATGAAAACTGACCTGAAAAAATTTCGGCTGGGTCCGCCCGCCGCCGATGGGTTCTACCCGCTAGGACCTTAAGACAATAAAACCGCAATTTTTCTTTATTGGAAAACAAAATATTTGCAACCCAAATGTAAATAAAAGCATCGCATTTTTAACTAAAAACTAATAATAGAATTGAATTTTTGAAAAAAATTAGTACCTAATTACATACAATTTTGAAAAAAAATAGTTCGAAAATTTTTTTTTTCAAAATGTTGAGTTTGAAAATTAATTTCTCAAAACCTATTCCTTAAAACATCTTTGTTTAAAAACAAAATGAAAGAAAAGGTTTCTGGCTTTACAAAGAAGTATATCACGGCATTGTGGATGTAACTGTTGATTTTTAATAATTTTTTTTCCAAATTAAGTCAATTTCTTAGAAAATTGCCCCTCCCGGCTAAAGGGGGGGGAATAGACCCCCCCCCCCCTATACGATTTTTTTCTTGTCTTGACCAGACCTACACGCTCTAGCTTTTTGGCACACTGCTCGTGGGACACCCTGTATAGCTCTAGTTCATAACAATAGTCTTAGACATAGTAGTTTTATCTGCATATCGAACTGTTAAGCATAGTATTAGTACCTTGAATAAGTTCTCTCCATTTCCAAACAGATGTCGTACCCAGAACTACTTGCAAGTGGCTTAAGAAGGTAATGCATCGATATGGAAGTAATGTAGGCAAGCTTACACTTCGGTCTATCTTTTTTTTTTAGCTTAGTTTTTGTTTAATTTTAGTTTAGTTTTTTTTATAGTGCTCCATTGTACTGTCAGACAGACATCTTAGATGGGGTTACAGCTCATGAAGAGCCAGAGTCAAGCTTCTTTTATTCACTTATGTTGTGTGCGTTTTGTTTTCCAAACAAGTGAACGGAACCTGAAGCTTTATGCCGATTCTGAAGGGCAAGTGCCGAGAAGCCTTTTCGAGGTTTTTTCACAGGGGTTTTGCCAGTATCCCGCCGAGGAGAGAAGCCGCGAAATAATCATTCGATGGCGTTGGTGTCAGCGGCTGACACACCACCCACTACGCCACGGCGCTCACTTCGATGTATCTTAGTTTGCAAACTGATGTGACACGCTAGCTGAAATCCTTACAGACAGGCATTTAAATTTTTAGTTAGACGACGATCAATTGTTTGCATGTCTGGCAACATAAATATGTTTTTGGTAATTTTATTCTTATTTTCGAAAATAAAGTGAAAATCATCCAAGTTTTGATGCAAATTATTATTATTTTCCTAATATTCCTGCTACAATTCGAAATATGAAGCTGCAAACTCAAAAACAAGTCAAACGCAATAGAAGGATCATATGACCTATGATCAGTTACTTTTAATTGGTGTATTCTTACTTTGTCCTTCTTCTCCAAAATAAATTGTTTACGAATATTGTGGCTTCCTCATTTGACGAAAATCTATGTCCTCTGAACGCAACACAAGCGATCAAAAAAGTCGACTAGAACTGTTGAGTAAGGCGGTCACTTCAAACCGTAGTTCTTGGATCTTTGCCATTGCAACCGCTGCGATGTAGGACCACGTATTGTCTTAATGAAACAACCTGTGCTTTTCTGTAAAGGTGACCATTTCCATTTCGCTATATTGAAGCTCAGCTTGTCAAGTAATGATGCGTAGTATTCGCATGTAATGCCTTTTCTTTTTTGAACGTAATCGATAACTCCATGACTATCCTAAAAAGCAGTTGGCAGCACTTTGTCAGCTTTTCCGATTCCCCCTTAGCAGTCCACTGTTTTAATTGGCGCCAAAACACTGACTTACTGAGACTAAACTTTGTCTAACGGCATTGAAAATATTCATTCAAACGCATTTTGGCAAACACTTCCTGTGGAGATATTCATCGCCTTGCCATCTCTTTCACTTTACGAGGTAAGATGAAAAGTTCTCGACCTGACAAACAAACACGATTTTCAGTGAAAAGTGGTTTTATTTTTGTACATAATCTCACGTCACTTCAACACATTGGATGCAGCTTTACTCCAACAGCATTATTCCGAGAACGTGTCACCTTACCCTCGTAATTCGATGATTGTCTGGAATTTTTGGTGAACTTCAACGAGTTTATTGTCAGGGGTAGCAGCTTTTTGACGTTCCGAATGTTATTATAAGGCTACATTTAAATCCAGTTATCCAAAATATTCACGATGGTAATTGCTGTTGCAGAGTTCCCATAGCGACCAATCGTTTTTTATTTGCATATTCGTTCAAAAATAAATATTTAATATCGGATTGATACCTGATTTTTCCCACTTTCACAAACACTTTCACAAACACATTCACATCAACACAGATTTTTTCAGATCAATCTCTTATGTATGTGTGTGTTAATACTAAATAACTAGTCCTTACCAAAAGTAGAAAATTGTATACTTACTATTCAAGTTAATATATTGAAATATAGGTAACAGTGGTTAGCCAGGCCACTACAAGTGTTCAAAACAGACTATAAAGTACGAGTTTATACCTAATTTCATTTTCCAGAAATCAACCGAAAGGGATATATTGTACAATTCAGTAGCCCTCCTTTGGTCAATTATTTGACCAAAGAATAGTATATACGCACGTGTCTGTGCGTTCAAAAGTTTTCTCCCCCACCCAATTACAGCCGCAATAATAGAATTAACTTTAACGTGGCCAGGCACAACATAAAACCAGAAGTTGGGGCGAGAACGTGATGACAGAAAAGTTCTCCATTCCATATCCGTACTTCATAGTGGGAGGTTGTTCTTTTCACGATTTTAACAGAGTTTGGGATGAAAATATTTTATTTGTTCTTTTCTTTACGATGGTATGATGGAATGGTTATTTTCGCAGTGAAGAACAGGAGCTGGTGGAGGAAATCTGTTCTGTGAAATTAATTTTCCGTGGTCTCTTTGATAAAAGCAAGTGAGTCTTACGTATGTTTTTCTGTTCAATTGGCAGTGCACTTATAATTGTGATATTTAGGGCTACGGTTATGGTAATCAAAGGTCCTTATACCGAATTATTTCAGGGAACAGATAGTAGACCCGTCATTGGGAAAAACACCAAAAATATACCCGGCATATAAAATAAAAAACCCCGCAAAGATCTAGCATAATATATGGTAAATTGCCTAACTAGAAGGCTATACCGTTTAACAAATTTTAACGATAGACCGCTCGACAAATTCGTTTAAGTATGGTAATATTATCCAAATACTAACAAATCTCATCATTCGCTTATTATTCGTAATTAGACGGAATTAAGGTAAATCCTTTTTTTAAACAACAACTCATGTCCTCGAACTTTAACCCAAATTAATGAGTTTAACCTGTGGCTTTAGGTAGAAATAAAATATTTAATAACATTCCTTCCCTAAATGCTTATGAGATTCCGGTACGTATTTTTGCCTCTAAGGTTATGTATAGCATTTTCTAAAATATTAAGTTCCCAAGTTTTTGTTTTTGTATTTGTTCATAAAAAAATATGTCACTAGGTAACGAAAAATACGTGCGAATATACACAAGGGAATGGATTTTCTTTCAAACAAAGCTGAAACATCCTAAGAAGTGGAATTGATGTAAGAGATTAAGTGGAATATACTTTTAGTGCTTTGGTTTCCATATGTTTCCATACATATCAGGTTTCTTCAGATTTTTCGGCTTTGCACCATTTCTATAACGCTACGGATTTGATAAGACAAGTCGTAGTATATTCTACCACGAAAATTAAATGACTTTAAAATATACAATTCTTTCATTTAAAAAGGATATTGATCAACATTTATGTATATAATTTATTGTACGAGTATATACGAGTATAGTACATAGTAAAAAACAGCATTCAAAATAAAAATAAAAACGAATTCAAAATGCTGATAAATCTGGTAACAGGTCAAAAGGGAAGAAGGTATATGACAATCCCAAAATAATTTATTCAAGCAATATAAGTGCTAGAATTTTTTCTTCAAATAATGTGATAAACCACAAGGCCCGATTGAAAGTGACTATACTTGGTATTAAATGGGAAAAAATAAAGTGGCAAATGTCAAGAAGATTCTATCTCTAGGGGAGTCCTCAGTCAAGACAGGACTTCTTCAAGTCTATTCGGATGGCATACCCCTTATCTTGTATCCTAATTTTCTATAATTTGATTTGCTCTCTGTATTGTCCTGTTTCTTTCTAGCATCTTTTTTACTTTCTTCGGCCTGACGGTAAGGTGGAATCCAATATGAAAAAAAAACAATTAATGGCGTTGCTAAGTCTTTCTACTCGACTAAAAATGGATGTTTCAGCCGAATAAACAATTTTTATTTTTTTTAATTTCAAAGGTTTGAATTTTTTCCTTTTCTTAGATCTATCTTAATCTAGACAAGAATGCTTATGAGTTTCTTTTAATAATTTAATTTCAATTATATGTTGCACTTCCAGGAAAAAAAAACCAACTGTAATTATGGTTTGTGATTAGCGAAGGATATCTGAAGTTTTGGCAAAGTTTTATGCCACACGATGTACGATTTCTGCCATAAGAGACCATGCAGGACGTGGCCGCCACCAGACTGGTCGTTCGGCCGAGAATACCGCAGCTGTGGCTACCGATGTCGCTGAGAACGAAGCATCATCAACCAGACAACATGCCACGTAATTTGGCGTAACCAGACGGACCATACAGTGAATTTTAGTGAAAAACTTACACTCCCGTACAAGGTACAAACAGTACATCAGTTAATGCCTGCTGGCCGTCGGTCGCGTGTGAATTACTGTCAAGCCATCTTTAATCAATAATGAAGAGGACGATTTTCTGTCGGAAATCATCATGAGCGACGAAGCGCATTTACTCTTAAGCGGTTAGGTCAATAAGCCAAATCTTCCTTTCCGCGTCTGATACACGAGGGGCAATTACATCCACTCAAGCCACGTGTGGTGCGGCGTTCACGTGGGAGGAGTGATTGGACCGTATTTCACTGTTACTGGGGAACGCTACAGGGCCATGATAGACGACTTCCGACTGCCGTAATTGGATGAGCAGGAACATTTGGTTCCAACACGACGGTGCAACCACAGACACACACCACGAGCCACAATGGATATTGTGGTGGTCGCGTAATCTCCCGTTTTAGCGATTTGGCATGGCCAGTAAGATCGCCAGATTTAAAAATTCCAGATTTCTTTCTTTCGTGCTACTTTAAGTCGCGGACTTATGCCAACAAGCGTCGGACGTTCGCCTTCGCAGCCCTTAAGGAGAATATTCGACAGAAATAGGAACATTTATCACCGGAAATCTTGCGGAGTCATGGAAAATGCGATAAGACGGGTACAAATATGTATCAATACTGACGGTAGCCACTAGATGGATATCATCTTTTCCACACAACAGAAAAAAATATAAAGGTCCAAATAAAGATTTCCATCGATAAAAAAAATTTACAAAAACAATATTGGATGATAAATTTTGCGCCACTTTTAACATACAAGAAGCCCTTTGCGTTGTTGCATAATACTTAAGAAAAAAGTAATTTAAGTAGTTACCTATCGCAATTAGGGTCCGCGAGTAATTTAGAAAGAATGAAATAAAAATAAAATTAAAAAATGTAATCAACCCCCGATACAAAAAAAATCTTTAAAAAGTAAAAAACTAAAATTTTTCTCTCGACCTTTTGAATGTACGGAGATAGTAAAGTATGTACTAACGCATCCCTACAATAATAATAGGGCGTATTGGCCACGTTTTGCCAGTTCGTTTTGAGCGCTCACTTTTCACCATCCAATAAGATGTCAAACGACGAGGTTGATAAGTATCATAAACAAGTGGACGATTTAATTAAACAGACGATAGATACCACGCCAACGATACCACTAATTTGCACCGAAACGTCACAATCAACTTTTACTTTCAATAACGTACATACTCTAAGATTCATTCAAAATATACGTTTGAAATAAAATACATATATAACTACGTGGCTTATCTGAAATAAATATTGTATCATATAAATAAAACCACGCGATGTGCCTAAAGCGCTCGCTATATATTTTAGAAGCCGTATTTAAGGTTTATATCTATATTATTAAAAACCTTATTTTCAATGTTTTTTAAACAAGAAATATTCATACAAAAATATTGATTTTTTTGAAAATTTGAAAGTGTCATGTCCCCTTAAGTCTTCCTGGTTGTTTCAGAAACAAATCTTCACCATTACGTCCACATTCGCATGCAGTATGTAATATTTTTTCCTGAAGAGTTGAACTTCATTTCCCTATAAAACCCGATGAGGGGCATAAAAAAACAAATTGCCAAGAAATAAAAAGAAAAATCTCACATGGCTTGATTGCCTCAGCCTGCAAAGAGATATACTAGTGGCAGTGCTCCGCACATGTTACCAGAAATTACTGTTTTATTGCCACATCGCTCTTCAGCTTCGTTCTTGCTGCGGATTTTTCGGCACCACGATGTATTTGTTCAACTGCCAAATTAAATAGGTTGTTAAATATTTTGCATCATATGTTTAGTTAACCTTCATCTGTGAACCATGTAGCCAGATGCTTTCCGCAGCCACGTTGGACATGTACGTGTTGAAAGATTTATGTTAAATAGTTGTATGTTGCATGTCGCATGTCATATTGCGAAACAGGTTTTGGGGTTGCTCAGGCTGAGTAAGTTTATTTTATTTGGTGTAATCCTGACATAGCAAAACTTCCATTGCTTCTGTATATAAGTCATTCAGCAGATCCTTAATGTTTTGCTCTGTATCTGTGGCGCATATGTAAATTGGTTTTTTTTACCTTACGAGTACATGTGTTGATGAAGATGACATTATTACTTTTCTACTGTGTCATCTTTCATGCATATTTAGTATGTATGCATAGTTACGTGTAAAGGCTGATATGGTTCGGATGGTGAAAATAGACCGTACTTACATCAACTCCAGAGACGGTATTTTTACGTCTTGAGAGCAGATTTTTATTGAGGCATCAAAAAAGGAAAAGGCAGATGTGGACCTAGAAGAGAAGGAACAGAACAGCGGAAGACACTCATGGCCGAAAAGTTATGGCTAACAACACTTTGGCCCAGGGAAAACCCTGTGACTTATCCTGTTAAATTATCTAGGAAACAAAATCAGACCTCAAACTTAGATAATTAGCAATTTAGATCACCCCAAAGCTATTGGAAAAGCAATTTCCACATCAGCCTTAAACTTAGGACAATTCATAAATGACTTACTAACCTGAATTTTACAGGCAAATATAAAAATCATATGAACAAAAATGCCAATTTGCAAAAGTGTTGATATTAAATGAAGGTTTTTTTGTCATAGTTTTCCTCCAATTGTAATGTCTAATCCTAAAAAATAGAAAAGAAATTACAAAAAAATAATAATATTAGTTTGCAGATGTAAGATATAGTACAAATATCAAATCTCTGGGCAAGCTGCGTAACATCTATGTAAAAGCCTTATCTATGAAAAAAATATATCTATTTGCAAATGTGTGAATAATAACTTTGGAGATTTAATGGAAAGCATGTTTCTCAGTCTTCAGAATGGTTCCAAGGATTGTTAATGCTAGAATTTTTGGCACACTTCCACTTTGACTGACGGAATCGTTAAAGTTAATTAAACTTTCTACAATCAAAAAGTGGCCGTTCCAGACGAATGTTTCGACATAGCTGCAAAGAAAAATTTCGACATAGTCAAAGAACAATTTGAAATAAAAACATAAAAAAGAAACAAAAAACTGCGAAAATTAGGAGAAAAGGACCAGAAAAACATCATAACGTGGAACAATCTGATCATATTTAATAAATGTAGGTCTATCCTGATTGTTTTCCAATTCGTTAATTCATCAAGTACATGTCGATTAGGGATGGGTTGTTATTAAACGGGAAAGATGTGGGCCAATAAAAATTGAGACCATAAATCTCGTTTTATCACAGAACTATTTATTTCAGTTACAGTGATGCTATTACTGCCTAGATATTTCTATATAATTTGTAATGTGGAATATTAATTTACTGAGACAGAATATGACAATTAAGCCATGATTCTGATATCATAACAACATCCAGCCTTGACCTTAGCATTTGGTGAGAACTCTAACTTAAAAACGAATGCATTTGTATGATAAACTTACGTACATTTAGCTCATTAATGCGCATATCAGCATTAGAAGGTTTCATAACTTGAAATATTATAAATAATTCCGAAAATATCAGCAAACATTCATATAAGAGTTTAAAATAATTTGAAAAAAAGTTAAAAAGAAGTTAAGAATTATAATAATAATATCGTATTGAAAAAAATCAAGAACAAAAATAAAATGTGTAACAATAATATAATATAAATGTATATAATATTTTAAACTTACATTTTTTTTTTATGTTTTCTTCCTATTTATTACCTCACAAAAAACAATTAGACTTGAGAAACTTTTGCTTAGACAAGTGTTGAGAAATATGTGTGTACATATGTATATAAATTCACTTTTATTGCAAATTTAAATCCAATGGACTTCTATTGTTTCAGGGAAAAACAAGGGCTAAATAATTTCACAGTATCTTACCGACGATAGATTCTTTGTATTCAGGAAATTTTATTGTACAATTGATAGTATAATTTGAGGCGGGCCTGTCTGGGGACGGAAAAAAATTCTAAAGATAAAAGTAATTTTGGTGATAGAGGCAAAGTGAGGCGGGTCAAGGCAAAGCTTATTTATTGTTTGAGAGAAGGTCACGGAAACCCTCAATATGAGGATTAAGACCACTATGAAATAGATAAAGAGTCCGAAATGGTTTTCCAATTAATAAATGCTAAAATAATCAAATTCCATTGATCGACGACGTTCTGACACTGACTTGCAAATGGATTTGACCGGACATTCGTTGAGCCAGATTCTCACAATTAAACTAAACCACATTGGAATAGAACAAAGCAAGCCTTTAATGTTCTGAATTTAATTGCCAGTCCTCAAACTCTTGATCTCATTCAAATACTCGTACAGCGATCAAAATAGTTGTTGTCGCCTGCAAATTTGGATATAGGAGAGTATTATCCAGAGCTATAGAGAAGAGGAGAACTTTTATGCAGTGCAGTTTATCACTCATTAAATCAAACCATATCGTACGAATTGTACGAAACAGGCCCTCTAGTAGGCTTGTTGCCCCCATGGGGTAAAATGTCCACTTCCATACTGCACATCGGCTACTGTTCGGTTTAACATTACTTCATTTTGGTTCATTTTTTTTTGCCCGTATGAATCCCTCTGTGTCTTTGTCTATATCTTGAAACATTTAGCGGTTCCGACATTCAGCGCCTTTTTGCGGCCACAACTACTGCTATCGAGAGTTTTCTGTTTCTGTTCGGTTTAGAATACCCTGAACTAACTCACAATAGTTTGGCTCTTCTGCTCTCCACTGCAGAATATGGCTTTTTGCTTCTGGATGTTTCCATGTGCCGGGAATAAGGATATAACATCGACTTTTTGTGGAATGGGACTTACTATTACAGTCAACGGCCTTGACGCTTAGACTTATGTAACATATCTCCGCTTACACGGATTCACGTCAGATTTATATTTTTCCACGACTATTCGTCTTTTAATATTCGGTCGCTTATTGTATCTTTTGTTGAGGCTTGCGCCAGACCTGCCTTCACAACGCAGTCACAGACTGAGTGTCTTTTCTTCTTCATATTCTTATTCTCCCTGTTTTATTGTTTATGCCACGACTCCTGTGAGTTGTTTACAGGGGTCGGCTTCGGTTTTGGTACATCATTTTCATTCATTTAACTTAGATATACCCTTGGCTAGACTTGTTTATATTTTTTGTCTTTCGACTGTTTACTAATGAATTTACTTATGTTATCTTAGGTTAAAAAAATAAAGGTTTTAGAATAACAAAACTTAGCTTAGGATTATAAGCTATGTTCATTTAAAACTAAAACTACCTTAATGTAGCTATATCTACCTATAAGCGTTAGTGCAGTTGGACAACGTCTCCTCGATTTCGGCGTGAAACCAACATATTGAATTTAAGGCAGTAAGCCCTGAACATCAGGTTATTTACTGAAGTCTGCTCTTGCAACGTGGCTTTGAATCAGTTTTATCAGGAAATTGTAAGCCCGTTAATTGCTAGCCCTATTGTATAGGACACCGCTAGAATAAAATTTCGTGTACTCATATTCGCGTGACCTATGCAATCCGATACACGGCCAAAGACATTGTCTCTCAAACACCAGAATCCTTTTCATTAAACTAGATCTCACAATCACCCGGGACATCAATAGGCCATCATGTGCCTGATTGGGGTCATGTAGCAGATTACCTTCACTCTGCAATCAAGTTGGCTGATAGGAGGACGCCAGTGGACGCCCGTTTAGTCCATAAATTGGGAACTTGGGTCAATTTTATACGGGATCCCAAGAGGCCTTGGACAGAGGCGTTCTGAATAAATTAGATTCTGATTTCTGGGAGCTGAATTTCAAATCGAAATAATACAGGTGAATATTTTCGAAGTCACGTTGCGAGAAACTGACAGTGATGTCAATATCCTTAAACGAAACCTTTGCGCTATTTTACACCAAAATCCTCAGCTGCTTCATTATTTCAGTCCCATACTCACAGAAAAAGAACTTCACTTCATCTCCGCACTGGTATACCAAGGAACTATCCTCCTTGCGCAATAAAAAAATAAATTAACACGCCTATCTTAGATCCTCCTCTGCATCTGACCTTTCTAATTACATGCAGTCCTACACTAAATTTGCACAGCTATCTGAATCACTCTACCTCCGATACCTGAACGGAATGCAATCCTCCTTTATGTCTAACTCCAAGGGTTTCTTTCACTTCATTAATACAAAAAACCGATAGCTACCCCAATACATTTAATTTTCTCAATAACTCTTCCAACGAACCCGAAGTTATCGCCAACTTCTTTGCGCATTTCTTCAGCCAATCATTCACCGACCAGGGTCTTCAACCCGATCATGACTATTTTCGATATTTGAAGAGACGTCTGGCTCTTGGTTCACTGAACATATGAGTAACTCCAATAAATACGCAACTTAGAGGACGACTACTTTCTCGGTCCCTGTCTGCCTGCCATAGTTTTAAAAAAGTGCGCAAACCGTCTTATTTTACCCCTTACCGCTCTATTTCAAAGCTCTATCTCTCAAGGACTTTTTCCCAAGCTTCGGGAATATGCTTATGTCATTCCAGTCCACAAAAAGGACTGAAAAATAATGTGTCCAACTATTGCCCTATTGCCAAGCTCTCATGCATACCCAAACTTTTCGAGAGCATCGTTTATGATGCACTATTCTTTCACTGCAAACCCATATTTTCTCCTAACCAACATGGGTTCCGAAAAGGTCAATCGACAACACTAATCTAGTCGAATTTGTTTCACAATGTTTGTGTGCACTCAAAGCTGGCTAAGAAGTAGACGTTGTCGCCACTCACTTCAGCAAAGCCTTTGACAAAATGTCTCACCAAGTTATTCTCCTCAAGCTCACTGCCCTCGGTTTCTCTCCCGGCTTTATCTCATGCATCAAATCTTATCTTGAAGATCGTCAACATAACGTTATCTTCAGATCTTCTATCTCTGATCCAATTAATGCCACCTCCGGTGTCCCGCAAGGTCGTCATATCGACCTCACAACCGTGTGAGGTGTCAAAATTCCACGTTGAACCCCCAGTGGGTGTGCTTGAACTTTTGTGTGAGTCCTGCTACTCAGCTCAACAGCAGTAGCAGGAAAAATGTCAAAGGACGTCGGGAGAAATCCCGTTCGTCTAACAGAGTCGGAGTCGGATGATCTGTCCGACTTCGCAATTCCGTCCGCCGTTTCGATAACCGACACCATAAAAAAACGGAGGAAACTCACGCCGCGGAGTAATTTACTTAAACGCCCCTCCCTCTCCACTTCGACGGAAAAACTGCAAGTCGAAACGAGGGAAGGGGCGTCATCAAAATTCAAAGAAGTACAGCAACCTCTCCCCGTGGAAAGTGACGTTGCCCACCGCTCCGGAGTACGCTACATGGGAGAGAACAATTCCTTCGCCGCCCTTTCAAGTTCGGTTGTGGAGGAGGAACAGAACAAACTTGAAATTGAAGAGCGTACTCTATGCGCAAAATTAAAGGCAGTAGTAGATCGGCTCGCCGAAATACGGCAGAAAGAGGAGGAGCATGTTACAGCCACCCAACTACAACCACAACAATCAACTCAACAACAGCAGCCGCAACAGAAGCAGCCGCAACAGATGCAGCCGCAGCAAAAGCAGCCGCAACAAAAGCAGCCTCAACAAAACAAGCCGCAACAAAAGCAGCCGCAGCAAAAGCTGTCGCAACAGAAGCAGTCACATCAGAAACACTAGCAAAAACAGCCGCAGCAACAATAGCCGCCGCAACAACAGCCGCAGCAACAACAACGTCCTACTATAGACAAGGTACCACCCATCTATACTCATACCAAGGCCCTACGCGAGACCATAGATCTGTGTAAGTATGTAATTGATGTTGGTAACTTTATATTTAAAGGTATAGGCGAAAACCGTTATGCTATCTAGTGCACCACACTAGAGCAGTATAAGCGAGTTAAGGATCTTTTAAAGGAGACCACGACGGAGTTTTTCTCCTTTACCCCCAAGGCCGAAAGGCTGCGGTCGATGCTGCTCAAAGGTGTACACTCGATCACTGACCCCGAGGAAATGCTTTTAGAGCTCAAAGAGTTCGAGAGCGACGACCTAAAATTCGTGGGGGTCAAGACGTTTACTACGGCGCGAGCCAAACGGGAGAACCGGGTATTGTCCTTCTTCTTGGTCCAGCTCGCACCCAACAGCAAGTTGGAGAGGGTAAGGTCTATTACTTCTTTAGCTTCCCAACGCGTAACATGGGAAACATTAAAAAGGCAAGGAAACATTGAGCAATGCATCCGCTGCCAAAGGTTCGGGCACGCCGCGTCGAACTGCGAAATGCAGCCTCGATGTGTTAAGTGTGCAAAGAACCACAAAAACGAGGAATGCGATCTGACCCAGGACAAGGTCGCTGACAGGGAGCAGCTCGAGTGCGTGCTCTGTAGGAACCGTGGACACCCTGCAAACTATCGGAAGTCTGAGGGGAGACGTCCTTCGGGTCGCATAGAAACATCAGCCGTGACACCCCAAATGACCTACGCCCAAATGGCGGCAGGACGACGGTAAAAAACACACGGCTGTGTCCAAAGCCCCGGTTCCTGTTTCTAAGGCATCGGAGGCCGAGGTGGACTTGCGTTCGATCCTACGCGCCATCCAAGGGCAGATTGGCCAGCTCCAACAACAGATCCATGAGACGGCGACCCGAGTGGACAGAATCTACTCGCTTCTGCCGGGCCTAGCGCAACTACAATCGTAATGGGTACGCTGGTAGAGAGTCCCTTAAAGATCCTGTCGGTGAATGTGAATTCATTGATTAGGATTGAGCGAAGAGCCGTACTTTTCAATCTGTTGCATGACGAAAGCCCCGATGTACTTTTGGTTAGCGAAACAAAGCTAAACCAGAAGCACAAAATCCGGCACAGTTCTTATAAAATAATTCGAAGGGACCGACCCAATGCCACACGAGGTGGAGGACTTGCGATCTTCATAAAAAACACTTTTAAACATAAAGTTATATATAGTGGTGAAGTGCGGAGGTTCCAGGTGCTAGAGGCCTGTATTGTGTGCATTCCTCTCCGAAATGGAAAGAAAATGTACATTATAGCTGCCTATGCACCTGAAGCACCTCAACCCAATATTTTCATTGCGGAGCTCGAGACACTTTTTCGATCTCTGCACTTAAACTTGGTGGAAAACTACTACATTCTGACCGGCGATTTGAATGCCAAACATAGTGACTGGGGAAACAACATACCCAACACTAGGGGAAGCCTACTAAGCCATTGGTGGGTTTTGCGGAACATAGAGTACAGACTCAAGTTACTCGCAACGGATAGTCCGTCGTATCCTAGGAGCGGCTCTTATCTGGATCTCATGCTGCTTGACTCTCGACTGAGACTAGCTGACACGAACGAAGGGTCTACTAACTTTCTACGGACCTTTGTATACGACAGTGACCATTGCGGACTTAGTGCCGTGATCACACTACCGGACGAATTCGCGGATATGGCAGAGTATGTCCAAACGCACCCCTACGATTACAGTAGGGCGCGTTGGCCGTGCTTTGCCAATTCCCTGACGAGATCGCTCACCTTGAGTGGTTCCTTCCCACCATTCAATAGGAACCTGTCAAACAGTGAGATTGACAGGTACCTCAAACAAATGGATGATAAAATTAAGCAGACGACGGACAATACGATACCTCGCCAAACACCCTACGATACCTCGAACATATACCGCAACGCGACAATCGACGCACTGCACAAACACAAAAGTAGACTCCTAACAAGACTCAAACTCTTGTACAGGCGGTTTACCGACAGACAAAACTCGGAGGTCAGGACACTGAAGTCACTGATTAAAAATATACAACAGTTAATCAAGGAAAATTATAGAATTTCTGTAAGTTTGTATTGGAACAACAGAATTCGTGCTGTTAATTCCAACAGCGCGAGTATGTTCCCGCAAATAAATAAAATATTTCGGAGAAACAATCAGAATGACATTCAGGATCTGAAGCTTTCGAGAACGTCAGACAATGAATGCTTGCTACGAACAGTTAGCATCGATCCAGAGAGCGTCGTCCTGGATGATGATTTCTTCGTGATCGAGGATCCTCAGGAGAAGGTGGCGATAGTAGGAGCTGTCTTCCAGGAAGTATACAAGGTGAATGATAGTATTCGCCCGAACCACGACCTGGAGAACAGAGTCCTGCTTCATCACTCCTACCTTAGAAATGATTTCGATCATTGGCGATCAGAGAACCTTGGCTTTACCAGGTTCAATGACGATTTCATGGCGAATAATGCCGCCACCAATGAAGGGGCGAATACCCTGTTTATTTCGACGGGGGATCTCCAGATGATTTTCGAGTCACTGAAGAGAAAAAAATCCGCGGAAATTGACGGAATATCTAATGTTGTGCTCAGATATCTCCCACCACTGGCTGTAGAGATGTACACCATACTGTTTAATAATGCACTGAATAATGCATATTATCCAGTGGGTTGGAAGACAGCGGTGGTGCAACCAATCCCCAAGAGGGGTAAAGATACCTCTAATCCATCAAATCTTCGGTCGATAAGTCTCCTTCCAAGTGTTAGCAAGGTCTTCGAGAAAGTGGTCCATAGAGCCCTGTCTAAATTTGTTGAGGACAATAAAATCATTCCGGAGAACCAGTTCGGTTTCAGAACGGGGCATAACACTATTCATGCCGCGTCGAAACTCGTGTCGGATATCTAGTGGAACAAATGCAAGAACCAATGCACGGGTGCCTGTCTGATTGATTTGGAGAAAGCTTTCGACACCGTATGGTTAGAAGGTATTTATTACAAGCTCAGTCGGCTGGGCATAAGTAAACCACTGCTATATATGATTTTTGACATGTTAACAGGTAGAAAGTTCGTAGTGAAAATTGCCAACGTGACTTCTACCCAAACATTTGATATTAACAACGGACTGCAACAGGGTACGGTGAACTCGCCGATCCTGTTCAACATTTACTTCAGTGATTTGATAGCTTCTCTTCACCATTCAATAGCGTATGCGGACGATTTAATCGCGTACAGATCAGGTCCAACAATCGACGTCATTGTCACTTTCTTGCAGCGTGACTTCGAAAAAAATCAGCAGTATTGTGATGACTGGAACTTGAAAATCAACTGCCAGAAATCAGAAACTATTTTGTTCAGAACGCCTTTGTCTAGGGCCTCTCGAGACACTAGGAAAAATTGGCGCGGGTTCTCAATTCTTGGACCGGACGGGCGCCCACTGGCGAAACAAAATGTAGTCAAATACCTTGGGATCTTGCTAGACCAGTATCTATATTTTGACAAACATATAGATGCTGCACTGGCGAGGGCCCGGGGGCTTTTGCTCTTACAAAATGGCTGTTTCATAGCAACCAACTTGATTCGAGAGTGAAGGTAATTTGCTACATGGCCTTAATCAGGCCCATGATTGCCTATGGATGTTCCGTGTGGTTCAATGTGAGTGCTAGCTTAATGGAAAGGATTCGGATGTTTGATAGACAATGTCTGAGAAGTTGTCTTGGGTTATATAGGACACCCGAATCTGAGTACACGAAATTTTACCCGAACGAGGTCCTATACAATAGGGCCAGGATTGTACGGGTGGATAATTTTCTAATAAAACTGATCCGGGGTCCCGTTGCGAGAACAATGACTTCGGTCAAAAACCTGATCTCCGGGGCTTACTTCCCTAATTACATGTACCACGAGAAAGTTCGCCTTAGCGGCTTTGTCCCCCCAGAGGCATTCCTCTATTTAGATCAATGTGGGCTGATCCAGGATGAATTGGCGGTTCCGCTAATCTTCCACGTGGCCCGTAAGTCTGTGGAGCGACGGCTCCTCTACGAACGTGATGTTGCGCTCCGCGAGCCCGAGCGCCTCAGGTTTAGTAGATCAGTGTCGCACCAAGATCGGGGAAACGTCGTCCGACAGCATGAACGCTTTTGGTGGCTGGAGCGGACTGCGTAGTGGTTAACTTTGATAGGTCAGCCTCTTTAAGGCAAAGCTTGCTACATGCCAATGGCAGGCTTACATAGACTAAGGTAGATTAGGTTAGAGTAGGTAAGGGCAGGCTAAGGCAGGCTCGGGTGGCAGGTAGGTTTAGTTTAGTTTTAGCTTTAATTTAAAAAAAAAAGAAAAAAAAACAAAAAAAAAATACAAAACAATTACGAAAACCAAAAAAAAATGTATATATTTTAGTTAAGGTCGAGTTAAGTTATTCTTAGTTATAAGTTTCTTTGTTAAAAAAAAATGATCTGATTCCAAGTTTTTTTTTAAATATCACTTTTCTTGGCCTAAGTTGTTTATTTATTTTAATTATTACAAGTAAATCGTAAGGCCGAAAGGCATAGTCTTAAGTTGTTCTATTTGCTTTAGAGTGTCCGTATAGGGCCAGTAAGGTATTTTATGTCAGTTGATATTTAAGCTAGTTTTAAGCATTTTTGTCTAGTATAAGTGAGTTCTAAAAATATAAAAACAAAAATGAAAAAAAAATAAAAATAAAAAATTAAATGTCATTCGTGCCCTTTATCTGCCAATAAGCGTCGATGTACATACATATAAGCGGTTAGCGACATACTCGCATCGCTTTGCATCCATCATCATTTTTCCTAGGAATCAAGATTTCGACGGACCTAGATACGGAAACACCACCAATGGGCCAAACAATTTAAGATGAGCCGTTTCTCATTTCAAACACAGATTTGGTAAAGACTTTTTTATCGAGCATATGTAGCAATCACATTGACTGGATTTCTTATCGACTAAATTTTATAAAAATGGATATTGTATTCGGATGTCACCTAAGATTTTTGAATATCTGGTTAACGTCAAATAGTTTGCACCAAACGTGAAAATGTTTTAGTCAATGTAATTTCCTTCATTGTACAAAACCCTTGCCCACCACTCGGTAATTTTTTTAATGGCTTAATCCGGAGATCTAATTTTTTTCGATTAAGGAAGTTTTGCAAAACGGAAATCTGAAGGTGCTAATTCTGGGGATGTTTTTTTTTGTCTTTCTAACGGAGAGTGTTATCCTGATGGAATAAAGCCGTTTTTGTCTTGTGTCAACTTTAATCTACACAACTGCGGTAATAGTCTAGTTATGAGACAACAGCTCTAAATGGATCATTCGCTCAACATGGGGCCATATTCTCAGTAACACCTTTAGTGGCTGATGTTCATTTCTGAGGTGTTGCGCTCGTCGGTTTTCTGGATAAGCGACATTTAATGTTTTTGAAAATAACCCATTTCTCATCTCCGGAAATGGTTCGGTTCAAAAACGCGACAGAAACGCAGTGCCAACTTCCATCCTTTACTGAAGATTATTTTACAATAGGTGGTGCATTGTCCTGGCTTTACGATTGTTCTTATTTTTGTTAGGTGTCGGTGGATTGCCAAGAGGGTCAACACCCTCTCCATACACATTTTGGATTTTTCTAGTGGCTTCACTTCCATTCTGATTTTTCGAGAACCAAAACATTAAAATATGCCTAATATGCTTTTCCGCTATATCCATTTGAAAATGCAGTTAAAAATGCTTATAAGGTGTTACCACAATGAAATTTGCAGATTGAATGAGCACTACATAGTAATTTCTGAATTATTTTGTGCATTTTATGGTAATTGGAAAGTAGTCCCCGCAAAAAATGCGCAGTTTTTCCGTAACAACCTAATACTAAATGAACCACTTAAGGAAACCTAAAACAGAATTACTTGCTGTTAATTAATTTGACGAATTTTTTTAAAGGTTCGCCAACATTATACCTAAATGGAAAGAGGGCACAGAAATAAGCAGCAATCTCTGCTGTTAACAAAAAGGTGTAAGCACATAAATAGATATTTTATCTAAAACAGCATTCATTTCAGAATACACCCACAAATGAAACTTTTTTCCTTTGATTACGAGAAATTGACATATGCACAATTTACACATTACGGTCACTTACAGCGCGATTCCCAAAGCTCCCGACTTTATATGTTGCGATTAGATCACTTTGCGATTCGAACCATTGCAGCTATTAACGACATTTATTTTGTATTCTCGAAATATGGTTTATATTCTATCCTTCGACAATAATTGTCAACAGCTCCTTTGAGGTTGTCCATGTTTTCTTGGTACCTGCAATGGAAAACAATACAAAAATATTGTACAAGTCAGACATGATTCATACGAAATTGAATTTTTCTTTTGCGAACGGAAAATGTGGCAGTAGCTGTGGTGTTTTTACGATTTGAAGGCGTGGAGGCATTGCAAATGGATAAACATATATGTATATCAAAATATAGTACAAAAAATATTGTATAGTAGTATATATAGAAATGGGTTTAGGTCTGTTGTCAGATAATTTTAACATACAGTCAGTCACAAAAGTAAGTAGACAACCTCTATTGAATCGCAAATTCGATGAAAAAACTCAAAAAAACTTATTAAAAACAAATCTATTTCACATTTTTATTTAACCTACATATATTAGTGTTATTCATTAAAAAGGTGTACGTACGAATTTGGGATTAAATTGGAATTGAGTTAGGTGGTGTGGATGCCGATAGAATGCGGCAGGATTAAGGTTATTATTGGAGTCGGAGAATCCTTCCCTCTATTTCATAAATAAAATAAAGAATTTAATTTGGGTACATTAGTTGAGTTATGAAAATTAAAGTTACAGTTAAAAAAGAAAATATGTTGAGAAGGACACAAAAATTTAATTAAAAGTAATCAAAATCATAAGGAAAAACAAAATATGTATTGTAAATACGAGGGTGGTCCGATAAGTACTTAGTCTCACAGTCAGATGGCGCCAGTATCGCAAGAGCAACTTACTATCGTGTAGTACATTCTAGTAGACGGCTACTGTCGAAATATCAGCCGTAGTTTTGTTTTGACCGCGTGTAGAAACGGGAGTGCCAGCCGATTTTAGAAAAATGGAAAAAGAGCAATATCGGTCGGTGATTCGATTCTTGTTCTTGGAAGGAAAATCGCGCAGCGAAATCAAAGAGCGTTTGGATGCTGTGCACGGTGATTCTTCTCCTTCGATGGCGACCATCAAAAATTGGTTTAACGAGTTTCAACGTGATCGCACCTTGGTTTTTGATGAGCCACGTCCAGGTGCCCTGAAAACCGCTCCCACGGAGGATAACGTGACAAAAATCCACGATCTGGTATTGACAGACCGCCGATTGAAGGTACGCGAGATAGCTGAGACAGTAGGCATTTCAAAAGATCGCGTGGGTCATATCCTGCATGAAATTTTGGGCATGAGAAGGCTGTCGGTGCGATAGGTGCCGCGTTTGCTCACTCCGAACAACAAGCGCAACCGTGAGACCACTTCAGAGCAATGTTTGACGCTGTTTAAGCGCAATCCGAAGGAGTTTCTGCGTCATTTCGTGACATTCAACGAAACATGGATCCACTGGTACACACCAGAGACCAAGGAACAGTCGAAACAGTGGACTTTACCCGACGAACGTGCTCCGAAGAAGGCGAAGACTGTCCCATCGGCCGGAAAGGTGATGGCCACCGTTTTCTGGGATTCACATCGATTACCTGGAGAAGGGCAAAACGGTCACAGGACTGTACTATGCCAAATTATTGGATCGATTTGATGCCGAATTGAAAAAACACTTGGCGAAGAAAAAAGTGCTCCTCCACTATGATAACGCACCGGCTCACACCTCCACCCTCGCCACGGCCAAATTGGTCGAATTGGGCTACACACTGCTGCCCCATCCACCGTATTTTCCAGATTTGGCCCCGTTTCTGTTCTTGTTTCCAAACTTGAAAAAGTCACTCGCCGGGCAGAAATTTCAGTCGAATGAGGGGGTCATCGCCGCCACGGAGGCCTACTTTGCAGACCTCGAGAAAACGTATTTTTCAGACGGGTTAAAGAAGTTGGAGCATCGCTGGGTCAAGTGTATCGATCTAAAAGGAGACTATATTGAAAAATAAATCGCGACTTTTCCAAAATTTTTGTTTTTCTTTTGTAGGCTAAGTACTTATCGGACCACTCTCGTATGTTAACAAATGTAAAAATATATAAACCAGACAAAATAAAATAGTCATTGTACAAAAAAAATATAAATTCACGAGTGTATAAGTGATAAGATGAGTGTATAGTTTATCTTGATCTAAGGAAATGGCACGAATTTCTAACTAAAGTGACTTACAACGAAGAAAGACTAATCATGACTGAGTAACGAATAAATATTCCCAACAATGGGGCATATTTCTATACCCGCCGGAGGGAACGTTTCGTACGTTCGCATTTCTATACCCGTCGGGGAGAATAAACAACGTCATTGAAATGAACTTCCTAATCGGCGTGAATCGTTCATGTTCGGTAATGTGAATTGGGATTTCAGTAATCGTTCGAATCGAATTTAACTGTCATATTCTGTCCGCTGCTTTTCTATCGCGTCAAATTTTTTTTTTAAACATGTACATAAGTAACATTTAAATGGTTTGGTGGTTTTTTCAGGGATTAAATTTTTTTACAGGAAAAAAACAAGTAACCAGAAGCAATTTTCATGCTCAATTGTACTGTTTTCATGTGCTTTATGTACTAACGGACGAATTGTTCCACATTAAGGAGCCATGTACAATTCCCGGGCAACGCGCATCTACAAAACGGATCGCTTGTGTATGGTCGCAAATCTAAAGATCTAAATCTTTCGTAAATTATCCCGCCATTTCCACAACAAACTCAAATAAAATCCGCTCCCGGCGGATATAGGAATGGCAAGGGAGTGCGAAAGTGAATCGAATGTGCGGATCGAACGTACATACATACATAGGTGTAGCAAAACTTTCGTCTGTCTATCGCTGTCTAAAATATCAAAGGTGAGTCTGATAAATTTGTACTTTCCGTGGTTCACGAAAAAGTCTTCTCAATATCGAATTCCTTTAAGGGAATCTGATGGAAGCCGCTTTTCAGATCAAGGACTGTGAAGCACTTATTCTGTCCGAGTTGTGAGAGTATATAGTTGATTTCCGGTATTGGGTATCGATCGTCTATAGTCAGAATTAAGTTTCCTGCAATCTACAAACAATCTATACTTCTTTGTATAGATCCGGTTTCTTTGAAACAATCCATACGGGTGAATTGTATGGGGAATTGGATTTTCGAATTATGCCATCGTAGAGTAGCTGTTGAACTTGCTTCTCGACTTCGTCTCTCAAGTTCATAGGATAGGGTTAATATTTTGAATAGAGGGGCGTATCTGAGGATGTTCTGATTTCACCCTTAATATTCGTAATATAGGATAACACTTAACAATAATCTGGGATATTGTTTTATTACTGAATTGAGAAAGTTTGCTTGCGCAGGGGACATGTGATTATTTCGGAGCTCTAATGCGTTGACGTCGTGCGATTCTTTTTGGTTAAACCTGATTTTATATCCGTTTCCTAGTTCTATATAGTTTTCCTTAGTGTGTATTAGAGCAGAGAGTTTATTTAATGTGACGATGCCCAATATGGCATAGAATAAATTTACGGAATTTAGTAGAATGAATTTAATTTTGAAATCATTTAGTACAAAAAGGGTGGTTTCTATGAGTACATGGTTAGTGACCTTAGCGCTACCGGCTATTGAGATTACGTAAAAATATTCGTTATCGGGTAAAGGGTGGTTAACAAGAGAGGGCTGAATGTAATCCCGGTTTGACCCCGTATCAATTAGCGTTTTCTTTATTTCGCCACTCGTCATTTTGCCTTTGAAATAAGGCAACGAGGAGTTCGTCAAACCTGAAAATTAACGTCGGTAAAATCAGGGATTTCTTTCGTATCTGTATCGAACTGTTCTTGGGAATCGATGTATTATTCCAGTGTCTGATCACGACTGTAGTTCTCACAGTCCATTATCTGATTGAATTTTGATGAACTCCATTAGTATCGATATGGAAGTTTCTATGGAAATTTCCTGGAGTGTGTTGTTGTGGTCTGGGCGACGGTTGTTGTGGCCTAACCTGGGATTGGTGTGGTCTAGATAAAGTTTATTTTGAGTTGCGTTGGTGACTTCTTCTAGTTTGGGTACTTTCCCTACCATATGTGGTCTCGAATTTAGGCTGTGGTATGGGGGGCATGAAGTTTGATGTTGAGAATCAACTCTGATTTTATTGGATATTATTAGGAAGCTGATTTCTTTGGGTCACGTTACGGGAATGATTAAAGAATGGAGAAGGTCCTGGAATGTTGCAAGATGGATAAATTGGTATGGTACTATAGCATTGTGGCCTACTTTGGAATCCCCATGGATTGTTGGCGATATTTCTTTGTACAGCAAGTGGAAACAACTGGAACGGAATTTTTTATACGTTTGTTACACATGCGGTTCGGGTGTAAGTGTTGACTCCTATAACTATGATTTTTGAGTTTTAAACACAAGTGAAGTGATTGTGGAATGTCGGTCGGCTCGCATATTCCCAATAGACGAGGTAGGTCTCCTTTAAATGGAAAAATGTGTTTTATGCTTTATCTCTGAAGGTGTAAGTCAAAAGTTTCATGGCTTCTTGTCCTACATTCATGCAGGCTTTTTTGTTAAGTATGAGAGATCGGTGGCTGTACACGATTTGGTAAAAGACTGTTATGGTGATATTCCCTTGTACCAGTGGAGTCATTTGAAATTCTGATGTGGTAAGATCGCCATAATGCATGACGAGACCACGGAACATGTCGTCACAATGGAGAGGGGTGTTGTACGACTTGAGCGCTGTGTCAGCGTTACCAGTGATCTTGCTTCTGATAATGCTTAGTATCCCAAAATATTTTGAGGTACCCTTTACTGCGTCCCATACTTGAAATATACGGTCAACGCTCTTCTTCCAAGAGCTAAATTCTCCTAGGTCTCCTGAGAATTCTTGGAGACAGCGAACCACATCTGGTATTTTATCAAGGTCGTGTAGATTGTTCCGCGGCAATCGACTGGTCTGGTGTCGCATTTGGGACGTGCTGCGATGCTCGCGAAACGTGTGGAGCTTGTAATTTATGCTGCGCTTGTAGGATTTCCTCCATCGGTTGATGCCATACAACCATATCCATATCCAAGAATTTTGATTCGCTACATTAATTTGTTTTACAATATAATAGATATTTGCATAACACATAAAGGATTATTATTTAGTAGTTTGAGGACATAAATATAAAATTCCCTATTTCTATAAAAATAAACAACCTGTTGGGATACTAGTGCTTTTATCTTACAACCTCGAAATGCGGATATCTAAGAGTGCCAGATATCAACAGAGCCAAAAATTATTCAAGCGTATCGTCTCACAGTTCTGGGTAAGTTTGAATAATGTTATAAATTGAAAAGGAGGATTATTAGAATGAAATAAAAAAAAAATTTTACAAGCAAACATTTTGTTAATTTTTAGGATAAAGTTCCGAAAAGTACTCACCTCCGATTGTGCTGAATTTTTTTTGTCTGCATAGACAAACACACATAAAGTAAAAATCCAAAACGGTTTTCACCGCAAACTACCAGAAAGGACTAAAAGGACATTTAAAATTTGAAAATCCTAAAAAAAGGAACTAAAATGTCTTCTATACGGTAAAGCCTACGTAAATAAAAAGAAATAAATTGTTCATATTAAGAAATATAGAACAAAAGATATAACATGTTTGGTATCGTTGGAAAAGTCTTAGAATGTAGTTTTATAATACGCAAAAAAGGGATACCTTCGTAATACAATTTTTAAAAATAAAAATATTTTTTCTTGAAAATACGGGAACATTTTTAATTTTTTTTTATATCTTTAATATTTGTAGATGGATTACAATGTTTTCATTTTTAGGTAAAAGTATTCAATTGTTGCTTCAATTTGCGTCATCATTTACATATACATATACGTTTCGTAATTTTACAGATATTTGAACTTATTCTCTACAGGATATTCAAATTTGACACATCCTTTTAGTCCTTTCTAGCAATTTGCGGTAAAAACCGCTTAGGATTTTCACTTCTGACTTATTAGACGATACGTACAGAAAATTTGAAGAAAATCTGAGGTGAGTACTTTTCGGTACTTTATTTTCATCTTTCTAATAAAAACTCATTTACGTATTTTTTTAAGATTTTACATTCTACAATTCATATTTAAAAAAAAAACATGTAACGCAAAAAGCAGTCGATTTCATTGGAAAAACATGACAAAAAGTAGAACATTCTAAGAAATCCTGTGTCAAGAAAGTCCTTTTACACATGCTTCATTCATGTTTTTAACTGGAATTTGTTGTGATTTTTCGTTACTTAGTCAATTTCAAATGAGTGGAGTCAAACTGTTTCAGTTATTGTTTGCTTACCGAAGAAGTATTTTGAGTGTTTTAGATAATTAAAAATGCTTGGTAAAAGAGTTTCAAGTGACGTGATTCAGTTGGTTTATTATAACCTACACAGAGGTATGAGTGCAATAGAACTATTTCAGATGTTTGGCTTAACCAGGCAAATTATATAGGTATGTATGTATAATATTACTTATAAACCGTGCATAAAATGATGGTCGATTAAATTTTATAGAGGCAAAAGGCAGGCTCAAAAAATTAACATAAAGGAATGAACGGCTAATTCTTAGAAAAATATATGAAAATCCGCAAAAATCAACTAGAACACTTGCAAATGAATTGAAATTGGAATGTAGAATCCATCTATTGTATCTCATGAAACTAATCGGCAATTACTTTTGAAACACAACTACTCATCGAGAATAGCGCGAAGAGAACCATTGCTCTCACAAGACAACCTAAGGAAAAGGTTATCGTTCGCTGTACAGAACATTCAACAGCCGGATGAATATTGGGATGACGTCATTTTCTGCGACGAAACAAAATTAATACTTTGCTATAACGAGGGACCCAATAGAGTGTGGCGGCAGCCTCTAAAAGCTTTGGATAATAGAAATATTATTCCAACAGTAAAGTTTGGCAAATTGTCTGTTATGGTGTAGGCTTGCTTATCGAGCAAAGGAGTTGGGGATCTCGTCTTTATTGAAGGCCACATGGATGCTAAACAGTACTTAGGAATTTTGCGTTCTCACTTGCATAGCAGCGCTCGTAAATTTGGATTTGATGGCTGTGATTTTTCCACAAAACCCACATATAAATTTTATCTGCCTATTGCCATGTACATATATACATATGTAGGTGCTTTAAAAACTTTCCGTTTGAGGTTGTACATATGTACGTAACTAATACTTTTGTGCAGTCACTGAATTTAAAAAAACACTAACAGCTTTATTTTATGGAATTGTATATTGGTGTTGTCAGCAAGGTACGATTGATCCCAATTATTATTAGTAGTCATAACGGAGTACATAAACAAATCAAAACTCACCGGGGACTTACTGCTTTAATCTATTTCTATAATATTTTAAAAGACTTTCTTTTACAATAGTCAAATGATGTCATATAAAGGTGGTAGTCCATATAATTTAATTCGCCATACAAAAGCACGGCATCCAAGCCTTCTTGCAAATATTTGTCAGACACCTAATGCGTGTGAAGTAGAGACCACATCTTCCATTCCATCATCCTCTGAACCTCAGCGTGCTGTAACCAAAACAAGAAATTGGTCAACCAGTATCACTAATCACTTTTTCCTCCTAATACATTTCCCTCTAAAAAAACCGAACATTTAAACAGATATTTAGTAGAATTAATAGCCAAAAATGATTTGCCTTTTCATATAGTTGAAAGTAAAGAATTTAAACAATTTATTAATGAATTAAATCCTAACCGTGCAGGGACGGGTTAAGAATATCCCTGCAGCGATACCTCTCGCTTGTCGTAAAAGGCGACTAAAACAAAAGTAAACAAAAATCACATCTAGGCAATTTAGAAAACACCAAGGTGAGCCTAGGGATACATATACCACCATTAAACTGCCCCACAAGTGTACATGCAAATCAGTGGGTTGACACGACTGGAGATCACCGGTGTTGTAAGAGTAAGATCAAACAAACAAATCTGGAGCATGCCCGTGTCACAAAAAAAAAAAAAAAAAAAATAGCAGGCCGAAAAACAATTGGTGCAAACAAATGCAAACACCAGCATTTGATTGGCCTCAGCGATGAAGTAATCCCAAACCGGGAAGCCTGCCGCTACTTTCTGAGGCCAAACCGGCGGACCCCACAAGCGGACCAGTAGGAATGCAGTTAAGTGGGAAGGTTATGGGCCTACACTTCTGACCATAACAACGCCGGAAAAAAAGGAAAAGAAGAAGATTAATGAATTAAATCCCAGCTATCAATTACCGTCTCGCAAAACGCTGTCAAATGTACTTTTGACAATTTACTATAACATAATAAAAGAAAAGGCGGAACATTTTTTGCTACAGTCAACCTGTACCTTGCTCGAGAATTGAAAAGGATGTGCGATGATTGGGCTATATCTAACAAAATTGTTACTGTAACAAGCAATAAGAATAAATAATTGGAAACAGATTCCCTGCTTTGCACACACACTAAATCTTGTTGTGCACACTGCATTATATGAAATAAAGAACACACAAACAAAAATCAAAACTATTGTTGGGCTATTTCGACGAAGTCCATTGGCAACTGCGAGGTTAAGCTTCATGCAAAAAAGACCAGGAGAAACCGAGCTCAAACTAAAACACAGGATTTTGCCACACGTTGGAACTCGACGTTTGATATGTTTGAGAGGGTGTTAGCAGTAAAAAATAGTTTAAAATCCACAATTGCTATTGATTATCCAGAAATGGATTACTGCTGCATCTGAATCCTTGGTATTTTTCAAGGATGTTACCTATTGTAATCGTAACCTTAAACTAAATCTTGAACATTACTGTACCAATTATTATCTCTTTTGTATTGACTACGGTCACTGAATTTGACAATAAAGATTCACTTGGAATTAGGAAGTCGGCGTCTTCACTACCACTCGTCATTACCGAAAAAATGAGATCCGAAAAATCGGTGACTATTTCAGAGGAAATTTTAATATCTCAGAGCAATGTGTAGAGTATCTTTTAGACGGATTGACTAGACGATTCTCTAATATGGAAGACAACGATCTCCTAGCAGAGAGTACACTGCTAGATCCCAGATTTAAAAACTATGGCTTTCAAAACGACCACTCTTTCTCTAGAGCGTGGTCTAACGTGAAGGCATTAATTAGTAATACTCGTATGTAACTCAGTAGCAAAACTGCGAAGAGAATTATGGTGGTACCGCGCCCCGAAAAGAACGCGTAGCCTTTGGGATTACTTCGACAAGGGTGTTAGCGAAATTATAAAGAATGCAAATCCTGCGGTAGTAGGTATAATCGAAGTTGATAAATATCTTCAAGACCCGCTGTTGCCACGCAATATGAACTTCATAAAATGGTGGCACGATAAAAAATATGTTTATCCTAGACTTTACAAAATCGTGCTGAAAAGAATGTGCATAGTCGCCACTTCTGTTCCATCTGAACGTATTTTTTCAAAATTTCTTTAAATCCTAGTTGAAAGGAGAAATAGACGCTAAGTGGATAAAAAATGTCTCGATTATTATTTTTTAAATTGCAATATGTAACATACTAACTATGGGCTTATTTTTTAAAATTCTTAAATAGATTTTCTCGACTGCAGTACGTATCTTCTTCTTTTCCTTTTTATCCCGGCGTCGTTATGGTCAGAAGTGTAGGACCATAACCTTCCCACTTAACTGCATTCCTACTGGTCCGCTTGTGGGGTCCGCCGGTTTGACCTCAGAAAGTAGCGGCAGGCTTCCCGGTTTGGGATTACTTCATCGCTGAGGCCAATCAAATGCTGGTGTTTTTGCATTTGTTTGCACCAATTGTTTTTCGGCCTGCCTTTTTTGCGTGTTGAAATTGGAATGTTGATTGATAACGCCTTTTGGACGGGGTTCAAAGTATCTCTCCTTTGAACATGGCAATACCAACTGAGTCGGTCGCGCTCTATATTTCTTGTGATGGTTTCTTTTACGTGGAGGCTTCCTCGGATCTTTGAACTTCTAATTCTGTCACGCTTTGTTACTCCCGCTGTCATGCGAAGCATCTTCATCTCAGTTGCCGTTAATTTGCTCTCATACTTTTTGTGCATTGTCCAGCATTGTGAACCGTATGTGAGCGCCGGACGTACAACTGAAGTGTAGAGCCTTCCTTTCAGCTTAGGGGCAGTACGACTGCAGTACGTATAATATAATTTATAAAGACTTGAAGTAAATTTATTTTTTTTTTATTCTCAAATACAATCTTTCTTTTCCGCCAACTTTTGAAAACAATTACCTGTTGTCTACAAATTCACATACGTTTGATATACATGGTTTCCCACGAGCAGTGGGACTATTTTGTTTTATGTATTTTGTTTTTCTATAAAGAAAAAATGCGGTTTTATTGTCTTCAGGTCCTAGCGGGTAGAACCCATCGGTGGCGGGCTGACCCAGACGAAATTGGCATGTCAGTTTTCAGGCGTTATCAATGAAAAAAAAAAAGATTAATTCAGGGTTATTCCAATACTGTGCCACTTTATTGTATCCTCATAAAACTCCGAATTTTTTTAAAATAATAAAATGTTTCATACATTAATTTGCCTACAAGTCCAGCCGCGTTAAAACCAAAAAAAGGTTTTTCTTAGAAAAAAATGGTTCGGGTTTTTTTTTAATTTCTCAAAAACTACAAAACATTTTTGCATCCGGTTTTCTGTTTTAAACTAAAAACTAATAAGAGAATTGAATTTTTGAAAAAAAATTAGTACTTAATTACATACAATTTTGAGAAAATTTTTGTTTTTCAAAATTTTGAGTTTGAAAATTTATTTCTCAAAAACTATTACTTAAAACAACTTTGTTTGAAAACAAGATGAAAGAAGATGTTTCTGGCTTTACAAAAATGTATATCACGACATTGTGGATGTAACTGTTGATTTTTAATAATTTTTTTCCAAATTAAGTCAATTTTTTTAGAAAATTGCCCCTCCCGGCTAAACGGGGGGGAATAGACCCCCACTCCGGTACGATTTTTTTCTTGTCTTGACCAGATCTACACGTTCTAGCTTTTTGGCACACTGGTCGTGGGACACCCTGTATAGTCTCTAATGTACTCTTTCAATAATCAACATGATTTCCCTAACACACAAAAACATTAAATATTGTCTTAAAATATATTATTAAATTATCATTCTTAAACAAATATCCCTCTTTTATTTTTTACCAAACTTTCTTACTTTTATCTAAAACAACTATAATTTAGTAATAATCTTCTTACTTATGAATTTTTAATACATACATATGTATATATGTATGTATACTAATAAAATCAATATGTAGAAAATATATGTAAATATAAACGTACATTTTTATGGTATATAAAAAATCCCAAATTATTGAGCTTATCCCAGCTTTTTTTCATTTATTTACAAAGATTTTATATGACAACACTAGCAATGCTATCCCTCCGTTTGAAGCCATATCAATGGGACATTTGACAAGATGTATTTCAAATGAGGTTGGACAATGTACCTCTCCCAAATGAGTACCTCATGCAAACTCAATAAAAATGCGTGTCCTCGTTAACACTAGCCATAATAACAATAGGTATGTATATCTTCGCAAACAACGCTTGCATACAAATGGTTGTATGATACTTTAGAATTTCGATGAAACCACGGAATGTAGGCGAGGAGAAACGCCACATATGTATGTATGTACATATGTCCATATTCTCGAATCGAATGAATAAACAGAAAAGGTAATTTTTAGCCACAAGTAGAGTAAAAATTCGCTCTCAGTTGAACAATTTATATGGTTTTAAGAAATTTCGTACGACAATGAAAAGGGAAAAGTAAATTCTACATACTTAACTTCTCATGTGGAAATCATTGTAATGCGAATTTTTCGAATTAAGAAAGTTGAAAAACATACATACATATACAGATTTTAAGGACGCTAGAAATCGATATCTCTACGTGAATGTATACTTAAGCGGCAGTCATGGGGCCTATATGAGTATGTGTAGAGGAGTAGAAAAGTTAACAACTTTTTTCCATCACTATTAAAAGTTCCCTTGAATAATGATATATGTACATATGTACTCGTACATGAGTTAGGGATATACGGGGTTTAAAGGGTTTCAAGGAAATAGCAGGCATTAAATTATTGATTGAGCATTACTTATCATTCAAATGATGGGCAAGTACAGGGTGCGTATAGTATTTGAGAACAAATTGAAATTAAAACCGATTTGCGTACACTTCTTCCAAAATGTGTTATATTTCCATGAATTATGTACACAACGTGATGTAATAAAACTTCCGTGAGCATCAATAACATGTCAATCCTTGACCGGAAACATGGTATGGAAACTAAGGAGGTCATAAGTCGGAGAAAACGTGGTCATGAAAATGTTTGGTCATCCAATCCTGTGTCGCCATCGCTTTGTATGAATGAGCAGACTCCTAATATTTATGGTCTGCCCCAGCAGACAAAATTGTCTATAGGTTTTCATCTATCAATGTAGATGGCAGCATTAGCTCAAAATTCTTAAGGAAAGAAATGAGGTTACATAACATATCCTTCATTATTCACAATTTCTTCTGGCAGTAACGGTAAATTGCCTGTGCATTTTTTCTTGATCAAATTTTTTTTCGCTTGTGAAAAACCACAACATTTTAACAGAATCAGGGTGCTTAAGGTTGTTCAAAAGACGCAGTGCGCAGATAGTTCTCTGTTCCCGAGATTGTGGCAACATAAGCAGGTCTCTGTGCATGAAGAAAGATTTATAGCGAAGGTCTTCGTGGACAAGTCGACGGACTAGGTCCTCCGAAATTTTAGAGTCCCTTGCATTTAGTCTCATTGACTTCGAAGGGTTTTCGTTAATGATAGCTTGAACTTGTTGAATAAATTGCGTAGTTTTTATAGTGTCTGAACGTTCCTCATGTTTTTTTATTTTAACCTTATGCACAAACTATCGGACGCAATTCAGAAAATTTGATATTTCTGAATCAGCGTGTTCGCACATACATATGTACATATAGCGACGACAACAGCATTGGTTTTCATTTCTTGCGTCAGGCTATTGTCCTCCATTAATGATCTAATTAGAAGCACAAACAAAAACTCTTACGAAAATGTTAAAATACCATACGCCCCAGTGCTGTGCAAAACATTTTCAACTAATATTCGGTAAGGGCAGAAACAAGTATTCATCTGACATTAAATAAAAACTAAAATTGGTTTCAGAGAAGGATAATCAGTAACAAAGCTAAAGAAGGGCGAAAGAAGGCTTCTATGCCCAGGAGACGTACAGTCGTTATTAAAATAAATTTAGAGTAATTTTACGTTTCCCTGTTCGAATGGAATACAATTCATCAGAAATTCAAATCTATTGATCGTCATTGTAGCTTGGAAAATAGGCTAGCAATTTGTTAATCGCATGTCAGGTTTGTATTTCTTTGTCCTTACTTTTCCACTTCAGCAATGTAAAATAGATCAATAAGAGCACCAATTTCTTCTTCGCTTGTGTCAACTATTGTTCCTGAAGATAGAGTTGGAGCCTACGTCGAAGGTGGTTCAGGGTCGAATCGTGGAACACTTTTTGGTTCTTGATTTCGATGTTAGTATTTCTTACCGAAGCATCTGGCACAAAACACATCAAAGAGAAGATTCCATACCTCAATCTCAGATATAATAAATATAACGAAAGAACAATGTTTCTCGCTGTTTTCCGATCTCCTAGTAACGTAAGCTGTCCTTTTCTCATAGAACTTAGACCTTAGGTCCTTTTTTCTCATAGAACGCTTATCCTTAAATTTTTCACATTCACTTGCGGAAATTTCATCTTCCTCTTCAAAAATACGTTTCTTTCACAATCGTCATCCAAGTCGAGTTCGACATCGGAAAGAAGCTATCTTACGTCGTCCTCAACATATGTAGCTGACCATATTTTCAAACATCTATCGCAAGTAATAGATATGGTAAATTAGCACTTCTGCAATCAAGGAACGTGTTTTATACAAGTCTGATGTAATTCAAAAACCAAGCGTTTTAAAGTTCCAAAAACAAACAAACTTTTAATTACTTTACTTAAAAAATGTGGTCAAGGTGTGAACCGTCAAGTCCACACGACTAACTTCCCAGTGAGACGAATTAAAGAACAATTTTTTTTTTTTATTATTATTTATTATTATTATTGTATAATTTTAAATTTATTCAATATTTTCTTTTATAATTTTAACCGTAGTTGATTACAGACAACATGAAAGAGAAAAAAATCAACAACTTATGGCGTCGCTACGAAGTGATGGAGGTTATCGAAGTTTTGAGAATCTGAAAAATCTCTAATGAGTCTCTGACTTACGATGAATACAGAGAACTCGAAAGAATGAGCACTCAAAAACGCATGGCATCATTACGTAGTGATGACGATTTTAGAGGCTTCGAAAATCTGGAAAATCTTCAACGATTGAAAGAAAGACGAAAAGATGAAATTTTCAGAAAAAATGAAAGTATTAATATAAAACCCGTTTATCAAGTTTCAAATCACAATCAGATGGCATCGCTGATTGATATTAATCCTTTATGGGAGCAATTCGATTATTATGAGCTAACAGAAATCATGCGTCAAAAGGATGATTTAAAATTCATTAATGCTCTTAATAATTTAGCTCTCGGAACTATGAATACTGATGACATAAATTTAATCAAATCTCGAGAAATTAAAAATATTAATGATATTCCAGAAACAGCTATACGACTGTATGCTACGAATAAAAACGTATCTTCTTATAACACACAAAGAATATCTCAATGTAATAGTAAATTGTTTACTTCAGAACCTCAGGTTATTTCCTCTAAAGATATTACTGAAAGTGAAAAAAAAATACTATTACGATCAATAATTAAAAAAATAAACCAAATCTCAATTGAATTACCTGACGTGATTCAATTAAAAATTAACATTAAATATACACATGATAATAAAAAATATAGATGTCGAAGACGGTTTAGTCAATGGTGCTTGTGGCGTTTTGAAATATATCGAATGTAAAGATACCGACGTACCGTCGATGTTATGGTTGGATTTTCATACGCCCAGAGTCGGCATCAAAATACGGGCACGTTATCGTAATTACATGACAGAGAATAGCACAGATAATGCGTTATATGTAGAAAGAATATCGATCCAAACTAGTGTTACACAAGATGATAAATATAAAATCTTAAAAAATCAATTTCCTGTTATACCTGCGGAAGCAATAACTATTCATAAGAGCCAAGGTCAAACACATGACAAAATATGTATAGATTTTTCGGCGCAGGAGAGGCGAACTGTATCGATGTTATATGTTGCTCTCAGCCGTGTCACTAAAAAAAGTAAAGTAAAGTAAAGTAAACTCAGCACTTATTGAATTAGAACGTCGGAGATCTTAAAAAATGTTAAAATTGTCGTACAATAATTTAGAGAGCGTAGTAGCCACAAAAGTAGGTTATCAAAATATTAGTACATTAAGAAAGAACTTAACCCACATAATTGCAGCTGAATGGTATCTGCGCGCGGATATATTAATTTTCAGTAAGTCTCGAACTACTGGTAGCGATAAAATAGACATTGATAATTTCAATATTGTTTTGAGAATTGATCGCAATAAAAACAATCATGGACTAATATGGTATGTAAAAAATAGCGTACAATCTACAATATTATCGTCAAAGCATCTTTACAGCAATAATGGACATGCACAGCTATTTACAATGAAAGTAGATAATTGGTATTTAATTAGTGGGTACAAATCTCCTAAAACAACAACGACTATGTTCGAAGAAACTATCGATGATATTATACAAAAATTACCCTCTGATAATATTTTTATATTAATTGGAGATTTCAACTACGATATCACTAATCAAGGTGACGAAAAAAATAATTTTTTGATCAATTATTTAAAAAAATATAAATTATTAACACAATTGCCGCCAGACAGTATTACTACGTCATTAAATACTCAAATAGATGTCATTTTCTCCAATGTTGCCAACATACAATGTTTATGAATCATATTTCACATACCATAAGCCAATATATGCTATTTATAATAACAGTTTCAATAGAAAAAATTCTAACAATTATTGTAGCACTTGTGTTAACAGTACAGATGAAAACAAAAATTGCGATGAAATTATCATTAGTAGCTATGTTGGCATGGACACTTACAATGACAATATCAAAGATTTAATTCCTATAGATGCTGATAATGATGATATAAATCACAAAGAAACTAATGGAAATAGTATTCATTCTGGTGTTCAAAATGATATGAACAATATTTACGATAATACCGATGATAATGACGTACCATATGATTTTGATATTCCGATCGCAGAATGTCAAGAAGTGGCTCATAGTGAATTTTATTTGTCCGACAAATATATCAATTTATTCCATGAAATAATGAACAGAAAACTCAAAGCTCAACGGGTATTGTTACCTTTCCCGAACAGTGGATATTTGAACTATTAAGACTTTGTTTTATTATAAACAAACTATTCTCTAAACGTATTGTTGGATCAACAATATCCAACTGTTACAAACAATATTAAATTTTTTTCAAATGTATTCAATTATTATTTACAATATTCGATTGTTATTCACAAAATTCAATTGTTATCAACAATATTCAATTATTATCAACAATGTTCATGAATACAAAATTATACACTTCATTCATTTTAAAATTCAGCTTGTTTTTTGCTTTTTTCTTGGATTTCTCGTTAAAAAAAAAACGGCTGGACCGATTTCGCTGAACATTCTTTCAGTTCTTTGTTATGTAATTACGCGTCTAATGTATCTAGTCCCATGTTAATATCATCTTTGGTTCTCAAGATAATCGAGACGAAAAAAATGAATACGAACACACATACGCACATACGTACATACGAAATCATGACACTCTACGAAATTTATTTATTTATTTATTAGAATATTAATATACCTATACAATTAAAAAAAAAAATTGTAATTAACATTGGGATAAGAGCAACTAGCAGCAAAGGCTTTCGGCTCTCAGAAATAATATTAGATTTTACAGTTTTCGTATATTCTTCTTATTTTTTGTATATTGTTTTGATTGGGTTCGCTGAGAAGATCTAATAGGTTTTCGGTTGTGCTATTGTAGCTTTGGCGGGTTGAGTTTGATTACAGGAAACATTGACTTAAGAGATGCTTTACGGTGATTGTGTTGTATTTTAAAATTTGTAGCTCTTTATCTGTTGAAGTGGAGTGCGCTGACACTCACTAAACATTCTAAATACGCCGACTGCACATATTGAGGAGCAGATGATTGGCCCATTTTTTTAAAACATGACGGGAAGGCAGTCAGGACCGGACGAGTAGTCGTCCTCTAAGTCATTTATTTTCTCGATGCCTGAGGGAGGTCTTTCATATGTATGTCGTAAGTAGTTATGATCAAGGACCTATTCAGTGAACGACTGATTGAAGAAATGCTCAAAAAAAGGTTTTCAATTTTTTTTGGATTTTTTTGGGGAAACTTAAAAGTAAGTAAGCAGCATACATAACGTGGTCGAAACTCTTGCAGTCAGTGATATGAGAGGATTGCATTGCGTTCAGGTATCGGAAGTAGAGAGAAGAATATATAGTGTTTGTGCAATTTCCGTATATGACTGTAGGTAAATAGAAAGGTCGAAAGCAGAAAGGGATTTAAGGTAGGCCTGCCACCTTTTGTTTCTTTTGTCGCGCATTGAGCACAGTTCAGGGGAGATGAGGTGCGAGTACGTGACGAATAGGATTAGACAAGTGATGACTGTGGAGTAGAATAAGGCAAGAGTTTCATCTAAGGCATGTGCCTGTTAAGGCTTAAGAGAAAATTAAAGTATGTATTGCTGAGCAGGTTACTTAGTTGTGCGAAATTTCGGAAATTGAAGCAATAGAGCAATGAAAGTGTTCTCAGTAGGAGATAATGGAGGGGATTCAATGTAGACAGGATTTGTAAGAACTCATGTCCGGCATCAGATGAGAAAATCAGGTGAAGTAGGCGATTCATTTTGTTAGTGATGTTATTGAGCTGGACCAAAGTCAGAAAGACGATTTATGAAGAGGATCTTCTTACCAGATAAGATGTTAGTCGTGACAAATTGAGTCTCATTGCCGCACTCAGCCCATTTCAAGTACGGAATGTCGAAATCGCCACAGATGATGGTTATGTCATTGTGATCGGCGATATCAAATATCGTTATTACGACGTTTCTAAAGTTGAAATCAGCGGAGTTCGACGTTTTGAGTCGTATGCGAATTACTATACGGACTCCTCGACATTCCGGATCGGCAGTGTTGTCATGACTAAACAGAGTGAATTCAGATGTGAATAACTGACTATTTCCGCTGTGGCAGTTGAGTTTCAGTTAGGGCAAACATGTCGTAAGGTCTCTCTTGGGAATTAAAGAACTCTGCGAAAGTTTTGATGTGCAGTCCTCTTACATTCTGCTAACAGAAGAAGATATATTTGGCTGAACCGAGAAATTAGTGTAGAGATTGAACTCGTGAAATCGGATAAAGATTTTTTTCAGTTCGTGGAAGACAATTGGGAGGCCTCCTTGGTGGCTCGATAACAGACGTTAGTTTTGGTTTTGCCCTTAATGCAAATGTAGCCAGTTTTGTCGTGAAGGTAAGAAAGATGGGGAGGGACCGACGGGAGTTCTGAGCAAAGCAAGAGAGGTTTGAGAATGTGAGAGTATTTAGAGAATAAAAGATTATTTTGAGGATTTTTGAAGCTGAAAGCGGGAATTATATTGGCATGATATGTAGGTCGGGGTAAGAGGGCCGGGATTACAGTATATGCGACTGCCGTGTGACGGATTTTTATGATTCTTTAGCCAAAGGCGGTGGGTTAGGGTTAGTTGATGATTTATGAAGTTTTGATGGCTTCTTAACATAATAGACTTTAATTCAAGCCTTTGGCCCCATTTAACTGTTTCGCAATACCTATATCGTACATATGATAACAGTAAGAGAATGTTTATGTATTGTTCATGCATATAGGAAATACATGAATTCACTAAATCCCAAACTTCTTTCTAATTATTTTCCAGAGGTAGAAAAATTTAACTTCATCGAAAAACGAACTCTTTAATATCTACAATTTTAATTAAGTTTCATGTAGGAGTACTTGCATTTCAAATTAACAAAACAATTAAATCTACACCGCTATTTGTGGCAAAGCAGTAGCGAGCACTGAGTAGAAGTTTGCGTACTCTATCTACCTCTTGAAAATCAGCTTAGTCCATAATTATTTATTAATCGCAATAACATTGTTATCCTGAATGCACGCGGCCCCTCACATGCAGTACAAAGATGATGCTTGCGTCATTAGCTGGAACCTATAATTTTACCTAGTGTTCGGTCATATAAAACCTCCCCTCGGGTGTCTAGGAGAAATGACGACACTAGTCATTCTTACTTTTAATTGGAAACGGTAAATTTGCACTGCAGTTCAACTAATTGCATTTGAATGGCGGCATGCATTCAATGGGATGAAGCAAGGATAAACGAGTGCGAAATATAAAAAGACAAAGAAAACACAGGACGCGATGGAAAAAATGTCGGCTGCAGCCATTTTAGTTACATTGTTTCTGCAGATTGTTTTCATCACGCACGTAGTGGACAAAACATCTACCTCATCCCTCTACCACTATCGCCCCCTACCTTTGCCAATAATTATCTTCTACACGAATTATCAAAATAAATATCATCTATACAGCATCACAGGCGAATCTAACAAGGTATCAGTGTTATATTACGGTAACGATAATTGGAATTTCTTGTTACGCCTTATTCTTTTATTTTTCTTTTCGGTTTCATCAGCATTTCTTTTGTTTGCCAATTAATTCAAATTAAAATGTTAACTTTCCGTGCCGTTCGGTTTACTTTGCTTTACGCCAATATGTTCAAGAGAAAGTAGAGAAGTGTATCGCTCGTTTTGTTCGTCGAAAGCATGGAATAAATAATCGTTGAAATTGTTGAATGGAGCAAGAAGCAATCGTTCAGAATATATGGAGTTACAGGCGTTTTTATTTCATTTCCAGTATTTTGTAAACCAAATAATTTTCAATAAAGGCACGGAAACTAGTACGCGGAATTTATTTTCATTGGTTTGCATTTGGTTAGTTTTTTCGGAAGAAAAAAAAACAATTTTATTAAATTCACTCGATTTCCCCCTAAAGACTAACTTGAACTGATATCTGAAAACTAATTTAAACCTAATATCTTAACAAGCTATTACATCCCAGTCATAGTTCGGCTTATTTCCGGTAGTTTTTCGGGTATGTAAATCATACATAACTGCATAAAACATTTCAAAGGTTTTTTTTTTGCCACTGAAAGTTTATGATATTATAAATGAAAAGAAATGACAGCTGTGTTACTAACTTAGTCAATAACGAATTCAATATATTTTCTTTTACGAATTCAATATAAGAAGTTCGTATAAGAAATCCTTTTCCGTGCAGGGACGGGTTAAGAATATCCCTGCAGCGATACCTCTCGCTTGTCGTAAAAGGCGACTAAACAAAGGTAAACACAAATCACATCTAGGCAATTTAGAAAATACCAAGGTGAGCCTAGGGACACATATACCACCATTAAACTGCCCCACAAGTGTGCATGCAAATCAGTGGGTTGACACGACTGGAAATCACCGGTGTTGTAAGAGCAAGATCAAACAAAAAAATCTGGAGCATGCCCGTGTCACAAAAAAAAAAAAAAAAAAGGCAGGCCGAAAAACGATTGGTCCAAACAAATGCAAAAACACTAGCATTTGATTGGCCTCAGCGATGAAGTAATCCCAAACCGGGAAGCCTGCCGCTACTTTCTGAGGTCAAACCGGCGGACCCCACAAGCGGACCATTAGGAATGCAGTTAAGTGGGAAGGTTATGGTCCTACACTTCAGACCATAACGACGCCGGAAAAAAGGAAAAGAAGAAGAAGAATATAAGAAATCCACTTTTTCCGGCATTTGATTAGAACCCCCACTTGTAAATTTCAAAAACCGTAAGAAAATAGGCACAGGATACCCGGGCATTTTGTTTTTTTTTTGTATTTTACTTCCATGAATATTTGATACTATAAGCAAAAGAATGTTTAAGTGTTGTGCCATGGTGACTATAACCTTGTACATCCTGTTGGGTAAGGAACAATGTCACTTCTTTATGTAATTAAATAAAATTTTTATTCCTTTAATGAATTCTGGTTCAGTTGGGTATTGCCTACCAGACTCGTAAATTTTGCCTTACCTTACCCAAACATTTTCTATTATATTCAAGCCAGGCGAGTATGTTGTTTCTTTGTTTGTTGTTTCTTGAGTTTGGGACTCAAGCCAAGACAAGCTGACACTCTGCAGAAATCTTTCGAAGTTGGTTTAGTCGTGGTTCATTTTTTTCAGTTTTTAGACGATTAAATGTTTTTGGGTTAGAAACAATTCTTTGCACAGTCCGCATACACGATTTATACCGGTTTTTTCTTTAATTTCGGTAGCGGCGTCTTGCGAATTAGGCGCGTTCCTTTGTTTTTTTTTTTTTTTTTATAATTCGTGCAGGTTCAAGAGTTACGCTCTTTTGATGTTTGTCACACAACCTGGACGGGGTGCAGATGGTTTGTGTCGAAGATGTTCGTTCACTACTCTCCGGGGGTGGTTGTCTTGGGATTCGAGAGATTCGACTGAATTTGTCGCGTTGATTGTAGTTTTTACAGTAACTTTATTCCATGCCATTAAGATCTTATATTGGAAATGCACACGCAGAGTATGAATTTTGAAGTGATCTTATACTGCGAGTGTTATGCCTTTGTCAGCATTTTTTTGATCATCTCTCATTCACAACTGGTGTTGTTGCATGGGTTTTTTCCGTATAGGAATTTTTCTTGGCTATGGTCAGACTTGAACTACAGACCTTCCGCTTAACAGTCGGTGATGATTACCATTGCACCACTACCACCCCCTTAAAATAATTCGCTGGTCATCTGGTGTGATCATAGAAGATGGCAGGCTTTTCATAATGTTTCCATAGTTATGCTCACTGCGTAAGAATGAGGCTATAACTTTACGGCTGCGGCTGTTTTTTTCTTATATTTTATGAATTAAGTGGCTACATTCACTATTAGCCCTTATTCTTACCTTTTGAAATTAATTTAACGGTTTTGCTTTTTCCATATTTACTAACTTTAATTGAAAATTGGTCAAAATCAATAAGTACTAACTTTAATAAGTCAAATATGAATACTTACATGTACAGATTAATACTAATGGGCAAAGCCGCTAATACGTACATTTTTGTCACACGTCACAGAAAATAGCAAAACAAAATAACGGTTCACTTCCCAAATTATAGATTAATTTTAGAATGAAAGTAAATGGAGTAGAATGAAATAAAAAAATATTGATCATGCTCAATATTCAAAATTTTGAGTTATTTTCATTTACAATAGAATATTATAGGGGGCGATAATCGGTTGTCGGGCAGTGTATATATGTATGTACATATGTATTCACATTAAATTCATATGAAAAGGGCTAAATTACAATTTACAGCAAAATGTAAGCAACTTAACTAGGTAATATATTACGGGTCAGAAATATAATTCAAAACAAAAACAATCATACATTCATAGTTATTAAACGAAATTAAGAAAAAACAACAAAACTTCAAGTCCCATATTTCTTTTTTCAAAAATCGTGATCCTCCGATATGTAGTGATTGTGGTTAAATTCACTTATCCACTGTTTTTTTTGTTTAACTCTTCCCTTAAGTCCTTCCGATCTCAACATTTTAAGCACAGCTTCTGAGTGAACTTCTTTGTATCCGCAAATTTTGGAGCACTAATTCCAGGATGCGTTAACTATACGATGAAACTTCGAATATCGCGGTGGATTTGTTTATTCGACACGTGTTCTCTGTCGTTATGTATTTGTATCATAGTCTGAATAGTTCCAGAAAGTTTATCAACAATTTTCTTAAATTTTACCAAAACATTTATAGTATTTTCACTTCTGAGTCTTATGACTGCGTTTATATGAATATTTATCTTCTATACTCCATTTTCACGAAATTGCATGCAAAAGAAATCCACGGCTTACAACAAATGACACGCTAATCTGTCCAGGATCAGCCCACATTGATCTAGCGATTCCGCTAATCTTCCGCGTGGCCCGCATTTCCATGGAATAGCGGTTCTTTACGAACATGATGTTGCGCTCTATGAGACCAAGCGCCTCAGGTTTAGTAGATCGATGTCGCGCCAAGATCGGGCAGATGACAACATCAACGTTTTCGATGGTTTGAGCGGACTTCGTCAGAGGTACCTTCAGGTCATTCAATCACTTCAAGACAAGGCTAACCAAACGCCATTGGCTAGGGAAGATTAGGGTGTATCATATTATAGGTATATCATATTTTGGTGATGTTAAGGTAGGCTTGGGTGGCGGGTACAATTAATTTTTGCACTGAAAAAAAAATTATGAAACTGAAAACTGAAGAAAAAAAGATATGCCTATATATGTATGTATATATTATACGATATATATAAAGCATATATTTTTGTAAATACATTTATATTAGTTGAGGTAGTTTTAAGTTTTATACAAATAAAAACAAAAATGCTAAGTTTTTTTGTCAAATATATTTTCTTAGCTTTTAGCTTTTTCTTTCTTAAAGTCATTTAATTTAGCCCATAAGTGCATACAGTATTGGACAAAACTAAAGAACCCCCCGAACAGACCATTGATTTTGGTTACAACGGACTAATTTTTTTGAACAAATTAATAATAAAAGCATAATATTGTTCATTACAGAAAATAAAAAAAATCATTAAACACAACAAATCAAATCAATAGTTTGTTCATGGGGGTGCTTTAGTTTTGTCCAGTACTGTATATACAGGGTGTCCCACGAGCAGTGTGCCAAAAAGCTAGAGCGTGTAGGTATGGTCAAGACAAGAAAAAAATCGTACAGGAGGGGGGTCTATTCTCCCCCGTTTAGCCGGGAGCGGCAATTTTCTAAAAAAAAATTGACTTAATTTGGAAAAAAAAATATTAAAAATCAACAGTTACATCCACAATGCCGTGATATACTTTTTTGTAAAGCCAGAAATCTCTTCTTTCATCTTGTTTTTAAACGAAGCTGTTTTAAGGACTAGTTTTTGAGAAATTAATTTTCTCAAAATTTTGAAAAAAAAATTAAATTGTATGTAATTAAGTACTATTTTTTTTCAAAAATTCAATTCTCTTATTAGTTTTTAGTTAAAAACAGAAAACCGGATGCAAAAGGTCTAGTAGTTTTTGAGAAATTAAAAAAATACCCGTACCATTTTTTTTCTAAGAAAAACCTTTTTTTTGGTTTTAACGCGGCTGGACTTGTAGGCAAATTAATGTATGAAACATTGACCTCTTTTTTATTATTTAAAAAAAAAAAAAATTTAAAGTTTTCAAAGTCCTTGTTGTATAGATATGTTGTGGTAAACTTCAACAGTTTAATTTTACCTTACATAGGCTAAGGTAGGTTAGGATAGATTAGAGTAGGGAAAGGTAGGCTAGGGGTGTTGATAGTTTTAGTTGAAGTTTAATTTTAATTGATTATAAAAAATATATATGTATTGTATATTAAAGTAAAAAGAAAATAATATAAAATAAAAAAAAGACAAAAAAATAATAAAACAGAAAGTAAATATATGTGCATATGTGTGATATTGTAGTAGGTAGGTTAAGATACCTGATACCTAGTTTCTTTTATAACTTTTTTGCCACAAAAGGGCTTTTTTATGTACTTTATTGATCTTAAGGTCGAAAGATATACAGTCACACAATAACAACAAATCATTCATGATTTTTCTCAATTTCAATCTTTATTCATTTTTTAAGTAGTAAACAAAAACAAATTAAATCTCCAACAAGTAACGGTTAAAATCACTAGGTAGTAAGAGGCAGGATTATTTACACTGCCAAAGCCAGCAAATACGAGCTTTGAAAGTTGCTCAAGAAGCAAGCATCGCAATGTGTAAAGATTTTTGCCAGGCTGTATGTAGTTTTAAGTACACATTTTCGGTTCTGTTTACCTTAGAGGGCCGGTATAGTATAATTAAAAATGGATTTAAGACTAGAAAAATAGTTTTTATCAAGATGCAACAAATTTAAAACTTTCACAAATTCAATAAAATCTTCTTTGTATTACGGAAAAGGATTGATGAATTCGAACTATGATTTTAACGGCATCTACGGTATATGTTTTTTCTCATCTAGCGTATAGCTAACATATTGGTTTGCACCTTTCGCTGGCTTTTTGTTGGTACTGGATAAGTTTTGTTTAGCGGACGAGGAGCTGTAATAGTTCCTAAGAACTTGACAGCGATGACTGAGATAATGTATTGCTCTACATTAAACTGAAATGATTCAGTTTCAATTAGAAAACTAGTGCAGTGCCCAATAGATGTTTTAAACATTAATTACTACTATCAACCCTATCATTTCCATCAACTTTATGTATGTAAATACTTCTTTTTTTTTTAATCGAAATAAAAACAATAGTTATAGATATATATTATGGTTGATACTAATAATAAAATATAACTTACGAGCACTTTCTTAAATAAAGGTAAAAGAAAAAAACTAAGAAATTACACCAGAAACAGAAATTGTTTTCGATAGAAGGATCGCGGATTTTACCAAAACCAATATTTTAGCAGATAAGCTTAACTTTATATTTTTGTGCTAATGCGCTAAGGTGTTAAAGTGTTCTTAAGTCAAAGGAAAACTAAGGTAGAGCAGTGAACCAATTTAAAGTGGAAAGGTGGGAGCGTGTACACAGTTTACAAAATATTGGTTAAACATGTAACATGCAGCTTCTGTCCACGCTAACACCAAATAGAGAAAAAATAGTTTCGTACGAGTATTTCAGCAAATCTGGAAAATACTTTTCATACTGCTATTCCAAAAAAAAAACTCATTCTGAATTAATTTTGTTAATGCTAAATAACCCATCATTAATGTATATGAGCTATAGTTTCCACATAACTTCGTCTTGAAGTTGTTGATAATGAAAAAAATTTAATTTTCAAAATAAAAACTACATATATACAACAGCATGTATTGTATTAGGCACAATCTTCAAATAATTAAACCACTGTGATTATTTTTTTATTCACGAAAAATACAATACGTCCAATTCAAACAAACCGAGCGGTCAGATGGCTGAATTATTTAGGAACTTATCATCAATATCTAGCCAAGGTTTATTTCGATCAATTTCAGACTATCTTTTTTATTAAAATGTCTGTGCCCAAATAAATGTTAATCCTTGACAAATTCGTCTTCACAATTGTCCTCGCCTTTAAATTATTTTTTGTAAAAATACTACACCCATACTGTTTTCATCAAAGCACATAATTTCAAGTATCATTAAATTGTATCCGATACAGCAAGAGACTGATGAAATTTGCGTGAGTTAGAGCCGAGATAATTCTGAAACATTCACGTGCCTATCGTAACCTAGGCAGCTAATCTATATTCCAATCTACCCATGGGCGAAACGACCAACAATGTAGATCCCTTCTTAGTTGTGATGATGGCAGCATTATCTCTGATGGAAACACAGTCGAATATAAATTCCCCATACCCCATTTCATGAAATTATAAAGGAAAGAGTGTGTTTGAAAAAAAAGGAACGGTGAAAAATCGAATCCTTGACACTTTTGATTCTCAATTTTCATCAACTGAAGCTGTTCTAAATGAAGAGGCAAGCACAGATTAAATGAGGTGGTTGGGTGTTTCAATCTTTTTAGTTTTTAGTTTTTAATTCATTTTTATTCATAACTTCTTAGATCTATCTTACCCTAGACAAAAATGCTTAAAAACTAGCTTAAGTATCTTAACAATCTAGATATCTTACTGGCCCTAGGCGGACACTCTAAAATAGACGTAACAACTTAAATCTATGTCTTTCGACGACTATATCAACTTACCACTAACATTATTATATCTAGCTTAAGCTAAGAAAAATGTTTTTTTTTATTAAAAACTTAGCATATGATCATTTGTATTATATATAAAACTTAAGCCTACCTTAATGTAACTAAACCTAACTTATTCTACCTTAACAAAAATATATATATATAAATTATATACATAATATATTTTTAATATATATATCTTTTTTTTTTTTTTTTTTAACGTATATATACCTACTACCTACCCTACCCTACCTTACCCTACCCTAGCCTATGTAAGCCTGCCATTGGTGTTAGGCAGGCGATGCCTTGAAGAGACTGAAGCTCTCAAAGTGTCCACTGACGTAGCTCTCTCCAGCCACCAAAAGCGTTGATGCTGTCGGACTACGTCTCCTCGATCCCGGCGTGAGACCGATCTACAGAACCTGAAGCGCTCGGGCTCACGGAGCGCGACATCGGGTTCGTAGAGGAATCGCCGTTCCACGGAATTGCGACCCACGTGGAAGATTAGCGGTACCGCCAATCTATCCTGGATCAACCCACATCTATCTAAATAGAGGAATGCTTCTGGCGGCACAAAGCCATTAAGGCGCACTCTCTCGTGATATAAATCGTTGGGGTAGTAAGCCCCGAAGATCAGGCTATTGACCGAAGTCATTGCTCTCGCAACGTAGCTTCGAATCAGTTTGATCAAAAAATTATCTATCCGTACAATCCTGGCCCTATTGTATAGGACCTCGTTCGGGTAAAATTTCGTGTACTCAGATTCGGGTGTCCTATGTAGCCCCAGACACGTCCTGAGACATTGTCTCTCAAACACCCGAATCCTTTCCATTAAGCTGGCTCTCACATTGAACCAGACGGGACATCCATAGGCAACCATGGGCCTGATTAAGGCCATGTAGCAGATTACCTTCACCCTAGAATCAAGTTGGCTGCTATGAAACAGCCACCTTGTCAGAGCAGCATCTACATGCTTGTCAAAATATAGATACTGATCCAGCACGATCCCAAGATATCTGACCACACTTTGTTTCGCCAGTGGACGCCCGTCCGGTCCTAAAATTAAGAACCTGCGCCAGTTTTTTCTAGTGTCCCGAGAGGCCCTAGACAAAGGCGTTCTGAACAATATAGATTCTGATTTCTGGAAGTTGATTTTCAACTTCCAGTCATCACAATACTGCTGAATTTTTTCGAAGTCACGCTGCAGAAGAGTAACAATGACGTCGATCGTTGGACCTGATCTGTACGCGATTAGGTCGTCTGCGTACGCTATTGAATGGTGAAGAGAAACTAGCAGATCGCTTAGGTAAATGCTGAAAAGGATCGGCGAATTTACCGTACCCTGTTGCAGTCCATTTTTGATTTCAAATGTTTGGGTAGAAGTCACGTTGGCAATTTTCACTACGAACTTTCTACCTGTTAACATGTCAAAAATCATATATAGCAGTGGTTTACTTATGCCCAGCCGACTGAGCTTGTAATAAAGACCTTCTAACCATACGGTGTCGAAGGCTTTTTCTAAGTCAATCAGACAGGCACCCGTGCATTGGTTCTTGCATTTATTCCATTGGACATCCGACACAAGTTTCGACGCGGCATGAATAGTGTCATGCCCCGCTCTGAAACCGAATTGGTTATCCGGGATGATTTTATTGTCCTCAACCCATTTAGACAGGGCCCTATGGATCACCTTCTCGAAAACCTTGCTGATACTCGGAAGGAGACTTATTGACCGGAGATTTTCCGGGTTAGAAGTGTCTTTACCTCTCTTGGGAATTGGTTGCACCACCGCTGTCTTCCAGTGCACTGGATAATATGCATTATTCAGTGCATTGTTGAACAGGATGGTGTACCTGTCTACAGCCACTGGCGGAAGGTGCCTAAGCACAACATTGGATATACCGTCGACTCCCGCGGATTTTTTCTTCCTCAACGACTCGAAGATCATCTGAAGATCCTCCGTCGATATGAACAGGGTATTAACCCCCTCATTGGCGATGACATTGTTTGCCATGAAATCTTCATTGAACCTTGTGAAACCACGGTTCTCTGATCGCCAATGATCGATATCATTTCGAAGATAGAAATGATGAAGCAGGGCTCTATCTTCCAGGTCGTGGTTCGGGCGAATACTATCATTCACCTTATACACTTCCTGGAAGACAGCTCCCACTGTCGCCACCTTCTCCTGAGGATCCTCGATCACGAAGAAGTCGTCATCCAGGATGGCGCTCTCCGGATCGATGCTAACTGTTCGTAGCAAGCGTTCATTGTCTGACGTTCTCGGAAGTTTCAGATCCTGAATGTCATTCTGATTGTTTCTCCGAAATATTTTATTTATTTGCGGGAACATACTCGCGCTGTTGGATTTTACAGCACGAATTCTGTTGTTCCAATGCAAACTTACAGATATTCTGTAATTTTCCTTGATTAACTGTTGGATATTTTTAATCAGTGACTTCAGTGTCCTGACCTCCGAGTTTTGTCTGTCGGTAAACCGCCTGTACAAGAGTTTGAGTCTTGTCAGGAGTCTACTTTTTTGTCTGTGCAGTGCGTCGATTGTCGCGTTTCGGTATACGTTTGTGGTATCGTGCTGTCTTTGGCGTGGTATTGTACTGTTCATTGTCTGTTTAATGGCATCGTCCATTTGTTTGAGATACCTGTCAATCTCGTAGTTTGACAGGTTCCTATTAGTCGGTGGAAAGGAGGCGCTCGAAGTGAGCGCTCTCGTCAGGGAATTGGCAAAGCGCGGCCAGCACACCCTACTGTAATCGTAGGGGTGCGTTTGGACACACTCTGCCATCTCCACGAACTCGTCAGGTACTGTGATCACGGCACATAGTCCGCAATGGTCACTGTCGTATACAATGGTCCGTAGACAGTTCATAGACCATTCGTTCGTGTCTGCCAGTCTCAGTCGAGAGTCTATTAGCATGAGATCCAGATAGGAGCCGCTCCTAGGAAACGACGGACTATCCGTTGCGAGCAGCTTGACTCTATATTCAATGCTGCGAAGAACCCACCAATGGCTTAGTAGGCTCCCCCTAGTGTTGCGAATGTTATTTCCCCAATCACTATGTTTGGCATTTAAATCGCCGGCCAGAATGTAAAAGTTTTCTACTGAGTTTAAGCGCAGAGATCGAAAAAGTGTCTCGAGCTCTGCGATAAAAATATTGGGTTGAGGTGCTTCAGGTGCATAGGCTGATACAATGTACATTCTCTTTCCGTTTCGGAGAGGAATGCACACAATACAGGCCTCTAGCACCTGGAACCTCCGCACTTCACCGCTATATATGACTTTATGTTTAAAATTGTTTTTAATAAAGATCGCAACTCCCCCGCCTTGAATAGCGTTGGGTCGGTCCCTTCTAATTATTCTATAAGAACTGTGCCGGATTTTGTGCTTCTGGTTTAGCTTTGTTTCGCTAACCAAGAGTACATCGGGGCTTTCGTCCTGCAACAGGTTAAAAAGTACGGCTCGTCGCTCGATCCTTATCAGTGAATTTACATTCATCGACAGGATCCTCAAGGGCCTCTCTACCAGCGTACCCATCACGACCTTAGGTGCGCTAGGCCCGGCAGAAGCGAGTAGATACTATCTACTCGGGTCGCCGTCTCCAGGATCTGTTGCTGGAGCTGCCCAATCTGCCCTTGGATTGCGAGCAAGATCGAACAGACATCCACCTCGGCCACCGGTGCCTTAGAGACAGGCACTGGGGCTTTAGGAACAGTCATGGGCTTTTGTACCGTCTTTCCCGAACCTGCCGCCATTTGGGCGTAGGTCAATTGGGATGTGACGGCTGGTGTTTGGAAGCGACCCGAGGGACGCTTCTCCTCGACCTTCTGCTTACAGGCCAGGTTTTCTTTCTTGATGTCCTGGAACTTAGGACATCCCCGATAGTTTGCAGGGTGCCCTCGGTTCCTACACAAGACACACTCGAGCTGCTCTCTATCCGCCACCTTGTCTTTCCCAAGGTCGCATTCCTCGTTCTTGTGGTTCTTTGCACACTTAACGCATCGAGGCTGCATTTCGCAGTTCGACGCGGCGTGCCCGAACCTTTGGCAGCGGATACATTGCAAAATGTTTCCGCTCCTCTTTAATGTTTCCCATGTGACAGTCTGGGACGCTAAGGTGGTGATAGTCCTTAACCTCTCCAGCTGGGTGTTTCAATCTACATAGATAGAAGTGTATTCGTATAACGATTTTATCGCGGAAAAGGTAAAGATTTCACGTTTGTTTTATGTTAATAACTCACAGTGTGCAGTTGTTTTTGCACGAAGTTTGATACAGCGCGAAGTGCTTTACATTTTAAAATTTGTTGTCTGGAAAAGTACTGATGTATGATACAAATACGTGTTAAGATTCAGCAATGTAATATAATTTAGGATAATTGTGAGGAAGTATTTGTTGCTCCGATTTTGGACTTTGCTCTAGAAAAATGTACACAGAGGGAACATTTTTCTTATTTTATTGGCCTTTATTGTGTTTATTAAAGCTATCTTGCTAGAACCATTTTCACAAAGAAATATTTTCCCCTTCCAGTTCTTTCCCCTTCTGCTTAATTGATTAATTTCTTTTGGGGTGCGTGAGTACTGCTATGTTTGCGTTCGTTTATGACATTGTAATGATTTAAATAAAGTTTTGAAAACTCTGGATCTATACTTTGAAGAGGAAGTGGGACAGAGAAAGCACAATGACCGCTCTTTTTCTGAAACAAGTTTGTCGCATTTTATTTTTTTTTTTGAGAAATCATTTAAGACCATCCAAAATGAAACCTTTTCGTACTTACCATACACAAGTTTGTCGATGAAATTTGAAATAAAAAAATATATATATATATATATATATATTGTATATATATATAATAATAAAAAAAGTTTTCGAGGGTCGATTGAAAAAAGCAATGTATTTAGAATACCCTCCATTTGACACCTTACAACTCCAATTTGAATTTATACTCCAGGTGCCTGGTACTAGGTGGATGTGGCAACGAAATCGTGACAGTAGGTGTGGTGTGCAATGCGTTTGGTGTTGTGGGTGCTACCTTACAAGCTTATCAGAACGTGGTAAGAAACATTTAGGGCAAAAAGCCACGGAAATCTGATTATTGACCGAAGTCTCTTGCAATGTAACATTATTTCGCCAGTCCCTGAGGGACCGTAGACGAAGGCGTTCAGAATAAAATAGTGCTGATTTCTGAAGTTGATTTTCATTGTTGAACCTGATCTGTACGCGATTACATTCTCCGCATACACTATTGATTGGTGAAGAGAAGTTATCAAATCACTGGATTAAATTATAAAACTAATCGGCGAGTTCACCGTACCCTGTTGCAGTCATTTATTAGGTATGTATGTTTCACTAGGAGTTTTGTTGGCAATTTTCATAACGAACTTTTTACCGGTTAACATGTCGAAAATCATATGTAACAGTGGTTTCTGTTTATTGTATTAAATATCTTCTAACAATACAGACAGGCACCGGTACATTGATTATTGCATCTGTTCCATTGGATATCCAATATGAATTTCGAGGCGTGGACCTACATTCAATTCTGCTCGCTATTTAAGGGTAGATCGGCCAGCTTGAACAGCAGACTCATGAGCAGGCGATCCAAGTGGACAGAACTTACTCGCTTATGCCAGGCCCACCACAATTACAATCGTAATGGGTAGGGAGCCAATGTGAACTTATTGGGAACAGCCGTACTTTTCAACCTTTTGCAGAACGAAAGCTCCGATGTACTTTTGGTTAGCGCAATAAAGCTAGCTCAAAAGTACGAAATCCGGTACAGTTTTTAGTAGGTAATTCGAAAGAACTATAGCGGTGAATTGCGGAGGTTCCTGGTGCTAAAGGCCTTCTTTGAGAGCATTCCTCTCCAGCCTATGTACCTGAAGCACCTCTCCCAATATTTTTATCACAGAGTTCGAGACATTTTTCGATCTCGGCGATTAAACATAGGGATTTGGGAAACAACATACTTAGGGGAAGCATAGTAAGCCATTGGTGGGTTCTGCAAAGCAAAGAGTAAAAAGTCAAGTTACTCGCAACGTATAGCCCGTCGTATCCTAGGAGCGGCTTCTAACTGACTCTCGGCTAAGACTGGCTGACACAAACGTATGGTCGACTAACATTCTACGGATCGTATACGACAGTGACCATTGCGGACTATGTGCCGTGATCACAGTGCCAGACGAGTTCGCGGAGATGGCCGAGTATGTCCTGATGCGATTTTCTGACGAGAGCCTTCACTTCGGGTGCCTCCTTTTCACCTTCCAATCAAAACAAATAGACGATGTAATTAAAAAGACAATGAGCAATACGATACCACGCCAATGGTAATAGGGGCATATTTTTCGCAGGATGTATTGGATTTGATGTTTTTTGTAAACTTTTGAAAGCTTTCAATTTTTAATTTTTTTTCCTCTTACGTACGAATCTGGGGGCTTACTTTCCTATAGTTAGTAGGATTATAGTCATTAGGCAATTTTCTAAAAGCTTTCTAAAGGATTTGTTTATTGTTGCCATGAGACGATTTTCCTAAAAAAGTGAGTGGAACCGATACATAAATAGATGATTCTTGATTTTTGACTATTTCCCCCTGTCATGTGGTGAAGAAAATTCCCGAAAGCAACTCTAGGAATTAAAATTACTTGCTAATAAAACTGACTTATTAACCGAATCCAGTATGCGTTGTAAATCGTGCACCGTGAAATGGTTTGGATACCATTCGTATATTTCAACACATCAGGTAAATATGTCACTGAATTTATCCTTTTTTTTTTTTTTTTATAATTCGTTCAGGTTCAAGAGTTACGCTCTTATGATGTTTGTCACACAACCTGGACGGGGTGCAGATGGTTTGTGTCGAAGATGTTCGTTCACTACTCTCCGGAGGTGGTTGTCTTGGGATTCAAGAGATTCGACTGAATTTGTCGCGTTGTTTGTAGTTTTACAGTAACTTTATTCCATGCCATTAAGATCTTATATTGGAAATGCACACGCAGAGTATGAATTTTGAAGTGATCTTATACTGCGAGTGTTATGCCTTCGTCAGCATTTTTTGATCATCTCTCATTCACAACTGGTGTTGTTGCATGGGTTTTTTTCCGTATAGGAATTTTTTCTTGGCTATGGTCAGACTTGAACTACAGACCTTCCGCTTAACAGTCGGTGATGATTACCATTGCACCACTACGATTACGGTAATGAGAAAGGCTTTCTACTTTCCTCATACATATGCATGTATGTTAATTTTTTAGTGCGTACATCAATACTGCGAAAGTGAAAATCTTTCATCATTCTACTCCTATTCTCGGAATGTATACGAATGTATCTTTCATTATTAATTTTCAATTATAAAATAATACCATTCAGCTCTGTCACTGGCATTTTCATAATAATATCGATCAATCAAAGGTCAAGGACGTCATTCATCTTCTTTTCTAAAACAGATTTTCTTCCATAACTAGACGGGTAAGAGTATTAGAATGGAACTAATTATGCTTATAAACGTTCTCAATACAGCTTTTATCATTAAATAATTTTGAAACAAATCAGTTTGCTGTTTATTTTTTTTCATGGTTCAACGCAATTGAAAATCAATTTTAAAGAAGCAAGATTACTTCTTGTTTTAGACTGGATCAATAGGATTCCCTACCATATAATATAATCGAATTTTAATAGAAAATTAAAATTTGAGTGTTTGCCTACGTAAATTTTTTTATCACTGAATAACTTATTCTTCCAAAGGTTACGTTAAGTTTGACACAATTTCTACACCCTCATTCCTTTCCAACCATACGTATACACACAAATACATGAATATAAATCCGTTATGCTTCTGGTACAGGTATTATGACGAAACTTTGACTTCAAATAATGAATATATAATAAGTAATTATGTATGTATGTAGAATGTTCTGATGACTTTAAAAGAATTAATTGAACTCCTGAAATTTTTCAGGAACGAAAAAATTGGTTCCTTGATCTTGGAAGTTATTCAATTTAATTTTAATACTTGAAGTGTCTCTAAGGTTCATTTGTTCTTCATAATGATTAGTATAGACAGTACTCAGCATTATTGCATTAAAATTCATAACCAAAGTTATACAGATTGGCTTTTCATTACACATCGTCTTGCGACCAGAATCGTTTGTAGGTGCAAACATAACTACAAATTATGTAATAATTATTACTATGTACATACAACCGTACTCTTAAATAAGTTATTGCTGTGAGAGGATAGAGAGAGATTTCTCCACAGTAGGATGTTTTTTCTGGGGACTCGTCTGGAAAAATTTATTCATCTTATACAATACTACAGGGTGCGTATGGTATTGAAAAATTTAAATTAAAACTAATTAGCTTATATTTTTCACAGGTTTTATTATACATATTTCCATGAGATTACTGCGACTCACTCCTTGATTATAAAATTATTCAATCTTTGCCTTTTTTCAACCATCGCTTGTACAATTTAACGGCAAATACTTTTCAAATTCTCCTACGACGACGCTTTCACTTGATCATAACATAAATAAACTTCGTTCCACAGAAAGTACTGACTACATTTCATCTGGAGCAATTGAGATGTGATGACCACTGCACATCCCATCACAGCATAATACGAAACATCAACAGCAAAACGGATATCTACTGCTGACGAGGCGTTTGCCTGTATGGGCATGCATCTAGCTTTTAGTTATGAATTCAAGTATAAATAGAGCCACGAAATCAATTTGTATTTTAGTCTTAAGTAAGCCGCGAAGGCATCAAGAATTGAAGTAAAGTTTTTTTTAAGTAAAAATGATATAAAAAGTTTAATTGGCGCCCAATAGTAAGTGCGGACCCAGTAGTAAGTGCGGTTAAAACGTTAAATACGAAAAAGTAAAAGTAGTGTGCGACGCGTGTGCCAAAACAAGGACCTCAAGCAGCTCCAGCCAGACTACAAGGACCTCATGCAACTCCAGCCGGGCTACAACAAGTGCACGACGCGTAAGGACCTCAAGCAGCTCCAGCCAGACTACAACTCCGCGAGCAACTGGGCCACCACCCACAAAGACTTACGTTGATAGACAAAGTCATCAGCGAGGGAAAGTGGAGAAAGGAGCCCGAGTATCAAGAGATACAAAAAAGTAAAAGTAGTGTGCGACGCGTGTGCCAAAACAAGGACCTCAAGCAGCTCCAGCCAGGCTACAACAAGTGCACGACGCGTAAGGACCTCAAGCAGCTCCAGCCAGACTACAACTCCGCCAGCAACTGGGCCACCATCCACAAAGACTTACGTCGATAGACAAAGTCACCAGCGAGGGAGAGTGGAGAAAGGAGCCCGAGTATCAAGAGTGCCCAAGCATCAAGAAAAAGAGAATGCAGCCCCTCCACCAGCGCTGGATTATCATGTAAGATAGTTTTAATTAGAAATAAGTAAAATCAAGAAGTATTTGGAAAAGAATTAATAAGAACATTTATAATAATAAGTAATAATTAATAACATATTGAATAGAAGTAAGATTAATTACACAACCAAAGTGCATAGTCATAAGATTTTTGTTTTCCCATACTTCTTCGTCCATCGGTGCTAGACCCCGAAAATTTGAACAGATCGCAGGTCGGTGCTACGCCACAATTAAAGGTGCTGATCGAAGGAAGCGTAAGACAGGTCTGCGATTCCGAATGTAGGCAATTAATTCAGGAGACTGTCAATCCTAATACTCAATTTCAGAGAGGTGTCGACGAAACTATTCACGAGCGATACCAATCTAATATAAACGATATAGATAAAGTACCAGACGTAGTAAGAAGCCTAAAGGAGTTCTCTGGAACTCCAGGTGAATGTAGTTCCTGGCGCAAAAGCGTCGAAAGAATCCTAGGTATTTACGAACACTCTAAGGGGACGCCAAAATACTTTGGCATACTAAACGTCATTCGGAATAAAAAAACTGGGAATGCAGATGCGATCCTAAAATCATATAACACACCCTTACCTCACGCTGCACTACGAAGATAGACGTGACCTCAGTAGCTTAGAGTACCAGATGACCACTTTAACTCAAGGGAACAACTCGGTCGAAACCTACTATCCGGCAGTATATAACCACCTGTCCCTCATTCAGAACAAAGTTTCTAGCATGGAACTTCCGCCTGAAGCTCTGCACCAATTAACCGAATCTTACAGGATAAATGCGTTAGATACATTTATTAGGGGCCTTAAGGGTGATTTACCTAGGCTACTGGCCATGAGAGAGCCAGCAGATTTACCCACAGCTCTTAATCTCTGCCAGAAACTGGAAAACTAGTAGTTTAGGTCGAATTACGCGAACCACAACGTTGAAGCGGTGCGTAGACTACCACCAATTCCTCCACGGAAAAACGTGAATGTCCAACCATTTCATCCCCGTTTGACATATCTACCACAACCGCAACTCAACTTCTCTACACGCTTTCTACCACGCCCCAATCATAATCAATTTCCGCTTCCACATCGTCCACAATTCGTATCAACTTATCAAAAATCTGCACCGGATAACCTACCTCACCAAAGGCTAAATTCCCAACCTAACCCACTCAATTTCCAATGAAACCACACCTTTTATCCAAAATCTACCTCGCAACCAGAACCAATGGATACGTCCGCAATAAGAACCAACAATATACATACACCCAATTCTGTTTTTACACGGTCTTTTTTTACGGTTTTGATTTAACACGATCTACAAAAAAAAATTTTTTTCCTTTTTTACACGATATCATTCGATTTAGCGCGATTAAAAAAAGCTATTTGATTGGAATTTTAAAGAAAAATATTTTTACTAACCGTAATCTTTTGGAAATTTAGTTAGGGAGTTCCCCTTTCTAATTAGAAGGTTAAACAAGGACAAAGCGCAAAAGATTAAAACAAAGCAAAGAAAATAAAAGATAACGAAGAGAGTGAAATTCTATTGCGGTTACAAAACTTGGTGTCCACGTCCAGTTGTAAAAGAGTCCGTTTATGAGAGAATTATTTATTTACATTGAAAATCGTGTAGATAATTCCATTCTTTGAAATTTGTCCGGTTAGGAGATATGTCCGTTTATGAGGGGTATCCGTTAGGAGAGAATACCCTGTACCGTAATTGTTATTGTTATTTATTTTGATCGGTGATCTCGTACGATCGGTACATCAACTGCCCAATCGCCATGCACCAACATCGATTGTACGATTCGCGGCAAGGACTTCGATGCCACTGTTTCGCTGGCATCGTACCATCTTAACTGCAGTTGCATCCCACCAACAATTGCATACAATTACATGCTCTCGTACGATTGGTGCATCAACCAACTGCCCATGCACCAGCATCGACCGTACGATTCGCGGGCAAGGACTTCGATGCACCCGGAGCTAGTGTATCGATCGTATGTACAAGTTAACACCAAACCTTACACCACACGACACTCCACAATTGCACACGGCACTCAACATCCTGCTTTGCACACGGCACCCTACATCTTCGCTAACACCTTCCAAAAACGTGTCAACGCTTGATCATCGCTCCAACATCATACCAGCAGTCTGGACCATCTGACACCGAAGCATTCCAACACGCCTCGGAGTGTAACACGACGACTAAGAAACTAAGTATTTAAGCTTTAGAAAATAAGAAACATTGTTCAGTGTAATTTTGGAAGGCAGTTACGCTGCCGAAATAAATTTTTTTTTTCAAATTGATAATTAAATAGTTTAAGTTACATATGTACATACATACATATGTGTGCTGTTGCTTGGGTGCAGCCTTGCTGTGGATGGTGATGGGTCGATCAATCGATGTTGGAACGCGCAGGAGTTAAGTCTTTTGTTTAGTTTAAATTTTGTTTTTGGTTTTAACGAATCCACAATAAGGACCATTAAACGAAATGAAGATGCTATTACGAAATCTATTATATCTGGAACGAAACTATCTGCTAAGTCGTCATCATACACTAGAGATTTTGTTAAAGAAAAAATGGAAAAAGCACTGGTAATATGGATTGAGGAGAATACACAAAAAAGGATACCAGTTGATGGATATACCATCAAGCAGAAAGCATTGAGATTTTATAAGCAGATAGAGGAATAAGAACCATCTACATCCTCTCAAACAAATCGTGATAAGCGCTATATATTTTCTGCAAGTACAGGATGGTTAACAGGATTTCTTCAAAGGCACTCACTCCATAATATAAAAATCAAAGGAGAAATTGCTTTTGGAGATGAGAAGGCTGCCAAAGAATTTCCACCAAAACTTGCCAAAATAATTGCCGATGGTGGGTACAGTCCAGATCAGGCATTTAATGCCGATGAAACTGGTCTCTTTTGGAAAAAATGCCAAACCGCACATACATATGTAGCAAAATCCCAAAAGAGTGCTAGTGGTTTTAAAGCAGCGAAGGATCGGATCACATTTTTATTTTGTAGCAATGCTTCAGGAGACCGTATGCTAAAGCCTCTGCTTTTTAATCGCGCACTTAAGCCTCGATCAATGAAAGGTGTCGATTTTAATCAATTACCGGTTTATTGGATGGCGAACAAAAAGACATGGGTAACAACTGCCATTTTCACTGAATGGTTCAATAAATGTTTTGTCTCAGAAGTTAGAAGATATATGAACGAAAAAGGTCTGATATTCAAAGTTCTTCTGATTGTGGACAACGCTCCCGGCCATCCAGATCTGGAGCACGCAAATGTACAGGTACAAACTTACTACATCAAGCGAACTTTCCAGTATATTTTGGACAAATTAGAAAATGATAAGACCCTTACAGTAATTTATGCTTGGAAGAAGTTTTCTATTAAAGATTGCGTCAAACATGCTGCGTTAGCAGTATCTGAATTACAACCATCAACCCTAAACGCATGTTGGAAAGCAATTATGCCAGAATGTGTCAAAACCAAAAATGATGTGCCTGAAAATACGAACGAGTATTATTCCTCTATAATCACAGTTGGCGGAGAGGGCTTTGATGACTTAGCATTTGATGATATTGACGAACTGTTAGTTGAGAAAGTTTTAAGTGAAGACGAAATAATAGAAGTTGCCTTAGAGACTGTTGATTCTACAGAAAGCAGTGATAGTGATGAACCGGTTCAACTAACTACAAGTTTAATTCTAGAGGGTCTTAGGGGATAAATAAGGAAATCATTTCGTCACACACGATCCTATTGGCAAAAGGGCTGCACAGTTTCAACGTGATCTGAAGTCTTGTATGGCTCGTTATCATGAATTATAAAAAGAGCTGTCCAAAACCGGATCACAACGCCAAATAACCGATTTTGTTGTCAAAAGCAATGCTATCCAGTCGGAAAGAGAAAAACCTAAACTTGTTGAAGGTACCACAGAGAGAACCTTACAATTGGAACGTGATAATGACGTACAAAATATTTCGAGTGATGAAAGCGATTTTGAACCACACTTATGCAAGCGATCGCGTATGATATCTGATATTGACAACTAACAGATCTGTTATTTTCATCACCTTGACTTTTTTAATTTTTTGTTTATTAATTTATATTGTTTTCTTGTACGAGTTTTCAGTTGCCGAACTGGTATAATTATATATTTATGTTACTTTTACTTTAAGACTTGAATTGCCTTTTGTTTTTATGCAATAAACTGTGCATTAATGCATATAAAAATCTAATTTGGCTTTTATAAAAAGGATAAGGAATGTATCCCTTTTTTTTGTATGTACTTCATGTTTTTTTTTTACACGTCTCAACAACATGTCGTACCAAGTAAACTCCAGCGTAATTTCCATGTTGAAACATCTACAATGGAACTTGGAACTAACTCAGAGTTTCCACCCAATTATGAAAACGAAGCCGACAGCAACAACACTGCAATGTGTGGTTCCGAAATAAACGGTCAATCCATAAACGAATACTTGAACGACCAAGAATTTAACGAAGAGACCACACACGCTGCGAATGATTTCGTAGACTTTCATTTTTTAGACTAACTAATTCGTCTTTGCCTTACTTCGAGTGCAAGACGAATAACAACAACATCCTAAAATTCCTTGTGGACACCGGGTCCAACAAAAATTATATTCAACCCCATTTTGCCAAAACTAAAATACCTAATCAGAAAAATTTCCTTGCTAACTCGATCGGAGGTAATATAGAAATCACTCATCATACACTACTTAATCTTTTCGGTCTTAAGAAAGACATACAATTTTTCATTTTACCGACACTAAAATACTTCCACGCCATATTGGGGAACGATACCCTTAAATAACTATCAGCCATAATCTTCTTAAACCGAAACTATATGATAATTAGCAATAACATCAGGGTTAGGCTAAAACAACAAATGTCCGAAACAATACATAATATATCTCTAAGAATCGACCATATAACCCAGGGCCAAAAAGATGCACTACTTTCGTTAACAACAAAGTATCCCAACTTTTTTGCGAACCAAACGAGAAATTAACCTTCACGACCACAGTCAAGGGAAGAATCCGAACAACCTCTATAGACCCCGTCTACTCCAAATCCTACCCCTATCCCATGTCATTAAAACCGGAAGTTGATAAACAGATAAACCAATTACTAAGTGATGGCATAATAAGACCCTCCCGGTCGCCATATAACTCACCAGTATGGATCGTACCGAAAAAGCCGAACGCTGTAGCGAAAGGAAGTACCGAATGGTAATTGACTACAGGAAGCTCAACTCCGTAACAATAAGTGACCGGTACCCAATTCCGGAAACAAACGAAGTCTTATTGCAGTTAGGAAAAAATAAATGGTTTTCAGTTCTCGATCTCAAGAGCGGATTCCATCAAATTCCTCTGCACGAGGACGACGTCGAAAAGACCGCATTTTCCGTCAACAACGGAAAATATGAATTCCTAAGACTTCCGTTCGGGCTGAAAAATGCGCCCTCAATTTTCCAAAGAACTTTAAATGACATACTAAGAGAACACATCGGTAAGGTCTGCTATGTCTACATTGATGACATAATTGTGTTCAGCGAGGATGTCGAAACCCATTTCCAAAACTTACAAAAAATATTCCAAACCCTCCAAAACGCCAATCTCAAGGTTCAGCTGGATAAGTGTGAATTTCTTAAGCCAGAGATAGAATTTCTTGGGTTCATCATATCTTCCGAAGGCATAAAAGCCAACCCATCCAAGGTGAAGGCAATTGCAGAATTCCCTTATCCCCAAACGCTTAAAGATCTAAGATCATTTCTCGGTCTGTCGGGATTTTACCGCAGATTCATCAGGGACTACGCTAAGCTAGCAAAACCAATGACAGCCCTTTTAAGAGGGGAGGACGGACGTACGTCCAAGACTGCTTCACGCAAAAAAGTCATCCACTTGGACCAAAGCGCAAAAGACGCATTTAAAAAAATTAAAAATTCACTTATTTCAGAGGAAGTTATTCTCAACTATCCTGACTTCTCTAAAGAATTCCAATTAACCACCGACGTATCGAACTATGCTTTGGGAGCCGTATTGTCGCAAGACGACAAACCAATTACCTTCATATCAAGAACACTCACCAAGGCAGAGGAACACTATGCCGTCAATGAAAAAGAAATGTTGGCCATAGCATGGGCCTTAAGATCATTAAGAAATGACCTACATATACGGTTCAACTAAATTCAAAATCTATACTGACCACCAACCCTTAACAAATGCCCTCAGCCCTAAAAATGATAATAGCAAAATCAAACGTTGGAAAGCAATACTCGAAGAGTATAATTACGAGCTAAAATATAAACCCGGGAGATCCAACGTCGTTGCCGACGCCCTGTCGCAACCGCCCATAAATTCCCATATTAATTCCCTTACAGTTACGCAACACAGCGATGAAAGCTCTGGTCAAGACCTAATCCAATGTTCGGACACACCTATAAATGTAAACCAAATCATCTTGAACCCTGGCGACACTTCCTCTCATGAATTCCAAATAATCTTTCCTACCTACCACCGACATATAGTTACAGAATTAGAATATACCGAAGAGAAACTTATAGACATTCTAAAGAAATACCTAAATTTGTCAGTTATTAATGGAATAAAGACCGAAGAAAGAACCCTAGGCATAATCCAACGAATATACCCGATTTATTTTAACAAAGTTAGAACACAATTTGCAAGAAAGATGGTTACCGACCTTACGGACGAGGACCGTCAGGAGACAGAAATTATTAAGGAACATAACCGTGCACATCGCAACGGAAGTGAAAATAAAGTCCAAATTTTGCAAAATTTCTCGTTCCCACATATGAGTGCGAAGATAGCAAAGGTCACTAAAGAGTGCAAAACATGCCGATTAAACAAATAAGACAGACACCCCAATAAACCCGAGATTCAACCAACTCCCATTACCGAATATCCTGGCCAAATTATTCACATCGACATATATTTCACAAATAAAAAAATTATTTTAACTGCAATAAACAAATTTTCCAAATACGCCCTCACTAGAATCCTAAAATCAAGGGCAATCGAAGACGTTAAAGACACTCTTAGAGAAGTTATACTATCTTTTGGAGTTCCACAAATTGTAGTAATGGACAACGAAAAGTCTTTTAATTCTTGTTCCCTAACATTCATGTTGGAGAACATCTTCAACATAAAAATCTTTAAAGTACCCCCATACACAAGCTCCGCAAATGGTCAAGTAGAAAGACTGCATTCAACTCTCTCCGAATTAATCCGATGCTTAAAAGCAGAGTATCCTCAAGCGACATTCGCTGAATTACTCGACAGGTCCATTTACGTATATTATGTATAAGGCAGAAATAGTAGCCGAAAATCGAAATTCCACAATCATCACAAAATCTGGCAGAACGATTCACAAGAGTCTAATTAAGAATTGATCTTTTTCCTTTTTCCACACAATAGCATACTGCTAGTGCCTTTGTGCACTGCAAACCTTCAGATACTTGATTACTCAACTTCGCAGCTAATAAAGATTCATGTAGGAAGCGCAGTTATCCAGAACGGTTCCTTTAAAATAACTCATGTCATTGACGTCAGCAAGTACGAAGATCTAATCACCAATGTTGAAGGTTCAGTTACACAACATGTCAAATCCAGCTATTCTTCATTCAGAAGATAAAAAATCATTTGAACCGATTAAAAGTAAACAGAGTTAGGCGATCATTATATTTTATAGGAAGCGCGTGGAAATGGATCGCGGGCAGCCCCGACCACCACGATTATGAAATCCTTATGGATAAAATGAACAATGTACTGCAAAGTACAATAATAATAACCAAGTTGTCATTAATAAATTAACGATAGAAAAAATCAACGAGATGACTAATGTCACTAATAAAATACTCAAAACATTTAAATAAAACGAAAAAAACGATGTAATCCTAGGAATTAAATATAAGTTGGTAATAATTAAGGATGAAGTTACTGACATATGTATGTAGGTTACTCAATACACTGGACTAACGCCAATATAGTAAACTCATTTATATTATCAAACGAAGAAATAAATATAACAGAACACATAACGAAAACCTAAAATATACCATATGTTAACATTGATGAGGCAGTAGAGTTCAAGGAGGTCACGTGCCATCAACCAATACCAGCAATACTGCAACCGTCATACAAGCCAGATCAAATAGAGGAGGTATTGTCCCTCGAAAGATCAAGGAGCTGTACGTCAACCGCAACGAACAAATTGTGCTACTTGACACAAAGCACAAAATCAATTTATCCGTAAACATCATCATAGTGGTAATAATCTTGGCCATCCACGCATATAGGGTCATACGAAACAAAGTCTTGACCAAAGATAAATGCTCCAACATTAACAGGCCATCAGCTATAACCATAGGCCTCGAAGACATCCCGCACCTGGTGACGCCAACAACACCTCACGAGGACGTTCGACTTTAAGGTTAACGGCAAATACGTTTCAAATTCTCCTACGACGACGCTTCCACTTGATCATAACATAAATAAACTTCGTTCCACAGAAAGCACTGACTACATTTCATCTGGAGCAATTGAGATGTGATGACCACTGCACATCCCATCACAGCATAATACGAAACATCAACAGCACAACGGATATCTACTGCTGACGAGGCGTTTGCCTGCATGGGCATGCATCTTGTAGCTTTTAGTTATGAATTCAAGTATAAATAGTGCCACGAAATCAATTTGTATTTTAGTCTTAAGCAGAAACCAGAATGAGACGTACGTCTTTCACCCGCAATTCATAATATTAAAGCGACATAGTAACGACTTTAACATGTCTTTTCATTTCTTGCTTTATGTTATGCTGTTAGTTGATATTAAGCGAGAAAATGGCATTTTTCTTTCGAAATTAATTATGGCCGGTAATGGGTTAATTGATGATCTAATAAGGAACAAAAACAAAGAAAGATTTCTTCAAGAAAACTAATATGGATGTTCTCAAATTAGTGGTATATCAAATAGGTACATTATGCACGTCATCTATGTACGGGTACATAGTACATACCAGATATATGTATTTCCCCTTGAATTGATTTATGTTTATTTGTCGAAATAAATAATTTGTGATTTGTGTAATAAAACACAAATCTCTAATCTCAAATCCAAATTTTCAGTTCCTCTTGCGTAGACCTTCACAACACACGGAGGTTAAGAAAGTTTAAGAAAGTTTGACGGCGAAACATATCTGGAAGGCTTATACTCCATGATACAGATGGCAAATAAAGGTAGGTTCTCGTATGTAGTGGCTGGCATAGCCCCATCGAAAAGCTATACTCTTTGATACAACGGAGTTTGAAGAGCTAAAAGAAAAAAAATTAAGATTTATTAAAGCATGCACCAAAGCTAACATTAAAGCAGCAAACAATAGTCGCAATCAACAAGCAAAGAAATTAAATATGAATAACCTCGACAACAGCAGCAGCAACGATTAGTTTTAGTTTTTATTTTTAGTTTTAAATTCATTTTTATTACATAATTTTTTAGATTTATCTTATCCTAGACAAAAATGCTTAAAACTGGCTTAATTATCTTTTCAAATCTAAATATCTTAATGGCCCTAAGCGGACACTCTAAAATAAACTGGACAACTTATAACTTATCAACTATATAACTTATCATATCTTAACCCTAACCTTATCATATCTTAAGCTATGAAAAATTTGTTTTATTAAAAAAAACTTAGCATAACATCGTTTTCTTTTTGTATTTGCATATAAAACGCAATCCTACCTTTAACTAACTAAACCTAACTAGACCTAACTTATTTTATTTTAACTAAAAAATATAGGTTATATGTATCTATTGAATGCATAATATATGCTTTATATTGAATATATATATATTTTTTTTTCTTGTGTTTTTCCATTCTACCTCAACCTACCCTAACCTACCCTAACCCACCCTAATCGGGTCCGTAGAGGAATCGTCGTTTCAGAAATTGTGACCCACGTGGAAGATTAGCGGTACCGTCAATCTATCTTGGATCAGCTCACACCGATCTAAGTATAGGAATGTTCCTGGCGGGACAAAGTTATTAAGGCACATTTTCTCGTAATATAAATTATTGGGGTAGTAAGCCTCGAAGATTAGGTTAGTGGCCGAAGTCATTGCTTTTGCAACGTGTCAGTTTGATCCGAAAGTTATCCATCCGTATAATCTTGGCACATTATATTGGACTCGGGTAAAATTTTAAGGGCCATGTTGCAGATTACCCTCACCCTGGAATCAGCTGACTGCTGTCAGAGTAAAGAGGCTACGGGCTCTTGCCAGAGCAGCATCTACATGTTTATTAAAATATAGAGTACTCCAACAAGATCCCAAAGTATCTGACAACACTTTGTCTCGCCAGTGAACGCCCGTCCGAGCAAAAAATAGAGAACCTGCGCCAATTTTTCCAGTGCCCCAAGAGGCCCTAGACAAAGGCGTTCCGAACCATACCTATATAGGTATAGATTCTGATTTTTGGAAGTTGATTTTAAGGTAGCAATCATCACAGTACTGCTGAATTTTTTAGAAGTCACGCTGCAGAAGAGTTACAATGGCGTCGATCGTTGAGCGTGACCTGTAAATCGTCTGCGTACGCTATAGAATGGTGAAGAGAAACTACCAGATCGCTTAGGTTATGCTGAAAACGATCGGCGAGCTTACTGAATCCTTTGCAGTCCATTTTTTGATTTCAACGTTGGAAATTTTCACAACGAACCAGTTACATGTCCAAAATCATGTGGTTTGCTTATACCTAGCCGACTGAGCTTGTAATAAGACCTTCTAACCACACGGTGCCGAAGGCTTTTTTCAAATCAATTGTGCCATTGGATATCCGATACGAGTTTCGACACGGCATGAATAGAATCATGCCCCGCTCTGAAACCGAATTGGTTATCCGGAATGACTTTATTGTCCTCAACCCACTTAGACAGGGCTCTAAAGACCACCATCTCGAAGACCGTGCTGATACTCGGATCAGCTGCACCGTTCACGTCGTTGTCAAAGAAGTACAACGACCAGTTAAAGATTCGAAAGAAGTTGTTAAGGCCGCACCAATTGATTTTCTCGTATAGCCATACTGTTCTTTTAGGAGCTTTTTCTTTAACTGGGTGGTGAGAGTGTGAGAATTTAGCTATCACGCAGTGGTCGGACGAGCCTAGAGTCGACAATACATCAATCGTGTATTTGTTCGGCTGATACGCGACGGCTCATCATAAGTTGAGTTAATTGGTTCAACTCGGCAAAAATGTCAACATATTCTTATTCTTTCTCTAATGAACTTATACTTAAAAACAAGTGATGGTTTATCAAATAGCTTTGTTAAAAAAAAATGCCCTGAATATTTGTGACATTTTATGCCACATTTATACCAAAAGCATATCAATGGGTGTTTTTCCAGACGATCTAAGTCAAGCCAAAATCATTCCATTGTTAAAAAAGGAGATAAAATATTAGTTAATAGATATACACCTATCTCTCTTTTCCCTTTTTTCTCCAAAGTTTTTGAGAAGGCCATTAAAACCTGAATTATAAAGATCTTAGAAAAAAACAAATTTCTTATTATGTTTCAATTTGGCTTTGAGGTTTTTCAACTGAAGGTGCATTCTTAACCCATAACTACCCAGTATGCTTTTGTAACGTAACTGACCACTAGTGTCATTTTACATACATACCTATACAGGGTGTCCCACGAGCAGTGTGCCAAAAAGCTAGAGCGTGTAGGTCTAGTCAAGACAAGAAAAAAATCGTATGGGTGGGGGGGGTCTATTTCCCCCCGTTTAGCCGGGAGGGGCAATTTTCTAAAAAATTGACTTAATTTGGAAAAAAAATTATTAAAAATCAACAGTTACATCCACAATGCCACGATATACCTTTTTGTAAAGCCAGAAACCTCTTCTTTCATATTTATTTTAAATGAAGCTGTTTTAAGGAGTAGTTTTTGAGAAATTAATTTTCAAACTTAAAATTTTGAAAAAAAATTGAAAAAAAAAAATTTCAAACTATTTTTTTTCAAAATTGTATGTAATTAAGTAGTATTTTTTTTTCAAAAATTCAATGCTCTCATTAGTTTTTAGTTAAAAGCAGAAAACCGGATGCAAAAATGTCTTGTAGTTTTTGAGAAATTAAAAAAAAACCCGAACCATTTTTTTCTAAGAAAAACCTTTTTTTTGGTTTTAACGCGGCTGGACTTGTAAGTAAATTAATGTATGAAACATTGACCTCTTTTTTATTATTTTTAAAAAAATTCGGAGTCTTATGCGGATACAATAAAGTGATACAGTATTGGAATAACCCTAGATTAATTCTTTTTTTTCATTGATAACGCCTGAAAACTGACCTGCGAATTTCGTCTGGGTCCGCCCGCCGCCGATGGGTTCTACCCGAATTTTGGATTTGGTCCGACGCAATCCCTCCCTTAGTACAAGGAGGATGGCTATTATGCTTGGAGTGCCCAAATCTAGAGTATGGAGAGTGCTTCATACCGAAAACTTACACCCGTACCATTTTAGGCCAGTTCAGAGACTCACCTCAAACTACAAGTTTTTGAGAGCAGAATTTTGTCGATCATTACTGCTTCGAGATGAAACTGAACGAAACTATTTTGCAAGGATATTCTGTACGGATGAAGCACAGTTTACGAGAGATGAGGTTACTAACTTCCACAATTTGCATCATTGGAATAGCACCAATCCACACAACAAGAAACAAAATAAATCACAACACCGCTTTAGCTGTAATGTTTGGCTTGGTATTGTTGGACAAACTGTAATCGGAGCCCGGTTTTTGAATGCCGTTATTAATGGAGAATCATACTTGCAATTCCTACGAGACCTTTTGCCCGATTTGATGGCCAATGTTCCTTTGGCCATAGCAGATAATTTAATCTACCAGCAAAATGGAGCACCAGCACACTACAGCTTACGGGTTAGAAACTGGCTGGATGATCATTTTAGTGACCGTTGGATCGGGAGAAGGGGCCCCACGGAATGGCCACCTAGATCACCAGATTTAACTCCTCTAGATTTTTATGTGTGGGGATTCATGAAGAATTATGTTTACGAAGTGGAAATAGTATCTTTGGAACAACTGAAAGAACGGATTGAAGTCGCTGGAGTCAAATTGCAGGAAAATTTGTCAAGCATAGATATGTGCAGCCATTAGGAGAAGAAGGAGATATAATCTTTGCCTTCTAAAAAAAGGGGATCATATTGAAAATAAAACTCCGAAGTTTTTAAAAATAATAAAAAAGAGGTCAATGTTTCATACATTTACTTCATACATTAGTACTTAATTACATACAATTTCGAAAAAAAATAGTTCGAAATTTTTTTTTTTTATTTTTTTTGCAAAATTTTGAGTTTGAAAATTAATTTCTCAAAAACTATTCCTTAAAGCAGCTTTGCTTAAAAACAGGATGAAAGAAGAGGTTTCTGGCTTTACAAAAAAATATACCACGGTATTGTGGATGTAACTGTTGATTTTTAATATTTTTTTTTTCCAAATTAAGTCAGTTTTTTAGAAAATTGCCCCTCCCGGCTAAACGGGGGGGAATAGACCCCCCCTCCCATACGATTTTTTTCTTGTCTCGACCAGACCTACACGCTCTAGCTTTTTGGCACACTGCTCGTGGGACACCCTGTATATACTTTAATTTAATATTTTAGCTTTTATTATGTTCTTATTTTTAAGAACAGATATTACATATGTATGTATAATATTTTTTACAGAGTGTTCACCGCAGACATTGCGATTGCATATGTCGCAACATTGTTTAGATGTTCTGAGTATTTTTGAAGGACAAATATGACAACGCTTCTTTCTTTTCGCAGTACATTCAGATTGAGCACCCCGTTGGTCGAATCAGATGATCTTACTACGTCTTGGATGGCTGCTAAGTGATAACTCGTCAACCCTTTCTTGTTTCGTTTCCGTATATGAGGTGTCACCAACTCAGTTGCGACTTCTTGTAAAAAAAGTTTTCTTAGCATATTCTTCTTATATTGGTTCCAAGTATGATACAATGTTTACCATATAATTAGAGATAAAATTCCAATAACGTCTGTCATATTTTCAAAAAATGCAATAGGACGTCTGTTTGTTTTACGCCAAACTGTATATTCATCAACCATCTGATCAAGTGTATCAATACCTCCCTGTGTGGAGTTATAGTATAGGTACAAATTTATTTCAGATTTGTTCTTATTGCTCACATCCATTTCTTTAGATGTTGTATTGTAGACAAGAAAATAACAGCACGGTTTGTTTTCTTGGTACATACGATACCAATGTCATATTTTTAGAAAAACCAAAGACATTCGATTCTATGTGACGCGTTTTGTTGGGTAGAAAATTTGAAGATATAGAAGCTTTATTTTTTCTGATAGTTCTAACTATTGTGAGACCATTTTATGCCAAGGATTTTGCAATTTAAATGCTTGTAATGCTTGTGTAAGTAACGTTTCTGTTACTGCGAAAGTACGGTTCACATTACTGGTTAACTATATTGTACGCCAAATTTTTCGACCTATTTGGTCTTTCTTTCCAAAATATGGTAAGTTACTGATTTTGCGGTCCAAGATCCTCCATATTTTCATACCATACTTATCAGGTTTCCTAGGCAGATATTGTTCGAATGATACCCGTCTCGAAAAGATACCAGCTGCTCATCAATCGTGAGATTCTCTCCAGGCAAATAAAACTTTTTCAGATTTAGGTTCACATACTCCTATAATTCTCTAATAGGTGCGAGTTTATCTCCAGACTTTCCGAGATTTCTTGTATTTTTATCATCGAATCTCAAGAATCGCAGTAAAGAAGCAAATCTATTTTTTCTCATTGTAGCACGAAATATCGGGTTCCCAAATATGGGATCCCAGTATTCTCTAAAATCGACGCATCCCTGTTTATTGACACCTACGAGTATATTCAATAAATCCATCCATTTTGTAACACTGTATGCGCTTCAGAATTGGTATGTTTCACGATAATTTCTAACACATGTTGGTTAAAAAATAAGTTGAAACTGTCTACCGGATCCAGCATGTGTTGCCCCGGAGGATGAACCACTTTATGAATACCACCGCGAATTATGTTATGTCGAGAAGTTCGTCTTTGCTGCTCAGGTTCGGTTTTCCATATTGTTCCATTTCTGCCTTCATACGTTTGAATTGACGCGTATTCTTGTAGCGGGACATCATCTTCCTCACTCCATAATTGCTCATCGTCACCTTCGGATGCTGGCTCTGTCGCGTTGCTTTCATTTTCAGAACAGCTTTCCACAGCAACATTTTCATCATCTCTCACTCACTAAAATATCTTCACTGTCACTTACATCAAGGGCATGTTGAATATCGTCCTGTGTTAATTTTTTTTTAGCCATTTCTTTGAACAAAAATGTGCACAACTGCCTTATAACAATTATGTATATCAAATAATAAAAAATTCAAATTGAAAAAAACTTGAAATCAAAAAAAATAAAAATAAATAAAAAAATAAAAAAAAATAAAAATTAAAAAATAATAGTGGAAATAAAAACACTCAAGTGCGTGTTTCGGTGGTGTCGCCAAGAGTGTAGCACAGCTCTAAAGTGCAGTCGCATTTCGGCTTCTCTCCAACGCAGAAAGAGAATAAAATAAAACGGGAAAACAAAGCGAAAACAATATCGAAAACACGTGCTACAGTCACGTACGTGTGCTGTAGTTTCGCGGGTTAGAGTCACGCACCGAAGTTCCGCGTTGGCCTATAGGTTAGAGGTCCGAGGCAAGAACTAAAGTTCGGGAGTTCGATTCCCAGTCGGGAAAGGCTGCTTTTTTCACTTGTCGCCAAGTGAAATTAAGCAGTTCGGGCGACCGAGTGTGTGTGTGTGTGCCGCCGGCGAGATAAAGACAGGAGAAAGTCGGAGTCATCCGACGAGATAGTGGTGGCTGTCCCAAACAAAGGGAAGGCCAAAAAGCGGCGTAGGAGGGTAAACCCTACGCCGAATCTTGCGAAGCGCCGTACAGGGGTCGCTTTGGTTGAAAAGCTGCCAACCGAAGCGAAGTCAAAGGTGGCTTCAGCCCCAACAGCAGCTAAACAACAACAACCGCAAAAGGATTCCGTGGTCCGGGAATCTTCATACACAGGAACAAACAATCCGTTCGTCGCTCTGACAAGTGCAGAGTCAGGGGGCGAAGAAGGGGAGGAGGACGATGACGAAAGAGAGGCAAAGCTCATCGCCGCCAACATGGCCGCGATGAGAGAGCGACTCGAAGTCGTCGCCGCCAGAATTGCCGCCAAAAACCTGGCGAGGATGCAGGAACTGCACAAGCTGGAGCTACAACAGCAACAGCAGCAAACAGAACAGCAGCAGCAAAAACAGCAGCCGCTGATACAAAAAGCCACGCAGGCAGCACCGGCCAACCTTCAGCAAAAGCCGAAGCAACAACAGCAGCCGAAACAGCAACAACAACAGAAGCAGCAACAACAGCAGAAGCAGCAACAACAGCCAAAACAGCAACAACAACATCAGACGAACCAGCAGCCAACCCAGCAGCAACAACAGCGCGCAACCAAGGAGAAGGTGCCTCCAATCAACACCTACCAGATGGAAATAAAAGATACCATCGAGTTATGCGAGCTAGCCGTAGGTAAGAACTTTACAATAAAAAGGCTAGGGCAATACAGGCATGTGATCCACTGTAACACAGTGGAGCAGCATAGTACTGTCAAGCAGTATTTAAAAAAGTCGTCGACGGAGTTCTTTTCATACACTCCGAAGACAGAGAGGTTGCAGACGATGCTCCTGAAAGGCATCGATCCGCAAACCAAGAAGCCGGAGGAACTCCTCTCCGAGCTCAAACAGTTCGAGAGCGACGACCTCGTGTTCAGGGGCGTCAAGCCATTTACCACAGCTCGGTCCACACGGGAAAACAGGCAATTGCCTTTCTTCCTGGCTCAGCTTTCATTACAGAGCTCGAATCACTTTTTCGATCTCTGCGATTGACCTCAGCCGAAAACTATTACCTTTTGGCTGGAGATCTAAACGCCAAACATAGCGATTGGGGTAACATCACACCCATCACTAGAGGGAGCCTACTAAGCGATTGGTGGGGGCTATACGGTATTGAGTACAAACTCAAAATCCTTGCGACAGATAGTCCGTCGTTCCCCAGGAGCGGCTCCTATCTGGATCTTATGCTACTAGACACTCGACTCAGACTGGCAGACATAGACGAATGGTCTACGAACTGTCTACGGACTTTCGTATACGACAGTGACCACTGCGGACTTGGTGCCGTAGTTAAACTACCCGACGAAATTGTGGACTTGGGGGAATTCGTCCCGGCGCACACCACCTACGACTACAGTAGGGTGCGCTGGCCGCATTTCACCAGATCCCTGACAAGAGCACTCACTTTGAGCGCCTCCTTCCCACCATCCGATAGGAATCTGTCAAACGAAGAGATTGACAGATACCTCAAGGACATGGACTGTATAATCAAACAGACTATGGACAGAACGATACCACGCCAACGGCACAACGATACCACCAACGTCTACCGAAACGCGACCATTGACGCACTCCACAGACAAAAAAGTAGACTCTTGTCAAGACTCAAACTCTTGTACAGGCAGTTTACTGAAAGACAAGATCCGGAAATCAGGACGCTGAAGTCATTGATTAGAAACCTCCAACATCTAATTAAGGAAAATTACAGACTATCTGTAAATTTGCATTGGAGCAACAAGATTCGGGCTATAAATTCCAGTAGCCCGAGCATGTTCTCGCAAATAAATAAAATATTTCGGAGGAATAATCACAATGACATTCGATGTTAAAAATCCCCAGATCATTGATCCAGAGGGTGCCGTCTTGGACGACAACTTCTTCGTGATCGAAGATCCTCAGGAGAGGGTGGAGGCGGTGGGAGTCGTTTTCCAGGAAGTGTATAAGGTGAATGAAAGAATTTGCCCAAACCACGACTTGGAAAATAGAGTCCTACTTCATCACTTCTACCTTCGATATGACATTGAGCATTGGCGATCTGAGAACCTTGGTTTTACCAGGTTCAATGACGACTTTCCGGCAAACGGTACCGTCACCAATGCTAGGCCTAACATCCTGTTCGTATCGAGGGTGGAGCTCCAGGGGATTTTTGATTCACTCAGGAAGAAGAAATCTGCAGGAGTTGACCAAGTACCCAATGTCGTGCTTAGACAGCTCCCACCAATCGCTGTAGAGAGGTACACTATCCTGTACAACAATGCGCTGAATAATTCCTATTATCCGACGCATTGGAAGACAGCGGTAGTGCAACCTATCCCTAAAAGAGGTAAAGATACCTCGAACCCGGCCAATCTTCGGTCGATAAGTCTTCTGCCGTGCATCAGCAAGGTCTTCGAGAAGGTGATCAATAGAGCCCTGACTCAATGGGTTGAGGAAAACAATATCATCCCGGATAACCAATTCGGTTTCAAAGCGGGGCATGACACTATTCATGCTGCGTCGAAACTCGTGTCGGATATCCAATGGAACAAATGCAAGAACCAATGCACGGGTGCCAGCCTGATTGACTTGGAAAAGGCCTTCGATACCGTATGATTGGAAGGGCTCTACTACAAGCTCAACCGGCTGGGCATAAGTAAACCACTGCTATATATGATTTTGAATATGTTAACAGGTAGAAAGTTCGTTGTGAAAATTGCCAACGTGACTTCTACCCAAATATTTGACATTAAAAATGGACTACAACAAGGCACGGTGAACTCGCCGATCCTGTTCAATATTTACCTCAGTGATCTGCTAGGTTCGCTCCACCACTCAATAGCGTACGCAGACTATCTGGTCCGAAAGTCGAGGTCATTAAGACGCTCTTGCAGTGTGACTCTGAAAAGATTCAAGGGTTTTGCGATAACTGGAAGTTGAAAATCAACTTTCAAAAATCGGAAACCATTCTGTTCAGAACAGCGTTGTCTAGGGCCTCTAGGGACACTAGAAAGAACTGGCGTCAGTTCTCAATCATTGGACCACACGGACGTCCATTGGCGAATCGAAGTGTGGTCAGGTACCTCGGGATCTGGCTGGACCAGTATCTATATTTTAACAAACATGTGGATGCTGCTCTGGCCAGGGCTCGAGTCGCTTTTGCTCTGGCAAAATGGTTGTTTCACAGCAGCCATCTTGACCGCAGGGTAAAGGTAATCTGCTACATGGCCTTAGTCAGGCCCATGATCGCCTACGGATGCCCCGTGTGGTTTAATGTGAGTGCTGGCTTGATGAAAAGGATTCGGGTGTTTGAGAGGCAGTGTCTGAGGTCTTGCCTTGGATTGCATAGAACACCAGAATCTCACTACATAAAATTCTACTCCAATGAGGTCCTATATAACAGGGCCAAAATTATTCGAATAGATAACTTTTTGATTAAGTTAATTCGAAGGCACATGGCGAGGGCCATGACCTCGACCAACAACCTGATCTCTGGGGCGTTCTACCCCAACGAGCGCTACTTCGAGCTTGCGCGTCTTAAAGGCTTTGTTCCCCCCGAAGCGTTCCTCCAATTCGACATGGACGGGCTGATCCAGGATAGAGATGCGGTGCCCATAATTTTCCACGTGGCCCGTAACGCTGTGGAACGGCGACTGCTCTACGGGCGCGAGGTTGTGCTCCGCGAGCCGGAGCGATTCCGGTTTAGTATGGCGGTATCGAGTCACGATCGGCGAGACGTCGTCCGGCAGCACCAACGTTTTTGGTGGCTGGAGGGGACACTGTCGGCGACTGAGTAATAGGGTACACCAGCCAGCCAACAATACCAGTGGCTGGCTCGCATAGCTTAGGGCTATGCCTAGCATAAGGTAGAATTAGACAAAAAAAAAAATTTAAAAACATAAAATGTAAAAAAAAAAGATATATAATGTACATATTTTAGTTAAGTTAGAATAAGATAGGGTTAGTTAGATTTAATTAGTTTTAGATAGGTTTAAGTTTTATATAAAATATATAAAAATGATCATATGCTAAGTTTTTTTCTTAATAAAAACCATTTTTCTTAGCTTAAGTTGGATATTATAATGTTAATAGAATTTATGTAGTCGTCGAAAGACATATGTTTCAATTGTTCTGTTTGTTTTAGAGTGTCCGTCTAGGGCCAGTAAGATAGTTAGATTTGTTAAGATAGTTAAGCTAGTTTTAAACATTTTTGACTAGGGTAAGATAGATATAAGATAATACTGAATAAAAATGAATTAAAAAAAAAAAAGGAAAAAAAAAAAAAAACAATTATGTATATGTAGGCACTGAAACCAAGGAATCATAAATTACGAGTAAAAGGACTGTTACTGAACACTGCCCTGCGAGTCTTTGAACCGATTTACTACGATATGATTCTAAGTCTAATTCGCAAAAACAAACGGGATAAAATATCAGACGACGATATGTTCTGCGTTCGAATAAGAAAACTTATGACAAGAGACTCAATATCGATTGTCATAAACTACTGCTTATATGCTAAAATACAAGGATTGGTCTACAGATATTTTATGATGAAAAATTCCCAATATCCTTATTGTCAGGAAAAGATCGAAGGGTCTTTGCATAAATATTATTGTGTCCATTGGACACTTGTGGGTCGATAAGGTCCTGTTGTGCTTTATGGCTAGTAAATATTAAACTATTCACGGCACAAATATTTTTATTATACACTTGGATTGAAGAAACCCTAAGGGTAAATTACAATAGACAAAACGGTTTTTCGTAAAAATAAATACTTTAGGTTTTATGAGTAACAGAACGCAAAATAGTGTCCGCGAGACACTTGTGGGTGGTTAACCCTTTGATTCACAGTGGTACTGCCAGAGTACCACCTATTTAAACCGCTGTCAAAAATGTTCTACTGCAAATTTTGGTCTGAATATTTTTTGCTTTTTTTTGTATTTTTTGTTTTTTTTATTTTTTATATTTTTTTTTGTTTTTTTTTTGGTTGTTTTTTTTTATCTTTTTTTTATGCAATCAATGATGATAATCAGCAAAACAATTTTTTGAATGAGTCAAGCACAATGGTACTTCACATACAGAACATGTCCAATTCGATCTTTGTTGTCTATTCTTAGTGCTACAATGAGCACAACGTCGTCGATTGGGGTTGTACTGTGGCATATGTTGAGATTCTGAACGTCTTTTTTGCACTGATACCTTCGGTTTATATTTGTTGTAGCTCCTGGTCTTTAGTGGTCTACCTTTTTTACATTCAATAGAGTCCCCAACGAATTCATCTACTAAAGCCAATCGAAATGTTTTTAGTGTTAGATTATTTACATTCCCCAGTTCTCTATAAATCACATAAGCATTCACAACGGCTGTATCCACGAAGTGCCAAAAAAGTCGATGCCACCACTTTTTTGATCTTCTATCTCTGTCATGTGCCGATTTCATTTGGTCTGCATGATCGACATTGCCCATGAACTTATTATAGTCTCGAACAAGTGAAGGGCTTTTATGTTTCTTTGATGAAAATAATAAAAAGAATGCAATGCAAATTCTCAAATTATTCTGAAAAGACAGTCAATAAAAATGCAGCTTATGGCTTTTATTCTTTTGCGGGAGAAACTCGCTTGGGGGAGTATGTCCCACCTAGCGGCAAATAAAGAAACTACTTCGTATTCGTTTCAATTTGAAGCGGTTGATCTGAGGTAGAGTACAGAACTGGGAGAAAAATAAAAGCCTAGATGTATGACAGAGTCTGCAATGTACGACTGACAGTCGGCCATCTTGGATTCGCCATCTTGAATTTTGCAAATCTAAGCTCATATTCGTGATCAGCATCCCCAAAAACCTCTGTATACCAATTTTAGTGAAATTTGATTGAAGTTCACAAAGTTGGTCCGCCATATTGGATCCGCCATCTTGGATTTGAAAATTATAAAAATATAACCTCAGATTCGTGATCAGCGACCCCAAAAATCACCGAGTACAAAATTTCAGGTCAAAATATGCAGTAGAAAAAAGCATGACTCAAAAGGTAAACAAAAGGCTAAACTTCTGTACATACACTTACAATAGCTTTAACAATAAAATCTTTACTGCGGCTCTCTTCATTGACATAACCAAAGCTCACTCACTAATCATAACATTCTTTTGGAAAAATTATACAATACAAGTGTGGTTTCAGAGTTATGATACAAAATTGGTTTAAATCTTATCTATCCAACAGAAGACAAAGGGTTAAAATTAGTGGGCAAATGAGTTCAAGTAGAAATATTTCTATTGGCGCTCCCCAAGCACCAGTGCTTGGTGCGATCCTTTTCTTATTTTTCATCAACTCGATATTCTCGCTTTCGAAGTAAAATAACTGCGTTTGCTGATGATATGGCATGCACTTTTCAAAGTAATTCTTTTCTAAATTTAGCTGCTAATATAAATCACGAGCTGGAAATTTTAAGCAACTGGTTACAACAACATAATTTGGTGATAAGTGATAAAACCAAAATTATGTTTTTTAATGTATGCGGAAGGATGCTAGATTTTGGAAATTACAACTTTCATTGTGCAAATTGTAACAAATTTAAATATAGTAATCGTATTTTTTAGTTAAATACAAGTTCGCAAACATTTTTTTAATTACGCTCATGTTCCGATAAATTTTTCAATATAGAAGGAGTAAATTCGTTTAAGTATCTTGGTGTTTTGCTTGACTGGAGGATTAATTGGTCTGAACCTACTAGTGCACTTAAGAAGTATCTTATAGCTGCCACTAGAAAATTGTAATTTTTAAAAGCCATACTGCTCTCAAGTTCTTCTTAAATGTATCTACAGGGTGCGCCATCTCATATGGGTCGATGGAAGCTTCGAATAACTTCAACAATTGTCAACCGATTTTCATATGTCATAGCATTTTGGAAACATAAATTCAGTACAATTTTAAACATGAATTGCTTCACACCAAGAGAACGCGTGAAAATAGTTTCAATATTTATTAAAAACGAGCCAAATTACGCTCGATTGTACTAACTCAACGTGCGTATCGTGCAAAATATCGTGATCGTGTAGCGCCCAAAAAAGATACAATTCGTCGTGGGGCCTCGAATTATTTTCAATTTGGTTCTGTGGCAAGCCCTCGTGAGCAACCTAGGCCACGTCCGCGGCGTTCAAACTCATTTATTCAGTCTGTGAAGGCCCAAGTTTGTCATATCGGCGCCCCTCGCAGCAGTTAGGCATCAGTGGGACCACTTTGCGGAGAATTTTAAAGGATGATCTTCACTTATTTCCATACAAAGTGCAGATAACTCAAAGAATTTTGCCAAAAGATGAGCCACAGCGCTTGGCATACGCACAAAATGTCGTTTCAATGATTAATGCTGAGCCGGACTTCTGGCAGCAAATTTTGATGACCAAAATGACATTTTACGCTCTCTGGCTCACTGTCGCTTCTGGGGCACCTAAAATCCTCACATTATTCACGAAGGGCCGCCTTATGATCAAAAAGTTACTGTTTTGGCCGGTGTATGCGCTAAAACCATCATCGGATCGTATTTCTTCAAAGTTGGCGATACAGTGGATGGCGATCGATATCGGTGGATGTTGGCCCATTATGTGGTCCCAGAAATGCGTAAAAAAAGGCTTATTTCACCTTTGGTTGTAACAACACGGCGCGACATGCCATACTGCGGACAAAACAATGAACGTTTTGCGTAAGAAGTTATCTGGAAGATTAGTGTCAAAAAAGGGCAATATTGACTGGCCTCCGAGATCGCCGGAGTTGACTCCTCCAGACTTTTTTCTTTGGGTATACTTGAAAAGCAAGGTGTAGAACAGCTCAGAAGAAACATTCGTGCGGGAATCGCAGAAATTTCGACAGAAATGCTCGAAAATGTCATGGAGAATGCGCGAAAACGAGCCCATTTTTGCATCGGCAATAAAGGCGGTCATTCAATTGATACTGTTTTTAAAAATAAATCAAAATAAATTGCAAAGGTCTATGTTAAATAAGAGTTTTTGAATTTCTAAATTGTTGAAGTTTACATCGACCCATATGAAATGGGGCACCCGTTATTATGGGTTAATTCATTGAGGGCTTGAATACGATCTAGTTTCCTGGAGCGATACTACTGCCAGTAAAATGAATCCCCCCCTAATTTCATAAAAATATGTTATTCGCCCTATATACAATACAAATCGTCGCACAAACAGTTTACCACTTTTTAAAAATCTTTTAATTCTCCCTCTAAAACATCCATATTTTTATAAAGTACTAATGATCTTTTCTCTAGGTCGGGATATGAATCATATCGAAGCTCTGCTGACTATAACCTTAGAATCATCAATTTGAATCTGGCCTTAGTTCCACATTACAACCTTCAAATATAGTGAATTAACATTCACTGACAGCATCTTAAAGGACAACTCTACCTGGATACTCAAGTAGATGCACTAGGCCCGGCGAAGCGAACAGATACTGCTTACTCTGGTCGCCTGTTCAGGGATCTGTTGATAGAATTGCACAATTTTTGCTTTTCGATTGCGAGCAAGATCGAACAGACATCCAGCTCGTTTTCTTTCTTGATGTCCTGGAATTTAGGACATGCCCGATAGTTTGCAGGCTGTTCTCGGTTCCTATAAAATACCTCAGGAGCTGCTCTCTGTCCGCCACTAGTCTTTTCCAACCTTGATCTTTTGGCCGTTTGCGCACTTAACGCATCTAGGCTGCATCGAATTCGACGCGGCGTGCCTGAACCTTTGGCAGTGGATGCATTTCAAAATGTTTCTGCTCCTCGTAAATAAAACTGGGACGCTAAGGAAGTGATAGTGTTAACCTCTCAAGCTTGCTGCTGGGTGTGAGCTGCACTAAAAAGAAGGGTACTACTCGCTTCTCCCGTCGGGAGCTCTCCGTAGAACCCCCACGAATTTGAGGTGGTCACTTTCGGATTCTTTGAGTTCTGAGAGCATTTCCTCGGGATCTGTTATCAACTCCACGTCTTTGTGGAGCATCGTCATTGGAGAAGAACTCCGTTATTTCGTGATAAGGACCTGTGCTAATATTTGTGCACCTGTTTAATCCGAACTATGAGATTGAATTGCGTCCCAGATAAGCATGCAAATACGATGGATTCATCCAAAAATGCCCTGATGATCAAAGTAGATGGCAAAGTAGAGAAAGGGTATTCGAGTTACGGGTTGAAGTTTTGGAGAGTACGAGTTTTAAAAAATACGTGTGGCACTCGGGGACTGCCGCGGTAAAGCTATTGCATAGCTTATGCACTTATAATATTTATGCAATATTTTTGAGCGTGGTGAGCGATAAGAAAATTTTTTTTTTCTTTTATTGAATAAATGAGAATTATTTGATATATGAGTTAATATTGTTTAAAATATTTTTATTATCTTACAATACATGTAGGTTATTCAGGAATTTTTATCATTGAAACTATAGGTTTATGGTAACTAAAATAAGAAACATAAGTTTGAGACTTGATATCCTCTAAACATCTGGAAAATACTGCGCCAATGGTGGTCCCATATTTTGTTGTGGATTCTTGTGAATCATTATTCATTTTCAAATTGAATTTTTCCGAAAGAAAAGTTGTCAACCGTTCTGATTTTTTATCAGCGAAGTTGATGTTGAAATCGCCTGCCAAGATAAGTGGAAATTTATTATTGTACCATTTGTACCAAGTATTTTCGACCCTTCTTCAGTGTACTCCAGTAAAGTGCGATGAATAAAATGCTCTACCTCGTCCAATTTTGGATTTGGAGAAATGTAAATTGCTACCATGACTATGCGTAGGCCATTTCTGAGTTTGCATAAGCACGCACAAATATCTTCAAGAAATGAGTGCCTAACATTAACGTCGCTAACGTGTGCAATATTTATTTCAATATTCGGAGTCATAATAGTTAACACCGTCGACCGAGGCCAAGGGCAAAGGTCGAAACGGCACTACGAACGGGACTCGCTGCGTCATCATTTTGTGTGGTTCACATTGCTCCGCATGTTCGTACCTGTTCATACGCGATCGTGTTGATTCAAGTGCACTTGGATCATATTCAGTCTGGTGCAATCGGATGCGTATTGCAACCAGCCTGGGAAGCGGATGCGTGTACACCGGAGAAAAGTCTACGTTGCAGATTTGGGCGAAGCGACGAGGCTTCCTATGGAAGGGGTTTTAGTTGATAAGTTAGTTCTAAGTTGGTCGTCGGACAATAAAGATATTTTATAACGTAACCTGTTTTTGAGACGCGAATTGTAAGTCGAACAGTTGGGGGGAAGCTCTGCTTCTCCGTTCGCGATTTTTTTTAGGCTCCCCTTATGGGAGTCCTTTAACTTAATATTAGTAACATTATTATTATTTTGGTAAATAGCTACCCCACCTTTTGGAACAGTATCTCGTTTGAATTGAATAATACAATTGAAATTAGGTATTTCAATCGGATTATCACGCGTCATGCAAGTTTGGTACCACATTTGTTTGTCTCGTAACTGAATCTTGTAAATCGTATTTGTGACTATTTAGACTTTGGCAATTGAAAGTCATTATTGAAATGCCATTTCTATTACTAATGAAATCTAAGACACTTTGAGCTATCGTCTGAACACTATTTAAAGACAGTCTTTTGAATTCTTGCAACAAAGATGCAGTCGATGCAGCTTGCCTTCGATTATGATAAAACTTGAATATAGAATTATCGTTTTTTGTCGTGATATACAATTTTTCAATATTAGTCACCCGAGAAAGCGCAACATAAACGAGTTCCTGAGAATGTGCTTTAATATATTCATATACTATTTCGTCAAAAGTTCCACGAATTCAGCAAGAGCTGAAGTTAATGGAAAATGTTTGCGTTTGGCTATACATTTTCTATCCGATGTTAATGAAATATTTGCTGTTCGTAATTCAATGGGAACAGCGAGATTGCCGACACTATTTTGCACTGCTAGAGTGGCTGCTTTTTGCCTTTTTTTTCGACCCACTTTATCTGAACCACAAAATTCCAGCCAAACTCTAATCAATGTGTTACTTTCATCAAATTCCAAATGTACCAATTTCCCAACAGCACCATTGCATAAACCATCAGTAACGTCGATGTTGGTTGTAATAACATAATGCTTTCCAACAACAAAAGTAATGTGATAAGGCAGTCCTCCAGTGTCAATAACAGATTTTTTATATAATTCAAGTCTAAAATTAGCTTTTGGCTCAGTACTTTTAGCGCCAATAATGACGTCTACGGACGTTGAAAGAACTTTGTTTTCACATTGGCTCAAAATCAAATTGTTATAGGCGGCAACATCTTCATTTTTGAAAAATAAACGAACTCCATGAGGACATAATGTAGCAACATCCTCTTTTTTGAAAAATCTCGATTCAATAAGTTGAAACTCATGCTCATCTAGTACATCTCCATTACCTATTTTTGTCAAAACTTGTGAAAATGCAATATTAGCTTGTCTCACTATTATGGTAAGTTGATAAAATTTTAATTTTCTCCATAAATGCGGTCCAATCATGCTCGTTCTGATTGTCTTGTAAATTGGAGTCGATCTTACTGGTGGCAATTGCCGTAAATCTCCGATCAAAATAACATCTATACTTCCGAAATCTGCGTTTTTTCCTGTTATTTGTTTTAGACGATTATCAATTTTATATAGAAGTTCTGCACTAACCATGATAATTTCATCAATGATCAGTACTCTGACATATCTGAAAAGAGATCTATACAATTGCAACGTTTCTGATGACAGAGGCAAACGTTTTGAAAGAGAAATTTTGAGAGCTGTATGAACAGTTGTACCATCAATAGCCACGGCAGCTTTGCCGGTTGAAGCACATGTAATATAGGCATTGCAGTAACCATCATTATCAGTGAACCTGTTGTAAATATCCATAATCAGTTTGATAACGAATGATTTTCCCGTACCAGCTGGTCCCGTAAAAAAAAATTGAAATGGTTCTTGAATTGAAGTTTGTAAATGATGAATTATAGTCATAAGAATATCTCTTTGTTGATCATTGGCCATTCGCATTAAATCATAGAACTGTTGATAATCCATTAAATTTTGTCTTTTTTTAGCTACAGTGCCAAGCTTATGCAGAGATGCTTTTTGTAAATCAACGTTAGCAGTTGAGTTTGGATCACGTAGCAATAAGTCATAATGATCTCTTTCATGCAATATATCAACCGCTCTTAATAATTCTTCGTCTTCTTGTTCTTCATCGTTTTCTCGGCACAACTGCCTACAAATTTCTAAAGTTTTCTCTATGTCCAATTTTGATTCAAATTCTTTCCTAAGTTCTAATATCGTATCTTTGTTGTCCTCGTATATTTGAATGAACTTATTTTCAGCAATAATATCATTTTCTTCACTTTGAAAAGGAACATGCAACAGAACCATCTCACGCATATAATCGTTGTAATTGTCAGCCATATCGTAGTTCCTGTATCTTATTATTCTTGCAGTATCTCATTTAGTGTAAGTCCCCTTTTTATTTAGGTAATATTTTGCAACAAATTGTGCTAACGTAACATCGCGGAGTTCTACAGGTCTTTTCTCATGCTTATCGAACCAATTCTCTTTCCAAACGTTCGTACAATCATCATCTAAAACTTCAAGTTCCTTCATAGATTTTCTAATTCTTCCGCGTTCAGTAGGAAATACCGTTGGAATGTAGACTGTCACCACCGATGACTTAGCCATAGGTTCTCTTAATAAATACCAAGCAGCTTCTTGTGCCGGCATTTCAACAGACTGAAGTATGTCAATACTCATTTTTTTCGTGATATCGACAATGTCGAATTCTGGATGCTCGTCCATTATGTCAATTATTTGTCTTTGCAAATTACTAATCCCTCTATTATGCTTATTGACATATTCAACAAAATGTATGTACATATATAGAGTACTCACTCATTTTCTTCCACTATTTTTTCATCACTTTCTTCATTAATAAATGCACTTTGTTTATTCATATTGAAAACACTTTATACACAAATTTTACGCGTACAGCTATTCACTGTTGTACATAGATGATAGATACCTATACACCTATATTATACTTTCTCACAAACAGCTGCTTACGTATTCGTCCGATTTCGGAGCAGCTCGTCTCGATCCGTGCGAGCTTCGTATAGTCTACACGCATACGTCTAGTCGCACGCACACAAACACCGTGCCGAAGTCTGCCGAACTGAAACGACGTTAGACGATGCACGGCTTTCAACACCGTACCGCTGTGCCGGTCGGAGTGGGGGGTGTTAGGTTTATTTTCGTTACGGAATTTCTTGATTCGGTCGCCGCGCTCAAAGCCCGAGATAAAAGCTATGCAATAGCTTAAAAGGTTACAGCATTATCATATGGTTACGTAGCTTATCATCTACATGGATTGTCAACAAGGCATTGTCGTAATGATAAAGAAGAAAGGTGACATTGATACCAGGATTTTTCGCTGGGTCATTAATGATTTTCGGAAATTCACACCAAGTCATAAGCGATCGTGGAACGGCATTTACATCTAATAAGCTCAGCAACTTTTGCCAGCAATGTCAAATCCAGCACACCAAGATTATGACAGGGTAACAGCCAAATGGAACGGACAAACGAAACCATCGCAACCATTTTCAGTGACCTGTAAATGGATAATCCAAGAAAGTGGTTCAAGTGAGTGACAAGGCAACTAAAGGTGTTAAACTTAATGATGGTAAGAAGCGCAAAAATCACTATTTTCGAACTGTCCAATGCGTGACGATTTAGATTCCAACCTGGTGGTGATGATAGAGGAAGAAATGGCGCAGGGTTTTGTCAAAAGGAGTGACGAACTCCTCCAGTATTTAATGCGTCTGAAACTGTGGTAATCATATCCAGCTATCAAGGTCAGGAAGGTGTTGTAGGATGGTCATGTAACCCAATGATCTACATGGATGGTCTGTTTCTGAGCGAAGGAAAAGGTGCAGTTGAGTAATTCCGAGTGTGCCTCTTGGGCTGCCGTTGGGCAGGTTGGCATTGCGCCTGTAATGCTGGACATGCTAATCTATGAAGGCGTTGAAGTTTGGGTCAACTCGAAGACCGATTTGATTAAGCGCCCCTGCCTCACTACTTCGACCGAAAAGCTGCAGGTCGAAGCGAAGGTAGGGGCGCCATCTCCATCACCATCGACGTCCAAAGCAGCTGGACAGCATCATCAACAACCAAGACCAGTGATCCCCGGGGAAGCGGACATTGCCTGCCTCTCAGATGGTAGGGGAGGCCCCTACACGGGTGACAACAACCCTTTCGCCGCCCTTTCAAGTTCGGCTATGGAGGAAGAGCGTAGCGAACTGGAGAAGGAAAAACGGGTCCTATGCGCCAAGCTGCAGGCCGTAGTTAATAGGCTTAAGGAGATGCAGCAGATGGGGAGGGAGCAGGCAACAGCCGCCACACATCAAAACCAGCAACAACAGCAGCCGCAGAAGAAGCAGCAGCAACAACAACAGCCACAGCCGCAGAAACAGTAGCAGCAGAAGCAGCAGCAACATCAACAGCCGCAGCAGCAGAAGCAGCAGCAACAACAACAGCCGCAGCAGCAGAAGCAGCAGCAACAACAACGCCCTAAAAAGGAGAAGGTGCCACCCATCTTTACCTATACCACGGCCCTACGTGAAACCATCGACCTCTGTAAGTATGCCATTGGTGTGAGTAATTTTCATTTTAAATGTTTAGGTCAGAAACGCTATGCTGTTCAGTGCAAGAAACTGGAACAGCATAAGCGGATTAAAAGCCTATTGAAAGAGTATACGACAGAGTTTTTCTCCTTTACGCCAAAGGCCGAGAGGTTGCAGACGATGCGCCTCAAAGGCGTGGAGTCGATTGCATACCCCGACGAAATGCTCTCAGAGCTCAAAGAGTTCGAAAGTGACGACCTCAAATTCGTGGGGGTTAATCCATTCTCTACGGTGAGCTCCCGACGGGAAAAGTGAGTTATTCCCTTCTTCTTGGTACAGCTTACAACCAGCAGCAAGCTGGAGAGGTTAAGGACTATCATCACTTTAGCGTCCCAGACTGTCACATGGGAAACATTAAAGAGGAACGGAAACATTTTGCAATGTATCCGCTGCCAAAGGTTCGGGCACGCCGCGTCGAACTGCGAAATGCAGCCTCAAAGGAATGCGACCTTGGGAAAGACAAGGTGGCGGACAGAGAGCAGCTCGTGTGTGTTTTGTGTCGGAACCGAGGACACCCTGCAAACTATCGGGGATGTCCTAAGTTCCAGGACATCAAGAAAGAAAACCTGGCCCGTAAGCAGAAGTTCGAGGAGAGGCGTCCCTCGGGTCGCTTCCAAACACCAGCCGTCACATGCCAGCTGACTTACGCCCAAATGGCGGCAGGTTCGGGAAAGACGGTACAAAAGCCCATGGCTGTTCCTAAAGTCCCAGTGCCTGTCTCTAAGGCACCGGAGGCGGAGGTGGATGTCTGTTCGATCTTGCTCGCAATCCAAGGGCACATTGGGCAGCTCCAAAAACAGATCGTTGAGACGGCGATCCGAGTAGATAGTATCTGCTCGCTTCTGCCGGGCCTAGCGCATCTAAGGTCGTGATGTGTACGCTGTTAGAGAGCCCCTTGAAGATCCTGTCGGTGAATGTAAATTCTCTGATAAGGATTGAGCGACGAGCCGTACTTTTTAACCTGTTGCAGGACGAAAGCCCCTATGTACTCTTGGTTAGCGAAACAAAGCTAAACCAGAAGCACAAAATCCGGCATAGTTCTTATAGAATAATTAGAAGGGACCGACCCAACGCTACTCAAGGCGGGGGAGTTGCGATCTTTATTAAAAATAATTTTAAACATAAGGTCATATACAGCGGTGAAGTGCGGAGGTTCCAGGTGCTAGAGGCCTGTATCGTGTGTATTTTTCTCCGAAATGGAAAGAGAATGTACATTGTATCAGCTTATGCGCCTGAAGCACCTCAACCCAATGTTTTCATTGCAGAGCTCGAGACACTTTTTCGATCTCTGCGCTTAAACTCGGTGGAAAACTTCTACATTCTGGCCGGCGATTTAAATGCAAAACATAGTGATTGGGGAAATAACATTTCTAACACTAGGGGGAGCCTACTAAGTCATTGGTCCGTTCTTCACAACATTGAATATAGAGTCAAGTTGCTCGCAACGGATAGTCCGTCGTATCCTAGGAGCGGCTCCTATCTGACAGTGACCATTGCGGACTACGTGCCGTGATCACAGTACCTGACGAGTTCGTGGAGATGGCAGAGTATTTCCAAGCGCACCCCTACGATTACAGTAGGACGCGTTGGCCACGCTTTGCCAATTCCCTGACGAGAGCGCTCACTTCGAGCGCCTCCTTCCCACCGTCTAATAGGAACCTGCCAAACTACGAGATTGACAGGTACCTCAAACAAATGGACAATATAATTAAGCAGACCATGGACAGTACAATACCACGTCAACGACATAACGATACTACAAACGTGTACCGAAACGCGACAATCGACGCACTGCACAGACAAAAAAGTAGACTCCTGACAAGACTCAAACTCTTGTACAGGCGGTTTAACGACAGACAAAACTCGGAGGTCAGGACATTGAAGTCACTGATTAAAAATATCCAACAGTTAATCAAGGAAAATTACAGAATATCTGTAAGTTTGCATTGGAACAACAGAATTCGTGCTGTAAATTCCAGCAGCGCGAGTATGTTCACGCAAATAAATAAAATATTTCTGAGAAACAATCTGAATGACATTCAGGATCTAAAGCTTCCGAGAACGTCAGAAAATGAACGTTTGCTACGAACAGTTAGCATCGATCCAGAGGGCGCCATCCTGGATGACGACTTCTTCGTGATCGAGGATCCTCAGGAGAAGATGGCGGCAGTGGGAGCTGTTTTCCAGGAAGTGTATAAGGTGAATGATACCATTCGCCCAAACCACGAATTGGAAAACAGAGTTCTACTTCATCACTCCTACCTTAGAAATGATATCGATCATTGGCCATTGGAGAATCTTGGTTTTACCAGGTTAGATGACGATTTCATGGCAAATAATGCCGTCACCAATGAAGGGGCTAATAATCTGTTCATTTCGACGGAAGATCTCCAGATGATCTTTCGGTCATTGAAAAGGACAAAATCCGCGGGTATCGACGGTATACCCAATGTTGTGCTTAGGCACCTTCCGCCAGTGACTGTAGAGAGGTACACCATCCTGTTCATTAATGCACTGAATAATGCATTGGAATAAGTGCACTGGAAGACAGCGGTGGTGCAACCAATCCCCAAGAGGGGTAAGGACACCTCTGACCCGGCAAATCTCCGGTCGATAAGTCTCCTTCCGAGTGTCAGCAAGGTCTTCGAGGGGGTGGTCCATAGAGCCCTGTCTAAATGGGCTGAGGACAATAAAATCATCCCAGATAACCAATTCGGTTTCAGAGCGGGGCATGACACAATTCATGCCGCGTCGAAACTCGTGTCGGATATCCAATGGAATAAATGCAAGAACCAATGCACGGGTGCCTGTCTGATCGACTTGGAAAAAGCCCTCGACATCGTATGGCTAGAAGGTCTTTATTACAAGCTCAATCGGCTGAGCATAAGTAAACCACTGCTATATATGATTTTTGACATGGTAACAGGTAGAAAGTTCGTAGTGAAAATTGCCAACGTGACTTCTACCCAAACATTTGATATTAACAACGGACTGCAACAGGGTACGGTGAACTCGCCGATCCTTTTCAGCATTTACTTCAGTGATTTGATAGCTTCTCTTCACCATTCAATAGCGTATGCGGACGATCTAATCGCGTACAGATCAGGTCCAACGATCGACGTCATTGTCACCCTCTTGCAGCGTGACTTCGAAAAAATTCAGCAGTATTGTGATGACTGGAAGTTGAAGATCAACTGCCAGAAATCAGAAACTATTTTGTTCAGAACGCCTTTGTCTAGGGCCTCTCGAGACACTAAAAAAACGGGCGCCCACTGGCGAAACAAAGTGTAGTCAGATACCTTGGGATCGGGTTACATAGGACACCCGAATCTGATTACACGAAATTTTACCTGAACGAGGTCCTATACAATAGGGCCAGGATTGTACGGATGGATAACTTCCTGATCAAACTGATTCGAGGCCACGTTGCGAGGGCAATGACTTCGGTCAATAGCCTAATCTCTGGGGCTTACTACCCCAATGGTTTATATCACGAGAGAGTGCGCCTTAACGGCTTTGTCCCGCCAGAAGCCTTCCTCTATTTAGATAGATGTGGGCTGATCCAGGATAGATTGACGGTGCCGCTAATCTTCCACGTGGATCGCAATTCCGTGGAACGCCGATTCCTCTACTAACCCGATGTCGCGCTCTGTGAGCCTGAGCGCCTCAGGTTCTGTAGATCGGTCTCACGCCGGGATCGAGGAGACGAAGTGCGCCAGCATCAACGCTTTTGGTGGCTGGAGGGAGCTGCGTCAGTGGACATTTCAATAGCTTCAGAGCCTCTTCAAGACAGGGCTTGCCTAACACCAATGGCAGGCTTACATAGGGTAAGGTAGGGTAGAGTAGGTTAGGGTAGGATAGAACAAAAAAAAATGTATACTATTTATATAGTAGTCGAAAGGCATACGTAAATATTATACGTAAAAATTAGAGTGTCCGCCTAAGCTAGTTTTAAGCATTTCTGTCTAGGATAAGATAGATCTAAGAAACTATAAATAAAAATGAATTACAAAAAAAAAAAAAAAAGCCGTTGAAGTTTACATTTATTTTTTTTTGTTTAACTTTGATGATATGTCTTACTATCGCAGTATATAACCAGTAGATTACCTTAAGTTTCAATCCCCAAGTTTTACCTTAAGTGCGTCGACAGGCCCACAGTGCCTTAGTCGCCTTTGTAAGTTTGTTTTTAATGTTGGACTTCCAGCTAAGTTTGCGATCTTGTTTTTCGAGTTTTGCGTCCAGGAGAGTAATATGAATTATAGCTAACTAATCTAGTACATCCGTGCAGTTGGTCTCTATGAGCGGGCAATTCTTGGGGTCATCCGGTCATTCGTGCGTTACACATTTTTGAGGTGTTAAGCTAAACACACTGTGGTGGGAACAGTAACTCTTAGTCTCAAATGATGGTTTCAAGAAGTAATCGTATATGTACCTAAACTCAAACGAATTCCAATGTTACTTTAGATTTTTCATTATTTTCACATTTTTCACTTGATGCGTCTGTCACATGTCAGAGCGCGTTTGCTTCAATAAAGTATAAATATATGTATAATATATAAAATTCATATAGGAGTAAAAAATACCCACTGCAGCAGGTGAATTACTGTAACTTTAGCTGTTTACTATATTTTGCCGATCTTTCTCTTGTGCGCAGTAAGTACAGATGTATGTACATATAAGTTAACGCAAAATAGATGTTCGTCCCATAATCAGCATCAAACAACATGCTACGTGACGAAATCTACCAGGTTAACATTCTGCGCACCATCCATCCATCCAACATTGCACACGCCGCCACCTGAGCTGCACACCTAAGCTATCTCGTTCGAGTGTGGACACCTGAGCCGCTCATTTCCGTCGTCTGGCCAAATTCACCGTTGCCGACACCTGATACCGTAGGCCAACTTCGCAGCAGGCAAAACGAAATAGTATTTAAGGTAGTTGTAAAGAAAAATATGTACAGGAAGATTAAGTGTTGTGTAAGGAGAAGTGCTGCCTCATTGAAAATACAATAAAATAATGTTTTTTTTAAAACCTATAAACTTAGAATTTCTTAATTTATATGCAACCATTTCGAAGAAAATGTGTCCCTTTCGGCGATTTCGTTACATGTCCTTATGTGAAAAGACAGAGAGATGTCACCATTCCGCCACAACTTTCCTCGCGCTCATCGGCACCTGATCTGCAAGCAAATAAAAGGAACGGAACTGAATTGAACAGTCACAGTAACAAAATATAGAAGTAGTTATGAAAACAAAAAATATGCGACTACCTGACTTCTACAACTTTGTTTTACAGAAGTTCGATGATATAAGTAAATAAAAACATGATTGAAATACAGGAACTAAAAGAAACACAAAATGGAAAGGATGAATGCTTTTCCACCAACCAACAGATTTAAACAACAACAATAAAAAAAATATGACCGAAATCAAAAATGTCCCATCAAACACACACAAAAATTTAATTGGCGTTAATAAAGCCAATGGATATATAATCAAACAAGAAGTTACGGACAATAAAATCACCGAAAAACCCCGTAGTGCATGTACAGGAAATGATATTCTTCAGATTCGTGAAAATGTGAACTTTGTAGTGTTAACCCAAAAATGTTTGTATTTAAGATTTGTCTTAAAGGACGATGTTTTTCGGTTGCTGGTTGACTTATTCTGTTTTCGGAAAACTACTCGTAAAGTGGCTGCGAATGTTTTTCTGTTCTTTTTGTTCTGTCGTATGTTATTGTACCGTTTTCTGTAGCACATTATCTCACATTAATACTAGTATATTTGGGTTAAGGCATATTGCTCATTTTGTTCCAAACTCATTCGACAACGGCCGTGGTGGAATTTACATCCCGCTATAACGAAAGCATTTGTACCCGGTAAAATGATTGAAGCTTTTTACTCGTCTAAGGTTAATTGTTGCATTGCATCGTCACACCGTTACAAGACACCTCCATGGAAATAGATGAAACTTTGTTTTATTATAATTATCTTTCAGTTTTGATTTAGTAAATGCTGTTATCTAGTATTTCTTGAAAGTAGTAGTAGTATATTCTAAAAAGCTTATTCGTGAAAGCAAGAATAGTCTGATCAATATTAGTATTCATGAATTGAACCTCACCTGCGGAATGATAATCTCGGAAGAATTTCAAAGTGGTAGAAACAAATGGTATCAGATTATAAATGCATAAAATGTTAATGGATCTCAATTTATGTCCCGTCCTCGTGCACATTCTAAGATAATGTACATAGTTCTACGGAAACTGTTTGAAATGTGATTTCGGCAAACAATCGGGGAAGTGCACTTAGGTTATATGAATATTTGAATGTTAAGCAAACCAACTTGGCAAAGTGCACAGGGCATAATGACTACTTGGAATATGCAATAAACGGCATTTGCGAGCACTGCGTTATATATCGATGGTTAATTAAGTATTCATTTGGCATGACATCATTGATGGAGCATTAAAATACTATATGGTAATTCCTTGCTAGATATTGAAATTAGAGAGTGGTATTCCTTAAGCCGACTAATGATATTTTATGCATATATTGTATGATACATATAGTTGACGATTTGAATATACTGACTACAAGATGGTAAAGGCTAACACAGGCCTCTGCCCACGAAAAGCGAGAAGAGCCACCGCAGACGAACACCTGGCGGCTCTGTTAGCAAGTATTGTACTATCTCCACCTCCTCGCGGTGCCATGTTGAGACTCTCTCTGGGAGTTACTAACGGGGAAGGGCGAATGGCGAATTTCTTGCGCCAGAAAACAGGATCAGACGGTTGGACTACGGCCTATAACATTCTCTCATAACATTCCGCATCAAGGGTTAATTCGGCAACATAAGCCTGATTTGCGCCCACGCCTCGACAGAAGACAGGGATGACAACTGCAAAGATGACTTCTATGATCTCCTAGAACGAACATATGATCAATGCCCTAACTACGACATGAAGATCATTCTAGGAGATTTGAATGCACAGCTGGGAAAAGAAGACAATTTTGCTAGAGTCATTGGAAAACACAGCCTACACGACAACACTTCCGGGCGGACTCAGGCTCGTGTACTTTGCTTCGGGGCGGAACCTCGCTGTAGTGAGTACGCGGTTCCCACACCTCAACATCCATAAAGGGATCTATAGGTCCCCTGATCAATCAACCGTCAAATAGATTGATCACATTGCGATTGACGTCAAACACTTCTCCAGTATTCTCGATGTCCGAACCTTCCGAGGAGCCAACATCGACTCGGATCATTATCTTGTTTAAGCCATGAACACGGATCTCAAAAAAAAAAAACAACGGAGTCGAGAAAGGACACCACGGTTGATGCCTTTGTATAGCATACGTACACAGCGAAAAACCAACTTAGATCCCGTTGAATCCAAGTACTCACTAACTGCCGCCGAATTCTCCGTGATCCGACAGGTCAACGACCTGTGTCAATAGAAAAAAAAACGCGGTTTGAACAATGGACCAGCTGATCAGTCAGCTGGTGGTTTAATTTTGACTAGCGACGATAAGCTAATCGATCATGGGTTTTAAACAAAAACAATACAGTCCCTCGATTCTATGGGTGTTTATGCTTATGTATGGGAGCGCTGCACATTCAGCTATTAGCCTCCCTGAAGAAAACCTCTGCAGCCGTGATGTGGGAGGTGTCCTCTTGATTAGTGTTGTGGAAACAGTTGCTGGGAGATGGTTGATTGCTGTTGTGCCGACGGCAAATTATATTTCGGTTAGAAATTGATTTGCCGATGGCATTTATCCCATGATGAAATGTTTGGTGTTGTAGGTACAGTCTTGAATTCTGTACAAAGCATGTTGCATCACATGCAACATTCTGCCGGGCCAGGAAATGATGATTCACCATTAAGTAGACGGTGGCGGGTTGTCTTGCAGTGCTGTGGGCTCACCAGGATGTTGTTGTTGAAGTTGACGTTATCAGCTGATCGCCTTCCTTATGCGACGACGTCTGTCATCGAGTGATTGCTCCGGTACATGAAACAAAAGGGGAGTGTATTGAATGGTGTGTGGCAATAATGAATTATTGGGTGTTAGTAAATATTATGTTTTGTTAAATTATAAGGTTTTTTATTATAATATGGGGTGATTGGGGACGTGGATCGTAGTTCATCCTCTGTATTTGCCATGGGGAGAAGGCAAATTTAGGCGATGGGGCGTTTCAATTTCGTTGTCGCTGTCTTTATAGTGACAACTCGAATTCTTCCATCCCTTCCTGGATGTAGTTCTTCAATTCTACCGAGATGCCATCGAGTTGGAGGTGTTTGCTCATCCAAAAGGAGCACTAGTTGTCCTACCCTTAACTCTTGGTTGGTTGAAAGCCATTTTGGTTGTTGCTGAAGTCGACTCAAGTATTCCGCTTTCCAACGCTTCCAAAAGTCTTGCTGAATTCTTTGCATCACCTGCCAACTGTCTAGATAATTGACCTTCAGTCCGGATAGATCTTTTTCAGGCAAGTTATTTAGCGCTGAACCGATGAGAAAGTGTCCGGGTATTAGGCATGATAAATCAACCGGATCACTGGTGCTTGGACAAAGTGGTCGAATGTTGAGGCAAGCTGTAAGTGCGTGTTCACATTGGCGCAAGAAGGACAAGCGCAATAAGGCAAATAGTGTTCACATTGGTGGAAGCACACTTGAATTTTTGACAAGTGGAACGCATGAATCGGGTCATTTTCATTCAGTCGCCTTCGTCCAAGTAGTCATTTTCATTCAGTCGCCTTCGTCATTTTTGCAAGCCAAATGAACTTGTCTGTCCAACAGTCACGAATAAATGAAAAAAAACTGTCAAAAATGGAATGAATTAAGAATGAAACGGTTTGCTTCACCCGAAAATCCAAATTGAAGATGGATTTTCGGTGCAAGCAACCCTTCTCGTTTCCACTTACTAAAAATCGTTCCCTCTCTTTCAAGCAATTTGGTGCGCTTCTACTAATGTGAACACGCACTAAGAGTGCAAGAGAGCAAATGTAAGAGTGTAGTGCCCGATGACTCGACGAAGATGGTGTTTCATGGACTTTACCCCGGCCTCCCATAATCCACCAAAGTGCGGTGCAGCTGGCGGATTGAATTTCCATATGGTTCCATCTCGTTGCAGTTGGGATGCAATGTCTGCATGCCAGTGTGTTGACATGCGATTCGCTTCCAAATCTAACTGTCTTGCTGCTCCTTGGAAATTGGTACCGCAATCACTATACAATGTGTGGCAGATGCCACGTCGAGCCGTAAAGCGTTTGAAAGCGGCTATGAATGCGAACGCTCACCAACTCCAGATGAACTGCCTTTGTGCAAAAACAGACGAAAATTGCAATGTATGCCTTTGTTATTTTGTTGCAGCGACCCCTCCACGCCTTCAATTGTACTGGACCAGCATAATCCACACCGGACGTATGAAACGGACGGGCTGGATTAACCCGTTGCGCTGGTAAATCAGCCATTCGTTCTTGCATCTGTTTCGCTCGATGTCTAAAACATTTTAAACATTTACTAATGCAACTCTTTACCTGTGATTTTATGTTTAAAATCCAAAACTGTTGCTTTAGGGTTGCTATCATCGGTGTCGTGAAATAACGCCGAGCGAAATAACGCCGAATTTGAGAATTCGGCCTTATTTCGCATTCATAGTTGGAAATAAAGCCGAATTTTGTGATTCGGCCTTATTTCGCTTCCAAGTGTGAAATAAAGGCGAGTCGGCTTTATTTCGCTTTGATTTGAACGTTTGTTTTGTTATATTTTGACTGTTCATACAGGCGCCTGCCTGGCGAAAAGCACCTACCCCGAGCGGAGCAACGAAGTTGCGTGAGCGGGACCTGCCGCATATGAAAAGAGAGTTTAAATCCCTTAGTCCCGCGAAGCGGGCCACTTAGGTATTGTTAAAATTCATTAAAATCTGTCCAGCGGTTTTCACGCCATTAGGTAACAGATAAAAAACAGAAAAAAAAAAAACCCTAAAATAGTTGAACAAATAGCGAAACAGTATGTACATCTATCTAAATCTATACTTATAATAAAACTCTAGGGTTTATTTTAATGAAATGTAACAGTTCCTGGGTGGCCCGCTTCGCGGGATTAAGGGATTTAAACTCTCTTTTCGTACGCGGCAGGTCCCGGTCACGCAACTTCGTTGCTCCGCTCGGGGTAGGTGCTTTTCGTCAGGCAGGCGCCTATATCAACAGTCAAAATAAAGGGTCCGCCATCTAACGTTTTTTTTTTCAAGTAGTGCTTATTTCGTGAATGGTAACACTTAGCTCATGTCTGATTTGACAGATAATTAGTTTTATCCTTCCGCTGATCGAATATGGTTGTGGTTCGAAATATGATTCGCTTCGCTAAGTGGGCCTGCGATCGACTTACAGAAGATGCCGATTTTGCCAAAAAAATCATCTTTTCAGATGAAGCTCATTTTGATCTTGGCGGGTATGTAAACAAGCAAAATTGTCGCATTTGGGGCACAGAAATCCCGCACGCATACATTGAAAAGCCGGTGCACCCAAAACGAGCCACTGTTTGGTGCGGATTTTGGTCCAGAGGCATAATTGGGCCATTTTCCTTCGAAAATGAGCAAGGAGTGGCCGTTACAGTCAATGGCGATCGTTATCGGGCCATGTTGAACGAATTTTTGTTCACAAAAATTGAAGAGGAGGATATTGGCAACATTTGGTTTCAACAGGACGGCGCTACGTGCCACACAGCCGAAGCTACACTCGATGTTTTGGGCCCTGTTTTTGAAGATCGCATTATCAGCCGCAGAGCTGATGTCGTTTGGCCACCTCGGAGCTGCGATTTGACACCGTTTGACTATTATTTGTGGGGTGCCGTCAAAGATAAGTGTTACGCCGACAAGCCAGAGACAATTGACGCTTTAAAGGACAATATTCGTGAAGCCATTGGTGAAATACAGCTGCACACAATCGATAATGTGCTTAAAAATTGGACCGATCGTGTAGGCTACTGCATGGCCAGCCGAGGCAGCCATTTGAATGAAATTATTTTCCATTATTAACCGGAAGGATTGTACTTTCAAATAAAAAAAGAAATTTGAGAAAATATTCAGTAGTTTTTTTTATAGCATTTTCAAAAAAAAAATTATTTTGCGGATCCTATATAACCGTATTAAAAATTCGTTTTTTTTTTCTAACTACATACCTACTTCATTTATTTTTTAGATATGTTGTAAAATATACGATAAAGTTTTACATTCGCTTTATCTCAGAAATTCGGCTTTATTTCACAAACAATGCTCGGCTTTATTTCTCTATATGAAAGCGAAATAAAGCCAAATTTGAAAGTCGGTCTTATTTCGCTTTCATAAAGTGATATAAGGCCGAATGTGAGAATTCGGTGTTATTTCGCTCGGCGTTATTTCACGGCACCACCGCTATCATCAGCTGTTGACCTCCATGCATCGTTCGATTATGTGTGTCTTGAATTAATAGTTGTGTAAAATTGTCACCTGATGGGAGTATAATAGGGTGTCGTTGCGAGTAAGGCAGATTAGCGTTTTCTAACCTGCCACCCACTCGTATCACGCCTTCTGCATCCATCATTGGTGATAGCCGTGCGATCTTGCTGCCCTTTGAAACTGATTCCCCGCTAGATACTCCTAAATATTCTTCACGGAGAGTCATTTGTTGAACGACAATGATTAACTTAGTGCGAGCTGCGGCAAGTTCGGTTTTTGTTAAAGCTCCTAGTCGTCTCTCATTGCACTTATGCCCTTGGACGTTGTAGCAAAAACGAAGGCGAAGGGCGGTTATGCGCAGCAACCGTTGGTAAGATGAATATCTCCTTAATAGGTCGTTTGAGTCGTAGAGAGCTGTAACGTGCATGCAACATGAAAAAAAGGTTGATTTCGAGACGTCAGGTGCAATAATTTTTGTGTTTGCCCTTGAAGCTTCCGATTCTCTTAGTTCTAATTCGGTGGGCTTGATCGGATGATGACTGAAATTTTGTTCATCAAATGATCGCATGAATTCTGGACGGTACCACCAATGTCGGTGCGTAGCTAAATCGGAGGGAGACGTATGTACCTCGTGATGCCAAGTCGGCTGGATTATCCTTGGATGTGACGTAATTCCACTGATTTGGGTTTGTTAGTTCCTGTATTTCGGCAACTCGATTGGCAACAAACGTTGTTCTCACGTATGGAGGCGTCTTGATCCAAGCAAGTGTGATCTGAGAATCACACTAAGCATACTTCTTTGCCTCTTGGAACTTCATAGTTTCGACTGTGTGCGTTAGAAGTTGAGCTAGTAATAATGATCCGCATAACTCTAATCGCGCGAGCGATCTTCTTCAATGGTGCCACTCTGGTTTTAGCTACCAAAAGATGAGTCATCCTTCTATTTTTATGGTATGGGCGGACGTAGACTACTGCTGACGGAGACCTCACGTTGGTAACGTACGAACAACAGGACAAATCAATTTTGCTCCTATCGTCCGCATACTTAGCATACGATGAGGAGGATCCACCTTCAGACGCAGTCCGAACACTCGTGCGACACGCCAAGTCACGCGGACTGTGTCTATTGATAGGCTGCGACGCCAATGGACCCCACACTCAATGGGGAAGCAGCGACATCAATAAAAGGGGTGAGTCCATTTTCGATTTCATTATCTCCACCAACCTCAATATTTGCAACAAAAGTAATACACCCACGTTTTGCAATCGGGTTAGGGAAGAGATAATTGACCTCACTTTACTAAGTGAGTCCGACTCCATCCGAGTAGAGGATTGGAGAATGTCCACTAACTGTTCCTTTTCGGACCACAGCCGGATACTCTTCAACCTTAACGTCATTAAAGAAAAACCGAAACCTTTCAGAAACCCTCAGAAGACAGACTGGAATCTTTTCTCAAACCTAGTTGCCAACAGGTTAGAACCGACACATGCCACCACTAATCCTGATCCAACTTACATTCAGAATTCAGTCGAAAATCTTGTGAGAATTCTGAAAGCGGCTTTCAACAAGTCCTGTCCTTTGCAGCGTGCTCGCAGAAAGACCAGCGCAGTCTGGTGGACCACAGAGCTAAAGCAACTCAGGACCAGGACCCGAACTCTATTCAACAGAGCAAAGTTCTCAAACAGAACCGAAGACTGGGATAATTACAAATCCAGCTTCAACGAATACAAGAGCAAAACAAGAGCAGCAAAATCTAAATCCTGGCGGGAGTTCTGCGAATCAATAGAGGATCTCAACGAAGCCGCAAGGCTCAGGAAGATCCTATCCAAGGACCCCTGCGTCCAGGGATTCATCCTTAAACCAGATGGTTCTTGGACAGAATCCAATCGGGAATCTCTAGAACTGCTGACTGAAACCCACTTCCCAGGCTGTAAAACCCCTGAAACCACAGTCTCCTTCGAGACGACGGTTCCTACGGTTCACACAACCGAAGAAGTGATAAACAAGATTATCACAGCGGATAAAGTATCATTTGCAATAAATTCGTTCAAACCCTTTAAATCTCCGGCCCGGACGATATCTTGCCAGCGATGCTTCAAAAAACACAGATCCACACTGTACCCCATCTCGTAAGCATTTTTTCCAATTGCCTGCGCACGGGGTACATCCCAACACAGCGGAAAGAAATAAAGGTAATTTTCATACCTAAGGCAAGTAAACCATCCCATACTGCCGCAAAGGACTATAGGCCAATTAGTCTCTCGTCATTTCTATTAAAAACCTTGGATAGACTCCTTGACCTTTACATCAGAGGACTCACAAATTCACGAAACTTATGCAACACTCAACACGCCTACCTCAAAGGCAGATCAGTGGAAAGTGCTCTGCATAGTGTTGTCCGTGAAATTGAGGGCTCGCTGAACTTAAAAGAGTTTACAATGGCAGCCTTCCCCGACATAGAGGGGGCCTTCAACAATGTAAGCACAGAGGCCATAACAACAGCTCTTGAGGACATAAAAGTAGACAAATCCATTGTAATCTGGATTGAGAAGATGTTGAAGAACAGAATTATCAATGCAGACATTGGACACAGTTCTATAAGGAAAGTGACAACTAGAGGCACACCACAAGGAGGAGTTCTCTCCCCCCTACTGTGGCTTCTTACAGTCAACAAGATCCTCAAATTCTTTATGGAAAAAGACACAATGATCATAGCGTACGCGGATGATCTGGTTATCTTGATAAAAGGTATATTTCTACCAACTATCAGTGAATTAATGGAATCTGCGCTGACTGAACTCTCCTCGTGGGCAAGACAGAACGGTCTGAGAATAAACCCCCAGATCGAAAAAACCGAGATCGTCTTGTTCACCAGGAAAAGGAAAATTCCGATATTTGCTCCCCCAAAGTTAGAGGGCACTCCACTCAAACTCAAAGCGGAAGCAAAATATCTAGGCATCATTCTTGACTCAAAGCTCTCCTGGAAAAAGAACCTGGAGGAAAGGATGAAAAAAGGATTGAACGCTTTTTATGCATGCAAAAAGACCTTCGGAAAAAGATGGGGCTTGCAACCGTACATCATTCATTGGATGTACACAGCAATCATCAGACCCATTTTAACTTTTGGGGCCCTAGTCTGGTGAACTGCTAGCAGCACAAAAAGCTATATGAACATGCTCAACAAAGTACAAAGGTCAGCCGCTGTTTGTACAACGGGAGCCATGAGAAGCACGCCGCAAGCAGGGTTGGACATGATTCTTCATCTCCTCCCCCTGGATCTATTCATAAAAGGCTACGCTGCAAAGAGCGCTCTCAGACTAAGAGAGTCCTCCTGTGGAAGCAAGCCAACTATGGACATGCGGCCATAAGATAACAGACGACCTGGGAAGGAAACATGGTTTTAGTAGCCTCGCAGCTACGACCGACTATATTCCCCCCCCCCAAAATGACTTCTCTCTCAGTATCCTTTTCCCCGACAGAGAAGAGTGGCTATCAAACGCTGTAATCAACGACCATGAGATCACCCTCTTGCTAACACTTGGAAGGAGACTTATCGACCGAAGATTTGATGGGTTAGAGGTATCTTTACCCCTCTTGGGAATTGGTTGCACCACCACTGTCTTCCAACCCACTGGATAATATGCATTATTCAGTGCATTGTTGAACAGTATGGTGTACATCTCTACAGCCAGTGGTGGGAGATGTCTAAGCACAACATTAGATATTCCGTCGATTCCCGCGGATTTTTTTCTCTTCAGTGACTCGAAGATCATCTGGAGATCCCCCGTCGAAATAAACAGGGTATTCGCCCCTTCATTGGTGACGGCATTATTCGCCATGAAATCGTCATTGAACCTGGTAAAACCAAAGTTCTCTGATCGCCAATGATCGAAATCATTTCTAAGGTAGGAGTGATGAAGCAGGACTCTGTTCTCCAGGTCGTGGTTCGGGCGAATACTATCATTCACCTTGTATACTTCCTGGAAGACAGCTCCTACTACCGCCACCTTCTCCTGAGGATCCTCGATCACGAAGAAATTATCATCCAAGACGGTGCTCTCTGGATCGATGCTAACTGTTCATAGCAAGCGTTCATTGTCTGACGTTCTCGAAAGCTTCAGATCCTGATTGTCATTCTTATTGTTTCTCCGAAATATTTTATTTATTTGCGGGAACATACTCGCGCTGTTGGAATTTACAGCACGAATTCTGTTGTTCCAATACAAAATTCTGTAATTTTCCTTGATTAACTGTTGTATATTTTTAATCAGTGACTTAGGTGTCCTGACCTCCGAGTTTTGTCTGTCGGTAAACCGCCTGTACAAGAGTTTGAGTCTTGTTAGGAGTCTACTTTTTTGTCTGTGCAGCGCGTCGATTGTCGCGTTGCGGTATATGTTCGAGGTATCGTAGGGTGTTTGGCGAGGTATCGTATTGTCCGTCGTCTGCTTAATTTTATCATCCATTTTTTTGAGGTACCTGTCAATCTCACTGTTTGACAGGTTCTTGTTGGATGGTGGGATGGACTCTCTCAAGGTGAGCGATCTCGTCAGGGAATTGGCAAAGCACGGCCAACGCGCCCTACTGTAATCGTAGGGGTGCGTTTGGACATACTCTGCCATCTCCGTGAATTCGTCCGGTAGTGTGATCACGGCACTAAGTCCGCAATGGTCACTGTCGTATATAAAGGTCCGTAGACAGTTAGTAGACCCTTCGTTCGTGTTAGCTAGTCTCAGTCGAGAGTCAAGCAGCATGAGATCCAGATAAGAGCCGCTCCTAGGATACGACGGACTATCCGTTGCGAGTAACTTGAGTCTATACTCTATGTTCCGCAAAACCCACCAATGGCTTAGTAGGCTTCCCCTAGTGTTGGGTATGTTGTTTCCCCAGTCACGTTGTTTGGCATTTAAATCGCCGGTCAGAATGTAGTAGTTTTCTACCAAGTTTAAGTGCAGAGATCAAAGAAGTGTCTCGAGCTCCGCAATGAAAATATTGGGTTGAGGTGCTTCAGGTGCATAGGCAGCTATAATGTACATTTTCTTTCCATTTCGGAGAGGAATGCACACAATACAGACCTCTAGCACCTGGAACCTCCGCACTTCACCACTATATATAATTTTATGTTTAAAAGTGTTTTTGATGAAGATCGCAACTCCTCCACCTCGTGTGGCGTTGGGTCGGTCCCTTCGAATTATTTTATAAGAACTGTGCCGGATTTTGTGCTTCTGGTTTCGCTTTGTTTCGCTAACCAAAAGTACAGCGGGGCTTTCGTCATGCAACAGGTTGAAAAGTACGGCTCGTCGCTCAATCCTAATCAATGAATTCATATTCACCGGCAGGATCTTTAAGGGACTCTCTACCAGCGTACCCATTACGATTGTAGTTGCGCTAGGCCCGGCAGAAGCGAGTAGATTCTGTCCACTCGGGTCGCCGTCTCATGGATCTGCTGTTGGAGCTGGCCAATCTGCCCTTGGATGGCGAGCAGGATCGAACGCAAGTCCACCTCGGCCTCCGATGCCTTAGAAACAGGAACCGGGGCTTTGGACACAGCCGTGTGTTTTTTAACGTCGACCTGCCGCCATTTGGGCGTAGGTCAATTGGGGTGCCACGGCTGGTGTTTCTATGCGACCCGATGGACGTCTCCCCTCAGACTTCTGCCTACGAGCCAGATTTGTTTTTTTTATATCTTGGAACTTAGGACATCCCCGATAGTTTGCAGGGTGTCCACGGTTCCTACAGAGCACGCACTCGAGCTGCTCCCTGTCAGCGACCTTATCCTGGGTCAGATCGCATTCCTCGTTTTTGTGGTTCTTTGCACACTTAACACATCGAGGCTGCATTTCGCAGTTCGACGCGGCGTGCCCGAACCTTTGGCAGCGGATGCATTGCACAATGTTTCCTTGCCTTTTTAATGTTTCCCATGTTACGCGTTGGGAAGCTAAAGAAGTAATAGACCTTACCCTCTCCAACTTGCTGTTGGATGCGAGCTGGACCAAGAAGAAGGGCAATACCTGGTTCTCCCGTTTGGCTCGCGCCGTAGTAAACGTCTTGACCCCCACGAATTTGAGGTTGTGGCTCTCGAACTCTTTGAGCTCTAAAAGCATTTCCTCGGGGTCAGTGATCGAGTGTACACCTTTGAGCAGCATCGACCGCAGGCTTTCGGCCTTGGGGGTAAAGGAGAAAAACTCCGTCGTGGTCTCCTTTAAAAGATCCTTAACTCGCTTATACTGCTCTAGTGTGGTGCACTGGATAGCATAACGGTTTTCGCCTATACCTTTAAATATAAAGTTACCAACACCAATTACATACTTACACAGATCTATGGTCTCGCGTTGGGCCTTGGTATGAGTAAAGATGGGTGGTACCTTGTCTATAGTAGGACGTTGTTGTTGCTGCGGGTGTTGTTGCGGCGGCTGTTGTTGCTGCGGCTGTTTTTGCTGGTGTTTCTGATGTGACTGCTTCTGTTGTGACTGCTTTTGCTGCGGCTGCTTTTGTTGCGGCTTCTTTTGTTGAGGCTGCTTTTGTTGCGGCTGCTTTTGCTGCGGCTGCATCTGTTGCGGCTGCTTCTGTTGCGGCTGCTGTTGTTGAGTTGATTGTTGTGGTTGTAGTTGGGTGGCTGTAACATGCTCCTCCTCTTTCTGCCGTATTTCGGCGAGCCGATCTACTACCGCCTTTAATTTTGCGCGTAGAGTACGCTCTTCAATTTCAAGTTTGTTCTGTTCCTCCTCCATAACCGAACTTGAAAGGGCGGCGAAGGAATTGTTCTCTCCCATGTAGCGTACTCCGGAGAGGTGGGCAACGTCACTTTCCACGGGGAGAGGATGCTGTACTTCTTTGAATTTTGATGACGCCCCTTCCCTCGTTTCGACTTGCAGTTTTTCCGTCGAAGTGGAGAGGGAGGGGCGTTTAAGTAAATTACTCCGCGGCGTGAGTTTCCTCCGTTTTTTTATGGTGTCGGTTATCGGAACGGCGGACGGAATTGCGAAGTCGGACAGATCATCCGACTCCGACTCTGTTAGACGAACGGGATTTCTCCCGACGTCCTTTGACATTTTTCCTGCTACTGCTGTTGAGCTGAGTAGCAGGACTCACACAAAAGTTCAAGCACACCCACTGGGGGTTCAACGTGGAATTTTGACACCTCACACGGTTGTTCGCGTACACACGATTATTCACGCACACACGGCACCGCGGTTTGTGATCAGCAACTTTTTCTTTTTCTTTTTTTAAACAAATTTATTTTTATTTTTCAAATTTTCAAAATTAATTTCCGATTTTCGAATTTAAATTTTTGCTTTATTCGCACAGCCTACTGAGCGAGAAGTGTTCGTTTTTAACACGACACTGTCCCATTGGAGCAATGCTCCGGAAATGGGACTCGGGATCCAGCGATCTCTGCCGGAGCTGCGGCGATGAGGAAGAAACTGAGACGATCCAACATCTGCTTTGCCACTGTCCAGGGGTGGAATCGGCTAATGTGATAAGTGATAGTCACTTTGGTGACAGTCATTTGTGACTATCATCATCTTTCGGTATCGGGTAAGATTATCACAAAAAAATTCAGAAAAAGGAGCTTTTTCGGAGTTGATGACAGATAAGAGTTGTGAAATTATCAAATTGAATTTGTTGCAAAATCATTGCTTTATTTTATTTATAACAGAGTGTCTCTAGCAGCATCACACATTTTCGGCTTCTCTGTTTGATGTTTGGAGGTCTTCTTGCATATTTGATTGGTGGATAAGATTGGTTGGTTTTTGGGGTAGGTCACTTTCATTCAACGGCACCTGCAATTCACAGCAAATCTTGTGCAGCGCAACACAAACATGAATCTAAAAAAACAAAACAAGACCTCTTCATCACTTAAAAATAATTCGAAACACGAAAACCTATATTTTTTGTTTTAAGTAATAGAAAAAAGCACAAAACGAAGTCACTTCAAACACAAAACATATGAAAGTGATAGCCAAATAGCTGTCATCAGAAAACTGTCACAAAAATGTGACAATCACAGTGACTATCACCTTACACGATACCGAAAACGAGAATGTGACTGTCACTTATCACAAATCACCTTAGCCGAAAACTGTCACAAAAATGTGACAATCAAAGTGACTATCACCTTACACGATACCGAAAACAAAAATGTGACTGTCACTTATCACAAATCACCTTAGCCGATACCGCCCCAGCTCCCCAGAATCGACCCTTAGTGTCGCTAGGCCAAAGATTATTTACAGAGATTGCGGACGTGGCTAATGCAGATATATCGGATTTTCTAAGATTCATCAAGAGCACGGGGTGGTTTCAGTCACCACGTGATAGGACAGGGTAATTTTATGTGTACCCACACAAACGAAGGGAATCACAATGGGCCTCTTGGCCTCCGAGTGGGAGTGATGTCTAACCATCACACTCCCCTTCTCGAACCTAACCTAACCTAGACTACTGCTGCGTATGCTCTTTCAGATGCATCACAGAACCCATGCAGTTCAACTTGAGAACGTTTTTTGAGTGATATCCATCTTGGAATCTCAATACTGTTCAGTGCAGTGAGTTCTGATTTTAGCCTGTGCCACACTGTTGTTATTGATGGAGGAAGACCATCGTCCCACGAGATTTGCTGCTTCCAAATCTCCTGTAGTAGTATTTTCCCACTGACGACACATCCAGCCCATTGGGTCGTACAAATGAGCGATGTCTGATAAGATAGCTCGCTTAGTGTCCTTGGTTGTATTTGGAAACTCAAATTTGTATTTAAAAATGTCTGTTGCGTGATTCCACTGAATCCCCAAGGTTTTTATGGAATTTCCTTCGTCGAACGACAGAGGGACCTGCACTTCCCTATCTTCCTTGGGCACCGATGCTAACAATTTTTCACTATTAGGTACTTGCCCATTTACGAAGATGAAAGCCTCCACTTCTAAGCATTGTGGTGAGTTGATATTGCTTGTTCTTCGGAATCTGCACCATGCAAGACATCATCCACGTAGAAATTTTTTATCACTATTCGGGACGCAATAGGGTGGTTATCCTTTTCGTCAATTGCCAAATGGTGCAACGTGCGAACTGCTAAATATGGAGCAGCTGCGGTTCCAAAAGTGACGGTGTTCAAACGATAGACCTTAACCTCTTCATGCGTTTATCTCTCCATAATATTAATTGATGCTTAGAATCTTCCTCAGAGACCCAAATTTGCCTGTACATTTTCGAAATATCTGCTGCAAACACAATCTGATGTCTCCGGAATCGAGCGATATGGTTTATTATATCGTCCGGCAGTCCTGCAGAAGTTCCGTTTGATGTTTTGCATGAGGCGTCAAACACAATACGTAGTTTGGTGGTCGTGCTTGATTCCTTCATTACCGCATGATGCGGAATACAATAGTGACCAGTAGTGTGTTGTTCGCCACTCACTTCAGACATGTGCCCAAGTTCTCGGTATTCTTCAATTACACGTTTATATTCTTCATGGAACTTGGGATCCAATCTAAATCTTCGCTCCAGCTGCAGATATCGCGCCAGGGCGTAGTTATAAGAAGACCCTAGATCCGGAGGGGTTTCTTTCTTAAATGGAAGTTTAACCTTATACTTCCCATTGAGTACTCTTTCGTGAGTCTGAGCAAAGTGCACTTCACACTGTTCTTCATCCGTTGATCGCAACTTCCTCCTTGGAATTTCTTCCAATTCACAAAATTTCGTCAGTATTTTCTCAAGTCCAAGGGATTCTGTTACGATGTGTAAAGAATTGATTGATGTTTGAGTGCGTGAACCAATGCATCCCGACACTACCCAGCCAAACTCTGTCCTTTGTGCAATAGGAGTGCCCTTTTCACCTCGGGCTACCCCGTCGAGAAGAATCGATGAGTACGTGTCACTACCCAACAGAATATTTATTCTGCCGGCTTTGTTAAATGTTGGGTCTGCGAGTTCTAGATTTTTTATGTGACTCCAATTGGTAATTCTAATGTCTCGAGGAGGAAGAAGGGCCGTTAACTTTGGCAACACTAATGCATTTAAATGCAAACTGAAGCTTCGGTTTGTGGTTGAGTAGAACGTGAGAGAGGCTTTATGATTGGATGCGCATGTCTTGGACTCTCCCACCCCTTGAATGTTTATCAAACATGTTTCTCCTTTGAGATTTAGCAGTTGAACTGCTCTTTCAGAAATGAAGTATGCTTCTTATCCTGGATCGATGAGGGCTCGTAAAGTTATAGGACTGCCCGTATTTGTATAAGCCTCCACCAAGGCAGTGGCTAAGAGCACTGCTTGAGTAATTTCATTTTCTACAAGATGGGCATTATGTACTGCCATAGAGCTACTAGGCATTGTAGATTGTGCAACGGTGTGAGAAGGGGGAGAAGGGTTTGGTTGTGCAACTCGCGAAGGTGATGTTGCTTCCTTAGCCGAGACTTGGTTTGCATCATTGTGGAGTAGGGTATGATGCCTTTGGTGGCAATTGGCACAAGTGAATGTACTCGCACAATGTTGGGTGAAGTGTGCGTTCGATAAACAAGTAAAGCATAGCTTATTTTTCCGAACGACTTCTTGCCGTCGTTTGCAACTTAATGCCTTAAAGCTCTGACAGTTCCTAATCGAATGTATCCCTTGACACATCGAACATGCTAGGATCCTTGAATTGTGAGAACGCACTGTTCCTGATGCTACCCCGTCACAACTCCGTTGTACCTGGCTTGATTGGAACCTGATGAGGATTGATCCATGATGCTTAAGGTGCGTGACCTCATAAGCAGGAGATCCTCCAAAACGCTGTCTGCTGGATAATCCAAGTACGCCGCAATGTGGGATTCCCATTGACTCCGAGTAGTTCGCGGAAGTTTGTGTACCGTGTGGAATATGAGGACATCTTCCCACGACTCCACGGGCACTCCCAGGTTGTGGAGCAATTGTTTGGCTTCATTGGTGGTATCCAACAGACGCTTGAGCTCATCAGATAATTCATTTGTTATTCGAGGCTGCTCAAATAGCAGTCTGAACTAGTTGTCTTTTAGCCAGCGTAGTTCCCTTCTGCGGATGTATTACGCAATAATCTGGCGGATTCACCACTCAGATTAGTCTTTAAATAGTGCAATTTATGGCACTCCGGAAGAGAAGTATTTTAATTGACCAGACTTTCAAAAAGGGTCTTGAACTCTGGCCATTCGTCGAATGATCCGGAAAACGTAGGAATTTTGATGGGCGGAAGCTTTAATTCTACATTTGGCACCTTGCTAGCTGTCGTGCTATTAAGCAGGCCAAGCTCCGAGGAGTATGCATAATACAACTCTTTCAGATTATGAAACGCAAGTGACTCGACGTACTTGGCTTTCACGACATCATTAGGAGCTGCCATGATCTTTTGATGCATCTCCTCATCAAAATATCTTTATGTATTTCATTCATATGGACTGACTTGATCGTGTCCTTCAGCATTGAATACGCCTTATATTCGGCCTCCACCTCAGACGAGATGTTCAGCACTGACTCAACCCATGACGAAGTTTTTACCTTATTCATATCGGATATGTAACCGCGCAATCACTCAAACAATTATAACATATAATGAATAATATTTTATTGATAAATATATAAGAATATGTATTTGTTTTTATATAAAAAATGCCACACACCTGATGACGTGCGTTGCTCCCACGTCGCACTTGTTCATCACAACCTCTTGTAGTGGTTGGCACCTTGTACGGTGTGAAACTCCTTCGATGCAAGCTCGCTCCTTTCATTCACTGATTTGATTTTTATTTTTTATTTTTAATTTTTTGATTACGCACAGTGTTTGATTCGCGCACTGAGGTTCGATTCAGTATTGTTGCACACTGCAACCTTGGGTTCGCGCACTGAGTAGTTGCTCTACGGCAACAGGAATGATTATTAAAAATAAAATATGTACATATATATAGGGTCCGCCAAATAACTTTTTTTTTTTTTTGAAAATGCTATAAAAAAAACTACTGAATATTTTCTCAAATTTCTTTTTTTATTTGAAAGTACAATCCTTCCGGTTAATAATGGAAAATAATTTCATTCAAATGGCTGCCTCGGCTGGCCATGCAGTAGCCTACACGATCGGTCCAATTTTTAAGCACATTATCGATTGTGTGCAGCTGTATTTCACCAATGGCTTCACGAATATTGTCCTTTAAAGCGTCAATTGTCTCTGGCTTGTCGGCGTAACACTTATCTTTGACGGCACCCCACAAATAATAGTCCAACGGTGTCAAATCGCAGCTCCGAGGTGGCCAAACGACATCAGCTCTGCGGCTGATAATGCGATCTTCAAAAACAGGGCCCAAAACATCGAGTATAGCTTCGGCTGTGTGGCACGTAGCGCCGTCCTGTTGAAACCAAATGTTGCCAATATCCTCCTCTTCAATTTTTGTGAACAAAAATTCGTTCAACATGGCCCGATAACGATCGCCATTGACGGCCACTCCTTGCTCATTTTCGAAGAAAAATGGCCCAATTATGCTTCTGGACCAAAATCCGCACCAAACAGTGGCTCGTTTTGAGTGCACCGGCTTTTCAATGTATGCGTGCGGGTTTCCTGTGCCCCAAATGCGACAATTTTGCTTGTTTACATACCCGCCAAGATCAAAATGAGCTTCATCTGAAAAGATGATTTTTTTGGCAAAATCGGCATCTTCTGTAAGTCGATCGCAGGCCCACTTAGCGAAGCGTTGTTCAAGCGTATACACAACCATATTCGTTCAGCGGAAGGATAAAACTAATTATCCGTCAAATCAGACATGAGTTAAGTGTTACCATTCACGAAATAAGCACTACTTGAAAAAAAAACGTTAGATGGCGGACCCTTTACATATATTTTTTTTTACAAAATATATCTTGCCCACTACAAAATTTTATTTAATTTCACTATCACTTCACATCCGGCTCGAAGGACCATTTAATGTAGCTTACGTACACAGCGAAAAACCAACTTAGATCCCGTTGAATCCAAGTACTCACTAACTGCCGCCGAATTCTCCGTGATAACAAAAGACAAAAAAAGGCGAGGTCAACGACCTGTGTCAATAGAAAAAAAAACGCGGTTTCAACAATGGACCAGCTGATCAGTCAGCTGGTGGTTTTATTTTGACTAGCGACGATAAGCTAATTGATCGTGGGTTTTAATTTTTTGAATTTGAATTTATTTATTCAGGGCATAAGCTAACACATAAGATGTATAATCTTTTAAATTGTGAAGCAAACAAGTGTAATTAAGAAAAAAAAAAAAAAAAAACAGACCAGCCAGCTCTAGATGACCCTAAAAAAATAAAAAATAAAAAATACATACATGTGGGATAGGGGCCGAACACGCAGACAACACCCTAGACAAGCGGACGAGCTGACGACAACCAGTCACGTACGCCACAACATAGCAGGACAATCATTCGACGAACACACATATAACTCATATAACGCGCACGATACCGACAAGTGGAACGAAACGAAGCGGACGATCTGACTATAACCAGTCACGTACGCCACAACATAGTAGGACGACCATCCGACGAACACGCCATACGCGTAACACACACAACACACACAGCGCACAGTGTGCACAAACGAAACGAAACGAAACAGACGAAGGCGAACGCAAAACACAACACAGGGCATTCGTTGAACAGCCGTCAAGCCGTCAAGTTGTGTAATAGTTAAATGAATTATCTCGTGAATTCGCAATAAAATCCTACATACATATATGTATATCGTACATACCGTAGCGAGAATAATTTTTCATACAAACACTTCTTGTGCCCAAATTAATAGTTTGTGGAGCAAAACAACGATTTTTTCTTAGTTCTTTTTTGTTTTCTATTCTATCTTCTAAATAATAACGATTGCAAATGCACTGCACTGTAGAATGGCTTAAATTTAATAATTCACCGATTTCTCTTAAAGTTTTTCCCTTTTCGCGATGATAAATTACCAGTGATCTAACATTTGCTGTGGTATTTTTGCCCTTTTTTGCCATTTTGAAAAAAAAAAACACAAAATTGTAAATAAAACCAATTAAAAGTTGCAATTAGCGAAGAGTGGCATAAAATTGGGACTAACATTACACAAAAATTGGTGGAATCAATGCCTCGTCGGTTGGCAGAGATAATAAAAAACAAAGGACTACATACAAAATATTAATAAATAAGTAATTAAAAAAAAACACCGTGAATTTTTATTATTTTTGATTTTTTGTATGAATAATTTTTCTCACTGTTTTAATACGTTGAATTTTTTAATTTTTTGTTACTCACATATTACTAAGTTTATTAATGTACTTGTTTTTTTAATATGTTAAAAAAATGTTTAAGAAAATGTGTATAAAAAAAGAACTAAGAAAAAATCGTTGTTTTGCTCCACAAACTATTAATTTCGGCGTCAGGAGGATTTGTATGAAAAATTATTCTCGTTACTGCCATGTTCCACTTCTCTCAGATGTAGCAAACCGAAGACTCTGCTAAAGATATGATGGTGCTTTGCTCTGCATGAGTTTGAAAAGGAAAGTTAATATCCTAAACTTAAGGAGGCTTTGAAAGTCCATGCCAAGCAGGGTTTTAACGAATGACGGGATGTGATCCCGCCGTCGTAATCTGTATATGAAACGCACTGTGCTGTTAAGCGCAACGTTTTTTATACAAAAACAATACAGTCCCTCGCTTCTATGGGTGTTTATGCTTATGTATGGGGGCGCTGCACATTCAGCTAGCCTCCCTGAAGAAAACCTCTGCAGCCGTGATGTGGGAGGAGTCCTCTTAGTGTTGAGGAGACAGTTGCTGGGAGATGGTTGATTGCTGTTGTGCCGACGGCAAATTATATTTCGGTTAGAAATTGATTTGCCGACGGCATTTATCCCATGATGAAATGTTTGGTGTTGTAGGTACAGTCTTGAATTCTGTACAAAGCATGTTGCATCACATGCAACACTTTGACTGTGCCAACTATAGAGGGATAAGTCTCCTTAACGGTCGCCTTCAAAATTTTCTTTGCCGTTTTGTGTGAACGGCCTGATAGGTCCAAATCAGTGTGGTTTCAGGCCAGGGAAGTCCACAATAGACCAAATAGACCAAATCTTCACACTACGGCAGATCCTGGAAAAGACACAAGACATGCAGATCGACACTCACTACCTATTCGTCGACATCGAGGCCGCATATGACAGCGTGCATAGAGACGAGCTATACAAAGCCTTGTCTAGTTTTGACATCCCTACAGACATCGTCAGATTGTGTAGGATGACGATAGAGAATTTTCGATGCTCCATCAAGGTCGGCACCGAACTTGCCGAGAACTTGAATGTCAAAAAAGGAGATAGGCAAGGCGACGCGCTGTCATGTGATTTTTTTAACTTAATATTCGAGAAGATCCTGCGAAACTCACAAGTCAACACCAGAGGCACGATCTTACAAAAGTCCGTTCAACTGCTAACTTACGGATGATATTGACGTGATTGGTCGAACACAGCGAGCCGTCAATGAAGCGTCTGCTGGTATTGAATCGGAAACAGCTAAAATGGATCTAGCGGTAAATGAGGCCAAAACGGAGTACATGTTATCATCAAGAAAGGACGCACAACATCGACGTTTCGGACAGAACCTCACAAGGGGCAGTATGAAGTTCGAGGTACCCAAGGACTTCGTCCAATAACATCGGTACCGAGATCAACCCATAATCACTCTTGCCAATCGCTGTTTCTTTGGGCTCAAGAGGCAATTGAGTAATAGAGCCCTCTCTCGAAAGACCAAGTTGGCTTTTTTAATACTCTAACCATCCCAGTCCTGTTCTATGGTGCAGAAGCATGGACGCTGTTAAAAGCGGATGGGGAAGCTCTTCGTCTTTTCGAGAGAAAAGTTCTGCGTGCGAACTTAAGTCCTGTTTGCGTTGATGGTATCTCGAGATGATTCAATCACGAACTATATGGGCTGTATGGCGGCATGTGCTGGTTAAGCGTCTACGGATACAACGCTTAGGATGGCTAGGCCATGTATGGACAACACAGTGTCCATGACGCACACAAGTGGAAAAGGACCTCAATCAACTTGGTGTGCGAAATTGGAGAAAGCTGGCAGGAGATCGCGCCGACTGGAGACGCTTGTTGGTTCAGGCTCAAGCCAACACCGGGCTGTAGCGCCATCAAAAGAAGACTACAAAATAAACCTTTCCTTCGTTTATTATAGTCGCTACGACCAAGCATGTGCTCTCCTCAATATTGTCAGATGTTGTGGATTGGAGTGAAAGCGGTTAACTGAATGTGTCGAATTTTGCAATACTACTATAAATATTCTAATTTTGTTTTCGATACTTGTGTAATAGAAATGTTTACGAATTGAATTTAATGCCATATTTACCTACCAAATATTTTTACCTACCTGATTCCGATTTTCTTGATTTTCGGTTTTGTTTAAATCAAACTTGAGCGAATTTTCATTTTAACGTTGTCATTATGTTTTATTATTGCATTTTTTTTTTTGTTCTTATATCTAACTTATTCTAAAAAACAGTCTAGCTGTCTATAATGTTTTTCAAGAGCAATACACTACAGTAGCTTAAGAGACTTAAATATGTGTACAAGTAAACACAGCGAACCAGCGGAAATGCTGTGCTCGCATCAAATTCAAATATAGGCCGGTCCATCGGCCGGTAGTTCAACGCTCCTAGTAATGCGATCAGCAAAAACACCGGAAACTTGTTGACGCATTCTTTCCAAAGCGTTAATGCTAAGCTAGAAATGGAATAAGAAGAAAAAGAAAAAAAAAATTAGGAATTCTGTCATCAATCGGACGTAAAGCCGAAAGAAAGTATTTTTATTTTAATTGGCACACAACCCAATCTAAGAGTGGATTGCAAATTTCTTGTAGCAAGAAAACAGAGTTCCTTATTTAAAAATAAGTGTTTTCCTTTTAGTGGCTCTTCCACTCTACTACTTAGATTAGTAATCTAACTAACAAGAATCAAGAACCTAGGACCCAAGCTGAGCAAGGATGTATATTTTACATAAGATATACGTGCATGTATTTGGAAATATTCTATCAAATAAGTTTTAGAATCGTAAGTTGAGGTGTTTTTTCGTTCTCTTAGTTGTGTTATAAGTGAAAAAAGAAAATGAAAATATAATGGCAACTAATCAGCCAAAGACTTCGTTTGCCGCTGCTGTCGAAATTGCAGTAGAAACTGCATGTAGAAGCATAATGCGGAAAATGACAGAGTTAATAGCCGAAAAGAAATCAAATAATAATATACGTACAATTATAGTCAAAGTTGACGAATTGAAAAATAAATGGAACGCGGTTTAGTTAACCTCCCCGTCAGTGGCAATATACGAGCCTGTTACAAATGATAACATAGTGTGTCCCATATCTTTGGGCTTGATAAAATCACTCCCGGAATTTTCTGGAGAACAAGCAAAATATATCAGTTGGCGTCAAGCTTCGACCTTTTTCGAAACTACCCTGGTACCGAAAAATACTACCAAGCGGTTGCAATAATTCAGCTCAGCCGACTTGATCTTATCTTCCTTCAACACAACATTAAATTTCGAGGCCATTATAGCTAGACTAGACCAAACATATTCTGACTGAAGACCCTTGCACGTCCTCAAAATTCAAATAAGCATCTTAAATCCAAGGCACAATGTTAAATGTCAATTTCGCATTTCTACGATGAAATGGAAAAAAAAATTAACGCTCATAATGAACAAAATGACGATGGACTGTTCGATGGACTGTGTAACACTGAGCTCATAAGTGCATTGGCAAGAAAATACTGCTCTGACACCGTAAGAGTATTTATTTCGGATCTTAATAGACTGTAAAGTAATATTCTCCTCAGGTTGCGTAGATTTACCTTCAGCACTCGCCAAAGCGCAAAAGTTGGAAGATATGAATTTGCGAGAGCTTTTGAACCGGCAAATGAATAGAAATAATAATACAATTCGAAACAGTCCACATTACAGAAGAATAATAGAACCACAAGATAAAACTGTAATTAGAGAAGAGGACAGTGCAATGGACGTAGATCCAACGTCTTCCAAATTCCGGTACAACAATAAAATCGTCGTGCTTTAAACACTGTGTATTAATCCATGTAAATGGAGAAGAACCTTTAGAAGTATGTCAATGCGAAAATGTGAATTCCATCGATATTGATTGTACAACAGTACCATATAATATGAAACAAAATTTTGAGAAATTAATTGAAAAGCAGGCAAAGGTTTTTGCTCGAGCACATTTGAGCTTTCAGAACAGTTAATTCTGAACCCTTTTATTCAAAACCTAGGACATATCCTATAACACATACACAATTTGTTAACAATGACATCGAAAGAGTGCTAAAGGAATGAATTATTCAGCCGTCCCGTTCACCTTACAACACACCTGTACTTGTAAATAAGAAGGGCCTGAACGAGGTTGATACGAAAAAATTAAGACTGGTATTTGACTACAGAAAACTTAATAAGAAAACTGTAGCTGACCGATATCCTATTCCGGAAGTACCTGTCATTCTTTCCAATTTAAGCCAAGCGATTTTTTTCTCAACAATTGACCTTAAGTCTGGCTTTCACCAAATCTTTCTAGATGAAAAGGATAAAAATGCTCGGAGCATATTCCAACAGGCAATTGAAGACGAAAGTAGGCAAATGCCGTTATGTCTATATTCCTTATTTAATTATTTTCTTTAAGACCGCAGCAGACCATTTCAGAGATTTGGATACAATATTTTCCCAACTTTACAACGCTAATATGAGGATGGCTTCAGAAAAAATCTATTTTTTTTAAACAAAATGTTGAATACTTATGATTCACTGCTTCTAGTGAAGGTGTAAAAACTTTTCCAGTAAAAGTGCGTGATATTTTGATGTTCCAAGGTCTTTAAAATTACGGTAATTCCTTTGACTTTCATGCTATTACCGCAGAATTGTCAAAGATTATGCACTCATAACAAGACCTCTGACAAAATATTTAAGCGGTGATAACGGGCATATAAGTTGTCATAAGTCAAAACACATAGAAATCATGTTGGATTCAGAAACATTATAGAGATACAACAAAATAAAAACCATTCTGGCATCAGAGGATGTTCTACTTCCTTATCCAGATTTCAATATTCCCTTTGTTCTAACAACAGATGCTTCCTCCCAGGCAATAAATGCTGTTCTTTCACAAAAGGAACGTCCTATAACAATGATATCAAGAACGCTTATAAGGCCGAACAAAATTATGCAACAAATGAGTGCGAAACGCTCGCAATAGTATAGGCTCTGCAAGCTTTAAGAAACTATTTATATAAATTTAATATATTCCCCGATCATCAGCCGCTAACATCGCTATGTCAGGAAAAAATCCGAACACAAAACTAAAAATATGGAGAGCTTTCATAGAATACTTTTCACCCACCTTCTACTATAAACGTATAAACCCGCGCTATCGCGACAACACATAACCAATGTTAGTACTAGCAGTACTACGTTAAATAGTGAAAAAACACTGACAATAGTAATACCATCAGTCACTCAACCAATAAATACATTTGGAAACCAAACTTATAGAACTGTCCTCTGAAGATAGCAATAAGACGAAAACCTTATTGAGAAAACAGTTAAGACATAGTATTAAATGTTTACTCTTACAAATCTAATTGAGTCGCTGAAAGGAATTATTAACCCTGATGTAAACAAAGGCATATATACAAAATCGATGCGTTTCCAGGAGTAAAGATGGAATACACTAATAAATGAGTACAACACATGACAAATGAAGATGATAAGTTTGACATTATAACTTCTGACCATAATAAAGCACACAGAGAACCAGCAGAAAACTATAAACGGATTATCGCGGATAATATTTTTTCTAATATCAAGAAAATGTTGAAAAACATTGCAAAATTTGTCAAGAAAATAAATATCAACGAAAGCCGATAAAACATCCGATAGGTCCTCCACCGATTCCTAAATATCCCGGGTAAGAAATACTTCATAACATGTGTGGATAAATTTTCTAAATTGACAGTTATCAAAAATACAAGCTCCACGAAACGCAACTGGTATAAAAAATCCGCTTACAGAAATTGTATCACATTTTTACAAACCTAGGTTGATAATTTCAGATAATGGAGATGCTTTCATCTTCTTCTTCTTTTCCTTTTTCCGGCGTTGTTATGGTCAGAAGTGTAGGACCATAACCTTCCCACTTAACTGCATTCCTACTGGTCCGCTTGTGGGGTCCGCCGGTTTGACCTCAGAAAGTAGCGGCAGGCTTCCCGGTTTGGGATTACTTCATCGCTGAGGCCAATCAAATGCTGGTGTTTTTGGATTTGTTTGCATCAATTGTTTTTCGGCCTGCCGTTTTTTTTTTTTTTTTTTTTTTTTTTTTGTGACACGGGCATGCTCCAGATTTTTTTGTTTGATCTTACTCTTACAACACCGGTGATCTCCAGTCGTGTCAGCCCACTGATTTGCATGTATACTTGTGGTGCAGTTTAATGGTGGTATATGTGTCCCTAGGCTCACCTTGGTGTTTCTAAAATTGCCTAGATGTGATTTTTGTTTACCTTTGTTTTAGTCGCCTTTTACGACAAGCGAGAGGTATCGCTGCAGGGATATTCTTAACCCGTCCCTGCACGGAACAATGGAGATGCTTTCATATCTAACTCAATACAAACTTTTGTCAAAAATGCTTTCAATATTTCATGGTACACTGCCCCTACACTTTACAGTGAGAGTAACGGTCAAGTGGAACGTTTTCACTCTACTCTTGCAGAAATTGCAATACATACTAATAAGAGCACTAGCGATTTAATTGAACTATTCTTGTTATCTGTCCATAAATATAATAATACTATCCATTCTGTTACTGGAGTATTCTGCCTTCTGAAGTATTTCATTGCAGCAGCGACAAATTAAAATCAGAAATAGTAGAGCAACTTGCACTAAAATAACAAAAAGACTTGAAGTATCATAATAAAGATTTGACACCTAAGTACATAGTATGAACGTACCAGGAAAACTTTGAGTTTCTCAGGCGACCGGGCGCGTCCCCAGGTGGCGGATAGGGGAAGGCTACATAATGTGGTAGGGGTCATCGCACCCCCGTGGACCAAAAGCAATCGCATTCCCAAGTCAAGGTAGTTGGAATACGTGGCGAGGAGTGAATGGTGCAAGGAACAGAAAAATATGCGTCGCGAACGTACTATGCAATAGCGGGCGCCCTCGCATAGTATCTAGCCTTACACCTACATGGGAGCACCTGCTCGCCATACCCGTCTGATTCCAATGAATAAATCAAATAATAAAAAAGAAAATAACAATAAAAGCAACACCGAACTGATGACAGAATCGGAGGAAGAATATCTCCTCTACTCACCAGTACAAGAAATGGAGACAGAGTCAACAGAGCCATCTCCATGCACTAAAACTGCACTCCCGTCCAATAAAACGGGCAGCCAAAGCGCTCGGGCATCTACTGATCCAAGCACAGTGACGTAACCAAACCTAGGCAGAAGCGTGAATATTTCACCTGGGCCCAAAAGTGACGAATCGCCGCTTTCATTCATAAAGGAAAAGGAGGCAAATAAATACGCGTCTACGATCAACAATAAACGTAGCGGATCGAATGACAACTCTCAGATCAAGGCAACCAGACCCAACAGAGAGGACTGGAAGAGATCAAGGGCAATCTTTCATGAAGGAAGTATAAAATGGGCCATAAACTCCTTTGACCCATTCAAATCTTTTGGAGAAGACAATATCTTCCCAGCTCTCCTTCAGAAAGGAAGTGCGCAAATCCCCCACCTCCCTTGCTAATTAACATCTTCAGGACCAGCTATGCATGGGGTATATACTGACAAGCAGGTAATGGTAAAATTTATCCCAAAAGCAGGCCGCAGACCTACGGACCTGCCCAAATCATACCGGCCAATAAGCCTTACCTCATTCTTCCTAAAACCAATGGAAAAAATAGTGGATAGACATACGAGTATAAGAGACGTCCCTCTCTAAAGATCACCTCTCCACAACAAACAATATGCCTATCAGCCTGGGAAATCAACCACGCATGCTCTTCAGGAACTAACAGCTGGGATCAATAAATCCCTAAGCGACAGAGAAATCACGATAGGTTGCTTTCTTGATATTGAGGGTGCTTTCAACAATTCCGATCATGCGCAAATACAACGCTGCATCCTCAGCACAGGGATAGATAATACCACACGCAAATCGATTGAACACATGCTTAGCAACAGGAAAATAAACACCCCACTTGGCAATGATAAAATCAATATAAAAACCATGAAAGGCTGCCCCCAAGGCGAGGTTCTCTCACCTCTCCTATGGTCAATCGTGGTCAATGAGCTGATTAGCATACTCAGCAACAATGGCTTATATGTCCAAGGCTATGCTGATGACATTGTGATCCTAATTAGAGGAAAATTCGGAGACATAATCTCGGAACTCCTCCAAAGGGTACTCAACCTTGTTGCGAGCTGGTGCGTAAAAGCTGGACTTAATGTCAACCCTAGAAAAAGCACCACAGTCGCTTTCACCGAAAGAAGAAATAGGCATAAACTCAAAAAACCTACTCTGTTTGGTGAAACAATAGAGTTCTCAAACGAAGCCAAATGTCTAGGTGCAACACTAGAGCTAAACACTAAAGCTCACTTGGAACTCTCACATCACAAAAAACCATTGAGAAAGCCAGGATCACTCTATGGACCAGCAAAAGTCTCACTGGAAAAACTTGGGGGGTTACTCCTAAGATATCTAGCTGGCTATACACAGCCATTACCAGACCAGTTCTCACATACGTTGCGCCCTGGTGGCACAAAACAAAACAAACATCAGTACAAGCCAAGCTCAACAAACTACAAAGACTAGCTTGTATCTGTATTACAGGAGCCATGAGAATGACCCGCACAGCAGCGCTAAAAGTCATCATGGACCTACCACCCGTACACCTCCAACTTAAAAAAGAAGCAATAATATTCGCTCATAAACTTATCGCGGAGGATGACTCTAATTCCAGGCTATTTCATCCTGACTGAATCCTAAAAATACCCCATATAGACAATTGTCTTCCAAGGTATAACTTCAGCAAAGATTTTAAGGTCACAATTCCATCTCGACACACCTGGGAGGAAAATATAATTTCCTTAGCTCGTCAATGCTATGTATGGTACATAGATGAATCCAAAACAAACGAAGGTGTTGGGGCTGGAGTGTACGGAGCTAACACTGGAACACACATCTATCACAGCATAAACAGATGAAACTCCGTATTTCAAGCAGAGATATTCGCAATTGAACTTTGCCTCAGAGAAAATATAAACAGAGCTATAACCAATAAAAATATTTATATTCTCTCTAAATTGGTATAGGACCGCTTACAACCATTACGCCAGCTGGCCAACACAAACAGAGTTCACCTCATGTGGATACCAAGACACAGTGGCCATATGGGAAACGAAAAAGCAAACCTATTAGCAATAAAAGGCCCTGCATCACCATTCATGATACCAAGATCATTCTGCGGTATACCTAACAGCGCCATAAAATGCTACATAAAGGAATGGTTGAGGAACATGGCCAACCATTACTGGACACAAGTGAAAGGTAGCAGACAAGCCAAGATGTTCCTACCAACCACTTCCCTTAAAAGAACGAAACAACTCCTTAAACTTTCTAGGAGTAAGATTCGTATAGTTACAGGATACCTCACTGGACACTGCCCGGTCAACAAACATCTTAAAACGTTGGGAATCACAGAAGATGACCGCTGCAGAATGTGTAAGGAAGAGGCAGAAACAGCACTGTCACTGCCTCATCAATACACGACACAAACACTTAGGCAGGCATCATCTTGAAGCAGAAGAAATCGCTGCTAGTTCACTCAAAAGCATACTAAGTTTTATCATGACCTCAGGATTTTTGAGTGAATTCTGAATGGGGGCCTCAATAGGCCCATCAGAGGCCGCAGTGATTAGATGATATTGTCCCTCCCCCCACTTTAATCTAAATCTAGTATGAACGTGGTGCTATCAAATCTATCAAAACTCTATAGTTTAGGAACTATTCAAGCAGACTCAGGAGATGCTGTTATTACTGAAGGCAAACAGATTCATAAAAATAATCTGAGATAAACCCTTCTTCCTTTTTCAGAATATCCCTATTTTCATCCCCAACCGGTAGAATTACAGATTATTCCAATTTCCTCTTCTTTCCAGTACCAGACGTAGTGAAGTAGCAATTTACTATAATTATCTCTATTCAAAATATGAAATTTTTCAATTTAGAACTTAAAACTATGAAGTTTTAAGTCTGATTAAAGATGAAAAAGATAGAGAAATACTAGATCAGGACATAAAAGAAATCAATTGACTTTTTCGAATTTTAAAGAACCCTATCAAGCGAAAAGATCAATAGATTTCTTAAGTTCTGCTTTGAAATGTATAGCGGTTCATCAAGATTTTCAAATTCTACAGAATACTGAAAGCGACAAGTGGAAATTAACAAAGATATTCAAAAATTAGACCAACTAACAGAGCGAATGAATAATGTTAATAATCGAGAAACTGTTGATTACCAACTTCTAATAATGTTAATGTAAAAGAAATCAAATTGTTATTCAAAATCTATATAATAATGTCTATGCAAAAATGGTTGCTAGAAGCAATACTGTTAATCCACTTCTGTTGAATATAAATGAAGTCGATTTTGTAACACTTTTTGAAAATGTTGTTACTCAATTAAACGATTTATTAACAATACCCGATGTTAAAATCTATTATTCTAGAGACCCCGTATATATTTAATTAAAATTCCAAAAGTAAAGCAAATCTGTAAATGTTTTGAGCTTGCACCCGAAATGCATAATAATAAAATAATTAATATTAAGAGTAATGTAACTGCTGATTGTAATGGAGAGCATGTAGATTTCTTGTAAGATTCTTGTAAATTCTTGTAAAAATTCATTGTCATATAAGTATTGTAATTTAGGTTTTAAGGATACATGTGTAACGCAGCTTTTAAGTAACCGTACAGCAAATTGTGAAACAACATCAACCCATCATCTCGAATAAATTCACGTTCCCAGGGAAGTCATAATAATAGTGCGACGTGAAACTACAACCATAGAAGAAAACACCCAACAAATGTCTTTGAACGGAAAGTACTCGTATCTGATTACGATCAAAAGTAGTATTAAAATTGATGGAAAAGAATATCAAACGAAACCAGCCATCCGATGTGATCATACTTCCAGCACCAAAGAAAACAACGAAAACGGAACTAAACGAAACTTTGTTCACCGAAAAAATTTCTTTGCCGTTAAGTTGAAACCTAAGAACACAACAACTTTTAACCTTACGAGAGAAATGAGAGATTTCAATAAAGAAAACTTAAAAAAGTCTATCAAAAAGATCATATCAAAAACATCAAACGTTCATATTTGAGCAGGGAGCCAGCGGAAATGATGTGATCATATCAAATTCAAATATAGGCCAGTCCATCGGTCGGTAGTTCAATGCTTCCAGTGCTTCCCACACCGGAAATTTTTTGGCGAATTACTGGCAATGCGTTAATGCTATGTAAGTTAGAAAAAGAAAAATAAAAAATTATGAATTCATTCATCAACCGGACATAAGGCCGAAAGAAGGTATTTTTATTTTAACTTACATACATGTGTAATTAAAAAAGGTAGTAGACAAGCAAAAAAATCCAGGAATGATTCTCTTTTGGAGAAGGCAAAGCAATTAAAGTACAAACAAAAATGTAAATATGTATATCTCGGTGAGAAACTCTTCGGTGTTAATAAGAAGGAAAAAAAGGAATAAAATAATTAAAGTTTTTAATTTTGAAGACTTAATTAAAATTAATAATTAAATATACTTTGTCCTTAATAATTTCTAATTGTAATTTATCGAATTCTGATTCTTTGTTTAATAATAAAAAAAGGATAAATTTTGTGAGTGATGTTTTTTTTTTTTTTACAATTTGGCAATATTTTTCTTTGTGACCTATGACATTGCATTGCTCGCATTTGTGTATCAGGAATAGTGCATGTTGTCACAAAACAAGCATCTTCAACATCGCCTTATTCTAATGAGTTAAATTGTTTTTATATAGGATATACAAATGATTCTTTCTTATGGTTCTCTATTCTCTAAAACAACTGTAGCTCACGAAAAATGTTGATTTTTTCCACTCACATTTTGCATCCTTAAAGCACTTATCATTTTTGATTTTCCTTTTCGAGATTTGGATATACAATTCTGAGATTTCAAACTATTTTATGTCGTGCAATGACTCGTACTTATCTGGTGGTGTCGCGGTTTTATTACAAAAATGAGCTGGCATATAAAATTATAAATTTGGTTAGCGCTGACTTGATATACAGTTTGTGAATAAAGTATTTACACAAGTGGAAAAAACAATTTATTTTACTCTTTGTTTTGAAATACGAGGACTTATAATAACTTTATTAAATTTTTCTTTTCCAGTATAATATTCTTCAAATCAAAGAAACAAAAAAGTGACGGTGCTCGTCAAACCGTGTGGACGTGTGTGAACTCAAGAACTCTAGATCAAAGTAAATAAAATAGGAAATAAAAAAGAAAAATAAATAAATAGAAAGTTAATGAACATATTAAACGAATAATTGCCTAGAACGTTTGTTTATTTTTGTCCGGTGTCGCATCTCGTATACCGCATAATACATATACACAACATGTTTTTAAACAGTACAAACTCAACGGTTGTAACTCGTTTGCAAAAGAAGCAAGAAAGCGTAGCGGATGTAGGAGTTACAACGCCAAAACAACCAAGCAAAAATGTCAACACCACGATTTCAAAACCACTTACGGTCGACGTTTTAGAACGAAATCCTAGCAAGCAAGTGGACAGCATTATGGGAAGGTTTACAGCCGAGATAATTGGTCTGATCAGCTACAAAGTGTGAAACTGACACTGCCAAACGTGAAATCCTCAACTTCCGAGCCAACAAATCTGAACGTGCATATCCTGCAACTAAAACGGAGGTGTGATGAACTCGAAAAGGAAAACGTTGCTACCGATGTGATTTTTTCAGTGTTCCAGTTTTAGCTGATGAAAATTTAAAATCGGTCTACACTCATCTTTGCCACACTATCAACTGTAAGTGTTTTTCTTTAATCGCAGCACTTTTTGTCCTACCTATTTACTCTCACCATTTCCAATGTTATTTCTCTGTTGTATTCGTGATCCCCACCGTTTTTCTTCGTTTAAGCTTATTACATAAATAATTATTTATTTCGCCAATAATTATGCTACATAATTTATTTGTTAATATTTACGTTAAAACGAAAGTATTATTAAATATATTATGTAATTTCAAAAAGGGACTCAATGTATGTCATCTGAATGCCCAAAGTATAGTTAACAAAATTGATGAACTTAAGTATACTTTTGATGATAGCATGGTTGATTTCCTCTGTCTTACTGAAACTTGGCTAAAATCGGAGATGTGTTCCAACATGTTTAAGGTTAAAAATATGAGGGTCGTCAGGGCTGATAGAGTTCGTAAAGGGGGGCGGAGGCGCTGCTATATATATTAAAAATTGTTACAATTTTAAGATATTGTTGAGATCAGGACCAAATGATCTGGCCGAATTCGTCTTTGTAGAACTTTCTGGTACTTGTGAAAAATTCATCCTTGGTTGTGTTTACATGGCTCCCGATATAGCTAATGTAAATATATTAAGTGATATTTTTGAGGAGCTTGCTACGTACTATCCTAGGATTGTTGCTTGTGGCGATTTAAATCTCAACATTTTGCATAACCATAACACGTTATTAAAGTCTATGATAGAAACGTTTGGCTTTTCTTTCGTGAATAGCACACAACCAACACATTTCTCAGTGCTCAGTGCTAGGTCGTTGCTCGATATTGCCTTGACTTCACACCTGTCGCTAATTTCACATTACGATCAGATCCTTTCACCTGGTTTCTCCCATCATGATATGATTTTCCTCAAAATAAACTCAAACTTACCAACTGTTGTGGAGACGACTTTCAAATCATACCAGTTCAAAGATGATGACAGCTCTTTGATGACTGTCGAAAAATGAACTGGCTGCCAAATGATACGACATTTCGAGTTGAGTTTCTCACTGCGAAAGTTAGATATCTTTTTGATAAATATGTTCCTTACAAAATAGTTAAAAAACAACAGAATAATACGCCGCGGATTACTCCGGAAGTCTGTAATCTTATTGAATTACGCAATGCATTATATGCTAGATGGAATCGGTTTCGATGCTTAGCCATACGAGAGCATTTTAAGAAAACCCGTAACCTCGTCACTTCTCTTATACGTAGAAATAAACAGCACTTCTATGAGAAGCAATTCGGCTCTGACTATTCCAACACTGAATTCTGGAAAAAAAGTTCGGCATATTCAAATTAAATCAAAAAATTTACCACCAATTAATGTAGATTTGAACGCTCTTAATAAGAAATCTAGTTAGCCAAACCAGAGGCTCCGCTTCAATGACCTTTTCGGCTGCACCCAACATAAATCAATGTACGAGTCCATCCTCACTCCACTGTATTGATGAAACCCTCGTTGCGATTTTGAAAATAAAATCCAATGCAATAGATTCGGACAATATAAATCCGAGGTTCATAAGAATGCTTCTTCCTGGTATAATTCACAAAATAACACATACTGTGATCACTATTATAACTACATCAGTTTTTCCCAACTCATGGAAAATAGCAAAAATACTACCTCTTCCTAAGGGTCCTGCACACAATTCAGAATATAGACCAATCGCAATTCTGCCTTTTCTAAGTCTTCGAAACAATTATAAGCCAGCAAATTAAGTTGCATCTCCATAATAATAATTTAGTCAGCAAATACCAATCAGGCTTTCGTGCTAAACACAGTTGTGTAACGGCCTTATCGAAGGTTATAGAAGATCTTCGTCAAGGCTTAGATACACGTTCTGATAATTTGGGTTTAATGGTATTTTTGGATTTTTCGAAGGCATTTGATAGTGTTGATCACAGTATTTTAGTTAAAAAGCTTATGATGCAATTCCTGTTTGATATACATAAGTCTTTGTCGGTTAACATCATCGTATCTTACCAGTCGTTCACAATATGTATGTTATAAAAATTCTTCTAGCCTGCCAGTTCCGGCAGGTGTTCCACAAGTTCGGTGCTGGGCCCGCTCTTATTTATGTGTTTCATAAATGATATTTCTAAATGTTTTTCGAGTTGTCATCATCACATATACGCAGATGACGTTGAAGTTTATCTCGCCTTCCCGAAGTCAAACATTCTCGGTGCTGCAAACATTATGAACCAACAACTTATAAGGGTATATGAATGATGGGCTCAAAACAAACTGGACCTAAACCTCGCAAAGACTAAAGCTCTACTAATAAATTGTAAAATTAAGTTCCCACCTCCCGCCATCCACCTAAATCAAACGCCTGTGGAATTTGTGAGCAATTTTAAAAACCTGGGTATTTACTTTAATGGAAACTTTAGTTGGAATACACATATTAATAAGACAGTCTCAAAAATATACCGCGCACTTCGTGCTTTAAGTCCCCCAGCACCAACCGGTGTGAAACTCAAATTGGTCAAGTCCTACATCTTACCCATCGTTCTGTACGGTTGTAAAATATACTCTTATATGGACTTCGAATCTAAACACAAACTTACTGTCGCGTTTAATAGTTGTGCAAGGTATAGTTTTAATATAAAGAGAGACGAACAGATCCGATTATACCAAACAAATAACCGGCTGTTCATTACCAACCCTACTAAGTTTCAGAACAATATTACTTTTGTATAAAACGACAACTCTTAAACAACCAGGATATCTGTTCCAAAGTGTACGTTTCCCTGTAAATGATCGATCTCTGACACTCATCCCACCTCGGTGTAAATACAAAATAACGTCTCGTCAATTGTTCGCTTTACTTTACATATATGTAAATTAACAATTACGTTATTATTTTGTTTAAAAAAAAATATTTATTTTCTAATCTTTTTTGGGCATAAGTTAGCCTTACACTCCACAACTTAATCTAAACTACATCAATTCTTACTCTAGCTTAAATACTATTTCGTCGTAACCTGCTGCGACGTCGGCGTGTGGGATCAGGTGTCGGCAACGGTGAAATTCGCCAGACGACAGGAATGCGCGGCTCAGGTGTCGAACGTAAGTCCACGCTCGGACGAGATGTTCTGGGCTTAGGTGTGCAGCTCAGATGGCAGCGTGTGCAACCTTGGATGGATGGCTGGTGCACAAAGTGTTGACCGGGCAGATTCCGTCACGTAGCATGTTGTTTGTTGCATATCGTGGGACGAAATCTGTTTCGCGTTAACTTGTATATATGTATATACATATATCAATAATACACGATCGAAGCTTGTTCCAATTTAAAAGATTTATGTATCTTATGTGAACAAGAATTGTAAATAAATAAATAAATAAATAAGTAAATAAATAACACAAAATGTAAGTTAACGTTATCCTTCTCAAGGATAATAAAAAAAACCGCGAACTCCCGAAACCCGAACCAACTGTTCGACTTACAACGCAATCCCGTTTATTCGAGTTTTAATAATGACTTTATTCGCAGACGTACAGAACTAGAATGAATTTACAAATCTAACTTAAACATAATCTAACTCCTATGCCGGTTTCCGTTGGGCAGCCTGCATGTGCAAGGGCAGCAGTGTCAGCATTTCAGTCGTGTGCTCGTGGGAACGTATGCACGCTCGATCATGTTCTTTCATGCATCTGGCAAATGCATGGTGTCTTGTTGCATATGCGAATTGTTGGGGAGTTCAAGGTGACATCTCCCCTTTCCTCTTATCAGGAGAGCGTGGTGTTAACTGCCCTCCCTCTAAAAATCTGCGTCCCGCAGATCTCAAGGCTGGTTAGTGATGCTGGTAGGCGCCATAGGTTGTACAACTGGCAAATCCGCCCTTTTGTTGATTTTCCTCCAGATGAGAAAGGATGATGCTACAATAAGCAGGAAAATGATGGCGTCGACGGCTGCTGTTGATTTCGTCTTCTTGGCAAGGTCCGCTAAGAGTCTGGTGTTCCTCATGCTGATGTTGTGTACGTATTCCACATTGATTTTGTCTCCGGCTGAAATGATGCTTGAGAGAACAGGTGGTAATGCTTGGAGGGATGTGACTGAAGAGCTCGAAAATGTCCTATTGGCGAGTTGGATCGTCTCGTTACGGATTCGAATTAGAAAGGTACCGGACAGGTTTTTCGATGTGTTGAGAGTGGTTAGCTGGCCATGGAAATTTGTGATGAAAATGGTGTCTTCCTCGATAAGCTCGATGATTTCCGCGCTGTTCAGACGGAAGGTGCAGGCGGCGTCCCCGCCTTTCAGCAACCGGGCAATGCAATGATCTTCGTCTAGATTCTCTAAGGACCTTCCTTCACATACTGTGGCGTTTCCTATCATAAGACAGTCTGACAAAATTCCGAGGGTTTCTTCGTGGTTCACTAACATCCTGTTGAATTGTAGATCAACTTGCTTCCCGTTTGTGATGGAGGCCAAGAGCCTCCAGAGGTTGTACTCCGTCTTACTTATTTTTGGGACTGAAAGAACGTACAGGAGCATGGTGTCATTAGTAAAAACCGACGGAGTTCCGAATTCCAATGCTTCTACTACGTTGGCATAGGGCAGTGTTTCGATTTCGGCCAGAACCCTGTTGATTTCTTCACGGTCAAGAAGGTTGGTGTTGACTATACCGCTTCTAGCCATTTGACAAGCCAGAACGATCTCGTTGATCTCTTCCTTGATCAGCATGACCTCGTTGATGATGTTTTGCTCGAACGTAGATTTGTCGGATTGAGCTACTTGATTTTTTGCGCTGTCAATAACCCAGTTTATTTTTCGGACGATGTCATCGGTTATTTTAAGGACTCTTTCGTTGATTTTATACTGTTGGTTATTGTTTTCAATTATGCCTCGTTCGTTCCTTAGGATATCATCCCAGTCCGCTGCGTCGGGGTTACCCGCTAGCCGCTTCCACGCTGAGCCTATCCAGTTGATGGATCTGGTCTGCCTATGGGCTTTCCCACTCAGAGAATCGAATCGCATACTGATTTGCGCTAGATGATGTTCCGCGATGAACTTCCTATCGTAGTTCTTAATCTCAGCATCCACGGTTTTGTTCATTTTTTCCAGAAGCGACTCGAGTTTCTGCAGGTCAATGAGGTGTATCAGTTTGAAGTGTCCATCTACGATCCATCCCTTGCCTTCCTTCACTGTGACAATTGGTGACTGATACTCGATGATGTCGTACCCTTGCACAGCAACTGATGTTACCACTAAAAGCCTAATTGGAATTTGTGTTATACAATAACTTGGGCTTAGGTGAAATAATTTTTACAGGGATTATAAAAACAATGATAAGGCAATACATTTAATTCTAACTGATCAATCCAATTGATTAGGGAGTAATATGCTAATATGTATACAAACTTAAGGATTAAAATTAATTAAATTAATTAAGTAATTAGAGACAGAAATACAAATTTAAAAATTGTGATTAGCTTAAGGGACAATTTGTTAAGAAATAATTTGTTAACTTATAGTACGATTTCTTAAGCTATGAGTGCCATAAAAATATAAAAATATGAGTGCCGTGCCTTATTCTTTGTGCCTTTCCTCCCTTTTTTTTTTTTTTTTTTTAATTTTATTACGCTATTTTTTTAATTCTGATCACGTTCACAGTCCTCATACAAATGGGTTAAATTTAATCCCTGCGCCCAACCATTTTTTTGCAAAAATCTATAAACGTTAGAACGAATGTTATGTATATGTCTATATTTAAATGAAAAATTCGCTTTTTGTCTTTCAATTTTCCATTTTCATTTTAGATCATATGTGATACATGGGCGTGATCATTGAACATACGCCCAATGTATCAAATATGAACTTGTGATCATACCCCTTTGTATCATATATGAATTATGGGCTTACGGTACTGTTATTTTCATGCAAGCGGATTTTTCGCTGTCAAATAGCAAAAGCACATGTTGAGTTTAGTTTACTGTGCTTAGCAAACGTTTTGTGCGAATTTCTGTAAAAATGAGTGGATCACGAAGAAATTTATCCGATGAAGAAGTGTCGCGCATTATGGAAAGGGATATGGTAGATGATGAAATGTCTTCCGTGATGAATGACGATTTGAGCGATAGCAGTGATGACGACATCGTCCCTTTAGAAGGAGAATCATCAACTGATGCTGAGACAGGTAGGTGAAAAAGATCATAGTGGCCTAAAATGACTACATATAGTATACAATTATACAAAAAACACTTCGGATATTGTTTTAGAGAATGACTCCGATTCCCCATCGGTCGCTGACGTAGAAACTGAAGAAACATCTGAAAATGATTGGATTCCCGTTGTTCTACCTATTTCTAGAGAAGTCTTTGTTGGACGTTCGGGGGTCCAAGATTTGCAGAGTATATCTGATAATAACGGTCAGGCAAATATAATAAACATTTTTGAATATATAATCAATGACGAAATAATTGATACAATGGTGCATTGCACGAATATATATGCGCAAAATTTAAAAGTAACTCGTCGGAACCAAAAGTTTAGCAGAATTCATCGATGGAAAAATATTGACAGAGCCGAAATGCGGAAATTTATTGCAGTTGTTGTGCTTACTGGAGTTGTAAAACTACCCACTATTGAGCATTACTGGAAAAACGATCCTCTATACCATCATTCCTTTTTTCATCACATTAGCATGTCGTATAACAGATTTGCCACAATACTCAAATGCTGGCATTTTTCTGAAACGCAATCCCACAATCCGAACCGAGTGCACAAAATTGAACCATTTCGCAAGAAGGTATTTGAAAAAGTAAAGAAGTTATACTTACCCAGTGATACGATAGTCATAGACGAGTCTATGGTCAAATTTCGAGGGAGATTGAAGTTCAGAACCTACAATCCAGGTAAATCAAGTCCATATGGAATAAAAATCTACAACTGTGTACTTTGGACAGCTATACTTGGTCATATGAGATTTACAGTGGTTCTTCTTCAACTATTGAAGGGTTGGACAAACCTGGCTCAATTGTTATAAAATTATGCGATGGTTTGTTAGGTGATGGTAGAATGGTATGTGCTGACAATTATTATAACAGTGTGCCCCTTGCAACTTATTTGAAAGATCGTTACACAGATCTGTGTGGAACTTTGCGAAAAAATCGAAAGGATCTACCAAAAGAAGTAACCACAGCAAAGCTTCGTAAAGGAGAATGTGTGGCGAGGCAAAAAGATAGCTTCCTAACTGTGTTGAAATGGCATGATAAGCGTGATGTGCTCATGATTTCAACTTGCATGGAGACGAAATGACGGATGTAGTGGGAAATTTCGAAGAAAAACGGAAACCAGTAATGGTAGTTGACTACAACAATGCCAAAAAAGGAATAGACGTTGCAGACCAAATAAGTAGTTATCACTCGCCACTTCGGCACTTCCAACTCTTACATGGTTTAGAAAAATTGCTGTGGATATTATTACTGGATCTGTCATTGTCAACGCAATGGTGGTTTACAATGAAATAAATCAGAAAAAAATAACTATGCTAAAAACACAGGAAGAGATCATTCGCCATTACTTTCCTAACACACAAGGGCCGGATCCTTCGCGGAAAGTGTCAGGATTGCACTTCCTTACAGAAATCCCAAGGAAAGATGTAAAGCTGATTAGAAAGCGATGTGCATTGTGCTATAAAACCCTATTACAAAATAAGCAACCTGGTGCACGAGCAAAACAAGTCTTTAAGCCGCAGATCCTTGTGATCAGCCCTAAGACAGCGATATATCTCAATGATGGTTGAGTGGAATCTCTCAACCTGACCGTTTACCTCTGAGCGCCGCACTGGTGTTCGGTATATTTTTATGCCCAACATATTTATGAAGTTCATTACAATCGGGCTAATGAAGCTACACTCGTTGTCCATCACTAATATTTTGGGCACCGTGAAATAGTGCAAGATTTTTATAATTTTGTCCCTAAGATGTAAAGCAGACCTAATATGAAAGATTTTCCCGAATTTGGAAAATTTATCTATGCAGCTTATGAACTTTTCGTTTTGTATTTCGATTAGATCCAGGTGCAAAATTTCGCAAGGATAGCTAGGGATAGGAGTAGGTTGGAGCTCAGGGTGGATTGGATGTCTATCGTATTTGTTGGAATTGCACACCTCGCATGATTTGGTGTATTTCGTGACCAAACTGTTCATGGCTAGGAAGTTGTAGCGCTCGAGCAGCTGCTCTTTATTCTCCCGAGCGTTCCTGTGTGCTCTTCTATGTTCTGCCATGATTAATTCATATCTACGATCCTCATTCGCTACATCCTCGACAATTCTCTGTGTAATCCTGATCTTGTACTTAGTGAAATGCTCTATGGCGACTTCCTGGAGGATGCCTAGATACGTTTCTGGGATTTTTATTCCGTTTATAACGTTTGGGTTGAGTTTTGCCTTAAGAATTTCGGTTAGAATTTGCTTGGTTGGATTGATAATAGCTACGTAATGTCGTTGATAGCCAGGATGGGGTTCTTCGTGAATTTCCAGACCTTTACCGATTTTAAATATGATTTGGTTCCGGAAGACGTTGATTGGTGCTTCTACATGGGGTATAAGATCTGAAGAGTCCTGTAACACGCTATGTGCAGTTTCTGTGGAGGTCCCACCTTCGGAAAGTGCGGTTTGCGTGGTGAGAGCGGTATCATTTCCACTGGCCGTACAAGTTTCTTCTGTGTTAGAGTTCGGCACAGATTCAGTCGTATTTGAATCCTGCAAATGGTTAATCTCAGTTTTGAATCTAGAGAGAGCATCAGGCACCAAATTTGATTTACCAGGCTTATAAATCAATTCGTAGTTGTTCTCCTCTATCCGCGCCTTCCATCTCTTCAGTTTTGCATTATAATTTCTATTGCCCAGTGCGAACGTCAGGGGTTGATGGTCTGTGAATATCCGAATCTTCTTTGCGCCGTACAGGTACGAGCGTAAGTTGTCTAGTGCCCATACGATGGCCAACATCTCTCTCTCGTTTGTTGCATAATTCTCCTCGGTCCAATTCAGTGACCGCGAGATATATGCTATAGGCTTGTCCTTCCCGCATTCCCCCTGAGATAAAACTGCACCTATTGCAAGGTTCGAAGCATCAGTTGTCAGATTAAAGGGTTTTTCGAAATCAGGGAATGCTAGGATTTCTGACGATGTTAACAGTGCCTTTAACTCGTGGAATGCCCTAAGAGCTTCTTCATTAAGTTCTATTGCAATCCGGCTCGACTGGTTGGCTTTAACTTGGGCGTTTTCACCTCTGCTCAGGTTTGTCAAGGGCTTCGCAACCTTGGCATAGTCCCGAATAAATCTCCTATAATATGATGTTAAGCCTAGGAATGATTTAAGTTCTTTTAAGTTTTCAGGGGGTCTAATGTTCTGGATGGCCTTGACCTTCTTTGCATCAGGACGTATACCATCGGGGGTGATGACGTAGCCCAGAAATTCTACTTCCGTCTGCATGAAGTGAGTTTTTTCTAGATTAACCTTGAGCTTAGCAGTATCCAATCGTGCCAGGTCCCTGCTCGGGCGCCAGTTAACGTTATCCTTCTCAAGGATAATAAAAAAAACCGCGAACGGGGAGGCAGAGCCTCCCCCCAACTGTTCGACTTACAACGCAATCCGGTTTATTCGAGTTTTAATAATGACTTTATTCGCAGACGTACAGAACTAGAATGAATTTACAAATCTAACTTAAACATAATCTAACTCCTATGCCGGTGTCCGTTGAGCAGCCTGCATGTGCAAGGGCAGCAGTGTCAGCATTTCACTCGTGTGTTCGTGGGAACGTATGCACGCTCGATCATGTTCTTTCATGCATCTGGCAAATGCATGGTGTCTTGTTGCATATGCGAATTATTGGGAAGTTCAAGGTGACATCTCCCCTTTCCTCTTATCAGGAGAGCGTGGTGTTAACTTGTAAATCATTTAACTAAAACAAACAACACTAAAAACATAATAAACTAAAATGGACAAAAACTTCTGTGTGTCGAAATTGTCTACACATCTAAATGAATTCAAAGAGTTATTCTGCGCTTGATTTCATGTCGATGTTGAAAAAATCTCACGATTTTTTCGCCCTGCTTAAAACCTTATTTGGTTAGATCGTTTTCGACCCTGATGGAGCAACGAGAATTCTCCTATGTCATCCTGCATAACCTGACGAGTTTGGCAGGGATGTCAAAACTAGACCTGGCGCTGTATAGCTCGTCTCTATGCATGCTATCGTATGCGACCTTAAAGTCGACAAGATCGACAAGCAGTCGATCTGGAACTTGTTGGTTTTTCCAGGATCTGCCGTATTGTGAATATATAATCGATGGTGGACTTACTGGCCCTGAAACCACACTGATATCTACCAATCACCAATCAGTTTGTTAACGTACGGTTTTAGGCAGAGAAGATCTTGTAAGCGATGATCAGGTAAACGATACTAAGATTCCATTCATCGGGCATGCATTGCTCTCATCATATCTTGCAGATGAACTGGTGCACACTCCCAACCAGGTCATCTCCAGCTGTTCAAGAGTTCGGCAGGTAGTCCGTCTGCTCCAGCAGCTTTATTGGACTTAAGCTTAGAGAAAGCATTCCAAACTTCGTCAAGATCAGGGGGAGGAATTCTTTGCACCATCGTCCCTTGTGAATGGGTCATCCTGTCTTCATCGCCGTTGTATAGTCCGCAGAAGTATTCTTTCCAAATTTTCGATAAAACCTTCGAAAGGCATTCCCTGTGAGCTTCTCATGCTCTATTTGTGTTCTTCTGAGAAACTTACTCTCTCCCCTCCTCTTCTGCTCATACAGCTTACGAGTAGTCCTCATCCTTCTGTTCAGCGCCGCTTGATAGGCTTGCCGTTAGTTCCTTGTTGGTGGCGTTTTGAAACCTAGTACCTCAGAGGCAGTACCTCTAGTACCTCAAAGGCTTGGTCACAACGGGTCCATTGATCTCGTACAAATTGGGTAGATGTTTGAGGGTTTTCCGAGAGCCTGAGAGAGACGCGATCGGCATATGCTCTGGTGGTCTCATGTGATTGCAGCATTGCCACGTCATATGCCGCAAGCCTTACTCGATTTTTTTGAGCTAGGCATATTCGCGGTTGCAACTTGGCTGCCACAAGATAGTGCTCCTCGTAAAGTTCGTACAACCAGAATATCGAATGCGTTCCTGCCATCAAACCCAATGTGGTCAATCTGGTTGGCGGTTGATTGATCCGGAGATCGCCAGGTGGCCTTGTGGATAAAGAGATGCGGGAAACACGTGCTAGCAGCTAGGAAATTTCGCCCCGTTGCGAAGTCTATCAGCCTGAATCCAGAATCCATTTTCGGATGTGGTGTTGTGTAGGCTGTGCTTGCCAATTACTCTATCAAAAGCGACTTCTTTGCCCAGTTTGTCGTTAAGATCTCCTAGCACGATTTTAAAATCGTATTTGGATCATTGTGCATATGTTCTATCTAGGAGATCGTAGAAGTCGTCCTTTGAAGCATCATCCTTGTATTCGGTGGGGGTGCTGTGGGGGCGTGGGAGCAAATCTATGTATGTATGATATGATTGAATTTATTTCTTCGTATGTTGTGTGTAATTAATTTTTATATACAACATAAGCTTGGCTCATGCTCGTCAAGAGCTATAACGCCATCTAAGAAGGGGAGGGCACGACCTACGGGAAACGGTAGTGATAGTATACCATGTGCGTATACCATCAGTGAAATAGTAACATGCAACGCTCAGAAATAAGCGAAAAAATTACGCTCAAAGTTGTATGTAGCTTTTTATGAGCAAGTTACGTTAAGCTCCACGCGAGCATGCCATCGCGTAAGTGGTAACGCTCCCGGCTCGTGCTCTCGCTCGTTCGGGTTTAAGTCCTGCCTTATTGATCTTTTTTTGTTTTGTTTTTGTGTTTTGTTTTTCTTCAATTTATTTATTGTATTTACTTTATTTTATACTTGTTATTAACATAATTATAAAATAAAAATCGAAAACATTCAGAAACACGAACAAGAGATATTTTTTCCCAGACTTCACAGAGAATAAGTCTGAAAGCAGAAGAAATAGGGGAGTATAAAAGACAAAACTCTTAAAACGGGATTTCCTTTTTATGAAAATTCAAATTCATTCCAAAGTATTTGCATTTTGTGCCTTAGGGTGTGGTTACATCCAATAGAACTTCTTGCATTCGTCGACTCTTTATAAGTACGCGTAGAAGTGTACAACTGCAGAGCAAGCATGGGACCATAGTTGTCCGATTTACACAAGTAATTTATCGATCTGCAGCAATTTACGGCCCATCTATGGAAGATTTTGTCCGTAAAATGATGCTAATAGGTACTAAGGTAAAAAAAAACTGGTTTGGAGATTGGTGCCAGCTTTCAATTTAGTGTATAGACCTTTAAAAAAATTAAATCATTGAATCCTATCATTGGAGCGAGACATAAAAATGTCAATTCGAACAAGCTACTTAAAGACCACAATATCATAATGAAAAATGTGTTTTATATCCCAAACATTTCTACAAATATTATGTCTGTGAGTCAGAAGGTTAAACAACACTATGGTTTCCCTCAGAGAAAGTTGTCGAATATATGATTCGATGTCCACAAAATTGTCACCATAACCTTTTTTGGGTGAAAATCGGGCTTGGAGGTGTGTTTTGGTTTTTCATCAGCACCCAATCACTACCCAGGTCTTTTTGAAATATCATACAGAATCCACTTGCTCACTCGAGAACTTCTTATTTTCGACTGAGTGAAAATCGTACATTTCATGTGGAAGAAGAAAATGAAGAAAACAAAATAAATGTAACTCGTGGTACTCACACCAAAACACAGTAATCGTTTTTAATAAATATATACACCAATTATTGAGAATACGAGTATATGTAGAACGAAAAAATTATTAAGAAACAAGACTATAAAACTTAAAAATATGACGGATAAAGCCAAAATTAAAATTCTGAAAAATGGTTAAAAAACGTTCCTGCCCATTCGTCAGCAAATTTCATTTTACCATTTTGACGCAGATATTCAGGATATGTACAAGGTTATAATTCACTAAAGCCAATCAACACTTTTCTCCCAAAGTATTATTCCCCCATTGTTCTACAAAACAAAATGTTCACCGCTAACCCCCATTAAAATCTAACGGCAGATGCACGAAAGATATACCCCCGCTTCAATTAGTGATGAAACAGGAGAACCCAGGTTGTTCGTAATATAGGATGCGATTTCATTAAGGTTTTTTATCCATTCAGTAAAGACTCGACCTTTGGAGGTGGTAGAAGCGCCAAAATTGTTCTACAAAAGACAATAAATTTGTAAACTTAAATCTGAACTTTAGGAAAAAGGGTTATGTACTCTAGGCGAAGATACAGTAAGAAATTCTCTTGGCTGCCTTAAAATTCTTTAAATTTTTAAATTCAACCCAATAGTACAAGTGTACGTTACACCATCTATGCGTCACTATCACGTACCATATTCTCAAATGTTCCTCAGCTCATCTTTCAAAAAGTTCACTTAAGAGATTGAAACCTTGGATTTCTGGTTACTTATTGAAAAAAGTAAAAACTAAAAACGAACTTAGAGTTAAACTTAGCAAATAACCTGGAAATCTTAGGTTAAAAAACAAATATAAAAAACTGTGTATGGAACTAAAAAGGGAAATTCCAATTTCTCGGGATAATTACTACTGTTCTCGATTCTTTTCTGCTAGAAGTAATCTAAAAAATGAATGGAATTAGGTTAATAATGTTTTGAATAGACACTCAGCCGCAAAGAAACCTACTGTTATTCGTTTCGATTACCATATTGTCTCTGACAAACCGACCATTGTTGATGTTTTTAATAATTATTTTATTAATATAGCTACCAACTTGCAACCAGATCCCATTCAACCTATTTGTCCCAACTGTTTACCTACTGAAGACCCGATTTCTTGTAACAGTTTCGTATATGATCCCATAACTCCACTTGAAGTTTTAAAAGTACTGGGCAATTTAAAAAATTCAAATTCTTGTGGTGCTGATGTTATTTCAAGTTTCTTTCTTAAAAATGTTGCATTGTATATAATAGATGTACTCTCTTACATTTTTAATCGTTGTATTTTTGAAGGTGTTTTTCCTGATGAACTTATGTAAGTGTGCAGATGTTATTCCGCTATATAAAAAGGACTCTACTGTTGAAGTGTGTAATTATAGACCTTTCTCTCTCCTTCCAGTTATAAGCAAAATCTTTGGAAAGCTTATAAAAAATAGGATAGTGAGTTATCTTTTAAAAACTAAGTTTTTCAACCCATCACACTTTGGCTTTCAAAAAGGTAAATAAACCGAGGATGTACTTTTACAATTTTGTGGCTAAGTGATGTTCAACCTCGATAATAAGAAGGCTACTGCTGGTCTTTTTGTTCATATCTCCAAAGCGTTTGATATGGTCGATCACCCTATTCTTCTCAATAAACTTGAAAAAGCAGGATTTCGAGGCTTCATGTTAAAATGGTTTAGTTCGTACTTAAATAATAGGTCATAAAGAGTGAAAATTGATGAAATTAGGAGTGATCTTATGTTTTTAAAACTAGGGGTACCTCAAGGCTCTGTATTAGGCCCCGATCTTTTTCTTATATTGTATATATAAACTATCTGTTTGCATTTAAGTTCAAAGGTACGCCAACTGCATTTGCAGATGATGTAGGTTTCTCATATGCTTCAGATAGTCGCTATACCTGGTTTCAGATATAAATATGGATCTTTATCTTCTTAGAATTTGGTTCTCCAAACACAACTTGGTCATAAGTGCCAAGACTAAGAAGGTAATGTTCTTTAGCTTGTCAACATTACCGGATCCTGAAGTTAATATTTACTTTCATTCACCGGAGTGCCGAAAATTTTAACTTAATGCCTGCAATTGTAGGTGTGGCTTATTTTCTCCTACCTTTAATGACAACTTAAGCTGCAGTGATAATTGCTTTCAAATCGAGATCGTCAATGAGTTTAAATATCTTGGGCTTAACATTGACACGAAAATGTGCTTCTCGAAACATGTTGAAGCTTTAAGGAGTTATTGTCGTTCTACACTTAGGCATTTTTTCTATTTGCGTAATGTCTGTTCCAAAATGTTATTGAAAACTATCTACTATGGTATTGTTCAATCAAAATTACAATATGGTATTGCTTGTTGGGGAGGTACATTTAAGAATAAGATAAATTCTCTCTTAGTGTTACAAAAATATATTATACGAATACTATGCCGTAAACCTGTGCGTCATTCTAGTTACCCTTTGTTTTATGACTTAAAAATTCTTCCTGCTCGTCATTTGTATTGTTTTAAGGTACTTAAATCTTTATTTTTTAAATCCGGTAATCGGAATTTTCATTTAATGTCAAAATACAACTTACGTGGAAACGTATCGTACTCTGTTTCTGTGCCTTCTTTCCATACTACTGCCTTTCGTAATTTTTATTATATTTCGTCTGATCGTATATTCAATAAACTTCCTTTATCGATCAGAAACACAACTGTACCAGGAACATTTCTCAAACTAGTAAAGAATTGGCTTCTCAATTTTAATTTCTCTAGCATGACAATCTCTTTGTGACAATCTGGTTTAATTTATGTCTTAGCTTATATTGTTTATTATATGAAATTATAAAGTAATTATGTTCTCTTTGATAATCTTATTAATATAAGCATATCTCATAACTTTTGAATTTTGTATTTCAAGGGTCACCCCACCCAAATGCATCAAATTTATATTGTCTAATTATAAACATTGATGTGGCACTCGACTCTATTTTTATTACTTATGTATAAAAAATATAGAATGCCATTTAAATTTTCTTATATTTCATAGCTTTTATGTCAATTGTTATGTTATTCCAAATTGTGAATTACATATTACGGAATTTATATAAGGAATTTAAATAAATTAAAAAAAAAAACAAAAAAAAAATCCGCTTGCGAACACCTTAATTATTTTAACCAAAAAAGAATCATTTTCAAAACAGGTACGTGGGGTAGTTGAGTATCGTGTTGGCGTCGTTTCTCTTGTTCCTTGGTCCGTTTTCCTCCCCGTTCCATCACTTCAAATTTGAAGGTTTTTCTGGAACACGCGCTGAAAGTGCCGTGTCCCTTTCGACATTGGCAGCTTTCAGCTGACAAGATTAATATAACTTTCTAATTTCATCCGGGCAGAAATGTTGCATATGGTAGCTAAAAGCAGCCCACACCATCAAAGATCCACCTCCAATATTTCGCTTAGTGAAGAAGCTCTTAGAACTTTTTATATCATGCCAATAATAATGAAAACCATCTGGACCATTAAGATTAAACGTTTTTTACGCTTTTCCACTATTCAGACCATGTCATGTGATCCTTGGCAAAGTGGAGTCGGGCAACTTTCTGTAAGAGCTGGATTTATAATAACTTACTTTTTTCCAAACCCAGTTCGGATAATGGCTGATTTCTGCCTTCGTGAAATTTGTTAATTCTTTTTATTTATCCGGTTCACATTGTAATTATTTTCTAATTTAATAGCATTTATCGATTGCGGAAACCAATCGATTTAATTTAATGGAAATTTGCGATTGGACACACCGGTATCCTTATATGTATGAATGGATTTTGGCGATTTCCTCATCCGAGTACATTTTTGCTTTTCACATTCTGCACTATGGCCAAACATTTTCAAAATCCCAAAATTTGTAAATGTTAAAAAAAATATACACAAAACATAAAACAAAAATAATAAAATAAAACAAACAATATATGTAAATAAAAAATACGAGGGTGGTCCGATAAGTACTTAGCCTACAAAAGAAACACAAAAAAATTGGAGAAATCGCGATTTATTTTTCAATATAGTCTCCTTTTAGCTCGATACACTTGACCCAGCGATGCTCCAACTTCTTTAACCCGTCTGAAAAATACGTTTTCTCGAGGTCTGCAAAGTAGGCCTCCGTGGCGGCGATGACCTCCTCATTCGACTGAAATTTCTGCCCGGCGAGTGACTTTTTCAAGTTTGGAAACAAAATGAAGTCGCACGGGGCCAAATCTGGAGAATACGGTGGATGGGGCAGCAGTTCGTAGCCCAATTAGACCAATTTGGCCGTGGCGAGAGGGGAGGTGTGGGCCGGTGCGTTATCATGGTGGAAGAGCACTTTTTGCTTCGCCAAGTGGGGCCGTTTTTTCTTCAATTCGGCGTCGAATCGGCCCAATAATTTGGCATAGTACAGCCCTGTGACCATTTTGTACTTCTCCAGGTAGTCGATCTGGATCACACCTTGTGAATCCCAGAAAACGGTGGCCATCACCTTTCCGGCCGATGGGACAGTCTTCGCCTTCACGTTCGCGGGTGAAGTCCACTGTTTCGACCGTTCCTTGGTCTCTGGTGTGAACCAGTGGATCCATGTTTCGTCGACTGTCACGAACCGACGCAGAAACTCCTTCGGATTGCGCTTAAACAGCGCCAAACACTGCTCTGAAGTGGTCTCACGGTTGCGCTTGTTGTCCGGAGTGAGCAAACGCGACACCCATCGCGCCGACAGCTTTCTCATGCCCAAATTTTCATGCAGGATCACGCGATCTTTTGAATTGCCTACTGTCTCAGCTAACTCGGGCACCTTCAATCGGCGGTCTGCCAATACGAGATCGTGGCACCTGGACGTGTCTCATAAGAAACCGACGTGCGACCACGTTGAAACTCGTTAAACCAATTTTTGATGGTCGCCATCGAAGGAGAAGAGTCACCGTACACAGCATCCAAACGCTCTTTGATTTCGCTGCGCGATTTCCCTTCCAAAAACAAGAATCGAATCACCGAACGATATTGCTCTTTTTCCATTTTTCTAAAATCCGCGCCGCACACGCGGTCAAAACAAAACTACGAGTCCGATCCGGCTAAAATTTCGACAGTAGCCGTCTACTACAATGTACTACATGATAGTAAGTTGCTCTTGCGATACTGGCGGTGAGGCTAGGTACTTATCGGACCACCCTCGTTGATAAACTAAAATATAAACAATATTAGCATCACTTACCTCACCATGCCGAACATTGATCAAATGTCAAATTGAACAATTCCGGCGGCCGTATAGTGTGTAGCGAGATACAGTGGCGAGCAAAACCGGTCGAATAAATGAAAAAATCCTGGAAATCTTTCATAACACATTTATTTGTAGTCCTAATAGAATTTCTATTGATTTATTTTATTTGTTGATGTTTCAGAAGAGTAATAAAAAACAAAAAATATTTCATTCAAATAACAAAAAAATAAAAAATCCCAAAAAGTCCAACTATGTTCATTCGACCACACAGGGGCTTATTCCTTGGTGTATATCCTCCATATTCTTCCGAATGCAAGAAATTGCGGACTGTTTGCGGGTGTGAGTTGGCTTTCTCTTAAGTTTTCCGCTATCTTCACAGCTGAAACTTTGGGATCTTCCTTCTTCATTTTTACAATAAGCGTTTTAGTTTGTGGAGTTGAAATCTTGCTCGGACGCCCACTGCCACTCGGTCTTATCAAAAACCCATTTTTTGGTACATAGTAATTATATACTAAACGATGGAATGTGGCTTTTAACAATTTCCGCTCTCTGCCTCAAACTTTTTTTTCCCATAATTTTATGACTAATTTTTTCTTTTCTACAGATGTTAGTTTACTCTCCATTCTGATTTTTGTCTAACTTTAATATCCAACTTCTGAACTCGTTCACGGTTAGAAAACAACTGGACGTTACCAGAAAAAATACAACGAATTTTTTGTCAGGCAATAACGGTTGTTTAAATAAGAAGCAACAGGGTGTACACGTTTTTTTGGTTTTGTAAAACTGCCATATTTTGTCTTATGTTTATTTTTAAAGAAAAAGTGTAATTTATAAAATTCAAATAAAAGCTATTAGAATATAAGTATGTCATTTTGAAAGTTATTTTATTTCACTGGAATAAATAGATCAAGAGATATTGAGCTTTCACTGTATATGACCGAAAGGTATAATCTTATGTTATTATGTTTACTTTAGAGTGTCTGTATATGGCCAGTAAGGTATTTAAGTTAGTATAGTCATTTAAGCTTGTTTTAAGCATTTTTGTCTAGCATAAGATAGTTCTAAGTATTCTAAAATAAAAATGAATTAAAAATAAGTAATAAACAAAATATTAAAGGAATTCAATAATCAAAATATTGTCCATATTTTGCTATAACTTTTTCTTACCTTTCTTGCAATGGACGGATTCCACATCACTGGTGTGGACCACTGCTGTCCCTGCTGTATCAATCGAAACAAGTAGTAAACAGAACGAGCCAAATCCGGTGAACACGTCATATGGGGCAGACCACTTAATATGTGCATCATTTGGACGAGCATTGTCATAATGGAAAATATCTGATGGGTGTCTTCGGACATATTTTGGTCGTTTTTGTTTCGATTCACTTTTGTCTGTTTGCTGACAGCGATCACCAGTGAAACGATTCACGAAGTTTTAGAGTTCATACAACACCGCTCCCTCAACTCAATGGGTCTGTGCAACATTTTTGAGGGTGGGATTGTCAAAGTAGTCCACTTTTCGTCTTCAGTAACCATGCAATATTAAAAACATTTTCTTTTATGAATATTAAAAATTCCAAGCCCCCAGCTGCAATGGATATGGTTTCAAATTCATCAATTTTCTAGACGTTTTTCGTCGCTATAACTTTCAACGTTTATTTGTCATACACTGCAGAACAGTGTCCCTCTGGCAAATACTTCTACAGAATAGCGAAACAAGGAAAGAGCACACTCATGAGAGGGAAGCTAAGCGGAGGGTGGCACACGAGGCTCTGAACTGGCCAGTAATACGCTGTCATCAGGCGGTTCCCGAATAATATTTTTAATGACTCCAATGATAGCTTTTGTCTTGCTTTCTTTAAAAACGGAATGTAAGGAAAATAGTTATATATGAGGTTTGTCCAATAAATAAGCGAAGAGTTCGAAATATAATGGCTGAGACATAGTAAGGGAAATATGTTTGGGTAAAAAATATGCACAAAGAACTTTAAGTGAGTAGATGCATTATCATGTTTTCATCGCATTATTTCAAGCAAATTACGCTTCTGTTCAAGGTAATCTAACCTATCACAGATTCCGTCGTAATAGAAAATGTGCTACGAATCCCGAAAAAGCTATTACTGATTCCGAATGAAAAGGAAATATGCTGTCTTTTCCTACGACAAGTTATTCTTTTCGTATTCAAAGTGAAAACAACTTGGATTTAGAGAAAAATGTAAGTCTTTTTTCAAAATAAAATTATTTTTAGATAAATTTTTATTCTTTAAAGGGCTAAATCAACAAACAAGGCGCAATATCAACGACTTTATGAGATGATGAGAGAAAAACCGGATATAGCTCAAGGCTATAGTAAAACATTACAAGAAAATGTTAACGTTTTCTGGGAAAATGTTAAAATAGAATTAAATATTCTGGGTCCACCATGCAAAGAAGCATCAACTTGGAGAAAGGTTTGTGGCAAATTGATTTTTAATTATTTTAGTCGTTTTGAATTATACTTTCTCTCACCCAAGGTTTGGCTAGATTGGAAAGCCTACATAAAGAGGAAACTAGTTGAAAATAAAAAAAAATTTAAAGCAACAGGTGGCGGGGAATGCAAGCAATTTTTTTTTCTTTATTAGAAGAAGGTGTGATAGAGCTTACTGGGCTGCAAACTTCTACAGCAGGAATTGTAAACACTTTTGGATATGTGACGTTACCAACACTAAGCTGATAAGCGCCTCCTACCAAAAATCTTAGCACAGCAGCAAGTCTACATATCGGGTTTATGGATGACGGAGTCAATTCCTGTTCCAGCTGCTCCAAAACATATTTAAATGCTGCTTTATTAAGACGCCAATTTCTTATGAATCTGAAAAAAAGATTATATTTATAAATAAAACAATATTTTTGTTTTAATATTGTAGATAAATGTTCGAAGGTACTCACAGTTTCTCATCTAGATCAAATGGATTAGATCTATCTCGCAGTATTTTTCTTTGCTTTTTATGTTTTTGCTTTTGTCTAGCTGAATCTTCCTCCGCAGCAACAATTGCAAATATAAATGAATCCATTTTTGTTTTTCAGACGCAAATATAATTTTAAAATAAACCAATCACAAATTTGAACCATAATTTTTTTAAATTTTCAATGCTTTGACATTAAACAGCTGATTTCGAAAATGAAACTGAGGGCGTTCAATGAGGCAATGCTTTGTTCGATTTAGTTCGGGTTGTGTAATACCAATTTTTCGAAATTCGTATCGTAGCTCTGATTCGGAGACGTACTACGAAGGAAATCTGTGATTCGGGCCAATGTTCCTTACTGAATGAATGATATTCCGGCAAGATGATGAACAACGCCATTGTAATCAAAGAAAACAGTAAGCAAAACTTTCACTTTTGACCAAACTTAGCTTTGGCTTTTCTGGTAGCTTCCATTAGGATTATTGGAACCATATACCTATTGTTCGTCACCAGTAACAACTTTCTACCTATATACTGCTTCATCATTTTCATACGTTGGTGAAATGCTGGAGCGACCAGAGCGGAAATCGTTAATAAAACTTTCTAAGCCTTTTATGAAGAGGTTGTACCGCTTTTAAATATTTAATTTGCTCAGAGTAGACTCACCAAATGCCACATTCAACATGTCAAGTTGAACACTTAACCTTATTTTTCATACAAAATTTAATACTTTTTATTTATCACTTTTCTTACAATAGCAAAAAACTGCCAAGCACATCTTTGTATCTGTGAAAAACTAGCTAAATATCCAAATGGGCTGGAAATTTCACCATATGTTAGAGGGCATGTGTACCATAAAGAAAATAAAAATAAAGTATGTATTTTTATTTTACTAACAAGCTTTGTATATATACCAAGCACAGAATTTTATTACTCTTTGTGTGTTTAATACAATATTTATCTTTTATTGGGAAATAAAACAATAGGGATTAATTGAATAGATAATAGGAAATAATTTTAAAAAATAATATGTACATGGTAAAAATCATCTTTCGTAAAGGTCGCCATAATGAGATACACCGACACCCTCCAAACTTATAGTCGTCTATATTCCTAAAATATAAGTTTGGCCAATGAGAAGAAATACATATAAACATAGTCCAGCTCTTAATCCAACAGATATTCACACATCGGAAAATATTTAGAGTGATTCGGTGTGGCCGAAATTCATTACGAAGGATAAACAAAGAATCACGTACAGTTAAGCACATCATTAAATTCCCGTTTCCGTCCGTTATTAAACCACAACAAAATTAGTTTGGCTTTTAGGGTTGAAGGAAAGGTGACAGAAAGGAAAAACAGCCACTGAGGAAGATTCGTTTTCCATATAATAATCATTTGCTTCTATGGGATTAATTGGATTTGCGCTAATTTTAATTTGTTTTATATTTGTTATTAGTTTTCTCATTTTTATCTCATCTTTTGGCAAAGAAGGTGAACCCTCTGGGGCACTGTTGAGTTTGGAACAAAAGACAGTGTAAAGAAAACTAAAATGCACTGATATAATGTTTCCATAGAAGTACTTTAACGTTTGTCCTTGTGGTAGAGGATATGTGCTCCTTTCCCAGGTCGTTTTTGGAATTATTTTTTTTATAAGAAAAATGGAAAAGATGCAATACGGCAGCAAAGGACTGCCTGCAGCTTTATGGTTACAAACGATATTAAAATTATATACTCGCTATTTAAGTTTTATACTGCAATATTTGGGGGTACTAAATGTGCAATATTCTCTACTAGTTAATCTACTATATCATCCAGCTACAATACTTTAGTAGCACAAAAACCCAAGAAGAATGTGGGATAAAAGAAAGAAATGAAGGGATCGTTTGCTCTCGCGTTTCTCCGCCATTTGTCAATCCATGTCATTGGTGACTGTGGTCGGAACAATGTACATATATACAATACAAGTAAAAATTAGAAACCCTGTTGCCCTTTTAATACTACAAACGGAACAAAGGGCTAACCTTTCATGGTTTTTCAATGAAGTTTTTAAGGAACACAAAATGAATATAAGAGGTACTCGTATAATTAATATCATTTTGCAGCTAAAACGCTGCAAGTCTTAAGTTTTTCTGCTTTGGAAATACAGTTGGTGCGAAAAGGAAGTGTGTTGCTATTGCCAAGGAGATTTTTTGGAATTTTTGGAATACTAGGCGAAAGCAAATTTTACATATTTGGGCTAAATGGGCGCGGTATTGTGTGAAGATAACCAGCAACTGAGCGGAACAAAGAAAATCTTTTTCCAACAGTTAAACAGGGTGAAGTTGGGATCATAGTTTGGGGGTATATAGCAGCAAATGGTGTTGGGAACTTGGAGTTTATTGAAAGTACAATGGATAAATTCTAGTATTTAAAAAGTATTTAACAAAACTTCCGTGAAAGTACCAACAAACTCGGCTTGGGTGGTCGTTTTATATTTTAGCACATAATGATCGCAAGCATACTGCTTACATTGTTAAGTTCTGACTACTGTAAAATGTTCCAAAACAAAACAAATGTCCCTGCTCGGGCGCCAATGTAACGAGCTTTCTGGGCCGGGGTATACTCGCCGGACCAGGATCCGTCACATAAATTTTTATTTGTGACACCGGCAGACGTACTAGTGGCCCGCGCGCTACGCTGTCCCTTGGGGTTGGGACCCGTTCGGGACACTAGGTCGCAGACACGCCTTGTCACCTCTCAACTGTCGCGTTGACAGTATCTGGTCGATCTCCCCCGTGGGTTAGAACATACGTCTGGATCTCGCCAGATGGTCGAGTCGGGAGCAGTGCGAGACGTAGCCTGTCTGGGTAAGAACCCGGTCGAGGCCCTAGTTGGGATCGACGTGCGCCCTTGAGTACGGCTGTGCCGCCTGGTCAACCCCTACGGGTTAAAACCCAAGTCGGGAACTGACCCTACGACACTTACCTCGGAAGTAGACTCCGACAGATCTTAGTCTGTCTCTTTTGGGTTAAAACCCGAGTCGGAGAGCCGATGTCCGCCCTATTAGGCTCTACTCGCCGTTTCACTCGTCGAGCGGTCGCTCCAGCTAGTCTCGTACGCTCGTCCCTTCTCCTTGGTGACGAGGCCGAAATTATTATCCCGATGTGGTAATAATTGAAAATAATTCCTCTCTGAGAATTTTATTGTTGTTGAAATGATAAAAAATAATTTCTTTTCGTAACTTTATTGGCCTTATAGTCTAGGTATAATAATGTCTTAGCCTAAGTACACTGATGTTCTGTGACGCTATCAGAATATCGCACTCTGTGAACGTACCTCGTGAAGTGAGTTGACACTTCGTCTTCCCCCGTTGTCTTCTGTTGTTTGTCGCTTGCTAGATTTTCCCCGATTGGTCGACACTTCCACTCGCGGACTAATTGTCACTTGTATTCGCAGACTGAATTTTCCTCCTGTCAATCGCCTCGGCCTTTTATAGGGCTAGGCTGGGTGACGATGTGAACGGTGCCTTTCCAGTCGTCGTTGGCATTTCGCCTGTTTACGGGATCTGTCAACGGTGACTGTGGCCGCTGCCGTTGTGTTTGATGTCGTTGACCTCTGTGGTCTTAGGCAAAAATGTATGTTTATGCAATTTCTTTGTTTTGTTTGAATTTTATTTTATTAGTTTTAATTTCATATGTTATGTTTATTTTATGTTTGTTCAAAGTGTTTTGTTTATTTGTTTGTGATCTGGTGGCTGTTTTGGAGGTAAACAACATGTATGTATGTACGGGTTTGCGACATAATGGTGATGCCACTCGGCTTGATGACTAGGCGGTACCCTGCCTGTTGGAACTTCATCTTCTTTCTGCCTTTGCGAGGGTTGGTGATGAGGTGGAGGTGTCGCTGTCGTATGGCGTCTACCATGGTTGTGGGTAGTTGTTTGCCCTTTGGGCCCTCCAGCTCCTCCAGGGTCTCGAACTTCGTCACGGTTGGTGTGGTCCCATCCGCTCCTTCTTGCTCGTTGGTGCGTGTTGATGGTGTCGGTGGTCCCATCCGCGGCTCGGCCCGTAGTGTTGGGAATCGGTCCGTTGAGCTGGCCAGCGACTGCAGGAGTCCCGCTACCCGGCGGCGCTTCCCGTCGTTGGGTGGGGGTCGATCCATCGGGCGCCCGGCCTGATGGAACCTTCCACGCTCCGCAGGGGGCTCGTAACCATGCACTCGGCGTAGTGAAGGAGGTGGATACCGCAGTCGTACGTATTTCGTTGGCGTGGTACCTCCAACGTGCGTAGAGGAATGGTGGTGGAGGTAAAAACCCGTATTTGGCGGTAGACCCGTTGGTACTCCAGGGTCAGATACAGTCGTAGGGCCCTGGCGACGTCCTCCCTGGGCCGTAACCCTAACGACTCCACCTGTATGATGGTCGGCTCCTGGATTCCTTCGCACCTCGGTTGCTCGATTCCTCTCATCCCCGGGGAACAGATGAGGAACAGGTACCAGTGGTTCTTGAGACTGACGGAGATCGCGATGAATTCGTACTACCCTTTTCGTAATCTTGGAGCGCATCTTTTCCGCTGAGGAGTTGTGGAAAGAAGTGGGACCCGAATATGTGCCACTTCATCCGTTGCTCCGGGTTCGCTACCTCTCGTAGGACCCACTGGAAGTAGAGGACCACAATGGTGTCGTTCAGGAATCTCCCCTCTTCGAGTCGGCGGTAATCTCCTTCCCGGATCTCGATACCACCAGGTCCGGTTGGGTATGTTACCAGCGGTCGATCTCCAGCCTGGTCGATGTCCTCTTCGTCCGATGAAAGGGTAATTAGTTCTTGCTCTCCCAATTGACTCGGCATTGTTCCTGTGGGTGAAAGAACGGGTGAGTGGATCTTGTGTGCGTTTGGAGGGTGGACGGACACACACAGAGAGGCCTTTAGTTGTGGTAAGGTTTTAAGATTTCATGTTCTCAATCGTACTCCTTGCCCGTCGATTGATGCTGCTGGGCCTTGGTGGTCGTTTTGGTTTACCGCCGTCGGTTGGTTGGGTTGTTGGGATGTTGCATGGGGTTGGGTTGTTTGGGTGACCTTGATCGGCCTCCCCGTTGGTGGGTGTTGTGGGATTGATACAGGGTTTAAACCCTGCATCGGTGAGGATAGGGGTTTCGAGGCCTGCCGAGGATGGTTTGTATGTTCGAGGGTTGGTTGTTCCGCTGTTTGTGTGTGGAACTCCTTGACCTGTCCTATATACACCGTGCGGACTTTCCCATCGACAGGATCTTTGACTTGTAGGATTACGGGTGAGTTGAATCCGATGACTTGGTAGGGGCCAATGTAGCGTGGCGCAAGTTTGGCGATAAAGTCGTCGGCGGCCTTGGACTGTAGGTGCTGTTTGACCAGCACCCACTGTCCTATTTGTGGCTTCCAGGCCCGCTTCCGCAAATTGTAGTGCCTGGCTTGGTCCTTGGTTGCCTTTTCCTGGTTTCTCTTGACGATCAGGAAAATTTTCCTCAACCGTCTTGTGCGTTCTTCGGTGGTCTGAGGGTTGTTCCCGGTTCCCAGTGCGTGGTCGTCGAATCACCAGGTCTCAATCCCATCGAACATTTGTGGGAGTTGCTGGACCGGCGTATCCATTAACAAAGCATATCGTCCAAAAATGTGCTCAAGAAAAAGCTGCTTTAAGAATGGCATAAAATTAGTCTAGGAGATATGAATAGAAGATATGAAAAGTTTGGTTGATTCAATGGGAAACGAATGAGAGAAGTCATATTCAGACGCACGTACCCAACAAAATATTGACATTTCTTATTTTTGTATTGTTGTATATGGTGTATGAAGAGTTTTTGTGCATTTGTGCCCTGTTATTTAAATCTATTTTTTAAATGAAAATTGTATCAGTTATGTTTGTTTTTTGTTTATGAATTGGTTAATGAAAGTAGTTTTAAGAAAGCTCAATAAAAAAAAGAATTACATTTTTTGTTCGAATCGTTCGTTCTTCCATATTAAAGAAAGTTAAATAATTTGTATGCTGATTTTTTGCACTGACTTTAATTATTAAACCCTCTATATTCATAAACCCAAAAATAATAATTTCCAATAATTGAGGAAATATATTGTAAGATTAAAGTAACCCTCCCACCAGTCCTCAGGCTGCTGCAATGGAATACTCTGGTAAATGTAACTTCTTTTCCGGAACGAATGGAAAGGTTTCGCGTCAGTATTACTGGTACTCGAAGACCAAACATTCCAAAACTGATGCAATTTACTCCGGTCAGCATCTGAATGGGGTTAATACTTGGACTGAAAAAGTAAGCGCAACGCAAAATGAAAAAGATACTAGGCAGATCAGTATGCGCGGGCTTAACTCCGCTACTGAAAATTTTTGATCGAGCGAGCAAATTTGTTGTTTTATCAACCTTGCTCTCGCTCCGCATGGCACTTTTCTAAACTTTACTTCGTTATTTCTCACTATTTTTCAATCAAACAATTTCATTTGATAATTTATGGCTCATCTACAGACCTAGATCTATCGAATGACATGCTGCACACATGTGTGGTTATAGCCGATATCTACATTTAGTGCGTACAAGATTAGTCCGAAACCGTTTTCGGACCACTATATTCACCGTACATGCACGCGCTAGGCTAAAAAGTGGGTGATTGCTCTCGCTCCGCTACGCTCCGCTACGCTCCGCTCGATCAATTATAGAAGAATCAATTTCACCGGGCGGGAGGATGTTTTCCAGCGTTGAAGAACGGGGAGGATGTCCCTATCCGAGGCGGTTCTCGTAAACGGGTCATCTTTTCTCAAAGAATCTGGTGAAATGGCTGTGCTATAATAAGATTGTCTTCTTCTTCTTTTCCTTTTTATCCCGGCGTCGTTATGGTCAGAAGTGTAGGACCATAACCTTCATACTTAACTGCATTCCTACTGGTCCGCTTGTGGGGTCCGCCGGTTTGACCTCAGAAAATAGCGGCAGGCTTCCAGGTTTGGGATTACTTCATCGCTGAGGCCAATCAAATGCTGGTGTTTTTGCATTTGTTTGCACCAATTGTTTTTCGGCGTGCCTTTTTTGCGTGTTGAAATTGGAATGTTGATTGATAACGCCTTTTGGACGGGGTTCAAAGGATCTCTCCTTTGAACATGGCAATACCAACTGAGTCGGTCGCGCTCTATATTTCTTGTGATGGTTTCTTTTACGTGGAGGCTTCCTCGGATCTTTGAACTTCTAATTCTGTCACGCTTTGTTACTCCCGCTGTCATGCGAAGCATCTTCATCTCAGTTGCCGTTAATTTGCTCTCATACTTTTTGTGCATTGTCCAGCATTGTGAACCGTATGTGAGCGCCGGACGTACAACTGAAGTGTAGAGCCTTCCTTTCAGCTTAGGGGGCATTTTTCGATCACAGAAGATGGCGGAGTTTTCCCGCCACTTCATCCACCCTACGCTTACGCGATGTTTGATGTCGTCATCACAAGTTGCTTCTCTATTAATCATAGATCCCAGATATTTAAACTTTTCACACTTGGGAAGCACTCTTCCATTCAAGTAAATGTCTGGAATAGGCTGATGAGGGTCAGAGAACGTGCAGCACAGATACTCTGTCTTCTTTGAACTAATACGATACCTGTGTCCCTCAAAAATGTCCACCCACACATCAAGTGCTCGTTGTAGGGACGCCTGGTCATCACTTATAATGGCCCCATCGTCAGCAAAGAATAGCTGGTGCACATTGGGGTCCGTCACTTTTCCTTCAAGCAAGTAATCAAGGACTGCTATAAAAAGCAGTGGGCTGAGGACGTTCCCTTGGTGTACACCGACTTTGATTGCGAACTCTTCGGTGACTCCTGCGGTGCATCTTACTCTTGTCGTTGCTCTCTCGTACATGTCCATAATCACTCGCACGTAGGTTTCTGGAACTCCTTTTTGTCTTAGCGCTACCCATAAAAGATCTCTTGGTTGTCGGTCAAAGGCCTTCTCGAAATCAACCAACACCATATGCAAGTCCTTTGAAGAATCACGATGCTTTTCCATCATGATCCTTATACTTTGGATTGCATCTGTTGTTGATTTACCCGAGACAAACCCGCACTGGTCATCAGATAGTCGTATTATTTTCCGCAGTCGGCTATCTAATACCCGTTCAACGATCTTCATGGTGTGCGACATCAGCTTGACAGAACGGTAGTTATCACAATTTCTCGTATCACCCTTTCCTTTGTGCAATGGAAGAAGATAGCTTTCTTTCCATTGATTAGGCATGGTATCGCCTCTCATAAGTTTGATAAGTTTGGAGATAAGAACCATGAGCCATCTAGACCCGATGTCTCCCATCTTTTTCCAGAACTCAGAGGGTATCCCGTCCGGCCCAACAGCTTTTCTTTTCTTTGAGTTTTTAACCGCGTACCGAACTTCTTCGACTGTGATGTCGGGTATTTCGGCATGATTCGGGGCGGCTCTTGGAAAGTACACTCGGGGAAACTGTTCGTTCAGAAGTTCCTCGCAATACTGTCGCCATCTGTGGAGAATTTTTTCGTCTTCCACAAGGAGTTGGCCTTCAGCATTGTTAATAAACTTTGGGAAACGAATCTCCTGAGCATTTCTTCTTCTCTGGGCGGCTATCTTAAAGATATTTGCTCCTTTGTTCAAATTGTTTTGTCGAAGCTCCTGGGTAGCCTGGTTCCTGTCAGACGCGGAAGACGATATTTCTTCCAACTCCTGATAGAGGCCTTCCATGCTTTTCGCTTTGAATTCGGCGCATTTTTTCTTCGCGATACCTTTGCAACATCTATATACCTTTTCACGGCGAGCTTTTTCCTCTCTATTAGTAGAAGAGCACTTTGACCAAGCTTGGAAAGCCATTTTCTTTTCGTGTATCACTGCTTTGGCTACGTCTGTCCACCACCAGGTTTCTTTTGCGTGTTGGCAGGGGCCTTTAGATGTTCCGAGCAGTGATTTGGCTTTCTCCAGGCCAGATTGTTGTAGGGAATCCCACATGTCTTGTGCTCTGCACTCCTCATTACCGACCTCATCGATAATGGAAGAGAGGTAGTTTTCCATGATGGTAATAAAAGCTTCGCCTTTTCCTTTATCCAGCTTATACCACTTGATTCTCTCAGACACCTTCGTTTGCTGCTTTGACTTCTTTCTCGCATCCATAAAAAAATCAGTCAGGAGGAGACGGTGTTGAGGGGCGATCGCATCTCCCAGGATCACTTTGCAATCTTTAACTCGTGGCTTCATGAAACTGGATACCAAATGATAGTCTATTTGAGTTTCATTTCCGCCGCTGCTATAAGTGATCAGGTGCCGGCTTTGTTTGACGAACATGGTATTTAGCACTATAAGACCGTACGACTTGCACATGTTTAGGATATCTTCACCTGAAGAGTTCCTGGTGCCGTATCCCAGCCCTCCGTGGTAGCCTTCATAGTCTTCGCTTGTCTTCCCGACATGTCCGTTTAAATCTCCCCCAACAAACAAAAGCTCTTCCTTTGGGATGATTTTGACAAGGTTGTGGAAATCTAGCCAGAATGCATCTTTTTCTTTTTGCTCGCATCATACTTGAGGGGCATATGCGCTTACGATGTTCCACACCTCACCATGCATCACCAATTTGAGAGCCATCAAACGGTCACTGGACTTTGAAATGGTTAAGACGTTGCCAAGTAACTCTGCCGCAAGGATGATGGCGATTCCGTTTTTTCCTTGTTCCAATCCATAGTAAAACATTTTGTAGGCTTTTGTTTTAACGTCCAAGAAACGTGCCCGATTACCGGTGTTTCGCCATTTCGTCTCTTGTACGCACAGGATGTCTACTCGCCTTCTAACCATCATTTCTTCAAGCTCATAGCTGCGCCCACTCATGCTTCCAACGTTCCAACTCGCGACTCTTAAATGTGGCTTACGCCGTTGCATTACTTTGCTATCCCCCGGAAATCCTATAGCTCTGACCCGAGCATTGCTGCTCGTCCCAGGATCACGACCATTAGTATTGCCTGGCGGGGTAGTGCTTTTCCTTTTAGCGTTCTTTTCCATAATGCTACGGTTTGACCGTTTTCATTCTTCCCTTCCTTTTTGACACGGGCATGCTCCAGATTTTTTATTTTTTTTTTGATTGATCTTACTCTTACAACACCGGTGATCTCCAGTCGTGTCAACCCACTGATTTGCATGCACACTTGTGGGACCGTTTAATGGTGGTATATGTGTTCCTAGGCTCACCTTGGTGTTTTCTAAATTGCCTAGATGTGAGTTTTGTTTACCTTTGTTTAGTCGCCTTTTACGACAAGCGATAGGTATCGCTGCAGGGATATTCTTAACCCGTCCCTGCACGAGTTTATAATAAGATTGTCCATCCCAGGAAAGTTAAAAGAAAATGAAACCACAACGAGTCACTGTGTAATTGTCGTCACTCGTCAGTGAGTGATCAACAGACTTGTAAAATGAATGATTTGAAATGTTTTTGATAAAAGAGACTGCTATTTTAAAAAAAAGTCACAGACTTTTTGAAATGCTGAAATCCGCAGTGAATTAAAATATTGTAAATTCTCTTGCCTATGGATTCTTGATGAATATGATTTTGATTCATGACTTTAGTTGACTTATGTATCTGAGCTGTTTACTCACTTGTAGTCTAACGTGAGTGTCTAACGAGTTGATTTGAAAAGTATAAAATAGATTCGGAAAATAGATTCCCATCGGATGATTTTATACAAGATTAAAAAGTGGAATCAGAAAATGTTCCGCGTAGTTCGAAACGGGTGTTGTTAATTGGAAGAAACTTATCTCAGAAAAAAGGGCAACATTTTTCAATGTGGAAAACGAAAGTCAATGATTTTGATAGCCACAACATTATTTTTGGTAAACATTTTTTTAACGTTTTATTATTATTATTATTAAACTTTATTGACACGTAATCCAATTACATATCAATAATTAAAATTATTGAGCACTAGCTACCAGGGCCTTCGGCTCAAACGTTTTGAAACAGGTATTTGAAATACCTGTTTTACAATATTTCACAAGTATTGCATTCGTAGAAACTTGTCTTAAAACATTTAGTATCCGGTACATGAAAAAGCCAACCGAATTAAAATCTATCCTAAAATAGTTGACAATGTGGTCTCTCTACAGTAAATTGCCTTTTTTTAATATAATAGATTTTCAACGAAAAAGAAATGGAATTTTATTGGACTGCTGCATCTGTAAAGCAACATAAAAGGGATCGAAATCATTAACATCTTATGGTTAATCAGACATTTGAAGATCAAATATTTTGATTCATATCGAAAATATCTGGTGATGAAACGTAAAAAAAAATTTTTGCTCAGTTTATTGCTAATCACACTTCGCCTTCGTCTATTGCTGAAGACAAATTTTTTGGAAGGCGACCAACAGCATTGAAAATTATTCCCCTATGTGCAAATATGTATTTCAAAATTTAACTATCAAAACAAAAGTATATGTGCACGACAGCAGATATTTGGGGAACGAAAGACGACAGTTTTTTTGGAAATACTTGCCACTGGTTTGATGATAACTTCCAAAAGAAGTCAGTAGCTCTGGCATTTGGTTTTCGTATAAATGACAAAATCCCGCAGATGCTTCAAATATTAGGTTTACACTTCAACAATGTAATGGCAATTATTACTGATACCGGATCAAATTTGGCATCGCATCGCAAGATTACTCGGCTGAATCTAAAGATGGTATTGAAACTGAAGTAGTCGTTTTCGAAAAATAATGACTGCCAATGATTTGTTAGCATCTACTGATTTTATTCGTATTTCAAAAGGCCAGTCAATTTATAGCAAACATGAAAAAGTGGATATTTCTATTTTATATATTATTATATGCATATAATATTTTACTTATTTCAACGTGGTTTTGGTTTTGAATGATAATGAAGTAAGATAAATCGACAAAAAGCTCCGAGTAAATTTTGTCAATTTGAATTATCCTGCTGCGTCTAGATCTCATTATACGATTCCATTAAAGATTTCTTATTTCATTAGCAATAGTTTGGCCAAATCTGTAGCAGTCTAGGATTATAAATATATATACAATATATTTTTTTTTTTAACAGGAAATGGAATAATTAAAAGATTTCATCGAATTGCTAAAGCCGATCTCAAAATCAATACATCTATAGGAAAAGGGATGGTATACGCATATCTTGCCTATCTTAGTACTTTGAGAACTAAATTAAAAAAAAAATGTGTAAACATGTCGTTGCGTATAATTCCGTACGATTTCGCCAAGAAACTGGAGGACGTTAAATGAATTTGTTTTTACTGAATTTACCAAAATAAAGTGAACAAAGCTAAATTACCGGATCTATGTAATGTATAATCTATCCTGGATGTAAGCTGACTAAGTGGATTGTATCATGTCTCCAAGAAGTCTGCATCTTTCTTTTTATTATTAATATACATATATTGACTTTGCAAGCCTTGCATGTACTGTTACAGGCCACTATATTATTTGCAAGTCACCCCAATGCACTTGGCATAAATGAGATAATCATGGCGAAACATTTCGTCTGTGACCGTCTAGTCCTTGTTCCCATCATTGAGCCCGTCATCAGTTGGTAGTTCCAATATTATTAAGCCAGTATCTTCATTCTGAATGGTAGAAAGATTCATCTTGATGAAGTAATATCTCAGACAAGATTTTTAAAAGCAGATCTGTTACATTTCCTTTAAGACTAAGTATATTTTTAAAGTGTTTTTTTGTGTATTTTTTTTACCGTGGGTAAAACAGGTTCTTAAATCCTGTTCCAAAAGAGCAGATGTTGCTACTTATTTCCGACTGTTTAACACGTTCGCGGACAGTTGACATTTAAGACGGTGATTGAAAAGTACACCCACCGTAACTTATGAACCAATTGAGCTAAATGAACGAAATAATAACTGGAATGATCACCATGACAATTCAAGTGTTTTAAAAAAATAAAAAACAAGGGCGGCAAATGCCGCTCTGTCCCACCTAATCAAAATTTTACATATATATTTCATATGCTGGGACAAAGCGGGATATGCCGCTAAGGTGATATTGCAAATATCATATTCTCAAATAAGAAAATAAGAAAATTTATTACTTCATAAAAAAAACATAACAATTCAAATAATATAAAAAAAGCATAATAAATTTATTGCATTTCAAACATTTTGTTGCGAATGAAATAGTTCAAAACAAGGAACAATACACAAGGGTGGTTTTGTGGGACATGTTTTACACAAATATTTGGTCTCCTTCCTGATTTTGTTCTTCAAGCACTGTCGGCATCTCATGTGATATGTCTTTGTAGGATCCTTGGGATTCGGAATATTGTCCGGATAGTGTTGCTTGTTCCCTGTTAGGACTTGAGGATTATCATCTTCCATTTTCTTTCTTTTTCCATATTTTACCCCCGTTTTAACAAGTTGCCTTCCATCTTGCAAGTCTTGCGATATAGAAAATCTTTTATCAATTCATTTCTAAATTCAAGTAAAGTGGTTTTGTTTTTAAACATTTTCATTATGAAAAAAGAATTCCAAATAGCCACGTCTAACAGGTGAAAGATAACCTTCTTATACCATCTGATGCTTTTTCGAGGTGATGAATAATAGTTTACCATTTGGTCACTTCTGTCTATGCCAGACATAAACTCATTGTATTTGGCAATTTCGTCCGGTTTTTGCTTAACTTGTCCGAATTTATTGGCAACACTTACCATTTTAGGATGATATTTTGTTGTGAGGCAAAGAACATCCCTTTTATCCTTCCATTTCGATACATACACCTTATTGCTCCTGCTCCATACATGCTCACCTTTTTTCAGTTTCTTGCTTGTAATTTTTTTCGGATTCCCGCACCTGTTGCTTCGTAAGGTGCCTGTGCAGTGTGTTTTTTTCGTGAGCAGTTTCTTCGCCAGATCTACGCTGTTGTAAAAATTGTCCATGAACAGGTGATGTCCACGGTCTAAATACGGCTCCATAAGACCGAAAACAAGTGCTTCAAGCTTTGACCTGCCCTCAGTAACGATAGTTTTACCTTTGTATATGGTCGAATTTAGCACATATCCCCCAGGAGTACAGAGGGTATAGAATTTAATACCATACTTACCTTTTTTTCCTTTTATGTACTGCCGAAAGCTAAGACATCCTCGAAACAAAAGCAAAGACTCATCTAAAGACAGCTGTTCTTGAGGATAATATGCGTTTCTGAAATTGACGAGCAATTTGTTCAGCAATGGAGTGACTTTCTCCAACTTGTCGGACTGGTTCGTTTCTTGTGCATAAAGACAACTAAAACATCTTAGCATTTCTTCATACCTCCTCCCGGATAATGTATGGTGAAAAACTGGAGCATAGTACAGTGGATCCATGGAAAATATTTTTCTTATTGACGGATATTTTGTCTGACCTTGTAAAATACTTATTCCAAGGAATTGTTCCAGCTCCTGCATAGAAAATGTCTTAACACTAGAGTATCTGCTGAATTTTCTTGCTGGCCGACCAGAGTTTGACAACTGAAGAGCATAACTGTTCATTGAGTCAAGAATCATACTCATTATTTCTTCGTCCCATAACTTACTGAAACATTCTCTAGCCGTTGGAGGATTATCGCCAAAATCAATTTTTAGGCCACTTTGCGTTTGATCAAATTCAAAATCAGGAATATCTTCAATAACGTCATACCATTGGTCGTCTGACACATTACCTGTATCTTCTGTGCCATGAACTTCTTCAAGATCCTCTTGCAATATTTCTTCTGCGTCGTCGTTAACTTGTAAAAACGTATCAGGTTCACTGTCAGAAGATTCTTGTTCGGAAGATCCTTCATAATTCGGATCTCCATCATCATCATCGCTATCAAAGTCATCACCAAATTCGGATTCATCAGTACTTATTTCGTCCATTAATCTTAAAACCCTAGCTTCTTCACCCGGATCCATAACTTATACGTTTGCTTCTTAGAAAATTCCAAAATTCGAAAGATGCGAGTTATAAGTATTTAAAAAAAACGAGCCTTGTACAAACGTTATAATTTATTTATTTTAAAATTCGGAACACTTGGAGATAGGTCGTGAACTTGTCGTTCCAAAGAAAATCTACAACAGACTGCCTTTTCTTCTCTTAAACTATTGCTTAAATATACAAAAAGATACAAGAAGTGAGCGTCCGATGTTTTATGATGGAAAATTCCCAATATCCTTTTTGTCCTTTCCGGTTGTAAATTTTATTACAATAGGAAAGTGCCGGCTAAGGATTAGGGAAATCCAGATAAAACATAATGAGGGCATACAATAAAACAACTTATGGTAGATACTCGGTCCACTCCGGACCGGATGTATCCTTATTGGTTGGTTAGGGGGCGACGGGAATAGAGGTAGCCGCCGTAACTTGCGCACTAAAACACTGACTGATTCGAACTGATATAATCTGCAGATGTTAAGCTTGCTGGGACAATTCACAAATTATTTTGGATTCTACTGGGACACAAGGTTTCATTGTATACAGAATTAAATGGAAAACTAGACGGCATTTGCCGCTTTGTGTTTTAGAGGATAGCAAACTTGGACGGGATATGCCGCTTTGTCCCTGCAAAAACCACAAAATTCAGCGGCATATGCCGCTCTGTCCGTGAACGTGTTAAGAAGGTACCGAATTTAGATTCGAAAATGCCACAGAGTAGGTCCAGGCTTCGTGGCCACTGATGGCCACTGTCCCTCGGTACCCACCGGAGATTTACCGTGTTTTTCTTGGCTCGGTCGTGCAGAGCATCATTATAGCTCTTGACGAATTTTGAAGTTGGCACATTTGCAAATGGCTTAAATCTATGCCTTAAGAATGCTCGGACATATTCATAATGACTTCGCCTGGTGGTGAGTCCCGTTATTACGGTAAATATAATTATCATTTTATTCCCAGGCGTATGTAAATTAACAAATTATTTGTTTTTTTCTATTAAAAAAAATTATTTATTAGTTTCTCATTAAACGGAGCAGCACTTCCCCTTACACACAACTTAATTCTAATCTCACAATTTTTCTTACGCTACCTTAAATACTAAATTCTGCTGCTCGACGATGCTCCCGCCGTTGGATGGCGTGGATCGGGTGACACGCTGTTCCTACTACGTCCCCATAGATGATTGGTGCGGGTCAGATAGCAAGTCGTTCATACAGTGTTCCCATAGGTGGCTGGTACGGGTCAGGTGACAAGTTGCTCGTAGAGTCTTCTCATGCATCGGTACGTGATGGAATTTTGACGCATTGTCAGCAACCTTGAATGTGGTGTTTTGTGGAACACGGTGTGGGAGAGGAAATCATTCAGACAACGTGTGTTTGAGAAATAAACATTTCTGTTGTTAACTCCTCCCTCCTTAAGTTCGAACGCCCTCGTTCGACTAACAGCTTTGTTGCACTAAAAAAGTGGGATACAGCTGATTCTCGTTATGTTATCGGATGACGAGTTATGTTCTTCTGGACTGACAGAATGTGACCTTGATGTTGATGTCCTTGGTTCTTCTGCTTCTAACCCATTGACCTCAGGATGGACTCTAAAGGTTGGTTTTCTTTGCTTTAATTTCGTTCTTAGCAGGATGCCCACGACGGAAACGATAACGAGCAGGAAAATGACATTAGTGATGGAGATGGTTTTGCTTTTGATGTCCAGCAGTTCGATGAATTGGGTGTTATTTATTTGTAATTCTTTTATCATTTCTAACGATAGAAGTTCCTCGATGTCCGTTCTACCAGATGTAGGTTGTAGTATAGCAGGCAATGGTTTAAAGTTGGTGGTTTCCATGGAGGTGAATGTTTTGTTTCCGATCATCATAGTTGCATTAGAGTATCTGATAATAAATGTCCCGTTTAGCTTAGTCGCGTCCTTATTTATTTCCACTGTACCGTCGAATTGATTAAGGAACAGGATTCCAGGTAAGACTTCCTCAACTGTAGGTATATGTTGGTTGTTGACGACCGTGCAGGCAGGCGGGAGACTGTTCAGTAAGTTGGGAATGCAGCTAGTGTTACTTATTTCTACCAATTGATTTCTTAAACATATTGCTAATTTATTATAAGATTTACATGTTGAATTTATACCAAAGAGTTCAGAATTACATCTTATAACATACTTATAATCTATTTTATTTATAATTTTTCCTTTTTTTATTGCCTTTATTAACATTGTCTCGCAGGACTCTTTACTAGTTGTGGGGAAGCTTATAATATATATGATTACGGTTTTATTTGAGGCAATTTTTACCTCTGCAAAGTCGAATAACTCTTCTACATTCATAAACGGTATCTCTTCCGTATTGAGTACATTTTCTATTGCGTTTATTTCTAAAATAGACAAAATGTATGAATTTATTATATTGGCCTTAGCCCAATGTATTGCGTATCCTATGTTGACAATTTCTTCCTTAATAAGCTCTAATTTGTATTTTAGGTTTAACAGAAGTACATCTTGCAATTTCCCAGTTACTTTTATTGTTTTCAAGATTTCATTAGTTATGTTCGATATCTCATTAATTTTTCTTACAGCTAATTTGTTTATTACAATTTGTCTATTATTATTTTCAAGAACGCCATTTATTTTTCCATTAATAATATTTAGATCATGGTGGTCCGGGCTGCCCGCAATCCACTTCCATGCGGTGCCTAAGAAATCCAACGCTCGACCTTGCCTTGTTCTTGGTTTTAATCGATTCAGGTGATTTCTGATTTGGGATAATTCGGTTGATATGAGGGGGTAAATGGGATGGTTTGGGTTGGGGTCTGTATTGACTGCTGCTTCTATGTCGTCAATGGCCGTTTGGTAACACTCCAGGTCTACTACGTGTATCAACTTGAATGTGCCTGTTTGCACTTTAGTGGTTCCGGTGTTAACCGTCACAAGCTGAGAGTTTGAGTAATCCAAAATTTGGATGTTGGCCTCCGCTGTAGCGAATAGAAACCTGAAATTGGAGGTTAGATTCTTATATGAGACTTATGTACGATTCTTCCCAATTCGGTTACTACTGTAGTTTTCCGGTTCTCCTTAACTGTTTCTTCCCTATACCTCTTTGACAATTTGGTCCCTAGTCTTTTATTTATTTTGACAAAAATCAATTGTCCAGGTAAGTATTCTTTTATAGCCTGCCGCTTCTTGTTGTGGTAGTCTATGTCCTTTTTTTGTTTATGGAGTAGTCTTTCAAAAGTAGCTTGTCTGGCCTTTTCGTAATCGTCTAGAGTGAAGCCGACGTTACGTCCGAAGAAGGGGTCTACTGGTCTTCTTTGTGTCGTGGAATGGATTCAAAACTTATATTCACTCACCAATTTCTCGGGAAGTTCTTCGAAATTTCGCTCGGTTCCATTCTCTTTAAGGCATCTCATCAACTCCGTTAGGGTTGAGTGGAAGCGCTCAATTTGGCCATTTACTTCACTCTTATAGGGGGGTGTCGTGAAGACGTCTATACCAAGTTCGTCTTTTAGCATAAATAATATTGAAGGCGAATTGAGCGAAGGTTCGTTATCAATGACAATCGATTTGGGTACGCCAAAGAAAAATATGATGTCTTCGTATGTCCACTATGGACCGGCTTTTAAGCGGTTTTGCAAGTGCGTTTTTGTAAATGTGTCCAGTGCGGTAAGTATAATTTTTTTGTCGGTCATAAAAATGTCTAGGTGGACGGTATGTCCAGGGAAGGTTGGTAACGGAGTTTCGTTAATTTTTGGTTTATGTGGAGGTGTGGCGTTTTGCCAACGAAATGGAGGAGTAGGGTGTAGGGCATGTGGCTTTCGTACGACGCCTTGACCGGCGTGTATGACATTTGCTCTGAAGCTTTGGTTCTCGAGCTTCAGGCAGAGGTGTAGTGCCAGTGGTATTAGGTGGTGGATAGGATAGATGTGTCTCTTGCGTGTGAAAACAATTATCTAACTCGAGAATCATTTGTGGCGACAGGAAATCATCTACGTCGTCATCGTACTCTTCCTCTGAACTGCTTATCATAATGCAATCGTTGGAATCCTCCTCTCTCAGGCCAGATGTATGCGTTGGTGGTTGGGAGGTTGCTGGCTGGTCGGCTATATGTGTAACGGGGATAGGTGTTGGGTTGCTGGGAATGGGGTTTGGATGAGCGGCTGGCATACCGACAGGGCTAAGCTCAGCAGCTTGATTTCTTATAACAGGCATTTCACGACTTAATTATGAAAACCAATATAGACAACGCTCTTACCTTGAACAATTTGCTTCCAAAAAAAAAATTTGTCCTTCCTATAAATCTTTGTTCAACGGAAGGAGAAGATTTTTTTTGATATGGTTAGTAATTATTTAACTTTGTACACTTTTATTCTTTACTAATTTTCTTTTCCGTTTTATATTTATTTTAAGACCTTTTTAATTTCAAACTTCACACTTCTTTGAATTTTTTTCCTTTTTTCTATTTTCACTTTTTAATTATAATGATTCCACCAATTTCCTTTTCCTTTTTCGATCTTACTTAATTTCAATTTCAACATTTAACATTTTTTATTTCTTTAAACTTATTTTCTAAAATAATATTCTCGTTCACTATTTCCCATATTCTTGTAATTTCTTTTCTTTAACTTCTCATCGCTTAATACTAACTTACACGTTGACTATCAGGATTGATTTTTTCTTTAATTTCACATCGCTTAATTCTAACTTACACTATTACTGTCAGGATTCCTAGATTCCTCATTTCCGGGCTGTACCGCCAGGACGATCGGGCGGTGCGGCTAGCTCTTAAGCTTCCGGTTTGCCCTACTTTCGTAGGGCTACTGCGGGGCCCTTTACAGCGTTACACCACTGTATTTCTTTCACCGACACGCGATCACGGGGGATTGTCCATATTGGCTATGGGGTTTAGATGATTTCTATGAAGGGGATTAGGTGGATTGGTACGTGGGTTGGATTCTGTTAGGTTCTCACCGCCGGGGTTCGTGGAAACACCTGATCGAAGGTCTGGCATAATTGATATAAAACTATATAAACTTTGTTCTCAAAATTCAAATTTTCGATTTCTTATTGAAATTTTAATCATGCTGAGCTCCAACGGCTTCGTAGGGAAGCCAGAAGTCTTCTGAACAGATCGCTTAAATCGAACTCGGAAGATGACTGGAATAAATATCGATCGAAGCAGAAGGAATATAAGAAGCTTATTCGAAAATCGAAGAATGATTCCTATAAGTCCTTCTGCGAAGAGATCAAATCCCTGAGCGCGACCAGCAAGTTGGTTAAAGTCCTCAAACGAGGAAAATCGACAAGGCTGGAGGTACTCAGAAAGTCTGATGGTACCTTTACCGAGTCTAAAGCAGAAACTCTTAGTTTACTGCTTCAGACCCATTTTCCGGGAAATCAGACTGTCACCGGCTCGTTGCACACTCCCTCATTGGATACTGCGGCTGTAGCGATGAAAACAACTCGGCGTAGCTGGTATGTTGCGTCACGCGTGGCAACTACTGAGGCCATTGAATTTGCTGTGGCATCCTTCGATGGCTTTAAGTCGCCGGGCACTGATGGGATATACCCCGTTATGCTGCAAAAAGGTATAAGACAGCTGCTTCCTACACTGAAAAGAATTTTCACTGCTAGCCTGGCACTTGCTTACATACCTATCCCTTGGCGCGCGGTGAAAGTGGTCTTTATTCCCAAAATAGGGAAAGAGGATTACTCACTAGCCAAGAGTTTCAGACCAATAAGTCTAACATCATTCCTGCTGAAAAGCAGCTTGTCATGCTTATCAGCGCGGAAAATCCTGCGAGACTGCGCTTCAAAACCTAGTTGGGAGAATTGAATGCGCTCTCGAAAGGAAAGAGTACGTACTAGGCATTTTTGTCGACATTGAGGGAGCTTTTGATAACGCTACTTTTGACAGCATGTGTAATGCTGCTAGACGGCATGGCGTAGATGAAGCACTGGTTTTGTGGATCAAAGCAATGCTCGTGCACAGGATCGCTGATGCAGGCCTCGAACATTGTCTCAAGTCTGGAGTAAACAGGGGCTGCCCGCAAGGTGGTGTCTTGTCTCCGCTGTTATGGTGCATGGTGGTCGACTCTCTGCTAGATGCTCTCAATGCCTCTGGAATCTATGCCCAGGCCTATGCGGATGATGTTGCTGTTCTCTCTGTCGGCTCATGTTTAGCGAATGTCTGTCTCAAAGCGCAGGCGGCGCTGAACGTGATCGAAGACTGGTGCACGAGAAATGGGCTGTCGGTTAATCCTCTTAAGACCGATGTCGTTCTCTTCACGAGAAGGAGGAAAACAACTGGCATTACTCAGCTGGTGTTAAAAGGCATTCCCATCCCTATATCCAAGGAAGCTAAGTATCTGGGAGTCATTCTAGATAACAAACTTCTCTGGTCAAAACATGTTGAGTCCAAAACCACCAACGCGCTGTCAGCTTTCTGGCAATGCAAAGGTGCCTTTGGCAAAACATGGGGCTTATCCTTTGGATCTACACGGCAATGGTAAGACCGATAATCTCATATGCATCGGTTGTTTGGTGGAGCAGGCTAATACGAAAACACGCTGTGGCTTCACTCACCAAACTCCAAAGAGCGGTCTGCCTCAGTTGCACGGGGGCTTTCCCCAACACACCGGGAGCTGCTTTAGATGCTATGATGAACCTTCCACCCCTTGACATATATATCAGAGGGTGTGCACTGAAAACTATTTCTCGCCTAAAGAGGAATGGTCTTTGGTACAACTCGCAGTGGAGTGAAAGTGTACTTGAGAGAGAAATATCCTACGACCACTGTCTCATGGATATGCCCTCTGACGCAATGACACCTGCCATCCTACTGCGCTGTAACTACACAGTCACATTTCCTTGGCGTCAGGACTGGCTTTGGCCAGACACTGAACCTGGAATAGAATGTCTTCGCATCTTCACAGATGGCTCCAGGACTGATCAGGGATCCGGCGCCGGAGTTTTCTTCGAGCGCGAAAACATTCGACTGCACTTCTCGTTAGGAAAATATGCGTCTGTCTTCCAGGCGGAGATTTACGCATGTTGTGAAACACAGATGGAGGGGAAAGAGCATATGGGTCTGCAGTGACAGCCAAGCTGCACTCAAAGCTGTATCCAATCCTCTGTCGAACTCCAAACTAGTGCATGAACTCAAGACCATTTTGAACAAAGTCGGAAGACTTAATTCACTTAGGCTTGTATGGGTTCCAGGTCACTCTGGAATCCCAGGAAACGAGATCTCCGATGAACTGGCTAGAAAAAGCTCAGAGGAGAGTTTCTTAGGGCCTGAACCCGCCTTAGGTCTACCAGCTTCAACGGTTAAATCTGACATCAATGACTGGGTCTTTAACGTACACAGTCGCAGATGGAGGGAATATCCAGGATGTAGGATGACTAAGCGCGTACGCCCTGACGTCTGTAAAAAGTCCGCAACATTCTTCTTATCCTTAAGGAGAAATGACTGCAGAAGGCTAACGGGCGTCATTACGGGCCATTACACTTTTGCCAGGCATCTCTACGTGCTTGGCATCAGTGAGACGCCTACCTTTGCTGCTTGTTGCGAAGAGGACGACACAGCGGAACACTTTCTCTGCGACTGTCCCACCTTCGCTCGTGCACGGTGGCGCACCCTTGGGGCCGACGTGGTGGGTGCCGAATCTCTTAGCTCAACATCACTTTTCTCCGGACAACGGGGAAAATACAATAAAGACAAGGTGTCTGTCTGGTAGTACAATGGACCAGTACTTGTATCTGAGTGCTCCAGCAGATAGTAGAAGCCTCCAACAAAAAACAAAAAAAAAAAAAAAAAAAAAAAAACTTGAAATTTATTTAATTCTTATTTCATTATTTCACAAATATGTATATGTATGTTCACTTGGCGAACTTTATTTCACAAATATATAAATTTAATACTTAAATTTTAAACAACTTACGATACTATGAATGTTCTGAGTTCCATTTTAGTCTTCGGTGTCTGGTGGAGCCGCTGATTCTTGTAAATCTCCCGTTTTTCCCTCGTTGGGGCCTACTTGGGGGCCTCTTTTCTCCACACTTATGACTTTCCCTTTTTGTTTCTTCACTTTTTTCTCTTTTTAGAGTCACAAAAAATTTTTTCTTCGTTTTTTCTTAGAGTCACCATACACTATCCACCTTTCTTTTTAAGTCACTTGGTTTCGTTTTCTTTGTGTCGAGGATTGCAGGGTTACGGGACCGATAGGCACAGGGTTACACGAGGTACTACGGCTTCTTGAGGCGTCTGACCTCGTTGTGTCGGTTATTGCTTGCGAGGGGCACGGCGGCTACTTTAGACGACTGGCTTACGAAACTCGCGACGTACTGCGGCTACTTAAGGCGACTCACGTTTACTTTATTAAATAACCAACACTTTTGTTGCACTACTACCGGTCCCTGCTGCTCGGGCGCCAATTAACAAATTATTTGTTTATTTCTATTAAAAAATAATTATTTATTAGTTTCTCATTAAATGGGGCAGCACTTCTCCTTACACACAACTTAATTCTAATCTCACAATTTTTCTTACGCTACCTTAAATACTAAATTCTGCTGCTCGACGATGCTCCCGCCGGTGGATGGCGTGGATCGGGTAACACGCTGTTCCTACTACGTCCGCATAGGTGATTGGTGCGGGTCAGATAGCAAGCCGTTCATACAGTGTTCCCATAGGTGGCTGGTATGGGTCAGGTGACAAGTTGGAATTTGGAAATGGAATTTGGACGCATTGTCAGCAACCTTGAATGTGGTGTTTTGTGGAACACGGCGTGGGAGAGGAAATCATTCAGACAACGCGTGTTTGAGAAATAAACATTTCTGTTGTTAACTTGTACAATGACTCGTCATTTCTTTTTTTTGTCAAAAATAGGGGTGTTATAAGTTTGACGTGTCTGTTTGACTGTGTGTATGTGTGTTTGTCTATGGCATCGTACCTCCTGAACGAATGGCCCGATTTTGATGATTTTTTTTTTGTTTAAAAGCCAACGTGATCGAAATGGTTCCAAGCTACAATTTATGAAGATCTGTTCAGGTGTTTCAAGGACAACGGCTCTTTTAGATGGCGCAAAATGAATCACCCTGTCGGAAGATGTTATAATTTTTGCAAATGGCGTCGTACCTCAATCATATTTGGCATTAGTGAACTAGATAGATTCGTGTTACGCAAACTGGGAAAACATTCCGCTTAGCTACCCGACTTGAACAGACTGGAACCATAGGAGACCATGCAGGACGTGGCTGCCGACGGACTGGTCGTTGGCCAAGAATATCGCGGCTATGGCTACCGATGTCGCTGAGAGTGAAGAAACATCAACCAGACGACGGGCACAATTGCTCATAACCAGACGGACCCTACAGTGACTTTTAGATAAAAATACAAACAGTTCATCAGTTAATGCTTGCTGATCAGTCGCGTGTGAATTACTGTCAAGCCATTCTTAATCAACAACGAAGAGGACGATTTTGTGTCGAAAATTATCATGAGCGACGAGGCGTATTTACACCTAAGCGGTTACTTCAATACGCAAAATCATCCTTTCTGAAGAGCCATTACAGGACTGATTGGGCCGTATTTTTTTGAGGACGCAATCGACAATGCGATCACTGTTACTGGCGAACGCTACAGGTCCATAAAAAACGACTTCTACCGGAATCGGATGAGCGGGTCTTGGTGAACATTTGGTTTCAACAAGACGGTGCAACCACACACAGCACGTGCTACAATGCATATTGTGAAGTAAGCTTTTCCTGGTCGCGTAATCTCCTGTTTTGGCGATTTGGCATGGCCAGCAAAATCGCCAGATAACCATACCAGACTTCTTTCTTTGGGGCTACTTGAAGTCGCGGACTTATGCCAACAAGCTTCGGACCTTCGCGTTCGCGAACATTTATCACCGGAAATCATGCGGAAAGTCATGGAAACTGCGATAAAACGGGTACAAATTTGTAACAACACTGGCGGTAGACAATGGACGGATATCATCTTTTCCACCCAACAGAAAAAATTGTAAGGGTCCAAGTAAAGATTTCCATCCATAAATAGTTATTCTATTTATTCAAAATATTCAAAACAAAACTGGATGATAAATTTTGCGCCACCTTGTACATACAAGAAGCCCTATGCATTGTTGGATAATACTTCAGAAAAATGTATTTAAGTAGTTTCCTGTCGCAATTAGGGTCCGCTAGTAATTTGAAAAGAATAAAATAAAAATAAAATTAAACCTCCGACACAAAACAAAAAAAAAAAAAACTTTAAAACTTTAAATAATTTAGTTTAAGGCCCTAAAAAAAATTATAAGATTTTGCAGATTTTCGTTTAAAATGACTTTTTATTAATCTGTGTGTTTTTTGATCGAGCGGAGCGTAGCGGAGCGAGAGCAATCACCCACTTTTTGGTCTAGCGCGTGCATGTACGGGGAATATAGTGGTCCGAAAACGATTTCGGACTAATCTTGTACGCACTAAATGTAGATATCGGCTATAACCACACATGTGTGCAGCATGTCATTCGATAGATCTAGGTCTGTAGATCAGCCATAAATTATCAAATGAAATTGTTTGATTGAAAAATAGTGAGAAATAACGAAGTAAAGTTTAGAAAAGTGCCATGCGGAGCGAGAGCAAGGTTGATAAAACAACAAATTTGCTCGCTCGATCAAACATTTTCAGTAGCGGAGTTAAGCCCGCGCATACTGATCTGCCTAGTTAATGAATATGGTATTGAAACTATATGGATGACAAATAGGATTTTATAGTGTGCTCCGGACAATTCAGTAGCTCGGACAAAAGTCGAAAATATTTATGTATATGTCCAGAATAGCGAGAATATTCGGTACTGTGAAAATTGCCCTGTGTCAGAAATAGTAACGGCTAGAGATAAGGCACAAGTTGATGCAGATATCTTATTTTATGATGAACAAAAAGGGAAGTAGCAATCGCAATAAATCCTCTGGGCAAGATTTTGTAGAGATAGTTTATGATTTTATTCTTATTGCAGGTATTTTCTATTGAAGGTATTTTTAAGTTCTCGAAAACCCAATAAATACTATTTTTAAATACAAACATTCCTTTCTTTTTAAATTAACTTAATATTACGTAATTTTATAAACAATCTTCCACCTGAAGTTATATTTTTTCAGAAAGATAAACCTTCTCACAAACCTAAAACTCATCGTCTGAATCGCACAAGGGTTACACATCAAAACTCGCAAGCTCCGAGCCAGACAATGAGATGATTTGTTTCCTCGCTATTGTATTTTGGTTTCTGTGGGATTAATTAATGGTAAGGAAAATTTTTTTTTTTTGTAAATCAATAACTCATTTAAATTCCTTGGCATATATTAATCATGTCAGGGTGATGAATGCGTGTTTTAGGATTATGATCGGAGTTAGGAGAAGAATTTTACTTGAGTATGTTGCTGCCGTTCCAAGTCTGTCAAAAAATGGTAAATGAAAAAACTTGTTTTGTGAAGATCGAAATGGCTTACATTTTATACCCTCCACAGAAGGCATACGCCGAAGACTTGTTTTATCCCTTCCTTCGTCATTCATCATACCCATGTGTCAGAAGCTTAACGCGAAAACGCTTAGGTTCTAGATCTGAGGTAGCAGGTTTTCTAATATAATAAAATGTGTCATGATACGCAATATGAGAAGAAAACCAAACAGAAAATTACCCTCTAAAAAAGATACGAGCAACTGTTGAGGAATTCCGTCTGCAAGCAAGTAACCACATATTTCCGTCTCTTAGATAAAATTATTGAAAAGGAAATAGAGGTAAAGGAAAAGTGATAAAATGAGGTTACAACACAACTTGAAAACTCAAATCAATGCAATCACAGTTGCCAAACAACTTTATTTAATTCATTTGTGAGTTTCCTTTTCGGTTACGTTTTCCATCCCTACTCCTTTCGGCACCATCGAAATAATAGTTTGATAGAAGGCCTTTTTCCCCATTTCATAATCGATATTGTAAAGGTCATGGGAGACATTAGCGCTCAGGATTCCTCTTAAAGGTTATCTATCAAATGATTATCTAGAAAGTATATTTTTGGTAAAGGTTAAACGGAAATGGGAGCAAATGATAAATTACTCTTCTGAGTAGCGTCTTAGTCCAGAGTTGATGTCTAAAAGGGTCTGTAGTTTAATAATGACTAAGAAGAATTCTTGCATTTCCCGAAATTCGAAACCTAATTTTTTAAGAGTGGATTTTTTATTTGCTTCTTACGCTATACACGTCTTTCGCATTTTTTTTATGAACAATTAAAACTAAGCGCATCTTAAACTGTGGAAGTATACAGTTGTCTTAAAGAAATACATACATACATACATACATATGTGCATGTTTATTTATATTAATTTAACTGATAAAGAGTCGAAACCCATAGTATTAAGAATGTACTGTCTAAATAAGGATTATGGGTCAAGTAAGATAAGGTTAATTGTTTACGACAGTTGAGCAAGGCAACATTAAGAGAGATATTAGATAGTTATAGACCCATACAATGCAAGAAAAAAATGCTTTGTAAATGAAAATCATACAGCGTTTAATAGTAATACTCGTAATATCTATGTACCTCAATTCATGATTGCGAAGTTAGTCAGTGGATAAATGATAATATCAGAAATGTGACAAACATGCCAGCATTCACGTATTATTAATTTTTTATTTTTTTTTTTTTTGTTCATTTCATTATATGTATACTACCACATTAAGACATTGTCTTGTCTTTTAAATTTGTGATAGATTTACAAAACAATTGTATAAAATTTCGTCTTCTAAAATAATTACATGTACATATGGTATTGATAAGATAGAAAATTTTGATAAAAAACAAACAAGATAAACAAGGAAAAAGTATAAAGTTAATGCAGTAAGTCAAAAGAAGGTTAATGCGGAAAGAAGAGAACTTAGTTACTTTGGTTGGTCAAAAAGGATTTCAATTCCTTTTTAAATGTAATAGTGCTGTTTTGGTCTCTTAAATATTGCGGGAGTGAATTCCACAGGCGCACAGTAGCGATAAAAAATTGCCTTTCAGATGTCAAACAAGTAAATCTCGGTAAAATTAAACAATTGGACCTAGCTGATACTGAGAATTGTAGTTTATTGTAAAGATACCGTGGTGCACGCAGTCGTAGTGTTTTGAATAAGAAGGACAGTGCTCTGAATTTCATATAATTTTCCAGCGTCATTCCGAGGAGGTTTTTCGACAGATGTGATATATGATCATGCCTTCTGAGCCCATAAACGTATCGAGTAATACTATTAAATGCAACCTTAAGTTTCCTGCAGCTACAGGCATCACAGTTCTGGAAAATTTCGCAACTATAATATATAGAAGTACAGGAATTGCGATAGTTCTAGCAAGCAGCAATCGGGTGTTGATAGGTATAAATTGTTGTGATGTCCACAGAGAACAAAGAACGCCATTTGTTTTTCCCACCACAGTGTTAATGTGGTCAATCCAAGTTAGGGTTCTATTAAACGTTACGCCTAAATTTTTGGAGGTATTAACGAACTCTAATGGAGCATTGTTTCTCATTACCAATGGAAAATAGTCAAGTGTCAGAATCCTTTTAGAAATTACTAAACACTTGCATTTACCTGGATTTAGTAGCAAGCCGTTTCTCAACGACTATTGACACAGTTATCAATAAGTCCAAGTGGACAACATTGATATACTTGCACTTCATCAGCGTATATGTGAGTTGATGAATTATTAACTATATTTGGAATTTCATTAATGTACATAGAGAATAAAAGAGGTCCTAAGATGGAGCCTTGGGGTACTTCTGTCGATAGTGATATCGTATTTTCCACACATACTGCTTGTTTACGACCGGAGAGGTAGGAGGATATAAGATTCAATGCAGACGAAGATAGGTTGAAGTTGTTTCGTAATTTATTGATTAGCACGGAATGATTCACCATATCAAAAGCTTTAGAGAAATCCAAGAGTACCAGAAAAGTGACTTCATGACCATCTAGACTTGTTCTAATATCATAAATTACTTTTATTAGGCCTGTTAAACAACTGTGGTTTTGTCGATAGCGATTGAGTTATCATATTACCCGAATTAATATGTACATTTAGTTGTTTTTGCATTATGCGTTTACAAACTTTAGACAAGAAAGGAAGAATAGAAATAGGTCTAAACTCTTCACATGTAGAGTTTTTTGGTATTGGAATGATTTTTGCCATTTTCCACTGACTTGGGAAAGTTCCGCTAGTCAGAATTGTGTTTATCGCATGTCTAAAGTACGGTAATAAAAGAGGGAGGATAGCTTTAACAAAAAGAGGGTGGATACCATCGAACCCGACCGCGTTTGAAAGGAAAGGAAAGGAAGCTTTCCACCACATCAAGCTCAAATACACAAATGGAAAAAAACTGTGGAACTGAAAACTGTTTACCTAATATAAAAAATATAGTTAATAATTCATCAACTCACATGACTAAGCGTCACAAGTCCTGCACTTATTACTTTCGAGCCAGTTGATACAAATTTGCGATTAAGTTCGTTTACCTCGACATTACTCAGAGAATGAAACGTTGTTTACCAATTCCTAAATTTCGCAGTTTGTTCCACAGTTTTTTTCCATTTGTGTTCTTACTGAGACCGAAAAGAACCGTCTTTTGGTTGTCTTTATTACCTGAACAACTCTGTGTCGCAGTGTTGGTAAAGCACATCCAATCGGAAACGTTTCTATCGGCGGTATGTTTGATCACGCTCTCTCATCAAGTCTTTTATTTCTTTTGAAAACCACGTGTTATGCGCAGTGTAAACTTCTCTTGTTTTTAGTGGAACATGTGACTCTAAAGGTAAATTAATGTTGCTGTGTAAAAATTCGATTTGGTCGTTGGGAGAAGACATGAGATAGATAGAGTACCATGGTGCCTTTCTTATGTCTCGTTCTAAGGACGATCTGTCTATATTGTTAAAATCTGTATAACTGAGAGTTCTTTGTGTAGAGCGGTGGTCTATTAAAAAGTCGTATGTAAGGAATATCAAGTCATTCTTAGAGAAAGCTGGTGCACAAAGCTGATCATAGGAAAGAACACTATTTGTTTTGCTGACAAAAGATACATCTAACAGGGTACTTGAAATGTTTGTGAAATGAGTTGGAACAGAAGTATTTACAGCATGAAAATCGAAAGATAGCATGTTATCAGATAGTTGTTTATCTTTTAGAAGATTACTGTTCAAATCGCCGCAAATAATTATGTTTTCATATCTGGCCGACTCTTCTTCGAGCAAAAGATATAACGGCCCCATGTCGAGATTTCTGTTTGGTCTATAAACCGTTCCGAAAAGGACTTTATCTTCCCCACACACTACCGCGCGAAAAACCTTGTATTCATCCCGAGCGCACATTTTGTCATTCACATGACTCGATAACCATGTTTCAGACACTCAGACTACGTCCACCCCGGAGTTATAAAAAATATTTCTAAACTCGTCAACTTTCGGCATTAAGCTTTGGGCGTTAATGTGGTATACCTTTAGTCCATCTTTTCGACGACAAAAGACTTTAATCATGCTATGCAAAATCTCATTACTACTGCGAGCTATGGAGGTCACAACTCGGCCATTTTCATCCATTAGGGGCAAGAAAGAAAAATGACCCACCGGAGACGTGCTGTATGTATGTATATAAAAAAAAAATCGGAAGCCAAATTCTCCTCGCTCAGAATAACCAGTGAAGCTAGCATACACAGATTAAAAGAATTATTTTTAAAAGAGAATTCATAACAAAATAAAGGAAACAAATAATTCAAGTAATTCAGGAACAAAGTAATTTAGAGGAAATAAAAATAAAAAAATAAAAAAGTTAGAGATAAAAAGAAATTTAAGAAATGAAATTAAAAAAAAGCAAAACGTACAATAAAAAATATAGTTCTTCTTATTAGTCATGTTGATTTCTCGCAGCAATGTTTTTTAATGCGTCGTCGCTTTCTATTTTTTCGTACGTCCCGTTTGCACTTTCCTTTACGAAAATGGAACCAAGGTGGGTGTGGACCGAGAACAGCTGTATATGTCGTTTCAAGCGAAGGGCTTGTTGGAGCAGTAATCTCTTTTGGGTTGTCAAACTCCCATGCATGTATGTAGATGTTATTGTTTTTTCGGGTACGCCAATGTCTCGGAGACACAACTGCCGTTTTGTTGTTTTACAATAATGGGAAATAGCTTTTAGGACGGAGTTCCTCTCTGTGGGAGAATTGATGGGAGAGTCATACTCACTATTCCGCTGCTTAGATCGAAATACAGCCTTCAATGTGGGAGGCATACAGTCAATTGTATGGCAGAGGTGATGGAAAAGCGATTTTAAATTCTCTTGCGGCAGTTGTGGAATACCGAATAACACGGCATCAGCTGCTATCTCCCTCCTCTCGAACTCATCACATTTTTTCTCTAATTCTGCTTCATGCCTGTAGAGATTTTTTTTTTTTGTCACTCAAGTGCGTTTCCATGTCCTCAACTCGTTCTTGCAGGTCGTGGATAGACTTTCGCATCTCATGGACATGCGATGCTGCATTTTTCTCACCGAGTTCAATTCGTTTGATTAGATCGCCGCGAAGGCTATTCACCTCCGCTGTAATTCTGTTGACGATTTCCTCCGTCCATTTAGTGATTCTCTGTTCCAAGTCGGTGAGAGGTATAACTGTTGCCGGGACACCTTCTCCAAACATTCTCTTTGTAGTTGGTGTCAACCCGTGCTTAGGAGTAGAAAGAGAATCCTTCAATAGATTGATCGTGGAACGCGTTTTACCCGCCATTATTCGTAGAGGACAAGGAATGTAAGACAGATTTTAAATTTAAACTTGCCCAAAAATAAACAGAGTACGTCTGTTGCAACTATTGTGATAACCAAACCCGTATAGGCTCACACTGTCACGCACTTAAAATAATAAAGTTGGTTTCTGTTTAATTGGTATTGAACTAACATATAAGCTGGACGAGAAAAAAAACACGTCTGTTCACTATTCACTGTACATTTGCTTATTCTATTTACTATTATTATTAATATTATTATTACCGATCACTTGGCACTCGGGCTTAGAGGTTCGCTCACCAACCCTTGTGTGCTATAAGTGTTTTTCTTTAGGATTTCGCTGTTCCGTTCCATCTGTTCTAGGTCCATCCTGGTATTGTCCCCCCATCTACGACGCGGTCTTTATGGGAGTCTTTTTTTCTCGGACTCTCCTCTCATTATGCTTTTGACTGTTCGTCCATTGTCCATTGTCCATTTATCTTGCTTCTCTTTTTCTTTTTCTGCTGGAGCACTCGGACTCAAACCTGGCGCATTGTACTACCAGACTACTGTCCGGAGAAAAATGAGGAGGAGTTTCACTGATGTTGAGCTGAGAGATACGGCACACACCACGACGGCCCGAAGGGTGCGCTACCGTTGCGAGCGAAGGAAAGTGTTCTGCTACGTCATCCTCCTCGCAACATGCACAGGTAGGTACCTCACTGATGCCAAGCACGCAGAAATGCTTAACAAAAGTGTAATGACGCCCCCAAGTCTACTACAATCAATTCCCCTTAAGGATAATTACATCAGCGTACACGTTTACTCATCCCTCATACTGATTATTCCCTCCATCTATGTTTGTGTGCATTAAAGACCCAATCGCTGATGTAGGATTTAACCATGGAAGCAGGTAAGCAGGAAGATCTAAAGCAGATTCATGTCCTGAGAAACTCTCATCTGAACTCCTTCTAGCGAGTTCATCAGAGATCTCATTTCCTGGGATCCCAGACTGACCTGGGACCATACGAGCCTTAGTGAATTTAGTTTTCCGACTTTATCCCAGCGTCGGACCCTCGCCCAGACCTGGATCCATCTGTAAAAATTTAAAGTCAGTCCTTTCCAAGCTCAGTATCTAGCCAGAGCCAGCCCTGCCGCCATGGAAATTTGACTGATAAATTATAGCGCAATAGGATCACAGGCGTCTTGGTGTCCGAGGGCATATTTATGAGACAGGATCGTAGGATACTTCTCGCGCAAGTACACTGTCACTCTAGGGTGACAGTAATGTATGCCCTCGCCACTTCTCTTGAGGCGAGGGCATACATTGCAGCTAAGACTAAATGCACTTTGGAGTTTGGTGAAAGAGGCCACGACATGTTTGCATGTTAATCTGTTCCACCTACTGGTGACTACTGGTGCATATGAGATTATCGGTCTTATCATTGCCATGCTGATTCAGAGGACCCTCTTCGGCGATAATGCCCATGTTTTGCCAAAAGCATCTTTGTTTGCCAAAAATCTGACAGCCCTTTAGTGGTTTTTGACTCAATATGACCATCTAGCTTGCTATCTATGATCTCACCTTCCTTAGATATCGGGATAAACATGACTTTCAGCACCAGCTGAGTCATGCCAGGATTTTTCCTCCTTCTCGTAAAGAGAACGGCATCAGTCTTAAGTGGATTACTCGTGCACCAATCATCGATCACATTTAGTACCGCTTGTGCCTGTACAGGACGCCACTTTGCAGGCAGCCCCTGTTTACCCTAGATTTGAGACATTGTTCAAGGCCTCCATCAACGATCAATGTGCTATGCACAAACATTGCTTTGATCCACAAAACCAGTGCTTCATCTACGGCATGCTATCCAGTAGTTTTAACATATTATCGAAAGTAGCTTTATCAAAAACTCCCTCAATGTCGAGGAAAATGCCCAGCACGTACTCTTTCCTTTCGAATGCGCATTCAATTCTCCCATATATGTTTTGAAACATAGTCTCGCAGAATTTCCCGCGCTAACAAGAATGTTGCATCTCCGAAAAAGGATCTTTCCCTATTATGGGAATAAAGACCACTTTGACCGCGTGCCAAGGAATAGGTATGAGGGCAAGTACCAGCCTAGCAGCAGCTTACCAGTGAACGTCAGTGTCATCAGTAGGGCTAGGATTTCAATGCATTTGCATATTTTTTTGAGAGACATTAGAAGAACTAGGATAAGTTATCTTTCCGGTTCATGAATTTTCCTTTAAATTGAGATCCAATCGCTAGTGCATATTTTTGCATATTTTACTATAAATGCATATTTTGCATATTCTTGCATATTTTTAATAACAAATGCATATTTTGTGCATATTTCCGAAAAATTAACTTAAAATTAAAAAAAAAAAACAAAACCGTAAAAGCACACGCATCATTCAATTTCTTATATTCTTTTTTCATTTTGAAAACCTAAGTTAAATCTTAAAGTAATACTACTTTTATTATTTAATTTTTCAAATGAAGATCTTTATGTTTTCTTAACCTTTTTATTTATTTAAATAATATTATTGTTGTCAAACAGCTCTACCACCTTAGTCTCTCTTGTAATCAATCTGTTTTGAAACTGGTTTATAATGGTCATTTAAAATCTAAATTGCAATATGGTCTATCTTATTGCGGTGGTGCATACTTTTCTAATATTAAACCTTTAATAGTTAAACAAAAACCTGCTGTAAGAATGATTTGCAAAGTAAATCGATGTACACCTAGCTTTGCTCTGTTTAAAAATCTTAGAATTCTACCGCTTAGACATCTTTATTGTTACAAAGTGTTAAAAATATTCTTTTAAAATGCTGGTTATTATGCAGTCAGGTTTGACGATAACTATAACTTGCGTGACAATACTAGAAATTTTGCGTCTGTACCAATAATAAATAAATGTCACTTTTCATGTTTTTTCTGTGTTACTGCACCTCGGTTATTCAATTCACTTCCTATTAATTTACGAATTTACGATGCGAAAAAGTGGAAACAGTTTTTTTGAGAGATATTTATGAATAGCTCCTGTCTCTCAGCTATTCTGAGATTGAAAAAAATTTGAATATTTAATCTAATTATAATACTTTGTTTAGATGATCTCTTTCATTTTATATTTTATACTTTATATTTTATTTTAGCTTATCTTTTTACTTGCCTGTTTACTTTATCTTTTGTTTTGCATACCTTATTTGTACGAACATTTATTTTTGTACATTTTTGTTAAATAATATGGTCCCCATCAACAGTTTCTGGTATAATGTTCAGATAAATACATTCACCACTTGTTATTTTACAATTGAATGTATCTTTACTATTTCAGTCATATGTGCCAACCAAATTATGTCAATCCTACATCTAGGGAAATACTTTTCTCTGAAATAAAGCTATCAATTAATAAAAAAATAATTAATAATAATTGTTTTTTATTAGGAGCGCAACTAAGTTCTCGCTGTTTTTTTTTTGATGAAAATGCAACTTTATTGTGAAAAAAACGGTTGAATCATTCAAAGTATTGCCCATCGCTAGCAAGAACTTTTTTCCCATCTTTCTGGCACGTTCAAGCCATTTTGAGATGTCTTCATATGAATGGAACTGCTGATCAGCCAGACCATGTGCCATCGAATGGAACAAGTGATAATCGGACGGCGCAATATCTGGGGAATATGGCGGCTGGGGTAGGACTTCATATTTGAGCGTTTCTAAGTAGGTTTTATCGGGTTTGGCAATGTGAGACCGAGAGTTGTCATTCTGTAGAATCACTTTTTCGTGCCTCTGCTCGTATTGTGGCCACTTTTAGTTCAGTGCTCGGCTCAATCCCATCAATTGAGTTCGATACCCTTCCCCAGTGATGGTTTCGTTTGGTTTCAACACCTCATAATAAATAACACCGCCCTGATCCATCAAATAGACAGCATAACCTTCGCATCGTGAATATTCGGGAGAGCCGACGACATAGAAGTATGACTGGACTGTCCCAATGATTTTTTTCTCTTTGGGTTTCTGTAATGAATCCATTTTTCATCACCCGTAACGATGCGATGAAGGAAACCCTTCCTTTTTTTGCCGCTGTAGCAGTTGTTCACAGGCGAAAAAACGATTGTCAACGTCTCTTGGCTTTGGAGCCCAAATTCCGTGCTCTTGAAACATTCCAAACGCATGCAATCGCTTGGAAATAGCTTGGCGGGTAACTCCTAATACTAAGCAAACTCTTTTTGCGTTTGGCATGGATCCCCATCGAGCAATGCCTCCAATTCAGCGTCTTCGAAGGTTTTTGGCCTTCCTTCGAACGGTCGTCAACATTGAAATCACCGTCTTTGAAGCGACGGAACCAATCACGGCACGTTGTTTCACTTAGAGCAGCATCTCCGTAAAGTTTTTGGAGTTCTCAAACAAAATCACTAATGTGTCAAAGCGGTTTGTTTACCATAAGTCTAAGCTTGATTCATGACGTTTTGGATACGTCACAATCGACCAGCACTTACCATGTGCCATGTCTAGATAAACAGCGAGAACTTAGTTGCACACCTAATAGTTCTTAAAATAAAAAGACTGCATTTTCCTAAGAACTAGATAACATGTTTTTTTGGTTTTCATTATAAAAATGAAAAACTAAATTACAGTAGAACAGTTTAACTGTTCGCTACAGCCCACGGTCGTTTTATCCGACTTTTAAAAAATAGAAAGATTATTTATGCAAAAACCAACCACGTGAGGGAAAATTGGCCGTTAAAAGCGACTGGTAGTTATAAACCACGTCGATATACATAGGTGACTTCACCATGGTTTTAAGTGCATATTTCCCATTTTTTAGAGCATATCTTAAGCGCATATTTTGCGTTTTTAAGTGCATGAAAATTCTAGCCCTAGTCATCAGATACCACAGGAAATTCAATGGCCTCAGTCGTTGCCACGGGTGACGCAATATACGCGCTACGCTGAGTTGTTTTCATGGTTTCAATCGTAGTTGTCGTTGAAGGAGTATGCGACTAGCCGATGGCAGTCTGATTTCCCGAGAAATGGGTCTGAATCAGTAAACTGAAAGCTTCCGCTTTTATCTATGTGAGTGTCCTATCTATCCACCAACCAATTTGCTCAGAGTTTATCTCTTCGCGGAAGGTCTTATAAGAATCATTTTTCCATTTACGAATAAGCTTCTTATTTTCATTCTGCCTCGATTGGTTTTTAATCCAGTCATCTTCCGAATTCGATTTGAGCGATTTATTCAGGAGACTTCTACAGGGTGGCTTTTTACCGGACATGCGGTAAAAATTCAGAAAAACTGGTGATGACGCTACTTAATTTGTGAACGGCATCCTCTACCAATTGTTTCGTTCTGAGTTTAGGCAGTACCTGGCTAAGCGTGACCAATGCACCCTTCTCTAACCGAGGAGGTACTTTTGGATATACTCTTCCATCTCCGCGAATTTGTCAGTTACTGTGATAAGTGCACACAGCACGCAATGGTTAATGTCGCATACAATGGTCCGTAGACAGTTAATAGACCATTCGTTCATGTCACCCAGTCTCAGTCGAGAGTCTATCAGCATAAGATCCAGATAGGAGCCGCTCCTAGGATGTGACGGACTATCCGTTGTGAGGAACTTGACTCTAATGTGGAGAGCAAAACTGTCCGGATATTTTTCAGTTCTACGGTTATTTTGTCGAAGTGTGTAAACTAACAGTGATTTTGCAAATATTTTTAATGTATTTCTTCAATTGAAGGTTTATCCTATAAATAAAGTAACAAAAAATCATAAAACAGTTAATTACAAAAAAAAATACTTTGTACACTTTTGCACTTTAACCTTTAAAGAGAATGCCACTAGAAAAGGGGAATCCCATGGTATTCGCATATTGTATTTTTATTTTTACCGCAAGAGTTTTCCTTTCTTGTAAATAAATAAATTATTTTTTATTTTTTTATAAAGGACAATAATAAAATATCAATCCTTAACATATATTAGTGCGGAATAACACAGCTGACTATAAACTGAAGTGGGGAAGCGTCAGTTATTATTACAATGTTATACAATAAAGGCCAATATACCAATATAATACAATAATAAGAGCAAAAAATACAAAATATCTTTCATATAAAATAAATTTTCGGACAGAAAATGGTAGCTTGTTGAACATTAAATGTAAAAGTGACAAAAATTATTATTGTGAGCATTAGGGACATCAACAAGATGCATATTATTAATACAGAGATTATAAATCCGATTACTCCTACTGGGAATATGAGCACTTTAAAAACATAAAGGTATGGTAGAATATGTAGGTTGCTAAATAGAGGTCAACTATGGGTAAAGCAATTTTTTTTACTAATCACCCTGGGTATATGTTTCTGAGCCAATAACAATGGTCTTAAAGAATAATTATAAGAACCCCCTAGCTTGAGATACCTTATTGTAATATAGAGTGGGCCATAGTAAATTGACTTTAAAAGGTAAAGGTATTTGAAGTCAATCAATTTATGCTCAGCAAACCAAATCCTTAAGGTCTCTAGATATTCCGAGATTTTTGGAATACATTCGTATTCTGAATTAAATGGGAAATTCGGCTTATGCAGTTGAGACTCCATTCAAATTCAGTTCAAAGATGAAATTAACGTAAATTAAAAACAGCACATGACCTGAACTGAACCCTGCGGAACACCATTCTTTAACGTACGTAAGCCGCTGAGGTCACCATTTACATTAACTCTTTGTTTTCTCTCATGGAGATAAGACGTAAATCATTTGTGGACTACTTCTCTAAAGCCAGCATTCAGTATTTTTTCAAGAGGAGGTCGTGATCAACCATGTAAAACGCTTTCGTCATATAAATTAAAAGAACCATGGTTGTTTGTTGTAATGAGTGTTTTATACAATTGGCTACTAAACCTTAAAATAGAGTTCTAGGTAGACAAGCCATTTCTAAAACCAAACTGGTTTTACTAAAAAAATCATTTTTGTCTAAGAACTATATTAATCGAGATTTCATCAGTTTTTCAATTATTTTAGGAAATGTTGGCAACAGCGGAATCGGTCTATAATTTGACATATTATTTTTGTTACCCTTTTTAAAAAATTGGTATAACTTCTGAAATGTATAGATATATAAACAAAACAAAAATGTTCGGTAGGGTTTAATTGCTGATTGAACAGAACAATTACAATTAGTACGAGTCCTTACAGATGGTTTAAGTTTTTTCCGAGACTTCGATAAAATATTTATTGAATTTGTTACAAATTATAACTGTATCTGTGTAACAGCAACTTTCTATCTCCAAGTTTTTATAACTGAAGGTTGCCTCATTTTTCCCAAAATACGATTAACTACCTACCATTCATCTCTTAAATTACCACGAGCTCGTTCTAACGTGTCAGTTTAAAACTTATTACGCATATCTTCAATATTTTTACGCACTGACTTACACATTATCAATTTTTTTTTTAAAGTTTTTTGTTATTTGGATGCTCATTGACTTATTTTTCAAATTTATTTTTATTAGCTGCAAGAGTTTATAGGTCATCCATGGCTAAACAATGTATTTTTTCGGACATAGAAGGGAACACGTTTGTAATATATGTACATCTTTCAATATGTTTTTTTTTAAATATTGAAGAAGAGATCGAATGCAATTTATGGATTAGAATCCTCACAAACTTGTTCCCAAAATTCAAGTATTAAACATTCCTTCAACAGAATGTGGTCTATGCAGTGTTTCTTTTTTACGGAGTGGTTACTACAATTAAAATTATTGGAACAACATGGCATATGAAGTGCAATCGAACAATGATCTGTTTGCTTCAGATTGTAAACAGATGATCATACATTTTTTTTTAAGAACAATACTGGAAAAAATTCTTTTTTAGTAATTTTATTTGAAATATATGGCAGATTAATCATAACGTCTTTTTTATTTAAATAATAAAACATCAAATAAAATAAAAACAAAAAAAAATATTCATAAAAAAAGTTGAAAACATTGTGGTGGGGGGGAGGGGGTAATATTGACTGGCGATCTAATTAAGAACAATAAAGTTTTGACCATATTATGTAATTTCTATTCAATATTTTGTCGGAAATCCCTTGTTTCCAATAACCGCCATACACAGCCTTGACATTGAGTCAATCAGGTCTTGACACTTTTTGGGTGTGATGTTCCACGCTTATTCTGCGATTTCATACAATTCATCCAAGTTTCTTATTAACTCTTAATATAAAGCTTCTTAATTTCTAATTTCTATTTAATTTTCACTTCGAACAAGAAGTTTTCAATAGGGTTTATATATACGCTACATGGGGACAATCGATGACATCCACATAATTATCTTCAAACCAAATTAAAGTTAATCTTTTTGGAGCAATTCAGCATATTTGTAATGGCCTTGTATGACACTTGTTCGTTATTTCGAAGGTTGATTATAGCTTCCCTCATGCCTCAAGTACAACTTTCTTTCTTCCCCCTATCTCGTTTAAACTTTCTTGAAACAATTTATTTATTTATTTATTTATGCATTTATTTATTCACCTATTTACCTATATACTTATCTATTTATTTACCTACCTATTTAATTATTTATTTATTTATTTACTTATTTCTTTGACTAATTATTCACTTATTTATTTATTTATTCCATACCTATTTATTTATTAATTTATTTACTAATTTATTAATAGATTAGTTTATTTTTTTATTAACCTATTTATTTATTTATTTATTTATTTATCTATTTATCTATTTATTTATCTAATTATTTATTTATTTATTTATCTATTTATTTATTTATTTATTTATTTATTTATTTATTTATTTATATATTTATCTATTTATTTATTTATTTATCTTTTTATTTATTTATCTATTAATTAATTTATTTATTTTATTAATAAATAAATCAAACAAATAAATATCGTTCTCGTCTAATATACATATTCATTCATTTGTCAAGCAGTCAACAAATTCGTGTCTGTACATAGTTACTCGCTATATAGTTGTTGTTAACCCTCACCACCACCCCTACTCTCTCTTAAGAGCTTCAAGTAAATTTAGTGAAGGTTTTTCATGTAGCTTTTCCTTCAACCCAATTTTGCCAAGCATTAAATTACTAAAATAATATTATGATTTTATAGTAGTAAGGTAGCTTATACCATATCTCTGTAAACTGTGCAATATAGTTCTAAGAACAGTGTATTATTTAGCTACAATAAAGAAAACTAAAAACTAAAAAACTAAAAACTATTACAATAAAACCTTGGAACATCCTGCTATTACCAGAAATAAAAGAAAAGAATTTTAAACAAGACAACTTTTTCTAAAAAAATGGTTCTTAACTATACCGCCAATTAATATTGATCATTTGATTTGAATCAATTTGAGTGCTCAATAACTTGGGCAAATGTACTTATCATGAGATCGAACACCAGTGATTGCGTAGCGGTAATTTTGAATTGATTGTCAGCACTCATTGTAAGCAAAATAGTGTTGCCAAAAGTAATAATAATGAAAATAAAAAAAAATGTGATTATGGTTGGAAAAATAATTCTTAGAATATGCTTTTGCACGACTAGCAAAGGTTGGATTTTATTGCTATATGTGCCCCCCCAACAAACAAGTCCATATTGCAGTTATGATTGCACTAGGCAGTGATATATTGTTTCTAAGAGTTTACGTGAGCAAAACAATCTTAGATGAAACATTATACTAGCAGTTCCTAGCAGGTACTTTCGAAGTATGGAAGTATGCGCACTCCAATTTAATTTACTATCAAACTCGAGGCCCAGGTACTTAAAAGTACGTTATCATTCAATTCTAAAACATTTTGATGAGTAGCTCAAATCTGAGTTAAATTTTTTTTCAGTACTAGTTTTGCCTCAAGTATTTGAACTAACTAGCATACGTGGGCAATTAGTACTGTGATAAATTATTTCAGGGAGTTGAGTTATATTAGATGATAGCCTAAACATCATAATTTTGGTTTTATCACTTATGACTAACTTGTGACTGCTGAACCAATTTCTTAATTTTTCTAAGTCATGACTTACATACATCTGCAAATAAATCCAAAGTGGACGCATTGGAATAAGAACAAGCAATGTCATCTGCGAACCCGGTTTGTAGCCCTTTCAATCGTTGATTGAAGTTAGAGTTTATATAGACTAGAAATAGAACAGGACCCAACACCGATCCCTGCGGAACACCTTTTTCAATAATCAGGCTATTACTCAGCCTACCATCTAACTTAACCACTTGCCTTCTACTCTTAAGGTACGAAGCAAACCAATTTAGCATAAAATCTCTAAAACCAGCTTTTTCCAGTTTTTCTAGTAATAACTTGTGGTCCGCAGTATCAAATGCCTTGGATATATGTATCTATAAAAAGGGCAGCTGTATTTTTTTTTTGAATTCAGGCTTTCATAGTTATAGTTGCAAAACCTTAAGAGTGCATCCTCTGTTGATCTACCAGCTCTGAACCCATACTGATTTGGACTAAAAAAAAGAGTAACGCTCCAAAAAAGAGATGACTCTGCTTTTAATCACCTTCTCAAATTTTTTTGTAAAAATGGAAAGAAGTGAGATAGGCCTGTAATTATTTAAGTTTTTCCTTTCGCCCCTTTTAAAGATCGGTACTACCTCAGCAATTTTTAAGCAATCTGTAAAATTACCACAGTAAATACTTTTATTATAGATATGAGCTAACACATCGACGATATAGAGTGAAATTCTCTTAATAAGCTCATTCGAATAACTACAACTCGATGAACTTTTTGTCAACAATAATTGTTGTACAATTATTGTACAAGAGATTTTAATCACAACCGCACTTGTTAACTTGCAGTTGCAGTACTCATATTCTAGGCAGTTATTGACAAACACAGCAACTCCTCCTGAAGCATGTGTATCATTGCACTTGGCGTGTAAATTAAAGCTCGGTATATTATACAATTCTTTTTCATGTTCAAATATCCAAATCTCAGAGAAGAAAATTAAATCAGGCTTTTTAATAAAAGATTCAAGATGAGCAAGAAATAAATCAAATTTTTTTCTCATGCTCCGAATGTTTTCCTGAATAATTGAGAATTGAAAGTTATCAGAATAAAAAACACTTTTTAACATCTCTTTTTCAAATTTACAATTAGATGAAGTGTGAAAGCACACGGCTAAAGCCAATAGACCAAGGCAAGGAAACTATAGCGGAAATCCAAACAGAGTCCCTTCGTGGATGAGAATATGAATTTATTTGAATTTACTATATGTTCCTTTTGTTTTTTTTTCATAAACTTGCATGCATCTCATTTGCTTCCAATCAAATATAAATATATCCTTGTGATAATGAATTTCACTATTTTTTAAAAGATATATGTTTTATTGGAGAGAAGACATGTATTGCTTATATTCATAATATATTCGTAAATATTTCTGCAAAAGACTCAACATAAAGCGAACCATTTCGTCGTCGGTTGCTCGTCGTTACGAGCCATAAAACGAAGTACAATAGACCCCGGTAATCCGACAAACGTTTTGCAGGGCGGTGTTGGGATATAGAATTTTTCGGATTATTCAGTACTGCCACAGACAGAGTTAATAATTTAGTAAATCAAGCTGCTTTCATAAATTCTATATAACTTACAAAAAATAATAACTAAGCCCATTATGGAAATAACAATGTAGGTACAAAGAAATGTACTAAAAATGAAAATGTTTCAGATGATACTACATATTAATGTCCAGAAACTATGAATACAAAGGATAATATGAACCAATCAATTCATGAAGCATGAAAATATTCATAAATTTTTTTTTCGTTTAATTTTGCCTCTCAGTCTTCTGAACGTCGGATTACAGAGAGTGCCGGATTAGACAGGGGACGGATTATCGGGGCTCCATCTGGAAAATTGAGAAAAAATTGTGTTTTCTCTTACAGATAAAAATGCCGACTTATCCAAATTTTAAACTGCTAGCAATGATGGCAACGGTCTTTTACTTCAAATTTATTGAATTCAAAATGTGCAATAGACATCCATACATATGTGTTGAAACTGAAAAGAATGATTAAAATATTAGACAAGTGAATCAGTCATTTCAATTTCTGCCAGTCCGGTGTCAAGTTCTCAAAAGAATAGTTTATCGTTATTTACACGGGAATAAGGTATCTACTGCAATCATTTTTATTGAAAATATGAATGCCATGAAAATACGCATTTCGATTATAATACAACCATAAATAACGCAAATGTGTTCGTGTAGCAAATATGGTATTCATACCATCTTCAAAGTCCGGAAAACAGCAATGGGATTTCGATCGAAATATAGGACTGGCAATAAGAGACCGGAACTTTCTCCCTCCAAAAATTACCTAGGCTCACTAAAAAATGTGAACACGAACATCTCACTTTTCCCTAGTACATATAACAATCGAAGATGTCAAGGATAAAGGGCTATAGGGTAAAAAGAGCGACCATACCCTTTTAAATATCCTCTATATTGAATGCCATATAGTACTGACGGGATACGGAACGGAATGCAAATTCCGCATGAGGGTTGCTATTTCTCATTCCGGTAAGTTTTAACATTTCTTCTGTTTTCTCTTCCGCACATTTAAAGAAAATGTAATAATTAATAAATTCCTTTGTTTTATGACCATATCAAAATTTGGCGCTAGAGCGCTCGGGCTTTTGACAAGTGCTGTACCGACTTACGATAAACATATGACCTGGGCCTAGGACCTAGTATTTCAATAACGAAATGTTCCTACTCATGCTGTCGAAATCCCGAGCGTTCGAACGCCACATTATGGTTCGGCAATTATGGTTCTACCAGCTACATATATATATGTATATATATTCATATATATATAGGTCCATGAGAAACGTTGACCCTGTGCTTTTTCACATACGCCTGGTATTCGCATAAACACGTACAAAGCAATATTATTATGCATAAATGATTATGTTGAGACTTTCGATAATATCGAAACTAATTGGAATAATTGCAGCTGCTAGGTTAAATGTCGTTAATACATGATTATAATTAATGCTGCTTTTTATTTTTTTACGAGTTGATACTTTATTAACAGTTCAAGATCAAAGGAATATAACATAAAAGCATCACTATCAGATGCTAAGCTTTTGTTTTTCGTTCATTTTTTAGCTTTTATTATTCATTTATTTAAATTAGGTTATTAATTAACTCGAGGGACATAGTTTTAAGAATGTGCTGTCTGCTTTAGAGTGACCGCACAGGGGGTTAACCTACACTTGAGCCTTTTCTGCCTAAAATAAGTTAGACATAAGACAAGAAATAAGGAAAAATGCTTAAAAAAAAAGATAAAATAAAAACACTTGAATGTATACTTTTTTTTATTTTTCATTTTTATTTATATTTTTTTAGATCAGATTTACCTTAGGAAAAAAAAAATGTTTAAGACTAGCTTAAATAATATTTAATATAAGATACGGACACTTTAAAGCCAACATAAAAAACTTAAGACATGGCCTTTCAGCCGTGTGTATAAATAATATTTTAAAAAACTTAGCATCAAACATTGAATGTATATATACTTATAAACAATTGTTCAATAGGGTGACCATAAGAAAATGATCGAAATATATTAACAGATACTTGTAGACGGGTAAAAACAAATATTTTTTGCTATAAAAGGGATCTACGTTCTTCCGTTTTGACAAAAGGGACATTTGAAAAATTTGCAAAAATGGAAAAAAAAAATATTTAAAAATAACAGCAACACTTACAATAAATATCTTTATTTATCGTGGAAAACATTACTATTTTGAAAGCCACTATTACTTGCTT